>CM073583.1:103039798-104399588 GCA_037074715.1 Magnolia kwangsiensis
GTCGTTGATAAAACACATGCATCTAGGTAGGGTCCACTTAGAACGGACCGTAAGCCAAGTGAGTATTGGCAGGGTCAATACGTAATCGGCCAGATTCTGTAAATTCCACTGCATGGTATGGGGTTATGTACTATCAAGGTGGACCATCATATAGGAAGGGTCTACCATAGATTACAAGTGATTATTTGAATCATCCCAATGGTATGATCACAGACATCCGATTACAAGCCTGCAAAATGGTTGACGGTGTTCTCTTTTAATCATGCCGTCCATTTCTCATGACCCTAATCTAGTGGCTTTGATAATCCGATCATGGTGATTTTGGATTATGAAAAATCCACATTCCATGTTGTTGTTGTCCTATTCAACAGTCATCAATGACTGTAGGTGGGCCACTTGGTTCTACCATGAAAGAGATAATTTAATATTATGGAGGAGCTTGGTTAAGATTGGCAATCGATATGCATTTATAAAATAATAATAGTAATAATAATAAGCTATGGAGGTTGGATTTTTAAATGATTGATTAAATTCAAATATATGTTTATTTAAACAGTCACCTACTTCCATATGTTCCGGTATGTTTTTGAAAATTCAGTTGCCTATTATCCACTATCATATCAGCTTGGTAATGTTTAACTTTATTAACTAATTTCCATGTGCCATCAATTGGATGGTCAGGATTAGACATGACAAGAACCCTAACACCATCTTAATCTTACTGTAAGACAGTATATTTTGTTAAGGCTCAAAGATATCACATTAATCGAGATAATCATCATTTTAGTACTTCTGCGATTGGCCTTGAACACGAGGTGCGTCGCCCTTTGTCACGCCAAAGTTCCAGAACTCAATTTCAGCGTATATTAAAGTGGATGGACCATATGATTGGAAACCATGTAGAGAGCATTGTTGGCTCTCCAAACTGTTATTCCTGCTGTAGCCTACGTGATTCATGAATGGGCTTGAATTTTCTTTTATTTTTTATTTATCATTATTATATATATATATATTTTCAATTCCTAAATTTTAGTATTGTACATAATGGTTGGAGTGGATTTGACTTGAAAATCAAGGATGCATGTTTCTCTCCCCACTATTTTCTTTGGTGTATTCCACTTAATCACAAGTTAAACTCATTTTTTAACTTTGGAACTAACATGAGTTTATGTGTCTAATTATCGCAACGAACTCCTCCAAGGGTTAAAAAATCAAGATTTCCCATCATATATTAGGAAAAAAAATAGTCGTACAAAGGATTTGCTCCGAACATTAGATGTGCAATCCTATATTAGGCTAGGGTTAAAAAATAACAGGGACATGAGATGTCCTCACTATTGAGCCCTAATATAATTAGATGTGCAATCCTACATTAGGCAAGGTTTTACAGGGCCATTTTATGAAATCCAACCATTAGATGTCACACCCTTGGTTGATCTGATTTTTCTAGATCTGGCAACCACATGAGGGCCACACATCTGATGGACGGGTTGGATGTGCTGCATATATCACATTGATGCAGGGATGAACGTGATGAGGTCGATCACCGTCTTCCTCAAGGATAACTAGTCCGAATCCACGGAGCTTCTCTGGACTCCTCACAGAGACTTCTCGAATCCACGAGGAAAGAAAGCAGGAAAATAGAAATAATTCTAATAAATTCGAAATTGATTGATGAAATTAAAAACGAGTTTACACCCCTTTAAATAAGGGAACCAAGCAACATGAAAGAAATCAGACTCATACTACAACTAAAACTCCTAGAATTCGCAACTTACTATAAATAGTAAACTTACTATTTATAGACGGTCACGATGTCTACTAGTGCGCAAGGTTTTCGGCCAAAAATAGTAAGTGTCCTATTTGGCTTCAACAAACCGTTCTCCTAATTATCCTAAGCACTTTTCATGTTGGACACAACTCCTAAAGCCCAACGAATGAAAAGTTATACTCAAACTAAAACTTACTATTTATAGTAAAAACAAAATTAAAACGAGGAAACGACCGTCGATCAGGGGGTTTTTCGCAAATCCGGGCTGCGCAACCCGGCGTAGCGGGGTTGGTTGGCTAAAGTAGCTCGTTCTACCCCAAAATCATATATTTTACGTCGGATAACTCATTCCGGATTGTGAGATACGCCCGATCTAAGGTCCGATGGTCCGGATCACTTCTGTCGCCGACTGTGCCTTTTCTGATCCATCTTAGCCATGAAATTGTCCGCGACCCGCTCTACATCACACATGGGGCCGCATCTGTCCACCCCAACAGGAAATAGGATGGGCGGAAGATGGTGAAGATAATAATAACCATGATACATGCGGTTGGAACAATATAAACCATTCGTTGGTGACCAGTGCACTTTGCGCTGAAACCAAACCGTCGGTATTCCATTTTGATAGGTGGGATATCCATTTTCATTTTTTTAAAAAAAATAATAACAATTTGAGCTTTGAATGTAGAACTTTGGATCACCCAAATGCAAACAGCCACATGCAAGTTCTAGCGTTGTACCTCTTTCCTACTAATTTGCCACTTGTGCAGGAAATCCATGCCATGAAAATTGTAGGCCCTACCATGAAGACCATGCAACATAAAAATAAGGCCAATTTGCTAGCTATATGGGGTACACTGACCATGGAGTGTGTACTGACAGTGGGGTGTGTATTAACAAGCTAACCTGGAAAAAAGAAAAAGTTCCCTAGGAAAACATGTGGTTGCATGTATGGCTTCCTACATGTCCAGCAGGGTCATCCTGTGAAAGTTGCAAGCCCCAAAATATAGACGGATTAAAAAATCAAACGGGTTGCCATGTGAATTTGATGTTTTTGGGTTTGTTATTTATTTTTTGTGGCATAGATGAAGTAATGATTTGATTTTGGGGGCATATGATCATCATAGCGGGGCTAGCTAACTCAATGGGCAGGTTTGATGGCATACTTACAACATGGTGGACCCACACAGGTATTACTACATAAGTAGGTCCTTTATTATAATTAACATTTAGGTGAATAGCTTTTGCACTCATATTAATAAATTTTTATACGCACTATTAATAGCCTGCATGGAAAGCTTTTTCAATGAACACTTGTACACGAGAGAGGTGAGGTGATTTTACAGGAGAAGTATTGATACTCAATAAGAACGACGTATTTGATACTTAGGCGCTTTGAAATTGTACACGTGAGACGTGGCGTATTTTTGCTCAATCAGCTTGGGAAGTTATGATAAACACATTAGGCGCTATTTGGCATACACTTAAAATTAGGTTGATCTGTAATATTATATAGTGGGGATGTTGATCTTTAATACACATGATAACAGTAATTGTGTATTAGAGATCGATATATCCAATACAAAATTACATTGTTTTCATTGATGGGATATGCTTGAGTTTAATTATTGGTCTAATATTTTGTATGTACGGTGAAAATAAGGGTTATCACCTGATTAATGGTGTGGATTTATCATATACAACATGTTTGTCTTTTGTAAAACAGGTTTTGTAGATGATTCATGTCTTTGCTTGCGCAAGCATAATTGTCGTAGAGGCATTTTGGTAATCTAAAATGAGGAAACTTGATATTTTGGCAGAATATGATAGATGACACTCAAGAAGTTAGAAATTAATTGAAATACTTATGTGAATTCAAATAATTTAAACTAAACTGTTAAAAATATGTGAATTAGTTTATATGTATCATAAACAAAAAAAATTACTCTTATTAGCTTATAGAAATACTAGATTGATGGACATTATTGAATAGCTAGACATTAAAAAAATAAAAAATAAAAAATAATAGTCTTAGTATGAAAACAACCGTCCATGAATTGGATGTTATAATTTTTTAACCTACATGATTTTTGTACTGTAACTCAACTACAGTGGATTCACCAATTTAATCGATTTAATTTGGTTAACATATGCAATGTAGATGTGTGTGAAGTTAGAAATTATTTAAAATGCTTATGTGGTACTCAAATAATTTAAACTAAAATGTCTGAATTATGTGCATACACCAGTTTAAATTTATGATGAACGAAAAATTAATTTAAGTTATAGAAACGTTAGATTCATTGATGATAATAAATGGTTAAAAATAAAAAATATACAATAGCCTTTAAAAAAAAAAGGTGCTCATGAAACTAGGGTTACATTTTTTTTTAACTCCCTTGATTTTTGTAATGTGACTTAACTACAGTGGGACTTAATTACAATGGATTCCACAATTTAATTGGTTTAATTATGTTAGCATAACCAAAGTGTATACACAGGAAGTTAGAAATTACTTAAAATGCTAATGTGACACTCAAATATAATTCAAATTAATCTGTCAAAATTATGTGCACCAGTTTAAATGTATATGAATAAAATTTTACTCCTATTAGATTATAGAAATGTTAGATTGATGGACATTATTGAAATAAAAAATATCTAATGATTTTATTTTTAAAAACAAGTATCCATGATTGTTAAGGTTATGATTTTTAACCAACCTGATTTTTATATTGTAACTTAATGAGTTTCATAATTTAATCAGTTTAGTTTAGTTGTTTATTTGAAGTTTATGTGTAGGAAGTTAAATTTACTCAAAATGCTTCCGTGGCACCCAAATAATTCAAACTAAAGCATCAAATTATGTGCACCAGTCTAAATGTAACACGAACAAAAAATTGCTCTTTTTAGGTTATAGAAATGTTGGATTGATGGACAGTATTAAATGACTAGAAATGAAAATATATAATGGTCTTATTAAAAAACAAGTGTCTGCTAATCTGAGGTTATGATTTTCTAATGAACTTGATTTTAGTATTGGATTCTACAATTTAATTGGGTTAATTTGGTTAGTATATGTGAAGTGTGCAATTTCTAATTGCTTTTTTTTTTTTTTTTGGGTTACCTTGTTAGTATACACCTGCTGTTAGTTCACACTTCACTGTTAGCCACCCCCACTAGGGAATCGATACCAAGACCTCAATGTCGAAATAAGGTATCTTTCACTCAGTCTACCACTTGAGCTATGGATCAGGGTGTTAATTTTTAAGTGCTTGTGTGAATGCTCATGCACATATATTCCATTATAAATGTAGTGTGCATGTACATCAATCCAAACTATTGAAATATCGGGCCTCACTACAGATGGAGTAAGAACCTATGTTCAGTTTGATTAGATTATTATAAATAATAATTCCAAAATGAGAAATTATTTGTTAACCATAGACTATTGAATACTTCACATTTGAACCGTCATTCAGTAGTGGACCACTTCAACAAATAGGATTGACATGTGATAAGGTTATGGAATGCATGGATCTATGTTTTGAATGGTTTAGATTGATTTATATGCGTGCCATGAGCACGTATCTGCAAACATTGTGTAGATAGGTATATTCATGAATCAAGTAACTTCTCATGGAAATAATTTTGATTTAAAGAGAATCTTACTACTAAGAAAATGCTTGGGCAACTTTTTTATTCAAATACGATCAGAAAATGTATTTTGTTTTAAACCATCCAATAAATGTCCACCAATTTAGTAGTTAAATAATCAAATAAGCATATTTTGCTATATGATACATTTAGATTGGACCATAATCCGAACAATTTAATTTGAATCATTTACATACATCCTATGTAATTTATAAGTGCATGTGTTATCATTCATCACAAGTCTACAAATAGGTAAATTTTGTGTTATCATTCATCACAAGTAGGTCTACAAAGAAGTTGCTTATGGGTTGGATATTGCAATATACACGTTGACTTATATGATAGATATAGTTATATATTTGTGTATCATCTAAAAACATCTAATATTGTAGGCCAGATATGAAAATTATTTAAAGAATTTGATTAAAGTTATGTAACCAAATATCCATCTACTATCTAATTCAAAAAATTAAGAATGAGTTAAAACACTTTATAGGGATTTCTATAATAATAAAAACCTCTTAAATATGAATTTTACTGTAAAATGCTATTAAATTATATATTTATTGTTGTTGATGTCTTAAATATGTAAACAATAGGGTCTGTCGATGACATCGACAGACCACTTAGTGCCATCAAGCAAAGGTCAATGCCATCGATAGATGCTCGATGCCATCGAAAAAATTCAAAAAATTAATGCTGGTTACTAGAATTTTTTAGTGTTTTTACTCGATGTCATCGAAGTAAGTTCGATGCCATCGACAGATCTTCGATGGGTGGTTGATGTCATCGAAGAGCGCACGTGGAGTTGCATAAGCGCAGGTTTTTTAGTCTTCAGCACTATATTTTTGTATGGTATCTAATAGTGCAAATGACTTCCACATAATCATTATAGTAGGCCTACTAAAAATTAGTGGTCAATCTCTCTCTGAACTTTTTCCTTTGATGTAGCTCATATGAATCACATGTTAGCATAGCTTTTTGGTTGTATGCCTAACACGGGACTATACATCTACCTATTGAAGTGAATTTTACTTACACATCAGGGTGGACCCGCCAAAAATCGGCAAGATGTAGCTCTTAAAACTCGATTTAGTAGCATTGACTTAGTTACGACTGGGTGGTGCCGAAAAAGATTTGTGGGCCCAACCATGATGTCTGTGTTTTATCTACTCCATTCATCTATTTTGAAAGATCGTTCTAAGGCATGAGATAAAAAGTGAGGTAGAACCAAATCTCAAGTGGACCGCACCATAGGAAAGTGGTGATTGAACGCCACCATTGAAAACTTCCTAGTCCCCACTGTAACATTTGTTTGCCATATAGCCTATTGATTAGGTCACACGCCCTTGAAGAAGAGAAGGCACATATATCAGCTTGATCCAAAAATTTTGTAACTCTGGTGAAGTTTTTAATAGTGAGTGTTCAATCACCACCGTCTCTTATTGTGTAGTTCACTTTAGATATAGATTTGCCTCATTTTTTGCCTCGTATGTTGGAAAAATTATAGAAATAATATTTTCTGTAAAATATGAAAACCAAAAATTCAAGTTGATCTGAAATAAGGACAGGTTGAAGCACGTTTGGAACGCTATCCTTAAAGTGTTATTTGTCCCTACTTAAGTGAATTGAGTATGCTGAAAGGTTACAGGTAAACCGCTTATAGGATATGACGAGCCTAATGTTGGTCTAAGTTCAGCAAACACGAAGGCCCACTAATGGAATTCTGTTACATAGTTTGACAGAAATAAAGAAAAAGAAAAAATCTCAGAAGAAAATGAGAGAAGAAGATTTTTGGGAATAACACCACTGCACTGGTCTTTTCTTTCTGTTCTTTAACTACCGGTTTAGTTGAACCGTTCTAGACCACACCGTTAGTCTGATTTTCAGGCAATGGTTCAAACGAACCTTACTGTATTGCTGGAATCATTGATCTAATGGAGTAAAGAGGCTATGGTTCATACGGTTATGTTGGAGTGAGTTGTTATGGATTGAAAACCCATCTAGGCTCTCTTTCTATAGGCTATGGTGGTTGTGGGGTTATGGTCTAAGGACATAAATCCCTTTAATCCATTTCTAGCTATTGAAAACTAGCCGTTATTTGGTTGTTTCTGACTGTTGTGCATGACTCATAACAACAGCTACATGCTGACTGTTGTGAGAGCTAGCTAGCCGTTTTCTAAATATTGGGTTAGCCATGCAGTAGTTTCAATATGACTCTGTAATGAATTGCATAGCTATTACACATCTGCTGTAATAGTCATATTTCAGTCTCTATATATACTGAGGGACCTCTCACTTAGTCATTCAGTCTCTCTTTCAACTAGCCACATGCCTTAGCCACTTAGTCGCACCACGACTCACATACGTCTCGTGTAAGGTAGTGAAGGAGCAACCCTCTGCGACACGATGCGGGTATGCGAAGTGCAAAGTGCGCCACTAGTATAGCCACACTACCTCACATGCCCATGACCTCGCACTGAGCCCATGCCTGAGCTTGTGCTACGCATTGGAACACGTAAGTTCCATTATCCTTTGGATCATGTGCGTAAATATTATAATACTCCACCACTATTATATATACTTAAAAAAACTTCTCCTCTTTTTTCAATGTGTGACTATTCCCAAAATCCACAAAATGGTATTTTTTAAACTTTTATATAATATATATTTTATTTTTTATTATTAAAATATATATTAAAATCAATATTTTGCAACATCCCCCACTTGATTTTAAAAATATATTTTTCTCAAAAAAATTTTCTGCCAAAATAATTAGCTTATATGCATAAAGAAAGATATATTTCAATTTTAATCTTTCCTTAGTATAAGTATCTCAAAACTCTATCGAAATGACTGGTAGTTGCAGCGTTGAATCAGTTATTCCTAAATAACAGAGTTGAAGAAACTACACACATATTCACTAAGTGTTAATTAGAGTTCCCACAATCTTGTTCAGCACAATTAATGGTCATGTGCTTATCCTAGTTCGTGAACGATCCTGAGAGAAAATTCTGACTCTCATGAGAGACAACACCATTTCTACATTCATATACGTGAAATCCTTTCAGTGTCTTCGTTACTTTAAAACACTTGTCCTTTATACTAGATTTCATTAAGAGTTTTAAGAATCAACCTTCTTTCGTAACGCTCAACACTTTATCTATTATAGATGAGGTTTTATATAATTTAATGCTGAAAACTTTTCATATATCAGTAATTTATTCTTACCCATTAAATTCGAAATTATAGATTTTCTGACTTTAGGTTGAGTTACTATTACTGGTGAAACTTTAGTTGAAGAGTTTCAATCTCATCCCTCTAGATGTAGTCTTTACTATCTCTCTCAGTAGAAGTTTAGTAAAAGGGTCTGCTAGGTTATTACTTGATTTCACATAAGAAATAACACTAATTCCATCTCAAATCAACTGTCTGACATAATCATGTTTAAGACTTATATGTTTAGAATTACCATTATAAATGCCGCTATAGACTCTAGCTAATGTGACTTCACTATTACAATGTAGTGACACAACTAATATAGGCTTTACAAAAAATTTTTTTTTTAATAAGAGATCCCTTAGCCACTCAGCCTCTTTGCTTGTTGTAGTCAGGGCTATAAATTCACACTCCATAGTTGAGTGCATTATATAAGTTTATTTATTGGATCCCCAAGATACAGCTGCACCTCCTAAGATAAATACCCACTCTATAGTAGACTTATTGTCCCTGCACTTGATATCTAACTCGCATTAGTATATCCTTCCAATACGGCAAGAAACTCTAAATAAAATAGTCATAAGTTTTTAGTTACTTTTAAATAACCAATAACTTTACTGATAGCATTCCAGTGTTCAGTACTGAGGTTAATAGTAAACCTACTAAGTTTACTCATAACATATACGATATCAGGTATAGTGCATTGTATAACATACATAAGACTCCCTATGACACTCGCATATTCTAATTGTGCAAATGTTCTTCCGCTATTCTCTTTTAGCTTAATACTTGGATTAAATGATGTTTTTGCTTCTTTTATATTTAGATGGTTAAACTTGTTTAGTATCTTCTCAATATAATGAGACTGACACAAAGCATAACCCCTAGAATGGTATCAACTTATTTTTTAACTTTGATACCTAGAATGGTATCAACTTATCCAAGATCTTTCATTTTGAATACAGAAGATAAAACTCTCTTCATTTCAATCACACTTTTCATTTTATTACTTATTATTAACATGTTATCAACATATAGACAAATAATAATCATGCAGCTACCATTTACTTTAAAATATATGCATTTATCAGCTATATTATCCACGAAACTATAAGATAGTATTTTGGAATCAAACTTCTCATATCATTGTTTTGATGCTTATTTTAATCTATACAGAGATTTGATTAATGTACATACTTTATTTTCATTTCCTGATAGAAAGAATCATTCAGGTTGTTACATGTATACCTCCTCATTGAGGTCACCATTTAGAAATACGGTCTTTACATCCATTTGATGGATGTGAAGATAATGTATGGAAGCTAGCACAAATAATATCCTAATAAATGTTATCCTAGCTATAAGAGAATATGTGTCAAAATAATTAATTTCTTCTTTTTATCTAAAACCCTTACCTACTAGCCGAGCTTTAAAGGTTTGGATAATCCCGTCAGTGTGATATTTCTTCATAAATACTCACTTGCAACCTATGAGTTTAGAACTTGAAGGTAAGTTAACTAGTTCATATGTTTGATATGACATTATGGATTCAATCTCATCATTTATAACTTCTTTTCAAAAAGTTGAGTCTCTATATGATACAATCTCTTTATATGTTTTAGGATAATTTTCTATAGTCATTACTATAGGTATTTTTCTTATAACATTTTCTCTATCTTCTTCTATAAGATGGAAAAAGATGCGCTGAGAGTTTATATAGTCATTTCCTAGACTCTTCTCTATTCTTATCCCTTGAGTCATACGAGGTTCAACAGGAGCTTCTACTACTTATGGAGTTATACTATCTGATTCTTTATCAGGAGTTTGAACTTCATTATCGTTTGACTTTAAGGATAGTGAGTTTTCAAATAACTTAACGTCTCTTGATTCTATTATAGTATTAGACTTTAGATCTAGAAGTCTATAAGCTTTACTATTTTGTGCATACCCCACAAAGACGCACTTAATAGATCTGGATCCTAACTTGGTTCTTTTTGGATAAGGGATTCTGCAATATTCAAACACCCCTACACTTTTAGATATCGTAGGTTAGGTTTTCTACCTTTCCATGTTTCACATGGAGATATTTTATATTTTTTAAACAGAATTCTATTTAGTATATGATACGCTGTAAGCAGTGCCTCACCCCATATACTTAGTGATAACTTTACCCTGATTAGCATTGAGTCAAACATTTCTAATATATGATAAGAAATCTTAGTTTTTGAGCCATTGTAAAAGTAAGTATATTCCAACTATTATATACATAATCCTATGTTAGGTCCATAGTAATAAATACAGTTAACTTGTATTTAAGTGGGCCCCATCAAAGCAAATAGTAGGGAGAGAGACATCCACTCATGATTTTTATACGGCCTATAGTGATAATTGTGTGAAATTCACTCCAACCATTAGATACTATAATAAAATTTAAGAATTGAACAATAAAATCAAACTCATTCATAAATTAAGTAGGCTACAACAAGGGTAACAATTTGGAGAGCAAACAGTGCTCTCTACACAGTTTTCAATCATGTGTTTCATCCACCTGAATATATGTTGAAACTGAGTTTTGGGCCTTCGGCCTAACAAAGGGTGACACAACTTATGGTTAATATGAATTTAACATAAACATCAAAGTGGGGCCCACCGAGCTGCCATCCCTTTGTTTGCAAAAAGTACTAAAATGATGATTATCTTAATTAATGAAATAGCTTAGGGCCTGTTTGTTTTTCCATTTACAAAATATGTCGACTACAGTAACATGGTGTCAGTGTTTTTGGCAGGTCCCACTGGGATCATCCTGACCATTTAATTAATGACCCATGTGAAATTAATTAACGCAGTTAAACATCATCAAGTTGATGTGATGCTGGATAAGGCAACAGAATTTTGAAAAACATATCTGAATGAAGAGAAGTAGTTAATTGTTTTTCCTTGGATAAACATATATATCAATATATCAATAATTTAAAAATCAAACCTCCATATCCTCTTTTTTTAAGTAAATGCATATCGATTGCCATTCCTAACCTGCTCCTCCAGAGTATCAAATTATCTCTTTCATGGTAATACCAAGTAGCCCACTTACTATCACCGATGACCGTTGAACAGGACAACAACACCATGAAATGTGAATTTTTCACACCCCAAAATTACCATGATCGGATGATCAAAGCCACTAAATTAAGGTCATGAAAAATGACTGCATGAATAAAAAAGAATATTATCGATCATTTTGCAGGCTTGTAATAGGATGTCTTTGATCATACAATTAGAATGATTCAGATAATTACTTGCAATCCATGGTAGACCTTTCCTATACAATAGTCCACCATGTTACTAGATAAACCCATACCATGCAATCGAATTTATGCTATGTGGTGGATTACCCTGCCATTACCCAATTGTCTACGGGTTCTAAGTGGCCACATAATAATCTGATGAATTCGATATTTGAGTCTCCTTTCATCTAGGTCTATGTGACCTTATGAAGAGGTTAGATGACAAATAAACCTTACGGTGGATTCTAGGAAGGTTTCAACGCTGGTGTGGTCCATTTAAGCTTTGGATGTGTCTCATTTTTAGGCTAATGCTCTATAATGATATGCAAAAATTAATGGATGGTGTAGATTTAAAACATAAATCATTGTGAGGCTAAGAAGTTTCACACGTAACGTTGTGTAGTAAGGAAAAGAGAAATGGGGCGTATCTAGGAAATGACATGGACGTGAGAAGCAATGACACTCAACAATCTTGGCAGATCTGCTCACCGTAGTGATCCCTTCTCCTTTTCTCCCTCTATATATGTAGTGATTCTCAGTTTTAGTGGAGCAGTGGATATGATACGAGTAAAAACGTGGTGAGAATAAACAGAAAAGAAGATGAAGGGATACTTAGCTTTTCAACTGCTCATCTCTCTGCTCCTCATTTCCTTTTCTGTATCCGCTTCTAGGTTTTTATGTTCAGAAAATGATACTAGACGGAATCTTCTCACCAATGGTGTTGGCATGACACCTCCAATGGGGTAAAACTCTCATTCTCCCTCTCCCTCCCTAGTTATCTTAATGGTTAACACGTCTGACCCAAGTATGCAGCCAGAGTATCAAATTACTCTTCATTTATACATATATTGCTATTTTTTTCTACTCGAGTCTGGTTGACTTGAAGATCAAATTTTTTTTAACAAATAAATCAAAACTATTGAAAATACTAATGTCCCACCTTCATGGGATAATGTGGAGTGATCTTAAAGTTAGTAAATATATAGCAGTTATAAATGAAATACGTTCTTATCATTTTAAAGGAATCTCTTCCATCATTGTAACTATAATCATTTTTCTTTTCCAGGTGGAATAGTTGGAATTACTTCTGGTGCAGTATTAATGAGACAATAGTCAGAGAAACTGGTGAACTGAATCTACTTAATCTTGTCTTTTGTTTTATAAAGTGGTTTTGGATTTGCAAGAATTATTACCTAAATCTTGTGGTTCTTTTGAATGCTCAATTGGAGCTTTGAATATTTAATTTAAAACTTTTTTTAAATCTTTCCCTACTTTTATTAATTTATTAAATTGTTACTATTTTTCATTGTAACACAGCCGATGTTTTAGTATCAACTGGCCTTGCCAAGCTTGGATATCAATATGTTAATTTAGGTATCTTGTTCTTGCAACATAATTTTTATTTTTTATTAGCAAAAACTACTTGGATTGTCAAACAATGATTAATCAAGTCTGCATTTTCTTCCTTTATTAGATGATTGTTGGGCTAAGTTGAATTGTGACTTAGAGGTTTGCTTTTTTTATTTTAAAACTTTGTATTCAAATCTCTTAGTTCTTTAGTTACATGTTCTAAAGATACTTACTGTCTAATAGAAAATTTGGAATTAAATTTTAATTTTTAAGGTAATTTTGTTGCTAGAAAATCGATGTTTCCATCAGGTATTAAGGCTCTTGTAGATTATGTACATAGTAAAGGGCTTAAGCTCAAAATCTATTCATCTGCAGGGTAAGCGCATTGCATTTTTTTCTACTTATGGTTGGTGTTAATAGAGGATGTAGTGATGCTGATAGATATTTATACCTTTTAGAATGTTTAGGCATTTAATAACTACATTGATCCTTCAATAGAGGCAGAAAAGACTAAGATGATTATTGTTCTTCATAATGGGTCAAAAATTTCAGGTACAAGACATGTACCCAGACTCAACCAGGGTCACTTGGTTATGAAGAGAAAGATGCCATGACTTTCGCTTCATGGGTATGTGTATTAAGTTGAAGTTTATTTGTAGCATTATTTTCTAATTTTCTTACAATTTGAAAACATGAATATCTTTTAAAATCAAGAAATCGAAACTAATTGAACAATTTTATGAACTACTTTACAAGAAATTGATTATTTAAAATATAATAATTGCTTCTTCGATGGTACTAAGCTGATAGTTCGGTAAACGCACTATACTCACTTTCAATTTTAATTTTGAGGAGCTTTTTTTTATTATTTTAAACTATGAAATTTACTTCTTACTAGTGGAATAGATATCCTAAAATGACATGAGCACTAATGAAGACGGGTCATCCAATCTTTTATTCTCTCTGCGAATGGTAATTTTTTATTACTGCAATGATGTCACACATCTTTTAAATTTTTTCTCCGCTTGTATTTTTCATCTGTTGATTGAGGGGATATGCACCCGACTCTGTGGGGTGATAAAGTTAGAAACAGTTGGAGGAATACCATGGACATTGTTGATAACTGGGACAAGTTAAAACCTGTTGAAAATCTTCGTTGAGTTGCTTTTGTCTTGTTTTTTTAATCATAAAAAGCCTATAATTGATTAAAATGTCTTTAGTTTTATAGCATGGTCTCTAAAGCTGATGCGAATGAAGTGTATGTTGAGTATGTAAGGCCTGGTGGCTGGAATGGTTAGAAACTTAAGATTAAGGAATTATGATTTCTACTTATCTTATACTTAGATATCAACTTATATTTCTGAGTTTTGTTTGATCAGATCTAGACATGCCTGAAATAAGAAATGGAGGGATGACAAATGATGAGTACATAATTCACTTCAACATTTGGGCTATTTCTAAAGCTCCCCTCATAATTGGATGAGATTTACGAAGTACTAGTAATGAAACATTGGCAATCCTAGGCAACAAGGAAGTCATCGATGTTAACCAAGGTATATGCATTAGTTATATAGACTGGTGTGGATTTCCCTACCTTTTGAGAGACAGCTCACTTTTTTATTATTGACAATTATTTAGAATTCTATTTAACATATTTCGTCCAATGTGATGTTTTTCTTTCGTTGTCCCAGAAGCATAAAGAAAACATGCTACAGTTTTATATTTAATTGTAATTTTTCTCTTTGTGAAAATGTATCTAACATGAGAATTTGGTGTTATTAATGTTGAGTAGATCCTCTTGGCATTCAAACAAAGAAGGTTAAGATGATAGGAGATTCTGAGGTACGTTGTCTCCTTCCCCAAAAGCATGTAGCTTCTACTGTACATGAACTATTTAAAGTGGACATTGAATAATCTGACTTTCTTTATACAGGTTTGGGTTGCACCCCTGACGAGCTATAGGATGGTTGTGCTTTTTATAAATCGGGCACTCTTTCCATATGACATCCTAGCTCATTGGGATGACATTGGTCTCCCAAAAGACACGGTGGTCCAAGTGAGAGATCTCTGGAAGGTAATTTCAATTTTAACTTGGGGCCTTTTTGGTAGGCCCCAAAATGACTTCATCTCATTTTAGTTAAATCATAGTTGTGTTAGATATCTCTACTCATCACTGTTGGTTGATTTATGGATGCAACATGAGACGTTGGAGAAGACATATTAGAACAAATTCGAGCCCACGATTGCTTCACATGCATGCAAGATGTTTGTGTTGACATCGATATCTTAGGAAGTCCCATCCATGCCATTGTTCATGGGAAACTAATTAGATGCCGAATGTTGTAATTGAATTTTCACTTTCTACATGAAGACTTGGTTTAGTGATTTGTGTCGTTAATCCATAGGGTCAATTGTTGATCGGCCACTCTATTAGATTATTTGTGTCCAATTAATTAACTTGTTGAAAACATGTTTTTATATTCATTAGATTTTGTTGTTGATTATATAATGTGGATGAATGTGTATTTGTAATTGTTTCATGCATTTTATGATGGTGATGCATACATCTCATTCTTCATTTGGAAGATCGTAGCCACTAACCTTAGCGCCTTATTTTAGTTGAATGTGGACCACTTACAAGTCCCACTATTTTGCATGGTTTGAATTTAGTAACTTTTCATGTGCTCTTGTATTTATTTTTATATCATCTCACTTAATTAAAACATGTACTACGCTTATTTAAGCTCGCCCCATGACGAACATGATTAGAACAATACCAACGGTTTGTTGGTAACCATTGCACTCTCATCTTAACCATTGAATACGGCCAATCATATGATTGACTTCAATGTCAGCATATAAACCCAATCATACATCAATTTAACTGTCAAGAACACTTTTTATATATAGATCAAGTCATCCATCATATCGAGATGGTCCATCACATCACTAGAGAAATCCATTGTTAAGCATTCAATTACCTTGTTAGACATATAAGACCATACATTATCCTTTGTGGGACTCGAATTGCTAAAGCCATTGTTCAATAAATTCAAGACTAAGTTGAAGTAAACACAATTAAGATTGTAAGAACTTACTATCTTGGCCTTAAATCCCACTACTAATCACTATATTGGAGAAAATCAATAATTGAGAATGAAATCAGTTGGTATGGCCCACCTGAGCTTTAGATCCGCCTGATCTCTGGTTAAAGGCCCTTATTGGACCCTCCAAAGTGAATGAACGGAGTGGATCTCTCTATACATAATGGCGGACCACATTTTTAGGGTTGTGTGTGTACAAGGCCGTGGTGCACTGACCCCAATTGAGGTCAAACTGGGCGCTAACTTAAGCCAAAGAGCCTTTTCTTTTTGTTTCCCACTCGAACGCGATTTAAATAGATTGTGTCTGTTCTTGACGAGCGTGGCACACTATTATCCCTAACTGGATTATCTGAACCATCCATCAGGTGCAGGACCGAGGTCTGACCAAAACCCGGACATGTAATGGAAACCACATCCCGTTGTTGCCACCCTGACAATCCTTGTGCTTCCTTTTCTCTCCATCCCGGTCGTCCAAATTAAGCCTTTTCAGCCCTCCGTTCAACTTCAAAGTAGGGCTTTCATTGTGACAAAAAGTAGCACAACTGAAGATTTTTTTTTTTTTTTTTTTGTGAGGGATGGTTTCCCTAGATTGTATCCAAAATGTTTATTCTTTCCATCCAATGGATCTAGGAGACGATGGCTTGATATAAAGGAAAGAGGGATCAGATGCAATTCGATCTTCCCCTTCATGCGGCAACCCAAGAAAATTGGTTGAACTCATCTCCCTTCAGACCCACCAACCCATCTAGTTATTGTTGTTGGGCCTTCGGCGGATGAAAAAAAGGAGAATAAGAAAAGGAGGAGAGAGAGAGAGAGAGAGAGAGAGAGAGAGAGAGAGAGAGAGAGAGAGCCACTGCTAGGTCTCTATATCGAGTTAAAAGCTTGACTCATCGTGCTGTTGAGCCTGCTTCGATCCAAGTCATCCCATGGAAGAGAGAAAGAAGGGAAGAAGAAGAAGAAAGAGAGAGAGAGAGAGAGAGAGAGAGAGAGAGAGAGAGAGAGAGAGAGAGAGAGAGAGAGAGCGGGACTAAGTTTCGGGCTGCACCACGCCATGCGATTGAGTCAACTTGTCGGGGCTATTGTGTGTTCATGTCACATTGAGTCAAGTTAACTCACTTTGAGTTGAGCATCTAGTAGGGTTCAGGCCTTTCAAGCATCCCTTCCATCAGATAAAGAAAGGTGTGAGAGTGGGAGCGAAGAAGAAATATTGTCATGGTCATGTTTGGAGTTCGGGTAGAGTCAATTGATCGACTCTAACTCACTGACTTGTTGAGTTGTGGCAAGTTCAAATGCATTTGTGGATTTCAATGTCACTAACCGGACATTGAATCATCGGAAGGAAGAAAGAGATTTAAGGGCGAGTCAAGTTGGGGTCTGTTGTCGAGTTTTGGGCTCGACTCGGTGTGTAGTGAGTCAGGTGGGTCTAGTCTAATCTAGCCACCTTGTTGTATAGGGTTTAGGTTAGAAGAAATAGAGAAGGAAGATGCAAGAAGAGAGAGAGAAAGTAGGTTGTTGTCTGGTTTCTTCCGAGTTAACTCGGTTAAGTCGTGCACAAATCAAGTTAGGTTGAGTTGGTGGTCTAGGTATTGTTGTTGGACAGTCAATAGATGCAGATGAGAGGAGAAAGAAGAGGAAGTGGCAGAGCTAGATTGATTCAGGCGAGTTCATCCAAGTTCAGCCCAGTGCAGCTGAGTTCAGAATAGTTCAGCTCAGTTTGGTCAATCTACGTTAGAGCACAGAGTTCGAATCAAGGCTGAGTCGAGTCATTGAGTTGAGCTACTGAATCGATTAAGGTGAGTCAACTTTTTCTTCCTGAATTAGATTGTTTCGATTTACTATTAATTGTTATTACCTATAATTATTATGATTATTGTTAATACAAAAATCCAATCAATCCTTCCTTACCTCCTGTTAGCCGAAGTATCTATGATTTAATGGAAAATAAGAAAAGACATTAGGGGCACCGATTAAAGCTGGGGACCCTTCGATGCCTAAGTCAAGGTGGGACTATAGAAAGAGTAGAAGAATCGAAATATTTGTTATGTGTAGCTTTACTCATGGCAGCGGGTGTGTTTAAAGGCTTTTGAGGGCGGTGGCGTATATGGCAATACCTCTTGGATGGTGATTGCGTATTACGGAAGAGGTCTTCTTCCGAACGTGTTGTTTGACTTCTTGATATCCTCGACGAATATCTCAGAGGATAATCCTATCTTAATATATTGTAAGTGTATTTGTATTTTGAGGTGGTGGTCAATATCCGAGGCCGACCTCCGAGGTCAAGGTTGGTACCGAAGGCCGAGGTCAGTATTCGAGGCTGACCTCTGAGGTCAAGGTCTTTGGTTAAGCCTAACCTCTGAGGCAGAGGTGATTTTTTGGCCCTCAAGCAATCCATAGTCTTCAACTGTGTACATCTGATCAATCCATTTTTACCCATAACATTAACCCCCTACTTCCGAGCGTTCCTTAGGAGCTTGGGAAGTAAGTTAGTATGGACTAACACTGTGATGCCTCACGCGAAAGTGGTTGAGAATCTGAGAGATCGGATGGAGTAGAGTGAGTGGGTTAAGCAATCGTAGGATTGATAAGTCGATTGTTCAGTGGAAGATTGCATATAGTAAAATTAATAGGAGGGACTTTTCTTCCCATCAATTGAGGGAAGTCCCAGTCATTCACATAGTAGTAGGCCGAACACTCAGTAGAAGGACTTGCTTCACTTATGGGAAGTCCTCATAGTCGATCGTAAGGTCGGATAATTGAGAATTGAAAGAAATTCTCCTCCCCTGACCTAGGGAGGTTATTTCATAATGGAATTCACAGTAGAGGACTTTCTTCCCTTGCACTAAGGGAAGTCCTCGTAGTTGGTCGTCTAGTTTGAATAGTCGATAAATCATTTAAAAGAATTTTCTTCCCCTAACCCGGGGAAGTCCCTTTATTGTATAAGCCCATAAGCAATAGAAAACACAATAGTATAATCCCTTTTACCTGACCAGGATAGAAGGCTCATTGCATCCCTTCTTAGTCCTAGTGGATCATGGTATTCTGCTCGGTCATAGTAGTGAGTCCATTGGTAGTCGTTCAGGATTGAGAATTGGGTCAAGACGTGAATGCTTCACAAGTGTATAATTTCATAATTCCATAGTTCGATCAATTTAAAAGTTTAGAAAATTCCCATCATTGAAAAGCTTAAATCTCATATTTATAAGGTTGTCCTTTGGATCTTGGTCTAAGAGAATTCTTATTTTAATTTATGTTCAAATTAGGGGTTAATAAATCTCTTAATATGTCTATGGTCAAAGATCATCCTAAAAAGGTTTCTAATGGTATAAAATTTTATATGTATATTACCGTTTCAATCTTATGGCTAATGAGTTATGAGCAAATGCACTTTAGTCTCGTTAACTTCGGGAGGAAAAACATAGTAGAGCTTAACTCAACTCAACTCAAACTTGGCTCGGCTCGACTTGAATATATTTTATAGTATATTATATTTATTATTATTATATTTAAACATTAAAAAAAAATTAAAACTTAAATTATACCATACCTGTCCGTCCATTTCTTACCCTTTCGTCCTTTCCCTTCCTTACCTAACTCTCCACGCTTGAGCTCCTCTCTCTCTCTCTCTCTCTCTCTCTCTCTCTCTCTCTTACCTGAGCTTGACTTAGCATCTACTCGACTTATCTCAACCATACGACTTGCACTCGCCCGAGCTCTCTCTCTCTCTCAACACAAACAACAAGGTACCCTCTATGGCTCTATCTAATATTATATATACATTATTAATTGAATATTTGATTTGAGGGTTGAGTCAGTTGGGTCAGGTTGCTGGGTTGAGTCAGGTGCGAGTTGGGTGTTGGGTTGATTCAGGTTAGGAGCTGTAAGACCCGTATCCTAAACCAAACTATTCCGTCGACTCCCGCGATCCTTTCTATCAAATTTCGACAATTCGCGACTTGTAATCAACGTTTGCGCATGACCGTAAGTCGTATCCTATGCATTTAAGTCGGCTTAATCCGAGACTTGTATCATTGCAACCGTACAGTCGCTGCGGTTCTAACGCCACGACTCATGTACCGATCCGATACCCTGATTAAGAGATGTGAGCCGGTATTTATTTCGAGAAAACGCCGTGCATTTACAATCCTAAGAGAATCTCTACAACATATCAAATCAATCCCATCAATTACCTCTCATGTCAAGTATAAAGTACCCATGCTTTCTTTCTCTACAAGTCAAGCAAACTCCAAAGTTAACCAACCTCTCACCTCATCCATCACTCACCTCACCCATCACCCACTTCCCATCACTCCATCACTCCTTACATCCCATCTCTCTCTCTCTCATTTTCCAACACATTCCCAAGAAAGCAAGAGGCTCCCACGTCCATGCATTTTCATGAGAGAAAAGTGATTTTGGTAGCCCACCTTTCTACTCCAAAAGCTCTCATCCTAGCCATCCATTTCTCATCTCTACCATCAAAGTGAAGCTCTAGGAGACCGGCTTTCAAACGGACCGAGAAGATCAAGTGGTGGGTGCTTTTATAGCCTAGATTTTGTATTTTTATGATGGGCCAAATGAAACCTACCGATCAATAGTATGGATCTCACTTGGGATCCTAAGATGTGCTCGATGATCCACTTTGATCATCATGATCATTCCATGATGGGGCCAATCTCCATGGACCCCATCATGATGTTTACTTTCCTTGCATTAAAGAGGTCATCTAGACCATTCATTTTAGGTGGAGAAAAGATCTCCACCATAGAGCTTTGATTTGATGGGTTCATATGCAATGAGACCCACTTGATGTATGAATTGGATGCTCAAAACGGAGGGCCCATAGTGTCGGGGTCCCTCCAACACGCGTGTCCCACTCTTTTCTCTCTCTCCCTCTCTTTTATATATTTTTTTCTGTGATGATGATGAGTTTGTGTGGTCCACTTGAATGGACCCCACCATGGAGCAGCAACCCACGACTCAAGCCGTGAGCCCCACCTTGATGTTTATTTGTCATCCAATCCATTCATATGGTGGGCCCTTCGCACAGTGGGCCACCCTCCAAAAATCAGGCCCATCCAATGCTCAGGTGGCCCACGTGAAAGGAAATAGTGTGAATTGAACTCTATCATTGAAACCCTCTTTGGGTCCACAGAGGTTCTGGATCAAGCTGAAATTTGTTTTCCTCTTCAATCCAGGTCTGCGTGACCTTATCAACGGTTTGGATGGCTTAGAAACATTATGGTGGGCCCCACTTGGGACTCACAGTAAAGTATGTGTTTTATTCACACCGTCAGTGGACGGTGGAGCCCACTTAGATGCATGGTTCTGTCCACACCGTCCACCCTTTGGACGGGCCCATCCCGTGGGATTAGATTGTATTAGGGTGGATGGCATTCAACGATGGCTGCGTCAGTGGATTGCTATATCCAGGGAACCTACCACCTAGCTTGTTTGACACGCCCCGTCAATCCTGGGGTTGCGGCTTTTGATCCCTTCCAATACAATCTAATCCTATCTAGTCTGCCTGGCTAAACGGGCCCTTAATGATATATGTGTTTTACTCACACTATCCACTGTTTGGACAGTGGAACCCACCATAATGCATGTGTTGCATCCAATCTGTTCAACCATTTGGCAAGCTTACCTTAGTAGGCTTGAGACTAAAAATAAGATAGATCTATAGTTCAAGTGGGCCCACCTTGGTATATATAAGGCCCAAGTGATTAGGCCCACCTTGGTATATATAAGGCCCAAGTGATAAGGCCCACCTTGCCTTAATTATGGCCCATTGATTGAGGCTCGCCTTGATGTGTATGAAGCCGTTGAGGCCCACTTTGAGGTGACTGTAAGGCCTATGTTATAAGGCCTATTCAATGTATTTGTGGCCCGTGGTTGAGGCCCGCTTTGATATATAAGGCCCATGTTACGAGGCCCATTGTGATGTATTAAAAGGCCCATGGGATATGGCCCATCGCAATGTACATAAGGCCCATCGACGCGGCCCATTTGATGTACTAAGGCCCATGGGTCGAGGCCCAATATGATGTCCTTAAGGTCCATTGTAATGTGTGATTTCTACATGGTTTGTGGCGGGCCATGTCTTAGGAGCAATGATGGTTTGACGCCCACATTGTAAGTACAATGTTGGTTAAATGTCCGCATTGTATCTCTCCTTAGAGCCCATTGATAAGCCCATACTAGTTGTATATAGGCCGTCTATGTCTATCTGCATTGTAAGGATAGTTCATTACTTTGTAACATGTTTAATATAACTCCATTATTCATGCCCATACGCATCATATGTATGCTTGATATGAGGAATGTTTAATCATAGTATAAGCTGTTAGGCTAAGACATTTACGGGACTCCTTATGAGATGGAGTGCCCCACATGATCGCGCAGTACGCACTGGATTACTACATGATTTGACGGTGTGATTCATGCATCTCACATATGTGTGACTTAATCACTGCACGCCCTAGCGACATCAGGGTCGTGGCTCCACAGGTACATCGTATATGCCCGTATCGGATACCGAAAATACTTGGTTCTAGTATAACGCCCTATATTTTCAGGACCCGAGTATATGACTCGTTTTCCAAAAACCCGAGTGTTAACCTTAAAGGATGGTCAAATTCGAGTATACATTTTTTTTTTCTTTATCAGAGTAAATAGATGAGCATAGTGTGGACAAATCGACATAAAGAAAATTTTTATTATCATTCAAATATACAAGAAACTGCCCATAATGATTTATACAAATCAATGTCTCTGAATTTAACAAGTATAAGATTTACAAGAATATAATACATGAAGAATAACAGAAAGCATATAAATATAAGCCGCAAGATCACGCAGCTTCCTTAACAAGTACAATCACATGTCTTTGACCACTATAACGGCTCCTCATCAGTTTGAACCTGCATATCACTTAAGCCACCTATGATACCTGTATGGTTATATTTTTTATGGATGAGTGACCAACTCAGTGTGAATTTTTCTCAAGATTACACACCACCGCATTAGGTAAGAAATAGTATGAAACATATAGACAATCAAAACATAGTAAATGCAGTCTTATTAAGTGCATGGATGTATGAAATGCGTTCACGCCCCGAGGATACTCATCCGTACGGATAAGGATGCCTCCCATGCAAAGCGTAATCAACTTCCCGGGATCAACCGTGCGGAATGCGAATCATGACCTGAAAAAAACATCCATTCAGAGAGAGGCAAGTCGTCAGCGAAAGCAGACTAAGTGCGGCGTAATGACTGTCCATCGTACGAGGTTAGTCGTCAGCGAAAGCATACTAAGTGAAGCGTAATGACAGCCTAGCGATAGACGTTGTTCTGTGCCGTGTATGCATGATTAGCCAAGCCATTATTAGTCTGATTATAATCAACCAATTTTAAATAAGCTCAAGGTCACTACGGGGAGCGTATAGCCCAGCGTAGGCCAACAGCTCGGGCATAGGTCTCATACCACCATCCTCGACTCATGAGACTACCATCTTAGGATGTTTAATGGAAATCCGTCGACTAGTGGCCAATCATATTACAATACATGGGGCTTACCATCACATGGTTGCACGATATAAAACATCAATCCCATATAGAAAAAATATCAAAACGAAACCATATATGCCGGGTATCAAAATATGCCACATAGGGCGAATATTAAAACTATACGGTAAAAACCATTATTTAAAACCATTGGACATAACAACCCTGGATGGTATGTCCACATCAATGATCCATCTAGACCAACACTCAATAACCACTAAGTCGAAGGTCTATTTTAATCACAACTAGTCGGGTTACATCCTAAGTATGGGTGTACATATATAAGTGGGGGTTTCCTACCAATGTACCAGTTTAAAGTCCATAAGTAATACACAAATAATCCACAAGCATAAACAAATATACAAGATGAACATTAAGTAGGCAATATAGCAATTCAATTTTCACCAACTAACACATGTGATTATAAAGAGAGATATCAATTTAAATAAAAACTATAACTTAAGTTAATGAGAAGATGAAAAGCTCAAGGGGAAGAATCATTATCAGACAGAGCGTAGAATGCTTTTAGAGGCGGGTCTTCTTGGGAAGGTAGCAAATCTACACCGTACACGTAATTTCCTGTGTGAATTTATTTACATTATACGATGGGTCATTAGGCTTAGTACATGAGGACAGGTGGTGTTTGGGCTGTGACTAAGGGTGATCAGTCCATCAACATGTGGTCCTAAAAACTGGGTCCAATTAGAGCCCATTCCAGCCATGCCTTAGCAACCCAAGTCTGGCCAAGGTGGGCCTGCCGTGTATTAGCCCATAAGCAACCGAGGCTCAGAGAGATGTGGGGAGTGCACCATTTGAAACTGGTGCGGCCCATGGGACCTGCTGACATTGTATGTGGTATAGCCCACATGTCCTTGAACATAGTGCAGTCCACAGTTTGTGTATGGTGGGGCCCTCAAGCCCAAACTGCCTAAAGTCAGCATGGTGCGGCCCACTCTGTGGACAGCAAGGATGAAACACATACAATGGATGGGACCCACAGGGTTGCAGCAACTGCTACAGCTGTAGAGGCACGACAACCCATCAACTTGAACAAATATACGGTCTGGGTTAGCTGGCCCTGGTGTAGCTGAAGGCAGGTGGGTTTACATGCATATACGTGTATATACGTATCAGCATGGGTTTTTAGCCACATGCACGTAGGGACAAAACCTAATGCATGATATATATATATATATATATATATATATATATATATATATATATATATATATATATATATATTAACATGAGTCCCACATGGGTGATGAATCCGAACGGTCCATAAGATGTGGAATCCCGAGAAACCCTAGGGGGTGAATTTTCACCCTGATCTAAGATTCAGGTGGGCCATAGCAGAGATAAATGCAATCCAAGGGAAGAAACTGTTTGCATTAAGTATGGCCCACCAAAGTTCTGGTTTAAAGTAAAAATTGGAACCAGGGAGTTTCCTGAGGTCCTTCTCCATGTGGACCGTTCAGATTTTCAAGAATCATCATCTATGATGAGATCTTAAAAATTTTCTTGTCAACAGGTTGGCAGGTGAGCGTTAGCTATATATATAATTATATATTATTATTATTATTATTTTTAGATGGAAACGTCCAGATCTGGACGTTGGCTGGTGGACGGCCAGGGACGCACTGTCCCTGGATGGACGGTCAGAAGCTCCATGTGGACTGAGGTGGCCCATCGTCACCTATCTACATTTGGTGAGGCCCACCTGCATTTTGCAGGGCCTAGGTTGTTTTGTGTAACCCACCAGCTCTCAACATGGAGACAGAGTGTGGCAGTTGGGCCCCACTGATATGTGGTGTAGCCAACGGTGATTTGAATCCCAGGTGGGACCCGCATCTTGGTGACGCCCATCAACAGCATGCAGTTACTGAAACGATGCCTGTGTGGAGCACCCTGCAGCGTTTTCGGCGAGGCCACGGATGCACGTTCCCCAGTTACATCAAGGCTGGTTTTGCAGCCGGGTTCCGAGGCATCTTTAGTCTCGTCGGGGTAGATCCCAACGACCATGTCTAGTTTCGACGTTGGTCTAATCTGGCTCCTATCTTAGCCATCGTTTAGCCTGACTTCTTTGTTTGGAAGATAGCCATTGCTTGGCTTGTCTCTAACACAAAACAGAGTTCCACACCTCATGGCTATGGTCCGTCATGTGGCCACCATTTGGGTCTGTTGCCAGACTGAAACCCAACCACTGCTTGGTCGATTTCAGCCTTGTTAAGCTACTACTGTGTGGACTAGTTCGGACCTGGAACAGAGCCATTATCTGGCTTAGTTTCAGACCGAGTTTCCACAGCTGTTCCATCTTAATAGGACCTAGTGCTTTAGCCATTACTTGGCCTGTTTCAAGCTCAGAGTCGAGGCCATTGTTTGGCTTAACTCCTGCTCGAAACAGGGCCCTTAATACAACTTGTCTTTCGCCCCATGCATGGCCTGTTTCCTGCCGTAGCTCAGTCCAGAACAGAGGCATTTCTTGGCCTGGTTCATGGGCTGAAACGGCTGGGTTTGGACAGTCACACAACCTTACAATGAAGATGATGGGAGGCGTTACCTGAAATGGGTGGATATCAGCCCCTAATTTTCTCTTCTTTCTCGCACTCGCTTTCTTCTTCTCTCTCGGAGAATTTCCTAGGGCTACAGGACCCATCTTATAGAGGGAGGGAGAGAGAGAACGGCTGGGATTGCTTTCCCTCTTGGACGGTTGAGATTCGTCCTTCTTAAAGAGGAAGGGCGGTTTCGTTTTTACAGGCTCGGGTCGGGTGGTTTTTGGGACGGATTGAACGGTGACATTCAATCTCCTTCGTCTGTTTACGAGTGATCAAACGACTATACCATTTTGTTCGTGTGGGTCCTGTTGGGGAAAAATATGTCAAGTTCGAAGACTCGGATATGGAGTAGGTTGGCTCTGCTGACACTGCCCGAAGAGTTCGAGACAATGGTCGGAGCTGAGGGAATAAAGAATGAGGCCAAGAGGCACAAGCATAAGACGACCTAAGTTACTCGGTCGGAGAGATAACTGCGTCTGCGTAAGCCTACAAAAGGCCGAGTAAGTTATAAGCCACCCGACCAAGAGAATAAAACCAACCTAATGAGTTGGTTCCGTCGACCATGGATTAAGGAAGGATGATGGGTAAACACCGAGACTATTCCATCCGTGAGAAGGCAAAAAACTTATTCTCTTAAGCCGATCGAGACTCTCTTAGAGTCGGTAACGGTCGAGCCGAGACAGGAAAATGCGGTGTGGATATAAATGCCGTCCTAAAAATCTGAAAATACAGGTGTCCGATTCCGAGATCCGTGAGATCGGGCGAAATCAGTTGAAAGGATCAAATCTCCGAATATTAAGGAGAAGAATCATCGTACGATGATAATTCTTCAGATCTATAAATACCCAAGTCCTCTACAGAAGAAGGTACGCAACAAAAAACCCTAAAAACCCTTTGCCTTAGTCTGAGAAACTGACTTAAGCATCGAAGGTTCCTTGGATCAAGCCAGGGTCCCCTTTACGTTTGATATTGTGCAGGCGAAGGACGGGCTGAGCGAGTAAGCGATCCGCTCACAAAAAACTACATCAACAGGTCCCATGAAGAGATTGGACGGCTTGGATGGCTCAGAAAACGGTCGTGGCGGGTCACTTAGGGGTTCGAAGTAGGTCGGTTTAGACGGAAAGGGGGCAGGAGAATGCAAGGATCCAGTTTTTGAAGGGTCCTCGGTCAGAGCTGGTCCGACCGAGTCCTTGCTTCTAGTGCACCTCATGCACGAGTACTCTCAGTGCACATGCATCACGCAGGGGCCCACTGTAACGTCATTTCCACAATCTGCTCTGTTCATTTGCATTGGGGTCACTATACAGGGGTCCTGGCCCATTTTAGGTTGATGGTGAGCCTTAGGTGGTCCGTTACATGTATCCTTGGTCCATCATTGGTCCATATGTCATGATCCGTCGATCAGGTGGGCTTGAGAAACTTTTTCAACGGTTAATGTCAAGTACTAGTTATGATGAAAGTGTGGTTTGTCACTAACTAGTTCTCATGTGTTGGTGAGTGTATTGCAACAGTATTAACCATCATAATGGCTTTAATTTAGAGTGCCCGATTAGTCTTACCTTCCTGGCTATTGTAGGATGTGTCCTGACTCTTGGATACTCTGTTGGATAGCTTTAATGTCGACTGGAATCCTCCTCCTGAGGTGTGTCGAGTTCAAGTTTTGGTTAACCCAAAAACTTAGTTTAGTGTGTGTTTAAAAGGTAACACTTGAGTACGCAAAAGTACGGGGTGTTACATCTAGCACTATGAGCACTTAAGATGTCATTGGGTGAAAGTCCTAGAACCTTTTTGGTATCCGGAGATGCTTCAACGTCTAGACCGAGTGGATACATGAGCTCCCGAGTACCGAATACCAGTAGGCCACGTCTCCCACTGTGTCGTGGTCGGTTGGAAAGGGGTGTGGCCTTATCCGCCTGAGTGAGGGGTTTATAAGCTAGGCTGAGTTTGACCAACTCACAAATGAGTCCGCTATCGACAAGCCGGGTAGGTATTGGCAGACTACTGGTCAGGCGGATACTGAGGTCTATTCCGCTTGCTTGATTGTGCAGCTAGGGAGGTGGCAGTCACTGCGAAGTGTATTAGACCCCGGTAATATCTAGAAAGGAACTGTACTAATATGTGTACTTGATGAGGACTGACATGTTTGTTTTGCATCTCGCATATGACATTTGGCTACGTAGGCCTCACATCGCATGGTCTTGGTATGGCCGATAACATTCATGCCTTGCATCATATAGCTTTAGTACAGTTGATAGCATTCATGGACTTACTGTATGTTTCCGCATTACTCTGATATTATATACTTGGCACTTTCCTTGCGCACACACTTACACCACCCTCTAAGCTTTTGTAAGCTTATGTACGACAGTTGCGTGCAGGTAGCGTTGGACAGCAGCAGCGCTGAGGCAGGAGTGCGCATCTGACTATTTTGGAGCTTTTGGACCACTTCGTATTTTTCTTTCCGCATTGTATTTAAAGTTTTTAATATATTGGATATGTGGTGATGTTGTTTTGTGACTTGATTATGCTTGTGGTTATGCTCCATTACGAAAAAAAAAATCATTTTGAAAATCCTCCTTGTATGATCCCAGGATCGAAAATCTGGCATATGATTGTTAGGAGCCGAGAATGGGACACTACGGAGACTGTCGGCACCAGATTCGACCATCAGGTTTCCTGTGAATCCTATTTTCGAATTTGGGACGTGACAGGAGTAGACTCGCCTCGAGGTAAGCTTGCCTCGACTCGATCTACTAACTCGTTTCAAGCTCGACTCGAAAGGTTTGACAAACAAGCCAAGCTCTAAAGGTAAGCTCAAGGTTGAGCTCGAGCTTAAGGTCAAACTCGAGGAGAGCATGGACGAGTCAAGCCAAGCTTGACCCTCCTCGACTCGACTCGGCTCGATGTACAGCCCTAGTGACCCTAGACAAGTGGTAAATCCCCATTTCCCACTTGAACGTTTCTAATCCATATGTTGATGAAGTGTGTCACACATGCACAAACAACTAGACAATTAGGGCATGTTTGGATTCACAGAAAGTGTGAGAAAGGAGATTATATTCCTTGAGAAACCTTTTTTCCATAAAATCTTAGAAAAAGAAATACCATTTCCTGTGTTTGTTTATCAACGACATTTTCTTTAGAAATTTGAGATTTATTTTCAAATCAGCTATTTTAAAAAAATAATAATTATTCCTCTTAAGAAATTCTTTTGATTGCAATTTCAAGTCTTTATAAGTATATAGAAAGCAGCAATGTGAGTCTCATTATAACGACACCTGATCAATGGCTCAGATGAAATATCTGGTATCCACATACAAACCTATGTTCATCCTGTCCGCATAGATTTTTGTGGATAGACCCCCTTAAGTTGTATATTGAGCTGATTTTTTTGTCCGCCCATCCTGATGATGTACATCAAGGTGGGCCCAAAGGGTTACCTAACCCACTCCCTGTTTAAGTGGGATACATAGTTCCATGTTAGCTCCGTAAAAGATTTGTGGGCCAACTATGATTTATATGTTTTATGCACACCATCCTACCATTTTTCCAACTCATTTTAGGGCACTAGTACAAAAATGATATATCCAAATCTTAGGTGGACCATATCATGGGAAACAATGATGGTTGAACACTCACCGTTAAAAACTTTTTTAGGTCCCACCATAACATTTAGTTGCCATCTAATTTTTTGATTGGGTTGCAGGGACCTTTACAAAGGTTAAATATAAATATAAGCTTGATCCAAACTTCCATTGTCCTAAAAAAAAAAGTGCCTAAAGGTAAGCATTTAATTACCACTGTTTACCATGGTCCACCTGATATTTGGATGTCCCAATAGATGAATGGCATTGATAAAACATATACATCATGATAGCCTTATACCTACACCACGCAAAAGCCGATTAGCCACAGCAATGGCCTCATGGTGCGGCCTTTACCATGAGGCCTGCCTTGATGTAATTCTATACTAATGCCATTTATTTGTTTTTTCAAATCATTTTAAGGCATGTTCCCAAATATAAAATGGATCCAAATATTAAACGAACCATAGGAAATAGCAATGGCTAATCATTAAAAACTTCTCGTGGGCAATACAAGTTTTGGATCATGATAATAAATGTATATATTTTTATTTTTAACATTCATTCAAAATTGTGTAGCCTTATCGATGGTCTAGATGGAAAATAAACATTACTGCAGGCCTTTAAAAGTTTTCAATGGTGGGTGTTCAATCATCACCATTTTTTACAAAATGTCTAGCATAAGATTTGGATCATTTTATTTTTGGGTTCATATGCTAAAATGATATGAAAAAGTAAATGAATATCCTCTTCATCTTCATTTTAAGTTAATTTTATAATAAAAATTAGTTTAACTTAGAAATCCACTCCATCTATTCATTTTTTAATCTCAATTTAAGATATGTCACAAAAAATAAGGCAGATTTAAAACTCAAGTGAGCCACACGAAAAGAAACATTGGGAGGAGAGAAATGCTTACCGAAGAAACCTTCCCAAGGTCCACCGTGACGTTTGCATGTCATCTAAACCGTTCATTAGGTCAGTAGCAACGTATTGGTGTATCAAACGTTTATCTTGTGCTTTACTTGCTGAACTAGGCGTTGGCTCTTGGGTGAGGTTTGAGGCAGGTGTGTGGCCCAGATATTTTGAGGGGTATTTTCGTCAATAGAAAATATGATCACTTAATTTTAGTTTGAGTAGTATGTGAACCAATGGTTAAGATTAGATCGGTCATCGCCCAGAAGCCATATCCATGGTTTTGACTGATATGGGAAGGGTTATCAAATCCTACAAGTGGGCCCATGGATGGGTGATCCAGGCCATCCAGATTGTGAGCCCCGTTGTGGATGGAGTGTATCTTCCTTAGGCAATCCTAACCGTTTAATTAATAGCCATCAAATGGACGGTTAAAAGTAAAATAATGTGGTCAAAGATTGAAGGGGAAAAAAAATCAGATGATTGGTGTGGAATCTGTTCCGTGCCTCTATGCCACGTGTAAGGCTTGTGATGATAAGTAAGGATTGAAATTACAAAAATGACCTGAATTGAAATCGTTGTACTGATCGGACGATGGATATTTAACAAATAGGTAATGTGATTTTGACCTCTTGCCCCCACAGATTAAAGACTTCACTGCAGGGGACGCGGATTGAATGGTGACGGAACATGGATTCTATGGGGCCCACCGTGATGTATATGTTTTATCCCACTGTCCATCCGTTTTGTAAGATCATTTTAGGGCATTCATAGGAAACGAAGTAGATTAGAAGTTCAAGTGGACCACACCATGGGAAACAGTAGGGATATTGACGCCTACCATTGAAACCTTCCTAAGGCCCACCGTTGTGTTTATTTGCAATCCAAGCTGTTGATATGGACACACAGACCTGGATGAAGGTAAAAATACAAATATCAACTTGATCCACAACTTTTATGGCTCTTCGGGAGTTTTTAACGGTAGGCGTTCAATCACTACTATACCTGTGGTGTGATCTAGGGCTGTAAGTCCGGCAGGTTGGGTCGGGTTGGTGCTCAACCTAAGTTCTTATACCTCAATCCCAAGACAACCTAACCCAATCTTGATATGAGAATTCTCAACCCAAGCCCAGCCCAAGTGGGTTCGGTCAGGTTGCTCAGGTTAGTCGGTATACAAAGTCTAATATATTTGTTATTACATTAGTTTATTATATTTCAATATAAGGCCTACTTTTTATATCTGTGATTTTATTAATTATATATGTAATTATTTATTATAAAGAAATTTATTTTTTCGATAAAAAATAAGCTAAAATATAGGACAATTACCAATCTATTTGGAAGAGAAATCTGACATTTCTTGTTAGCTTGAGTCCTTAGAAATGACATGGACAAATGAGACCCGACATCACTAGTATGACATCACTAGTATTCCTTCGACACAAATGATCCACACTCAATTATAATTTGTAAGTAACTTATATATTAATTGGGTTCAAGTTAGGTCAGGCAACTCGAGACCTCAACACGAGCCCAACCCAAGTTTTATCGGGTTGGTGTTTGTAGAGCCCAAGCTTGAGACCGGGCACCCAATGTCCGGTTAGTCCGGTTGAGCCCTAATGTAGTCCCCTTGACCTGTAGAAACGGATGAGCAGCTCGGATTGAAAGCACATACATTACGGTGGCCCCCACATCACCCAACACAACCAAGTGCTGTTGGGGTCACCACCCAATCTACTTCCTCATTTAAAATCAGATCAATTCAGTCATTGGGTGGGCCATACCCCGTTGGATGTCCATTGATTTCTACCTCGTGTCTCACCTAATCAGCGCATAGCCCTGATTTAGTTCAACGGATATGCAGTGTCCTCATATTTGAATTTTGTACAAGTGGGGCCCACCATTCACCGATCTATACATTTTTTCTAATAGGCCCCATGAAGGTTCTGTTAAAAATTATAATCGGATACACCGAAAATGTAAAATTAAATCGAAAATATTTCACCAGGCTGAATCACGTATAAAAATACGCTGTCATTAAAGCGTGATTCGCCTCCTTATAAATTGCTGACGGGTTACAAGCGAATTGCTTCCAGGATAAGACAAGTCTACTGGACCCAGTGTGCAACAATCACGATCGGTCCACTGTGGAACAATTTCAATGCAGTAGATTCGTTCTGGCAGACTCAGATGATTGAGATGTTCTATAAATTGTATCTGACTTGATGAGAGAGAGAAGAGTCTATTGAGATTCTTAAAATGGACTGGTACGGTCCAGTTTATATAGGCATTAGGTAGTGGACCGTTGCTAGGCGCCTGTTCGCGTAAGGTTGCACCGTTTCGTGCTGGTTCGCATACGGTCGCACCTTCTCGTACTGGTTTGCATAAGGTCGCACCATATCGCACCGCGATCGCCGGTTCGCGTAAGGTCACGAGGGAGCGACTACTCTGCGACACGATGCGCACGTGCGATATGCAAAGTGCTCCATCTAGCGTCACTACAGCCACACAACCTCACTGCCCACGTTCGTGCCCATGCCCATGCCCGAGCCCGAGCGCGTGCTTGTGTTCCAGTGCTACGTACTGGAACACGCAACCCGTATATCACCTCCTCCAAAAGCTCCAAGTAAGAATACTTTTCACAACATCTCATATAAACTACAAAATGATTTCAATCATTTTCGATGTGGGACAAAGCATACACCGTACTTTTTAAGTCAAATTTTTTAAAAAGAATTTTGGCGAGAAAATCCCAAAATTTTGAAAATTTTAAAATTTTTATTTTTTATTATTTTGAAAAAACCAAAGATTTTCAACAATCCCCCACTAGTTTTTTAAAAAAATAAAAACTCTGTCAGAATAATAATAGTTATTATGCATAAAGAAAGATATCTTGCGATTTGAATCTTTTCTTAGTGTAAGTATTGTAAAGTTATTTTAAAATTTCTAGTTGCCACAACATTGAACCAGCTATTCTTATATGATATAATCGAAAATACCACACACATAATAGCTCCTGCGTTAGATGTTCCTTTATAATCTCGCTTAACACTTTTAATGGCCATGTGCTTTTCCTGTTTCATGAACGATCCCGAGATAACTCTAACTCTCATGAGAAGCGGCACCACTTTTACGTTCATATAGGTGAAATCCTTCTAGTGTTTCTGTTTAAAACACTTGTCCTGTTTGACTGGACTTCATTAAGAGTTTAATACTCATCCCTCTTTTCAAACGGCCAGCACTATCATCCTGGATGAGGTTTATTTATTTAGTGTTGAAACTTTTCACTTATCAGTGAATTGTTGTTACCCATTAAACCCAATATTTAGAGATTTTCTAATTTAGGGTTAGGTTTCTTTTGCTGGTGAAACTTTAAGTAAAGAGTTTCAACCCCATCCCTCTAGATGTTGTCTTTACTACCTCTCTCGTCAGAGGTTTAGTAAAAGGATCAGCCAAGTTATTACTTGACTTTACATAAGAGATCGCAATAATTTCATCTTTAATTAATTGCCTTACATAGTCATATCTCAAACTTATGTGTCTGCACTTTCCATTATAGGTACCGCTATAGGCTCTCGTTAGAGTGGCTTCACTATCACAATGAAGTGAAATAACCGGTATAGGCTTCGCATAAAATAAGATTTCTAATAGAAGATCCCTCAGCCACTCAGCCTCTTTGCCTGTAGCAGCTAAAGTTATGAACTTAGATTCCATAGTTGAGTGCGTAATGCAAGTTTGTTTCTTAGATCCCCAAGATACAGCTGCACCTCCTAGGGTGAATATCCACCTAGTAGTGGACTTGTTGTCCCCTGCACTCGATATCCAACTTGCATCGGTATATCCTTCCAATACTGCTGGAAATTCTGAGTAAAATAGCCCTAGTTCTTTGGTTTCTTTAAGATAACCTAGACCTCTACTCACTGCTTTTCAGTGTTCAACACTTGGATTACTCGTAAACCTACTTAATTTACTCACAGCGTATGCTATATCCGGTCTTGTGTATTGTATTGCATACATAAGACTGCCTATAGCACTAGTATACTCTAGTTGTGCAACTGCTCTTCCATTATTTCTTTTAATTTGATACTTGGATCAAACGGGATTTTTGCCTCTTTAATTTTCAAGTGATTAAACTTGTTTATTACTTTCTCAATATAATGAGACTGACATAATGCAAAACCCCCACTATATTTTTTAACTTTGATACCTAATATGGTATCCACTTGTCCAATATCTTTCATTTTGAAAACTGAAGAGAGGAACTTTTTAGTTTCAGTTACACCTTCTATTTTATTACTGATTATTAACATATCATGTGCATACAAGCATATGATTACAATATAATCATTACATACTCTTGAATATATGCATTTATCAGCAATATTATGTTTAAAACCATAAGACAGAACTTTAGAATCAAATTTATTATGCCACTGTTTTGGTGCTTGCTTTAATCCATATAAAGACTTAACAAGTCTACACACTTTTCTATCATTTCCTGATAGAACAAACTGTAAGACCCGTATCTTGGTTCGTACCATTCCATAAACTTCCGCGGTCTTACCGGTCGAATTCCAAAAACCTTCGACCCTTAACTGATATCGACGCGCGACCCTGATTCATATACCGACAACCCGAGTCGACTCAACCCGACACCAATACCATAGCGACCGCGCCGTCGTTGCGGTTCCGATGCCGCGACTCGCGCGCCAAGGCGATACCCTGGTCGAGAGATGTGGGCCAACGTTCGGTGCAAGAAAATGCCACGCATTGCGAAACTCAGGAGAATCTCTACGATGTGTCACATCAATCACATCAATCCCATCAATCAATCAATCCATCAAGCCATCACATGTCAAGTACACATCACTTTATTCCATTTTCCCAAACAACCACAAAAGTCTCCCAAAACCATACCTCTCTTACACAAAAAGCCACAAAAGTCAAGCTTTTCTTACACCACCCATACCTCTCTTACATAAAAGCTTCAAAAGTCAAGCCTTTCCTTACACAACCATCATTCATCCATCCATCCATCTCTCTCTACATCACTCTCTCTCTTTCTCTCTTTCTCATTTCAAAAAATCTCCAAGCAAAAGAGCCCACGTATGGAATTCTCCCCCTCTTCCTAAACTCCAAATGTGGCCCACCTCTTCATCCTAAAATCTCTCATCTCAACCCTTTATTCCTCATCTTAACCGTTGAAAACCAAGCTAAGGTGCCAAGGAACTCCTAGGAGCAAGAAGATCGGACGGTGGGTGCTAGATCATTCTAGTTTTTCTTATTTTTATGATGTGCCAAGTGAGGCCCACCGATCAATGGTGTGGATCTCACTTGGGATCGTAAAATGTGGCCAATGGCCCATTTGGATCATCATGATCACTCCATGATAGGGCCATTCTCCATGGACCCCATCATGATGTTTATTCCATTACAAAAAGGTCATCTAGACCATCCATATTGGTGGGGAAAGGATCCCCACCGTTGATTTTAAGTTTGATGGTCCCTCATGCTTTAAGGCCCACTTGATGAATGATTCGTTGTAAGGGAGGGCCCATAATGTCGGGGTCCCTCCATCACAAGGCGTGTCCCACTCTCCATGTCTCTCTCTCTTTTATTTCTTTTATTTTATTTTATTATTATTTTTTTTTAAGCAATAGGATTGTGTGGCCCACTTGAATGGATCCCACATTGATGTATTTATTTTTATTCAAGTGGAGCCCACCTTAGACGTTGAACCCATGTCACCCATCAGTGGTGGCCTACTTCATCAGGGCCCACCACTCTTTAAAAAAAATAAAAAAAAAATAATAATAATAATAACCGGACGCTGGACGTTTCAAATGCATGAAGAAAGGAAAGAAGAAAAGTGAGGTTTTTGGGGTGGCCCCCTAGTGTAGGCCCCACCTTGATGTATATGTTCGATCCAAGCCGTCCATCCTCTTATCCACAGTATTTTAGCCGTTGGGTAGAAGTTTGGAGCTGATCCAATCACCTGGTGGGCCATAGCGCCAAATATTACGTCCTCACCATTCTAACACTAATTTCTTATTTTATTTAACTTCCTAAGCATATAAAAATTTGAACTCTGGACTCATTTGGACGGCCTCGAGCCGCTGAACGCAATGGCCGGAGCGGATTTCATTTTAGCAGGCCCCACGCGTGAAAAACCCCAGAAAATCGAGTTTTTCATATTTTTGCAAAGGGTCGTTGCCCCCCTCCCTGACAACGTGCAGGTGCTGCATGCAGCAGCGTGCAGCGTCAGCGATGGGCGGGCGTCCTGCAGGGGCCCACGGCTCTGCGTGTGGGCCCCACCGTAATGTTTGTTTGCCATTCAACCGGCTCATGAGGTGGGCCGCCCCGGTAGTGGCCCCCCCTCCAAAAATGGGACAGATCTAAAACTCAGGTGGCCCACACCACGTGAAACAGTGTGGATTGAATTCTACCATTGAAAAATTTTTGGGGCCCACAGAAGTTTTGGATCAAGCTGAAATTTATGTTTTCCCTTCATCCAGGTCCGAGCGACCTTATGAACGGGTCGGATGGCTTCTAAACATTACAGGGTGGGCCCCACATGGGACCCACGATGTTGTATGTGTTGTAGTCCACCGTCCAGGCGGACGGTGGCACCCACCTGGCGCACGTGTTGCCTCCACCGTCCAGCGGACGGTGTGGCCCTGTGTGATGTATGTGATATATCCGCACTGTCCACCGGACAGTGGGACCCACCATGATGCATGGGATGCATCCAGACTGTCCATCCGCTTGGTGAAACCCCTTTTAAGGCATGAGTGACTGGTTGGGTGGGCCACTCATGTATGGGCTAGGCCCATTTGGTTTATGAAATGCTTATGGGCTAGGCCCATTGGATTCATTTAAGGCCTAAGAACTTAGGCCCATTTGATGTGTTGCAAGTCCATGGGACTAGGCCCATTTGATGTACTTCAAGACCCATGTAATTGGACCCTTGTGTTGAAATTTAAAGCCCATGGAAGTAGGCCATTTGATATATGTAAGGCCTAGGGGTTTAGGCTCACTTTGATATATATACAAGGCCTACGGGTTTAGGCCCATTTAATGTACCATAAGGCTTAGGGGTTTAGGCCCATTGAACTCATGTTAGGTCTATGGGTTGAGGCCCACTTGATCTACATGTGGGGCCCAATTGGTGTGGCCCATTGGTCATATATTAAACTCATGAGACTAAGCTCGTTTGATGCAATCCAAGGCCCACGGTTTTTGACCCATTGCAATGTACATAAGACCCATTGGTGTGGCCCATTTATGTGGCCCATCTGATGAATAAAAGGCCCATAGGATATGGCCCATTTGATATATATGTAAGGTCCAATGGGGACAACCTACGGTCCATTGCAATGTGTAAATCCATTACAGACTAAGTACTGATGTTTACAAAGATCGTGCCTTGAGAGCAATGTTGGTTTGACGTCCACATTACGAGTGTAATGTTGGTTGGATGTCCACATTACGACTCTCCTTAGGGCCCATTACTGGGCCGTACTTATCGTGTATAGGCCGTTCAGGCCCATCTGCATTGTAAGATAGTTCATTTTATTATAACATATTTAGTACAGTTCCATGACTCATGATCATACGCATCATATGTATACTTGACGTGAGAATTGTCTGATCATAGCATTTGCCTTCGGGCAGGTCGTTTATAGGCTCCCGATTAGGCGATGTTGCCCTACATGAGCGTAGGATTTGATACAGGACTGGTTAGCGTGAATCATGCATATTGCATTTGTATGACATGAATATTGTACGCCCTAGCGACAACGGGGTCGTAACTTCCACAGATGTATCGTGGTTGGCAGGATTGTATACCAAAAATCTTGTTCTACATGGGGTACTATAGATATCCCTAGGTGAAAGTTCCTAAACCCTTATGGTACCAAGAGGTTGCTCCAACGTCTAAACCGAGTGGGTAGATGAGCGTTGAGTGCCGATTACCTGACGGTTACGCTCTCCACTGTGTCGTGGTCGGTTGGAAGGGGGTGCGGCCTTACCCGCCCGAGAGTAGGGGACAATGCTAGGTGAGTCTGACCATCTCGAGGAATGGGTCCGCTATAGACGAGTCGCGCCCGATATTGGCAGACGGATAGTGAGGTCTCTTCCACTAACCTTATTGCACGCGATGTGGAGGCAATCTGGTTTAGAGTGTACTAGACCCCGGTGATATCCCATATTTGAATTGTATTGATGTGTGGACATAGATGAGGATCTGTATGCTTGAGTTGCATTACACATCGCATGGCCTTGGGTGGCCGATACTATTCATGTCTTGCATTGTATAGCCTTGTTACGGTTCATGATGTTATGGTTCTATCTGCATATTCCGCATTACTCTGACATTGCATGATCATATTACTACCTTGTGCACACACTTTCGCCACCCTCTAAGCTTTCTGTAAGCTTATGCACGACCGTTGCGTGCAGGTGACGTTGGATCGCAGCAGCGCTGAGGCAGGAGCACGTTGCAGAGCGTTTTGGAGTTTTTTTTCTTTACCATTGTATTTCCCTTTATGCTCATTGTACTTGTAAAGTTTTTGATCATAGTGAAAATGTAATGGAGTTCTTGGTTGTTGTTTGTGGGTTATGCCTTTGGTTATGCTTATTACGAATCAAACTGACATTGAAAATCCTCCTCGTAGCATCCCAGGATCGGAACCTGGCGAATGGGAGCTAGGAGCCGAGAATGGGGTTCTATGGAGGCTGTCGGCGCCGGATTCGGCGATCGAAAATTTTGTGAGCCCGGTTTCCGAGTTTGGGGCGTGACAAAAACCCTTCTGGTTGTTCCATGTAAACCTCCTCATCGAGATCACCATTCAGGAATGCTGTCTTCACGTCCATTTGATGGATATGAAGATGATGTATGGATGCTATAGCGAATAAGATCCTAATCGATGTTATTCGAGTTACCGGTGAATAAGTTTCAAAATAATCGATTCCTTCTTTCTGTCTAAAAGCCTTAGCAACTAATCTTGCCTTAAAGGTTTGAATTGTACCATATGTATGATATTTTTTTCTTAAATGGCCACTTACAACCTATTGGTTTAGAACCTGGAGGTAGATCTACCAATTTTCATGTTTGGTTAGACATTATTGAATCCATTTCATCATTAATGGCTTCTTTCCAAAAAAGCAGAGTCTTTGAAGACATAACTTTACTAAAGATTTTAGGTTCATCTTCTATAGTTAAAACCATAGGTATTTTTTTAATTACTCTCTCTATCACCTTCAACTAGATGAAAAGAGAGTCGCTAAGAGTCTATTTGATCAGGATCAAGACTCTTTTCTACTCTTGCTCTTTGACTCCTACAAGGTTCGCTAGGTGTTTTTTCTTCTATTTGTGTTTATACTATAGTTCCATTAGAAGATTGAATCTCATTATTCTTTTTCTCCGTGAATATAAAATTCTCAAAGAACTCTACATCTCTAAACTCTATGATTACATTGGTGTCTAAGTCTAGAAGTCTATAGGCCTTATTATGTTGTGCATATCTTACAAGGACGCACTTGATAGCTCTTGGTCCTAACTTAATACTTTTAGGTTCTGGAGTTTTGCAGTATGCAAGACACCCCCACACTCTAAGATACCCTATGTTTGATTTTCTTCCTTTCCATATTTCGTATGGAGAGGTCTTGGTTTTCTTAGATGGAATTCGGTTTAAAACATGACATGCGGCTAACAGTGCCTCTCCCCATAGGTTTAATGGCAACTGTGCTTGTATTAGCATTGAGTTGACCATTTCTACTAATGTCCTATTTTTTCTCTCTACTACATCATTTTGTTGTGGTGTATAGGGTGCTGCGCACTGATGTATAATGTCATGTTCTTCATAAAAGTTAGAAAATTCATTAGAGAAATATTCTCCTCCTCTGTCACTACGAAGGATTTTAATATGTTTGTCTAATTGATTTTCTACTTCAGATTTATAGATCTTGAATGTATTAAATGCTTCATCTTTCGATTTTAACAAATATGCATATACATATCTTGAACAATCATCCATAAACGTTATAAAGTACCTTTTACTTCCACGGATAAGAACGCCATTTAGTTCACATATGTCAGTATGCACTAGGTCTAACATTTGAGATGATCTCTCAACACTAGGGAATGGTTTCTTGATTATTTTAGACCGTATGCATACTTCACATTTATCTTTGTCATTATCATTGTATGATATTAGACCATTCTTAGCCATGAGATTTATAGTACTGTAGCCAATATGGGCTAGTCTACCATGCCATAACGTCACAAAATCAATCATGTAAGCAGAAGAATTCTTTTCATTCAAAGAAAGTTTGATCATCCCATTACAAGCATATCCCTTACCCATAAAGTTTTCATTTTTAGACAAGATCAGTTTGCCTGATTCAAACACAACCCTAATCACAGGTTTACTTAAGAGATCCCCTGAGACTAGATTCCTCCTTATGTCTGGGACATGCAGTACGTTAGTCAAGATTACATTCTTTCCAGAGGTAAAGAGTAATTCAACGGTTCCTTTTCCTATAACTTTCGAGCGTCCTTCATTTTCCATTTGAACCTCCTGACCATTGGTCTCGTCTTCATAGGTTTTGAAGGCAGATCGATCATTGCATACATGGACTGTGGCACCTGTATCATACCACCAACCGAAAATTTTCTCTTTAACTAAGTTCACTTCTGTGACCATGGCTACGATGTCATCGTCTACTACATTAGCCTCTTTCTTAGGCTTTTTTCTGTCCCTACAGACTCGAGCAAAATGTCCGGTCTTGCCGCAGACATAGCAAGCTCCCCTAGGTTTGCCCTTTTTCTTCTTTTGATTTTTCTTGAATTTTTCTTGATCTTTATTAGGTTTAAGGGAATCTGCTTTCTCATATGCATTATTTTGGGATGGTCGTTCTACTACGTTCACCTTAGATGAGGATGCACCGCTAGCGTCATCCTTTTTATCTCGGTTATGAGATTCTTCTTCAATACGAAGATGTTTTTAGATTTGTTCCAGGGTGAACTCATCAGACTTATGCAGTAGTTTCTTCCTATAATCTTTACAACTCGGAGGCAATTTTGTGATTATAGCTCCGACTTGAAAGGATTCAAGGAGATCGATTTTGATGGCTTTTATTTTATTTACAATAAGTTGCAATTCTTGGATTTGGACAAGCAGTGGTAGATTATCTACCATCGTGAAGTCGAAATACCTGACAATTAGAAATTTCTGTGTACCTTCCTCTTCAGCCTTGTACTTGTATTCCAGTGCACTCCAAATTTCTTTTACTGATGTGGTCCCTGTGTACAAATCGTACAATCGATCAGAGAGAGCATTGAGGATGTGGCCACGACACAGCAATTCATCTTCTTGTCGCTTGATTCTAACAGCAATTTGTTAAGGAGTGTCAGTGTTTGTTGCTTCAGGCAGAGGCTGGAGAGAAGGGTCTAGGATGCAGTAGATCTTCAGAGCGGTTAGCAGGAATTTCAATTTTTCCTGCCATCTGATGAAATTCGAACCATCAAATTGGTCCAAACGGATCAGATCCTAGTTCATCAATTTAACTGATGAAACGCTTTTGGTGTCCATCAGATCACGCTTTAAGATTGTTAAAAATTATAATCGGATACACCGAAAATGTAAAATTAATTCGAAAATATTTCACCAAGCTGAATCACGTATAAAAATACGCTGTCATTAAAGCATGATTCGCCCCATTATAAACTGCTGACGGGTTACAGGTGAATTGCTTCCAGGATAAGACAAACCTACTGGACCCAGCGTGCAGCAATCACGATCGATCCACTGTGGAACAATTTCAACACAGTAGATTCGTTCTAGCAGACTCATATGATTGAGATGTTCTATAAATTGTATTTGACTTGATGAGAGAGAGAGGGGTGTATTGAGATTCTTAAAACGGGCTGGTACGGTCCAGTTTATATAGGCATTAGGTAGTGGACCGTTGCTAGGCGCCTGTTCGCGTAAGGTTGCACCGTTTCGCGCTGGTTCGCGTACGGTCGAACCTTCTCGCACCGGTTTGCATAAGGTCGTACCATATCGCACCGCGATCGCCGGTTCACGTAAGGTCGCGAGGGAACGACTACTCTGACACACGATGCGCATGTGCGAAGTGAAAAGTGTGCCATCTAGCGCCACTACAGCCTCACTGCCCATGCCCGTGCCCGTGCTCGAGCTCGAGCGCGCGCGCGTGCGTGTGTGTGTTCCAGTGCATATATGTCACCTCCTCCAAAAGCTCCAAGTAAAAATACTTTTCACAACATCTCATATAAAGTTATAAACCACAAAATAATTTCAATCATTTCTGATGTGGGACAAAGCACACACCGCACTTTTCAAGTCAAAATTTTCAAAAAGAATTTTGGAAGAAAAATCTTGAAATTTTAAAAATTTTAAAATTTTCATTTTTTATTATTTTTGAAAAACCAGATATTTTCAACAGGTTCGACCCAATCCGAAATATATTCCCCACTAGTCAATCCTTACCTTTCATTGGTCTCTCCAAAACTGGTGCTCATGAGATGCGAGCAACATCCGATCGTGGGATCTTTAGGGCACGAACCATCTACAGTGAGGCCCATCAGATCAACGGTCTGGATCGTAGAACTATTCACCAAACTGGTACAATTCCAAAACTCACGGATAGCGTACACGACACTAGGCCGAGGATCATATACATTTCCCCATTGTTCTAGAAGCAAGTGAAATGGCATGATGTGATCTGAATCTTTGTCGGCTCCATTCTCTCTAGAAGGAAACAAAACATGGCCCACCTAATTTTCAACTTGATAAATTGTGTGGCCTACCTACTTTTCAACTTGATAATTTGTGAGGCCCACATTCCACTCACCCCTGATTTCAAGAAATAAACATTGATGCTCTGGCAGAGTGCGATGGTTGATACGCATGCGCTAAGAAATTGCACACGTGGAATACAGGTAACTCAAACTAAACCGTCCAAACAATGGGGCCCGTTCCCGATGGCTCACAAACCTTAAATTACAATTATTTGATTTCCTAATTTTCTGATTGGTGGACAGCCCAAGGCTTGTTTGGAATCGTGTATAGTGTTGTATTGTATTATATTTGGATACTGTTTATGTATACATTGAACGGTTTCCAGGATACTTCCAAATGAATTAGATACAAACCAATGTTAGAGGAGGTATTATTTGGCATAGCATACAATATGTTATACAAATTAATGTTTGGATAGAATATATTATGTCTGTGTATTGTACAATCTTAATTGGATCAAGTGACCTGCTTGACGTACAGAACTTTCTAATTTCTAGCCTAAATGATTTTTATGTTGAAATGTACCAAATGAATGGTCCCAATCTTACACCGCATAAGTACCAAATATCTTATTATCATATAAATTTTAAGCTTTCATCCGTTATCGAATACAGCACAATAAATACGAAGTATTGACAGCAACAAAATTCATTGACAATACTATGCCATCAGTTTAAAAATTTAATTAAAATTTGTATTCCGTATTCGTATGAATAGGATTTAACTCTTATTCACTGCAATCCAAATACAGTAAACGTTGAATCAAAAATACAATACATACAATACATCTTAATGGACAGTCAAAATGACAGCTAGTCAATGGTCCAAATTCAAGAAGCAAGTCAGTGTCCCGTTCAACCAATAAGAATCCTGGACAATGACCTATCTACAGCGCGTTCCACAATTTTGGACCGTTCAAGCTGAGCAGGTGTGTGGCACGTGTACAATCCTGAGAGCATGTGTATCAACTATCTTACTTTGTCAGAGTCTCGAATAAAACAAAGCCCACTTCCTTTTATTGCTTCCATTATTGGGATTTTGAAGACAAAATGGGATTGTCTTGACCGACCATCATATGTATAAAAAAGACGCCTCGAGACCATCGCGTTGGACCACGAGTTATGGTCCACCCAGCTGATATCCAATCTGTTAAGTGTATTTGACATCCAGCCTTTCCAATAGGTTGCCCACTATGAGGATCGTCTATTGAAAAATCAGCCCCGTTTAATCATCAGACGGTCCACTGTCTAGCCAATGATAAATAGAAAAATACAAATGTGGTCCAATAGAATAGTGAATGTTGATAATATTTGCATAAGATGATTGTCATGATGTGGACAACATATTAGATGGGTTGGATGGTGGAAAATTATGAAAGCTTGGAAGTTATTCCTAGGGTGTACTACAACGTAATTGGTAGACACAATTAAATTATATATTACAAGGAGAAATTGCAACCATACACGATAATTTTGTCGTTTTTTTCCTATGGTGATCGTCTTGAGTCGATATTTTGGTAAAGAGGACGTTTTAAGTCCAACCAATTGGTCAGTTGGATACATTAGGAACCAGTGGCGATTGACCATTATTGGGCAACTTAAGTTTTGGATAAAGCTGAATTTGTTTTGTTTCCTTCATCAAGGATTATGGGACCTTATCGACGGTTTGGATGGAAAATAAACATTACGAAAACATTAAGGTAGGCCTTAGGAATTCTTTAATGGTAGAGCATTCAATGACCACTGTTTCCAATGGTATGGCCCACCTAAGATTTGGATCTCCTTAATTGTTTGGTTTATGTTCTAAAATGATGCTTAAAATCGGATGGACGGCATGGATGCCGAATAAATACATCAAGGTGGGCCCAACGGTGAGGGCTGCACCTAATCCGCTCCCCACAAATTGCATTTATCTTTAAGTTCAAACAACACGGCTTTACGGCCGATCTGGCCTCAAAATGATAGGCAGCCAAAGACAACGGTACAAAATTTCCAGTATTATAATTGCGTAATCTCCCTTTTCGGATAAGCATTATCCAATCCAACTAGCAGAGCTTTTTTTAATTCTACACGCGTGTATACGCCGGCTCACATGCGCGCCACCACTTTTGCTAGAGTGGCACGTGAGTGTAAGATTCGTCCTGGCATAAGAATTAGGTCGGTCCATTTATCAGGCGGATATGATTTTAAGGAGCAAATGAAGGGATGATAGAAACTTAGTAGAAGGTTTTTGAGCCGTACGGATTTTTCTACTATTGTGAGTCAGAAAATGATTGGATCAATCTGATTCTTGTTCAACAGAATCTAGAAAAGAAGTTACACATGATGCACGGCTTGGATATTGAATGTTTTCTGGTTTAGCACGTGCCGTCGCGTGTAGATATTATGTCCTTATACACGCGCGTGTGCTTAGGAAGCTACCGCTTCTAGAAATTGCCGAGCATTGAGAATCTATAGCCTTTCTAATCCGAATACGCTTGCGTTACTGTAGTCGGCAGACGGGAGACCTGGCTTTCGCTGACGTGGATGGAATGACTTCACGTGGATGAGATCCACCCCGTCCATCATGTTATTCGCCAGGTGTTTTTATGGAGGCCTATAATCGAGACAACTCAATTATCTGGTGGGCTCCACCTTCAGAAACAGTTAAGGCAGAAATTCCCACAACTAAAATTATCTAAATTGTATGTGGTTCATCTGTGGTGTTATATATATATATATATATATATATATATATATATATATATATATATATATATATATATATATAAGTTCTATGCGGTCAAGCTGCATGGGCCCCACCATGATGCTTGTCGAGCAACTACCTCATCAGACAGATGCAACATTCCATGGTGGGCCTTAGGCTTAAAAATCAAGTCAATCGATGACTTTTGTGGGCCACACCACATACAAAAGTTGAGAGGGGTTACCCTCCATTAAAACAATCATAATCAATTGTTGGTTCCAGCGAGATGTAGTTCACAAATCCAGCCCATCCATTATGTGTGTCCCACTTGGATGAGGGGTCAAACCAAGTTTCAGATGCATCCAAATTTCAGGTGGGCCCACCAAGTGCTTTTATATGTTTTACACATGTCTTCACATGATTTTAGATGGTATGACCTACCTGAGTTCCGTATAGGGCTGATTTTTGAGATATCCCATAATTTAAAGGAGACCTATCAAATGCAGTATTTATATTTGACACGCATCACGGTGGGGCCCACATAGCTTGAGCTCACGGGAAGCTCCCAAGAGCTCCACCCCATATATAGAACCATTTCACACACACATGATCAAGTCGAGTCAGAATTGGGTTGGATATCGGGTAGACGAGTCAAGTTACTGGGTGACTCAAACTCAAACCGAGTTGAATTCGAATAGGATGAAGTCATCTTGATTAGGATTGAGTGGGATCGGATCTGAACGAGTCAACAAGTCAAGTTAACCTGGTCGTCTCTTCCCGAGTCCAGCTCTACCAGTTATAGACCGGGCTGGCCCATCTCATTTTTGGCCTGCCCTACTTTGATCTGGGCTTGGATGCCGTACAATCCCGAGGGTTGAGCCGGTTGTTGACAAGGAATTGTACGGTCTTGATGCACCAAAACGTGCAGAGCTGCCTCATGAGCAAGTTTGTAGTTGTACCCGTGGAGCCCATCAAATCCTGACCGTTGATGTGGTGTGCCCCACTTCAGATGGGCTGTTCATCCCAAACCCAAATCGGCAGGCCCTAGCCTTTCGATCAGGGCCTTACAAATACACGGTCGAACTCAAGATTGCAACATCCAAGCAATACGGAAAAAAGGCCATTTTTCTGATGGATAGGATCATCCAATCACGAAGCTTACGCCGTCTGATAAAGTCCAGATCTCCAAATAGTGGGCCTCACCTGTACATCATGATCAGGGAGCCGAGTCAAACCCTGCAACCTTAGGAAGAGAAGGCCTGTGGTGTAATCAAACTGTTAATTGGTCGCAACCCGTCTTTAAACAATTCCAATCCAAGATGTGTTGTGCTACTTTGTGGGCCCCGAATCAACGTGACACTAGAGCTGTACACCGGCCGAGTTGGCTCAGTCAGGTTGCTCGAGTCATCTCGAAAAAGCTCGACTCTCCTCGGCTTGAAATTGGATTTGGACCGAGTCGAGCTGATTTTTGAAGCTTGAAAAAATTTTGATCCAAATTCGTGCTGGTTTTCTAAGCTTAAAAAAATTTTGACCCGAGTTCCAACTTGCCCAAGCTTGACTCGACTTAGATCAAACGTCAACTCAAATCAACTCAAATCGTATCAGCTTAGTGATTTGGTTATTTCGATATTGATGCTACTTGCCGAGTGTTTGATGAAATGACTTAATGGAGTGTTGTTTTTATGATGCCTTTTTTCGAGGTCAAACCTCTACTTGGGTTCATTTTTGCGACGAATGTTCATCACAGATCCATCACATATTTGTGATGGTTACTATCCGTCGTTTAATTTTTCTGATGCGTTATCATCTGTGGGTAATATGGTTGTATAATTTTAATTTTATTTTTTATTTTTGCGACGGATACCCTCTGTTGGTTAATTTGTGACATGGCCAACAGCCACGGATGAAATCTGTCGGTAATTTGGTTTCACGATTCTCTTCCTCCCCCTTCAACACATTCTCATTATGCCAATTGATATCAGAGAGTTTTTTTTTTTTGGCAACAATGGATCAAGTAACAACAAAGCTTTGGATGGTGCTCCAAGGAATACAGATTTGATTAAAAGAAAACTCAATGGCTTTCATTGGAAGATGTCATCAATGTTTGCTTAATTGGAGAAGAAACGGTCCATGATTGTTGAAGGCGCTAGTGGTTGTCTATTTCACAACCCAATAGGTGCAACACTCATGTAAAATTGTAGGTCACAACCCTACGAGGGAGAGGTATATATTGATTGATCAAATGTTAAAAGGAGATTGATCTTAGGAGATTGATCTTATGTAGATTAAGGATTGCCTCTTGAAAAATCTATTCACAAGGGAGAGTTGACATATCTAAATGAAAGAGTGCATCTTAATGAATTTATTGTCAAATTGCTTAATGGATACATAAATGGATTATTTGATGCATTGATGGTTGGTCTAGAAACAGTACAAATTGTATAAAAATCTTAGTTTTCTGGAGATCAACAATAGAAAATGATTGATTAATGAATGGAGATAAAAAGTCATGATCAACATATGTGCTCAAGTCATTTAAGCATATACTAGCTTAAGAGAAAGTGGAAGATTGTTGAAGTCATGCTCTAAAAAATCAATGCGAACCCAATCTACTAGCTAAGTGGATATGATAATAATGATCTTAACCATAGATCATAATAATCAAGCGTCCTAAATGGACATATTGCCATGCCTTTGTAAATATGTGATGTTACTTTAAAAATAAATGAACATGAGTTATGGAAGAGTAATTCCTCCCGTTGTTCTTGAAAACTTGAGATTAGATACATTAATCGCTGATATAAGGAGAGTTGTAGTCCATGAATATCAATAAGTGTTATATAATAACCATCACAAGTTTTGGATAGACCTTTAGTCATCACATGATAAAAGTTATGGTCATCCTATGTAAGGGGAATAACTTGGTTAGGATGGAAAGTCCCCATCATCGATCCCTACTCAGACCTTAAGCATAGAGCAAATGTAGAATTTTTGCAATGTATGTAGTGCATGAGTACCTTTTTGACGGTCAATCATGCTACTACGTTGTGAATCTATGCTGATTGTCTTTATGATGCCTTTTTTCGGGGTTTTTTGTTGCCTTATTTTGGGAGCGACCGCCAGACAACCTGCATGAGTATTTTAGATGCCTTAATGGGAAATTTTTTTCACTCCAAATCATTTTAAGGATTTTGGTGTTTGCTTTTCACAAATTAAACCATTGCCTATGTCAACTTTGATGTTGAGGCACAACACATGGGTTAGTGTGAGATTAGTGTCATTAGCAATGAAGCAGCTTTGACACCATTCAATTTGACAGACTCAAATTGAATGGTGACCCCAACATCGCTTGATGGTGTTGAGATGTGGTGGAATTTGATTGGGCCATGTGCTACCACAAAAGGCAGGATACTCGGCCTAATCAAATCCCACCATGCATGTCCCAGCACCACTGAGCTATATGGTGCTAGGGTCACCACGTAATCCACATCTCAATTGACAAAGAAATGCTTATTACAATCATCTCTTTCCTGTGCAAGGAATTATCAAAGCAGCACTAATAATTGTTTTATCCATTTGGTAAATATCTTCTACAGCAACCTAAGCAACCTAGACAACTGGCAAATTAAGCCCAGGACACTACATGATGCCAAATGTAGTGCCGCCAACCTCACGCCATTCTCAAGAGCCCTAGAAAAGGCCAAAGAAGTGAGACCAATGCTTGACACAAACAGCTAGACCAATAATGAAATTTCGCTATCAAGGTGCTGAGTATGAACATGTGAGGTAATCTATTAATGTATATGAAAAGACACCCTGTGTGCATGTAGCACGGAAGTAAACAATATAAATGTATATTTTTTATTTTTTATTTCTCTTTTATTTTTATTTATTTGCTTATTTATTTATTGGCAGTGGAATAACTTCATCCAAGCAATTCTCTTCCACTGGCTAGATGCCAATATCAAGAAGGCAACATTGACAAGACCCCTATAAGGCTGACTTTGTACTGCAGTACAAATAAGTAAAAACTTCATCTTTTAAAGGGGAGCGGATTAGGTGCGGCCTTGTTTTACCCAAGACGGTGCGCACCTAGTAAGGGCCCGGCCTTGTCTCACTCAAGATGGTGGGTACCCAGTAATGGCCTCACTTTGATGTACGTATTCTATATTCTCATCCACCTGTTTCAATAAATCATTTTGAATCATCATACCAAAAATGGAGCAGATAAAAATCTCAAGTCTGTCATACTATAGGGAAAGTAGTGACTGGACACCCTTCCATTAAATGCTTCCTACCGTCCCGTGATGTTTTCATAATATTTATTTTTCATCCAACTTATTGATAAAGTCACATCAGCCTAAATGAATACACATACAAATGCACACACACGAGCTGTAGTAGCTCACGATAAGCTTTTAATGGTCAATCACCAATGTTTTTGACTATACGGTCCACCTTGACACGTGGATCTGTTTTATTTTTAGGCTCATGTCATAAATTAGTATGAAAAAACAGTTGGATAGAGTGGATATAGAATAAATACATAAAGGTGGGCTGCACCTAATATGCTCCCCTTCCAAGGTGTCTTGAAATAAGGGTCCATTTGCAATAGGGAGTGTATTAGGTGTGCCTTGACTTCACCTAAGACACTGCGAGCCTTACCATGAGGCCTACCTTGATGTATATATTCTTTATCTACATTGTCCATTTATTTTTCCCAATCAATTTAGGGCATCGGCCCAAAAATGAAGTGGATACAATCCTCAGGTGGATCATACTATACGAAACAATGGTGATTGTCCATTAATGGATCACAAAATTTTTGGATTAAGCCAATATTTAGGAAAACGTTATAGCGAGTCCTAGGAAGTTTTTAAATGTAGAGTGTCTTATCACCGATTTCTCCAATGATGTGATCCACGGGATTTAGATATACTTTATTTATGGATTCATGCCCTAAAATGATAAAGAAAAATGGGTGAACAACAAGAATATATAATACATACATCAAGGCGGCCACAAAGAAATAGCCTCACCCTCTTAGGTGAGGCTGGGCCTGTTGGGGGCCTTACACAAAACCTTAGGATCTAGCCTCCCAAAACAAACTAGAATTATGGAATAATAAAACAATGAAATAAATCAAAGCATAAACCACACCACACAAGAGATTTTTACGTAAAAAACCCTCAAAGAAGTAAAAATCACGGGACCTCGTCTAGATAAACAATCCACTATGAAGTAAAACGTTACAACCTTCTTCACTCAAGCAGGAGTAAATAAACAATAAAAGAATAAAAGAAAAACGGAGAGATCTCACCGATTACGAGGATGTAAAAGCGCTGAGATATAGTAGATCACCTCTACAAGCATAACCTCCCTTTCACAAGCTTCTTCTCTCTCTTTTTCTCTCTCTTTCTTTCACACCTTTGATAGCCCTAAACCCTTTAAAAAATTCTCGTAAAGCTTTAAGAAACCTTCTTGCATTACCTAGAAAGGCCCTAGACACCCATATTTATAGATTTAGAAACCCCCTTTCGCACTTCTTGCAAAACCGCCTCCAATTTTCGCAATCCGCACAAGATACGGACTCAAATCTGCATAAGCTCGACTAGTCGAGCAGAGTGCTCGACCGGTCGAACACTGTTCACTGAGCTCGTTGAACTTTGAGTTGAGTGACCCTCGACTGGTCGAGTACTGTTCACTCGACCGGTCGAGAAGCTCGGTGAAACACTTCAATTTTCAACCACTTGCACTATCTCTCTTCTGAACTGAGGAGGAAAACTCCATCAAATATCTTCCTTTCTAACTCAGGAGGAATTTACCTTCTTTAAACTAGCCTAATTTGTACAAACCTCAAACTTACCCTTAAGAAAATCCTTGGTCATCATGTCTGACTCATTATTTTCCATGTGAACCTTCTGAAGCTGTAACACCTTCTATTCCAAAGTATCCCTGATCCAGTGATAATGAATCTCTATATGCTTCGACTTGGAGTGCTGACTTGGATTCTTGCTCAAGTGTATAGCACTTTGACTATTGCAATAGACCACATGCTGCTCCTGCTTTAAACTAAGTTTCTGTAGGAACCTCTTTATCCAAAGCATTTCTTTACATGTCTCTATAACTGCAATGTACTCAGCCTCTGTCGTCAACAATGTTATGACCTTCTGTAACTTGCTCTGTTAAGAGACTGCTCTCTCTGTAAACGTAAACATGAACCCTGATGTAAACTTTCTAGAGTCTATGTCATCTGCTATTTCTGCATCTGTGTAGCTCTCTAACACAGGTTTTCCGTCACCATAGCATAGGCTCAACCTGGATGAGCCTCTTAGATACTGCAGTATCCATTTCACCGCTGCCCAATGCTCTCTGCCAGGATTGTTAAAATACTGGCTGACAACACCAACTACATATGCTATGTGTGGATGTGTACACACCATAGCATATGTCAAACTTCCTACAGCTGACGCAAAAAGTATCTTCTGCATCTCTTCCAACTCTGTCTTTGTCTTGGGATACTGTCTGTTGCTCATTCTGAAGTGACAATCCAGTGAAGTACTAACCGGTTTCGCTACATTTATATTGAACCACTTTAGGACTTTCTCAATATACCGCTCTTATGATAATCAAAGCTTCATGTTGCTTCTGTCACAGGTAATCTTCAATCTTAGCATCTGTTTAGCCGGGCCCAAGTCTTTCATCGCAAAGGACTTGCCCAACTCATGTTCCAGCCTGTCGATCTTCTTGATGTCTTTTTCCATGATGAATATGTCATCAATGTATAACAACAGAACTAAGAAATCACTATCTGAAAACTTGCGCGTGAACATACGGTGGTCCGACTCCGTTTTGTCATAACTATATTGTAACATGAACGAGTCAAACTTTTTATACCATTACTTTGAAGCTTGTTTCAGCCCATACAAGCTCTTCTTAAGCCTACACACCATATGCTCTTTGTTCTTAACTTCGAACCCATCTAGTTGGTGCATGTAGATCTATTCTTTCATGTTACCATGGAGAAAGACAGTTTTAAAATCTAACTGCTCTATCTCCAAATCCATGCTAGCGGCTAACCCAACCAACACTCGTATGGATGTCATCTTTACCACTAGTGAAAATATCTCCTCGAAGTCTATACATTTTCTCTGATCGAACCTTTTCACCACAAGTCTGGCCTTGAACCTCGTTTGTAAATTCTTCTGCTCAATGTTATTTCTAAACACTCACTTATTGTTCAAAACTTTCTTGCCCTTAGGCAATTTCACTATATCATAAGTGTAGTTCTTACGTAAGGATTCCATCTGCTCTTTCATAGCTTTCAACCACTCTCCTTTATGCTTGTCGGCTAGGGCCTTAGAATAATCTTCTAGCTCTTCCTCATTAGTCAGTATAATATACTCATATGGCAAGTACCTCTTGAACGGCTGTCTGTCTCTAGATGACCTCATCACCTGTGACTCAATATGTGGATCAAGTGGGGGCTGCTCCCCTGGTCCATCTTCTAAAGGAATTCCCTCGTCCTCTGCACCTTACTGTACTCCTACGTCATCAGACAGATCTATGTCATCTAGCTCACCTGAGCTAAGCTAGTTCTTCTCTAGCTTACTAATGTCTTCTATACACTGATTTTCAAAGAAAACTACATCTTTGCTCCTAACGAGCTTTTTCTTAGTTGGATCCCATAATCTGTAACCGAATTTTTTATCACTATATCTCAAGAACACACACTGTTTGATCTTTATATCGAGCTTGGACCTCTCGTCCTTAGGTATATGAACGGATGTCCTGTATCCAAACACCCTGATGTGACTGTACGATGGATTCTGTCCAGTCTACACTTTATTAGGTACTTCTCTATTCAATGGGGCTGATGGAGATCTGTTTATCAAATACACCATCGTGTACATTGCTTCTCCACAAAATGTCTTAGACAACTTCGCATGCGATAACATGCATATGATTTTCTCAACAATGGTGCGATTAATTCGCTCAGCTACACCATTATGCTGGGCGGTCTTGGGAATCATTTGTTCATGCCGTATACCCAGGGACTTATAATACTTGTGGAAGTCACCCATGTATTCGTTACCATTGTCAATGCGGATGCACTTCAATGATCTACCTGTTTCTCTCTCGACAATAGCATGAAACAATTTAAACACACTAAAGCTCTCGTCCTTGGATTTCAAAGCATAAACCTAAACCCTCCTAAATGCATCATCTATAAAAATCACAAAATACAATGCCCCACCCAAGGTTTGTGTCTTCATAGGATCATAAACATCAGAATAAACCAAATATAATGCATGCACTTTATTAACATGAGAAACAGATTTAACAAATAAAACTCTATGTTGCTTTCCTGATAAACAATCAATACAGGTTTTGAGAGGTATACCTGTCACGTTTGGAAACAGCCGCTTCCTCGCTAGTAGCTGAAGCCCTTGTTCACTCATGTGGCGTAGACGCATGTGCCACATGTCAATAACTAAATCTTCCACTGTGTTCAACTCACCCTTACACACACCGATGCTTACCTTATAAAGGGTGCAACACTTCTTTCTTCTGACTGCGATTAACGAACCCTTGATGAGTTTCTAGTGCCCACCAGCAAATCGGCTTTCATAGTCATCATCATCCAACCTTCTCATCGACATCAAGTTGAGGCAAAGGTATACGATATGCCTCACATCCCTGAGAACCAATGTGCAGCTCACATCGATCTTCACACAAATATCACCGACTCCTATGATCTTCGATACGCCAGAAATTTTCATCTTCACGAACTTATAGTCACCTAACTTGTAGCTTGTAAAGAAGTCCTTTTGTGGATTCGCATGAAAGGAGGCTTCCTAGTCTATTACCCAGTCGGTGTCTTGACTCTTAGCCATGAGACAAATATTATGATTTGCTGAAAGAATAACTACAATATCACCATCTGAAGCGACCGCGGTGAAATTTGATTCATCTTTATTCTCCATTCCTTTTCCGTTCTTATCATTCTTCTTATTACGACATTCATGCTTGTAGTGGCCCTTCTTCCAACAATTCCAATATTCAATATCCTTCTTATTACTTGACTTGCCTCTTGATTTATTTCAAGCTTTTCAGTCCTTTCTGTTCTTTCCTTTCCCTCGTTCCTTTGTCACAAGGGCCTTTTGCCCAGTAGACCCTTAAGATTTCCTTCTTATCTCCTCATTGAAAAGACAACTGGTTACCTATTACATGAAAATCTTTCCGTCTAGCGCAGAGTTACTTAGAGACACCACCAATGTCTCCCAACTGTCAGGCAATGAACTAAGCAATAGCAATGCCTACAATTCATCATCCAGGACCATCTTAATAGCGGAGAGCTAGTTCACTATATTACTGACCCCATTCATGTGCTCAGCCACAAAACCACCATCTTTGAACTTGAAATTCACAAGTCGTCGTATCAAGAAAATCTTATTGTCGGCTGTCTTCCTTTTATACAACCCTTATAATTTCAACCATAGGCTAGCGGCTGAGGTCTCCGTAGACATATGATGGAATACTGAATCGTCCAATTATTGTCCAATAAACCCCACTACCTTCCAGTCCATCTTCTTCCAATCATATTCAAACATATCCTTGGATTTTGCTAATATGCCTAAAATTAGAGAATATAGGTCCTTTCAATAAAGCAAGTCCTCTATCTTAGTCTTCCATATGGTCCAGTTAGAACCATTAAGGCTGATCATCCTTAATGAGCCACTTTCCATAATTCAAAATTGATCCCACTCTGTTCAATGAACTTAGCTCTGATACTACTTTGTTAGAGGCCTTGTATAAAACCTTAGGATCTAACCTCCTAAAACAAATCAGAATTATGGGATAATAAAATAATGAAATAAATCAAAGCATAAACCACACTATACAAGAGATTTTTACGTGGAAAACCCTCAAAGATGTAAAAACCACAGGACCTCGTTCACATCAATAATCCACTATGAAGTAGAACGTTACAATCTTATTCACTCATGCAGGAGTGGATAAAAAATAAGAGAATAAAAGAAAAATGGAGAGATCTCACCAATTACGAGGACGTGAAAGTGCTGAGATATAGTAGACACATCTTCGAGCATAACCTCCTTTGCACAAGCTTCATCTCTCTCTTTCTCTCTCTCTCTCTCTCATACACCTTTAATATCCCTAAACCCTTTAACAAACCCTTGTAAAGCTTTAGGAAACCCTCTTGCATTACCTATAAAAGCCCTATGCACCCATATTTATAGATTCGGAAACCCCCTTTCGCACCTCCTGTGAAACCGCTTCCAATTTTCACAGTCCGCGCAAAATCTAAACTTAAATCTGCGTAAGCTCGACACTTGACTAGTCGAGTAGAGTCCTCGACTGTCGAGCACTGTTCACTCGATTGGTCAAGCCAGCCCTCGACCAGTCGAGCACTGTTCACTCGAATGGTCGAGCTGGCCCTCTACTGGTCGAGCACTTTTTACTGAGCTCGCTAGACTTTGAGTCGAGCGACTCTCGACTGGTCGAGCACTGTTTACTAAATCAGTCGAGCAGCACGATGAAACACTCTAATTTTCAACCGCTTGCACTATCTCTCCTCTGAACTGAGGAGGAAAACCCCATTAGGGCCATCTAATTTGCTCCATGCAATGAAAGAGGATTAGGTGGTACTTGGGTGACAAGGTGGTAGGTGTTACCTTGATTGTAGGGCCACCTCGATGAATGTGTTCAATATCTTGCCGTCCATCTGTTTTTCCATATCATTTTAGTAAGTGGCCCCAAAACTTCAAGCATATACAAATCTAAGTGGACTACACCATAGGAAACAATGGTTATTGATTGCTCACTATTAAAAACTAGTTAGGGCTAACTGTAATGTTTATTTGCCATCTATCCTGTTGATTAGGTCAAATATACTTAGATGAAGGAAAAATACAAAAATCAGCTTCATCGAAAACTTTTATGGCCCACAATAAGTTTTTAATAGTCATCACCATAGTTTCTAGTAGTATACTCCACTTGAGATTTGGTTATACTTAAATTTTGAGATCAGGTCCGAAATGATAAGGAAAAACAGATGGACGGTATGGATATATAAGGCATTCATCAAGGTGGACCCCATACGGTCACTCAATAATGTGTTACCTGGGTAATACCCTATCCACTCCAATGTGTAATGGGCCTGCCAAACATTTTCCTATGCTTTGAGAAAGGTTTCTTGTCATAACAATATTGGATGATTTTTCCATATATAAATGTGCAACGTAGGCAGTTCTCAGTTTGAAGTGGTCCATGCAATGTGCCACTATGATGTTTGTGAGAAATTCACTTCATTCATTTGTTTTTCCCAATCATGTTGGCATATGAGCCCAAAGATGAGGCATATCCAAAACTTGGTTAGATTGCACGATTGAAATAATGGATAAGGAAATGTCTACCGTTGAAATCTTCGCAAGTCCACTCTTATGTTTATATTACATCCATACTGTGTATAAGTACATTCATACTTTCACGCAGGGGTGGACATGATGAGGTCTATCACTTTCTTCCTCAAGGGGATAGCTACTCTGTATCCAAGGAGCTTCTTCGGACTCCTCACATATATTCCTCTGAATTCACAAGAAAAAAAATAAGAAAATAGAAATAAATTTTAAAAAATTTGAAATTGATTAGTATCCTAAGGTCACACACACTCATGCCCGCAGTGGGATTTCACCACCTATGGGTACTTAAACCCTTGACCAAGTGTTGAAACTCCTGAGAGTCTACCCTTAAATATTGATACCAAACTTAGGAAGAAATTTCACGATCAAACTCCAACTCAAACTCTCTAAAATTTGTGACTTACTATATAAATAGTTAACTTATTATTTGTAGACAGTAATGATTACTACTAGACTTGATGGTTTTCAGCCAAAAATAGTAAGTATCCTATGTAGCCTAACCATGCTGTTCTCCTAAATTTTCCAAGTCATTTTCATTTTGGGCATGACTCCTAAAGCTTAATGGATCAAAAATTATGATCATATTTAAACTTACTATAAATAGTAAAAATGAAAATAAAATAAATTTTTTATCATGAATATGATGGAATCTCACAAATTCAGCCTTGAAATCATATATAATACATTGAATAACTCGCTCCAGTTTACGGGATATGCCTGTTCTAGGGTTCTGATAGCCTTGATCACTTCCGCCTCCCATCGAGCCTTCTCTAGTCCATCTTGGATGTAAAAGCGTCAGCAACCTGCTCTACATTTGTGGGCCCACATGTTTCAATGGCGGAATCCTCACCGTAAAGCCTAGTTTGAGTTTTGGATTACCAAACACAGCAAGCCCTGACCAAGCTGTCAACGGGCCAGGCCTGGGGTAGGTTTTCAGCCCGGATGTTGAACTGTTTCGGGCTGAGGTATCGGCCAGCTCTAATCAAAATTCTAATTTTCAGACACGCGCCCGGCCCATTGACACCACTGCCCCAGACGGTGAGATTTGATTAGGTGATGCCAGGGCTCACCAAACACGGTAACGCTCGGCCTCACCTAACCCTCTTTTGTCCAAGAGAGCGTACCGAACGAGTGAGGCCCATTGTCCAAATTCTCTCTTAAATTGAAAGATCCTGGCCATCAATATCATTCCTTTTTCAGTTGAATGAGGACCTTTGCTGCTGTTTGTAGGCTACAATTGACAAGTTGCAATGCTTGTATCAGGTAGTGGTTAATCATAGTAGGGCCTAACGGACCAATGGTTTGGATCACTGAACTATGGTCCACGTGTACAAGCAGAAAACCCGAGTACGTCGCAAATATCCTAAGGTCGTGGGCACGTGGCTTATTGCTTTTATAATAATTAGAACCCCCGTGATATCAGAAGCTAGGTGGGCCCACCACGATGTCAGTAAGACGTCCACTCCATGTGCAGGTCATCAAAGCTCATATTAGGTAAGTAGAGGTGTACACGAGTCGAACCAAGCCGAGCTAAGCATGGCTCGGCTCGGCTCGGCTACTTGTTCATCCAAGCTTAAACTTGGCTTGGTCCTCGAGTCTGACTGGCTAGCTTGGCTCGGTTCATTCAACAACTCGGGCCAGCTAAGATCAAGTTGAATTTGCCTGTGCAGCATTTTCACAAACACATGAACTGCATCTTCGAAATCTCACTGTATGCAAAACAAAGACATTAGTTTTATAAATATTTTATTAAACACCTTCTAAGCAACATAAAATCAAGAAAAAAAAAATATGGTATTTGCTTCATATACATACATTACTACCTGCTACACTTCGTTGAGTCATTTCATTAAACACTTAGAGCAACATCAATATTAAAGTAATCGAGTCACTGAATTGGTTTGATTCGAGTTAGGTTTGATCCGAGTCGAGTCTAGCTTAAGCAAGCTTGAATTTGGTTCGAAATTTTTTCTAAGCTCAAAAAATCAGCTCAACTCAACTCGAATTCAATTTTGAATTAAGCCGAATCACGCTTTTTAAAGTTGAGTCAAGTGAGCTAACCAAGCTAACTCGGTCCGCATACGGCTCTAATATTAGGATGGGAGCTCAAAATTGAGACAATCTCAAGCGTGCCGTTCCATGTGCTACACCAAAAAAGGAAATTGGCCCACCATTGAAACTTTCTCGGGACCAACATAACTTTTACAGGCCATCCGGACCCTTCATAAGGTTATTCTTGTTGGGATGAACTGAATTGCAAATATTAGTGTAATCCAAAGCTTATGTGGCTGAGTGAACTTTCAACAGTAGATGTTAAATCTCAATTATTTATTAGACATTGCCTTCTTGAGCATTGTGTATACTTCATTTTTACACTCATGTTAGTCTCACTTGATGTATAGGGTGGATGTCACATAGACATCATTGTATGACCCACAATTTTCATCACTAGGAACTCACAGCGGCCATAGAGTAACTTTGCCACCCAAATTATTTCCGTTTTGCATCACTGTGGGGCCCACTATCTCCATCAGGTAGCCCTTTCATTGTGGGGCCCACTACCTCAGTTTTTAAACCAATGTCTCACTTGATGTATGGAGTGGATGTCATGCAGACATCATTGTGGGGCCCACTATCTCCATCAGGTGGGCTTTTCAATCCACACCTTGGCACCAGCAAAATCATCCAGATGAACAATTTAGGTGGGCCACACAAATAGGAGCAGATTAGGTGAGGCCGATGTTGGGGCCACTAAACACGGTAAGGCCCCGACATACTGAGATTTAATTGGGAATAGATTAGGTGATACTAGGGCCTTACCCAAGATGACGTGGCCATTAGCGTGGGGCCCACCTTAATGTATGTATTCTGTATCCATGCCATCCATCCATCCATCTATTATTCATATCATTATATAGAATTATCCTAAAAATGAATCAGATCCATCCATCCATCCATCTGTTATTCATATCATTATATAGAATTATCCTAAAAATGAATCAGATCCTTACCAGGTGGACCATAACACAAGAAATAATAGTGATTGACTATGAATAGGTCATAGAAGTTTTAGATCAAGCAGATATTTATTTATTTATTTCCTTTCATGCATGCTTATGATGGCAAATAAACAGTACGGAAACATTAAGGTGCGCCCTGAGAAGTTTTTAACGGTGGGGTGTTCAATCACCGCTGATTCCTGTGGTATGGTCCACCTGATAATTGGATCTGCTTCATTTTTGTAATAATGCTGTAAAATGTTTTGGAAAAACAGATGGATGGCATGGATACAGAATACATACATCAAGGTGGGCCTGACCGTAAGGGCTGCACCTTCTTGGATGGGGCCGGTGTCTCACCTAATTCACCACTCATTTGATTAGGTATGCCCAGGCTTCGCCTAACCCTCTTCGGTCCAAGAGAGCGTACCGTCCAGGATTGCCTCAGGACCGTTGACTCGAGGATGTGCAAAATGAGCTCTAGTATACGTGAGGCCCATTGTTTAAAAGATCGGGACGGTTGGTTATATGCCGCCACATTGGATGTGTTATGTGAAAAAAAAATAAAAAAATCTCTTAGATTGAAAGATCCTGGCCATCAATATCATTCCTTTTTCAGATGGATGAGGATCTTTACTGCTCTGTAGGGTACAATTGACAAGTCTCAATCGTTGCATCCTGGAGATTGAGGAGGTTGAGGTCAATCACAGTAAGGCCCAGCAGATCAATGGTTTGGATCAGTGAACTATGACCCACATGTACAAAACGAAAACTTGAGTAAATCGGGACTGTCCTAAGGTCGTGGACTCGTGGCCTGTTGCTTCGGGAAGTCAACCGGTTCAGCAAGTGGTGTCAATGGGCCGGGCTTGGGCTTATCAGAAGCAGCTTTTGAATACAATCAGCCCGACGGTCCGTTCCTAAACGGTTCAAAATCCGGGCCGAAAACAACCCCAGGCCAGCCCGTTGACAAGAATCGGACCGGAAACCGCCGACCCAACCACGCGGATCAGATGGCGTTGCCAACACCAACCCGGTGGTGTGTAAATGTGTTGACGCTGTGGGCCAATGTGATGTTTGTGTTTAACATCCATGCCGTCTATCCATTTGTCCTCCTCATTTTAGGTTATTAATCGAAAAATGAGGCAGACACATAATATCAAGTGGACCACACCATTGGAAATAGTGGTGATTGAATACACACCATAATTTTTTTGGGGATGCAAAACCTTTTGGGTCAAGATGATATTTATGTTTTCCCTTCATGCAGGTCTGCGTGACCTTATCAACATGTTAGATGACAAATAAACATTATGGTAGGCCCAAAAAGGTTTCAATTGCAGGTGTCATTATCTCCACTTTTTCCTATGATGTGGTCCACTTAAGCTACGGATCTGTTTCATTTTTGAGTTCAATTTATAAAATGAGATGGAAAAACTAATAGATGGCGTGGATATAAAACAAATACATCAGGTTGGGCCCCATACTATCCAATATATCAACACACCAATCACGATGGGGGTGGTGTTGGTAACACCACCCAATCCGCACCCAAAGCAGAAGCTATGTGAGCCCACTACAGTGTCAGTGTGGACGTATCTAGCTCATGTTAGGATGGGAGCTCAAAATTGAAACGGATCTAAATCTCAAGTGTGAGGTAGTGGCGATGGCTCACCATTGAAACCTTACTGGGCCCAAAATAACTTTTACATGCCATCTTAACCGTTCATGAGGTTATTCTCATTGGGATGAACTGAAACACAAATATTATTAGCCTAATCCAAAACTTATGTGGCCCGATAAACGTTTCAACGGTGGGTGTTAAATCCCAACTATTTGTTTTGGCATTGTCTTATTGAGCTTTAGATCTACATCAATTATTTATTTATTTTTTTAATAACTCAAGTCTCACTTGTTGTACAAAGTAGATGTCACGCACAAATCCTTGTGGGGCCTACAGCAGGAACTTGTGGGCAGCCATATCTAAGTTTTGCACTCCTACCTACCGTGTTGTTCGCATGATATCAACTGTCTTCATTAGGTAGACCTTTCCATATCTAAGTTTTGCACTCCTACCTACCGTGTTGTTCGCATGACATCAACTGTCTTCATTAGGTAGACCTTTCCATTCACACCTTGTGATGTAGGGTGGTTAGGATAATTTCATGGCCAAGATAGGCTAGACAAGGTTCAATGGAGGCAGAAGTGATCCAAACCGTCATAACTTTAAAACAAGCCTATCTTGCAAACTGTTATTCAATGAGCCATATGATTTTGGACAGGAAAAGCTACTTTAGCCAACCAACCCCACTATGTCGGATTGCAGATCAATAGTTGAAAAATCATTTTATTTCTATTTTTACTATTTATAATAAACTTTAGTTTGATTATAACTTTTGATACATTAAGTTTTAGTTGTCTCAACATAAAAAGTGTTTAGAATTGAAAACTGGAGGTCTAGTGGAAATCATGACCATATATGAATAATAAGCTTACTATTTATAGTAAGTCATGATTTTAGAGAGTTTGAGTTGGAGTTTGATTTTTAAATCTTTTTTTAAAGATAATTTTACTATTTATGGTAGGTTAAGTTTATTGTTTATAGTAGGTTACGAATGTAAACTTGTTTTTTTAAAATAAGAATTAATTTATTTTAAAATTTATTAGAATTTATTTATATTTTCTATCTCTTCTCATGTATTTAATGAATTTCTGTGAGAAGTCTAAAGAAACCCGATAAATTTAGAGCAATTATCTTGTGCTTCACCTCATCATGTCTGTTTCTGCATCACCTTGGCACCAAAAGAACCCGATCAAATGAACAACGTAGGTAAGCCGGCAAGCAATGAGAATAAGATATCAACTATAGGTTTGTGTGGGGGCCAACAATAAATAAGGTAGACCCTCATGGCCATTGCCACTAGCTAGAGACGTGGTACAAAACAAATGAGAAAATAATGCTTGAAAAGTGCTTTAAACGTAATGTGATACATTGAAAGGTGGTCTACCTAACTAATAGTTTTCTTAATCCTTGATTGGGCCGTGGTCTTCTACCGGTCTGGGCTGACTGTTCAATATCGGCGCTCATAAAATTTGCCATCTTAGTTTATTTGGGACCCACCCATGTGTTAAATGGCTTGATATTTTAAGCTAGAATAATGTTTATACAATGGGAATAAGATGTCAACCACAGGTTTGTGTGTGGGGCCAACAATAAGGTAGACCCTTATAGCCATTGTCCATTGCTAGCTAAAGACGTGATACAAAACAAACGAGAGAATAATGCTGGAAAAGTGCTTTAAATGCCATGTGATACATTGAAAGGTGGTCTACCTAACGTATGGTTTTCTTAATCCTTGATTGGGCTGTGGTCTTCTACCGGTCTGAGCTGATTGTTCAATATCGGCGCTCATAAAATTCACCATCTTAGTTTATTTGGGACCCACCCATGTGTAAAATGGCTTGATTTTTTAAGTCAGAATAATGTTTATACAGTGGGAATAAGATGTATCAACCACAAGTTTGTGTGTGGGACCAACAATAAGGTAGACCCTTATAGCCATTGTCCATTGCTAGCTAAAGACGTGATAATAAAACAAACGAGAGAATAATGCTGGAAAAGTGCTTTAAACTCCATGTGATACATTGACACGTGGTCTACCGTCCATATGGTTTTCGTAATCCCTGATAGGGCCACGGTCTTCTACCGAGCTGACTGTTCAATTTCGGCGCAAGTAAAATTCGAAAACGGCTTGGCTACTCCCCTGGCACGATCCCCATGGCTGAAGGTCAGTGCTCTGTGGGCTACACCAAGATGTATGTGTTTCATCCATTCTGTTCATCCATTTTTAAAGATCATTTTAGGGCTTGATACCAAAAATGAGAGGTATATAAATCTCATGTGGAACACACCACATGAAAACAATAGTGATTGGATATCCACCATTAAAATCCTCCTAAGGCCTACTGTACCATTTATTTGACATCAAATCTGTTTATTAGATCATACAGGCCCAGATGAAAGGAAAAAATAAAAATCAGCTTGATCCAAAACTTTTATGGCCCCCAAAATTTTTTTAATGGTCGAAACTCATTAAACACTGTTTCCTGTAATGTGGTCCACCTGAGGTTGGGATATATCTAAATTTTGGTCTCATATTTTAAAATGATTTGTAAAAATAAATGGACGGCATGGATGAAACACATACATCATGGTGGAGCCCACATAGCATCGACCACCAGTCATTGGCTGGTGTCAGGGGGAGTAGCCAATCCGTTTCCGTAAAATTCGCCATCTTAGTTCATTTGGGACCCACCTCAAGTGTTAAATGACTTTATTTTTTGGGCCAGATTAATGTCTATACAATCTGGCTGATTTGATGGAAAGCTCAGATCCATCACGTGTTGTTCGATCCGCCTGTGTGAATAGCATGACTCCACCCGCTGGATACTCTGGAAGCATATGACGCTTGATACGCAGGCGCTTAGAAATACTACATCTGGCTTGCATTACTTCAAATTAAACTGAATTAAGTGTGGAATGATCAAAATCAGATTGTTTGAATGGTCCGGCAGCGGATTAGGTGAGACCCGGGATCCACCGAGGTGGGTGGGACCCTGTGGGGCTCACAGTGATGTATGTGCTTTAAATCCACACCGTCCAAACACTTTGAAAGCTCATTTTAGGGCAGGAATCCGAAAATGAAGCTGACTCAAGTCTTACGTGGACTCTACCACAGGAAACAGTCGTGATTAAATCCTCACCATTGAAAACTTCATGGATTTTACATCCAAGCTGTTGATAAGGTCACAGACACCTGGATGAAGAGACCACACTAATATCATCTTGATCCAAAGATTTTGTGGTCCACGAGAAATTTTTAATGGTTACTCACCATTTTTTCCTCTACTGTGGTCTATATGGAGTTTGAAACTGTTTCATTTTTTGGATCAAGCACTAAAATAAGCTTTCAATACGGATGGACGGCTTGGATGTATTCATATACATCAAAGTGGGTCCCACAGTCCGGGGTCTCACGTAATCCTCTTCCTAGTCTTGCGGAGCCGTTTTCCTTTTGAATTGCATTTCTCATGTAAAAAGGGGAAGCGGATTAGCTGGTGTACCACACATCAGCTATATAGCTACTGTGGGTACGTGTCGTGCGAAGACGACCGCTGACACTGCTCGAGCTCCGAGTTGTACGACCGGTTCAAAGGAGATCAAAATTACATCGGGCCCACAATGATGTATTTATTAAATCCACACCGTTAATACATTTTGCGAGAAAATTTTAGATCATGAAAAAAAAATGAATCATATTCAAATCTCAAATAAACCACACAACATATAGCATCTGGGATAATGATTTCCACCGTTAAAACATTTGCAGGGCCCACCATAACGTTTATTTTGCATCCAATCTGTTCATAAGATAAAAAAGCCGTGGATTAAGAGTAGAAATAAATATCATATTGATCCAAAACTTCCGTGACTCCCAAAAGGTTTTCAATGGTAGACGTTCAATCTCTTACTACTTTTTTCAGTGCGGTCCACTTCATATTTATATATGTCTTATTTTTCTTCTCAAAAATTAGGACGATCTCAAAAAATGGATGGAGGGTTTGGATATAACGTATACCTTATAATGGGACCCACGGAACTTGCTGACGTTAATACATCAGCTGTATAGCTGGTGTGTGCTGATGTGTGGTACACCAGCTAATCCGCTTACGTAAAAAGGTAGTCCGCGGTCCACGCGGGCTTTAATCGTTTCTCGAAAATTCGTTCCGCCTCTGTCGCGGATTACGATCCACCGTGTGTCTCTGTCCGGTGAGGCCCACATGCTAAGATGGTCCAAGGATTTTAATCTTCCATATTCTGCTACCATATAAAATCTATTAACTCATTATCACACTTGATTATTAATTCTAAAATTTGATTTTCGTATTTGAACGTGAACCGTTGAAAAATTTCTTTTCATTGTTATGAATTAAAATACAGATATTGTCCTTACAATCAGATTTATTTTCTCATAATGGCCAATGTAGCATATATTCTACAACATGCACGGTTCCGATCTTTAGACACTAGGTCTGTTCGCCCAGTAGCTCGCGACATAGGCTAGAAACTTAGTCGCGACAGAGGCAAAACGAACTCGTATAGACGTCGGCGACGCGGACATCGTAGTAACCTTTCCAACGTTGGAATCAGCGCGCATACGAGTTGACGGGAGAGAAGAGTCGTGGCACACGTGCCACATGGCTGTCAACGCGTGGGCCCACCATAGGGGGAGCGGATCAGCTGAGAACCCGGATCCACCGGGGTGGGTGGGACCCCTGACTGTGGGGCTCACAGTGACGTATGTGCCTTGAATCCACACCGTCCAACCATTTTAAAAGCTCATTTTAGGTATGATCTCAAAAATGAAGCTGATTCAAATGTTAGATAGACCACACAACAGGAGACAGCCGTGATTCAATCCTCACCATTAAAGGCTTTATGGATTTACCAGCATTGAAACTTTTATTGCTACATGGTGGTGTTTATTTGTCATGCAACCTCTTCGCAGGGTCACACGGACGTGGATAAATGAAAAATATAAATATAAGTTTAATCCAATACTTCAATATCCTTTTGATGAGTTTTTAATTCATTTTAGCTTTTGGATATGCTATAATTTTGATATCAGACACTAAGAGCGTGTTTGGACGGGTAGCCCGCATTGGAGTAGCACTAATTAAGTTGGATTGGGTACTCGAATCTGATAGCATCCGAGCAGTCGTATGTTTGGATGGGTGATGAATTTGTCATTAGATGAAAATCCCTTGGATTGTGAAGGATTTGGACGCTGGAGTGTGGGCGTACGATGTAATCTTACACGATTCGATGCTGTATGGAGGTTTCTTTTGGAAACTATGATGTATGTGTTTCATCCTTTCCGTTCATCCATTTTTATAGATCATTTTATGACTTGATCCAAAAAATGAAAGGTATATGCATTTCAGTTGGACCACACCACATGAAAACAATATTGATTGGACATCCATCATTCAAATCCTCATAAGGTTCACTGTACGGTTTTTTTGACATCCAATAGGTTGATTAGTTCATACAACCCCAGATGAAGGGAAAAAACAAAAATGAGCTTGATCCAAAACTTTTATGGCCCAAATTATTTTTTCAAGGTCGACGATCATTCATTAATGTTTCTAGTAATGTGGTTCATTTAAGATTGGGATATCACTTATTTGGTTGTCAGATTATAAAATGATATGTTAAATTAGATGGATGGCATGGATAAGACAGATACATTGTGATGGATCCCATGGAGTATTGACCAGCAGCTCGTGCCCACTATATGCATTCTGGATTGCCATACGCATGTCCAAACAAGCTATTCCTGGCCACTGAATAGAGCAATTTAATAAGATTACATGTAATCTACTTATACTATCCTGAAATGCTTGCAATCCACTTTAATACTATCTAATCCAATCCAACGTGCCCATCGAAAAACATCCTAAAATGACAGGATTAAAGGGATAAAAGACACCGGGTCCTTGCTCTTACCCGGGTGGTAGACTCATTAGAGTTTCAACACCGGGTCAAATCCCATGGTGGTGAAATCTCGCGGTGCGTGTGCGTGTGCGTGTGCCGTGAGTGTCCGGGAGTGTGTGTTTTAAAAAAAAAAAAAAATGGATAAAAGACACGGATAATGGCTTTTGTATCCTGTCACGTCATGTCGGTGAAAAAGTACAGTGTTCCCAAGGCAATACTCAACCGCGTCCACGCCATCTTTCCTACCAACGTGGCACTAAGTAGGACATCAGCACCATGAAAATGGTAGGCCCCACCATCAAGATCATCTTTCTCGAAAAACAAGCTGATCTGCTTATTAAGTGGGCCGCGCCTGTATGTTAGGACAGACCATCGGTTATCAACTGTTTCCAACCGTGTAGATCATCTGATGAGTTGAAACGAGTGATTTTTGGGGAAGGTGATCTTTGTGGTGGGGCCTACTGTTTTAATGGTACTGATGTGCTATATAAGCAGCACGTTACTTGAAAAGAAGGTCCTGTACCACACCTTGTGGTACCTTGTCTGTAGGTGATCAGTCCCTTTCTAAAATTATTCATGAAGATTCTCGGACCACTAACTAATCATCTTCTTGTAACCTCTTGATTGGTGGCCCATGACAGAGGTTACACCATTTATAAAATAACGAGAATACCCTTAAGGCATGTTTCAATCACATCCACAAACTGCTAATGTAGTTTGCTAATTCGGCGCGCGTGTGGGAGCCGTACATATCCACATGCGGGTGCATCTGTCGCAATTCACACGTGTGTGTGATCTGAGCTTTTCATCATGTGTGATACACTTTTTACATCATCTGGCATAAAAATCAGTCCATTTTAAGCTTCAGGTGGGCCGCAGCATATCAAACAACATGAATGGCTAGAAAAAAATTTGACACCTCAATTTTCATTGGCCCACTTGAAGAGTGAAACTATCTAACTTTTCAGGAATAAGATCTAAGCATTGTTTCCAATCTTATGGAAAGCACAGATCTCAACACGTGTTCACGTGTGCACGTGTGCACGCGTGTAGATGTGTACGGCTCTACCCGCGCGTGGAATCAATAAGTGTCATTAGAGAAGGGTCATTTTGGCAATTTACGTCGCACCCGATGGGCGCTTCCAATTGGACAGTGTCGTCCCGTTCCCCTCAATAGATCATGATCTACTGATTTGGTACCATAATTGAGAAAACAGGACCCGGATCCCTACTGTGCTCTGTAGGCCCCACCACTATGCGTGTGTTTTATCCATGCTGTCCATCCATTTTTTCATATCATTTTAGGGAATGAGCCAAAAAATGAGTCATATATAAATCTCTGGTCGACCACACCACAGGAAACATTGGTGATTCAACGGTCACCATTAAAAACTTCTTCGTTGCCACGAAAGTTTTGAATCAAGCTGATATTTGTGTTTTTCTTTCATCCAGGTCTGTGTGAATAATCAACAGGCTGGATGGCAAATAAGCATTACAGTGGGCCCTAAGAAGCTTTTAATGGTAGGCGTTCAATCAACACTATATTTCTGTGGTGCGGTTCCCTTAAAAATTGGATCTGACTTATTTTTGGGCTCATAATCTAAAATGATCCAGAAAAATGGATGAACGGCCTGGATTAAAAAAAATACATCACAGTGGGGCCCACAGAGCACCTTACAGTAGCCACCTCGGTTCTTGCCGCGACAGTGGGCAAACGAAACGGGAAAATACCAGAATTGATAGAGACCCGCACGAGGAGAGATCCATTTGCACCGCACGCGCCAACACAGCTAACGTGTATTAAATGCAGGACTTTTATGAAGTGGGACCCACCACAAACATGCCCTGTCCCCGAAATCAGTCCAATCCACTCATCCGCTGGGCCACGCCTTGATAGACCTAGACGAAATAGATTACCAACGGTTCATGTTTAACGTCTACCCCTGTTGTCCAACGATGACGGGACCACCTTCATTTCCAAACACTGATCCCACGAGCGGACCCGTGTGAAATCACACGTCCCAAAGAGCACACGTGTGTGAGATCCAGGCCATTTATCAAAATGGCGCACACCAACGCGGGCGCAGATTGCCTACAGCGCCCGGCTGCAAGGGATTCCTGCGGAACGGGATGCGGATTCCTGAGTACTGAGTTCTGTGGGGCCCACCATAAATGTATTTATTATACCCACGCCGTCCATTCGTTTCTTCGTATCATTTTAGGATTTGATACCAAAGATGAGTAAGATCAGCTCAAGTGGAGAACGACCTGCAGGAAACAGTGGGGATTGTTCACTCGCCGTTAAAAACATTTTAGAGGCCACAGAAGTTATGGACGACGTGAATATTTCAACTGATATTTGTGTTTTCCCTTCAGGGTCGGAATGACGTCGTGAATAGGTTGGATGGCAAATAAACATCACGGTGGGCTTAGGAAGGTTCCAAGGGTTATCCGACTGTTTAAGTGGTGTGTGGTCCACTTGATATTTGGATCTAAATCATTTTTGGTTCAGGCATTAAAATGAGCAGAAGAAATGTACGGACAGTGTGGATATAACATGTATGCCATTGGGCCTCACAGCGCTTAGTATTGGAGGGACCCAGGGCAGGAAATTCCTTTGGTTAAAAGCTACGTGGAGTTACATGATTATGGAGCTAATTATATATTTCGATAATATTATACTGTATTAAGTTATTATGTTTTGACATTAAAATAGTGTAACGAGAGAGTGTTGATATTTGTGAAATAAATATTTAAGTTCACGTGAGAAAAAGCATTGGATTATAAGGCATATATATAATTTCATTATAACATGCATGTATTTAACAAGAATAGTTAGGAAATAGTTGTTTACTTGCTTTATTATTATCCACACTTAATCATTTACTTATATTGTAGGACGATGTTTTGAAACAATATGTTATGGACGGATGTCTTAAATCTGTCTGGTGGTTTGTCGATGATATCGACAGGGTTTCAGATGGAATCGAGGTTGTTATCGAGAGTGACTCGATGACATCGATAATTCTCAGAATTTTCACCATTGGTCGTTAGACAGTTTTTTGGGTCCTGTCGATATGATCGGGAGACCTTCAGATTATATCGATGCTGTTATCGAGAAACCTTCGATATCATAGAGGAGTTTCGCAGATGCGATTGCAAAAACACAGATTTTGCAGCTTTGGTTTCCGATTTGGATTCTACGTCTTTCTATTCTTATATAAAGGGGTGTATTTAGGATTGGGTGTATGAGATGGTATGCTAAGGCTTTCTAAAGGGATTCCAAGGGTTCCTAAAAGGATTTTAGGGTTTTTAAAGGGTGTAGCAAGGGTGAGATTCGAGGTTGTTCGAATCGGATAAGTCCTCTCTCTTTGTAATTTCTATTTTCATAGTAGAGATCTGTCGCTTTGTGCCGTAGTTTTTTTCCACAAGGGTTTTCCACGTTATATCTGTGTTCTCTTGCGTGTGCTTGGTGTCATTGGATTACTATCCTAGATCTAGATCTGTGTGATTCTGCAGGTCAAAATCCCCAACAAATGGTATCAGATCTATTGTTGGGGCACAGATCTGAATATGAGGGATTAATAATAATGGCGAGCACCAGGTATGAGATTGAGAAGTACTCAGGGAAAAATAATTTTGAGTTATGAAAAATAAAGATGATGAGTTCCTTAATCAAGCAAGGCGAAGATGGTGCTCTTGAGGAGCGGAAGTCTACTATGACTGATGCTGAGTGGAATACTCTTGATAAGAAAGCTTTATCATCGATCCGTTTATGTCCTACGGATGAGGTTCTCTACAATGTCATGAGGGAGAAAACTGCGGCTAAGTTATGGGCGAAGTTAGAGGATGTTTATGCGAAAAAATCCTTTGAGAATCGCCTACACTTAAAGCGGTAGTAGTATAACTTCAAGATGGCAGAGGGTGGAGATCTGGAGGCTCACATCAGTAACTTTAATAAATTAGTTTGTAAATTGCTGAATATGGAGGAAGTAATGAAAGATGAAGAACAAGCATGTATGTTGTTGAATTCTCTTTCGGCATCTTATGAGTCATTCAATGACACTATGTGCAACATGAATAAAACCCTAAGTGTCGACACCGTTATCTCAGCCTTTCAAGGGAAGGCTATGAGACAGCTGAACAGCGACATGGAGACATCTTCTAATGCACTGTTTACAATGAGTATGAATTCTGGACAAGGTACGGGTTTTTCAGGTTCTATATCTAAATCTAAGGGCAAGGGCAAAGGAAAGGTAAAGTGCTGGAACTGTGGGAAGGAAGGACATGTGAAAAAAGATTGTGAAAATCCTAAATCGAAGAGGGAAGATTCTGAGGCTTCATGCAAGGAAGTCAATGCTACCACGTCAAATGGATGTGATGGTGATGTTTTATTTATGTTTTCGCTTAGACGATCATACGATGATCGTAAGGACCAGTGGATGCTAGACACAGGGACATCTTTTCACATGACTCATCATCGGAGTTGGTTCACCAGTTACAGGGAGTGCGATGGTGAACAGGTATTTATGGGTAATGATATTTCCTGTAATGTTGTGGCTATTGGTTCGGTGCGTATCAGGATGTTTGATGGGGTAGAGCATACCTTGACAGATGTGAGGCACGTTCTTGATTTGAAGCAGAATCTGATTTCTCTTGGTGTGCTTGAGGTAAAAGAATGCAAGTACACAAGTATTAATGGTGCTTTAAAGTATCTAAGGGGGCACGGGTAATCATGAAAGCGTAACGATTCGATAACTTGTACAGGTTGATCGGGAGCACTTCGAAAGGTGGAGCTGCAATGGATGTAGCGAATTCCACCTCTGTACGTGTGTGACATGTTGGGCATGACCACATGAGTAAGCAGAGCAGAAAGGCTAAGACGCGCGGACAAGGATATAGAGCAGGTGGAGTAGTCACCTGTGGGAAAAATCACACGGCATGATCGTAAGATATCGGCGAGGTACATGGACGACTCCAATGTCGCAGGGGATTCATCTTCTATTCAGATGGCTTTAGGTAAGTCTGGTGCTGAGAAGTGAAAGGTGACTATGGGCGATATGATGGATTCATTGTACCAGACCGACATATGAGAGCGGGTGGAGCTTCTAGTGGGCCAGAGAGCGGTTGGATGTAGGTGGTCTTTAGGAGGATACAATATAAATACAAAGTGAGGTTGGTAGCAAATGGTTATGCTCAGAGAGAAGCGATCGACTTCTCAAAGATATTCGCACCGACGGTATAACAGGTGTCTATTAGATCTGTGATTGGCGTTGGTTGGCCAATGTAATCTTGAGCTGAAAGGATGAATGTGGAATCTGCACTTCTGTAAGGGAATGTGAAGAGTAGATCTACATGAAGTAACCAGAGCGGTTCGAAGTTAAAGGGGCTGAGAAAAGACTTTGCAGGAGGTCGTGGTTCGACCTGTCGCCTAGGCAGTGATTTGGTTCCTTCATGGTGAGTCAGGAATTGATGACATGTAGATCGCCAATTATGACATGTCTGAAATTAATGCACTTAAGACTCGGTTAAGTGAGACATTCAGGATGAAGGATCGGGGGGCTGCAAAGATGGTTTTCGACATTGAAATTGAAGGAGGAGTAAGCTTTAGTAATCACAGGAGGAATACTTTGTGTGTAAGTATTGATCAAGAATGTGATGGGCCAGGAAAAGCCGAAGAGCGTTCCCTACGCATCTCTTCTCAAGTTTTTCTCAGGAAATGTCCCAAAACAAATGAGGAAAAGCAGGATATCTCATGAGCCTTATTCGAATGTGGTTGACAGTATATGTCATGGTCTGGATTAGACCGATTATTTCACAAGCTATCAATGTTATGAGCAAGTATCCCGGTAAACAATATTGGATAGCGGTGAGATGGTAAGAAGATTATGTCTTTTCCTTTGGGAAGACAGGAGCAAAGGTAGTTGAGCACGTGGATTTTGATCTGGTAGACATGCTCACTTAGATTGTTCCTATAGAGAAGTTCAAGTTTTGTGAAACTTTTCTGAGCTTGGCGATGGCGTAAAAGGAAGACGGAGTGCGTAAAAGAAGTTATGATGTGATGTAAAAATAAGAGAAAAGGACAAGAAGCTACATGGATGAAGATTGAAGAGATGATGAAGATTGTTATGGACGGATATCTTAAATCTGTCTGGTGGTCTGTCGATGATATCAACAGGGTTTCAGATGAAATCGAGGTTGTTATCGAGAGTGGCTCAATGACATTGATAATTCTCAGAATTTTCACCATTGGTCGGTGGACAGTTTTTTGGGTCCTGTCATATGATCGGGAGACCTTCAGATTATATCGACACTGTTATCGAGAAACCTTCGATATCATCGAGGAGTTCCGCAGATGTGATTATGGAAACATAGATTTTACGGATTTTGTTTCTGATATGTATTCCACTTCTTTCTATTATTATATAAAGGGGTGTATCTGAGATTGGGTGTATGAGATGGTATGCTAAGGCTTTCTAAAAGGGTTCCTAAAAGGATTTTAGGGTTTCTAAAGGGTGTAGCAAGGGTGAGATTTGAGGTTGTTCGAATCGGGTAAGTCCTCTATCTTTGTAATTTCTATTTTCATAGTGGAGATCTGTCGCTTTGTGCCGTGGTTTTTTCCTGCAAGAATTTTGCACGTTAAATCTGTGTTCTCTTACGTATGCTTGGTGTCATTGGATTACTATCCTAGATCTAGATCTGTGTGATTCCACAGGTCAAAATCCCCAACACAATAAACAAACTTTATTGTAAATGCAGAGGTTACTGAGTCATTGGAAGACGAGTACATGAACCTAATACATTTAGCTGTTTGATGGACCGTTGTAGTTAGCTCGCCACTCAGCTAGTTGCAGTAGATATTTTTGGTGTTGGGCAGACCTTATGTTAACACATTTTGATTTATTTTTAAAATTGCATATTAAACTATGGAACGGTTAGATATACATCATATATTTTTTTATGTTGCTTATTTTAAATGCATTTCTGAGCTTGCATGGTAAATAAACATTAAGTAGAATTCGCAGGCTACCAAATGCAATTCCATCCCACCTATCCCATGCACATGACGCCCTCTCCGAACGTTTGGAGATTAAGTTTGTGCATTTTAAGTGATTACCAAGTTGTCTTTTTTTCTTTTTTAGACAAGTTAGCTTAGTGTTAGCTAGTGTCAAAGATTTGTGGGGTCCACCATAATATATCTGTTTTATTTGGAATATAAGTCCATTTTTTTGGCTCATTTTAGGTCATGATTCCAGGCAGATCGAAATCTTAGGTGGACCACACTATAGAAAAACAGTGTTTGACTGAATCTTCACCGTTGAAAACTTACTATGGCCCACTGTAATGTTTAGTTTCCATCCAGCCTGTTGATAATGTCACACAAACCTGGACTAAGGGAAAGTAGAAATAATAGCTTGATTCAAAATATCTGTGGTCTTAAAAAAGTTTTCAACGGTAAATGCTCAATCCCCACTTTTTCTGTGGTGTGGTCCTCCTGATATTTTGATCTTCCTAATTTTTGGCTAGGTCACTAAAATGAACAGAAAAATTTATCCACGGTGTAGATAAAACACGTTCATCAGGGTGGGCCACGGATCTTTCACACAAGCTAGCTAGCTGGTGTTGGTGTCACTGTCACTAGCCAAACCGCACTCCGACAGGATAGATTTCTCACAAACGCGGTTTGGCATCAGTGGATACAGGTAGGTGCTCTGTGGGCCCCACCACGATGTACGTGTTTCATCCATGCCGTCCATGAATTTTTAAGGATCATTTAATTGAACAGCCTAGAAATGAGGAAAATCTGAATCTAAAGTGGACCACATCATGGGAAATAGTGTCAATTTAATGCCCACCATTAAAAACATATCTGGCCGTAAAAGTTTCGGATCAAAGTGATATTTTTTTTTTTTTTTTTTTTGTTTTTCCTTAATCGATGTCTTTATAACCTAATCAACAGGTTGGATGTCAAATAAACATTATAGTGGGCCCTGTGATTTTTTTAATGGTGGCAATTCAATAACTATTGTTTCCCTGTGGTGTGGACCACATGAGAGTTAGATATTACTCAATTTTAGAAAAAACCTTAAAATTATCTGAAAAAAATGAATGGACGGCATGGATAAGGCAGATACATCATGGTAGTGGAGCCCACAGATCACCAACCAACAGCCACCTTGCTGCGCAGCGTCACCAGCCAAACTGCGTCCTCAGATGGCCCCCACCTAGCTTCTGACCTTAGGTGTCTCTGGCAATCCACGTCCTCCCACTGACCCCTCCCAAAACTCTGTCTGCTCCACTCATGTGGCAGGCACACGTGCATGAGAAAAGGAAAAATGACATTCATGCAAGTAGATAACCAACGGTCCATGTGTCTAAATCGTACAAATATCATACACATCACGATTCGACACCACCATTCCCCATTCCCTCATAAAATCACATCCATTGTGGGCCCCACCTTATGAACGGACCAGATCCCACACATAACTCCACATGTGCCTGAAACTCGCATCCTCAATCTATCCACGCGCGAGTCGCCCATGCATTTCTAAGAAAGGAGACGGAAAACCACAAAAAAACCTTCCCTTCAAATCCCATGTGCATCCTCCCAACTGCCAGTCTTCCCTCCAAATTCAAACAGCGTTCCTATGCATTTCCGAACTCCCAATCACCACACCTTTAAAACCACAATGCAAATCAAATACAACCAAGTATCTGTTTGGCATTCCAAAGAATCTGAAATACAAGTATCTTGGATTCCAAATAATCCCAATTCCTTTTCTTCCTTTGAACCGTTCGAAGAACCCAATTCAGTAGACTTCCGAAAGCCGCAGTGAAACAGCTGAATTTCATTGATCTTCTGTGGAAAAAGAGAAATGGGTTTTGCAACCAACATAGGAAAATACCAGCTCGGCCGAACAATCGGTGAGGGGACCTTTGCAAAGGTCAAGGTGGCCGTGAACACCGAGATGGGCCACAGTGTCGCGGTCAAGATTATCGACAAACAGATGGTCATGGACAACAAGCTCATGGATCAGGTAGCGATTCGTATTTTTTTTTTCTTTTTTTACTTTTTAAAATTTTATTCCTCATGTTTTGGATGTTTTATGGATGGATGGGATCGATTTCAGGTGAAAAGAGAGATCAGCACAATGAAGCTTTTGCATCATCCGAACATTGTTCGGATATATGAGGTTGGTTTTTCGTCGATTTTCCGACCGTGGAACCGGAAGGGCATTTCCAGGTCCTGTTTTTTGTCATCTTTTTCCATTGATTTTGAAATACAGGTCATTGCGACAAAGACGAAGATCTATATTGTTATGGAATACATCTCGGGTGGGCAGCTCTCGGATAAGATGGTGAGTCTGATATCTGTAGAAGCTGATGAGGAACTCTGAGATGAAATGGGATTTAATTGCACTAGCCATTCATTAGGTGGGGCCCACCATGCTCGACATGTGTTTGAGAAAATTAGATGGTCACGACGAGATGGCCAGTGTTCTACATTCAACACACATGTACGCCCCACCTGATCAGTGGACCAGCTCAACTTTCGGGCCACCTAAGAGTACCCTGGATCTCCTCTTCACGCTAATGTCCTTAACATTTCGAAGGTCTCCTGTTCTGATCTATGTCTCTGAGATTGTTTTCTTATGTTTCTGGAAGTCCTATACGAAGAGATTAAGCGAAGGCGATGCTAGAAAATACTTCCAGCAGCTGATCGATGCCATCGACTATTGCCATGGCAGAGGCGTCTACCACAGAGATCTAAAGGTCAGGATCCATTCCATCCCCACCGCTAAAATCACATATCCAACTCTCTCTGGCCAAAATAGATCATGTGTGCTAACTTGGGTCCTGTTTGGTTCTGTTTGGATGACATAAATAGCCTGAAAATCTGCTATTGGACAGCAAAGGGAATTTGAAAGTGTCTGACTTCGGACTCAGTGTACTACGTAAGGTGAGATCAAACCAATGATCTTCTTATATTTCAGTCGAATTCGAAAACTCTCTGCCACCCATATATACGATCTTCTTCAGAAGAGTCCTAATTGAAATTTTGGCCCGTTTAGCAGCCAGGGGACTTACTATCTACAGCTTGTGGCTCTCCAAGTTATGTCGCTCCCGAGGTAATCACAAATTATTTATTGATTTTTCATTTGGGTTTTCCTCCAATTGGACTTCGACGTAGATACATGTCTCGGAGCGGACATGGACATGGGACTACATGAAACTCCATCTCGTCCATCCGGATGTATAACAATGAGGTTCGTGGCCCCTGTGCACATATCACATGTACATGAGCGATCTGGCATGTTTTTATGATACCCAACCTGTATGTGGGTCTAACTGTCAGGTAGGTGACGCAGGGAAGGACGTGAGGTCGAGCACCGTCTTCCTCAAGATGATAAATATTCCGAATCCACGAAACTTCTCTGGACTCCTCACAGAAACTCCTCGAATCCACGAGGAAAGAAAGCAGAAAATAGAAAAGAATTTCTAATAAATTCAAAATTGATTAATGAATGAAATAAAATGAGTTCACATCCCTTTAAATAAGGGAACCAAGCAATAAGAAAGAAATAGACTCAAACTACAACTAAAACTCCTAGAATCCGCAACTTACTATAAATAGTAAACTTACTATTTATAGAAGGTCGTGATGTCTACTAGTGCGCAAGGTTTTCGGCCAAAAATAATAAGTGTCCTATTTGGCTTCACCAAACCATTCTCCTAATTATTCTAAGTACTTTTCATGTTGGACACAATTCCTAAAGCCCAACGGATGAAGAGTAATAATAAAACTAAAACTTACTATTTATAGTAAAAGCGAAAATAAAACGGGGAAACGACCGTCGATCAGGGGGTTTCTCGCAAATCCGAGCTGTGCAACCTGGCGTAGCTGGGTTGGTTGGCTAAAGTAGCTCGTTCTACCCCAAAATCATATGTTTTATGTCAGATAACTCATTCCGGATTGCGAGATACGTCCGATCAAAGGTCTGATGGTCCGGATCACTTCTATCGTTGACCGTGCCTTTTTGATCCATCTTGGCCATGAAATTGTCCGTGACCCGCTCTACATCAGTAGGCGACACACGAACGGGAAAAAAATGGATGGTAGTAATTGAATTGGATGATCTACATGGTAAAAATCACATAAATACTGCTAAAACTAAGTCCATCTTGTCCTATAGTGTGTTTGGCATGTGCGTCTGACATAGGTATCAGACAGTGTCGTTAGCGTTTAAGTGAGGAAAATGAGATTTTAATCATCATTTGAAAGCAATAAGTACTCATATTCTCTGTTTAACAGGTAATTGCCAATAAGAACTATGAAGGATCGGCTGCAGATATTTGGTCTTGCGGCGTGATTCTTTTCGAACTACTCGCCGGTGTTCTACCCTTCGACGATCGTAATCTGATGAGCTTGTATCGGAAGGTGAGTTCCTACAGAGACCTGATTTCGGAATGAGTTTTTTATTGTATGATTTCTTCTTTGGAGGTGAAATTTTTTTCTTTCTTTCCTTTCTCGAAGATATCAAGAGCTGAATACACATGTCCTGAATGGTTTACGGGGAGCCAACGAAAGCTGATTTTCAAAATACTCGATCCGGATCCAAGAAGGGTATTCTTAGCCACCTCTTGAAACATCATGATTCTATTACATGTTTGTGAGATATGGGCCATTCATCAGGAGAAAGATTAGGATTGTTCATTGGGTGGGCCATACATATACCAAAAAATGGACAGTTAAAAGGACAACTAATGGTTCGTGTTCAATTAACATGTGGCCTATCTGGTTAGTGGACTGGCCTGATCGGCTGTTGCAAATTCAACGCAGGTTACACCTGATGAACGGTCTAGATGTCACACACATGTGCTACATTTGAATTTGCAGGATGCTTGCAGATGCCCATCTCAAGTAGCATTCCTCTTACCAGAACCAAATACAAAATTTCTTTTCAAGCAATGACTTTGCATTTTTAACGACAGAGGATAACAATATCAGAGATTCTTGAAGACGAATGGTTTCAAATGGATTACCAGCCATCCATAGGAATCGATCATGACGAAACCATAAATTTGGATGACGTCAATGCTGCATTTGACAGCACAGGAGTAAGGATTTGAACTCTTGCAAGCTTCAATTCAATTGATGTGGCTAAAAGATGAAAGGTTTATAAGTTGAATTTTCGTTCTAAAACTGAATACAGGAAACCACCACAGAGATGGATAAACCCAAATCGCCCAGTTTTATCAATGCTTTCCAATTGATAGCAATGTCTAACGATCTTGATTTATCGGGTCTCTTTGAAGAAGAGGTAATCTAAATCAAAATCCAAGTTCATTTCCTAGGCCATGTTTGGTTGTGCAAGTGAATTGAATTGTAAACATTCATAGAAGGGATTGGGTGGTTTGGCGTGTTTGGGCGTGGGATTAGAATGGATTAGGTGGATGGGATTCAAAAAACATAATTATTACCCATGGCAGGGATTGTCCCCCGTTGCTATGGGATAAGATTAATGCCCTGCTTTGTTGGTAATACGGTCCTACATTGAATAGATATACCCACCATCATTTGAAATTATTGAGAATAACATACTTGTGTTACATCTAAACCGTTCATTTGTTTGTAATCTCATTTTATGGCATGGGCCTAAAAATGAGGTAGATCCAAAACTTATGTGGCCCCAAAGAATTTTTCAACGGTAAGTATTCAATCCCCGTTGCTTTCTATGGTGGGGTCCACTTGAGCTTTAGATTTACCTGATTTTTTGGCCCATGCTCTAAAATAATCTTGAAAAATGGGTGGACGGTGTGGATATAGCCCACACATCATGGTGGAACCTACACAACTTGCTAACATTGAGTGAAATTGGCACGGGGACCCAATGCAATTCCATCTAATCTAATTCCAAGCTTTGCCATACTTCCCAAACATGGAGTGGAATTGGCACAGGACCAGATGAATCCCATCCCACCTAATCCCTTCTAATCCCACTGCCCAAACACGAGTATTCATAAAGAAGCAGGCCTCAAATTGCATTTGGCAGTCTTTCAAATTCGACTTGGAAGTCAAGCAATTGCAATTCGGAGCCTCAGACAATCGATATGAATGCTAAAGAAGAACATTATGACTTGATTGTTTCCATTTTATTAGGAATGCGTTTGGTTGCACCAAAATATCTTGGAATTTCATGATATCTTTGTGCCACAAGACTGATTAATCATGACATATCATGATATTTGGTGCAACCAAACGCAGCCTTGACTATTAATTGCAATTCAATTCAATGGTGCTTTCAGACATACCAAGAGCATTTTCTTGAAATCTCTAACACCCAAATCCCTTTTTTCTTCCACTAAAGGATAATGACAAACAAAGAACAAGGTTTGGCTCAAAGCATTCAATTCATGAGACCATAGAAAAAATTGAAGTTGCTGCGAAGGATGCAAGGCTCTCTGTTGAAAGGATGAACAATTCCAAGGTAACGGGTTGCTGGCTTTCCTTGCCATTGATTCAAAAGAACTGGAATTCTCACAATGGTCGGATCATGTTTTGATCATTGCAGGTGAAACTTCATGGTACAAGAAGGTTGACGAGATGTAGATCACATTGCACTGTTTCGGCAGAGGTAATCAAATCATGCACTCTTCTAAAACTATGTGAAATGCTATGAATATTCTTTGTTTTGGCATGTGGTCACTCATCAGAAGGGTCCAGGCATGTGGTCCACTCATCAGGTGGTTCCAACATTTACGACGAACATGGACCATCCCGACTTTTTGTATACAAAAATGTTCAGTGGCCCACCCCACCTGATGAGCGACCGTGATCATTCAAGCGTTTCTCCCAGCAGCCCTAACTCGTTCCTCTTCGTAAATTCAGGTCATTGAGGTGACACCAACGAATTGTGTGGTCGAGATATCGAAGTCTGCAAGGGAATTGAGGGTGTACACAGAGGTATAAATCATTCTCCATCTCTCTCAAATCATTTTTTCATGCAAATTCCAATTGCATTTCAACTGACTTCAACATTTCATTATCTACAATAACCAGTTCTGCAAAAGCCTTTCAAGCATGCTTAAAGAGAAATCAGGATTTTCACCAGATCTGCAAATGCCGGCCACAGCAGCGGGCGTTGATGAGAAAGATATCAAGAAAACAGAATGGTAATCTCAGGTTCAGTTCTGCAATAAAGAAGAATGAATGTGGCACTTTTTTTATGTTGATCAAGAACATTGATTGTGTGGGTCATTGCGGAAAGGACCGGGGCATGGATTGGACTGTAGAGTTCGATCAGTATCCTAAAAAACCAGTACATGTGAATGGCAGATTTCGCTACTAGATGATTAAAGTTGTCCAACCAATGTGAATTTTGGTGTATAGTCCATCCATCTAGTGACCCACCATGTCAACGTTACCAATTGCTGCACATTTTCCATACAGAACTTTAAAAAAGCAGAAAGACATTATCATGTGCCTACCTACCTTTTGAATTATGCAGCTCGAAAGCAGGAGACAACGGCGTTGATCGTAAAGACATCGGTCGAGGCTATTCTTCCTCCTGATAGATAATCACATTCCTACCTCAACATCCCTTGATGGCCACCTTTCATCAGTCTCCAAAACAAGGATGTAAATGGTAAACCACATGTGAAACTACCCACACTTGAATGATTTAGAACTGTCCAAGCAAAGGTAAAAGAAAGCAGGATCTGTTAGCTTTTGCTTGTGGACCACCACTGCAATTTTGGGACCATGTAACAATGTATCATATGCCGAAAAAAAGGGATCCGGTGCTATTCAGATTCTTGTATTTTTGGGTCTTCAACTGTCGCTTCAGTTCATGATAATGGTGTTGAAAGTAGCTATTTGTGTTGAAATATTGCGCTAACCTTGAGTAGCATCTTTGTAATAATTTCCTCTTTTATGCATGTGTATTTTGATCTTTTGTCGTGGGAGCGGTTTTGTGTAAGAACTTTTAGAAAAAGGATTGAGTTGTGATTTTGTAATTATTTAGAGCAAGAAGGTGGTTGTGAAAATTCATATACCTGTAAAGAGCTCTAAAATTCCATTGTGCTGAATTGTAAATGTTATAGGACATGAGTGTGTGAGGGGAAGTGTTCTTGTAAGCTTGAGTTTGGAATCTTGTTTACAATGTGAATGATTTTTTTCTTCTTTGCATCTTTTAACTGTACTCTTTTCTGATTTTGGGTGTGGTCCTTCATCGTTCTTTTTCAATCTTAGCCATAGGAAAACTCTCATTGACTGATTTTGGGTGCGGGCCTTCATTGATCGAACTCTCATTGACTGAAAATTCTCTTGAGTAAGACAATACTAAACGAATGAATTTCTAACACAAATTGAAATCCTATTTACCTTGCTAACGACTAAAGGCCTTTTTAGATAGAATTTATGAGAAAGAACACATTTGTTCTTACTTTGATATTTTTTAATGTTTAGATTCCAATGAAAATAATGGATTCTGCAAAATAATCTTTAACCTTATTTAGATTTGCAGTTCACTAATGGAAAATATGAGGTAGTTGTTGTGAGTTGAATGTGGAATTTCTGCTTGCAAATGAATAGGATCCATAGAAATGGCATCCATTTTTCAATGGTGTTGACTAACAAATTATTAATTGAATTCCACCTATCCAATTAAGACCTAAGAAGTAAAATTTACTCTTTATAATACAAGAAGATGAGAAACCAAGATGTTTAACTTTAAAGGTACGCCCTAGAGAGAGAGAGAGAGAGAGAGAGAGAGAGAGAGAGAGGTGCAATTCTCCAAGGTTTGAGGGTAATCCCTCATCATGTGTTGGCTTACAGTTTCTCCAACTGTTAGGTGGTTATTCTTATTTTAGTTAACCACTATCTCTTTTCCTATTTGCATAAACATGATTTGTTATATGATTCTCTGCACTCTAAATAGGGATAGCAGTGGCATACCTTTAGCCCCATATTCTATTCTTAAACCCAAGTGTGATCATGCTAGTCCAAGCAACCAACCCGATTATACTTAAATGTGGTCTGGCTAGGGTTGGTTGTGTAACAACCCTAATTTTTGGTACATTATAAAAAACTAAATTAAATATTTAAAGATTTTATTTATAAATAAAAAATAAGAATAAGTTAATAGTTAAGTTGATAGAGATATTCTTAGTTGAGAGAGGTTTAGAGATCAATTCTTGAAGTAGTAATAATAATTTTTTTATCAAATGTCTTTATAAAAAAAATAATCAAATTTAGGATAAGGGAGGATGTGCTCATCCTATCTTATGAGAATTTTTTTTTTTTTAAAAGGAAATAGGAAGCCTTAAAGTAAAAGGAAGAGGAAATTAAGGTTCGATCAGATAAGTTCTAATCGTTAGATCTTTTTAATTTTTTATTATGTTGTTAATTTCTTCTTGATATATACAATGGATGGTGTGGATCATCCACACCATCATAGTATACATGTATAGAGTCCATTTTAATAAAGTGATGTTTTTATGATTTCAGATCTAGTTAGATATATTTTAAGAATAAATTGTAAAAAAATAGAAACTGATTGTGTTAAGATAGATATATACGGATCATATGATCCCTAAGGCCAAAATATATAAGGGCCCTAATTTTCAGATCAATCCGACCATCGGATGGGCCACATTAGTTGGATCTAGAAGTGTTTAATAAAGGAATCTTAAAAATTTGCGCAAGTGTTAATATCACCTGGCGTAGAAGGTCGAGATGGGCCATCGGTGTATGTGTGGTTTGATACACACCATCCATCTAATGTGTAGAGGCAAAACATGGTAATACCTTAAGAATCTAAATGATCCAATCATCTGGTGGGCCACTCTGATTAATTATTTGACATTCAATTTTAGGATCTTAAAAAGAAAATCTAAATCTTGATAATTAAATTTAAATAAACTTATAATTTTAACTATTTGATCATTTAGAGTTTGGTCACTTAGAATGTATATTAAAGGTGGGCCTCACCATGTAAAATAACTAGATAAATAATAATGTTGTTGATATAACTGATATGATATTTGAATTCAAACCAACCTATTTACCTTGTGAATTCAAACCAACCCATTTACCTTGTAGAATCTACATTACCAGACTCAGGTGAGTAACTTAACTTGTTTCATAATTCATTAAAATTAAAATAAATTATTCGTGATTGTTTGATTGTTTGATATACTGATTTGAGTATTTTGTTATAATAATTGTATGATAAATTCATATGTGAATATTCTGATTAGTACAACTATACTAAATATGAAAAATATGCATTTACATATCATCCGTCATTCATTACATTTACATAATACATAGTCGATCCTATGGGCCCTCCTTGGAAGAAATGTCGATCCTGGTAGAGTGTTCTCAGATGCGGGCTATGCCCAATCCTATATAAAGTTGGAAGCCTACCCAATGGGTGGATGAGGGTTGATGATCTTCAACCCAAGCAGATGGACAATCACCCCATCTGATGCATTTATACACCATTTGTATCCATATTATTGTGCATACATTTTTATATTATTTTAATTGCTATGATTATGAAACATGCTAGGTTATTTGATGTAGAACATGTCACAGATACGTACCTAGCATGGTTGGGCCAAAAGAAGATGGACCGTAAATTGACCATAACTTTTGATCCGGGTCGTTATAGGGCGCACATCCTATCAATCTTTACTGAAACGGGTCATCTAAGGTGAACCGACCCACAAAGTGAGTCGCATTTGTCTGTTTCGTCAGAAAACACGCGCTTTCAGCTCAAAAACGAATTTTTAGAAAACTTTTACTATTTTTTGTAATTCCGATTTTTAATATTTTTAGAGTTTTAGATTTTCTTTCCTTTTAGAAATAGCTTTTAGTTATACTAGGAGTCTTCTAGAGAAAGTTTATTTACAATTTTTATTTTTAGAAATTAGGCCTTAGAAGAGTTTTATTAGAATTAGGATTTTTATTAGAGTTAGAATTTTGCTATTTTTGGTAATTACGAATTTTAGTTTATTTTTTTCTTTATTAATGGTGTAAGGAGACACGTTAGACAATTATCAATTATTTATTAATCAATTTTGAATTTTATTAGAATTTATTTCTATTCTCTTGCTTTCTTTCCTCGTGGATTCAAGAAGTCTCTGTGAGGAGTCCAGAGAAGCTCCGTGGATACGGAGTAGTTATCCTTGAGGAAGACGGTGATTGACCTCATCACGTTCATCCCTGCATCAATTGGTATCAGAGCGAGGTTTTTCCTCGGACCGATGGCAAACAATGAAGGTATGAATCAAAATCCTATGGATGGTAATTAAGAGATTCGTTATCTTTTGAAAAAAATGAAAGCTTTCTACCGGGAGAGTCAGTTGACCATGCAAGGGTTGCAGGAAACCCTTAACCGTATTGTGGATGCGCTAATTTCACCCCGAGCTCAAAGTGATGCTCAACCACCTGTAGCGACTGTATGAAACAACCCCAATTTCTACAAAGCACTATCAGATGATGGTAAATCACAGGCTACCACTTGGATTATGAGGAATCCGTTATACATGCCAAATGTAGAAATAGAATTACAACGAGACAACATCTTTCGAACAAGGTGCACTGCATACAAAAAAGTCTGCAATGTGATCATCAATGTTAGGAGCGATGATTTCGTGTCAAAAATAGTAGTGGAAAAGCTACAACTAAAAACAAAAAGACACCCATCTCTATACACGATTGGATGGATCAAGGAGGTCAACAAAACAGAGATAACTGAATGATGTCGTATATCTTTTTCCATTGGTAAATATTATAAGGATGAAGTAATGTGTGATGTGGTCGCCATGAAATCTTACCACATATTACTTGGTCAACCCTGGCAAAATAATACTAATGCTACACATAGGGATCGGGATAACCTATTTATCTTTATTAAAGATGGTAAAAAGATTATCCTCGACCCTATGGGAAGGGAGAACTAACCCAAGACTTCTAAAGTTGAGGAATAGTCTCTCACAACTGAAACTGAACAGGCTTTTGTTAAACAATCTGAGGAAACAAGACATATATATCCATTAATTGAAAAGAAAGAATATATGGAGCCTGTGAATATCCCAGAAGATTTGAAACCAATGTTGTAGGAGTTCAAGGAGATTGTGCTCGATGAACCCCCCAATAAATTGCCTCCCATACGAGATATACAAAATCACGTTGATCCCGTCTCAGGGGCAAGTCCGCCTAATTGCCTACATTATTAGAAAAAATATGAGATCTTGAAGACAAATATGAAGGAACTGATCAATATTAGTCAAGTTAAGGAAAGCAAGAGTATATGTATTGTGTCAGCTCAAGAGCTTAATGCCAAGTACAAAAAAATAGGCTAATGAATATCGATGTCAGAAGTTATCTCAGACTCATGTGCCAAGTCTCTTGCGTAACTCGAAGACGAGTTTTTTTCAAGTGGAGGAGTCTGATGTAGAACGTGTCACAGATATGTTCCTAGCATGGTTGGGCCAAAAGAAGGTGGACAGTAGAGTGACCGTAACTTTTGATCTGGGTATTGTTATGGGGCGTAAAACCTATCAATCTTTACCGAAATGGGTCATCCAAGGGGAATTAACCCACAAAGTGGGTCGCATCTGTCCGTTTCGTCAGAAAACGTGCGCTTTCAGCTCAAAAACGAATTTTTAGAAAAATTTACTATTTTTAGTAATTTTGATTTTTAATTTAGAGTTTTAGATTTTCTTTCCTTTTAGAAATAACTTTTAGTTTTACTAGGACTCTTTTAGAGAAAGTTTATTTGCAATTTTTATTTTTAGAAATTAGGCCTTAGAAGAGTTTTATTAGAATTAGGATTTTTATTAGAGTTAGAATTTTGCTATTTTTGGTAATTACAAATTTTAGTTTATTTTTTTTCTTTATTAATGGTGTAGGGAGACACGCTAGACAATTATCAATTATTTATTAATCAATTTTGAATTTTATTAGAATTTATTTCTATTCTCTTGCTTTCTTTCCTCGTGGATTCGATAAGTCTCTGTGAGGAATCCATAGAAGCTCCGTGGATACGGAGTACTTATCCTTGAGGAAGACGGTGATCGACCTCATCACATTTATCCTTGTGTCATTATTTCACTAAGCCTGTCCAACTTACCTTTTTATTGATGGAAAAACCATACAGAGGAGCCATTAGCAGATGATGTGGCGCAATAATTGAAAGGATGCACCGTACCTTAACACGATTCATGTGAAACATGATCGAGGATGAAGTGGTGGCATTAGACCATTTCTGATTACTGTTTAGCATAGTTTGATTAACGTAAAATGCATATTTGTATTGATTTTGAGATTTTAAGAAATTATTTAGATTTATTTCATTGAAACAATGTTCGTGTAAAATAAACATAATTATAGTACGATGATATAATAGATGAATAATTTTTAAGGCTTATTTAATTTAAGAGTTGTCAAGATTTATATATGCCTAGTTAATTGGTATTAAGTGTTATATATGTGTGATTGAGATTATGGTGAAACTTAGACTAAATATAATTATAATCTTTGACTAAACTGATTAAGGAATTAAATTAGTATACTTTGTGTACGAGTTACAAACTGAGACTTGGGTCTGAGGGTGCATACTTTGTACTCTGATTTTAGGGCATGACAGAATAGTATCAGAGAGAGGTCTTTTGTAAAATTAGAAACATTTCATTAGGATATCCATCTTGATTGATGTATGGATTGATGAACTTAAAGACCCAAAACTAAGTTCTTATTAATTTTTGCTGAATATAGAAATAAGAATTTAGATTCTCTATACTCTTATTTGAATACAATTTAGATTAAGATGGATTAATATAATGAAAATAAAATTTTAAAGATATTTTAATTCACAAAATTTTGCTGGGCAGCAATAGGTAGCAAGAATTACCAAACTTGTAAAATTCATAACTATAAAAGTAGTATTCTGATTGAGGCGATTCAAAAGCCTGTTTAAAGATAGACAAGTCTAAATTAAGATAAAAAATAATAATAATATTTGAATATCATAGTAACTGTTCTGATCCAGTGAGTTAGTACAGCCTGGTCATAAATCATCAAATTCTATAAAGGACTGTTTGCAGGAATTTTAAAAATTTTTGTAGTTGGAATTTTTAGCTAAGATTTTACAAAAACATAATAAACTTATAATAAGATCTCCAAAAAAATTTTAAACCTAATCCAAAATTTTAAAGTATAACAAAATGTGATAGAAACAACAATCATTAAATTAAAAATTAATCTGTCCATACTGACTTTCTATAGATTTAATTAACAAAATTTTTCATTTTGGTAATTACCTTTAGTTAAATAAATATTTTTATTTGAAGTACTTTATTTAAAGAAAGAATATATATATATATATATATATATATATATATATATATATTTATATTAAGCATATATAAAAAAACCATAATCCGTACTAAATTTTAAAAATTCCTTCTTGTACAATCATAAGTCCATATTTGATGAAAAAATACTTTAAGAAAAAAAAAGAGAAAAAAATTAAATATCAAACTCACTAGAATCTTTTTCAGGTATAAGACAACATTTTTCTAAATTTTCAAGGTATGGTTAAATTATTTCTAATTTTCTAATAAATTTCAACATTATAAAGTGAAAATCTGGACCAGTTTAGTAATTCTGACCAAACCAGATAAAATTATTGCTAAAAAAAATAATTTCTGAATATTTTTTTGAGTCATGTACATACTCCTGGATAACTCCATAAATTTTTTCAATGATTCAAGTTATAAAGAAATTATCAACATTTAAGCACTGGGCTGTAAACAATAGAAACAACTGTTAGACAAAAGGATTTTTCCCCTTTAGCAGCGATGAAAACTTTAGTAAAAGTAATAATTTTAATCTAATTTTTTTTTTTTCACTATATAATTAATAACATACTTTTCAAATTTAAAGTCTTTTTGACTTTTGATTCGAACGTTAAAATTCTATAAATAATATTGTGCCTGTGAGTCCAAATTTAAAATATTCCGTTTATTATTTTGAGAGATGCAATACATAAAATCATTGATTGTTATGATATCTAAAACTTAGAAACCCAACCTAGGACCCCATAATATATTTTTTAAAAAAATAATAATAATAATAAAATTTATCCCTCATATTTTGTCAAATAATGAAAATCACATGATTTGAAAAACTCATAACTAATTAAATACGAGTCCAATTAAGGTGGTTCAAAAGCCACATTGTAGATTGATAAATTGAGTTTAAAAGAAAATAATTAAGAAACTAGAAATTTAAAATTTTTAAAACCAAATTTAGTTTTATGTTTAACTGAAAAAAAAACATTTATTTATAGATAACCCTCACTGTCTGAATTTTTGAATTTTCTATAAACCTTATTTTTTGACAAAATTTTACATACTTATAAATTTACTACTAGAAAAGCTAAGAGACTATTCCAGTGTCTAAAACTATACATACCATAAGCGTGACCAACGCTATTAAAATAAGAAAATTTTGAGATGTTAGTTTCTAAATCTTGAGGACGAGATTTTATTTTAAGGAGGGTAGAATGTAACAACCCTAAATTTTGGTACATTATAAAAAACTAAATTAAATATTTAAAAATTTTATTTATAAATAAAAAATAAGAATAAATTAATAGTTGAGTTGATAGAGATATTCTTAATTGAGAGAGAGGTTTAGGGATTAATGTTTTCATATATATATATATATATATATATATATAAAGGATATAAGAAGCCAAGTAAAAGGAATAATAAATTCTAAAAAGGCTTGATCAGGTAAGTTCTAATCATTAGATTTTTTAAAATTTTTTATTATATTATTAATTTTTTCTTGATATATATAATGGATGGTGTAGATCATCCACACCATCATAATATAGGTGTATAGAGTCAATTTTAATAAAATGATGTTTTTATGATTTTAGATCTAGTTAGTAATATTTTAGGAATAAATTAAATGGATGGAAACTGATTATGTTAAGATAGATGTATACAGATCATATGATCCCTAAGGCCAAAATATACAATGGCCCTAATTTTCAGATCAATCTGACCATTGGATGAGCCACATTAGTTAGATCTAGAAATGTTTAATAAAAGAATCTTAAAATTTTGTGCAAGTGTTGGTTTCACCTAGTGTAGAAGGTTGAGATGGGCCATCGGTGTATGTGTGGTGCAAGTGTTGGTTTCACCTAGTGTAGAAGGTTGAGATGGGCCATCGGTGTATGTGTGGTGCAAGTGTTGGTTTCACCTAGTGTAGAAGGTTGAGATGGGCCATCGGTGTATGTGTGGTGCAAGTGTTGGTTTCACCTGGTGTAGAAGGTTGAGATGGGCCATCGGTGTATGTGTGGTTAGATCCACACCATCCATCTAATGTGTAGATGCAAAAGATGGTTATACCTCAAGAATCTGGATGATCGAATCATCCAGTAGGCCACCCTGATTAATTATTTGACATTCAATTTCAGGATCTTAAAAAAAAATAAATAAATCTTGATAATTAAATTTAAATAAACTTATAATTTTAATTATTTGACATTTAATTTCAGGATTTAATTATTTTGTTATGATAATTGTATGATAAATTCATATGTGAATATTCTAATCAGGACAACTATGCTAAATATGAAAAATATGCATTTACATATCATCCATCATTCATTACACTTACATAATGCATGGTCGATCCTAGGGCCCCCTTAGAAGAAAGGTCGATCCTAGTAGGGCGTTACCAGATGCGGGCTATACCCAAGCCTACCGAAAGGTGGAAGCTTACCCAACGAGTGGATGCAGGTTGACGACCTCCAACCTCAGTAGATGGACGATTATCCCATCTGATGCATTCATATACCATTTGCATCCATATTATTGTGCATACATTTTTATGTTCTTTTAATTGATATGATTATGAAATATACTGGGTTATTTCACTAAGCCTGGCCAACTTACCTTTTTATTGATGAAAAAATCGTATAGAGGAGCCATTAGCAGATAATGTGGCGCAAAAATCGGAAGGATGCACTGTATCTGAATACGATCCATGTAAAACATGACCGAAGATGAAGTAGCTGCATTAGACCATTTCTGATTACTTGCTAGTATAATTTGATTAACGTAAAATGCATATTGTTATTGATTTTGAGATTTTAAAAAATTATTTAGATTTATTTCATTGAAACAATGTTAGTATAAAATAAACATAATTATAGTACGAAGATATAATAAATGAATGATTTTTAAGGGTTATTTTATTTTAAGGGTTGTCAAGATTTATATATGCCTAGTTAATTGGTGTTAAGTATTATATATGTATGATCGAGATTATGGTGAAACTTAGACTAAATATAATTATTATCTCTGACTAAACTGATTGAGGAATTAAATTAGTACACTTTGTGTACGAGTTACAAACTGAAACTCGAGTCTAAGGGTGCACACTCTGTACTCAAATTTTGGGGCGTGACAGGCTGGATGAATTTTAAGAGGGTCTAATTGAGTTTGCACTGAAACCCTATGTTGCTAAGTCACAGTCCCAAAATTAGATTGGTTAGACAAGCATACCATATGATTTATGGACACCTTTTTATTGAAATAGGAACATTGAATATTTTTCATTTCTAACAGTAATAAATATCCACCAATTCCATAGTTAAGTTATGAAATAAGCTTAGTTTTTGTTGATACATTTAAAATGGAAATCATAACTTGAACAAATTAATTTGGCTTTACTCATATGCAAACGTATGTAATTTCTGAGTAATTTTTAAGTTCTTATGTATCATCCATGACACAATACCAAAGTGTTAAAGTTTTTCTCATTTAGTGAAAGGGCCACTACACAACTTTAACCCGATTCATTGCAACCCACACATTTTCAAACACTATCCGTAATTTGCACGTGCCAAGTTTTCAACGTGCATATCCTTCTCATGTACTAAATAATCCATGTTTCTTTCAAATGCTTAACAACAATACTAGAATAATTACTCAAGAATAGTGGGACCCAATTAAATGAAATCGGGATGAGCTTGACCTTGATGAGTTTTCCAAGACTAAACTTTTGCTATTTCCATACCTACGTGGCACCCATTAGGTCAGCTTGTGAAATCTCTAGCATCACTTGCATAGGTATACAAGGGGCATGACGAACACTTATGCCACGGAACAAGATATGTTAATGAGATCCATCCTATCCCTCAAATGCAACATCTCATCTTTGGCCAAAAAAATCAGCCCGATCCAAGAATCTGGTGTGCTAGATCAATGAAAACAATGTAAAATCAACCCTAAAACCTCACACCCTGATCCATAGCTCAGGTGGTAAATTGAGTGAAAAATATATCATTTCAACACTGAGGTCTTGGTATCAATTCCCTAGTAGGGGTGGTTAATAGTGAAGTGTAAACTAACAATAGGGTGTACTAACAAGTTAATAATTTTTTTTTTTTTTAAAAAAAAAAAAAAAAAAACCTTAAAACCTCTAAAATCAAAGGGTTCCGTTGGCCACTTATCCAAAACATTCCACCTTGACCCATGCATCCCAAATTGGAAGTTCTGAAAATTTAAATTGGTGGCTAACAAAGCGAGAAGAAAAGAACGTATAACTATTATTCATATTTAACTATGGGCCTATTTAAATTCAACTAGCAATCCATGAAATGTTGTCAAGGCTAGCTAGTCATATACATGCTATTATTGACTAGTTGTTTTGTCCTTGTTTATCAAACACTATCTAATCTGATTAGTATGGATTGTGACATATGTGGAGAGCTTAAAGAGTTGTTGATGGCGCATTTATATATATGCATGTGCACATTCGACACATGTGTAAGTCGACATGTGCCACTTTTTTTCTGCTTGAAAGTTGATGGTAGCATGTATGCACATGTGGGATACTCTCATTTAGATGGTCGCTTATGTGGCACATTCAAACATGTTATCATGTGAACATGTAAGTGTATTCCTCATGTGCACCGAAACCATAAAGTGTGACTAATAAGGGTGTCAATGGGCTAGGATCCAGCTTACAAAATCAGAATTTTGAATAGGGCTGGCTTGATTATCCAGCCCGAAACATTTCAAAATCTGGGCTAAGACTAACCCTAGGCCCGACCCGTTGACAGCCCTAGCCACTAACAAGTAGTTCCTCCTATCAATTAGAACTAGGGCTACCAATGGGTACTTAGACTAGTGGGTATCTAAAGGATTCGTCCGAAATTTAATCAGTCTAGGTCCCATCTTTTGGACTCACTAAAAAATCAATGTTGGGCTTGGGCCCATGTCATGGACCTAGTTAGAGTTGGGTCAGGCCCCTGTCAAGGCCGGTTAGAATTGGGTCGTGTAGGATCTGGTTAGGATTTTTTTATTTTTATTTTTACTGTATCCTTTTAAATATATCATGAACCATGTGATGTATGTGTTTTATCTTGACCGTCCATTGTGATACCAGGTACAGGTATTCAAGAACTAAGCCCAGACCCAACAAGACCCAAACCCCGTTAGCCTGGGTCAATCTAACCTCGACTGGTTGATAGCCATAACTTGAATACTCTGTGTGGATAAAGCACATACATTAGTGTTGGGTCACCACTCTGTGGGGCCCATTGTGATGTATGTGCTTTATCCATGATGAAGTTCCCACGCTGGGATGCTAGGTGGGGCCCACCGTGATGTTTATGAGAAATCCAACCCGCATCCGTTTTGCGAACTCATTTAAGGATATTCGATTAAAATGAGGTGTATCCAAAGCTCAAGTGAGCAACACGTTGAAACATTTGTATGGCCACAAAAGTTTGGTATTAGGCCAAATATTTTTTTTATTTCACTTCATTCCACTGGGAATGGACTTATAAACGGTTTGGATGGCATATAAACATCAAGGTAGATCACAGGAAAGTTTCAACGGTGGGAAACTCTTTCCCCAGTTTTCACTCTCGTGTGGCCCACTTAAGTTATGGATCCACCTAAGTTTTTGTCACAAGTTCTAAAATGATCTAGAAAAACGGATGGACGGAGTAGATTTCTCACAAACCTCACGGTGAGCCCCACCTACATCACAGCGCAGTAACTTCCTGCAAAGGCTTTCGCAGGAAATCCGAGTCCGTCGCCATACAAGCCGCTCTCATTTGTAAGTGCTTGGGTACCATCCACCACACCCGGCAAGAGCATCTAACTACGTGTTGCAGTATAGGACGGCCACTTCCTCTTCACATCTGTCCACAATAAGTTCACCACCATTTCTTAATGCATGTGTAGCCATACATATAGCATACATGCACATCAATCCAGACCATTGAAAAAAGTGGATCCATTGAGCATGAACGATTGCCCAAAAGTCACACTGATCAAATGATCCTGACCATCAAACAGACAGCCAATGAACCAAGTAAAAAATAGAATAGTCAGCTGTACAAATTCAACAGGTCAAAAATCAGATGGTTAAGACCGTCCAATCTTGTGATGTTTGGGCTAATCTCATCTCCATAATGGAGGCCACAATTTGGATGGTTCAGATTACGACAGATGTATGCCAAGTGTCCGAAAATGGAAAACCAACATTTAAAAATGGTGATAAACTACCACCATGATCTAACCCACAGAAATTATTGGGTACAACAGCCTGTACCGAATATTTCGAACTCATGTGCAGCATTAAAAGAGGAGGGCGAGTGGTCCACATGTGATCATGTGTTAGTCGCCCATAAATCATTCTAGACCATGTGATCTTTACTATAATTCCGGAAGTTTAATATAGTCCACTCATCTATTTCCACGCGTTCATACTCAACCAGCATTAATCACACCATGGAGCCACCTTTTAAAGATGTTCTGGCCATCACAACCGTCCATCGTCTGCCCTCTATTCTAGATGAGTCAGAGCCCAGGAAATCACATCGAATGGATGACCCTGACCAGTGATTTATTAAAGTTCCATACGAACGATTGATTTTTTTAATTTCAACCATCTGCAGCCAAATACATACATCTATCGTCTCCATGAACTATTCAAGTTGATATTTGGAATTTGGCCTATCCATCGTATCTACGATAACAACGACGGTTAATATTATCTGATCATATTTTCGTGTGGCCCACATGAGGCAATGTATGGTGGATGATAATCAGTCTCGTTTAACGGAAGACAATTTTTTTTTTTTTTTGGTATTATCCAGACAACACTCAGCGCATCTCTCCAACTGAAAAAACGAACTCTGCGACCATTTCAAGTCACGTGGCTTGTAAGCTTTCTTCGTATAAAATGAGTAGTTATTTGATACTCTGGCTGCTATGACATTTCATACACAGGCACTTAAAATTTGTATACATGGCATATATCTACTCACACCAAACCGACTAAATTGTGGAACCAATTGTCTCGAAGTAACATTGCAAAATTCAGATTGGTTGAAGAATCTCATCCTCTGATTCGTGGACACTTGTATTTTGAAATAAAAACCGTTGGATATTTTCATTTTTAACTGTCCAATAAACAGGTCAGCAATCTAATATTTAGATTATCAAATCAGAATAATTTTTGGTTCATGATACATATAAAAGAATACTCATAGTTTGGACAGTATAATTTGACTTACTTGTTTGCCAAGTATGCAATTTTTTGGTAATTTCCAATTGCCAGTGTATCATCCATCACATACTCCAGAGAATGGAAGTATTTCTCATATGAAAATATCAATAGAGAACATACTTTGAGTGAATCATACACTATGCTTAGAAAACATTGAACATTTTCTCTTAATAAGCTATCATGCACTCTATCATTTTACACGTGCCAACATGCGAGCCAATCCGACATGGAGAAGGTAATAGTTAACGTATGATCACTTTATACTTGGAATTTAGACTATTAACCATCTTACTCATAACTATCTATTTGATAGCTATGAATGGTTACGATTGCTGGACCAGTGAGGTTCATGTCATGTGAAATGTATTGGTTTCATGGGCCATGAGACAGTATATTATTCCACGTATGATTCGAACACCTGCTTTAACATCATGTCAAATAACTTATTTGTTCTAAAAGCTAGAGCTATTAGAGGATATCATATAAATGTATATCAATAGACTTTAATAATATACATCATGTCCATCGGGCTCATTTTAAGGCATGAACCCAAATATGAGACTAATGCAAAGCTCAAATGGACCACACCGTAACAATGGATATTCGTCCAGTACTAAAATCTTCTTAAAAGCTACAAAAGTTGTGAATCAAGTTGATATTTGAGTTTTTACATTCATCTTAGCTAAAGTCACCTTATAAATGAGTTGGGTAGCGAATAAGCATAACGGGCTTCATTATCACAGGTCTACCTGAGTGTTATCTGCTTGATCTTCGGATTTACTTATGTTTGAGCTCATGCCTTAAACGACGGACGATTACAACATGGATGTAACATATGCATCTCAGTGGGCCCGTGAAGCCTAGGAGCTAAGCACTGCAGACAATCTGCATCTATGAAATAAGTGCAATGGATAATTACTGGCAAGAAATTAATTAAGAAAAATAAAATGAACCCAAATGCTTATAAGGAATGTGGTTCCTATCTCATATTTTCATCATCATCATCATTATTGTTGTTGTTTGCATTTCACAGCGATTGCATCCATGGTTTTGAGACTAGTGGCTCAAACAAACTTTGGTTAGTTTTCCATCTCATGACTGGCTAAGTCATCTCATCCCTATTTGTACCAGTGAACTAGACTGGTCTTAACAAATCAACTTTGTTACAGTCCCTCAATATACATTAATATATCATCATTTAATGGCTCTAGCTTTTAGAGTAATCTATTGTTTAACATGGTATTAAAGTTAATATATTCTCTCATAAGTTAGGAAAATCAGGCGTTCCTCCATTGGAGTTCAGGGAAGTTTTCCATTAAGATAAAATTTACATTTTCCTTTTGTTCATGTCTATCTGAACATGTGAACAAGTTGGATGCCAAATAAACCTAAGAAAGTTTCAAAGGTAGGCATCACTACCCCTACTATTTCTTATGGTGGCGTACGCTTGAGCTTTGGATCTGCTTTATTCTTTGGCTATGCCCTAAAATGATCTCTCCAAGTGGATGGACGGTGTGGATGCAATACATATAGCGGGCTCACAGAGGTTGGTTACGTTACTTCAATGGCAAGATAGCTACTGAAGCCGTCAGTACCTAATCCACGTCTGTCTAACATGGTCGTCCCATAAGGATGCCCCACCAAATCACGCCGATCCAATGAATTCCAAGGTTTTTGGGTGGTTAGGTTTTTGTTTTTTTTTTTTTTCTATTACGTTGGCCACATGATGATCGGATCAAAATGATTCTTGGGCCATCCTATTTTCATAACCAGGCAACCTTATTGTATGAATTGGATGTCATCCCTATACCACAGTTTGGGCCCCACACGCAACTAGTTGCATGTTTTTCATCCATAACTAGTTGCATGGACCATCCCCATTTCTCATCAGTACAAATGATTGGTAGCCGTTTTCGGAAGTTGAATAAAATCACATTCAACCAACGGCTAATCCGCCTCGGTTTAAGAGCTTATCACATGGAAATTATTCCATGGTTAGTGGGCCACATCCCTAACACACTCACATTTAGTATTTTAATACATCTTCAGTTCAAAAATCAATAATAAAAAATACTAACCTCCTGTATATATATAACTATAATAACACCAGGTTTTCATCAAAACCCACAACAGAAAATCCAAACCATCAAAATCCCATCTCTCATGGCCAACATCAAAGGGTCCCTCTCATATGGGCTTTTGGGAACCTTCCTCATCCTTTCCTCCACCCTCCTCCCTACCTTAACTTGCTCTGATTCAAGCCATGAGCTCCAAACAGCGCAAATCGCGAGGCGGTCCCTAGGTGGGACGCCAGCGAATGTTATCCGACAGTATCTAGCGCCGCACAATCTCATCCGGGCCCAGCTAGGCCTCAGACCACTGAGTTGGAGCGACGAGCTGGCCAGCTTCGCTGAGTCGTGGGGGAACCAGCGGCGGCGGGACTGTGCATTGATCCACTCCAATAGCAACTATGGCGAGAACATCTTCTGGGGTAGTGGGAAGAACTGGCAACCGTCCGATGCAGTCGCTGCGTGGGCTGCTGAGAAACAGTACTATGACCCCCAGCGTAACCAGTGCTTGGAGAGAGAGTGCCTGCACTACACACAGATGGTGTGGAGGCAAAGCTTGAGAGTAGGGTGTGCTAAGGTCATCTGTGGCCGCGGCGACACGTACATCACATGCGATTACGACCCGCACGGCAATGTGATTGGCCAGCGGCCCTTTTGAGGCGAGATCGACAGCTCAAATTGTTTTTTTTTTTTTTTTTTTAATAGCATGTTTCTTTGTATCATGAGAAGAAAGAGGCGTTCTTGCAGCAATTCGCTCTTCTTCCAAAATTCAATTGGGTGGTGGTCTTATCACTTGCAGTGCAATAAAGAAGTGTTCAGCCTCTCCGACGGTGGCAATGCTACGGTTACTTGGTAGTGGCGGGGCATTGATGATTATTTTTAAGTTTTAATGGTGGTGATTCGATTGCTGAAGCAGCAAGCGTCTGTGGGATTTTATTTTATTTTATTTCAATTTGGGTGTGATCCAAACGGCCTTTGCTACCGCGAAGATCTATTTTCGGTTTTAATTTCAGTTCATATTTTTGGATCTTGGATCTTTTATGAAAAATTTGAGCTTTTCCTCATACAATTTGGGTGATGTTACTGAGCTGGTCCTTGGTTTCTCAAGTGATTATGGGAGATGGTATGCACCATGTATTGTTCTAAAACTCGGTGAGTCGACTCGGATTTAGCGATTCCATCTTATTCCATATTTTAAGCTGAGTCACTAGGAAGCTGGCTCATGAGCGTGATTCGGTCATGACTCGACAAGAGTTGCAGTTAACTCACTTGGTCCACTCAAGGTGACTCAGTAACTCAAGTTGAGTCGAGTAGGGTTAAGATTCGGGTGAGCGTTCGAGTCAATGAACTCATTTAGACACGTACCTAGGACATCTCAAACAACCTTTTCTTGGGGTACTGAAGGAGAAATGGATGTGGAAGGGTCTCTCTTTGATTAGGTTTCTTTTCTATAGGTAGGGATGGGCTTGAACTTGGGGGGTTTAATTTTGAAAGATGAAATTTTATTAGGTAGCAGGCCACTGTTAGAGATGAAGCCCATGCAAAGCATGTTTTAAAGTCATTCAGTTGAATACTCTTGATTGGGCACCATCTGTAACAACAGCATGCCGTCTAATAAAATTCAACCACGTCAGGTTAGTATGGAGGTTGGTGTTAATTAAAACACTATCTAATTGGCATCAAATATTGAAATGCACCGTCTATCATTGAGATAGCATCAAATGTTGAAACACATTCTGTCTACCTGTGAGGCACGGCTCAAACTCGATTAGGATTTTCTATATAAAATTTAAAGGTATTATTAATTTTTACATCCAACAGTAGGTATACGGGCCAAACTATTTCTATGATAGGCTTCTTTATCAATGGGGGATAATTGAAACAAGATCTCACATTAAAATATTTAAATCCTTAATTGGTCATTTAAATCTTTGTGTTTGAGCATGAACCATCTTTTTTAAATATATTTGTGGGTCGTGCATAGGATCTTTCAATCATGATGGTTGTTAATAACCATAAATATGTGGTCCATCATATAAATAGTGTAACAATCCTAAAGTAAATGATGGCAATAAGTTAGGAAGTATTTATGAGGGTTGAGTGGCAGGGTAATAATGGGCCGCGCCCGAGCTGGGGTTGGCCCTAGCTAGTGGTGTCAATGGGATAGGTTGACCTGTCAGGCTTTCGAGCCTAACCTACCTTGGGCCTTGCTTAAAAATCAAGCTCCTATAAATTTAGGTCAAGCTTGGTTGTAGATATCCGAAAGCCCATAAGCTCGATCTAGTTAGTTAGGGTTTGCAATTTTTTAATCTCTCTCTCTCTCTCTCTCTCTCTCTCTCTCTCTCTCTCTCTCTCTCTCTCTCTCTCTCTCTCTCTCTCTCTCTCTCTCTCTCTCTCTCTCTCTCTCTCTCTCTCTCTCTCTCTCTCTCTCTCTCTCTCTCTCTCTCTATATATATATATATATATATATAGGTCGTGCTCGAGCTGGACTATTTCGGCCATTATGGACTCAAGCCAAGTTTGAACTTACATTCGACAATACATGTTGGGCTTAGTGAGGGGTTGGCCCATCCCTAAACCTACCACAACTCTAATCCGTTGCCTTGGCCATAATTAGGCCAAAAGGCCTTAGCTATTTTTCTAGCCTTACTGAGCCAGCCCTATAAAGAATAGTTACAATAATCAATAATTTAAAACCATTAATCTTATTAAATAAAAAAATAAAACAAGGTATTCCTTTCACCCACATTAAGTACATCACATGAATGCGATCCAAGATCCAAAGGTGCTTTTAAACTACACATGTACATATACATTAAATGAGAACAGCCGACTAAACCATGGTGGCCCATTTGATGTTAGACTAGACTGATCATTACCCAAGCCTGGCCCACCTTGACATTGATTTCAAGCTTAGGCCATGTTTAAGGCCCACCTAGCCCATTATGATATCGAGAGATGTGCGAGCAAAATTCTAAGCATTCATTTATAGACATGGTTAAACTTAGGGCTGGCAATGGGTCAGTCCAGCTAGTTGGGCTCCATGACCTGACCTGACCTGACCCGACCTCACCCAAAACCCGAAACAAAATAAAGAAGTAAAAAATCAGTATATATCTACTGATTGGGTTAGGTTGTACATAGCTTTAATTAGCACCATCTTCCATTTTTAAACCTGAGTTGGGTCAGGACAGTCAAAACCGACCAATGTCCAATTAAATGAGTTAGGTTGGACTTGATGAATTTTATGTGGGTTGGGTCAGGTATGTCCCATTTTTTAGAAGGGTTTTCCTGGCTACTTGCCTTTCGTACGGTGGAAATAAAAGCATTGTACGATGGACTAAGCACACGTGCCAACTGGGTAAACGTGCATGAGATCCCAACCATCCATCAGGTAGGGTTTACTATTATAAATTCCCTTCTAAAATCAGACCGGTGCACTCTTTTGTAGCCCACACTTGCATGAGAGAAATAGATGGTTAGAGAAAAAAAAAAAAAAAAAAAACGAAACCCATTCGTCCATTAAACAAAAAAAATTCAAAAACATTGCAAAAAGTATAAATCCCAAAGAGCCATGCCAAACGCCAAACAGAAACACTGAGGATATTAGTACGAGGAAATACTGAAGAGGTGATTCGCAGAACACATGCCTAACTCTGCACACACGTGCAAGATTGGAAACATTCATCAGGTGGGCCACACCGTAAGCGTACCCTGGCCAGAACGTACACTCAATAGCTATATGCTATACTACAGGTGCGCATGGAGAGGCCCGTTCTTCTCCTGCACTTGATGAATGGCCAGGATCTCACACACGTGTGCCAGGTTGGCAACACAAAATGCTATAATTACAACAATGTGGCCATCTAATACGGCCTTTCTCCAATGTAATTCCCAGGTGGATCGTAGTTGCAAGTGATGAAATCTCCCTTCCCACCCAAACATGTCACCTTGGCGCATCCTAGCCTCCTGCTGCTACTCCACACGATCTGAGTATAGTGTCCACACACCTGGCCAGATGCACACGTGTTAGATCCATACTTATACCACTTTTTCTCCACCACCCACGCCGCCACCGCCTGTGCCGGCGTCCACCCATCGCCACTCCCCCAGAAGATATTCTCTCCATATGGGCCATTCGAATGCTTCAACTCACAGTCCCAACGTCTCTGATTCGCGTACCACTCGGCGTACCGTGCTACGCGTGGGTCCCACACCAGCGGCGGCAGGCCGAGAGCCGTCCGGGCTGCATTGTGGGGGGCTAAGAACTGGCTAGCCAACTCCATGGGGCCTGCTTTTAAGGCGACGGTCGGATTGGATAGGAAGATAAGGAGAACGACGGCGATGATCGCCGCCTGCGTGCGGCCCGGTTCAAACATGGCTGTCAACTTAGTTGGTGTGGTGGGCAGGGCTGATACAATGGTTGTGTTGCATGCATTTGAAGCATTTTATATTTAGTTGTTGGACCGTTTGGGTTGTTTTTTTTTCAACTTTTGGGTGGCACCCATGTTCGAAAATGATGACCACTTTCCTTATTCCAGGGCTGAGATTCAGCTAAGTCATTGAAATTTCTTATGTTGATACCGCAAATCACTCCAAGGCTATAACATTTTTTTCTTTTATAGGTTGGTAGGCCATGGTCAATTTATCTAGACGACTAGACCATGGAGAGTTACTTGTTACTCTAGCTTCGTAATACGCTTGATACACAGGTAGTCTGAAATTGTATATGGGTCATGCATTAACGCTTGATACACAGGTAGTATGAAATTGTATATGGGTTATGCTTGATACTCTGGCTTGATACACAGGTAGTATGAAATTGTATATGGGTTATGCTTGATACTCTGGCTTGATACACAGGTAGTCTGAAATTGGTAGGCCATGGTAAATTTATCTGGAAGACTTGACCATAGAGAGTTATTTGATACTCTGGCTTTGTAATACGCTTGATACACAGATAGTTTGAAATTGTATATGGGGCATGCATTAATAACTCAAATCGAACTGAATAAATTTTGGAACTCACTTTCGCTATCTCACGGTTCAAAAATTAGATTGGTTGAATAATCTTAACCGTTGATTTGTGGATACTTGTTTGTTGAAATAGGACCATTTGGATATTTCTCATTTTTGGCCGTTCAATATGTGTCCAGAAATCCAATGGTCCGGAGCCAATAAGGTCGATTTTTTGTTCAGGTTACATCTAAACTGGGACCCATAATTTGGACGGTTCAGTTTGAATCAATCATATTCCGAGCATGCAATTTGTATGTAATTTTTAGTGCCTGCGTATCATCCATCCATATCCATATGTGCCAGAGTATCAAAGCTTTTCTCATAGATAAAGTATATACATGGAAGTTCGGCGTCAAGCGAATGCAATACTCTACGGTACAGAGTCGATAGACTAATGTGAGTTTAAAATGGTGGTGACTCCTACTCCTCACACGTAGCACTCATGTATGGTTATCTCAACCATCAGAATTGTGGGTCAGATTGTGGATGGATCATATCTATGAAATTATGTTGATTAAGAAATCGTAACCATCCAATTTATTGCTGTCAAATGGATGGTTTGAATTAAAACAGCATGGTGCAAATTCTGGAAACATCGAGTGGTGACTATATCCTCTGAATTTTAAGTTTTCAACTAGGGTCAGCGGTTTGGATAGTCAGGATTGCTGTACAAGGCATCTGTATAACTTGAAGAAGAGTCACCAATAATGTTAAAATGGTGGTGAACTATCATAGGCGATATATGTGTCATTTTTACACAAGCAGGGGCCACGTTTAGGTGATCCAAGCTGTTGATCGGACCCGTTATGGATGGAATGTGCCAAAACATTTTTGGACGAATCGACCATAGACGGATACTGTGTTATCTCACTAATAGGACACTGATCCAACGGTTCGAATGGTCTGATCTAGGATAGTTCTTAGGCGTTGCCGATCCATTATGGGTCCCGTTCCTACCAACCGTCAGGATCACTGAACCATAGGCCCCACATGTTCAATCGGAGCCGTTAGTACACTATTCAAGTTCTGATGCATCAACACCCTAACATTCCCTTAATCCTTTTCATCCAACGGATGAATCTTCTCCACCGTCCAAACGCACTCCTTTGATCAGATGACTGGGAGATTGATCTGGCACAATGTTTCGCCTAGTGCCGATCAACGATTTTCCCTACTAATCTAACGGTAGGGATAGTTTATGTTATGCAAATAATCATTGTTTTTTGTGACTTAGGTTGCTGGATAGATTAGGAATTTTATTATTCTTATTATATATTATATATTAATATAAGAATAGTCCTATATTATTGCAGAGAAAGTATTAGGTCCAACCCATTGCACCGAACCTTGCTGTCCAACCAGCAGATAAGTTTTCAACCTGTCATGTGTGTGTGAAATCCAACTTGTTCAATTGGTTGGTCTCACCATGAGGACCTACCTGAACTAAAATCAAGATAATCCAATATTTAGGTGGGTTAGATCACAGAAAACAATGTATCACTGTTGATAAAAAAGAAATAAAGGTGTGGTCCACCTGATGAGTGGACCAAGTTGATATTTGTACAGGGTAATCTTTATAGTGGGAAAAACTTTTGGAGCTGTCGGATTTTGCACGTACTATATACAGTGGAAGTGATGCGGTAGTGGACAGTAGCTAACGGTACAACTGGTTGGACTCGAAAGCAGTAGGTAAAGTAGGGTACACCACTTCTCTGGTACTCTAGATTATGGAATTAGAGTATTTAATCTCTTTTGTTGTTGTTAGATAAGGAATTATACCATATACACTACAAGTGGGGCCCACTTTTCACTGTTATAGACTGTTGATTTATAAGCCCCAACATAGATGGACCATATACAAAAAATCTCCCTCAAGGAACAACTCCATCCGCTGGTGTGGCAGCCTGCAACTTACACCAACGGTCAACATTCATATATGAAAAGGGCCAAAGATCTGGCGATTAGAAATTTCAAAGATAGTAATTTTTTGGGGGCGTGATCAATCCATGGGACGGATTATATCAACGGCCTAGATCTGTAAAAGGGGGCTCAACTTGTAGAAATACAGGGCCATAGGACAATATACATCCAATAGGACCAACTGACGGAGGATCATAGCAGGCAAAAGTTACTGAGGTTGATTCTGATGGAGGTTCCAAAGGTCCACACGCTCCTTTACGCGAGCACACGTGTCAGACGGGCCTGTGGGTCCAACGTCCTGGCAGTGAACAAGGTGGCCCTCACCAATCACCATGATGATGACTATATTCAAAATCAAGATGGTCCACTACTCAGGCACATAGACATGTACATTGAATTTGGGCCGTTGATAACTTTACCTTGACCTGTTTTTCTATCCACATAGATTTTCCAACCTGATAAATGGTCCAGATCAAATTTTAGGTTTGATAAATCTTTAAGTTGGACCCACTTATGATCGGTTCAAATTCCCCACAAAGCTTCCATGTTGGCACGTGCGCCGAATGTAAAGGTGCATGTGGGGCTTGAAAAGGTCTCTCCATTCCATCCATTTGGTATCCTCTACAAACACCAATTGTATGTGGGTCCCACCATATTGTATGTGTAAAATCCACTCCATCTATCACGTTCCATACTAGATTTTAAGACCTCAACATAAAAATCAGCTTGACTAACATCTCATATGGATCACCCCAGATGGATAAAAGGGAATGAGATGGAACCATATGTTTGCGTGTTGTGCCTCTATGATGTTTATCTTCCATCAAACCCTTTAATCAGGGTTAAGACACAAGTATGAAAATAAGAAACAAAAATCATACTAATACAAAACTCATGCAGGCCACACCGTGTAAACGTATCAGTTTTGTGAGAAATTTTACATTGTTCCCATTTAGATGGCCCATATAACTTTTTAATCAGATTTATCTTATATATGTACGGTTCAAGTAATCAAGTAATGGTTTTTACCTGATGAACGGATTGGATTTCACATACAAAACATGGTCGACCCTACAATGCTTGGTTGTTTTACGCGCTGGTCCTCCAACAAGGCGTTTGGATGGTTGAAATTTCTATCATAGAAAAGCCCCCGAGTATGATGTGAAGTCAAGCAACAATATATACATGGATACAGCTGCTGTATCGAAAGTAATGATACAGGCGTTTTTTTTCTGCCAAAATGTTACGTAAGTAGAAAATCCTATCCGTTAAAAATATGGGCAACCCCATTTTAATCATTTATTATAAAAATCAAGCTGATAGAGATATAGAGAAGGATGAGATATCAATATAAATAGACAGCCGATGGTATAACTTAGTGTCATGATATGGCCCATCCAATGAGTGGATGGGATTGGTTTCCATATAAGATAAGGAACATGATATGAATCACCTTTTCAACAGATAGGATATACTTCAGATATGATACGGCCGCTGTATCTTTTCTAAATTTCGGCACCCGAAATCAGCGGAGAGTGGCGTGTCTTTGTCATCTCACCGTTAATTAAGGATCCTATCCAAAGGAACAAACTAGCCACGTGATTGGTGGGGGCACTCACGGACTTGCCTCAAGAGTTGAGTGATTGTAGCAATCTTGTTGGCGCAATTTCGGATATTAATGGATGTGTGACCGTTGATTTTTTAGATTTTTTAAAAGAGTACATCATTATTCTGGAATACCTGTTTTAGAAAGCTTTACATCTTTATCAATGAAAATGGGAATTGTACTCTCTTCCATCGGATGGAAGTGGGGTGTACTCAACATTTGATCTGGGCCGTTCATTAAGCAGCGCCCACTGTGAAAGGACCAAATGGTATTTGTTACGATCTTTCTATCCGTGAGATTTTCGAGGGGCCAAAATAGTGAATTGCATCTTACCAACGAGTTTCGATAGCCGAATGGTATAGGCTTACTTGTACCAACATAAAAAATCAAACATATTATCTATCTTAGGCACATGTTGAAAGGCCCTTTGTTTACATTTATTTCCGGTATCCTAATGGATACTAATAAAAAGTCATCATGTGTCGATATTATGGGTAATATTGATAAAATCATACTCACATGTATGAATATATTTTTGGTTGATCTTACCTCGACGATATGCATTTCATTAGTAATATGGTGGCACAGAGTCATACCTATGCCTTTAGTAGAGTGAATTGATGGATATCACATGGCCATGATTAACGAGCAAATCAAGTAGGTAGTGTACCTGACATGTTTATAAAGACCCACCAGAAAAAAGAATCCTATAACGGATTTAGTTACGATACATTCGATAAGGTCATCTCTTATCATCCTTTTAAAATGGTTGATCTTCCTAGATACACAAGGAAGGTATGTGACAATCATGAAGGTTTCAAATATTTGGAGATCTAACCGATATCTGAGCAAATTTATACAACATGGACTTAAATAAGGAGATGATGGACACCAAGTAAATTGGGTCCATGTTCGTGCATCAATCGAAATTAAAAGAATGAGAGAGCTCGACAATTGATCTAATCACACCAGTTCAACGATCAGAAGGGAAAGATCGTGTAAATGGCAAAGTTGGCTCTGCTAGGGTCATTCATATGCACGACCATGATCAATTTAAGGTTTGGAATTAACGACAGAGGTTTGTTGATTGAGTTATTTTTACATGCAGCATCGTGTTGAAGTCTTTAATATGAGAACATTTACATAAAAGTGGAGATTTGAAATCCAACAATTTCAGATTTACACAAATCTATTCAGACTGCATGTCGTAGATGCGGAGATTTTTGAATCATTAAGGAAACCCAACTAGGGTTTTATCACCTAGATAACCCATAAAAGGAGCAAGCGATGAAGAGTGTTGGAGGCCCCATGCCAAACACAATATATCTACTTTTATCATCTTTACATTTATCATAGCATAACATAGCTTAGCCTAGTGTTAGCATAGAACGCTCTTGTACAGTGCCACAGCTATAGTATTGTCGGATTAAATTAAATATCCAAAACCCTAAGTTGTTAGATTTTGATCAACCAAGTCTTTACTTAGATGATCATCTTTCTGGTTACATCTAGCTATATAACCGCTCATCTTGATCATCTATTCTCAAAGATGGACCATGTATTTATGTCTCGTTTATTTATTTCTCTAGTTTATTTTGATATTCTATCGATTGTAATGTGTTATATTCAAATATTAATAAAATCAACATTGTTTTAATCTTCTTCTTTTTTATTTGTCCATATTTATTCCTTTGAGAAATATTAATCGCAATTATTGGTGAAAGAACAATTCCTCAAACAAAAGACAAAAAATAAATAAAATTATTAGAAAGGACTAACCCCTAGCCTTTCACAAATTGTCTGATCATTGATCACAACTGATGGCTGACTCGATACCTAGATTTTCCAATTCGATCCTACTCATTCGTATCGGTGAGGTGGTCACCAGCATTCAATCAAACATTGAGTCGACTACAACTTTGGCAGGTTTGCACATCATAATTGCACACAAAATCTAAATACAAGCCCTTAATCACATGTGTGGCTTTGTGTTTGATAAAATTACTCAAACACTCTATACGAGCCACCAGATTTGGTGAATTACTTCATGGGTACCAAATCCTAGCCATCCATCAGTGGGTCCATTAATTATGTAATTTGATGTCCAAAATCAAAACTTGGGCCAATGCTCTCATCTATTGGGCCATAGGGTTGGGAGCGATGGACAACTTGATTTTATTATGATAAGTGGGCTCACATTTCACTGGTCCAAACCACTGGTTGGATGGTTTCTTCCATAGATGGACTAAGCTTTGATTCATGAACCCACATTTTTTGAAATAGGATCGTTAGATGTTTCTTACTTTGAACTGTCCTTAAAAAAAGAGGGAATTTTTGACATTTACAATAACTACGCTAAATAAACTAATTGTCTTATCCTATGGAAGGTATTGAAATCAAAAATACCTCAACTAATCAGGCATGATAATTGTAAGACCCGTATCCTAGACCGTACTGTTTCGTTGGCTTCTGTGGTTATTCCAGTCAAATTTCGGCAATCCTCGACCCGTATCCGACTTTTACGCGCTATTCTAAGCCGGATCCCGCATGCCAAAGTCGGCTCGAACCAGAACTTGTATCATAGCGACCGTGCCATTTCCACGGTTCCAACGCCACGACTCGCTCACCGAACCGATATCCAGTTTAGAAGTTGTGGGTCCACGTTCATTTCGAGAAAAACATTGCGTGTTACGAATTTCGAGAGAATCTCTATAACCTATCTCATCAATCCCATCAATCAAGTACACATCTCACATCAAGTTAAGTACAAATAGCCCATATCCTACCCTTACCTCTCTCTTACACAAGCAACTAAAGTCAACTCTCACATCACTTCCATCACTCCACCCATCCCTTTCTTACAACTCATCACTCAACCCATCACCCATCATTATCATCTCATCAATTCTCTCTCTCCCTCATTTCTCAAAAAAAAAAAAAATAAATAAAATCTCCCCAAGCAACATCCCACGTCCGAGCTCCCACTCTCCCAAATCCCAAGTGTGGCCCACCCTCTCATCTCTCATCCACACCATCAAAATCCCATCAACCTCCATCAAAAGAGAAGGCAAGGAGCTAAGGAAGCTAAGGGACCAAGGAGAAGGCCTAGAGGTGGGTGATCCACCGTTATTTCTCTTTTTTTTTGGGCCACATGTGGTGGGATCCGTTTGATGTATGAATGTAAGAAATGGAGGGCCCATAGTGGCGGGGTCCCTCCTCTCTATCTCACTATATCTCTTTCTCTCTCTCTTCCTCTGTCCATTTTGATGTAGTGGGCCCCACTAGTTCATGTTCTATCTGCACCATCCATCGTGGACGGTGGGACTCCACCATGCAGTACACACCCAGATTCATAGCTTAACTAGCAGACTGAGTGGAGATACCTCGTTTCAGCACTTGAGGTCTTGGTGTCGATCCCTAGCAAGGGCGGCTAGCATGGTGTGTGTACTGACATCACCAAGCTGGTGAATGTGGGCCCCACCACATGATGCATGCATTTCATCAAAACTGTCCATGTATGTGAGGCCCACCATCATCCGTCGGAGATGCTGGACGCTGGGCGCTGACAACCATAATATCCCCTCACACTCTCTCACACACACCTATATTATATATAATTTTATATTATTAACACATGTTGATAGGCCACTCTTACGTGGGCCCCACCTTGATGTTTAAATCAAATCCACGCCGTCCATTCCATTGTCCAGATCATTTTAGGCGTTGAGCCAAAAAAATGAAGTGAATCCAAGTATCTGGTGGGCCGTATCTTAGAAAAATGGTGGTCTTTACCGTTAAAATTTCACCGATGATCCTATATACCAGAATACCTCGGATATTAGACTCATTTGGCTTGACTTAAGCTGTAGGAGCGAGTGGACGGAGTGGATCTTTCTGATGCGAGCCCCACCTATGAAAAATAGCAAGAAAATGATTTTTTTTTTAAAAATAAATTAAAAACATGAGGCAGCAGGCTGCTGCCTCTGACACGAGGACACTGGTTTGCTTGGGCAGGCAGGGACCCACGGCCCCAGCTGTGGGCCCCAATGTGACGTGTGATGAACATCAACATGGTGCATTTGGAAGGCCGCCTCAGGGCAGCGGGCCACCCCAAAAATCAACCGTATACGCGGCTCAGGTGGCCCACATCATAGGAAATAGTGTGGGATTGAACGTCTGCCATTGAAACCATTTATGGGTCATGGAAGTTGTGCATCAATATGAAATTTATTCTTCCTCTTCACCTGGGTCGTGTGACCTCGTGAACAAGTTGGATGGAAAACAACCATTTTGGTGGGCCCTAGGTCCACGTGACCTTATGAACAGTTTGGGTGGCGGATAAACATCACCGTGGGGCCCTGGTCAGTTTGGATGGCAAACAAACGTTACGGTGGGCTCCAGTCCCACCCCAGGTCCACGTGGCCTTATCAACTGGTTGGGTGAAAAACAAATGTTATGGTGGGCCCCTAGTCCATGTGACCATATGAGCAGTTTGGATATCATATAAACAGTACAGTGGGCCCTAGGTCTGAGTGACCTTGTGAAGAGTTTTGATGTCAAATAAACATTACCGTAGGCCCCCAGATCTGAGTGACTTTATCAATGGGCTGGATGGAAAATAAACATCATGGTGGGCCCCACATGGGACCCACTAATGCATGTATTGTAATCCACACTTTTCATTAGTGCCGGCCCCACCATAAGGTATGTACTTCATCTATGCCGACCATCTTTTCCATCCCTATGGGATCCACCTTGATGCATGTGTTTCATCCAAACCGTTTGACCATTTTGGAGATAATTTTAAGGCATGTGATGGAATAAAATAAAATAAAATAAAATAAACTAAGACGGATCTAAGATCAGATGGACCATATTATAGGAAACAGTGGGCTTGAACGCCCACCATGAAACCTTGGGAATTCTGATGGTGGGATTCCTTATCACCACTTGTATTTGGGCATGGCCCATTGTTGAGGCCCACCTTGATTTGTATGAGGGCTGCTTTAATAAATGTGAGGCCCATGTTAAGAGGCCCATTGTGATGTATGCAAGGCCCATGTGATTAGGCCCAACTTGATGTATTTATGGCCGCCCACGGGGCTCATTTTGATATATATGAGACACATGGTATGAGGCCCATTTGATGTATTGGAGGCCCATGAGTCGAGGCCCAACGGGATGTACATAAGGCCCATTATAATGTGTGATTTCACTATGGTTTATTTAATGATGTTCATGACAGGCCGTGCCTTGGGAGCAATGATGGTTTGATGTCCCCATTATAAGGATGATATTGGTTCAATGTCTACATTGTCACTCTCCCTAGGGCCCATTGATAGCCCATATCTGTAGTGCGTAGGCTGTCTAGGCCTATCTTTGTTTTAATCAGAGCCCATCACCACATAACATGTATAGTATAGATCCATGATTCATGACCATACGCATCATATGTATGCCGGATATGAGAAGTGACTGATCATAGCATATGTCTTCAGGCAGATTGTTTATGGGCTCCCTGATAGGCAGAGTTGCCCTACATGAGCGCACGATACGCGCAAGATTGTTACATGTCTGGTAGTATGATTCATGCACTTGCATTTGTGTGATTGTGATTATTGTATGCCCTAGCGACATCAGGGTCATAGCCTCCACAAACACATCGTGGGTGGCTGGATTGGATACTGAAAATATTGTTACTAAGCATCAGGGTGTCATAGATGTCCCTGGGTGAAAATTTCTAAACCCAATAGTACCAGAGGATGACTCCAACATAGAGACCAAGTAGATATATGAGGGCATGAGGGCCGAATACCAGGAGGCCGCGTCTCCCGCTGTGTCATGATCGGTTGGAAAGGGGTGTAGCCTTACTCGTCTGAGGGTAGGGGGCAATACTAGGCTGAGTTTGACCAGCTCATGAATAGGTTCGCTATCGACGTGCCAGATGGGTATTGGCAGACTATTGGCAAGGCGAATAGTGAGGTTTCTTACCCTCACTTGGACTGCACGGCTGGGAGAGCAGCAATGCCATTTGGAGTGCACTAAATCCCGGTGATTATCCAGAATAAGAACTGTACTGATTTATGATGAGGATTGGTAAGTTTGAGTTGTATCTCGCATCAAATGGCCGTGTTATGGCAGATAACATTCATACCTTGCACCATATAGCCTTGGTACGGCTGATTGCATTCATGTATTCACCAGCATGATTCCATATTTCTCTGATCTTGCATTCTGAGCACGTTCTTATTGCACACACACTTACACCGCCCTCTAAGCTTTCTATAAGCTCATGCACGATCGATGCATGCAGGTGACGCCAGGACGCAACCGTAGTTGAAGCATACAGTCCGTAGTTTGGAGTACACAGTCGAGCTTCTAGAGTTTCCTGTCATTTTTATTATACTGTATTTCCATTTCATGCGCATTGTACTCAAAAGTTTTTGATCATAGTGAATTGTGTGATGATATTCTTGTGGTTATTGTTCGTGAGTTATGCTTGTGGTTATGCTCATTATGAATCAGATTGATGATTAGAAATCTTCCTTGTAGTATCCCAGGATCGGAACCTAGTGTATGGGTGTCGGGAGCCGAGAATGGGGTACTATGGAGGCTGTCGGCGCTGGATTCAACGATCGAGAATTTCGTAAGTTCGGTTTCTGAGTTCGGGGCGTGACAATAATGAAAAACTTTTTTTTTTTTTTTTTAATTACTAAGATGCAAGTTTGAAAATAAGAAAGTAATATTTTGTAAAAATCTTATCTTTTTTAGGGAGTGTTTGGATGGGACGTTACTTGAGATAAGCTACTTATGCCTTAAGCAGCTCATCTTGATTTCTACGTATTAAATTGAAGTAATTCAGTAACTTTAAATAATAATAATAACTACTTATAATCAATAATCAACCAAACTTACTTATCTCAAATAAGTTACTTATCTACTGTGGGTGCCCTGCCCATCCACACGCAAGCACACATGCCAATGTGGGACAGTTGTATTCTATATCTGAGGTTTCCATCAAGTAAATTACACCAGTAGGCTACTTTATACAAGTAAACTGCTAATGAAGAGAACTTCTCATATATGGCCTTCCATTTGTTTTTGTTAGCTGTGTGATGTGTGAAATGACTTGATTTTAGACTGAAAGAACTAAACATTGAAGCACACCTGCTAGAAGGTAGTTTCATATTAGCATGTACACCATTCAATGGATGGACTGGGGCCACTATAGTTGTATATAACTGATTAGGGGTGTGTGAGCAATGGATTATGAAAATTCTTGGTGTTCACCTGCCAGATCATGGCCCCAATCATGACAGACTAGGATCATCTAATGGCAACTATTTAACGGTCCAAATTTCGACCCAACAACAGTACAGGTGGGCCCATCTTTGGGTGATCTGATCAGTTCATCTGGTGGTCTCCATCATTTGATGTACATAGTCATACTTGACTCGAGTTTGATTGAATGTTGGTGTCTACGGCGCTATGATGGATCATTTTGAGACCGAATTTAATGACTCAATCATCCTCTTAAGCATTGGTTATAACAACAATCATGCAATTTGCAGGACGAAAGAGGTTGCAACCAATGTATTCTTTTTTTCTTATGTGTTAAGGACTTATTCTCTCACTAATAATTGTAACCGATGTATTTCTCAATAGAATGGAAATAAATAAATTTTAAATAGAAGAGGCCTAAACAATACCAATTTTATTTATTTATAATCGATGCTTAATAAGCAACATAAAAACAAATAAACTAGATACAAGAAATAAAAATGAGAGATAAATAGTTGAACCACCAATATGGTAAGATAATCTAGGTGAATGGTCAACATGAGGTGACCATAATTTAATCTTCCAAGTGAGGGCTCAGTTGATTGGGATCCGATTACAGAAGATTGTGGTGATAGCATTTGACAAAGACTAGATTTTTATTAAGAGTAATTACTCATTTATACAGAATACAATGCCAAGAATAGCAAAACCCAAGAATGAAATATACAATCAGATATCCTAAATATAGTCTAAATATACAGTTAAATATCCTAAATATATTCTAACCATATATACACTAGGCAAAGAAAGACTAAATCAGAGCCTACAATCAAGGCAAGAATAATATTTATCATTAACACCCCACCTCAAATTGAAGGTGCGGACAAGGGCAGTAGCTGAACTTTGGATGATAGGGATGTAAACCGAGCAACAAAGTGAGATTTTGTCAAGAGATCAACAAGCTGCAGTTTAGTAGAAATATGAGGAAGAGAGATAGTGCCACGACCATAATGATGTCGAACGAGATGACAGTCAACCTCAATGTGTCTAGTGCGCTCATGAAAAATATCATTTTTAGAAATGTGAAGAGCACTCTTATTATCACAGAATAGAGTTTGTGGGGGATATTTGTGAGACACTAAGATCGGCAAGAAGACGGCGGAGCCACATAATCTCAGCAATGGTGTCAGCAAAAGCACGATACTTAGATTCAGTTCTAGAGTGCGAAACAACATATTATTTCTTGCTCTTTCAAGAAATAAGAGAGTCGTCAAGAAAAATAAGGAACCCGGTGGTGGACTTGCGATCAGTCACGTCCCTAGCCCAATCGGGATCTGAATAGGCACAAAGAGTGGAAGAGAAAGAGGAAGAGAGTAAGAGACCACGATGTAAGGTGCCCCGAAAATTTGAATAGGTACAAAGAGTGGGAGAAAAAGAGGAAGAGAGTAAGAAACCACGATGTAAGGTGCCCCGAAAATAGCGAACAATCTGAAGAACAACAGAGTAGTGTGTAGTGCGAGGAGAAGCCATAAATTGAGTGACAATATGGACTGCATGTGCAATATCAGGCCGAGTGATAGTTAAGTAAGTAAGCATGCTGACCAACTGACAATAGAGAGTAGGATTCTGAAGGGGGGTACCATCTGTAGGTCGAAGTTTGATATTGAGAGCGAGAGGAGTGTCAACCACTTTACCATTAGAAAAAATGAGGAATAGAGAGAATGACGGAGGCATATTTGATCTGAGAAAGAATATAGCCCTGAGAACTCTAACCAACCTCAATGCCCAAAAAATATGACAAGTTACAAAGATCCTTCATTTTAAATGCCTGAGAGAGGAAGGACTTAGTAGCCCAAATGCCTTGGGTATCACCACCGATCAGGATCATATCATCCACATATAAAAGGAGAAAAACATCACCATGAGCACCATGTCGAATGAACAAAGCTGAGTCATTATTACTCTGACGGAAGCCGAAGGTGTGGAAAATTTCTCAAACTAGGCACGTGGGGCCTTCTTAAGACCATACAATGCTCGGCGAAGACGGCAGACTTGCCCAGGTTGATGAGAGAGACCTGGCGGGGGTTCTATATAAACTTCTTCATGAAGATCGCCATTAAGAAAGATATTTTTGACATCCATCTGATGTAATGCCCAATGATGAAAGGAAGCAATGGCAATAACACTGCGAATCGTGGTCATGTGGGCAACAGGAGAGAAGGTCTCCTTATAATCAAGACCATACTCCTGAGTGTTTCCCTTAGCCATAAGGCGAGCTTTGTACCACTCAATGGAACCATCAGCACATGTTTTTATTTTGAACACCCACCTACAACCAACAGTAGACTTGCTAGAAAGTAAAGTAGCCAGTTCCCAAGTACAAGTGCATTTCAAAGCTTGTAACTTTGCTTGCATTGCCTTGGACGATTCAAGATGTGCACTCTCTTCCCTGTAGGTCGCCAGCTCATGGAGGTCAAACATATGAGTGACATAGCAATAATAATCATTAAGAGAAGAGGGAGGGGCACGAGTACGAGTGGGATAGCAGAGGATCATCTGTTGGAGAGTCAATGGAGGATATAGGTGGAGTTGGTGAAGTCGGTGGAGGAGATGGCAGAGGATTGTTAGGAGGAGATGGCGGAGGTTCAATAGGAAGAGACTCAGAAGGAAAGGAGTCAACACAAATGATCGAGGAGGGAGGAGAAAGATTCATATGAAGGTCTATGAATGGAATAGATTCCCAGAAAATAACATTACATGAGATACGAACGCGTTTTGTCTTCGGATCATAGCAGCGATAACCTTTCTGTTCGATTCCATATCCTAAAAAAATACCAATGGTAGATTTGGGAGAGAGTTTGGAGCGTTCGACATTAGGTAATACATAAAACAAGTAGAACAGAATGTTCGAAGATGAGAATAAGATGGAACCTGACCAAACAGAAGTTCATAAGGGGACTTGTTGTGTAGAAGTGGTGTAAGAATACGATTGATGAGGTAGGTAGCAGAGGAGATGACCTCCTCCCAAAGAGTCTTGGGGAGTCGAGAAGAGAGAAGCATGGTACGAGTAGTCTCAACAATGTGACTGTATTTTCGATCAGCAACACCATTTTGTTGTGGTGTGTCTGGATAGGAGAGTTGAGGAAGAGTGTCGTGTGACTTGAGAAGGTCGATAAAAATGCCTGATCGAAATTCACCACCAAAGTCGGATCGAAATATTTTAATCCTTTTGGAGACATGAGTAGAAATCATGGCAGTGAAGTCAACATATTTTTTTATAGACATCAGATTTATTATGAATCACATAAATCCAAGTATACCGAGAAAAATATCAATAAAGATCACATAATAACGAACACCACTTAACGAAGGCACATAACAAGTCCAAACATCACTATGAATTAAATAAAAAACAACAGTACATGTCCTAGAACTCAAAGGAAAAGGTAAGACAGCTTGTTTGCCTAAGAGGCAATGTTTACAAGAAACATGTTTAATAGTTTTGAAAGAACCTAAACAACCATCAGAAAATAAAGTTTTTAAGCGATCAAAGAAAAGATGTCTAAGATGACTATGCCAAAGAGAGGAAGTGACACTAGCACCAACATAAGAAGGCACAGGAAGATAAAGTGACTCGATACAGTAGAGACATCCAACTTTACGCCATGTCCCACATGATTTCCCCGTCTGATGATCCTGCACAATACCGCCAGAGTCGGTAAATGTAACATGAAAACATTGATCACATAGTTGACTGATAGAGATAAGGTTCATGAAAAGTCCAGGCACAAGTAAAATATTATGCAGGGTATTGGAGGTTGTACGAACAGTGCCAGTATGAGTGACAGTAAGAGGTGTGTTGTTAGCAGTATATATTGGAAAGGAAGAGGTAACAGGATATGAATGGAAGAGAGAAGTAGAGTTAAAAGTCATATGACTGGACGCTCCAGAGTCTAGAAACCACAAAGAATCACAAGGCATACCTGAAGAAGTAGTAGCAGAAGCCATAAGATGAGGATTACCCAGCCTAGCGAGAGCTTGACGTATCATCTCCTAGATATCTTCTGGAGTGAGAGTGCTGGATGATGAGGGTGTAGCCTCCGCAGCAGCAGCACGTGGTTGGTCATTCTTATGAAGTCGCTAAAGACGAAGACAATTCTATTTCCAGTGACTCATCTTTTTGTAATAGGCACAAAATGGTTTCTTCTCCTTGGATTTGGAAGAGGATTGAGAATCTTGTGATGAGACAAAGAGCACAGTATCAGAAGGAAAAGAATTAAGAATACCAATACCCTTTCTAGTTTGCTCAACAAGTAACTCAAGAAGAATATCAGCAGTAGTGGGCAAAGGCTTCCGATGAAGAATTGAACTTCGGAGTGCTTCGAAATCATCAGTGAGAGCGAGAAGAAACTGAACATGCTTAGTCCTCTCACGAAGCTGCTGATACTTATCATGAGAATGAGTTCATTCAGGTTCAATAAGCTCCAATTGATCCCATAACGTAGTCATCTGGGAGCGAAATTCAGAAATACGCTGAGAAGGCTATTGCCGAAGCTTCTTATTTCCATCTCTAGTTGTTATACATGAGCAAAATCAGTCTGTAGAAATGTGTTGGTAAAATTATCCCAAACAACTTTAGCAGTCATGACCCTACCAATGGTCATAGCAATCGACTACTTGCATGTGGAGCGAATCCATTAAATAATTTTAAATTTAGTCATGTCCAATCTTTAAGCTTCTTAGAATCAGTGGTATCGGGTTTAGATTCAGAACTATCAATGTATTCTCACAGTCCTCGTCCTTGAAGAAATGCTTCCATGCTTTGAGACCAAAATATGTAGTTGGTCCCATCAAGTTCAATAGTAATAGGCTTGGAAATTTCATTACCAGTAGACGTGGTGGAAAGTGATCCACATGTATGAATACAGATAGGCAGAGAAAGAGCGGCGACCTGTGAATGATGGTGGTAACAACGTCAAACAGAAGGGAGGGGTGGAGAGTCTTTGATTGTTATGGTGATTTGAAGAAGGATCTATGAAACCATGATTTGAAAAGTGAAAAAAGGGAGGGGGGGTGTTAAGGCTTTGATACCATGATAACGTTTGACAAAGACTGAATTTTTATTAAGAGTAATTACTCCTTTATACAGAATACAATGCTAAGAATAACAAAACTCAATAATGAAATATATAGTCAGATATTCTAAATATAGTCTAAATATATAGTCAGATATCCTAAATATATTCTAACCATATATACATTAGGCAAAGAAAGACTAAATCAGAGCCTACAATCAAGGCAAGAATAATATTTATCCCTAACATGTGGATATTTATGTTAAGCATGCTGCGATGATGACACTGGTCAAAAGTGATCTAAACTTATATAAACCTCAAACGTTCTATAACATGGCTAAATGGAAGTAGAAGGACTAAAACTACACTAAGATAAAATAAAGACAATATTGCGTTGTGCAGGGTGATTATGTTTAGCGTCGGCCAGGAGCTCTTCATCATGTTCTCCTTTTATAGGTTCGAGAGGCAACAAAATCATGAGTAGGTTTCCTTTTCAATATCAGATCTTTAGCAGCCATGGTGTTCAATTATTTTCTTATTATACCGCCTAGCTTAGACATCTTCGGACATCAAAAACTGTTTTCAAATCTCCTGATAATGTGGCTATAGAGATCCATGAATCTTAAAGGATTAGTTTCAGTGGATCCAGATCAAGACCCAATCCATATGTTCTCATTCACTCATAAGTTAGTCATATTCTCAATTCTTCATAATCGTCATGAGAGCTCTGAACGTCTTTGAGAAGATCTTCCATCTTAGAAGAATTGAGAGAGACAGCCTTACCAAGCATATCTAGATTTATGATCAGATTCTTGCCTTAGTCACACGTGCCACACAAATTAAGGTTATGCATCATTTGTTGCTTCGTCTTTTCTAGAGGCCCGCATACAGTTATGTGTCTCTTTACTTTTGGAATGTGATTTGTCTTCGAACGAGATGGGTAAAAGATATCCTCAAATATGCATACGATTTTGTTATTATTATTCATATAATGCTAATACATGGCGACATCTTATTTATCTATAAGGATGTTCCAAAAAGGGGTGTAAACACCAAGTCACTGGGATATTTGTATCCAAAAGGGAAGTGGATTGCGGTGGCCCTAATGACACTACGTAGTGAGATTTGATTGGCCATATATATGCTACTATGAGAGATGGGGCTTGGTGAGTGTGTACTTAACCATTTATTTTCAATCATATTTTGTATGACTGTCTCTAATAGTGTTACCTAGCATCGTTAAATCCTGCCACCGGGTGACCTAGTCACCAGCCAATCCTCACCGTGTCAAAAGGTGATTGCCGAGTGATGAAAATGGACAAACACAACCATTGCCTATATTAACAGCAAGGCAATGAAACCAGTAAGATCATTTAATGGTAGAATTTTTTTCGGGGTTTATTTGTCACCCACCAAGGGCTTCACTATACAAGGACTTGATCCCTAGATGATGGCTCCACATATACCCCTTGCCAAACCAGAGTGGATTAGGTGTGGCCCCAGCTTAGGGGTGTACACCAAATCGAATCGAGTCAAGCTGGCCTCAACTTAACTCGGCTCGGCCACTAGCTGACCCCAGCTTGAACTCGCTCAACTTGGTCCTCGAGCCTGACTAGCCAGCTTGGATCGGTTCGGTCAGCAGCTCGGGCCAGTTTGGGCCAAGTTTAAGCCAAGATCGAGACGAGTTCGCCTGTACAGCATTTTCACAAACATATGAACTGCACCTTTAAAATCTCACTGTACGTAAAACAACAACAGTGGTTTTACAAGTATTTCATTAAACACCTTCTAAGAAACATAAAAATGAAGAAAAAAATGGTATTTGTTTCATATACATACCTTCCTTGCCACCAGCCACACTTCATTGAGTCATTTTATCAAACATTTGGTGAGCAACATCAATATCAAAGTAACCGAGTCAGCAAACTAGTTTGATCCGAGTTCAATTCAAGTTGGATTCGATCCGAGTCGAGTCAAGCTGGGGCCAGCTTGAACTGGGCTCGAACTCATTTTCGAGCTCAGAAAATCAGCTCGACTCGACTCGAACTCAGCTTCAAACCGAGTCAAATCAAGCTTTTTCGATTCGAGTCGAGTGAATTAATCGAGCTAGCTGGGTTCGTGTAAACCCCTACCCCAGCCTCACCCAAGGCGTTGTAGCCCTTACCATGGGGCCCACTTTGATGTATGTATTCTACACCCACGTCGTCCATCCATTTTTCTAAATCATTTTAGTTTATAAGCCCAAAATAAAGTAGATCCAAATCTTAGGTAGACTAAACTATAGAAAACAGTGGTGATTAAACGACCCACCATTAAAAACTTCTTAAAGCCCATCGTAATATTTCCATAATGTTTATTTTCCATCTCCATAATGTTTATTTTCCATCTGACTTGTTGAGAAGGTTAAAAAAACCTGGACGAGGGATAAAAAGAAAACATTAGCCAAAACTTTTGCGGTCCACGATAAGTTTTAATTGTCAATCACCACCGCTTTCTAAGATAGGGTCCACCTAAGATTAGGATTTCTTTCATTTATGGGCTCATAACCTAAAATAATCCGGGAAAACGGATGTATGATGTGGATATAGAACACATACATCAAGGTGGGCCTCACAATAAAGGCTGCACCATCTTGGGCAAGGCTAGGGCTTGAGTCGAAAAATAAAACAAATCCAAAGAGAAATGAAGGATTGAACGTTTACCATTGAAACCCTTCTATGGTAATAGACGTTTTAGACCAAGATGATATTTGTTTTCAGCGGTCAGAATCATTATCCCACTGCTATTTGTGGTGTGGTCCACTTGAGCCTTGAATATGACTCATTTTTGGGCTCATATTCTAAATTGATCTCGCCAAATGAATGGACGACGTGGATATAACTTTGATCTCCTTTGAACCGTTCTTACAGCTCGAAGCTGGAGGAGCATTAGTGCTAGTTAGAGGTGTACACGAAGCTCAGTTAGCTCGCTCGACTCAACTTGAAAAAGCTCGATTCAACTCAGTTTGAAGTTGAGTTTGAGCTGAGTCAAGCTGATTTTTTGAGCTCAAAAATGAGTTCGAGCTAGCCCCAGCTCGACTCAACTTCGATCGAACCCAGCTCGAATCAAACTCGAATCGAACCAGTTCGATGACTCGCATACTTTGATGTTGATGTTGCTCATTAAGTGTTTGATGAAATGACTCAAAGAAGTGTGGTTGGTGGCAAGGAATGTATGTATATGAAACCAACACCTTTTTTTTATATGGATTTTTATGTTACTTTAGAAGGTGTTTGATAAAATATCTGTAAAACCATTATGGTTGTCTCAAATACAGTGAGATTTTGTAGGTGCGGTCTAGGTGTTTGTGAAAATGCTATAATGGCCGAACCCAGCTCGATCTTGGCTCGAACTCGCTCATTGACCAAACCAAGCCAAGTGAAGTTCGAGCTGAGGTTAGCTAGTGGCCGAGCCGAGCCGAGTCCAGCTGAGGCCACCTCGACTCGGTTTGACTAGATGTATACCCCTAGTCGTAATCTTTACAAACACCAGCCATGTCAGCGGTGTGTGGGTCCCATCATGAGGTATTTATCCAAGCTGTCCATTCATTTGGCGAGCTCATATTAAGGCTTGAAATGAAAAATAAGACAGATCTAAATATCAAGTGGACCATACTGTAAAAAGAAGCAACTGGGGATTGAATGTCTACCATTGAAACTCTTTTTGGGGTTACAGAAGTTTTGGATCAATATGAAATTTATTTTTCATTTTCATCCGTATATTTTTTACCTCATTAACATATTGCACGGAAAATGAACATTATGGTTGGCCCTACGAATTTTTTAACCGTGAAAATCATTATCATCGCTGCTATTTTTAATGTGGTTCATTTGAGCTTTTGATAGGATTATTTTTTGTATAATGATCTAAAATGATCTGGATAAATGGATGAACGGTGTGGATATAATAGATACATCATTGTGGAACTACATAACTTTGATCTCCTTCGAACTGTTCGTACAACTCGGGGCTCGAGGAGCATCGGTGCTCATCTTCGCACGACATGTATCTACACCAGCTATACATACATCAGCCAAACCGCTTCCTCCGTTGCTAGCGGATTGGCTACTCCCCCTGCCACCAGCCCCGTGGCTGGGTCGGTGCTCTGTGGGACCCACCATGATGTATGTGTTTAATCCATTCCGTTCATCCATCTTTAAAAATCATTTTAGGCTTCATCCTAGTTCTGATAAGGATACAAATCTCAGTTGGGCTACACCACTGCAAAATAATAGTGATTGGATATCCAAAATGAAAATCCTCTTAAGGCCCATGTGCTGTTTATTTGAAATCCAATCTGTTGATTAGGTCATAAAGGTCCAGATGAATGAAAAAACAAAGATCAGATTGATCCAAAACTTTTATGGCCCCCAAAAGGTATTTAATGGTCAACGCTCATTCAACACTGTTTCCTGTAATGTGCTCCACTTAAGATTTGAATATACCTCATTTTTGGTATGATACCATAAAATGATATGAAAAAATATATGAACGGCATGGATGAAATACATACATCATGTTGGGGCCCACAGAGCACCGACCATCACCCATTGGCTGGTGGCAGGGGGAAGCCAATGCGTTCCCTTGCTAGCGTGCCCGGGCTGTGTGGCGCAGTCGGTCCTCTGGGCCCGGCCCTGCTTTGAAACGGGCTTGGTCCAGGTCGGGCTAAGCCTGGCCCGGATAACCCTGTCAATTTTCGGGCTGGCTCGACTTAATTCATCTTAGCCCGACCCAGCCCATCCAGGCCCGTCATGTCCGTGTCTTCTGTCGTAAAAATACCATGTTCCAATCATCCCTTAGACAACACGTGCATCTTTCGCGTAGACCGTCGGATTTATTTATCTAAATGTCCATTTTTAATCTGTACGTGCGGACCACTCGATCAACGGATGGATTAGGAACATTCACATGAGAGATAGGGATTCGATCAATTTTTGGTACGGGCCCATGGTCTGATGGTATACATTATTGTTCCAGAGAAATACTCCAGTGCTCCCAAAGTGCATGTAAGTTATAGTGCTCCTAGTTTCTTCAGTTCATTTAGACAGTCCAACTAATTGATCTGAACCATTCATTAAATCAAGAACATATTTAACAAGCTGTCATGCAAAAATAACGATGATCACACGATCCAACGGTTATCAATTTGTCCTTATTTTCTATAGCCATGAATGTGATGGCTAAGATGGCCTAACAAAAGTGATTCTTCATAATATAAATCAATGTTGATTGTATTCCCAATATATATAGATTGGACCGAGTTCCCTTTTTTTTCATTTAAAAAAAATAAATCCTCCAACGTTCTTCAGCATGTATACTTTTTTATTGGGCATAGGTGGGTGGGATCCCTGATCGTGGGGCCCACCATGATATATGTGCCTTATATCCACACCGTCTATCCATTTTGAAAACTCATTTTAGGGTATGATTTCAAAAATGAATCAATCCAAAATTCAGGCGGACCATAATATAGGAAGCAGTGGTAATCAATCATTAAAAACTTACCATGGGCCTTAAGTTTTTAATCAGGCTGATAATTGTATGGTCTCTTCACCCAGGTCTTTGTAACCTTATTAATTAATATATTAGGTAGAAAATAAACATTCCGATAGCTCCCATGAAGTTTTTAATGGTGGGGATTCATTTACACTGTTTATGTGGTATGGCCCACCTAAGATTTGGATCTTCTTGATTTTTTGGATCATTTGCTAAAATAAGCTGTCAAAATGGACGGATGGTTTGTTTATGTAATTTAACTAGGACTCCATCCATTTACTTTACCAAGTATACAAATCAAGGGTGGAGATGAAGCCCGAAGCCAACATGAGCCTTTTGGGGCTCGCTGTGTTGTTCGTTTACATCCACTCCGTTCATCCTATGAAGTCCCTCATTTTTTAACTGTACATCCCAAAAATCAGACTGATCTACAACTCCAGTGAGTTAAAATAAGTGGAACAAGGCCAAGTTACCTATAAGTTCGTGAGTTGTGGCACGTGCCGTGGTCCACTACAATGTCCGGCCTGGATTTGAGCTAACCCTCGAGACCCATGTGGACCCCATCATGGGTTTTATGTACAATGATTAAACGGCCTGGCAATGAGCTTGCATGAATCTAAAAGCCCAAAACATTGATCAATGATCACGTATGCTCGAACGTAGGGTAACTACCCTACGTTCAAGCTCCGTGGGGCCCATCCATAGTTTGTAAGTGTCATCCAACTCGTCCATTAGATGCCCTCGCATTATCCAGCCTTTTATATAACTCTATTGGGCCACAGAAAAGTGAACAATGGGGGACATTAGAGGTGGACATTTTAGACCCGATTCGGTGGATCCGACCCAACTCAGTATCGTTCTGAACAGAACCGATGGTGTATATCGTCCCTGATCGAATCCGTCCATCCAGATCCGATCATTTTTCTAATTGGATTCGGATAGTAGTGTGTCCGGACAGAACTGATCCGAAAACCCGGACCGAAAGGATCCAACTTGACCCGACCCGACCCGACCCGAGATGTAAATATCCCTCTATTTTTGTAAAATATTCTTTCTCAATATCTTACCGCCCATTCATCTTTGGCTTTTCGTCTGGCACCAAAAAATCTCGCCCAATGTACACCCGAGCACCCCTCTTTGTATCTGTCTATTTCTATCTAAATCTCTCTATCTGCAGTTCAATTTTGAAACTTCACGAGGTCTCTCTGTGTTTGGAAGAAGGAGAAAGAGAGAGGGAGATGAAGCCGATGGTTCCATACAGCTGTTTACAGCCTATACTCTTCACAGTCGGACGAAGTTGGCGGATGCGGATTGGCTGTTGTACAAAGCGAATTCGCTGGCGTAACGTTTACAAGTTTTGTGGGTCTGATCACGAGGTATGTGTTATATCCAAACCATCCATTCATTTGAAAATATTGTATTAAGGCTTAAGATAAAAAAAAATAAGACAGATCTAACTATTAAGTGGACCACACTATGGAAATCAGTAGGAGATTGAACGTTTACCATTGAAACCCTTTTTGGGTTCACAGAGGTTTTGGATCAATATGAAATTTGTTTTTCCTCTTCATCAAGGTCTTTGTGACCTTATTAACAGATTGGATGGAGACTAAACGTTATGGTGGGCCCTACAAATTGTTTAACTGTGAAAATCATTATCTCTGTTGCTATTTATGGTGTGGTCCAGATGATCTTTGGATATCATTCATTTTTTTGATAATGCTCTAAAATGATCTCTAAAAATAGATGAACGATATAGATATAATAAATACATCATGTGGGGCCCTGTAACTTTGATCTCCAACTGTTCGTACAACTCGGAGCTCGAGGATCGTCAGTGCTCGTCCTCACATGACACGTACCTAGAGTAGGGGAGGGGATTGCGTACTGGGTAAATCCTGTGTGGTCCACCGTAATTTATGTATTTTATCCACTCTATCCATCAATTTTACCAGATAATTTTAGGGCTTTATGATAAAAATGAAGTATATATAAATCTCAAGTGGACCACACCACAGGAAACAGTGTAAACTGAACATCTACCGTTGAAAAATTCTTGAGGCCACGGAAGTGTTGGATCAAACTTGTATTTGTTTTTTTTTCCCTTAATCCATGTCTATGTGATCGTATGAACAGGTTTGATGAAAAATATACATCACCTTGGGCCCTAAAAAGGTTTCAATGGTGGAAATCATTATTCCTACTATTTCCTATGATATGGTCCACTTGAACTTTAGGTATTATTAAATTTTGGACTCAACCATTAAAATAATATGGAAAAACCGATGGACGGTGTGGATAGATCACATACATTCAAGGTGGGCCCAACAGATTTTAAACAGTACGACAGGAGCGTACTGAGTACGCTATCCGATTTCCTATATTAGCCATAACTGAGCTGGTGACAGCTATAGTCCTGGTACGAAGCTTCTTCAAGAAGCCACTTCGTACAGTGTTATTTTAGGTTGCTAAGTAAACTACGTGGGGCCTATTTTAATATATTTTTTTAGTTTATCCACACCGTTCATTAGTTTTTTCAGATTATTGTAGGGATTGATGTTAAATTTTTAAGTACATCTAATAATTAAGTAGATCACACCATAAGAAATAGTTGAAATAATAAAATGGATGGTCCAGACTTTACCTAATCCGATCCGACTCGGTTTTCCTAACTGAGTAGGACTCGAACTGGTTCAGGCCAATAGAAATTCGGATAGGTGCAAGTCAGATGATCTGGATCCGCCCTCGGATAGGATCGAATTCGGGTAAGGCATTGTAGATTTCGAATAAGGTTGGGTTGGACCGAATCCGATCCGACTCGGTCCGTTGCCCACCCCTAAGGGACATACACCGTTGAAAATTCCAGATAGAATGTGGGTCCTACTCTGTCGCGTATATGTCATCCAATCCACTCATCAAGTATGCACCATAAGGATGAAAGGACACACCGAAATCCAAACCATCTAAAAACTCAAGTGGGCCACAAAAAGTTAATGTATAGGTTTTATGCATGATAATAGATTTCTTCCTGTGGTGAGTCCCATCTGAGTTTTTCGTTTAGATGATTCTTAAGATGTATGGTTAAAATGAGGAGTCTCACTTGATTCACAGTTTGGATTTTACGTACACATCACAACTGGGCCCCACACAGCCTAATCGTACATTCATTCAGGCTGGGTTGGGCCTACATGCATATCCTTAATTCATGGGCTGATCTCAGACTTCTTTGGCCCACCCATGATAATGCCCATTGCTATTTTCAAAGCAGATTAGTAATAGGCTGAGATTGGGTCCAAAGGTTCAAACCAGATTACTAATCGGACGGGCTTGAGCCCATGCTTGAAGCCCGTCAGGACATTACATGATCTACCCAAGCATGTAACGTGAAATGGCAATCACAACTAGAGTAGGGCGAGGTAGAGCTGGGCATCGAGTCGACTCGGACTGAGTTAAGGCTGACCTGACTTGATCCAATTTTGAAATAGGCCTGACTTGAACTCCACTCAGTCAGTACCAAGTTTGGCATGCCTGACTCAATCCAAGTCTCCAGGTCTAGCCTTGGACTAATCCGGACCGAGTCCAACCCAATCACAAGTACTGAATTGGTTTGAGTTAGGTCGGGTGTGAAAGGTATCTGTAGGCAAAAATCACAACTCAAAATCTAAATTCACTTGCCAGAATTACAATATATATATATATATATATATATATATATATATATATATATATATATATATATATATAGGGAAAAGGTACAATGCGCTCAAGCTCACGACTCCGTCCCATGTGGTCGAGCTGTGTGGGCCCCACCGTGATGCCTTTCGAACATCTACCCCATCAGTCAAATGCGCCATTCCATCGTGGACTTAGTTCTCAAAAATCAAGTCAATCCGTGACTTTTGTGGGCCACACCACATTCAAAAGTGGAGAGGGGCCGTGCAACCATTAAAACATTCATAATCATTTTTGGGGCCCAAAAGATGTGGTTTGCAAATCCAGCCCATCCAATATGTGTCTCCCACTTGTATGAGGGTTCGGACCAAGTTTCAGCAGCATTCAAAACTCAAGTGGGCCCCACAAAGTGCTTTTATATGTTTTAACAGTGTCTTCACATGATTTTAGATGGTATGGCCCACTTGAGTTCCGTATACGGCTGATTTTTGGAATATCCCATTATTTGAAGGGGAAACATCAAATGCACAGTGTTGATCGTTGACATGCATCACAGTGGGGCCCACACAGCTCGACCTCACGATAAACTTATTGTGAGCTCGAGCGCATATATATATACGGAAAAGGTACTATGCGCTTGAGCTGATGGGAACGTCCCATGAGGTCGAGCTGTGTGGGCCCCACCGTGATACGTTTTAAACATCTACCCCATTAGTCAGATGCACCATTCCATCGTGGGCCTAGGTGTCAACAATCAAGTCAATCCGTTACTTGTGTGGGCCACACCATATATAGAAGTTGAGAGGGGCCGTGCACCATTAAAACATTCATAATCATTATTTGTGCCCATCGAGATGTGGTTTACAAATCCAGCCCATCCATTATGTGTGTCTCACTTGGATGAGGGTTCAGACCAAGTTTCAGACACATGCAAATTTCAGATGGGCCCCACCAAGTGCTTTTATATGTTTTTGGCATGTCTTCACATGATTTTAGATGGTATGGCCCACCTGAGTTCCAAATACAACTGATTTTTGGGATATCCCATAATTTAAAGGGGACCCATCAAATGCACGGTATTGATGGTCAACACGCATCACGGTGGGGCCTATATAGCTCGACCTCACGGGAGCTTATCATGAGCTCGAGTGCATAGTATCTTTTCCTATATATATATATATATATATATATATATGGGAAAAGGTACTATGCGCTCGACCTCACGATAAGCTCCCGTGAGGTCGAGCTTTGTGGGCCCCACTGTGATGGTTGTCCACCATCAACACCGTGCATTTGATAGGTTCCCTTTAAATTATGGGATATCCCAAAAATCAATCGTATACGGAACTCAGGTGTGCCATACCATCTAAAATCATGTGAAGACACCGTTAAAACATATAAAAGCACTTGATGGGGCCAACCTAAAATTTGCATGCGTCTAAAACTTGGTCTGAATCCTCATCCAAGTGGGACACACATAATGGATGGGCTGGATTTGCAAACCACATCTCGGTGGGCTTAAAAAATGATTATGAATGTTTTAATGTTGCACGGCCCCTCTCAACTTTTGTATGTAGTGTGGCCCACACAAGTACGGATTGACTTGATTTTTAAGACCTAGGCCCACGATGGAATGGTGCATCTGATTAATGGGGTAGATGTTCAAAACGCATTACGGTGGAGCCAACACAGCTCGACCTCATGGGACGGACTCGTGAGGTTAAGCGCATAGTACCTTTTTCATATATATATATATATATATATATATATATATATATATATATATATATATATATATATATATATATATATTGATTTTCGGATCAGGTTAAGTCGGGTTATTAGGTGACTCAAACTTAACTCGATTTGAGTTCGGATTGAACGAAGCCAACTTGATTTGGATCCGCTCACCCACTCAGATCAAATTGAGTCAAATGAGTCGAATCATCCCGTGCCGAGCTCTACGGCCTAGTCACAAAATCCAATCTTTAAGTATATCTAAACCATTGATCAAGTAGGCGCACCTTATGGAAATCTAACATCTCCATCCGTTTTGCCTAAAATAAACCAAATATTATTATTAATGATATTTGGAGCAACCAAATGTAACCTTAAGTAACTCGTTTTCCACTCCATTAAGATATGAAATTCTACTTGTAGAGAGAAATACTTTGATACTCTGGCCATTCTGATGGATGATACGCAGGCAGTTAGAAACTTCTTATAAATTGCTTTCTTGGAATATCCAATGGTCCTATTTCAACAATTATCCCCCACTCATGATACGATTGTTCAACGAATCTGATTTCCTGACGTTGACTTGACCACAGTCAGATTTCCACGATTTAGTTAGGTTTTTAGTTCCAACTAACTTGTGCCACGTGTACAAATTCTGAGTGCCTGCATATCAAGCATCATATGCAGTCCGAGTATCAAGGAACTCCCCATGTAGACCATCCAAGTCGTGCTTACCCATCTGGCCATTGAGAAGATATTAGTCGTCCAATTTGTCACATTGAATCTGTACCACTCACTGTTTAATCTAAACCATCGATTTGAATGCATTACTTGGATAATTAGGAATATTGGTCAGTGTGATTTTAGAGATATATGATCCATCCAGCAGAGCCGGACCCGCAATTTGAATGGTCTGGATAACTGTACATCAGTGCCAAATGGTTGAAAACCAACATAGGAGCCTAGCCCGGTGATATCAGACAAGTTATATAGGGTAGAAATGGGCCTATTTCAGGCAGGGACTGAGCTGTGTCTGGTGACCCATGGTCTAGGTCTGGAAATAGTTAGGGTGACCATGGCCTAAAATCTGCCAAAAGGCCCAACAGGTCAGCCTGGCTTGGCTTGATTTAACTCCTTTCGGACTGTGTTGGGCCGGTCCTTAGTTAGCGGCGGGCGGTTCGCGCCTGCCCTAGTCAATTCTCACCTCAGATCAAGCGCTCACCTGAACATGGATTGCCGACTTGCATGAGTCTAATGAGAGTCATATGAGTCGACCTGGATTCAGTCGAGTCTGATCGAGTTCATTAAATCCCTGACTCAAACGAGTCGGGTGACTCGACATGATACAGGATTAGCCCAGTCAATCGAGTCGCCAAGTCATAAACATGCACCTATACAAATATTTCATTTATGTAATTAAATCCTGACCGTACTTGAAAACCGGTTAAAGAGATGGCTTAGTTGCAACTGGGCTTTCTTGACACGGTGGAGTAGAATTTATGGTACAAATTTAGGTAAGATGACAGTTAGGTAAGATGACCAGTAGGGTTATTGGCGGAGTAGAATTTATGTTACAAAACCTAGCTAAGATGACTGTTAGCTAAGATGACCGGTGGGGTTATTGATGCATGGAAGGACGTGATCAGGTTGATTACGGTCTTCCTCAGTTTGTAAGAGGCGACTATTTTAAGGTTCCGATGGTGCGGATCATTACCACCTCTGATCGGACCTTCTCTGGTCCATCTTTTCCATGAAAGTATCTGTGACCCGCTCTACATCAGTTATCTAGGGTCGGCAAATGGATCATGTCTCAACGGTCGATATTGGACTGACCATATCATAATAAGTTTGGATTTAAATTAATTTGGACTTACTTTTAAACGGGTCGAAACCCCAAATGGACCAGGTCTGGAACTTCTAAAAATTGATCCAACCTGACCCTACAACAGGCTTTCAAATGTGTTGGATTTGGACCATCCAAAGATGGATCCAACCCAAACTCAATTCAAACCGACTTTTAATGTCTCTTTAAATTAAGGTAATTAAAGAAATTAATTAAAATGCAAAATTCTACATTAGGTAAACATATAATTGGATGCTTAACATATTCTCAATATTAAATAGAGAACAAGAAATCAGACTAGCTAGTCCAGCTTAGACACGATCCAGACTGATAAATGGGGTCAATCTGCGTCCATTAATTAATCTAGACCGACTCAAACCCAACCTAGACCTAGACTTAGCTGGGCCCAACTCATTCTGATGAATGGGTCCTGGGACAGAAATCCAGACATGAATTTTTAATAGGTTGGGGATGTAACTCTCTTGGATCGATCTGAACCAACCCATTCGAAAAGTTGCACCTCTAGATTAGCCATTTTTCATGTTCTCATTGCTATTGAACATAAAAACCCATGATTATTTCAAAGGGGTTAGGAAACGTTTCATTATTGACGGCGCATACGTTTGAGATCTTGTCCACTTATCAGAAAGTGTCCACTTGGAACTGCAGAATAAAAAACCGAAAGCTCGACTTGATGTTCATTCGTCAGGTCAACTCAAAGACTTACCTTACCCGACCCGCCTCGATAGTTAAAATTAAAATCATAGTTAGATTAATTGCCTTGCCGTAAGTATTATAAAATAAGAAAAAGCAACCAGTTCTTGCATTGCTAGTTGATTAAGTCTCTTGCTTCTATGAATGAGGTTGTGGGATAGAGAAAGTCTTGACAAGGTGAGATAAAGGTACCGCACTCATCAAATGAGCTACAATATACGCTTTGGGATATAATTGTCCATCGTATAGCCGTAACAAAATACAAGAACTAAAGAGAATCCAACACCAGAACTCCCTTATTGAGAGAGAGAGAGAGAGAGAGAGAGAGAGAGAGAGAGAGAGAGAGAGAGAGAGCTTCCTTATAATGAATTAATTGGCCATTAACGAACAGACTCCTAGTTGTTGGGATGTGCCTGGAATTTAAGAGGCACATTTCACACCATGAAAACAGTCTTAAAAAGTAAGTTATACTTAATGAGTAAAATCATTTTTATTAAATTAATACTCTTGAACGGAAGTATGATACACATGCTTTCTGTTAACTGGTTTTATAGCTGGTTCGTCTCTCATTCCAAACTCATGCTCATGCATTAACCAGAGCACGATGTTCGAATTTCTCAAAAGCAATGAAAGTCATAATGCTTACACTCCACATTTTGAAAACTAGGGACATGAGACTAAACTTACTTTGTAAGTGAAGACACAAAAATGGTCTTTGGAGAGTTTTGAAGACCATTCAAGGCATGGAATATTTAAAACTATGCAACACTTCTGCTTTACCTCTTTTACTTTTCTCTCTTTTACTTACTTTCCCCATGCTGAATTAAACAATTACCAAGAGATGGATCCAGCCTTATATGCATGAAATAGAGAAAGTGGGTAGGTACGTACCCACAATGGAAGACATGGGCCCCACTCCCACTTAGGGGCCACACACCAACGGCATCAAACTATATATGACTAGTTGATTGCTCAAAATGGCAAGAATCCCAAGGACAAAAAATGGCGATTTCAAACACAAGCATAAGGCATTTGAACCGTTCAATGTCACATGCAGATTTTGGGTGAACTGAATGCAAGAAAGAGTCATGGCAGCTAGCAACTGCTTTTGTTGTGCTTTGTCAGCCAACTTTATCAGGACAGGTGTAAACGCATGGAGTATCAAGGGCGTTGATCTGATGGACCCTAACATGGAGGGGTATGCTCCCAACCATCTCCCATATTGAAAGATCCTGACCCCTTGATCTTGGCCTCTTTATTGAATGTGGGTCGTTTCAATATTTTCTTAATAATCTAGCGGTAGCCGTCAATTGATTGAAAGGTTAGGATCTTCCAATCTGGGAGATTTTTCATCGATCCGGATGGCCCTGATGATCTATTATTTATTTACTGACGCTAAAGATCACCTGATCTATTGTGTGGCCCACCTATACTTCTTTAAAGAAAAGAATTGCCTTGGGATAGAGAATCCCGGCCACGTGAAAAGTAATCTGATTCTCAGGCCATAAACGTTCAAACACATATACATTGAACACAATCTTACAAATGGAGGAAACGAGTCTGCAATAGCCATTAATCCAATACTAGAATTTGCAGACGCACGCATTTTTTTAAAGGGTACTTTTTTCATATATAGAGCTGTACATCTATATGAATAGAACGTTTCATATACTTATTAATTCATCTCAAGATCAAACAGCATGAATGTAGTGGCCCACCTTGCATTCTGGATCAACGCTTAGATATTTAATTTGTTCAATATGTATGCATGTGTGGAGAAAGTATCCATTGCTGGAAACCAATGAAGCACACACTCCATGCATTTGTCACACGTGCGAGATCAGCTCCATTCTTCGACAAGTTAAAAATCACACCAATCAGATCATCCTAACCATTAATTAGAGGATTATTGCTAGTTGGGATTGAATGTACTTCTTACATGACCTCCAATTGGTGGCTATGATCATCCAATTGATTTATTTTTTTTATACTACTATGCATTCATGGTAGGGACCATTACATGAAAGGTCAAGATCTCATACACATCTACCATAGATAACAGATACCGAATGCATGATACACAACATTGTTAATATTGAAAGCAGTTGATAATCTCGCATACATGACTAGATTTAGTAAGACATCATATGATAATATAACAGTGTTATTCACACAATTTACAACATTATTAGTCTTAAATCTCTCATACTTTTCTCTTTATAGATAGAGAATCCCAAAAACCAATTGCATTCTCTCCATATCAACATCAGTTATCATAGATCATACCCCATCTGATACTCATGAAAGATCCCATCAGGCCGAAGAATAGAGTCTGAGTCCCACGAATTTGACGATGAACTAGCTTCGATCTCGTTGGCCCACCAAATCATGTTGTCCTTAGTTCCAATCATATCTTTCGAACAATCAAATCCGTAAACTTGATCTTCCTGCACGGTCCTATAAACAAAGTCATGAAGTTCGGATTGCAGGCCAGAATTCGACGGCTCCTGACTGTTGGGTTTCAAGAACATAGATTGATCTGTGGAGTTGCACCAATTGCCAAAAGCGATGGGACTTGATTGCAAAGAAAACCCTTTTAAGGAATTCTCTAATTCATCTTGATTTTGATTGTTAGCCATTGAATTGGGTTGTGGAGATTCGATCAGAGGTGGAGCTATATCATGGAACTGGCCCACCATCTGGAGAGGTTCGATTTGAGAAATGGAAGCTTGTTGGGTCAGCGTGGTGTTGATGTCGGAAAATTGGGTTTGTAGGATCTTTTCTCCGAGTGCATGGAACTTAGGCCAGAGTGCAGAGTTGTTGTAGAAAGCCAAAGGGCTTTGGAGGCTTTGGAGCTGCATGTGGAGTTGCATTCTTTCAAGGGCTGATGAGGTTAAGGCTGGGGTGTATGTGTTGTTGTCATCGGTCCCATTTGCGTCTTTGGTTTCTTGATTGATGGTGGAGAGGTGGCGAGCTTGTGATTCTTTGCGCCTTCCAAGCAGCTTCTTCTTCAGTCTGGTGTTCCAGTAGTTTTTAATGTCATTATCGGTTCTTCCAGGCAATTGGGCTGCGATTATCGACCACCTGAGAGAAGAAAATTTTGAACACCATCAGGGAGAGAGAGAGAGAGAGAGAGAGAGAGAGAGAGAGAGGCACATGGGTGAGGCCATATCTGAAGACAACATGTGCTCTTCAGCTAATCTATAGTTTGAATTTGTATGGATGTGTGCCGATGAAAGAGGAAGAAAAGGAAAGGAAATTACCTGCTCCCAATACTTATGTAGAGGCTACAAATGATGTTGTCTTCTTCCTCGGAGAAGCCTCCATGTTTGATGTTGGGCCTTAAGTAATTCAACCATCTCAGTCTGCAACTCTTCCCACATCTTTTAAGACCTGAATTATTGATCATGAAAACCCCAAATTAGTCTTTTCTGTCCCCTTAATTAGAGAAGAAGAAAGAACGATTTTTTTTACTTATAGTCACTTCATCTCTCTCTCTCTCTCTCTCATGCATAGATTTGATGGCTTTGATCATTGGGTACCTTCAAAATCTGTAGCATTTGAATATTTTTGGAAATTGGGCACATCAAAATCTCTATTTTGATTGTTTTGCTTATTGGGTGCCCCCTCTCTCTCTCTCTCTCTCTCTCTCTCTCTCTCTCTCTCACACGCACACACACACACACACACGCACGCACACATGAAAATAAGGATATGGTTCTTACCAATCTTGTGAGGAAGAGCAATCCAGTTTCCACCAGTGCCATATTGCTCTATGTATGCCTTCAGCTTAGCATCTTCTTCAGGCGACCATGGACCCTTCTTCACATTATCTTTGTCACAGCAAGGAGCTCTTCCCATCTCTCTCTCTCTCTCTCTGTCTCTCTCTCTCTCTCTCTCTCTCTGTCTCTCTCTCTCTCTCTCTCTCTCACCAACTGCTCATTAAGAAAATTCAGGACTCGGGTGAAGAAAAATCGAGGAAGCAGACCTGAGTTTTATAGGAAGAAGAAAAAGCCAGGTCCGTGATGTGATGCTTATGAGGACAAATACCCACACCTCACCCCCTCTCTTCTCCCTACTTTTCAACGTTTTTCATCGCCTAGGGTTTATACAAAGTCATACACATACAATCTTCACATCTTATGTTGGTCGTGCACCACCTTTTTCATATTTCCATCTGTCCCATCTCATCCACCCTAGAAATAGGATGCATTCAACTCAATCCAGCCTGTCTGTATCTCAGGCCCCATTATGGATGGGTTATACCTCAAAATTCGTATTTGATCATACGGTTCTAGCTGTCCAATTGACAGCTAAGAAATGGACGGCTGGGTTCCAAATTCAACCAGAAAAATCAGATGCCTATAATCATCCAATCATTCCGATTGTGGGTTTTGATCCATCCATAGATCCCTGTAATTTGATGGATATGAATTCGTTCACATGTATGTTAATTGTTCAAATGGACAAGACACCGTTAGATTTAGAGGCCATCACAGGCGGATCGGGTCAGGTTGAGGTTCAAATCGAGCCCGACCCGACCTTAACAAGACCCATTTGCAACCCGACCCGACCTGAACCCAACTCAAGTAACTCCATGCTCTACTTTGAACTGAACCCTATTTAACCTGACACCCCCAATACATAGGATTACTACCTCCAACCCTAATGTGACCCGAGGACCCAAACAACTTGACCCAACCTCATCAAAACACAGTAGTTACATTAAAATGGTGCTAAGGTATATCCTCTATCCATCATGCATGCCCCTTTGAATGTGGCCCTTCTAATACAGGGGCTATTCAATCATATAAGCTAATAATACATATATATTGGAAAATTTTCAGGCGACCTTAGAGTGTGTTTGATTTTTCCCTAAACTGTAATTATCTTATAAATCGGTAATGATTATTTACTTACGTAATTACACGTATCTTTCTCAGTGCAGACAGTTACGACCTACTTTTCTAACATTAAAACTGAGAAATTTATGAAATTAATATGGGGCTCACCATGATATATATGACTTATCCACATTGTCCATTCGTTATGCTAGGTGAATTAGGGAATGAGCTTTAAAAATGAGATAGATCCAAATCTCAACTGAACCACATCATAGGAAATAGTAGGAGAAGTTTTGGATCAAGCTAATATTTGTATTTTTCCCTTGTCCATGTTTGTGTGACCTTATCAATCAGTTAGTTGGACAATAAACTCTAATGATGGCCCAATGAAAGAAATAACTTTCAACGGTGGACAAATTAAGGCCATTGTTTCCTTTCATGTAGGCCATTTGAGTGTTAGATCTGCCTCATTTTTTGGTCTATGCCACAAAATAGTATGATAAAATAGATGGACAGTTCGGATATATCATATATATACATTACGGTGGCCCTCACAAATTTAAGTCAATATTTTTTATCATTTTTCAAAGTAGATGAATTGCTCACAGGTTTTCAAACAAGTGCTTATTTACCAAAAATTTATATGTAATATCAAACAGGCTGACATCAAAATCAAAAGAAGTCAGGCTGATAGGGTAAAAAAACCTGGCGAGTACTATGGCTTTCTATGGTTATAACCTTGCAATCGGTTATTGGAATCTGGACATATAAAACATTATCAGAAAGCCATCAACAACTCCTAATTTGGTTGATGGGTTTCTTGAAAAAATAGTCATTTTAAGGTCAAAGTTTCATGTGATTTCATAGTTTATTATTTTAGTGAAGTTTGAATTTATCATTTTTCATCCATTTTAGGGTTTGAAGAATCTGATTGTAACCTTCTAGTCCTTGTTTATCTAAGAGTGGTTAATATGTTTGAGCTCATTATAATAAATTTCACTATTTGGGAAAACTTTACTAATTTGGGTTGAATTAGGCGTCTTGGCATCTTTACTTACATAACCGTATTTGCTGCATTTAGAGAACAATTCATTCAGTATTATCAATTTTATTCTTTTTTTTAGAGATATTTTTCTCGTGTATTCAAGGCTTATTATATATAAAGAAAAGGACATTAATATTCTCTTTCCTTCATCTCCACTCGCCTGCTATATAAATTTATCACCATGTGGCAACGTGCAACTTGTGCGTATGTAGCATGATCATTACGTCCAACTTGTGTCCCATTAAAATAGAGAAAAATCCATGATAGATTAGATCATCCCAAGTGTCCACATTGCGAGAATCAAGGGGTGGTTAAAAAAATGTTCATTTGCTAAATTTAATGGGTAGAACCAACAGCTAAGATGATCGAATCAATGTGTGGTTTGAGATTTTCTTTGTAGTATTCAGAACATCATCAATATATAGGCTTTCTCTCAATAATTTAGGGTCAACTTTTAAATGGTAGGTTGACAAAAGTTTTATGACTGACTATCAAGCAAAGGACATGAATTGCATCCATCAGAGCATTGGACATACCTAGTCCAATGCCAGTGAAAAAACATAGGGTGCGGACCTACATTGAAGAGTCAAGTTTTCTAAATGAAATGATGATTTTGCTTTGCCTTTCTTACTGTAAGTCTTATACCTTTTCATAGGCACATGATGCTTTTTCATCAGACAGAAGTACTTCTAGCACCGCATCATTCATCTTCTCTAATCAATGGTCTTACAACATATATTAGAGAGGATCACTTGACACCACTCACACGCCCAAATGGTCTTATTGAGCATTGACCCTTAACTATTACATGTTAAAGGGCCAACAAGCTATAGCTCCAAATACCACACACCCAAAAAGTTATGCTCAAGCAGTTGGCTGCTCAAATTACCATAAAAAGCTCACCAATACATGATTACCAATACAACTCACGAGCAAATCATGCACCACAATACACGTGGCATACATGTATGTCATTCCCAAATGTGAACTTATTATTCATGAGGCATGGCCAAAAGATGATACCAATCGAACATCCTAACCATCCAATTCAACCTAAGTGTTTAGATCTCATTTGGACACTATTTGATTACTCAAAAGTGGACCCAAAGTTCATAATTCATTGTAGATCAATGATATACACTAAGACTCACTTTTTGGCAGTTAAATGATGTCCAAATAATATGATTCACAATTCTTTTGAATTTTATCAAACTACATTTCCAATGACAATAAGATTACTTAAATCAGACATGAAACAAGGAAATTATAGCCATTTTCATCTGATCGATGGCCTAGAGTGAATATTTGCAATATATATACAGTGATCTTATTGAACTTTAGGCGTGCTTTTGTGAAAGAAAATAGTGTTTCAAATAATATTATTCTAAATTCATTGGAAAGGTCATTCAATTTTCTTTTTAATGAGCACAAGATCATCCGAATCGGACATGTAACAATTGAGTTATGGTTGTTTTCGTCAGATTAATTGTACACAGTGAATATCAACGATCTATAGTGATCTTGATGAACTTTGGGATCACTGTTGGATAATTTAAATGGTATCCAAATGAGATGATTCAAAATTCATTTGAAAGTTCAACAAATTACCTTTCCAACAAGTATTAATCACCCAAATCAAACATATAACGAGGGAGTTATAAATATTTCCGTCAGATTGATGGCCCATATTGAATATTTGTGATCCACAATGAAAATATCAATGGTCCATAGTGAATGTCAGTAATCCACTCTAATACTAGCGGTCCACAACGGTCCACTCTTAATATCAGCTGTCCACGGTGATATCAATGGTCAATTCTTAATATCAATGGTCCACAGTAAATATCAATGATGTACAATAAATATCGACAATTTACAGTGAAATATATGAGTGATCTACAGTGAATATAGATCCACAACAAATATTGATTATCCACCGTAGAACATTCAGACATTACAATATACTTCAACTCAAAATTCTTTCATCACAAAAATGCATCCATTATAATAAACTTCGATATAAACATTCTTTCATCACAAACATTCATCCATTCCAAAGTTTATCACATTTATCTACTGTAATATTCTTCCATTATAAAATTCCTGCATTACACATTTATTATAAAACTTATCTATTATAACATCCTTCCATTATAAAAATTCATCGTATTTCATTTTCACAAACTCCCACTATTCATACTAATTTATTTATATATAAAAAAAATAATTAAAAACAATTATAAAGAAAACTATGGAAAAAAAATAAGAAAGAAGGAAGAAAGGGAAAGGGAATCAAAAAACACCATCCTCACCTCCTGTGAAAAAACTAAGGAATGAAGAACGAAATGAGTAAATGTCCCTCCGGTGGAAGGGCCTTACATTTGAACCTATCCACATCATATGTGGGACCCACCGGGTTGTCTTCAAGCAAATCTATCTCATCCATATGTTGAGAATTTTAATTTTATATCATCGGTCTAAGTTTGAAAGCAAAACTCATTTAAGACAGACCACATAAGAGAAAATAATTCAACATTATGGGCTGTTTAATTTTCAATTCACCGTGGTGAATACATGTAGATAGATAATAACGACTGCCTCCACCTATTTCACAAGGATGAACATCAGTGAGGAATTGTGTTGAAATTTGATCTAAAAAAAAACCTTACTAGTATTGAATTTAATTTGTGGGCCTCACTATGATGTATGTAGCTTATCCACATTGTCCATCCATTTTAATAGCACATTTTAGGGCATTAACCCAGAAATGGAGCAGATCCAAAGATCGAGTGGACCACACTTAAGAAACAGTGGTCTTGAAAGATGTCAACCGTTGAACCCTATTCTCTCTAGAGCCCACATTGGTGTTTATTTGTTATCTAACTTGTTCATAAGGTCACCCAATCATATATAAATGGAAAACAAAAATATGAACTTATCTAAAACTTTTGAGCCCCGGGTGGCCATCAATGTTAGGTATTCAATTCCCACTTTTTCCTAAGGTGTAGTCCACTTGAGCTTTGGATCTCATCTTTCAGATGATTACCTAAAATGAGCTGCCCAAAGGGATTTGGACTGTGACTAAGACAGGTACATTATAGCGGCCCCACAATTTTAGTGTTTTTCTCCTCGGGTGATGAGACTGAGTATCATAAATGAGGGGATGATCTCAATGTCATCTCTTGAAAGGCAGCCAAAAATAGAAACGTAAATAATTATTACCTATTTCCTTTGCATTAATCCGGGCGTAATTAGAAAAACGTACAGCCCCTTAATGCATAATGTTAATGTAGTTGTATGCCACGAATAACTTTAAACATGAAAATGGAAAATTTCTTCCATCAGATCGCCACGGTTGTCAAATTAAAATGAATAGATCAAATTAATCAGCCAACATGCGGGCCAAATTTCAATTTTAGATGCTGCCACATCCATTTTAAAAGAACATTTCTTTTTGTGATACAAGAGCATAACACACAATACACAACTATGATATAGGGGCATTATCATCCTTTAAAAAATAAAAAAGTGAATTCAGTACTACAAATCATTTCGACGGTCCATAATGGCTCCTGCCACGACCATGTCATGGTACATGCCATCTTCACCAAACAGCCCTTACGTTTGTCCTTGAAACGTTCCAAGATCGAACGCGTGTTTACAGCAACGCATGCAACAGAGGGGCAGCGTATTTGCTGATAGTAGTGGGTTAGACAAATCCTCCACCGTACACTTGGCAAGGAAGTGGATGGTTTGGGACCACTAGTTGAACGGTCGCCATCCACCGCACCATGTGTGCGTTGCAGAGCTGTACTAAAAAGAACGGTCCTAAAAAGAATACTTTCATCAGACAATAAGAGCCGTCCAATTGGTGCAAATTTTGGGCTATGATCATCCAAGGGTGGCACTATGCAGATCCTCACTCATTGGACGGTAGAGATGGTCTATTCACTATGTTACAATGTATATGCAAAGGGGAGTTATTTGATACTCCGGAAGCGTATGACGCTTGATACGCGGACACTCGGAAATTGAACCGTCTAAGTTGTGGAACCTACTGTTGCCAAGACACAATCCAAATATTGGTTGAACAACCCTAGCCTCTGATTCGTGGAGGCTTGTTTGTTGAAATAGGACCGTTGGATATTTTCATTTTGAACCGTCCAATAAATGTTCATCAATAATATATATTCAGATAATCGATTTATCTTAATTTTCGGTTCAAGATACATGCAGACTTGGAGATACAAATGTGGACCTTTTAATTTGAATTACTTATATGCGTCTTATGCAATTTTTAAGTAATTTCTAAGCGCCTGTGTATCATCCATCATATTCCGCTGGAGTACCAAATCTTTTCTCATATGCGAAACATCACCTCCCCGGGTGTTAGTGGGTGTTGCCCCCGACCGTGGGGCCCACATCAATGTATATGTTGAATATCCACTCCGTTCAAAAGTTTTTCCATCTCATTTCAGATCATATGCCCAAAAAATAATCAGATCCAAATATCAAGCGGACCACACCACAGAAATAGTGGTCATTGAACGCTCACCAGTAAACACTTTCTAGGGCCCATCATGATGTTTATTTACCATCCAACCCGTTGATAAGGTCACATAGACCTGTTTACGGGAGCAATAACAAATATCAGACGGATCTAAAACTTTTGCGGCCCCAAGAAAATTTTAATGGTGGTAATTCAATCCCTGATGTGTGGTCCACTTGAGATTTGAATCTTTTTCATTTTTTGAAATATGCATAAAATGAGATGGAAAAACTGATGGACAGCGTGGATATACAACACATACATCAATGTGAACCCCACGGTCAGCGCAACACTAACGTTTTAGCTGGGTATCACCTAATCCGCTCCCCATTTCTTCCTGCCACTTGGCAGGTTCCCATTGCACCAATTCCTTCTACATGCTACGCCCTTTTCTATCCGTTCACACCCACGCACGATGGGGATACTTTCGTCACTTAAATGGACGGCTTAGATGAGTTGGCCCAAACAACACAAAGAGGAGGAGAAACACTTGCACATTGATAGTATTACAGTCAATCCAGTCCATTCAAACTGTACGACCGACTATGGATGGGGCATATCCCACGAGTTTAACGGCGAGATGATCACTGTTATTGTGCCATTGAATTTCAATCATTGACAATTACTTATTCTAACCGTCTACATAATGGCTACGAATCGGATGGTTAGGATCATCTGGTCCGTACAATGTTTGCATGTATACCTTCCAGAGTGGGACCCATGATTTCAGCAGTCTGGATTAATGTCCATGCATGCAATATTGCCATGAGCGTACGACCATCAATCACATTCTTCCACAGATATGATATAGAGCTTTGATAAGCCCACACGCGTGTACAGTTCAACCAACGCACATGCAATCATATATGCCAGCCTGGCAAACGTGTGTAATATCTAAGCCATCCATCAGGTAGGCCTCACCCTCTAGACTTTAATGACTAAAGATAAACGTGGTCGACTGAGTAGATGTGAATGATGTTAGATATAAGTGGATGGGATAGAAAATCTTCGGCCAAATTTCTTACAACCGTTCATTCGTTCAGTTAATTTTGGCCCACCTAACTAGTGAAGCCTCCTGATTCTTGGAAAGGAAAAAATGCATGGTGGTACCATTCTGATGAATGGCTTGGATTTGTTACATGTCTGTCACGTTGGCATATCTGCTGGCGTGTGCATTAGGCAAGTTGTCCACGCGTGTGGGCTTAGCTAATTAAGCTTTATCATATAATTCCTAAAGAAGGGGATTAATGCATTGTATCCTCAAGTTGTCAATTTTTACAAGACAATCCTAACCCTTTAATTAGAAAAAGTTTAATACTCTGGCGGCCTAAGATGGATGATACGCAGGCACTTAGAAATTATTTTAAAATTGCACACGTGGCATACAAGTAACTCAAATCAAACGGTTGGAATTATGGGTCCCAGCTTAGATGTATCATGAACTAAAAATTATGATTATTGGATTGGTGGACATTAATTGGACAGTTAGAAGTGAAAAATATCCAACGGTCCTATTTCAACAAACAAGTGTCCACGAAATCACACGTTCCGATTGTACAATCAATCTAATTTTTGGCCTGTGACTTACCGACTGTGGGCTCCAGAATTTAGTCAGTTTAATTTAAGTCAGTGAATTTCCCATGGTCAATTTCTGAGTGCATGCATATCAAGCGTCATACGCAGCAGAGTATCAAATTACTCCTCTCTTTGATTGGCATCCTGCAGATATAACTTCAAGTCCACATTCAACTTGAAAAACCCAAAGACTGTGTATTGGTGGGAATTTCAAATCATGAAGATCTTGGGGGACATGCTCCATCCACTGTGGATACCATCAGATCAACGGTCCAGATCACTGTTCCATGGACCCCACTTGTATAAAACAAAAATCCAAGTATACTATTCCTGTCCTTGGGAGGTCGGCCACTGTACCATGGGGCCCACTTGATTGACCTTGGTTTTTCCTGTTGGAAAAGCTGAATGCCACAATAATAGAAAATAATAAAAATTCAAAGCCCTCACTACCAAGAAACTAATATCTTACTGAAAAGGAGGGAGGGTTGGACTGGGAGAAGACAAAGCATGCAATGAAGGAAGGTGTTTTCTCATTGTCTTTTCTTCATAGGGTTAGAATCCACATTAAATGGATTTCATCATCAAAGAGACTTGCATGTAACTTGCGCTAAAAGAAAGTGGTACTGATAAGAAGATAAGCATTGGATAATAGAGAGATTGCAAGTGGTAGAGGGACTGATAGGGAGAAATCTAATTGGGTTCTAGGGTTTTGGATGGATGGCCCACCTTACAACAAGTTGGGTTAAGAGGAAGTTTAAAATAAGTGGCCCCACATGAATCGTGATAGTAGTAATGAGGGGAATTGTCACATTTTTGTGGGGCCCACCTGTGAAGTTCATGTACAATCCAAACCGTGCATCTGGTGCGACTCAGATTCTTTACCGTACATTCCAAGAATTATCTAAGGTTAAAATAGGTGGCCCCACATGAATAATAATAGTAGTAATAAGGGGAATTATCACAATTTTTGTGGGGCCCATCTGTGAAGTTTATGTGCAATCCAAACCGTGCATCTGGTGTGACTCGGATTCTTTACCGTATATCCTAAGAATTATCTGAGGAAAGTTAAAATAGGTGGCCCCATATGAATAACAATAGTAATAATAAGGGGAATTATCACATTTTTTTTTTTGTGGGACCGACCTGTGAAGTTTATGTGCAATCCAAACTGTGCATCTGGTGCGACTCGATTCTTTACCGTTCATCCCAAGAATTATTTGAGGAAGGTTAAAATAGGTGGCCTACATGAATCATAATAGTAATAATAAGGGGAATTATCACATATTTGTGGGCCCACTTGTGAAGTTTATGTGCAATCCAAACCGTGCATCTGGTGTGACTGGGATTCTTTACTATACGTACCAAGAATTATTTAGATCCAAAATTCAGGTGTGACACACCATGAGCAGAAATATTGTAGAATCAGGGCTAAAACATTTATATTCGCATGGTGTGGTCCACCTGATTTTTGGTGTGTCCCTTACATCCTTGTGGAATACACCTGATGACTGGGTTTGGAAGACCTATACACAACACGGTGGACCACATATTCTAGCTGGAGGTGTCTATTGTGGGCGCTATCCACCCTACCCAATGCCCCCCATTGTTCCCTTTGGTGTGGGCCACTGATTTATGGGTTAGGTTGGAATTGAGGACTTCAAAGTAGCATGAAGGGATACATCTGATGGACGGATTGGATGGAACTCAAACATGACAGTGGACCCCACAGCTTGAGAATGCATTTGGTCATGGTAAGTGATAGTTCTCTGAGAGGTAGCACTAGAACTCAAGCATTATTAGTTACAGATTCTTCTGGTTGCACTAGGACAGTTGGGTGGTCCAATCGATCAATCCAGACCGTCTATTGCGTTACCATACACTTAATGAGGTACAATGTGAAAATTATACTAGTTGGATGGTCCAATCCATTCATAAGTTGCCCTTCTTCCTAATAGTAATAGATCTCTGATAACCATGTATGGGATGGTTAGGATCATCTAATAAAAGTGATTCCCTGGAACCATTACCAATAAACAATGGCCCAACAAATAGATGATTCAAATTGTCAGTCAAGCCTATTTTTCCTAAAATGATCTCAAGCATCCAATTTACAGACTATTGATGAGAAGATCATAATCATTAATTCAACCTGATTTTTCTAGGTAACCCATCAAATATGTATCTTACCTAATAGACCATTCAAATGTCACAATGCAGCTGTAAACATTAGTAGAAAAATGATCAATGGTAGATAGATTGTGTTTCAACCCTAAAGTCATGGTTCGAGTGACCTCGTGCCTAAAAATTTACAGTGCTCCACGAGAACACTTAGATGGTAAATTGATAGATCTGGACCCTACATTAGGTGCAGCATACATTTTAAGGTGGGCCTACTGAAAAATTACTCCAATTAGAACCAATAAGCAATCCATACCGACCTGAATAAATAGATGGTTCTGATCATTGGTTGGACCTACATCTTAAATTAATAATCCAATGGTCAGATGCTTAGAGTCGTTTGATTGGCGTGATTTTGTATGGTAGCCCGTGAAATGCATGTTGTATTTGATGGACGGTTTAGATCCTTCAATTGGACTGCCCAAGTACCCCAATTGAGCATTATAACTTAGTGTGCTCTTAGTCTCTTAGAGCACTAACGATTTCTCATCCTTTATCCTCGCATAAAATCACGAAATGTGAGCTTTCACGTGCAACCTATTTTCTATCATTTGTTTAAGGCACCGTGGCTTCGTGGTGGGGCCCATCTAGGGCTGTACATCGAGCCAAGTCGAGGGGCGATGGGCCAAGCTTGGCTTGACTCATCGGTGCTCTCCTTGAGTTTAAGTTCGAGCTCGGCCTTGGCCTCAAGCTTGCCATAAGAGCTTGGTTTGTTTTTTGAAAATTTCGAGTCAAACTCTATATTAGCTAGTAGATCAAGTCAAGGCAAGCTTATTTCGAAACAAGTTGAGCCTACTCCTAACTTGATCCAGCTTACACCTGACTCAATCTAGTAACTTTACTCAATTGACATCCGACTCAACCTAGTCACCAAATTCAATTGACCCAAGCCACACCGACTCAACTCTCAAATCAAATATTCAATTAATAATAATAATATAATATTTAATTTTTTATTTTTAAATATAATATAATATATATTTGAACCTCGAACCGAGCAGAGTTTAAGCCGAATTGTGTCAAAAAAGGTCATTTAAAGCTTAGCTCATTTTGAGTCGTTGTTCTAGCCGAGTCAAATTGACCTCGCTTAGCTCGCCTACATCCCTAGGCCCATCTTTTGCATGGCCCCATATGAATTTGATAGGAAAGGCTGGTATGTATGTGAACGTTCACACACAACACTGCTTGTATTTCATTGTTTGCCAGCTACCATGTCCACCCACTTCGAATGATAAAACACTCATAGGATGATTGGAACCATCAGATAGTCATTCCGAGAGGGCGATCCTGACCGTTGATTTTTAAATTGAACGTGAAACGTTGAATTTTCTTTTAAGTGGTTCACATCCATCCATAAGTACCGATGCCCAGGTTACCGATTAAGGCCCATCCACAGTAGCACTGAGAAGATGGACACTTTCGATCAACCGTCCATCTCTGGATGTGGGGCCCATGGGGTAAGGATTGAACCATGCAGGGATAGCTTGGTTTGCCGACGTGGGAACGTTAAACTCATGCAGTAGGCCCCACGTACATGTCACAATGAAACCATGAGCTATACAACATTGAGAGAGAGAGAGAGAGAGAGAGAGAGATTGTCTTGGACGAGGAAAAAATTCCTCCACGCTTGTACCTTTATCATCATCCAATCATCTCCATTCATCAGTGGGACCTTCTATTCTTTTTGTTTCTACACTCCCCATGCATGCAGATCCAACTCTGCACCGTACACCTGCCACTTTGATGCATCAATCAGACCCGTCCATTCAGTTACACCTATCATGAATTTAAAAAATCCCTTGCAAATAGACACAGATCAGATCATCCTATCCATCGATAAGTGCCCGGCAAAGGGATCGTATAAAATGAAAACAATTAATGGCCTTACATCCACTAAAGGTAAATGGTAGAAAATTGAAGGTTAGATCTTTCCAATGTGTATTATTTTCAAAACACAAGCTATCAATGATATGGCCCATTGGATGGACGGTCCCAATCGTACATATCCCTGCCACGTGTACGGTGGAGAGATGGCTCCACCATGTTAATGCTTTTCTATCATCTGTATACAAAACAAAATATTAAAGAGAAGGTGTGACCTCATACAAACCCTAAAATCCACCTCCCCAAGCAACCAAATTTGTCAACCTCTCTTCTTCTCATAACAAACCCACCAAAAGGCATCCAAGGAGCTTTCCCCTTTTGGTGACACGTGTCTTCACCACATCAGGTATGAGGGGGGCCATGGTGGGCCATTATTTAAACCCATATCATGTAGGCAAAAGTATGTAGATTACTATTTTATTTCAAATGAGAGACTTTTTATATGATGGACTATGCACATGCACTTAGAAATCAATGAGAAATTGCATGTAGCATGTGAGCAATTCAAATTGAACCGTCCAAAATATGGGTCCTAGTTTAGATCTATCATGAAACAAAAATTAAGTTTATTCGATTATTTTACTATCGGATTAGTGGACATTTGTTGAACGGTTAAAAATGAAAGAATCTGAGGGTCTTATTTCAACAAACAAGTATCCACGAATCAAAGGTTAGGATTAGTCAACCAGTCTAATTTTGGTCCTGCGAATTAGCAACACTGGGTTACACAGTTTATTCAGTTTAACTAGAGGTAATGTATTCCACGTGTACAATTTTGAGTGGTAGCGTATCAAGTGTGATACTCTTTGAGAGTATCAAATAACTCTCCTCGTTAATGTGTTGAGTCTCTGGGATTCCATACATTTGCGACCATGTTTCCGTAATCTGCGCCATTGAATTGACGGAACACATCCGAAAATATCACCATCTGTTGAGTATTAACTGTTGTTGTTTGTGCTTTTTTAACCATTAATTTGTAGGTCAACGATCAAAGGGCTAGGATCTTCCAATCAGGGAGATTTCCAGCGCATCTCAACCATCTGGATCAAATGGGAAGCCTATAATTTCTCATTCTCTAATGACTGTTTATAGACCCAAGATCAGACTTTTTTTTTTTTAATCTTAACCATTTCACTAGTGGTCATCAGAGAACCGGTTAAAAATATTGTCAGTGGTTTGATCAAGCAATTAAGATCCTATCAATGTGATGTTTGGCCTATCTTTGGTGCAGTGCACATGCATGGTGTAGGAGTAACCAGAGAGGTGTACATGAGTTGAGCTTGGCACAAGTCCATGCGGCTCGGCCACTAGCTGACCTCAGCGTGAACTCAACTTGGCTTGGTTCTCGAGCTTGATTGGCCAGCTCGGCTCAGTTCGATTGATAGCTTAGGTCGGTTCGATTGATAGCTCAGGCCAGTTCGAGTTGAGTTTGCCAGCATAGCATTTTCACAAATACATTGACTGCACCATCAAATATTCACCGTACGTAAAACAGCAACAATGATTTTACAAGTTTTTTGTCAAATATCTTATAAGTAATATCAAAATCAAGAAAAAGAAATATTTGTTTGATTGAACATATCTTACTTGACACTAGCCAACACTTCGTTGAGTCATTTCATCAAACACTTGGTGAGCAATGTCAATATTAAAGTAACCGAGTCATTGAATTAATTTAATCTAAATTCTATTCAAGTTGAGTTTGACTGAAGTAGCCCGAACTTAGTTAGAAATTTTTTTGAGTTCAAAAAATCAGCTTGACTTGGATCAAGCTCAGTTTCAAATCAAGTTGATGCAAGCTTTATCAAGTCAAGTCAAGGGAGCTAATCGTGCTAACTCGGTTCGTGTACAGCCCTGAGTAACCATGGATTTTCTTTTCTCTTAGGTCGTGCTAGAGCACATTATAGTCTGATAGCATTTGAGGAATGATTCGATGCGACTCGTGTGCACCATATTTTAATGCAACACCCACTTATTAGATTAATGATCAGATCATCCTATCAGTCTGAATTTTGAGTGACAGACCCTCCATATCAAGGCCCACCTGATGAACAATGTAGATTTTGTCCATGTGTGCCACGTGAACAGTTTAGATGAAGGACACAAAAGACTTCATCATGGGAAGCGGAGGAAAATTGCTTCTCTCGAGGCCACGCGTGTGGGACGTCCATGTCACACGTGCAAATATTGACTACACAAAAGTCTAGAGTAGGTATCGTTTGGGAAGGGACCGATGGTGTCACGACTCTGACCTTGTGATCTCCCTACCGCACCCATCCTTTAATTATTAGAAACTGCCCATCGTACGTACTTTCATGGACCTTACATCCACTGAACCAGCTCTAAGTACATTTCTTAAAATTGCCCTTCTCGTGTAGAAAATGTCATGTTTTTGCAAGATCCAAGCCGTTCATCAGGTTTTAACCGTTGTTTATATCCTCGATCAAAAAATTAGATCGGTAACTTCATCAGGTGAGCTACATCAGAAGTTTAGAGACGTATGGTTGAAAGTGATTGAAAGAAGGTCCACGTTCAAGACACGTGTTTAGACCATTAGATGATAGAAGTACCATAATTTTTTTCTGTGGGTATATGGATCCCATTTGATGAGTGGTTTGGATCTCGTACACGTGTGTGATGTTAGAAAAGATGAGAAAGTCCACTCGCGCGTATCGCTACATTAGTCAACATATAATGAGAAGTAGACTAGACCACGTCAATCTACGTTCGGCTTCCGAGGAAGTGTTCGTTTTGCTAATGTCGTCGCGACATACAAAACAGCGTGTGTCGCCACCTACTGGGGCACACATGTTGAGATGATCCGATGATTTCAACCGTCCATATTCTCATTAGTACAATAATAAATCTAATATCCTATAATCATACTTCATTAATCATCCTAACCTTTGATTTTTACAGTTGAATCTAATCCATTGAAATTTTATTTTCATTATTCTAAATATGGACGGCTCTGATCATTTTTCAAATCATCATGTGGGTCCCAGTGAGCACCGACACACGATGGAACTGAACCGCAACAGAGTCAAACGACCCGAAAGAGAGATGTAATCAACCCGAAAGTAACCAAAAGATTTTGTAGTTGTGATTGATGTTGTGTATGTCAAATGGACTGAAATTCCAAGTGGTGGGCCACCTCTCAGCTGATCAGTATTGTCCACGTCAGACAGATACTCCAACTAGCGTGGTCCACGTCTAGGATGATTAATCACCCTACGTGGCACCTTATAGAAAGTTCATAACCACCCATCAGCCACTGCAAGAAAAATGTTCAAGAAAGGGTTCTAGTTTCCTTACAAGATGAAGGCTGGATCCACTACAAAAATCAGGTCAATCATATGCAGCCTCTCATGATCTCCTAGGTACCCAAAAATCAGGTGGGCCACACGTCACAAGAAATAGTTGCAATGGGACACTCACCGTTAAAACCTTTCATATTGAATGAACGGCTCATGCATGGTCATTTGCATATGCCATCCAATCCAATTAGAAGATGTGCCTAACTAGGATGAATGGGCCATTCCATCATGTGTGGCCCCTTATGTTCTCCGTGGCACCCACCATGAGTGGACTTTTGACTTTTGATCCGATGGAATCTTGCAAATTCAGCGTCGGTATGCAACCCAGCGTAGCAGTGTTGGTTGGCTAAAGTAGCTGCTCCTACCTAAAATCATATATGATGCGTTGAAAAACTCATTCCTATTTGTGAGGTAGACTGTTTTAAGATTCTGATGGTCCGGATTATTTTTGCCTTTGGTTGGGCTTTCTCTGCTCCATCTTTGCCATGAAAGTGTCGGCGACCAACTTTACATGATCCTGTGAGAGTCTTTTGCATGTGCCATCCAATCCATTCAAAAGATGTGCCTAATCAGGACGAATGAGCCATTCCAGAACTAAAGTGGGCCACACCACCTATTTTAAAGAAGAAGATGTGGGGCTGCATATGATGGATGGGTGACATGAGATATTCACATGGGCCCCACACATCTTGTTGTAGGTTAAGCTTAAGCCTTGTAGTGGACCTTGCCTAGCTACTTTAAAAAGAAAAGACCATAGAACGTGGTAAACCACGCGACTTGCCTGGGACCCTTCATCATAAAAATTGTGTAAGAGTGCCCCACAAGTCAAGAACATCACTTTCATCTCTACTGTTGGTTTTCCTTAATTAATAATGAAAAGGAAATAATATCATTTGCTTTCCTGATTTGTCATAGGTTATAAGTAAATGAAGGTAATATATATGGAAGTGGTCACAACAATCAGCTACAATGCGACCTATTGCAAATGGTGGTTGATGGTGGTTGGGCTGTAGAGCTTTTTTAAATGAGATTCAGGTGACTTTTTGTTGACAAATCTAGAAAACTTACAATGAAAACTAAATGAGAGAGAGAGAGAAGAGAGAGAGAGAGAGAGAGAGAGAGAGAGAGAGAGAGAGAGAGAGAGAGGGAGGGAGGAAGTAAAAAAAAAAAATGGAGTCTGCTAAGGTTCATGCATTAGGGAAATGATTTGTCAATGCTGGGGATTATTCAAAAGAAATGATTAAAAAAAATCATGTTTGCCATTTTCCAACTATTGAAAATGAGGATGACTTCAGATCGTGAATGGTACATATCCATACTCTTTTAAATGGATCACCGATCTAACATCTAAAATCTTCGTATTGAGGGTGTTTTTGTTTTTTAAGACACCCACACCACATGGCCACTCTATCTCACGATTTCAGTGTTGAAACAAAGTCTCTCTACCACTAAGCCATGCAGAATCTGTCATGTCAGGTTATGTCTATCATATTAGACCCACTTAATTAAAATCATCTTAGGTTAGGTAGATATTAGTTGGTAACTGACTTACTTTTTGGAATTTAATTTCTGGAAAATGGATTCCATTAGTGAGTGACTTAATTATGTTTAGGTCCTAAGAAAGGATGACTATGCATACAGACAGCCCACAACAAGCTTCTCATATAACCATGTTCCAAACTAAACCCATATCCCCCGGGTAATCTTGTCGCTAAGCGCGGAGGGTCACGTCGCGATGAGAGTTAGAAAGGCACCTCCTATCCATATTCAATGTGTGAGATGCAACGGCATTGTCGGGATAACCATTCGTATACGTCAAGGCTGCAACAATCTTCTTGATTTTGGACACTTTGAAGATGGAGCATGGAATGTAAACGACTCCAAATATTAATGAAAGCCACTCAACTAAATTTCAACATGTAAGCATCAACCTTCATGAATAGATCAAAGTGTTGAAACATTCAATAACCACTAAAAGATAGCATCAATTTCTCAATGTAATGAAAGAATTTCGGGATCTATCCTGAATCATCCTTCTCATGTAATGTTGGCCAATTAACTATCTGATGACATTACCTCTCATAACCAACCCATTACGTCCACTACAACTATATAAGGTGTCTAATGCCTAACCGCTCATGAGAAGGTTAAGGCACTACCCCTATCCAGCAATACCATACTTCCAATGCAATCAACACCACTTTTAATACAACGACAATGTTTCCAACATAATTCCTCAGTAAACAAATACAACCCCCATTCACAAAGAACATTTTTTATATCAACAAACACATGAAGATTCCCGAGCGTCTTTGAGGAAGTTATTATAGTGCATGTTCTTTCTAAGGCCCAAGTAGTAAATATCTACACTAAGTCATTATCATGCATATAAGATTCATATATTAGTGGCAAGTTGACCTAGGGATGAACGTGATGAGGTCGATCACCGTCTTCCTCAAGGATAACTACTCCGAATCCATAGAGCTTCTTTAAACTCCTCACAGAGACTTCTCAAATCTACGAGGAAAGAAAGCAAGAAAATAGAAATAAATTCTAATAAATTCAAATTTTAATTAATGAATGAAATAAATGAGTTCACAACCCTTTAAATAGGGATACCAAGCAATGGGAGAGAAATATGAAGCAAACTATAACTAAAACTCCTAGAAATTGCAACTTACTATAAATAGTAAACTTACTATTTATAGATGGTTGTGATGTCTACTAGTGCACAAGGTTTTTGGCCAAAAATAGTAAGTGTCCTATTTGGCTTCACCAAACTATTCTCCTAATTATTCTAAGATCTTTTCATGTCGGGTGCAACTCCTAAAGCCCAACGGATGAAGAGTTATGAGCAAACTAAAACTTACCATTTTTTAGTAAAAACGGAATTAAAATAGGGAAATGATCGTCGATCCGGGGGTATTTCACAAATCCGGCTTGCGCAACCCGATGTAGCAGGTTGGGTGGCTAAAGTAGCTCGCTCTACCCTAAAATCATATATTTTACACCCGATAACTCATTCCGGATCGCGAGATATGCCCGATCTAAGGTCTGACAGTCTAGATCACTTCTGTTGTCGACCGGGCCTTTTCTAATCCATCTTGGCCATAAAACTATCCGCGACCCGCTCTACATCACAAGCTGAGCATGATCGATGTATATGTTCCATCTTGAGGGAGAGTGTTGAAAATGGTGTGCATATCATCATTATTTGGGACATTACTATAATTGTTGTGATTGTGCCTTTAGGCATAATGAGGTGATCATTTAGGGTAATTTAGATGAATTTGTACCTATTAAGCCCGGCCAACCTTTTTTTTATGGACCTTCATGCTAATATAAAATGGAGTTGTGCCCCATTTAGTTATCAAGGGTGTGAAAGTTAAGGCCTAGACCAGAATACAAACTTGTAGAATCAGCCCCCACATTCACAATAAAAATCTTTTTAAAATAAATTAATTAGTTGCCTGAATCATTAACAAGTAATCCAAACCAATCATTTACTGAGTTCCATTGTTGATTGACAATGCCCAAAAATGTCCCATGTTTATAAGATCCCAGTCACTAATATTGGGGTTCAATTTAATGTGGACTGTTGTTGTATTTATCATCTTAACCATCTAATCTATATGCCACAAATAGAGAGGTTAGAAATTCTATTAAGGATCTATGGTGGGAAAAAAAAAGCAAGATTACAGCAAGTGATGCCCCACTTTAAAGTTGAAAACCTGTGTATACTATGCAAAGCTGGTTAGGATTATATATGCCTTCCAAATTTTTGTTTAGAAAATTACCGCAACATTACCATAACGAATTTGGATCCTCTGCTTGCTACAAGCAGGAAAACCCTATTTGTTACAATCCAATTGGGCCACATCATCACACATTGCATTTAATGTAGAAATGCTGACAACATCAATAATGACATGGATCAATCACAATGCAGGAAAACAAGATTTTTCTTCCAGTGGCAAGCAGAGGATCCAAATTCTACCACAACATGGTACTATGCCATGTTTTCCACCTATGGAATTTGCACCATGAAAAGATAGATCCATCGTAAAAATCACCCTTCTAAAAGATAAGTATGATTCACCTAGAAAGTGGGTCTCTTTAGTACATAGTATAGGAATGGGCCAACTTGTAGTACACTAGGGGTAGGATCATGTTGGTCACACCAATGAATATATAAATATGATTTTATATACAAACTTATAATGTAATTTATGTAAGATGAATGAATATTATTAGTTATAGGTCCCCAATCATATCATTCATTATACAAGTTGTTCCATAAATCAAATATAAATCTCTAGATTCTAAACATTAGATTGACATTACAAGTTAATCTACATTAGGAGTATAAAATCATGATTTCAAATTGGCAAAAATAGTAATTCGGATCATAAATGACCCATAATCTAGATTATGAGATTTGGAACAATAAAGAGAGTTGATGACTTAGATAACATTGGTCTAATATCAACTGATGCATGGAAGGTTATGAAGGGATAATGAAAAAGATTACTGTTTTCCTCGAGAGAATAAGACATTAAATCCACAAGGTATAATGGCTCTCGAATCCATAAGAGTTAAGAAATTTTGAAAATAGTTTATTAAAGTATGTATATCAAACAAGATTACAAAGCGCTTTAAATTATAAAACACGACCCTAATTAAGAGTCTTAACGGAAATAAACTAAAACTTTCTTAAAATAGTAAAACTACTAAAAATAGAAAATTTTAATCTAATTATACAAGATAATTCCTTGCATAATAAGAATCAAACTCCAAGAAGACATCATATACTAAAACTTTAAGAATAAAAAGTAACACCCAACCTAAAACTTAATAACAATAGTAAGTTTTTTGAAAAACGAGAGGCTTAATAGGAAGAAGTCGTTTACACGTGAAACGAAGCTACGCGACACGCTTATGATGTTTCTTGGCCCCTGAACAAAATTTTAGTCGAAACTCATAGGTCGTACGTCCTATAACTAATTCAAGATCAAAAGTTATGATTGATTTATAGTTTGCACTTTGAACAGTAATTTTTCTTAGTCCGAAATGAATTTATCTGATAGGGGTACGTCTGAGACCCAATTACATCATGCCTCACGTAAGACTTGATGGGATTTTTTCCGTTCATGTGGACCAGGAATACAACCCGCTCTACATCAAATTACTAGGTTGACCACACCTATATTTGAGTCAAACTAATTAGTGGTTGTCTATAATTCCAAGTTGTTAGATATTGTTGGGGATTTGTACTGCGGAATCACATAGATTTAGATTTAGGATAGAAATTCAAGAGCAACAAGTAATCATAAGAGAACACAAAGATTTAACATGGAAAACCCATGCGGGAAAAAACCACGACACAAAATGACAGAAATTCACTATGAAATAGAAATTACAAGAGAGAGGACTTACCCGATTTGAACAATCTCGAATCTCACCCTTGCTACTCCCTTTAGAAACCTTAAAACCCTTTTAGGAATCCTTGGAACCCCTTTAGAAAGCCTTAGAATACTTTAGAATAGCTTTAGAGACCCTTATTTATAATTTAGAAAACTCCACTTATCCATCTCCTTTGAAAAAGTTTGAAAACCATCTCAAATTTACGTAGTCCGCGCAGGATCTACGTAACCCTCGACTAGACAAAGGAGGGCCTCAACTGGTCGAGCAACCCGCTCTACCGGTCGAGCCTGACCCTCGACTGGTCGAGCATCACGGACACCCAAAACATGTGCCCGCTGGACTTTAAATCGAGCGGGCTTGACTGGTCGGGCGTCCCACTCGACCTGTCGAGCGACCTAATAAAGATGCAGATTTAAGGCATCTGTCAACAATCTCTACTATGCCTTCAATCTACAACCGTGTATCTTGTTATCCTCTTCTCTTATCTCTGTATCATATCATACCTTCAATCAACGCTTCTCATGCACGCTATGTCCTTCTTTTATGCCATCACTAAGCCCAGAGAAGTTGCACCGAACTTGAACTTCTCTGTAGGAATGACCTTAGTGAGCATGTCTACTGGATTCATGCTGGTGTGAATCTTTTCCAGTGTTACACTTCCTTCCTCAAGCACCTGTCGGATAAAGTAGTGACGAACATCAATATATTTAGTACGTGAGTAATAAACAGAATTTTTAGCCAAATTGATAGAGCTTTCGCTATTACAGTTAACCGGCATGGCCTCCTACTGAAGTCTTAACTGATTTATCATGCCTCTAAGCCAAACACCTTCTTTAAAAGCTTCTGTCACTACGATATATTTTGCTTCGGTCGTGGAAAGAGCCACCACAGGCTAAAACTTTGACATCCAATTGATTGCTCCACCCGCTAGTACAAACGATTATCCTGAAGTAAAATTCATGGAATTTATACTGCCTGCGTAGTCGAAATCTACATACTATACAAACTTTGTTCCTGTCTTCTCAAAAGTTAAGATGTAGTCTTTCGTATCTCGAATGTATCAAAGTAGTCATTTCACCACTTCACAATGTTTCTTGCCGGAGTTTGACATGTATCTGCTCACAATATCGATTGCCTGTGAAATATCTAGTCTCGTACAGACCATGACATATAGTAAACTGCCAACTGCATTCGAATAAGGCACATAAGACATAACCTACTTTTTCTCATTTGGTTTAGGACATTGTTCTGAGGAAAGCTTGAAGTGAGCCGCATGGGAAACACTCACTGGCTTTACTTGGTCAATCTCATATTTGATCAACACATTTTCAAGGTATTCTGCCTATGATAATCAAAGTCTGCTATTATTCCTATCTTTATGAATATCTATGCTGAGAACCCTCTTTACAGCCCCCAAATCTTTCATCTCGAATGTCCCTAATAACTAAGTCTTCAATATGTTAATTTCAGACATATCATGATAGACGATCAACATATTATCAACATACAATACTAGGATAATGAATTTTTCATAACTCAATGTCTTGTAATAAATACAGTGATTGTATTCACTCCAAGTAAATTTTAACTCACCATAAAAGAATCAAATTTTTTATACTACTGCATAGGCGACTATTTCAGGCCGTACAAAGACCTCATTTACATGCAAACTTTTTTCTCTACTCCTTTAACTTTGTAGCCATCTTATTACTTCATGTAAATCTACTCTTTCAACTCCCCATGCAAGAATGTAGTCTTGACATCCATTTATTTCAGCTCGAGATCGTATTGAGCAACTAGCGCTAACACGAATCTGATAGACACCTGCTTAACCACTGGCACGAATATCTCTGTGAAGTCAATTCCTTCTCTCTGAGCATAACCTTTCGTTACTAACCTTGCTTCGTGTCTATCCTGTTTCCTTTTGAATAACTACTTGCATCTGATCACTTTTGGACCCACTGAAAACTCCACCAGCTCCCACATGTAATTTTTCTGCAACGAGTTCATCTCATCGTCTATAGCCGCATTTCACTTGTTAGCATCCGGCTCATCAAGAGCCTCCTAAATAATAGACGGGTCCCCCTCATCTATAATGAGGGCATATGTAACATTAGAGTCATCCTTATATCTTGTTGGTAACCTGCGATCACGAGGTGGATTCCTTCTCGCAGGTGGCTGCTCCACATGATCCTGTACCTCTGTCTTCATATATGTCTCTGCCTGAGTATCATCTGTGTCAATCTGGGTGTCTACGATCACCCTTTCTTGTTCATCTTTCTTCTCTTGATCATTCTTACGAAATAAGGAGCTTTCATTGAATCTGACGCCACGGCTAGTGGTGAGCTTGTGTGTGACCTTGTCGAATAACCTATAACCTTTCACACCAATGCAATAGCAAAAAAATATGTACTTTTTGATTCTATAGCCTAGCTTATCTCTCTCAACTGATAGTACATGAGAGTAAGCCTCACAACTAAATATCCATAGATCTGAGTAGTCGATTTTCTAACCACTCCATACTTCCTCTAGGATTTTATATTCAATTGTCGTTGAAGGAGACTGGTTCACCAAATAACAAGTCGTGTTAACGGTCTCAGTCCATAGGTCTTTACCCAACGCAGCATTACTTAACATTCATCTGGCCCTCTCCATGAGAGTCTGATTCATTCGCTCAGCCACATCGTTTTGCTTGGGCGTATGTCGCACTATGTTGTGCTTGATGATTCCTTCATCCTTGCAATAAGCATTAAATTCAGTAGAAGTAAATTCTCCATCATTGTCAGTCCTTAAAACCTTTACTTTTTGCCCAGACTATTTTTTCACCATTGTCTTCCATTGTTTGAATATGGTGAAAACTTTGGATTTATGTTTTATGAAGTAAACCCAAAATTTTCTAGAGTAGTTGTCAATGAATGAAACAAACCATGATGACCTCCCAATGAAAACTTTGGCGATGGCCCCCATACCTCAGAGTGCACATAATCAAGCACTCCCTTACAAACAAGTTTTCCAGATTTAAAAAATAATTTAAATTGTTTACCTTATATACAATGCTTGCATATATCTAAATCAGAATTTTTAAAAGATGAAATCAAACATCGATTAGAAAGTACCTTCATGCCTCGCTCGTTCATGTGGCCCAAACAAGCATGCCACATACGTAGAGATGTGGAGTCTGCAATAGCTGTTGCCGCTCCACCTGCTGAAGTGCTCTCAATCAACCTGTAAAGGTTTCTATACCTTTACACTCTCATAACCATGAGTGTCCCTTTTGAAACTTTAAGGACACCATAAATATCGGTGAACTTACACCCTATAGCCTCGAGTGCACCAAGAGAAATCAAACTTTTTTTCATATCAGGAACATGCCTGACATCAGTCAGGGTACGCTCCAACCCATCAAACATCTTGATGCTCACCGTACCAATAGCCATAACATTACAGGCATTGTCATTGCCCATGAAAACCTGTCCACCATCACATTCTCTGTAACTGGTGAACCAACTCCGATGAGGAGTCATGTGATATGATGCTCATATATCTAGCATCCACTCATCTGCATAATTGTCGTAAACATGTCCGATCATAGACACAGACAGAACATCACCACCACTTATTTCTTCATCAGATGTGACAACATTGGCCTCCTTGAAAGAAGTCGTTGAATTTTCTTTCTTCGCTTTAGGATTTCTACAATCCTTTTTCATGTGTCCAAACAACTTACAATTCCAACACTTTAATTTTCCTTTGCCCTTGCCCTTAGATTTGGATCTAAGTCTTAAAAATCCTGTACCTCGCTGAGGATCTCTGCCCCTCGTAATCAGTGCATCGAAAGATGCCCCATGTCGTCGTTTATCTTTCTCATAGCCTTTCTTTGAAGCGCTAAGATAACGGTGTCATCACTTACGATTTTATTGGCGGTGCACATTGTGTCCCTAAAAGACTCATATGACGCAGAAAGAGAATTCAACAATATACATATTTGTTCCTCATCTTTGACCACTTCTTCCATATCAAGTAATTTGTACATTAATTTATTAAAGTTGCTAATATGGGCTTTTAGATCTCTACCCTCTGCTATCTTGAAGGTATAACACTGTAGCTTTAAGTGTAAGCGATTTTTAGAGGACTTCTTTGCATAGATGTTCTCTAACTTCACCCACAAATTAGCCGCAGTTTTCTCCCTCAAAACATTATAGAAAAGCTCATCCGTGAGACATAAACAGATAGAGGCTACAACATTACTATCAAGGTTTTCCTATTCATCATCTTTTATGGTAGATTTTCGCACCTCAAGAGCCTTAATCTCGCCTTTGCTTAGTTAATAGGCTAATCATTTCAATTTTTCATAACTCAAAATTATTTTTGTTTGAATATTTCTTAATATCAAACTTGTCGTTTCTCATTATTACTAACCCTGCAGATTCAGATTTGTGCCCCAGTGATTACTTTGATACCACTTGTTGGAGATTTGTGATGCGGAATCACACAGATCTAGCTCTAGGATAGCAATCTAAGAGCAACAAGCAATCATAAGAGAACAAAAAGATTTAATGTGAAAAAATCTTACGGGAAAAAGCCACGGCATAAAGCAACAGAAATCCACTATAAAATAGAAATTACAAGAGATAGGACTTACTCGATTCGAATGATCTCGAATCTCACCCTTGCTACACCCTTTAGAAACCCCAAAACCCTTTTAGAAACCCTTAGAACCCCTTTAAAAAGCCTTAAAATACTTTATAATAACCATAGGGACCCCTATTTATAGTTTAGGAAACTCCACGTACGCACCTCCTTTGAAAAACTCCGAAAACCTCCTCAAATTTACGCAGTCCACGTAGGATCTGCATAACCCTCGACTAGTCGAAGGAGGGCCTTAACCGGTCGAGCAACCCGCTCGATCGGTCGAGCCTGACTCTCGACTGGTCGAGCATCACGGACACACAAAACATGGGCTTGCTGGACTTTGAGTCGAACGGCCCACTCAACTTGTCGAGTGACCTAAAAAAGATGTAGATTTAAGGCATCCGTCAACGGATATATCAAGGGCAAAATGCTTGTAAAAATTAATGGTACGTTATCCTATAGGAAATTGATCTTCTACAAATAGTGCTATGATATGACCCTTAGTTTTAGGCCTTTTGAATTTTTGTTTTCACTTTTGCCTTATGGGTCCATTTAGGCAGGGGACCAGAATAATAAAAGTTGAGTATAATCCTGATTTTGGTTGGGCCCATTGCCCGTTGGATTTGCCTCATCGAAGCGGTGCTTTTCTCAGCATAATTACAACTAGATTATTTTTTAGTTTTTTCCATAATTGCATTTATGCAAAAGAAAAAGCCGCTTTATTGTGACAAATTCGACATAAATGGCATGTTGCTTATCAAAATCATGATTTCGCTTAATCCTAATTTTATAGAATGGCCTACCCAAACAGACCCAAAAAAATTATTAGATCATGTTTAAGGGTTAACCTATGGTAGGACTGTGGACTGTTGTATGTGCTGAGTTCTCTTGTAATTAATAAAGGGAAGATAAATTAAAACCAATGGTATGGTATATGACCCATTCACTTTTGCCCTCAAAGACGATAGATATTTTTTCCTGGGTTGTTTAGATCTTTTTTTTTTTTTTTACACACGCACACACAGCCCACACACTCACGCTGGTGGAATTTCACTACCTATGGGTCCTCAAACCCTTGATCAGGAGTTGAAACTCGTAAGAGTCTTCCACCCGGGTGATGTAGAGCAGGTCGCGGATAATTTCATGGCCAAGATGGATCAGAAAAGGCACGGTCGACGACAGAAGTGATCCGAACCATCAGACCTTAGATCGGTCATATCTCACAATCCGGAATGAGTTATCTGACGTAAACTATATGATTTTGGGGTAGAACGAGCTACTTTAGCCAACCAACCCTGTTATGCCAAATTGCACAGCCTGAATTTGTGAGAAACCCCCTGATCGACGGTCATTTTCCTGTTTTATTTTCGTTTTTACTATAAATAGTAAGTTTTAGTTTTATTATAACTCTTCATCCATTGGGCTTTAGGAGTTGTGTCCAACATGAAAAGTGCTTAGGATAATTAGGAGAATGGTTTGGTGAAGCCAAATAAGACACTTACTATTTTTGGCCGAAAACCTTGCGCACTAGTAGACATCACGACTGTCTATAAATAGTAAGTTTACTATTTATAGTGTGGATTCTAGGAGTTTTAGTTGTAGTTTGAGTCTGATTTCTTTCCTATTGCTTGGTTCCCTTATTTAAAGGGATGTGAATTCGTTTTATTTCATTCATTAATCAATTTCGAATTTATTAGAAATTCTTTCTATTTTTTGCTTTCTTTCCTCGTGGATTCGAGGAGTTTCTGTGAGGAGTCCAAAGAAGTTCCGTGGATTCGAAATATTTATCATCTTGAGGAAGACAGTGCTCGACCTCACGTCCTTCCCTGCGTCAGTTTGCTATCAAAGCGAGGTTTCTTCTCGGATCGATGACTTCTAACAACAGGTCGAGCAACAATCCCATGGGCGGTGCCCCAGGGAATTTACCTTTAACGGTGACAGCTTTCGAAGCAGCGCAGCAAGAGAATCAGTAAACTATGCAAGGGCTGCAGACTTCCATGAACCACATAGCGGATCTCTTGGCGGATACCCTAGGGCAACTCCGTGTTCCTGGTGGTAATCCTCCACCGTCGATTGCTGAAACTTGCAATCACCCTAATCGCAGGATGGTACCAGCAGGGCATCCACGGGTCATTCCTGAGGAAGGGGGCTCCAGTGAGGAGGAAATCGATGACATAATCTTTCAACACCCCAGACAAGGCGGCGATCGAGTAGATCGGACAGATCAAGAATTCAAGATGCGGGTTGATATTCTTAACTTCATTAGCCAACTACACATTGAGGATTTTCTCGATTGGCTTTCTGAAGTTGAGCAATTTTTTGACTATATGGACATCCCTGAAGCAAAGAAGGTCAAGCTTGTGGCCTACAAGTTGAAAGAAGGAGCTTCAACTTGGTGGGAACAACTGCAACTTACACGAACCAGACAGGTGAAAGCACCAATCCACACATGGAAGCAAATGAAGCAGCTACTACGTGCCTGATTCCTCCCTGGTAATTACGATCAGGTATTATTCCAACAATACCAAAATTATCGATAGGGTAATCGGTCGATGAGAAAATACACAGAAGAATTTTATTGCCTGGCGGCGCGTAATGATTTAGTCGAGACTGAATCGCAACAAGTCTCCTGATTCAACAGTGGACTGCGTATGGCAATCCAAGATCGGGTCCAGATGCAGCCCGTTTGGACGATGAATGATGCGATCAAGTTGGCTACTTGAGCAGAAGCACAACTTGAATGTTCTACCACACGGCCCTATTCTATCGCAAGGATCACTACAGCGGGATCACCCAGAGAGCTCCACAGTCTAAGGGGAAGGAACCCATAGGAGCACACACTCAACCTCCTACGTCTGAGAGTCGAGATCAGGAAAGCGGACAAGCTAGACCCCAAAGGGGCATATCGACTGCTGCTGACCAAGTAGAATCTCGAACCCCTATGCTCGACCCCGGCCCGACAACTGCTATCGTTGTGGCCAACCAGGCCACCTATCAAATACTTATCCCTAGCGAAAGGTGACGAACCTCACCATCAATGATGGTAATGCTGATAACACCAATGAAGATCTAGATGTTGAAGAATAAGAGCATACCACCGAGGACGAGGCAAATGAATCAAGTTGGGTTCAGAAAGATTACAGCGAGTCACTCGTCATGCGTCGGCTATTATATTGTAACATCCCAAAAATCGGAGGTTGGGTAGAAACCCAACTCCGTTTGTGATATGGTTGACCCATTGCCTACGGACGTATAACCCCAGGTTGGCAAAAATTCGGGGTGTTACATATATGCACCAAGAAAAGAAGTGCATCCATAGAGGCATAACATCTTCCGCACTAGGTGTACGGTGAATCGAAAGGTTTGTGACGTGATTATTGATAGAGACAGCAGCAAGAACATCGTCTCCAAGGTCATGGTGGAGAAATTACAATTAAAAACGGAGCGTTATCCCTCTCCATATACTATCGGTTGGATCAAGAAGGTTAGCGAAACAAAGGTAACTGAACGGAGCACCATATCCTTTTCAATTGGTAAACATTATAAGGATGAAGTAGTATGTGATGTGGTTGACATGGAAGCATGTCACATACTACTCGGTCGACTCTGGTAATCTGACTGTGACGCCACTCATAAAGGGCGAGATAACATATATATCATCGTCGAGGACGACCGGAAGACCATATTGGCCCCTATGGATCCAGAGGGACCACCTGAAACCTCTAAAGTAGAGGGTCGTTTTCTCTTAACCTTACAGGACTTTGTGGAAGAACCCAAAGAAACAGGACAGGCTTATGCATTAATTGTAAAAGGGGAAGAACTCGAGCCTACCATCATCCCTGAAAGACTAAGGCCCTTCCTACATGAATTTAAAGAAATCTAGCCCGATGACCTTCCCGATGGGTTACCCCTCATGCGGGATATCCAACACCATATCGACTTTGTCCCCGGGTCTAGTCTACCCAATCGACCTCATTATTGAATGAGTTCGAATGAGTGTGAGATTCTTCAAGGGCAAGTGGAGGAGTTGATCCGTAAGAGTCTTATTCGAGAAAGCATGAGTCCATGTGTTGTACCAGCTCTATTAACTCCAAAGAAAGATGAGAGTTGGCGCATGTGTGTCAACAGCCAAGCCATCAATAAAATCACCATAAAATATAGATTTCTTATACCCTGGTTGGACGATATGCTGGATATGTTAGAGGGTGACAAAATATTCTTTAAATTGGATCTAAGGAGTGGCTACTATCAGATTCGAATATGGTCGGATGATGAGTGGAAAACGACCTTTAAGACCAAGGAAGGATTGTATGAATGGATGGTCATGCCCTTCGGTCTTTCGAATGCACCTAGTACATTCATGAGATTGATGAACCGAGTTCTAAAACCTTTCATTAGGCAGTTTGTTGTGGTTTATTTCAATGATATTTTGATATACAGTCAAGATGAAACTATCCATATGGAGCACCTCAAGAAGGTCTTTCAGGTGCTTACTAAAAATAAATTGTATCTCAATTTAAAGAAGTGCAGCTTCATGACTAATAACATATTATTTCTGAGTTTTGTCGTAACATCCATGGGCATTCGGGTGGATGAGGAAAAGGTGAAGGCAATTAGAGAATGGCTAGCTCCCATAAATATTCATGAAATGTGAAGTTTTTATAGACTGGCAACATTCTATCGTCGATTAGTGAGAAATTTCAGTACTATTATATCACCAATCATAGATTGTATGAAGAAATGGCAGTTTCAGTGGATTGACGAAGCCGACATGAGCTTTGTCAGAATCAAGCGCAGATTATCTACGACACCTATTCTTATACTTTTCAACTTCGACAAACTGTTTGAAGTTGAATGTGATGCCTCATATATTAGAATTGGGGAGTTTTGTCTCAAGAAGGTAGGCCGGTAGCCTTCTACAGTGAGAAACTTAGCGATGCACGCAAGAAGTGGTCTACATGTGAGATCGAGTTATACGCGGTGGTCCATGCACTGCGACATTGGTGACATTATTTGATTCAAAGGGAATTCATACTTTACACGGACTATCAAGCTCTCAAATTCATTAATAGTCAAGCTAACATTAACCGTGTGCATACTAGATGGATCTCATTTTTGCAGGAATTCACGTTCGTGCTAAAACATAAGTCAAGACAACAGAACAAGGTATCCAATGCGCTGAGTCGTCATGCAAATTTGTTAGTAACAATGAGTAATGAAGTTGTCGGGTTCGAGTACCTCAAAGACATATGCCAACGACGACGACTTCAAGGACACATGGGTTAGATGCCAAGAAGGTCACTTTGGTAACTTACACACACAAGATGGGTTCCTTTTCAAGAGAAATCGATTGTGCATCCCCAACAGTTCGTTCAGGGAACAGATAATCTAAGAGCTACATGGAGGTGGCCTTAGTGGACAACTTGGGCGAGACAAGACGCGAGCTCTTGTGAAAAAATGGTATTACTGACCGCAATTGGTACGTGATGTGGGAAAGGCAGTCCAACGTTATTATATTTGTCAGACCTCTAAGGGACAATCTCATAATACGAGCCTCTATACTCTGTTGCCCGTGCCTGATGGCCCTTAGGAGGATTTATCTATGAACTTCGTGCTTGGTCTCCCACAAACATAACACGGCATGGATTCGGTGTTCGTGGTAGTAGATCGTTTATCTAAGATGGTGCACTTTATTCCATGCAAGAAGACTCTTGATGCAACACACGTGGCGAATCTATTCTTCAGAGAAATTGTGCGGCTATACGGGGTTCCCAAGATTATTACTTCTAACCGTGACACGAAGTTCATAAGCCACTTTTGGTAAACTTTGTGGACTCAATTCGATACACGACTTCAGTTTAGCAGCACCTACCACCCATAGACTGACGATCAAACTGAGCTTGTGAATCACACTCTGGGAAATCTCCTTCGATGTATTTCAAGAGAAAAACCAAAGCAGTTGGATTTGGCCTTGTCTTAAGCGGAGTTTGCATTCAATAACATGGTGAACCGCTCGATAGAAAAAATTTTATTCTAGGTTATTTACGGATGAGTACCTCTCCACACACTAGAATTGGTCCCTCTGCCCAAGCTCCCAGGCATAAACATTACAACAGAACATATGGCAGACAGGATCATGGGTATGCGGAGGTGCAAACCAAGCTACATGGCTCGAACGAAAAGTACAAGGAACAAGCGAACAAGCATCGGTGACAAAAGGTATTCGAGGTGGGCGATCAGGTAATAGTCCATCTGTGAAAAGAAAGATTTTCGATCGGAACGTACAACAAGTTGAAGAATAAAAAGATTGGACCGGTACCAATCATCCGAAAGATCAATGACAACGCTTATGTTGTTGATCTTCCAGATGACATGGCGATCTCACGGACTTTCAACGTCGCGGACCTGACCGAGTATCATGAACCAGAGAAGGAGGACAACTCGAGGACGAGTTCTTTTCAAGTGGAGGGGACTGATGTAGAATGGATCGCAGAAAATTTCATGGCCAAGATGGATCGAAAAAGGCACGGTCGATGACAGAAGTGATCCGGACCATCAGACCTTAGATCGGGCGTATCTCACAATCCGGAATGAGTTATCTGACGTAAAATATATGATTTTGGGGTAAAACGAGCTACTTTAGCCAACCAACCTTGCTATGCCGGTTTGCGTAGCCCAAATTTATGAGAAACCCCCTGATCGATGGTCATTTTCCTATTTTATTTTCGTTTTTACTATAAATAGTAATTTTTAGTTTTATTATAACTCTTCATCCGTTGGACTTTAGGAGTTGTGTCCAACATGAAAAGTGCTTAGGATAATTAGAAGAACGATTTGGTGAAGCCAAATAGGACACTTACTATTTTTGATCGAAAACCTTGCGCACTAGTAGACATCACGACTGTCTATAAATTGTAAGTTTACTATTTATAGTAAGTTACGGATTCTAGGAGTTTTAGTTGTAGTTTGAGTCTGATTTCTTTCTTATTGCTTGATTCCCTTATTTAAAGGGATGTGAACTCGTTTTATTTCATTCATTAATCAATTTCGAATTTATTAAAAATTCTTTCTATTTTCTGCTTTCTTTCCTCGTGGATTCGAGGAGTCTCTGTGAGGAGTCCAAAGAAGTTCTGTGGATTCGAAATATTTATCATCTTGAGGAAGACGGTGTTCGACCTCACGTCCTTCCCTGCGTCACCGGGCAAGAGTAAGGACCCATTGTTTAGATCTTCTGGCTTGAAGGTAGGCCACGTTGTCTAGATCTTTGATCAGGTTTAAAATGGCGCTTGCGGAAGAACCCGACGGTCCTTTTAGTCTCATAATGGTATGAATTATGTAAAGAAGATCAAGGTTCTGTGAGTCGTTTCATGATGTATTTATTATATCTACACCGTCCATACATTTGGCAAGATCATTTTAGGGAATGTGCCTAAAAATGAGTCATATCCAAAGGTAAAGTGGATCACATCACAAATAACAGTGGGACAATGATCCCCACTGTTAAAATATTCGAAGGGCCCACCACAATGTTTTATCTCCATCTAATCTGTTCATAAGGTCATGGAAACATGGATAAAGAGAAAAGGCAAATATCAATTGACCCAAAACTTCTATAACCCCAAGATGGCTTCAATGGTAAACATTCAATCTCCCACTACTTTATACAGTGTGGTCGAGTTGATCTTTCAATCTGTCTTATTTTGGTCTGAAATCTTAGAATGATCTTAAAAAATGGATGGACGGTTTGGATATAACATGTACCTCATGGTGAGGCCCACAAAATTTGGTGACATCAACACACCAGCTAGGTTACTAGTTTGCGGTACACCAGCCAATCTGCTTGTGGTCCAAAATTTTAGAGGTGTACACGAGTCAAATTGAGTCGAGTTAGGCCACTAGCTAACCCTATCTCGAACTCAGCTCAGCTTGGTCCTTGAGCCCGACTGTCCAGCTTAGCTCAGTTGGGTCAGTAGCTCAAGCCAGTTGGAGCCGATTTCGACCCAAGATCAAGCCTCTACGCCATTTTCTCAAACACATGGAGTGCACCTTCAATTTCTCATGGAATGTAAAATAATAGGAACGGTTTATAAGTATTTCATCAAATACTCAGTATACAACATAAAAATCAAGGGTATTTGTTTCATATCCATACCTTCCTGCCACCAGCTAACACCTCGTTGAGTCATTTCATCAAACACTTGTTGAACAACGTCAATATCAAAATAACCGAGTCACTGAAGTGGTTCGATTTGAGTTGGGCTTCGATCCGAGTCAAGTCGAGCTCGGGCAAGCTCAAACTCAGCTTGAAATTATTTTGAGCTCAAAAAATCAGCTCAACTTAGCTTGAACTCAGTTTTATACTGAGTCGAAATGAGCTTTTCAAGTCGAGTCAAGTGAACTAACCAATTGCTAACTCGGTTCGCGTCCAGCTCCATCCGTAATGTTCAAAATAAATGGATGGCTAAAGAAAATTTGTTTTAGCTTACGCGTGTAGTTACGTATTACGTAGCCCACTTACCATATCTTTTAATCAGATATCACTGCGGCCCACCTGATGGAAATATGGGATCTCACACACGTGCCATATTGGCATGTGGTCCGGGAGGTGGATGGGCATGGATCTCCACACGTGCGGGATGATAAAACCCATGTTGCAAAATCATGTTATTCGTCCGCAAACCCTATACCCTCCAATGCTCCAACTGCTGTAGTTGATGGAATTGACATAAATGAAACCTCTATGATTGATCTTCGGATTGGAGGAGGTTACGCATGACCTACAATGTGATGTGTGGGGCCTACCAAGATGTGTATGTGACATCCAATCCGTCTATCATATGCATCCCTTCATTTTTCTCCTGGAGCTCAAAGAACAGAGGGATCCAGTACTCAGGTGGGCCACATCACAGGGAACAGTTGGAATAGGGACCCCACAGGATGAATGGTCAACCCAAAAATCAGACCATTTCCAAAACTCAGGTGGGCCACACATCATGCCTAAGACCTCTAAAATCTCGTGGTGTGGGGTACTTGAGTTTTGGACGACTGATTTTTTAGTTCCAAGAAAAACATGTGGGTCCCATGAAAGGCGGGTTGAAAAATCATGCACACATCAAAGTGGACCCCACACATCACAATGTAAGTTAACCTACAAAACCTTGTAACGGAGTCGGCCTCCATAATCAAAGTGAAAAGAATATATCTTCAAAAATCGAATTTGGGCCGTCCATCGCCGACGATGGATATATCATGGAATTCCAAATCCTTAATTGATCACACGGTCCAATCAAACTGATTTATGTTCTAAGGTCAATTTTCGTCAATGGTGGGCCCCTTACCAAGTCAAAATTACCAACCATACACTTCCACTACAATGATCAAGTTAGTATAATGAACTAAAATGGCCCACACATGTACCTAAAGCACTAGCTTATTATGATCTTGATCTGAAACACTACCTTGTTTTGAATAATTAATACAATGCACAAAGCGCAAAAGATTGCCAGAGAATCCCAAATCATTCGATGGCGAAACCGAGCTCAGTTGAAGAAGGATCGAGTTTTGTTTAAATTTAATTTGAGCCGAGTCAGACTTAGCGAGTCACTCGATGATGTTTCTGAATTATTGAATCCCAAATCATATATCATGCAACCTGGTCTTATTGAACTCAGTTCAGGTTGGATCGAGTTTCATTTAAAACTCAGGTCAAGTCATCACCTGGTTAACTCAGCGAGTCACTCGGCGATGTTTCTAAAATATGGAATCCCAAATCATATTTCACGTGATTTCGTCACATTGAACTCAATTTGGGTTTGATCGGGTTTTGTTTAAAACTCGACTCAAGTCATCACTTTGCCAAGTCAGCGACCAAATGCTTGAGGTTCAACGAAGTCCTATCTAAAAACCAGATTTGAGTCACCACCTTGCGAGTCTGAGTCAATTACTCAGACCTTACTTGACTGGGTTTCTAAACGATAGTTCAAAAGCCTGAAAACCCAACTCGAATAGATATGCAGCTGAGTCAAGTCGACTCGAAGACTCAAGTCGAGTCAACTCAGGAAGTATTTAAAGCAATAATAGATATTTGAAATAGAATGAGTGAAAGAAAAAAAGGCCAGAATACTGAGTTAGAATGGACTAAATCTCCAGTAACCTGGCTTGAAATCGAGTCGAGTTGACTCGGGTGAGTTTCGAGTCAAGTCACTGAGTTTTAGAACTACAATTAATCTAAACTATGGTATGCTGTAAGTATCCTCAGCCGTAGATCATCTGACTAAACAATCAGGAAAGCATATCAGAGTACCTGAAACACTAACATTTCAAGCCCATGTCACAAAAACAAGCATTTGTTTAGTTGTTTGACTTATAATGCTAACATTGAATAAGGAGTTAGGTTAATGTCAAACACAACTAATGTGGCCAAAATAATGTCTTAGTCAAGATCAATCTATCTTGTAGAATGATTGGTACTAATTTTTAGCCATGTCACATGCATGGTGGGGGCCACCTGACAAGGGGACCTACGTAGCTTTTAGCCATATTGCATGTGGCAGGCCTGGCCTGTACGCGGCTTGGAATGGTTGAATGAGAATCTTTACCGATTAATCCATACCGTCGATTGCGAGTATTCTAGCTCTCGCATGGGACATTGCGTCAAACAGCGATTTGTAACTAACCCTAAGTAGAGTTGGACCGAGTTAGGGCTTACCCGACTCGATCCAGTTTTGAAATAGGCCTAATCCAAACTTAACCAGACTCAGTACCGAGTCCAGCATGCATGACCGATCCGAGTCTAGGTCTGGCCTGGACTAAGCCAGACCGAGTCCATCCTAGTCACAAGTACCGAGTCGGTCGAGTCGACACTGAGTCAGGTCAGGTGCAACGGGTATTCACGAGTTGAAATCACAACTCAAAACCTAGATTCACTTGCCAGAAATGCAGCCTCTCCATCAGCTACATGGCATCTTAGATTTGAAATATCAGATCTGAGTGTTTTTTAATATTTGTGTACAAGTCAAGTTTCAGATTGAGTCAAGTCAATACCGAGTTGAATTTTGGGTCAAGTCGAGTTGAGTTACTAGATGACTTGAACTCGACTCAGTTTGAGTTTAGATTGGACGAAGTCAACTTGATTCAGATCGACTCACCCACACAGTTCGAATTGAGTCGAATCTGAACGAGTTGGACGAATCGAGTTTGTTGAGTTGAGTCATCCTATGCCCAGCTCTAACCCTAAGGTATAAAATCAGTGTATTAGTGCCTTAGAGAAGCATGGGTTCAGATGAGTCCATTTGGCCCAACAGGTCATTGGACCCGACCCAACGATATGAACCATGCCTGGATTTGAGATTGGACCTACTATATCAAGTTTTGAGTCCAAACACCACCTCATTGTCATATGGGTCTAAAATCCCTCAAAGCTTACCTGCCCTGAACCAAAGTTTTAAAAGGGCAGGATTTTGGACCACCCAAAAATAGACCTTACCTAGAACTCACTCAAACCTGACAAGGATTCAACCTAGGAGTGACTTTAATTAATTCCTTTCAAATGTCAATGAGGTATTAGACTAAAACATAAAATACCAAAATCTATTTAGAGAAAACATGTAGTTGGGTGCTTAGCAAGAAGTCTATATTAAATAAGAAATTAGAAACCGAACCAACCCGTCACATAAATAAATCGGTCGGGTCTAGATACTCACCTAGACGGACCAACCCGACCCATTTGCATCCTAATGCTACCATTTTTTTGGGTGCCATCCAATGCTCATTCCCACAATTTATTAAATCGTAATGACTAATCCAAACTAACCATAACGGACATGCGACAGCGAATCCAAACAATTCATAATCATGGGCCCCATTATCGACATCAATAGCTCAGATCAGTCCAATTAGACAATTTTAGCCAAACAATAGAATGGCCCCAATCTCTGAAAAACTTACGAGTAGAGGAATATCCATCACAAAATCTGCCAAGAAGAAGATTGCAAATTCCATGGAGTAGGACTCACCTAACTGTTTGTTTTCTTCTCTTCTTTTTTTATATACAAAACATCTAGGGTTAGACCCTTAGATGTGGGTCACTTAAACAAAACAAGGTTTTATCCACACCATAATATTATTATCAGAAAAGTTTCAATACTCTGGTTGAGTGTGATGGTTAATACACATGCACCAAGAAATTGCACACATGCATATACCCAATGTTAAATTAGACCGTTCAAATTGTCCGCGCCAATTTTGATTGATCGTAACTCAAAAAGTGCACTAGTTCAATTAACTCACTATCCGATTCGTGGACATTTATTGAAGGGTAGACAATGGCTTAGGTATCCACAAATCAGAGATTAGGATTGTTCAACCAATCTGATTTTTGTGACTCTGATCTATCTACATCTGTCGCACAATTTGGGCTGTTTAATTTAAGTTAATGTACGTCGGACGTACAATTTTTGGGTGCCTGAGTATCAACGATCGCACTCTGCTGGAGTATTGAATAATTTAGAAGGTGAGTTGACTCAGGAAGGTTTGGATTATACAAAACTAGGTCAAAGTGGTCTAGTTGGCCAAGGTTGATTGCTCTTCAATGTGTATTAAAAGTAACTTAGGTGTTGTGTAATTTTTAAATTGGGCACTTGGGAATGTCAACCACTCTCTTAAAGGGCACAGTACTAGCTATGACAAAAGAAAAAGAATTGATACTCGGGCGGAGTGTGATAGCTGATATGCAGGCCCAAAGAGTTTCTTCACATGGGATAGAAGTAACTAAAATTAAATTATGGTCCCCAATTAGATGGATCATAGACCAAAAACTTATACTATTTTGATTGCTAAATTTAGTAGACGATTGAGATTAAGTATCCAATGGTCCCATTTCATAGAAAAATGCTTAAAAGAATCAAAGGTTAGGATCTTTTAATCAATATGGTTCTTGTGCGATTGCTTATCTACACTACATTCACAATATGGATGTTTTAATTTGAGGCTTTGAGCATATGCTTGCATATCAACCATCAGCCTTTGCCAGAGTATTAAACAATTCTTGCAGACTTGATGCTTTTAATTGATTATTTGTGTAGCCATGTCCGGTTTCATGATGTATTGAGTTGAGTTTTTAGTACTTGGATTATTAAGTGTATTGGATTCAACTGAAAAGTCACAATGTTGAGGTCATAGGCCACATATACAAGCTAACCTTTGCTCAAGTACATGGTGTATCCTGGTCTTAAACATTGCGGCCGTGAGTCGCCAAAACCCGAGCCTGACTCATTTTGACTTAGTTTGGATCTTAGACCATTTAGATTTGGGTCCTTTTCAATCAACCAAACCATTTTTATATGGTGGCCCTAATAGCATATGTGGAATACCGAAAAACATCTCATATTAAAATTATTTCAAACCTTTGATCATTTAAAGGTATTGAGTCATAGAATACATATTTTGCAGGGACCTGCACCTGCGATTAAAATCTATTTAAGGTTGTTTGAGGAGATGGATGATGAACCTAATGATGGTGATGGTCTCAAATTGCTAGATTTAATGGCAGAAAGGTATTACAATTGGTTTTTTTTTTTTTTTTTTTGGTTAGCTTGTTATTACACCCCACTGTCAGTTGACACTTCACTGTTAGCCACCCCCACTAGGGATCGATGCCAAGACCTCAATGTTGAAACGAGGTATCTTTCACTCAATCTACCACTTGAGCTATGGATCAGGGTGTAGGTATTGCAGTGGGTTGCAAAGCAGGCATTGGATGGAAATGATGTTGATGCACGAGGCAAATAACAGATGAGTCTCGTGTGTCGTTGATATCTCAAATCATTCAACAACAGGGCCTGTCGATGCCATTAATAGACCTTTCAATTCCATCAAGGGTTATTTGTGTAAACAGTGAAAAAATAGAGAAGAGCTGAAAGATTTTTTATATTTAAGACAAACCAAAAGGGGTTGAATATATAGATATTACAATCATCTATAAAAGAAAAATAATAAAATCAGAATCATTTACCTATGGAAACAAACTATACAAGGTATACAATGTATACAAGGCATGTGAGCATATTTAACATCCCTCTCAAACTAATGCTGGTCATCGACAAGTAATAGTTTTCCAACCAGAAATGAGTAACGTGCAGAAGTAAAGGACTTAGTGAGAATGTCGACAATCTAATCATGGGATGCAACATGTGGAAGAGAAATCAGCCTAGACTGAAATTTCTTGTGGATAAAGTGACTAATAACTTCAATACGCTTCGTCCGTTCATAAAAAATCGGATTAAAGGCAATCTGAATGGCACTTAGATTATCAACATGGAGTGGAGTAGGATTTTGCAGAGGAATGCCCAACTGCGAAGGAATGCACAAGTCAGAAAGAAGTCCACATAACCAGACAGGCTTACTACACGCAGCGGACATTGCCCGATACTTGGCTTCTATGCTCGATTTGGAAACAGTAGTCTGCTTCTTACACTTCCAAGAGATAAGAGAAAGTGTCGAGAAAAACACAGTAGCCAGTGGTTGATCTTCATGTGAGAGCGCAACCAGCCTAATCAGCATCCGAATAAACACAAATGTGCAGAGTGTCACACCCCAAACTCAAAAATCGGATTCATAGGAATCTCGATTGCCGAATCCAGCGCCGACAGCTTCCGTAATACCCCATTCTTAGCTCCTAGTATTATATGCCAGATTCCGATCCTCGGATCGTGCAAGGAGGATTTTTTATTTTTATTTTTTTAAATGTACATTTAACTAGTAATAAGCATAACCACAAGATTACCCAATTCACAACGGCAGCATCGTCATCACATATCCACTAATATAATCATTTAAATACAATACTGAAAGGGAAATACATAAATAGAGAATCAAGCTTCAGAAGACCACCGCACGCTCCAAGCTCAACACTGCTGCAACCTAACATCACCTGCACGCATCTATCATGCATAAGCTTATAGAAAGCTTAAAGGGTGGTGTAAGTGTGTGCACAAAGTAAGTGTCAAGTATTCAATACAAGAAGACCACCGCACGCTCCAAGCTCAACATTGCTGCAGCCTAACATCACCTGCATGCATCTACCATGCATAAGCTTATAGAAAGCTTAGAGGGTGGTGTAAGTGTGTGCACAAAGTAAGTGTCAAGTATTCAATACAATACCATCATCATACAATATCGAAATTACTGGTAATTCATAAATCATACATTATCGAAATAAGCAGAAATACTGACAAGATCATAAATCATACAATGACAGAGTAAGCAAAAGTATGGACAAGTTCATAAATCAATAAATATCAGAATACGTAATATAAAATAGTTATGCACTAAGGAGTCATAAAGAGTCAAATATCAGATGCCGAGGATGTAATGTAATATACAAATCCTGCTAAATCTGTCTAGGCCATATAAGTACAGAAACATAGCAACCCAAAATACCATATGCCTGCGGATGTAATGCAATATGCGATGCGAATGAAATGACCATGCTTGGAGTGTGAAGTCGGGATGATAGTACGTAATATCGCAGGCTACAGGGTCTGCCACAATGGACTTCTATCTAAACCAGTCTCATACCTAAATTTGGATAGTCAGACTCAACGTGGTAAAATTCTAATCTCAGGTTGGTCGCGCGCCCAACCAAAATCCTTGCCATAACGAAGGTACACAATAATTAGTTGCGCACCACCAGCCCGAGTGAAAAGTTAATGAATGAGCATGCAACTCCTACTCGATAAGTCCACATATCAGTACGGTTCCTCTCTGAGAAATCACCGGGGTCTAGTACACTCTAAACCAGATCACTGCCACATCGCGCGTAATAAGGTAAGTGGAAGAGACATCACTATCCGTCTGTCAATATCGGGCTCGACTCGTTGATAGCTGACCCATTTCTCGAGCTAGTCAGACTCAGCCTAGCATTGCCCCCTACTCTCGGGTGGGTAAGGCCGCACCCCCTTCCAACTGACCACGACACAGTGGAGAGCGTAACCATCTGGTAATCGACACTCAACGCTCATCTACCCACTCGGTCTAGACGTTGGAGCAACCTCTGGAACCAAGAGGGTTTAGGAACTTTCACCTGGGGATATCTATAGCACCCCATGTAGAACAGATTTTTAGTGTCCCATCTGGGCATCCACGATATGCCTGTGGAGGCTACGACCCTGATGTCGCTAGGGCATACAATAATCACAGCACACAATGCAAGATACATGAGTCATACAATCCAGTCATGCATCAATCCTACGCAAACCGTGCGCTCATGTGAGACAATCTCCACCTATCAGGGAGTCTCATAACAGACATGCAGATGATGCGTATGGGCATGGATCATGATGCTATGCAGTCACATACTCATAATCAGTATCAATAATCGACATCGACCATGTGGACATTTAACCAACATTGACCCTCAAGAAATGGCTCACATAAAGCCTAACATATAGTGAACTCATGGCCTCACACAAGAGCCAAATATACAACACCATGGGCCTCTACATACATCGAGTGGGTTACATCAATGGGCCGCACTAATGGGCCATCATATATATCAAGTGGGCCGTGCTAATGTATCGCACCAACGGGCCATACCAATAGGCCGTAAATGCATCACCATGGGCCCCATATGTGGGCCTCATGTACAACGTGTGAGTCACGTATCTGGGCCTAACAATACAAACAGGTGGGCCCTGCGCATGGGCCTCATACACAACAAGTTGGGCCTATCAATGGGCCCTCGGGAGAGTGACAATGCGGATATTTGACCAACATTAACCTTACAATGTGGACATCAAACCAACATTGCTCCCAAGACATGGTCTGCCATAAACATCATTACATAACTAAGGTGGAATCACATATTGTAAAGGGCCTTATTTACATCCCATTGGGCCTCGAATACATCAAATGGGTCTCATCATATGGTCCTCATATATGTCAAAGTGGGCCTCAACAACAGGCCTCATACATATCACGGTGGGCCTAAATAACGGGCCTTGAATACGTCATAATGGGCCTCATAACATGGGCCATAAATATATCAAATGGGCTTGGACCACAACAAAATTATTTCAATAGTTGTAGGTGTAACATGTGTACCACTGTACACAATTATTCCATGGGGCACATGGCCCACTGATGATGATTAGCACTGTCCAAACATTGGCTAAGTAAATTCGCACCATCCAAACATTGGACAGCTCATCCAAACATTAGACAACATGTCCAAATATTGTCCAGCACCGTCCAACATAATCTGGACGGTGTGGATGAAATAATACATTATGGTGGTGTCCACGTGGTGGCCCTCTAGAGATTTGAACCTGTCTCAGTTAGGCTCAAGCCTTAAAACGAGCTTATCAATGGATGGACGGTTTGGACGTCATGCATACCATGGTGGGGACCCACCGTTCAAATGGATGGACGGCTAGGATGTAAGGTGGGTCCCATATGCATAAAACACATACATTCAAAGGTGTGTCCACACGTTGCTAGGCAACGTTAATACAGCAGCTGTATAGCTGCTGTACACATACACTAGCTCTCCATCCCAAAAAAAAAGTGGGTCTCACATGGGGCCCATACGTTTATTATACCAATAATATGATATAATATTATATTATTATGTATATAATATATATACATATTATAATATTATAATATAATATAAGATTATAATACATATAAATAATTATATATATATATATATATATATATATATATATATATATATATATAAAACAGGTGAGAGGTATTCCAGTGGGCCCAGCCTCCCACCGTCCAGAGGTTGGACGGTGAGGATGTAACACAATCATGATGGGTCCCACCGTCCAGGTGTGGACGGTGTGACTGAATACATACATCACAGTGGGTACCACTGTCCACTGCTGTGGACGGTGTAGATAGAACACATACATCTTGGGGTCCCACGTGGGGCCCACCTTAGTGTCTATATGCCCATTAAAAGGTCACACGTGCTTGGAAGAACAGGAAAACAAATTTCGTAATGGTCCAGGACTTCTGGACGCCCACAAAGGTTCCAATGGCAGACGTTCATCCCTACTGTTTCCTATGATGTCGGCCACCTGAGCTCCATTTAGGGATGATTTTCGGAGGGGACCCACTTCAAGAAGGGACCCACAAAATCAACGGTGCTGATCACGACACACATCACAGTGGGGCCCATGACTAGAGCCGTGGCCTTGCTATCCATCCGTCAACGCAGCAGCGCCTGCTGCTGATGCCAGCGGCAGCAGGTGCTGCCTATATTAAATTTTTTTTTCTTTTCAAAAGACGGAGTTTCTGGGGTTTTGTGTATGTGAGGCCCATATCAAGTGAATCCACTCCACCCATTGGATTATATGGCCCGAGATGAACCAAACAAGTCCAATATCCAATATATTTCACTGTATAAAAATATCAGGGGGGTATTTCAATGGTAATGACACTGTTTTCAACGCTATGGCCCACCAAATACTCGGATCAACCTCATTTTTTGGCTCAATGCCTAAAATGAAGTGAGGAAAGGAATGGATGGTGTGGATTAGTCCCATACATCAAAATAGAGCTTATAGGAGTGGATCACCTAATAAACTTTGAAACAAGCTAATATTATTTTTTTTTATGTTTCCATTTCACACCCAGGGACGTCCCTGGACGCCTGACGGTCTAGGTGAAACGCACATACAAGGTGGGCCTTGCTCAGATGAGCCACCAAATGCAAGGATGATATGGATAAGACTACACCGAGGTGGGGTCCATCTAAGTGGTCTACTCAACTACATCATCACACAAAAAGGAAAAGAGAGAGAGAAAAGAAGAAGCACCCACCTTTGATCGCCTATTCCTTCTTCCGCCTATGCACTCTAGAGCTCTAAGAGGGCATTTTTAATGGTTGAGATGATGATCCAAGGGTTGGATTTGATGGTAGGAAGGTGGGTCACACTTAGCTTCTCCATAGAAGCCATGGTGGTTTCTTGTTTGGAGGATGAAAGGGAGAGAATGAAAGAGAGAGAATGAGAGGGAGACAGAGGGAGGGATGGGTGTGAGTGATGGGTGATGGGTACTTGACATGTAAGGGATGGGTTTGTAAGAGAGAGAGTTGACTTTAGGGGAGGGGTGGTTGTACTTGACATGATGTGGTAATTGAAGGGATTGATTGGATTGATTTGACATGTTGTAAAGATTCTCTTGGGATTGCAAATGCGCGGCGTTTTCTCGAACTGAACGCGGGCCCACATCTTTTGGCCTGGGTATCGCCTCAATGCGTAATACACAGCGTCAGAATCGCTGCGACGGTGCGGTCGCTAGGGTATAAGTCTCGGGTCGAACCAACTCTGGAATACGAAATATGACTTAAGGTCGTGCACGACTGCCGATTATAAATCGCGAGTCACCGAAAATTCGACCGGAAGGACCTTGGAAGCCTATGGAACAATACAGGATAGGATACAGGTCTTACACAGAGTCACCGTGGAGGAGAAGAATACTAATTGATCTATAGTTCCACGTAAGTACTGTATGATACGCAATACCGTAGTCATATAAAGAGTCCGAGGAGCGGAAACAAACTGATTGACGACTTGAATAGCGTAGGCAATATCAGGGTGAATCATAGTTAAGTAAACTAGACTCCCAACCAAATAGCGGTATAAGTCGAGCAGCGTAAGGAGATCACCATCGTCACGACCATATTGAACGTTAAGTTCTAAGGGAGTCTGAACTGTCCTCTGATCCGTCAATGACGCTAAGGTGAGAAGATCTTTGGTATATTTACACTTGTTGACCAGGATCCCACGTTTAGAACGTAAAATTTCAAGTACAAGAAAGTATGTTAGATAGTCGAGGTCTTTCATTTTGAAGGATGATTACAGAATTTTCTTTCAAGCCGAGATGCCAGTAGCATCGCTACCAGTCAAAAGTAAGTCATCAACATAGACGAGAACAATGACAATTCTGCGAGCAGTGATGTACAAAAATAAAGATGAGTTATGACTAATTTGAGTAATGCCAGCACCTGTAACAACATTATGAAAGCATTGGAACCATGCCCGAGGTGCCTGTTTGAGGCCATACAGGGCTTTCTTTAGGCGACATGCCTTATTGTCAGTGATTAAAGATGCAGGAGGAAGTTTCAAATATACTGTTTCTTAGAGGTCTCTATGAAGAAAAGTATTTTTCACATCCATCTGAGCAAGTGGCTAAGAGTGAATAGAAGATATTGCCAGAAGAGTGTGAATAGTTTTCATCTTGGCCATGGGAGCGAATGTCTCATCATAATCATTCCGTATTCCTGTGTGTATCCCTGAGCGACAAGTCGAGCCTTGTATCGATCCAATGATCCATTAGACTTGAGCTTGACAAAATAAATTCATTTACTACCAATTAGTTGTTGGTCAGTGGGTCGAGTGATAATGTCCCACGTATGATTATCATTCAATGCCGCAAGTTTTTTTACCATAGCCTTCTTCCAACAATCATGAGTAGCTGCCTGAGTGTATAAAGTAGGAATATAGACAGTATCCAAAGTAGCATTCATGGCAGACATAGAGCATATCAAGCGATCAGGCTCTCAATGTACACGAGCGGAACGATATATCGAGGTAGGTTCAGGATCTACAACAGGTACAGTAGGTTCGGGTTAAGTAATAGGTAGTGGATCTGTACGTGATCAATGCGAGTAAACCTCCAATGGATGAGGGAGAGTACTCGAAGCAAAAGGAATATTAGGAAAGGTTGTTAGACCAGGAGATTTTGGGGTGTGTGGAGGAGAAAAAGATAAATGAAAAGTAATATATTCAAGAAAAACAACATGTCGTGAAACCCAAACATGACAAGAAACTGGATTATAACATCGAAAATCCTTCTGAGTTTCTCTAAATCCCAAGTACATATATTTAATCGATTTTGGAGATAGTTTGTTACGCTCATGTAAAGTCAGGTGAACATAACAAACACAACTAAAATTACGAAATGTGGAATATGCAGGAGGTAAGCTAGTGAGAACAAAGTATGGAGATTTACTGTTCTGAATATTGATTGGCATCTAATTAATCAAGTAGACTGAATGTAACATTCCTTCCACCTAGAAAGAACGAGGAACACTCATAGTTGTCATCAGGGTGTTAGTAATTCAACAATATGACAATTTTTTCGTTCAACCACCCGTTTTGTTGTGGAGTATCAGAACAGGTGGTCTGATAAATAATCCCATAATCCTGAAGAAATGTACGAAAATCTGTTGAGAGATATTTCTCCCTGAGTTAGAGCGAAAAGTTTGAACTGAAACCCGAAATTGAATCTCCACCATAGAGTGAAATATCTTAAATTTTTTAAAAATCTATGACTTTAAGTGCAGAAAGTAAATCCAAGTATAACATGTGAAATCATCAATGAATATAATAGTATCGTAACCTAGAAAGACATAATTGGTGAAGGACCCCAGACATCCGTATGCACTAGTTCAAATATAAAATATGATTTTATAGTACTTAGAGGAAAAAGAATACACTTACTTTTTGAAAGACCACAAGATGACCAAGAATAATCCAAATCTTTTTTATTAAGAGAAATATTCCCTAACATACCAGAAGAAAATAACCGAATTAACCAATCGGAATGTGGATGACCCAGGCGAAAGTGTCACAGTTTCCACAATTTATTTTTCAAACAAATATCTGATGAAGATGGAGAAAAGAAACAACACGCCGGAGTGACAGATATATCAAAGTCCATCACGTACAGACGATCATACCGTCTACCCATCTCAATTACCTTCCTCGTTCCCAGATCCTGCACAAAATAACAGTTGGGAAGAAATATGACTAAGCAGTTATTGAATGTGAGATGACCAACTAAAATTAAATTGGAGGAGAGGTTATGGACACGAAACACATCACGAAGGGTGAACTAGCGATGGACAGAAGGAGAGAAAGTCAATGATCCAACGCACTGAATGGGTAGTCTAGTACCATCTGCAGTAGAAATAGCCTGATTTTCGGTGTACAGACGAATGTCATGAAGATAGGATACAGCCCTAGTCATATGATTAGAAGCACCTGAATCAAAGAATCATATAGAAGATACGGATATACCTAACATATCAGCCGCATAAAGGGCCTGAATAATTTGTTGGAGCATCACAGGTGTAACAGCCCGAATTTTCACGGCCAGAGTTTGTACTCATGCTCGAGGAAACCGGGTGTTAATGATGTATAAATTGGATGCTTTAGAAAATCGTACCATTTTTTTTTTCATTTGGTTCACATCCAGATACATTCATGAAGGTAATATTCATAAGAATAAAATAAACTGCATTGATTATATTTCATCAGAATAAAAGAATAATCAAATGACCTCATGAAGGGACGTTTATTACAACGTTAGAGTTTACAGCGGAAACGTAAAACTAGATCTGAACTTGTTTCTCTATCTTTTCAATATGATCTTCCTTAGGGAGAATGTTCGCTAGGTCTTCAATCTGTACGTCACCTGCATAATCTGTACGGTTGGGAGAGGGTCAATGCCCTACTCATAGTGAAGGTTATCCTTCAAGATTAATAATAATTCAAGAGATTCATAAAAGTAAAGTAAAAGGGCACTGATACGTCTCGTACTCCATTAATACATGAGATATCAGTATGCACAAACAACGTACATGAGATGTATGCTTAGCATAGTGTGTGCGGCTCATCATACGTAGTGATCGTCACAATGTGGAATATAATTCATAGGAAACCCGACTCGACCCGCATCCCATAACTACAGATATTCGTCGGCATGGCCAACACTAACGTGGATTTACGCGAACATCTCAAGGCAACACAACACACGATTGGAGGATTTACATAACATGATGTGTTCATGGAGCGACTAATTACGACATCCAATCCCGAAAAGTTGATGTAACACATATGACGATTTACATACATCGATTGTGCACCACGCCAACCAACCCACGGAATTACGTGCTGACCAAGAAGGCCGCTACCCGTAACGCATTACGTCCATGATAAGATATCTGAATCACTAGTTGTGATACCTCATAACACAACACTTGCACTTATAGAGAATATAGCTGAAATCATCAAGAATATAAACTAAATCATGGAGGTTCTGGAATAACAAGACACATGCCCATGCCTTGAAAGATAAACGGCACAAGGCCAAAGAGAAGAGTGACAATGGTCAACTCAGTAAAAGTGACAATGGCCAACATAATAAGAGAAGAGTGACAATGGTCAACTCAACAAAAGGAGAGTGGCAGAGCAAACTCAAATATAAAGACGAGTGGTAGATCCAACTCAAATATAGAGACGAGTAGCAGAGCCAACTCAAATAAAGAGATGAGGCAGGGCAAGGCTCGCATCCATGGCCTCACATAAATCTAGAGAAATTCACATATATTTGACATCATGTCATAATCCCAAAAGGGCCAATAGATCAACTGATAGGATAATTCCTAGAGAACATGTAAACATAAAATACATGATAAGTCATATCGTAAGAAGCATGAAAAGCCCGAAATTGATGATGAAACGTATAATAACATGGAAGGATCAAAGTGATATGTAAAAGCTAGATAAAGTACATGTAAAGGCAATATCAAGTTCATGACAGTAGGTATAGAAGCCAAAATAATCTAGTATGAAGACAGATAAAATACAGTAAGGCATGTAAAAGGCAGGATAAATAAATCAACTCAAATTACTGTAAGCTTAAAGGATAAAACCCTCACCTCTTATGTCGTATCGTCTTCAAGTGTTGTTATGGTTCTGCGTATACGCCATATGATTGAATTCTAATTTCAAACAATTCATACGATTAAATTATCACATTAGATGACTCTTATGGCTAATATTAAAGGCTAGGATTTCACCTAGATTTAAGTTTAGGGTTAGGATCATAATCTAGTTATGGACCTAATATAGGGTCATTTAATAGGTGAGTAATCTACTCTAATTAATAATTCTCCTGGGTCAATAAAACTCAAAATTTAGCAAGTTCACTTGTTGAGTCAACTCAGTTAGACTCAGCTAGAACCAAGTCTACACTTATTGCCTTGGAAATTTAAGGTCGAACGAAATTTATTTAAGGATCTCTATTGAAATCAATCTGGACGATCTTCTTACCTTTACCTTTAAGACGTTGGATTCAACCTGAACACGATCCTGACCTCAGATTCAGTGAGTCGTGGCTCAATCCACAACACACACTCCCTCTATCTTCCCTTTCTTTCTCTCTCTTGAATTCTTCTTCTTTTCTTTCTTTCTTCTTTCTCTTGTTTCAGAACACAACCAGCCCGGGGCTGGAACTCGGCAAAGACTCACTAGCTGTGGAACCCAGCCAGCAAAGAGATCTCCCTCTATATTTTTTCCTCTCTTTTTTTTCTTCCTCTACTGAACGGCAGCAGGTCTGACTGACAGAAGCTGTTGTTCGGCTGCGCCATTCTATCTCTCTCTCCCACGTTTCTCTCTTTCCCTACTTCTATTTCTTTCTTTTCTTTTCTTTTCTTCCTCTTCTTCCTTTGCTGTTGGACAGTAGAAAAGGGCTAACGCTCTTTCTCCCAACCATGGGACAACAGCTGGTAGTGGCCTGGCGTTTACATCTCCAGCACTTGATCTCTCTCTCCTCTTTTTTTTTTCTCTTTTCTTCTTTTTTTATCCTTTTTGCCATTGGACAACACCTTATTTATAGGGTGCTGCATGTTTTCCAGACGTTTCTTGCGTAAGGCGGCCTCTTATAGAGAATCGGACTGTGGACGGACCCTGCTGTGCATCCTATTTCTACGTGTGCACGATCAGACACTGCGTGCAACCCACCGCAACTCTTCTGATCACTTCTGCCAGCATGGAGGCGATCAAACTTCGGGTTTCTGGCGTCTAGATGGTTCGGATCATGGCCACGACCCGGACCTTGATCACCCAACGGTCTGTGGTGGTTGGAGTTACGTCCGTTGTATCCGCGTTCGCACCTTCTGCAGAAACTCACGAGTCTACGATAGTTGGTGGGCCCACGATCATTGCAGTCTAAGAAATCTACTCCATCCACTCTTTTTAGCGCACGATCTTGGCCTAGGAGGAGGTGTTTTTGATCTAAGTTCCTTGCGCAAGTCAATTAACCGAACCCCTATTTTAGCAGCATCTTGATTCCCCGGCCTAATTAAATTTTGTCTGTTCTTTTGAATACGAAAGGTGGTCCTGCTTTCACGAGGATCTCATCACCGCAGATCGATCATGGAGATGGTGACATGGTCGGTTTGGATTGATTTGTAGGTGAGGATGCGGACAGCTGAAAAGATTGAGATCCTGCCTATTTTCATAAAGGAATCAGCCACACGCACTTGACTTTCCCGCTCCCTCGTGTGCACATGTGTGCGATTGAAGGGTCAGAAATAGGTGGGAATTGGCCGATTTTGACTTTCAGGAATGATGGGCGGTCCAGATCGATCCTTCGATCATCTCCGATGGGCCACACCTCCAACCAGTCGGACCCGCAGTTCGGCGTTCGTAACAGAGGGAGAAATCCCACCTCGAGCGGGATCGGGTCGACGTGGTTTGACCGGGTGCCCCAGTTCGGTGCGCGTCCAGCACATGCGCAGGACGTGCGCATATATCTCCAGTGGGGTCTACTGGATGGCCCTTTGTGAAATCCGCACCGCCCATCCATCATCCCATCTGTTATAAGGGGTTGATACCAAATTTGAAGTATATCTAAAGATTAGGGGGTCCCAAATACACGGTTCTAGGATATTTCCTCCATCTAGGCTGCTTCTATGGGGATCTAAGGGCTATAATTTTGTGTGTACGGTTATATTATGGTATAATGGCATGGTATAGAATTTTGTCTCAAACCGATTGTGGGAACCATGTGATTCAGGATCACGGGTCTATTTTAATGGCATTATTGTATTTATTGTTAATTTAAGGGTTTTTTGAAATCTAATGGTTCTGCATCGTTGAGGCCATGTTTCTAAGTGATTCTTACAAAACGACCTATGTCTAAATCCTTATGGATGAAGGATCATACATTGATTTGGCTTGAGAGAGTGTACATGTACAACTCCGCATGATCAACATTTCGATGACCTGCTCTATGAATGGGAGTTGCTTCCAATGGTTAGATTCATGCCATGGTATGGGTGTAAGGTAAGGATGGTGAGTCTTACCTTAACATTGATGGTCAGATGTCTTGATCTATGAATGAGATCATTCCTAATGATTAGGTTTGTGTCAGGACGAGGATATAAGGCTAAAATAGTTTGATTAGTATCATACACGTGTACATCTTAAGTAAATTTCTTGGTAACGCTCGAGAACTTTTAATACTCGGGTATTGAAAAGTTCGGGGCATTACAACAGGAGTCAAAGGTGATGAAAGACCTTCAGCAGAAACAATACATGCAGTATCACTAACAAATAGCTCGGAAGAAACAATGGCAACAGTAGCAGAAAGAGCACGGCCACGACCACGACCACCACGTCCACTGCCGAAAGAAGATGCATAGGCACGTGTACGGCAGTCTTGAATACCATGACCAGTTCATCGACAATAAGTGCACTATTCTTTGCATTGAACAACGACATGACCCACTTTGTTGCAGCCATGACAAGTTAAATGAGTGGAACCACGGGTTGGTGTAGTGGTGGACACAGCAAGCACCATATCAGATGATCCCGGAGTTGAGGAAGGAAGAGAGAAAACTTTCAGTCATTGTTCCTCAGCCAATAAATCATTAATAACTGAATTCAATAAAGGAGTAGGGCTACGGTTCAAGAGAGCAGCCCGACAATGCTCAAATTTCAGATGCAGCTTCATAAGAAATTATCAAACTTGCACACTTTTGCGCATAGTTTGGAATATCTTAAAGTCATGAGAAAATGTTGGATCCATCATAGCCATCTCTGTTCAAATTGTGACAGTTTGGAGTAAAATGATTAAATATTGTCATCACCCTGAGTAAGGTTAATGAAATCCTATTCCAGGTGGTATAACTGAGTCACATTACTCTATTAATAAACTATCTGGAGATGCTTTCACATTGTCTTAGCAGTGCGATGAGGTGTGAGGCCAACAGCAATGGACCGACCAAATTGAGAATCCAGGTAATAATCCGTCCATTGTTTATTTTTCAATCAACTAATTTGTCAGCATTTGTGAAAGTGAGGATAGTAACAGATCCATCAATTAGTCCTCATAAACCATGACCCTTGTGGAAGTTTTGAAAATGAATGGCCCATATAGAATAGTTGGTACCATCAAAACTATAATGTGGGGCCTCTATACGTGATGAGTCTTTGTCCATTAATCTGAAGTAATGTAAAGCACGCAAAGAGTCGCAGCAGAAGAAGGTTTTAGATATACCTTGCAGCAGGAGATACCCAAGGGATTGCAGTTTTTGGATCTGGCATAATAGCAACAACAACAAGGGTCGCTGGATCTGAAAAATCGAGATCTAGAACTGCAACAAGGGTTACTGGATCTGGAACAAATTTTAGCAACAACAACAGATCGGAGAGCAGAGGGGCGTGCAATAAGGGTGGTCGGACGAGCAGGGGCGACGCTATAAGGGTGGTCAGACGAGCAGGTGCAGTTGGATGATGCTGTAAAGGTGGTCAAACGACGCAGTAGGGATGGTCGGACGACGTAGGGGCGGTCGGACGAGCAGGGATGGTGGTCGGACGCAGCAGGGATGGGGTCCAGACACAGCAGACACTACCAAAAAATCGAGCAAAGGCTATGGAAGTTGAAAGCATTTAGCTACGGATTAAATCCGTAGCAAATTTAGCTACGGATTTAATCCGTAGGTAAATCCTAGCTGATCTGTAGCTAAAGCATAACTCCTCACCTAAACGGTATTAAACATAAATGGTGCTTATGGGGTTCCATGGGGTCATCTAAGCTGCCCATTAGTTCTGATATATAATTTTAGCAGATGAGCTCAAAATTTATATAAATTAAATGTCTAAGTGGACCACACCATAAGAAATAATAAAAATTAAATATCTACTGTTAATATGTTGTGTGGTTTCCTTACAGGTTCGATCTGACTCATTTTTTATATCAGCATTTAAAATAATAATTTAAAATTAATGGACGAAGTGGATATGTAAAATACATATCCAGTGGACCCCACGGTCCTAAAACTCAACTCCCAAAGGGGCCGTCCGTCACGTGCCCCTTCAGAAACTGCCAAAATGGGATTGCGTACTAAGCAGTATGCTCTTATCGTACGGAGTAAACTCAATTAGGCCCACCGTGAATGCAATTGTCTTATCCACTATGTCCATCCATTTTTTCAGATCATTTTAGTGGTTGATACTAAAATTGAGGTATATCTAAAACTCAAGTGAATACATACCATAGGAAACCATGGGAATAATGATTTCCACCGTTGAAACATTTCTATGGCCTGCAGTAATGTTCATTTGTCATCCAACCTATTCATAATATCACAAAGACATGGAAGAAGTGAAAGCACAAATATCATATTGATCTAAAACTTTTATGGCCCCCAGGAAATTTTCAATGGTAGATGTTGAATTCACACTATTTTCAGTGGTGTGGTCCATTTGAGCTTCATTTTTAGGCTAAAGACCTAAAATTATCTTCTAAAATGTATGGACAGAGTGGATAAAATTCACGAATGACTGTGGGACCCACAGAGTTTAGTCAGTACGCTAAGCATACTGAGTTACTCAGTACACAATCCGCTTCAAAAATGCCCTCCCCAAACCAAAACCTTTCCGTTCGCAATTTTCTCTCGCGCATAGGAAGACGAAAACCCATCTTTCCATCTCTCTCTCACACTTATCCTCTCTCTTTCCCTTGCCCTCTCTCGATCTCCCGCTCTCCTCACCCTCTCTCCCTGTCTATTGGCCGCATTCCCTTATCTCTGTTGTCAAAACCCCTTTTCACCACAAGAAGGAGAAAAAGAAGGAGAAGGAGAAGAAAAAGGATGATAAGTTTCTCTCTCTCTCTCTGTTTCTGAAATCTGTGGTGATTTTTTTTTTACACACGTACACACACCCCCACACACTCACGCCACACGCACACACACCCTACACACGCACGCTGTGGGATTTCACCACTATGGTGATTGAATGCCCACCATTAAAGCTGAATACAGACCACTGCTGCAATGGGAAGGCTTGTATTGAGGGGATTTTTGGGTATGGCCCATCTGATGGGTTGATGGTTACTGTTGAGGCTAAGGCTGCATTGGATGCACAAGTGTATTAACCTATGACCAATCTGATTAAATGAAATGGTAAAATTGAATGATGCATCCTAATATTCATAATGAGGAAGTAGCTTTGCAATTCAATTTCTTTCAACTTGGAAGTAATATGATTGAATTTAGGGCAAGGGTCCTTAGTACGAAGGGAGAAGATATTACATTTTGGTCATTCCCACTTTACCATATTAATATTGCAAATCAGTTTGATAGTGCATCCAAATGCGCCCTACGAGAGGTAGAGAAAGGACACTAATCTTTGAACTTGAAGACAATCCTATACCTGCCCCCAAATACTATTGGTGGACGAGAGGGGATAAAAAAAATGATCAGTGGGGGATTATCTTTCAATATGGAGTACTTTCGAGACTTGAAAAGTCGGGGAGGATTCACTTTCAAGGGGAAGTTGGTGAGAAGTTTCAACCTCTACAACCAATCTTCCTGGATCCTCGAGAGTTATTTATTTATTTTTTTCTAGAACACATGCCAACAAGAAAAGTGTGTGGAACAACTAAGCAGTGCATTATGGTGGCATGCACCATGAAGAAGACCAAAAGCAAAAAAATCAGGTTGGTTTATCCATCAGGAGTGGCCTCATGGGTATGCCAATTGCAGAATTTTGGCATTTTTTTCTCCAAAATTGTCCATTCTATTCTTGGGGTGGCCAACTTGATGAATGGATTAGCCTGATTTTCATGTTATTAGGTGCATCATGTATGCAACTGTATCTATATATAGGTATTATATATGTAAATAACTATGATACACATAGTAGAATATGCATATGGGTATTCCTTGATAGATATCTACATATCTAGTCTAAGCATGCATACAGCTGCATACACTAATCTTGATGGGTGCACTTTCATCTTCATGGTGGGACCCATGAAATAGCTAGGTTGGCACATGTGTCGCATGGGGATGAGAACGAGTGGACTAGTGGACCTCTGCCAGGCACATGCATCTTCTGTGCAAGTAAGGGAGACAAACAAGCACTTAGTCATTGTACTTCAAAATGTTCAAGGTTTATTGCATGAATCTCATCCATGAAAGCTGCTACTAAAAGGTTGCATGATGTGAAACCAAGGGTATGGCATGTGCAATGCACATGGACCAAGGAAGGAATAGAGAAAGAAAAAGTCACATAATAGATGTATGGAGCAAACGTCACATCCATCACAGTGGACCCACAGAGCCTTTTTTGCGTGGTCTCTTTAATTAGATGCTTCACATGGGCTACAATGAGAAGTGGAAAAGTCAGTGTGGGATACACACATTAGAAAAAGTGAAAGGAAGCTGGTACAATCTGTGCGTCCCTTGTGTGATGAAGTCCTTAACTAGTACAATCCATCATTTAGCTTGATATATTAGAATTGCATGCGAGACTTTTCATCTATGCAAGTGGTTTAAGATTTTACTTATAAATTATATTATTAATTTATTGTAAAAATACAATGATTGTAAACTCCTTAATACATTGTATTTTATAGATAATATCTGTATAGGTCCAATCATCTAATAGCACTTCCTTTATTTTCAACTTTTGAGGAGGATGGTGTATTAGGCTAATTTTCAACTTTAATTTTTGGTAAGGCGCAGGTTGAAAATGAACCCCTTGGTTAATCGAGATTCGATTGTAATGAATAGGGAGTGGATGACACTAAGTTTTCCAGACCCACGTTTTATTTCTAGAATAAGAAGTTTCTCAAAGTTTGCACAAGAAAACCTTCCTGGTAGAGAATCTATTCCTTGTCCATGCACCACTTGCAGATGCGCACATTTTTCAGTTTCTTATGATGATATAGATATACATCTAATGAAAAATGGATTCAACCCAAGCTATAGGGTTTGGAACATGCATAGGGAGCATGTATCACCTAAGTGTACTGTACGTGAATCAAGTTCCCAACAATACCATAGTGTCCCGAACTTAAATGAGGTTCACAACGTGATCGTTCAAGAACTTGGTGCTAATAACCTATATGAAGTTGTACAGGATAAGCTGAATGTGACCCCTATAGTTGAAGGCATCTTTGGAGAAAATGAAACCAATGACTTTGAAGCAAATCTACAAGACGCAATGCTTGAGCTATACCCTGGGGCCCAAGATTTCACTGTGTCAACTTTCATTGTACAGCTTTTCAAATTAAAGGTGAATCATGGATGGAGTGAAAAAAGCTTTATAGAGCTCCTTCAACTACTAAAGAAGGTGTTACATTCCGGTAACAAGGCCCCAACTAATACCTACCAAGCGAAGAAGATCATTACAAAGTTGGATCTTGATAATGTGAAAATTCATGCTTGTCCAAATGACTGCATCTTATACTGGAGAGAGAATGAGATGAAAACCATTTGTCTAAATTGTAAAACTTCTAGGTACAAGACTGAAATGGATTCTAAGAGAAAACAATCTCAAATACCTAGGAAGGTGTTAAGGTATTTTTCATTAACACAAAGGCTACAAAGAATGTTCAGTGTGTCATGGTTAGCGAAAGAAATATCTTGACACTCAACTAAGAAATTTCAACATGAAAAGATGGAGCATTTATCTAATTCTTTTACATGGAAGAATCTTGATGACAAGTATACAGATTTTTCAGCTGAGCCTCGCAATGTTTGATTGGATTTGGCTACAGATGGGTTTAACCTATTCGGCGCTTTCAATATGTCGCATAGTTCATGGCCCGTTATGTGTGTGACGTACAACCTTCCACCAAAGCTCTGCATGAAACCTCAATTTACTATATTGACTTTGTTCATTGAGGGACCGCGATAACCAGGAATGGATATTGACGTTTATTTACAGTCATTTATTGATGAACTGTAAAAGTTATGGCAAGAAGGGGTCACAACGTTCGATGCATATCATAAAAATAAATTCAACATGCATGTCATTCTGCTTTGGACAATCCATGACTTTCCAGCATATGGTAACATTTCTAGTTATAGGACAAAGGGTAAGTATGGTTGTCCTGTATGTGGTCCCAACACAGATTCTTTACGACTCAAATATGGAAAAAAATATATTTATATGGGCCACAGACGATGGTTGCCAATGTCAGAATAGGCTAGGACGGACACAAGTGCTGGCACGTTCAACAAGAAGGTGGAGATACGACGTCAACCGATTCGTCTGGATGGGATTGAGGTCAAAAGACAAACCACAAACTTTAATATGCAGTGGGGGAAGACTGGGAAGAGTAATATAAGGGGTATTGATGGAGGCTGACAAGAGCTAGCGGATGATGTTGAATCACCGTGGTTCTTCAAACGGTCTATATTATTTGATCTGGAGTATTGGAAAGATATTCTCGTGCGTCACAATCTTGATGTCATGTATATTGAGAAAAATATATATGAAATCCTTATTGCCTTGATGTTGAACACACCTAGCAAAACCAAGGATGATGTTAATGCACGCAGGGACCTGAAAAAATTGAAAATTAAGAAGCGTCTATGGCTGAAAAAGAACAATGGTAAGGTAATTCAGAAACAAGGTCCTTTCTGTCTAAGAAAAGAAGAGAAAAAACTTTTCATCCAGACTTTTCATGAGCTGCGTGTTCCGATCAGTTTTAGTGCAAATTGGAGGACCATCGTAAAGGAAGATTATGTGGATTTAAAGAGAATGAAGTCTCATTCTGACCATGTGTTGATACAACATCTACTCTCAGTTCTTATCCAGCATGCATTCAGGGATAGGAAGGTCATTTGTCCTATAATTACAAGCTTTTACACCTTCTTTAATGCCTTATGCTCGACAACCGTAGACCTTCAAACACTCCTTACTCTCGAGAGGGGCATGGCTAGGACGTTATGTTAGCTTAAAACTATATGCATGTCATCGATATTTGTCATTATGATGCATTTGTCGATCCATTTGGCTTATGAGGCTCGCATATATGGTCCTGTATACTATCAATGGATGTATCCATTCGAAAGATATGCTGTGAGCGTAATAAGAATAAACTAGCTTAACATCTACAGTTGCATGTATATATAATGTATCATTAACTTTGTTAGGTTCATGAAGACATTCAAGGCCTATGTCCATAACAAGACATGACCTGAGGGTTGTATTGCAAAGCAGTACATCCAAGGGGAGATAGTTATATTCTGCAACCAATATAAAGGAAAACAGAAAACAAACCTACTGAAAAAGCTGGAAAAACAGTTTAATGGAATCATTCCAAGACTACGTAAGTTGAAAGATATCGTTGATGATGACACTAATGATGACGACGTTGGTCCAGTGGATTCGGGTCAAAGTGTTATCCTAGCTGGTATCGAATACGAACAAGCTCGTACATGTGTATTGAAGAGTCATCCCAGCTATGATGAGTGGGAAGGGTATGTACAATAAGCTCATATATATATATATATACATATATATATATATATATATATGTGTGTGTGTGTGTGTGTGTGTGTGTGTGTGTGTGTGTGTGTGTGTATGTGTGTGTGTGTGTGTGTGTGTCTTCCTCACTTTATGCGATTTCAATATAACAATGTTATCGAATATCGCGCAGGAAGCACAAAGATTTCTTGCAATGATGCTATAAGAGGACCAACAGGGTGCCTAGTGAGGACGAATTCATATCTTGGTTGAAGAGGCAACCAGAGTTCATTGAATCTGACAATAATGAATTTAAAGATGTAATGAGAGGACCTCTAGCTTTTTCTATGCAATACAATAAGTATTGTATTAATGGTTTTCTCTTTGTCACTAAGGACTATGAGGAGAATAAAATGAACCAAAACAATGGGGTCAGGATAGAGGATATGACAACCTTTCGATCAAGTGCTAAGGATATCAATACAGTAGATGAAAATCAACCTTACTACGGAGTCCTTTGTACAATTATCCAATTGGAGCACCGAACAGGGTACAAGCCCGTCCTATTTAAGTGAGATTGGGTGAAAGTGACACATCATGGTATTTCTTTTGATGTCGAAGCGAATTTGAGATTAGTAAATTTGTCTAGTATTTACAGTTCAGACAAAGTCGGTGATGAGCCCTTCATTCTTGCAGAGCATACCATGCAAGTTTTCTATTCCAGAGATCCAAAAAATTCTGACTGGCATGTGGTCTTGCAGGTTCCAAAAAAAAATTGTCGAAGAAGAGACATGCGTTCTATCGGAACGATTAAAGGCTGTAAGTAATGCCGATGCAGGACCTGATCTTACCTCATTAGCAATGGTTGATGAGTTGATATTCAATGAATCTGAAGATGTCAGTGTTGTGATCGAGAAAACAAAGAAAAGAAAATGATCAAAAAGAATCTACTGATTTGGTTGTATTTTCTAAGCATGTAACAAAATGATATTTATTGGAGGAAATCTAATTAAAGTTTGGATAATATAGTGAATTTTTTATACTTTATCTGTGATCTAAATTATTTCTTAACCATTAGCTTTTTTTTTCTTTTCTTTTCATATTAGGGAAGAAATAGGCACATGGATTCACAACCAGAGGTATTGGGTGCGCAGGTGCTTAGGAGTACAGATTCAAGCAACACCAAAGGTAATAAGATACTTCTCCTTAATTATATATGTAAAAAAAAAATTTCTTATATATTGGTGGTAATCAATGATGTATATATATAACTGTTATTCTTTTTATGTAATTGTATCAGCTTCTTCTTCATCTAGAAAGAGAGGCATTACTAGGAGGGTCTCTTTACTTGTGTAACCTGATAGGAAAAAAGTCCTAAAGATGAATGAATTCAGGCAACCGAATGAGGACTATTCCGATCACAAAGACTTTGCATCGCAGGTCGGTGTCCTCACCCGTTCTCATATCCCGATCATATACCTGGACTTTTGCCAGGTGCCTCATGAATAAATTCATATGGTCACAGAAAGATTGTCACAGTTTTATAAATTTGAGGGTCATAGTTGTGATGCAAGTCTTAATTATGTTACAAAACACATCAATGAAGCGTGGAGGAATTACAACAGAAGATTGACTGCAAAATATATTAAAAATAAGGATCCTATTGCTGTGAGAGATGGTCCTGCCCCCCCAGCTATCCCTATGGAGGATTGGAGGGTTTTCGTAGATCAACGTACCACTGAGGAATTCAAGAGGGTAAGCAAAAGGAATAAAGTCAATCGGGCCAAGCTAAGAGGACCTGCGTGTCTTGGGAGGCACAGCATGGCTGTTACTCGTCATAAGATGGTATGTATTTAAAAATAAATATTATAGTTTAAAATTAGATTTAAATTTGAATTATCATTCATCTAGATCTATTAATGACGTGTATTTGAATGATATGTAATGTGTCAAAGGCAATGGAGAAGAATCTTACCTCTGATGCTGAGATAAGTAGATGTGAAGTCTTCTTAAGAGCCCATATAAGAAAGGACAAAGTTGTCCAATATCCTGACCTTACTGTAAGTGCATCCCTCGTACCACTAACTAGTACCCTTATGAAAAGCCTATGTATAACTTTGAATTATATTGCATTCATTTGTATTTTTTCACAGGAAAAACTAGATGAGTTCTATAGTAGCAATCCTGCTTCTAGGATGACCGGCATGGATGATGCCCTTACAGAGGTACTAATAAAATTTTAAAATTACTTAAGTTTTATGGTATTTATGAATATCCTAATAACTTGATTTACAATGTTTTACAGTTGGTTAGTTCTGACAATAGAGGGTAAATGCGGGGTCTAGGTTGCTCAATAAGCAAGTTAGGACTGAAGAAGTCAGCCCCTGCTCGTTCAAAGGTAGAGAATATGATAAAAGAAAAAGATATCTTAACTCAAAAGTTATTTCAGGTGAAGAAAAAATTAGATGATATGAGTGAAGATATAGTTGAGATGAGGAAAACATTGGTGGATATGCGGAAAGAGAGACAATATACTCAAAATCTCTCATCACCAATAGTCGTTAAATCTACTCAGGCATCGTCGGTATGCAAGTATAAATTTTTTTACTATATTGAGCTTACAATTATATTATAAACACTAACAATACCAATGTCATTTTATGTGTAAATGTAGCCGGATATTATATATGGGGGTAAGCGATGCCACTTGCTTGGTTTTGAAAAATGTGTAGTTGCTCATGGCGAAGTACATGAAGTTAATCCAAATACAACTGTCCATTGCGAACCGTTGGAGGATGGAGCTTTTGTTATTGTCCTGACTGAGGTTATACAATCTCACGCTCCTTTTTGGAAAGAAAATGAGTTTGCATCTACACTTGGAGAGGCCGGTCCGGGATCATTGTGCAATGGGGGAAAGATGCTTTGAGAATTCAATAATTTGAATAAATTTGGTACTCTATAGTTGAACATGTATAGTGTGCATTTTGAACTAATTTTGAACGTGTAATGTGCATTTTGAACTAATTTGGCACTTTTTTTTTTTAATATTGAATGAACTATTAGGCTTCATATTGAACGAACTACTAGGCTCCAAGGAGCTTTTGAACTATTTGAACGTATTTATAGTCTTAGGCTCCATTTGGTCATCACATTAGTATTTATGAAAATATTTTTTTTTAAAACCAAATGAAGCCTAAGTCCTTTTTTAACTCCGTCAATGCAACTCCTTGCATTACCGGTCCCAAGCCCAGGTAAAGGAAAAGGGAGAAGGGCTTTAGAATGAGATCGTAAACTATGGAGGAGATCCTGAAAAATGCAGTGAGTATCTCTGGTTTTATGGTTTTACTTGTAGATTCCTATATTAATTACTCAAGCATGACGGTTATGCACATTCTTTCAGGTGGATGTTGCATATGGGAGGATTGGAGCTGTATATTTCAAATTCAAGCATTTGGTACGTCTCTTATCAAGAATACACATGATTGGAATGGCCTGATCATTTAGACAGGTCGTATTTATGTATTTGGTCGAAATTGATGGAGTAGACCTGGATGTGCGTCGGAGCTATCCGGAAGAGTGGGGGTCCCTGAAAGGTGGGAACCGCTGTTATGATCATGATGAAGCTATCCATTTTCTATGGACGGCATAGGAGGGGCCTGGCCATTTGGACAGGCCGTATTTATGTATTTGTTCGAAATTGATGAAGCAGATCCTGATGTGCGTCAGATCTATCCAGAAGAGCGGGGGTCCCTGAAAGGTGGGAACCGCTGTTTTGACCATGATGAAGCTGTCCATTTCCTATGGATGGCATTGAAAAGGCCTGGCCATTTGGACAGGCTGTGTTTGTATTTGTATTTATAAGGACTACACCCTTAACCTAAACCCGAACCCATTCTCAAATCCAAAAACCTATAACCTAAACCTAAACCTAAACCATTAACCTATAACCTAAATCAAAAACAAAACCTATAACCTAAATCCGAACCCATTCTCAAATCCCAAAACCTATAACCTAAACCTAAACCTATACCCTATAACCTGAACCCGAACCTGAACCTGAATTCTTAAACCTTAACCTAAACATATAACCTATAACCTAAACCAAAACCTACAACCTAAACCCGAACCCATTCTCAAATCCAAAAACCTATAACCTAAACCTAAACCTTAACATAAACCTATAACTTATAACCTAAACTAAAACCTATAACCTAAACCTAAATCAAAACCTATAACCTAAACCCAATTCCCTAAAGTTAAACCTACACCTAATCCTAATCTCAACTCCCTCACCGAAACTTGAAAGCCCAAACTTAAATCCAATCCTGAACCTGAACTCGATTTCCTAAACCTAAACCATAACCCATTCTCAAATCCAAAAACCTATAACCTAAACCTAAACCAAAACCTATAACCTAAACCCGAACCCATTCTCAAATCCAAAAACCTATAACCTAAACCTAAACCTTAATTTAAACCATTAACCTATAACCTAAATCAAAACCTATAACCTAAACCAAAACCAAAACCTATAACCTAAACCCGAACCCATTCTCAAATCCCAAAACCTATAACCTAAACCAAAACCAAAACCTTTAACCTAAACTCGAACCCATTCTCAAATCTCAAAACCTATAACCTAAACCTAAACCTATAACCTATAACCTAAACCAAAACCAAAACCTATAACCTAAGCCCGAACCCATTCTCAAATCCCAAAGCCTATAACCTAAACCTAAATCTAAACCTTAACCTAAACCTATAACCTATAACTTAAATCAAAACCAAAACCTAAACTTATAATCTATAACCTAAATCAAAACCTATAACCTAAACCTAAACCTATAACTTATAACCTAAATCAAAACCTAAACCTAAACCTATAACCTATAACCTAAATCAAAACCTATAACCTAAACCAAAACCAAAACCTATATCCTAAACCCAAACCCATTCTCAAATCCTATAACCTATAACCTAAACCTAAACCTAAACCTAAAACCTAAACCAAAACCTATAACCAAAACCAAAACCAAAACCTATAGCCTAAACCTAAACCCATTCTCAAATCCAAAATCATATAACCTTAACCTAAACCGTTAAACTATAACCTAAATCAAAACCTATAACCTAAACCAAAACCAAAACCAAAACTTATAACCTAAACCTGAACCCATTATCAAATTCCAAAACCTAAAACCTAAATTGAAACCAAAACCTATAACCTAAACCCGAACCCATTCTTAAAACCCAAAACCTAGACCTAAACTTAAACCTATAACCTAAACTCAAATCCCTAAACATAAACCTAAACCTAATCCTATAACCTAAACTCAAATCCCTAAACCTTAACCTATAACCTAACCTAAACATATACTTATAACCTAAAACTATTCTCAAATCCCAAAACCTATAACCTAAACCTAACCTTTAACCTATACTTATAACCTAAAACTATTCCTAAATCCTAAACCTAACCTTTCCCTAAGGGCCTGTTTGTTTTTTCAAACAAATGGTAAATACGCGATAAACGGTAATTCCCCGTATTTCACGTGTTTGAAAATTTGTAGGAATTCGTGTCCTTGAAATTGGTTTAAAAGAGGTCATTTTAATTTTTAAATTGTATTATAATGCAGATGATATATCCATTCCGTCCATTTGTTTTACTACAATATTTTGAAGCATGAGACAAAAAATAAAGTAGATCTAATACTCAAGTAGCCCACGCCAAAAGAAACAGTGGCTCCACAAAGTTTTTAACGATCAGTATTCAATTTCCTTTTCACATGACGTGGTCCACTTGAGTTTTGGATATGCCTCATTTTTTTACTTATGCTATAAATTCAACTGAAATAATGGATGAATGGTGTAGATAAGCAAAATGCATCACAGTAGGACCTACAGATATTTTGCAATATTCTTGATTTTTGTGTCAAAAAGTAAGCAGTCAAATCAGGTAAGATATAAATGCATAGGGAAATAATCACTATTTTTTTTACACGATATTTACTATTTCACCCGAAATCAAACACGCCCTAAACCTATAACCTAAACTCAATTCCCTAAAGCTAAACCTACACCTAATCCTAGTCTCAACTCCGTAACCTAAACCTAAACCTAAACTTGAAAACCCAAACTTAAGCCCAATCCCGAACCTGAACCCGATTTCTTAAACCTAAACCATAACCCATTCTCAAATCCAAAAACCTATAACATAAACTTAAACCAAAACCAAAACCTATAACCTAAACCCGAACCCATTCTTAAATCTCAAAACCTATAACTTAAACCAAAACCAAAACCTTTAACCTAAACCTGAACCCATTCTCAAATCTCAAAACCTATAACCTAAACCTAAACCTTAACCTAAACTTATAACCTATAACCTATAACCTAAAACCGAACCCATTCTCAAATCCCAAAACCTATAACCTAAACCCGAACTCATTCTCAAATCCCAAAACCTATAACCTAAACCTAAACCTTAACATAAACCTATAACCAAAACCAAAACCAAAACCTATAACCTAAACCCGAACCCATTCTCAAATCCAAAAACCTATAACCTATAACCTAAACCAAAACCTATAACCTAAACCAAAACCAAAACCTATAACCTAAACCCGAATCCATTCTCAAATCCCAAAACCTATAACCTAAACCTAAACCTTAACCTAATCCTATAATCTAAACTCAAATCCCTAAACCTTAACCTATAACCTAACCTAAACCTATACTTATAACCTAAAACTATTCCCAAATTCCAAAACCTATAACCTAAACCTAACCTTTCCCTAAACATATAACCTAAACTCAATTCCCTAAACCTAAACCTACACCTAATCCTAATCTCAACTCCCTAATCTAAACCTAAACCTAAACTTGAAAACTCAAACTTAAACTCAATCCCGAACCTGAACCCGATTTTCTAAACCTAAACCATAACCCATTCTCAATTCCCTAAAGCTATAACCTATAACCTATAACTTATAACCTAAACCTAAACCTAAACCTAAACCTAACATAAACCTAAACCTATAACTTTTTCCTAAACCTTTAACATAAACCTAAACTTAAAATCGAAATGTATTCTCAAATCCTTAAACCCAAACCTACACCTATATTCAAGTTTCCAAAAGCTATAACTTATAACCTAAACCTAAACCTTAACCTAAGCCTAAACCAAAACTTATAACCTATAACCTAAACTTAATTATAACCTATAGCCTAACCTTAACCTAAACCTATAACCTAAACCTAAACCAAAACCTATAATCATATGGTGAGACCATTTCTTTTGTGTCAATTTCATTCCTCTTTGAGTGTTTTTTTAATTCATTAAGAAAAAAAAAAAAAAAAAGTAGTTATACATGATGCACTTCTTTCACTTTGTCTTTCTTTTTCCCAATGCGCATTCTAACTTATGAATGACATGACTATTTGTAGGATGATGGAATATACGAAGCTGTTAAAATTTCAGGGTGAAGTCGAGCACATTTCTCTAATGAAGCCAAAGATTTGTATTTTCAACATTATTATAATTGTAATTGTAATTGATTAAATGAATTGAATTGTAATTGATTGTAATTGTAATTGATTGAATGAAGGATTGTAATTGAAATTGATTGAATGAAGGATTGTAATTGAATGAATGAATGATTGTAATTGAATGAATGAATGAATGTATAGGTGGTAATTAAATGAACAAATGATTATATATAATTTTTTAATGTACAAAATAGCTACGGATATTGACTGAAGCCACTAATTTGACAGGTGTAGCCTTTTCAATTTTGGCATATTGCTACGAACTTTTAGCTACAAATAATATCCATAGCTGTTTCAAGTTTTCACTACAAATATAATTGCTACGAATTATATTCGTAGCTGTTGTAACCTATAGCTACGGATTAAATCCATAGCCATAGGTTCCAAACCTATTGTTACAACACCTACGACTACGGTCGTGCCATGGACTAGCTACGGACTAAAACTGTAGCCATAGGGCTATGGCTACGAATTTTATCCATAGCCTTCGCCCGTTTTTTTGGTAGTGAGAGATGGTGACCGAACGCAAGGATGGTCGGATCTGACAGGTGGTGCCGGTTTTGCATCAGTGAAGCTCTAATACTATGTAAACAGTGAAAAAACAGAGAGGAGTTGAAATATTTTCTATATTTGAGATAGCCCAAAGGGGTTGAATATATAAAGATTACAGTCATCTATATAAGGAAAATAATAAAATCAGAATCATCTACCTATGAAAACGAACTATACAAGGTATACTATCTGTAGAAGGTATACGATGTATACAAGGCATGTGAGCCTGTCTAACAATTTGATGCCATTGAACAACTATTCGATGCCATCTAGAAAATTTGAAAATCGCATGTTAGTTGTAGGACACTTTAAGTGTCCTACTCGATGCCATCGAATGAGTTTTGATGCCATCGACGAGCGATTGATGTCATCAAAGCCATTAAAGTTTCACTTGATGTCATCGAAAAAATTTAAATTTTACATGTTTAGTCGCTGGAACGTTTTGGTGTTTAGTTCGATGACATCGACAGTCTGTCGATGCCATCAAAATCTCATTGAAAGTCTCATCGAATGATCGCACAGAGCTGCGTAAGTGCGGAATTTGTTTTCTATTTTGATTGTGATTCTCATAAAAGTTATATATATAGTGTAATTCAGAATAGGAAGTATCTTAAGGTTTTCTAAATTGTTTCTAAGGTTTTAAGGGTGTATTTGGATTGATTCAAGACTTGTTTGAATCGGGTAATCTCTATTTCTTATAATTTTTTACCTTCATAGTGATATATATTGATTTATACCGTTGTTTTTTCTCACAATTTCCAAACACCATGTACCAGAGCCATTGTGCTAAAATCAACGGATAAGTTCAATGTAAATTTTGGCTCTAATATATCATGCTACTCCAAAAACTGACTTCATTTAAAAAGTATAATGATGCAAGGAGTATTGGCCAAAACACCAATAGCTCTAAAGTTAATGGGGAAGGAAAGGTTGATCCCTATATGTTGGTCCTCTTAGGTAAGTTGAGGCGAGACCTAACCGTGAGTAATTCCTGCTTCGCACGGGTCTCCGAATCGCATAGTCTCATGGTAGACCCCACCTCATGGGTCACCCCACTCCATTCCAATATAGAAATATGATGCATCTTTGGAATCAAATCAAGATACCCACGTCATGTAATATATTTATTTCGTTGATAATTACAAGAATGTATAGAAAAGATACAAGATTGTAGGATATTTTAATAGATATACATGAATCATCTATATATCTATAACATGTACAGTACTTACTAACTGCATTTCATCACGGTAAGCCTTTCTGCTTTGCTAAAACTTTGCCTTGTAAAAGAATATATGAAGGCCTTTAAATCTAATTGAAGTATAGTTAGACAAGTAGAAATTGAGGGGCACATGTCTCAGTTCATAAAAGCGGGCCAGGCTCCTTCAATAACACGAGATCATTTTTAAAACCTTGGTGATTCAACTCCTCACATGGATGACTTAAGTGAAACTATCTACACCATCCAAATTGTGGGTCACAATCCAAATGGAACATATATCTCCAAAACTACAACAGTTTAGCTATTCTAATCGTCTAATTGATGGATATTGAATAGATTATTAGAACTAAAATAGATAGTCGTCCAAATTTTAAGGAGATCATATGGTAAATATCATCTTCTCAATATAGTGTTTGGGTTGTGTTGTATTTAAGTTTGGGTCAGGAATCAGATGGCTTGGATTATCCTGAAACTATGTCATGTGTTGGTTGAGGTAGGTAGGACAGATTTCCCACTAATGTCTTATTCCTGTAGAGGGGCGCGGATTGCGTACTACCCCCATCAGGACCGTGCTAGGGATGGATGGGTCCTGGGGCTCTGTGGGGCCCACCGTAATATATATATATATATATATATATATATATATATATATATATATATATATATATATATATATATATATATATAATGCACGCCGTCCTTTTATTTTGAAAGATCATTTTAAGGCATAAGCCCAAAAAGGAATTAGATAGAAGTCTTGAGTGGACCACACCACGGGAAGCAGGTTGACAATGACACTGCCCACCGTTGAAACCTTCCTAGGGCCACCGTGATGTTTATTTACCATCCAATTTATTCATAAGGTTAGAAAGACATGAATGAAGGGAAAAAATAAATATTATCTTGATATCAGCTTGACCCAAAACTTCGGTGGCCTCCATGAGGTTTTCAACAGTAGGTGTTCCATCCCCCACTGTTTCTTGTGGTGTGGTCCACTTGAGCCTTATATCTACCTCCTTTTTTGGCTCATATTATAAAATGATCTTTCAAAATGGATGGACGGTATGGATAACATACATACATCAAGGTAGGCCCCACAGATCCCCTGCCAGGACCATTGGTCTCTAGTTAGGTGCTGATGAAGGTAGTACCCAATCCGCGTCCCTTGCAGACCATCTGAGCCGTACAAAAGGTGGGCTGCGTCATAAAGATCAATTGAGGTGAAAACCTGGATGGCCCACTCATCGGGAGGGTTAATCATCGGACTGTTGATGGTCTAACCAAATGGAGACTCATGCCACAAGTGGATTCATCCTTATTTCACCCCAGCTGATCTTATGGTGCAGCCCACCTTCTGGACGGCTCGGATGATTTCTCAGTTATCACATAAGTTCTTAAGTTCGAAAATTTTCACGGGAGCAGCAGTCTTTGGAAATTGGCCCATCAAACTATGGCAGGCCCAGGCCCATAACAGGGCCATTCAGTACTGGTTTTTTAGTTTTAGGCCCAATCCCCTATAAACCTGGGCCTGACCTGTTTAACAATCAAGCTCAAAAATCAGGCCCATACCTAACCCATGGCTGTCTATAGAAGCCCGTGTCAGACCCATATTGTCGTAGACTCAAATCCACGTGCCGGCCTGCCAAGTTGCCGGCTCTGATTAAGTTAACACTCCACCCGGCGCAGGTGGTAATGGCATGCATTTCAAGTGGTCGGAAAATCAAACGAATCCGCTCATCAAGAGTCAGTGGGCCTAATTTAGACAATCATATCATGTGGGGCCACCCAATGAGTGGACCGAACTATTTTCACCGGTCGATCCTCATTTGGGGCCCACCTTGTGCTTATGTACAGTGTGACAAGCATGTGGCATGTTGGCACATGTGCTAGGGTTGTATACTAACCGTAGTGTATGTGATCATTCATCCATAGATCATTTCCAGGCCATAAGATATTGTTAGACTCTAGACCCAGTCCATGAGAAAGAACTCGTATGAGCCCACTTGCTAGTGGCCCAATGGCTATGGTGTGGCCCATTTCTAGTGGGCCTACCTACGCCACCTATTGATAGGCACTGCTTGTGATGCATCTAACGGTCAGATCAGTGGCCCACCACTTATATGGGCCTTAGCCCAATCATACCAATTGGAACTTGGAACTTCCTAGTCTGACCAAAGAGTTATTATGCCGTGACTCGACTTTCAGATCATACAACCGGGGCCCATAGTTAGTGATCCGAACCATTAATATTCCTGACTCGGTAGGGCCCAGGTAATCAGTGGGCCATCTTGATTTCTGGCCCAGGAAATTTTAGTGGTGGACCCAACCTGAGAGTGGTCGATTGGCCTCAGCAGCTCTCTTTTGTACATGGAAGGCCGTCAGTTGACTGGGCCACCAATCAGGCCTTAGGGCCAGTCACCCATCTTAGTTTGGGCTGGACCTACATTCGTGCTTTTAACCCAACCAACCCATTTCTGCCTTATCATTTGTGAATCGAGAAAAATCAATCTATTATGCATCTGCGGAACACGGCCCACCGGCCCATCTCCAGCCCAGTAGGGTCCAGCTTAGGCCTGAGATGGGCCATCTAGGATCTCCCACCTTATTTTTAAACTGCTATTGTGGGCCTATCAAGACAGGCTTATTTGCCTTTCAGCTTTTCTTCTCAGCCCAGCCTGGGCCTGTTGCCAGCCGTTGACTGTGCGACAACATGGCAAGTGTGATCTAAACCATCGATCCAGTGGACCCCACCATCCAACTAATCATGCACCATCATCTTCCCTATTAGATGCACTCAGAATGGGCAACAACATATGAGCTCGCCCATGGTGCCCAGGAAACCACTGTGGGCCTATCAAGACAGGCCCATTGGGCCCATGAAGCCAGCTGCGGACTGGGCTTGGGCCCTGACATGTAAGACCCTACTAAGATGGGCTCATATCACTTTATATCCTGCAATCTTTCATTCCAATCATCCGTCATCCAACGCATGCATTACGCACATGGGCGATTGGTTTTCATTTCTCTAGATGTCTATTTATTTGTGCATGTGTGACCCACCCAATCAACGGATGGATGAAGAACATTTACAATGGGAAGTCATGAATACGGATTCGGTCTATTTTCGAATTGGGTAGGATAAGGCCCGGGCCTATCAACGTTTCATGATCAGCCTCAAGCTTACTATTTTAGGCCCATGCCAACTTGGTCCTTGGGCCTTTGATTATCCATCAGGCTTAGTAAGCCCAGCTCAAACTCACTATAAATAAGTGGTAATATTGAACCAGACAAAACAACCAGTGTTGAAACCAAAAATAGATAAAGCCTTTTTAAATCTTTATTTACCTCATTTTTTTAGTCATGCCTTAATAGATAGATATAGTGGATGTCACGGAGTCAGTGTCCAATCCATTCTTTAGAATTGTAAGCGTATTGATGCCCTAGCTCGAGATTAGGTTGATCCATTGGTTAGAGGGCCACATTTTGCAAAACAAATGTATGGCTCTAAAACACTTGACCAAAGTTTTCTAACCAATCTACTTGTTTTCAATATTGGGGCCTACCTTCTAAGTGGACCAAATTAATTTTGGATGAAAAAATGGAACCGACTAGTGGATGGATTTGATCTTGAACCTACTTACCATGATGGCACGTGTGGAGGTATATAGCAAAAAGCCTAAACTTACTGTTTTTTTAATGGAATAATTAATAATCAATCAAACACACTCAAAGTCTTTAAAATACTTTGTACAATTAAAATTTAAAAAGAAACATTTTGTTAGCAAAGCCAATCGGATCTTTAATTTTTGTGAGTATATTTTTTTAAGATAAATTTATGAGTGATTAAACCTTAAATATTTCATGCATGCTACACTATCTCTATTGAAGGTATTTATCCCTAGAGCTGTACACGAGTCAAGTTAGCTTGACTGGCTCTCTCAACTCGACTCATAAAAACTTGACTTGCCTCAACTTAAAGTCGATTCGAACTAAGTTGAGTTGGTTTTTAGAGCTCCAAGTCGAGTTGGTTTTTAGAGCTTAAAAAAATTTCGAGCTGAAATTGAGCATGCCTGAGCTCGAATTGACTTAGAGCAAATCTCAACTCGAATAAGCTCAATGACTTGATTGTTCTGATAATCATGTTACTCGCCAAGTGTTCAATTAAATGTCTCAATGAAGTATTTGTTTCGGGTGCATACACCGTTCATTGGATCAACTAGTAGCAAGAAAAGACGGGATACGAAACAAATCACTATAAAAATAATAATAATAATAATAATAAAACTTCACATTATAAAATTGTCCTCAAATCATGATTTTAATGTTACTCGCTGAGTGTTTGATGAAATACTTATAAATTGTCGTTACTGTTTTGCATTATGTGATAAATTAAATATTTATTGTATGTGTTTGAGAAAATGTCGCACAAAGTCGAACTTAGCTTGAACTAACCTGAGTTACTGATCGAACTAAGTCGAGTTGACCAATCAAACTTAAGGACCGAGCTGAGCTGAGTTCATGTAACGTCCTGAAAATCGAGGGTCGAGCAGAAACTCAGCTCCCGAGTTCCAACGCATCACTTATATGACATAGATAATGATGATTGAATGTTGTTCATACTAGTGCAGTAAACATGAGTAGGATTAGACCAAAACAGCATATCATACTCCGGAGATAGTTAAATTTCGCAAGCGAAATACTATGATAAATATATAAAATGTATAATTTATTGTAAGTCTCCGGAGTGTGAACATGTTAGCAGGTTAATTATATACATGTATACTCTAAAAATGAAAAAAAAAAATATACATAGGTACTTAAATAAAATACAAAATTCCAAGTGTATTGGCATCTAATCAGTAACCCTGTAACCCCGTCGATCAAAACCTGCACAGAGGAGAAATCCTCCTCAACATCATAAAGTTCGGCTCTACTTCGCAAGTATCGCTATTATTTGAAACTAAAACAGGAACTGATTGGTGTTTCAAATACCGTCCCGTGACATGGGAGTGAGTGATTAACTCAGTGGAACTATACAGCAAAGGTTAACATGTTATCAATTCAATCAAGCAGTAATGATAAAGCAGTACAATCAAGCATGTCCTAGATACTCTTGTTAATGTGAGAATGATATGAAATAATGATGTATGCCCTCATCACAAACTTCCTCTTGCGACAACGTCTAACGATCGCGGCATGAATCACTACCACTGTGCTCTCACACTAACGCCATTAGCACATGCAGTGCGATGTCATGAATATGACTACCAAGTTTCTATTAGTCCTTTTCATACAGCAAGATTGGAAAGCTAAGGCACCTCCCTTATATCAATTCCTAAACAATGATCCATTCTAGGGTCGTCAGTCCTAGAAAATCTCATACGATATTACTGTTCTAGATCGCTGTAAAGGGCTCGTCAGCAATCAATACAGGTCTAGTTATATCCTAGATACTACAATAAGGCTCATCGTCCATATGCAGTGTCAGGATATACTCGAGGTTACTACAGAGGGCTCGTCACCAATCAATGTAGGCCGACAGCACGAATATAGTGTCTCATACCACCATAATCGGCTCACGATAGTAGAGTGCTCACTGGTCACTACGGGGAGGCTCGTTGCCCCAGCATAAGCCGACAGCTCGACCACAGTTTCTCATTCCACCATGTCCAGCTCATGAGTCTTAGAGGATCGCGGTACCAAGGTTAAGAAGATTTTGACTAATGAGTTCAGTGCCTTAGATTCAAACAGTAGCGACCAAACATGGTGAACATACATCGGTTAATCGGGTTAGTTGATAAGCTTAACTAGGCCAAGCGTACGTTGAGTTAATCGACATGGAATGCATAAGCACTCCATATGGCCTAACCACTGCCAAACATCCGAAGCACGACTCGAATTCGTTAAACACATCCTACGTGACGAAAACAACGTCAACCACCATTTGAAGAACGGTTACCGATTACCTGAACTATAATACAGTCTCAATCACGTACAAGCTCAATAACAGGCATTTGATTCATATTCTTCATTCAATGAACATATTATGAAATATAACTCAAATATAAATGCAGTACATAGAGAAAATCATAAACATAGCTAACATAAATAATTCGGGCTAAACAATTCATGGAGGAAATCATACACACAAGTAGGGTAATTGAGATTCATATCTCAATATCCTAAAAATCATACATTTACTAAATACTAACTCATTCAAGCATTTTTACAAACACTTAAACTACACTACTCAACATACATCACGTATGTCGACCACATTACATATTAGGACAAATCCTTTCATCAAGGAGTTGTCGCATACATAACAATCATATATCTACGTCAAATAATCATGAAAATCATAATAGCAAATTCCATACGTATACACGTATTCTAACATATACATGAAATACCCTATTTATAACATAGGTTATACATATACATAAATCAAAACGGATAGCGCATTTAGCATATGTAATAACATCCTAGGAATGAATAAATCATTATCTAACATTGAAAGTCTTGAAAACCATAACCTAAACATATATAGTCCGCACATTAAACCAGAAAACGCGTATTAGATATGATTTAGACAATAAATCTTCATCAACGGCGGATAGGCAACCTAAGGCACAAAATAGATTATGTACAACTTCACTTCAACTATCCTAAGCTTCAAAACAGGTTAGGGTTTGATTAACTTACCCAAGAACGGAATTACAATCGCCGGATTAACGATTCAGAGACGATGGATTTGATGTGTAGAAGGAACAACAGGTTCTCTCTTACTTTCTCTCTTTTCTCTCTCTTGAAGTGGCTAGGGTTTAGAATTCGTATGGAATTTAAGAACGAGGGTTTAAGGCCTTTTTATAAGCCCAAAAGTGACTGAAATAGCCCTAGGGCCAAGGTATACTTAGGTTATAACCAAATCGGGCTCTTTCTGATCCAACGGAACACTTCTAGAGGTCCTCTTATCAAATGCGGTCGGACTTAAGCTCACTAGTATTAGATCTTAAGCAAGTTAAGTTTCAGTCCGATTGGGTTCCCAGATCGTCCACAGCGGACCAGTTTCAGCTCAACGATCACCGAAACTCGATCAGGGTCACAAGTGCTTTGACATGTATGGGCCACCTTCTTTGATCCGAGGGTGAATTTGGGTCAAAGACCAACGGTCAGAACGTTTATAAATAACGTGCAAGCGACATGACTCAGATTACTTAAAATCAGATTTAATATCGTAAAAAATTTCATTTTCTCACACTCTTCACTTTAGACTCAAGAAAATGGTCTCAGGACATCGTTTAGGCTTGATTTTTGAGGTGATGGTCAAGTCCAACTTGGCGGTCATAATGATCTAAGTTCATCGCTATCAGACTTTCGACGTGCGGTACGGATCCGATACGAAGTTTCCAAATGCTCTCAAGAGCAACTGGGTTTAGAGTTAGATCCTATATTTCAGGGTAATATAGCGTTAACAATTCTATAGGTTTTAGGTCTTACAGATCGCATTTAAAGTGGTTAGTGCTAATTTCACAAGTAATCTAGTTTAGCGCTAGCTAATACACGTTAAATTTCTAAAGAATTAGGTTCTAAATGATTTCTTTAGCTTTAGAATTGAGTTTTGAGAAGTTACTAAGGTGTTATGGTTGACCCATTGCCTAAGGACGTCTAACTCCAGGTTGGCAAAAAATTCGAAGTGTTACAATCTACCCCCCTTAAAAATAATTTCGTCCCCGAAATTAGCTAAAGGTAATGAGTAAAGATTCTATTATTCCTTTTGCCTAAACTTTACTGATTCAAGTTTATATATACATGGTGGGGTATATACATCTATACTCGTCTGGGGCATTTTTGTCTATCCTCCTTAAAAACTTACTCTTTATCTCTCGCTTATACCTTGATAGTTTACTACAATTTATTTCTTTATCTATTTGGAGTCTTAACGACGGTTCCCATTGTTAGGCATATGATTTAATATGAATAAGTTTAACACTTAAGTCCTCATTGTTCCCCTTTAAAGATTTCCCTATTGACATTTTAAGGAAGATTCAGTCCCTATTTAATGACCTGACCTTACGTATAACGTGAATCAATTTCCTTCGATCCTGGGCCAGTAGGGAAGGGGCCAACCACGCTTTCGCTGCACCACTCTGATCTAACGGTTATATTAGCTGACCTAACTAGATTGGGCTCATAATGTTCTACCCCCTTAAAAATTATTTCTACACAAGGCTCAAGAATCTATGTCTCGATCCGTATGTCGGAATGAGGTGTAATTTAGGACCTATCCTTGACATGAAATGGGAAACAACCTCTCAATACATTGGTCTTCCTTCGTTAATGATGTGTAATATGACATTGGTACCTATAATTATAGAAATGAGCTAAAAATGATGGGTGTTGTGGTTGATTCCAGGGACGGGTGTGAGCTTGCGGCAAGATGTCTAATCTCTATTGGCTATATGTCCTTAACACTTCCCAAAGGCAAAGCAATAACTTTTAGTTGTTGGTGGTCGAGCTAACATGGAAGAAAACTTGTGTAGTGGGTCTAAGCCGGATACATAGACTTTCTGCCTAGTTAGGACAGAAAATTTGTTATATCAATTCTTAATCATAGTTGATCCTGATCTTTTGCTTGATTAGAGCATTGAGTTCATTGGTAACTACTAGGATTAAGAATTCGATTCAAACCGCGAATACTTCGCTTATATACAGTTCCTTTACTCCGCGTTCCCGATTGTAATAAGTCTTTGGGAGGGCAATTATAAGGGGTGTGCTGGTTTATCCTAGCATTTAATCTGAGGGATATATAAGTTTTCCCCGAATGTGACTAGTTCTAAGTCAAGCAAGCCTCCTGAGAGTTACTAAAGGAGCCTTTGAGTATTAAGGAGATCTATCGAAGGAATGAAATCCTACTCCAACCAAGTCAAACCTATTATTCCTTAGTATATTCAGTTGCCTTTCAATTGTCTTAGCATATTCAGTCTTTACACTGCTTAATATAACTAGTAGCCTAGTCAGTAATTCACTAGTTGTAATCCAAAGTCTATGCTTATACGCTAGATGGTTTCATACTATTTCTACTGCAGGGAATTGTTCTATCGCTTAGGATCAAAAGTTGTCTGATTAGGATTGAGTTGCCTGAACCTGAATCTAAATGTGCTCGAGCACTTCACACAGTCCATCCACACAGTAATAACTTCACAAGTCAAAGAAGTAACATGCATTTCATTAACAAAATGTCACAATACATGAAGTACAACATTACATGAATCGCGACGGAGAAAGCATATGAGCAAGACAACTAAGCTTCAAACAGTAAATAACTACCAAACTACCAAACAATTACCAAACCACACACAAAACAAGCAACAACAAACAAACAATGATTACATATAGGACTATTCCACAGAATCTGGCGATCCTGCATTCAACACAGGATCGTCTTCAAAGTGTGGGTTACTTTCATGAACTTATGCTTCACGTAGCCACGCAAATCCATAATGTCCTATCGAAGAGTGGCCTGGCCCTCCTCAAGTCTAACCAAATGGGCTTCTCTATCAGCCCTATCAGGATCACGCTCCTAAGTCCCAGGAAGAGGACTCTCATCAGCATCTTGAGCCTCCTCTTCTTCTTCGTCCTGCTCTTCTTCCTCTCCTATCTCTTCTCCACCTTCTTCATCACTCTCTTCTTCTTCACTATCTGACTCATCTTCACTCTCCTCCAGTATGGCTTGCCGCTGCCGAGGCTCGATCTCCATCTGATTGAGAGTAGTCTCGATAATATAATGGACTAACGCCAGCAATTTCGCCCCAAGTCTATAGCCAAATTCAAGTGCAATCCTGCATATGAGTCGACCGAACAGGAGAGATTCAGTCCTTTTATTTGAACGTGCGATAAGGACTATCTGTCGCAAGACATATGTAAGCACACAAAGCTTCTCTCCCTGCCCCAACTGATACAAGAAATCCACCATCAGGCGGGTGCACTCACTACGGTTGCTCCACCTTGGATAAACATTGAACGTATAGATGTGGTGAAGCAAACGGAAGTTGTCCGTCATATTCATCGCTAAGAGGCTTCTGTTAGATTGTCATTCAACCAGATGACTACAAAGGAACCGTGTGCGGCGATCCCTCTCCTGTGCCCTGTTCAGATTTTTCTCACTGGCATGAACCTCTCCAAGTGGCACATTCTGAAGACGAGATATCAAAGCAGCGTCAACTGTAGCCACCCGATCTCTTCCAACCGAAATTCTAAACTGCAAGGGCTCTAGTGTTGGCTCTCTGATGTGGGCGTAGAATGCTCGAATAGTACCCACATTAACACGACGCTCACCTTCAAATAACGGACCCCACTTAGCTTCAACTAGACGCTCGAACAACAGGAATTCTCCAAACAGCCGCACATCAACATGAACTTCAAAGAGGACTCTACAGCCCTCATAAACACCATGGGACAACTCCACCAACAAGGATCTTCCTAATGGAGCATGGGGATCTAGATCCCACTTCGTCTGCAATTCACGAGTAGCGCTTGAACTAGCGGCGACACCTCTCGGTCTTCTAGAACGGGTTGGGCGACTAGGCCCAGCTTCATCAACGGGGGTTCTCTTCTTCTCCATGAGAGAAAGGATAAGGAAATGCAGAATATGGCCACAACAACCTCCATGAAAGCCATGAAAAAGTGAAAAAAAGGAAAGAAATGAATGAATTATATGGGTCTCCACGGATCTGAGCCTCAAAGAGGTTGTAAAGGCTCAAAAGAAGCGGATATTGAGAAAAGAAAATGATAAATAGGATGGGTAGTGGGTTTGCACTAATTTGAGATTTAAATGGGGGATTTAGGAGCTCAAATCAAAGGAAATGAAGGGATTGGAAGATGGGTATTACTGAGAACGGTGGAAGAATGTATGGATTAAGGAAAAATGAAAGAAAGAGGGATTGGAAGGGCGATTTGAGAGAGATAGGAGCTGTTTTGAAGTAAAGAGAGAGCTTAGAGGTGTATTTTGTGAAGGGAGTAGGTGATTGGGAGGGTTTTAATCAAGGAACCGTGGACCAGTGGGGTCCACAAGTCCCCAAACACCATCAGTCCGTCGGTCGGTGAGGGCTCATCCCACCGGCAAGGTCCTCTCCCCTGGGTCCAAATTGGCATGGGTCCCACCTTGGGTCCCTCTAAAACAGCCCCGATTGGGCCCTTACTTCGGTTTGATTCGATTCGGGTCGTTTCAAAACAAAACGGATACATATTGATATTTATCGATTTGTAACGGCTGAAATGGATTGAAACACGATCTAAACTTGTCAATCGGCGGTCTAGAAGTGATTTGGGGTCGTCGTGTGTGATCAGGAGTGTGCACGAACTCGATCTCGGCGATCGTTTTCAGTAAACTTTCGCCAATTGACACAACTGGAAGTCCTAAATCTGTTTCTAAATTTTTCTCGCACCCTCCTACGCTAAAGTGGCGTCAACGTGCATCGTGTGACCATAACCCAAGTCTAGTTTAATCCAGATCATGCTCTGATACCATCTTGTAACGCCCTGAAAATTGGGGGTCAAGTAGAAACTCAGCTCCCGAGTTTAACGCATCACTTATGCAACATAGATAATGATGATTGAATGTTGTTCATATTATTGCAGTAAACATGAGTAGGATTAGACCAAAACAACATATCATACTCTAGAGACAGTTAAATTTTGCAAGCGGAAGACTATGATAAATATGTAAAATGTATAATTTATTGTAAGTCTCCGGAGTGTGAACATGTTACCAGGTTAATTATATACATGTATACTCTAAAAATGAAAAAAAAAAAAGAATATACATAGGTACTTAAATAAAATGTAAAATACCAAGTATATTAGCATCTAATCAGTAACCTTGTAACCCCGTCGATCAGAACCTGCATAGAGGAGAAATCTTCCTGAACATCATAAAGTCCGGCTCTGCTTTGCAAGCATCGCCATTATCTGAAACTAAAACAGGAACTGATTGGTGTTTCAAACACCGTCCCGTAACGTAGGAGTGAGTGATCAACTCAGTGGAACTATACAGCAAAGGTTAACATGTTATCAATTCAATCAAGCAGTAATGATAAAGCAGTATAATCAAACATGTCCTATATACTCTTGTTAATGTGAGAATGATATGAAAAATGATGTATGCCCTCACCACAAACTCCCTCTTGCGACAACGTCTAACGATCGCGGTATGAATCACTACTACTGTGCTCTCACACCAACGTCATTGGCACATGCAATGCGATGTCATGAGTATGATTACCAAGTTCTTATTAGTCCTTTTCATAAAGCAGGATTGGAAAGCTAAGACACCTCCCTTATATCAATTCTCAAACAATGATCTATTCTAGGGTTGTCAGTCCTAGGAAATCTTATACGATATTACTGTTCTAGATCACTGTAAAGGGCTCATCATCAATCAATACAGGTCTAGTTATATCCTGGATACTACTATAAGGCTCGTCTCCCATATGCAGTGTCAGGATATACTTGAGGTCACTACAGAGGGCTCGTCACCAATCAATGTAAGCCGACAGCACGAATATAGTGTGTCATACCACCATAATCGGCTCACGAGAGTAGGGTGCTCACTGGTCACTACGGGGAGGCTCGTCGCCCCAGCGTAGGCCAACAGCTCGACCACGGTGTCCCATACCACCATGTCTGACTCATGAGTCTTAAGGGATCGCGGTACCAAGGTTAAGAGGATTTTCACCAGTGAGTTCAGTGCCTGAGATTCAAACAGTAGCCACCAAACATGGTGAACATACATCGGTCAATCAGGTTAGTTGATAAGCTCAACTAGGCCAAGCGCCCGTTGAGTTGATCAACATGGAATGCATAAGCACTCCATGTGGCCTAACCACTACCAAACATTCCAATTACGACTCGGATTCATTGAACACATCCTACGTGGTGAAAATAACCTCAACCACCATTTGAAGAACGGTTACCGATTACCTGGACTGTAATAAAGCCACAATCACGTACAAGCTCAATAACAAGCATTTGATTCATATTCTCCATTCAATGAACATATTATGAAATATAACTCAAATATAAATGCAGTACATGGAGGAAATCATATACATAGCTAACATGAATAATTCAGGCTATACAATTCATGGAGAAAATCATACACATAAGTAAGATGATTGAGATTCATATCTCAATATCCTAAAAATCATGTCTTTACTAAATACTAACTCATTCAAGCATTTTTACAAACACTTAAACTACACTATTCAACATACATCACGTATGTCGACCACATTACATATTAGGACAAATCCTTTCGTCAAGGAGTTGTCGCATACATAACAATCATATATCTACGTCAAATAATCATGGCAATCATAATAGCAAATTTCATACGTATACGCGTATTCTAACATAAGTAGGGTGATTGAGATTCATATCTCAATATCCTAAAAATCATGTCTTTACTAAATACTAACTCATTCAAGCATTTTTACAAACACTTAAACTACACTATTCAACATACATCACGTATGTCGACCACATTACATATTAGGACAAATCCTTTCGTCAAGGAGTTGTCGTATACATAACAATCATATATCTACGTCAAATAATCATGGCAATCATAATAGCAAATTTCATACGTATACGCGTATTCTAACATATACATGAAATACTCTATTTATAATATAGGTTATACATATACATAAATCAAAACGGATAACACATTTAGCATGTGTAATAGCATCCTAGGAAAGAATAAATTATTATCTAACATTAAAAGTCTTGAAAACCATAACCTAAACGTATATAGTCTGCACCTTAAACCAGAAAATGCATAATAGATATGATTCAGAGGATAAATCTTCGTCGACGGCGGATAAGCAACCTAAGGCACAAAATAGGTTAGGTACAACTTCACTTCAACTATCCTAAGCTTCAAAACAGTTTAAGGTTTGATTAATTTACCCAAGAACGAAATTAGAATCGCCGGATTAACGATTCAGAGATGATGAATTTGATGTGTAGAAGGAACAACAGGTTCTCTTTTACTTTCTCTTTTCTCTCTCTTGAAGTGGCTAGGGTTTAGAATTTATATAAGATTTGAGAATGTGGGTTTAAGGCCTTTTTATAAGCCCAAAAATGACAAAAATAGCCCTAGGGCCAAGGTATACTTAGGTTATAACCAAATCGGGCTCTTTCTGATCCAACGGAACACTTTCGGAGGTCCTCTTATTAAATGCGGTCGGACTTAAGCTCACTAATATTGGATCTTAAGCAAGTTAAGTTTCAATTCGATCAGGTTCCCAGATCGTCTATGGTGGATCAATTTTAGTTCAACGGTCATCGAAACTCGATCAGGGCCACAAGTGCTTTGACATGTATGGGTCACCTTCCCTGATCCGAGGGTGAATTTGGGTCAAAGACCAACGGTTAGAACTCTTATAAATAACGAGCAAGCGACATGACTCATATTACTTAAAATCATATTTAATATCTTAAAAATCTTCACTTTCTCATATTTTTCACTCCGAACTCAAGGAAATGGTCTTAGGACATCGTTTGGGCTTGATTTTCGAGGTGATGGTCAAGTCCAACTAGGCAGTCATAATGGTCTAAGTTCATCGCTATCAGACTTTCGACGTGCAGTCTAGGTCTGATACGAAGTTTCCGAATGCTTCCTAGAGTAACTGGGTTTAGAGTTAGATCCTAGATTTCAGGGTAATATAGCGTTAACAATTCTATAGGTTTTGGGCCTTACAGATCGCATTTAAAGTGGTTGTGCTAATTTCACAGGTAATCTAGTTTAGTGCTAGCTAATACACGTTAAATTTCTAAAGAATTATGTTCTAAATGATTTCTTTAGCTTTGAAATTGAGTTTTGAGAAGTTACTAAGGTGTTATGGTTGACTCATTACCTAAAGACGTATTAACTCCATGTTGAAAAAAAATTCAGAGTATTACAGTTCAAGCTAAAGTTAGCTACTAACTGAGGTAAGCTGAGCTATGCCTAGGTCAACCTGGTTCAACTTGTGTACACTTCTATTTATCCCCTATAATACTTCATAAGGTTGTTCTGCCTAAAACATCACGTCACTTCCATCAAACCATCACTGTAAAAGCTTGGCATATTAGAGAATGCTATGACAATGTATATTAATGTATATTAAGAGACTCTAACATTTCTCTATATGCACATAAACAAGTTGGTTAAAAGTTTATTTTTCATGTTAAATAAACACTTTCACTTGAAAACATGAGCTTTTAGAAAAGTTATCACCCTATGTTTGGGCATCTAAGCACTCTTTTTTTTTTTTTTCAAAAATCTTATGCCATTGTCGCCTTAGATTTGGACTTGCCTCCTTTTCTGGCTCATGTGATAAAAAAATGGGTACAAAATGGACGGAGAAAGTGGATAAAACACATGCATCATGGTAGGACCCACGTAACACCGTCCAGTAGCTATGTCCCCACTGGTCGTGTCGATATCCAATCCTGATTGTTCGGCCATGCCTGTATATGGTGAGACCCACCTGATGGACGGATACGTGCATCACACCAGTACACTCGTAAGCCCACCATCTGTACCGAAGATCTAAGCCGTCCACTAGACGGTCTGCCACGCTTATCCATAGGCTGAAAAATCGGCTACTCGTCAGTTGACCTATTTATGTGAAGAATGGACGGTACAGATGAGAAAATGAGAAAGGACCAGCCACTTATCATAAGTAATCAAAACAGCCATCTTTTCCATTAACGAGTCACGTATTTAGAAGATCACGTCCGTACAAAAAGGTGGGCCACACCACGACGATCACCTGATATGAAAAGTAGGATGTAGATTCGTTGTATCTGGGGAACCACCGTGATCAGCGCAGCCCTGACTATAGGGCCCACCTTCATGTATATGTTTTATATCCACGCCATCAAACTGCTTTGCCAGCTTATTTTAAGGCATGAGCTCAAAAAATGAAGCAGATCCAATTCTCAGGTGGTCCACATCATAGGAAACAATTGTGATTGAATGCCGACCGTTACAAAATTAGTAGGGACCACCAGTATATTTATTTGCCATCCAATCTGTTGATAAGGTCACACAGACCTGGATGAAGGGATCTACAACACAAATATAAGCTTGGTCCAAAGGTTTTGTGGCCCCTGGAAGTTTTTTTAAATTTTTTATTAATGATGGGCATTCAATCACCAGCGTTTCCTGGTCCACCTGAGTTTTGGATCTGCTTCATATTCGGGGTCATGCCATAAAATGACACAGTAAAACGGATGGATGGCGTGGATGAAAAACACATACATTACAGTGGGCCCCACAGTAACGGATCCACCGACCGTTGGTTCCTTGAATGCACTGAATCCGTGTCCAAACTGAGCAAGCCACACATCTGGAGGGACGCGTGTCAATATAAACGGACCACGGGTGGTATGACGCAGTGGACCGGTACACCCCACCCATTTTCGGACGCGGATTGGTACTGCTCCCGCCAGAGCTTAGGCAGAGACGGACGGTCCTCGGAGGGGATATGTGGGATGATGTATTTGTTTTATCGACACCGTCCATCCATTTTGAAATACCATTTTAAGGCATCAGCCCGAAAGGGATTTAGATCTAAGACGGAGCACACCATAGGAAAGAGTGAGGATGGAACACCTACCGTTGAAAACCTCACGGGGGCCACAGAAATTTTGTACGAAGCTGCTTTTATGTTTTCCCTCCATCCAGGTCTGTCTGACCTTATAAACAGTTTGGATGCCAAATAAACATCACGGTGGGTGGGCCTCAGGAAGGTTTAAACGGTGGGCGTCATTGTCACCGTTGCTTCTGTGGTGTGGTTACTCAAGACTTCCATCCGCTATGCATTGACATGATCTGTCAAAATGGCGTGGATAAAATACATACATCACGGTGGGCCCCACAGAGCCGCTTCCATAGGTCTCTAGCGAGGTCCTGATGGGGTTTGGTACGCAATCCGCTTCCTAAATGGATGGACGGCGTGGATAAAACGCATGCATCATGGTGGGGCCCACCGAGCTTTTACACCACCAAGCTGGGTGTTGTTGGGGTCGCCACCCAAGCCGAGTCCTTTTTTCTCAAGACAAGAAGGAAAACGGAGCTCTCTATTGCAGAAGGCCGAAGCTCTCTCTCTCTCTCTCTCTCCACAAATCTCATCGGCCCTTTTCTTCTTCAGGTACGGATTCCTCTCTCTCTCTCTCTCTCTCTCTCTCTCTCTCTTCTCAAAACCCTAGATTTCTTCAGATCATCTTCTCTTCATTCCACCCAATCCGCAATCTACACTAATAATCTTCAGTCGGTTCGAATCGGATCGACCGCTTCAGATTCGCCTTCGTACGATCCGTTCGATGCCTTCTTTTTTTTTTTTTTTGTCCATTATTGGCGAGCGTCTTCATTGAATTCCAACTGTTCTGATCCGAAATGCAATTTCTGAAAATTTTCCTACTTGCTAATTTTCATTTGTAATTCTGTGTAGTGATGCTTGCAAGAGACTGGTAAAATCACCGATAAGAATCTGTGGTGGTTGACAGATCGAAGGAATTCATTAATCTCCGACAGTTAACAGGTTCTTTTTTTTTTTTTTTTGGCGGGGGTTCTGTTCTCTTATTTATTTGATTTTCCAGATCTGTTATTATCATTTGCATATTTTGCTTCGATCCATCTCGTTTCATCTAGAAATTATAGGTTTTTTCAGCTGTTTTGATAGATTCTTGTGAATGTCTCTTCCGTTAGTTTTCACCATACAACTTGTTTTTGTGTGTGAATTACCATGGGGCAGAAGGTTTGAGAGAATGCTGACCTTGGATAACGTGCTTGGCTCCCACCATCAGATGGCATGTTTTGTCAGAGATCTGGCCTTTCATCAGTTAGGTTACTGTGAACATGTCCTGGACGTAAATAGATTTTTTTTGTTGACCAGGCGAGTCGAACTTGTATTAGAGAAATGGACAGTTGGAAAAGAAGTCCAACAGTTCAAATTCATTGAACGTGTGCACTTTAGGAAGTGAGTTACTACCGTGAATTTTGGTATATGGCATGTTCACAGGTTTACCTGCCGGATGAATGGAAGAGTATATGGAGTGTAATTTTTGTAACAATAGGAGTGAGAATGAGGAATTAGTGAAGATAGCTGACCAATAAGTTTTCCAAAATGTCTACTTTCGATATCTTGGGTCGATAATGAGAGTGAAAAGATTGAGAAGGATGTTGCTCATAGAATTCAAGCGGGGTGGAAGAAATGGAGCTGGATCTTTGGAGTTCTATATGATTGTTGTGTACCACTCAAACTGAAAACGAAATTTTATAGGATGGCTATAAGACTAGCTGTGCTTTATGGGATATAATGTTGGTCAGTTAAGGAACAACATGTTCATAGGATGAGTGTAGCTGAAATTAATGCATTTAAGGGAAAGTAGACTTAGATGGTTCAGTTAGGACTTAGGAGGATTGAGTTGGTACAAGTTGAAGGTTCTAAAAGGACAAGGAAAATGCCCAAAAGGACGTAGATGGAGGTAGTAAGAAAATGCTTGAAAACCTGTGGTCTAAATGAAGTTATGTCCCCTGACAGAGTGAAATGGCGGAAAAAGATTCACTTAGCCGACCCCAATTAGTTGGTATAAGGTTTAGATGAGGATGACTACGATGTATTGACTATTTAAGTACATATTCTTATTGCATTAGGGCTGAAACTCTGATACATATCGAAGGACCAAAATCGATAATTTTGGTGCATGGTTCCATTAATAATTTGAAAACTCGACTCAACTCAAGAGTCTATTTGGTCGAATTTACTAGAAGACTCGGCTGAAAACACAACTGGACTTAAACGTGGGAATGGTGAAAATGTTAAAATTTGAAAAGATGCTTGGGCAATGGATTACTCCTTTGTGATTGAGTTTCCAAAGCTAGCCAAATTAGCTGTGGATATTGATATTTCGGTGGCGGGCTGTTGGTTTGCTAGTGGATCTTTGGAGGTGTGGTCACCTCCTTGTTGTCAGATTCTTTCAAATGAAGACTTTGAAGACTTTTTTCTCCTCCATCGAATTCACATTTGTATATCCAGTTCACGAAGAACAAGATAGGATGGTCTAGCGGATTGAAAGTTCAAGGCATTTTTTTAATTTCATCTTTTTATGCTTTGGTGCACCCTCCCTCGCTTGGGGGTTGTGTTCTGACGGCTTGGCTATGGCGGTATGGGCCCCCCTCGGAATTAGCAGATTTTTTATTTTTTTAATTGAGAGGTAACGATAATTATTAGAAACCACAAACAAAGCGGGAAAGAATAATAAAAACAAAAAGAAAAGGAAAGACTAAAGGCCAAAAAGGGCTACAATGATGCGAGGATCCAAGTCATTCAGACCCGAAGCCCACTTAGTAACCCAAGTAAGAGCCCTATGGAAGGTACAATCCACCGCTTCAAACTTATTCTCAAAGCACTTTTTATTTCTCTCACCCCAAACGGCCCATAAGATAGCCATTGCAGAAATTATGGCATTTTTGTGGCTTGTTGCTAGAAACAAGATCCTAACTATCACTATCCTTAGAAAGCATGGAATGGTGATTCCAAATGTGTTCTTTTATGCAAGGCTAGTGTGGAGACGGTAGACCATCTTTTCATCCATTGCTCTTTTGCCTGGTCGGTTTGGGAGTCTATCCTATCATCCTTCAAAGTGTAGTGGTGCATGCCTGCTTCGGTGGATAGTTCATTGTAGACTGGCATGGGGTTTTCTTTTTGAAATAAGCTTGTGTGGAGTGGCATATGGCAATTTTGGTGGCCTTTTGGTCCATTTGGGCGGAAAGGAATGGGGGATGTTTCAACGAGATTCCAAAAAGTTGAGGGCAAAGTTCTTGGTTGCCGAATGGGCTTCTTGTAATGCACTTTTGAAACATAGCAGCTTGCTTTTTGCTAGATATGGCTATAAGTTTTCTGGTGCCATCTTGTTGCCCTCTTAATAAAACCCCTTTATCTTTATTTTTAAACAAAAAAGAAGAAAAAAAAAAGACTGGACCCAAAACTAAAAATTAAATAATTAATAATTATTTGCAGATATAACATATTAAAATGCATAACTTCATAAAAATTCTGAAAAGTTAACAGAAAACCCAGGAAAAACTGAGTACCAGTTTTTTACCCGACAAGAATTGAAAAGGCTTTAACGAGTTTCTCCTCAGGTTGAGTTGATTCTATCAAGTTTGAATTTGACTCTATGAGTTTTTAAACTATCATGTGGTAAGCTGAAGTTGTTTATCAAGTTGCATATGCTGCAATAGGTTCTAACTGATTTGTACTATCAGTTCTATTAAGTCTGATTGTGTAGTGTGCATGAACCTATTTGAGCAATGCTGCAGTTTTCTTGTCGATTGCCCGTGATGGTGCAGGAGGGCCCACCCTTTGCTAACACAATCCATCAATCTCATGAGCCCAGTTGTGATTGTGGATTGGTGATGCTATGATATCTCCTGTATCAGATTATCCCTAGCTGCCAGTGTTAATGGTTAATTGCAACAAATGATTCACATTTAATGGGGCAGAATTGAATGGTTAGCAACATCTGATGGAAAAGATCTTTGATGTTCGTCTAACCCTCCATGGAGCCTACCATATGAACAATTGGGATTTCCAAAAGTTGTGCCCCATATGTACAGTTTGTTTGTCTGCTGAAGAAATGTTGAATTGAACATTGTATGTTTCCTCCTAGGATCAGTGCCTTTTGAGTAATTGAGTGTAGCCTCTCTCTCTCTCTCTCTCTCTCTCTCTCTGTGGGACTGCTTGTAAAGGGGAGGTTTGTTGCAATTGAGGCTGTTGATTGAGGTTATATCTCTCGGTCATTTAGTTTGTGGTTCTTATTATTTATTTTTATTTTTTTCAGCTGCCAAGAACTTGGGAAATCTAATGGCTATGATAGATGAGCCACTCTATCCAATCGCTATTTTGATAGATGAACTGAAAAATGAAGACATTCAGCTGCGATTGAACTCAATCCGCAGGCTTTCAACCATTGCACGGGCCCTTGGGGAGGAAAGAACTAGAAAAGAACTGATTCCTTTTCTTAGTGAAAATAATGATGACGATGATGAAGTACTTCTTTCAATGGCCGAAGAATTGGGGGTGTTTATTCCCTATGTTGGGGGAGTGGAATATGCCCATGTTTTACTTCCCCCATTGGAAACTCTTTGCACTGTGGAGGAAACTTGTGTAAGGGACAAAGCTGTGGAATCATTGTGTCGTATTGGAGTCCAGATGAAGGAAAGTGATCTGGTAGATTGGTTCATCCCTCTGGTAAAGGTAAGCTCATTGAACTTTATTCACTTGTGCATTTTCTTTGGTTCTCTTCAATGGTTGGTCACTTCTGGTCTCACTTTTCTTGATGAGATTTTGATTAGCAAACATAGAGTGATTCTAATTTTCTTGGATGTCTTGTGGTTAGTTTACAATATTCTTGGAAATGTGATTTCATTTTGTTATTCACGGCTAAACCAAGAAATCTCGCATCAAAACCTTTTCCATGTGTCATGATCTTGCTCTTTAAACTGTAGTATACAGATAAATGTAGATATAGACAACCCATGATAACTGGATCATTCGGAAAAACTGGAATACCCAACTCAGATGCTTGGATATTTGCATAAGGTATCCGCTACACAGAGGCCTGGAATTCTAATTCAGAAGGGGTTTTGAACTCCTGACCTGGTAGTTACATAGAATCTAGAGAGAAGCACATAGATTGGACTTCTACAACTTTTGACCGGCCCCAATCTTTTCTGCATTCATACCTGTATCCATACTGGGGTGCAATAGTCCAAAAGAATATGAGTTTTGCAATTGTTTTTGAGATTCTATAAGTATGATCACATTTGTTGCATCGTGTCCAGCCCAATGTTTTGTTTTGTGTTGACTAACCTATATCATTTTTTTCCCTTCAGAAAAGAAAAAGAAAACCCATTGCTTTAGTGCTTTTCTTGCACAGCTTTCTTTCCTCAAGTTTTCATATTTGACACTTTTAGTTTGTTGCATTTTTATTTTTATTTTTTGTCTATTCCACTTCTCCTTACAATAAGTTTGAACCTCCAGAGGCTAGCAGCAGGGGAGTGGTTTACTGCTCGAGTTTCCTCATGTGGACTGTTTCATATTGCTTACCCAAGTGCACCAGAGTTGTTGAAGGCAGAATTACGCTCTATATACAGTCAGTTGTGTCAAGATGATATGCCTATGGTGAGAAGATCTGCTGCATCAAACCTAGGAAAATTTGCTGCTACAGTTGAACCAAGCCATCTGAAGACTGATATCATGTCTATATTTGAAGATCTAACACAGGATGGTATTGACCTTTTTCTTTCTTACTGATTTTATTGAAGATTGATGGATGTATATATTTGAACATGCTTCTGGTTTATGTCGTTGCCTTTTAGTAGTTATTCATTATCATCCACGCTGTCACCATTGTCATCCTCATCATCATAGCCTTATCCAAGCTATTTGGAGCTGGCTTTACTTTTTTTTTTTTGGCCAAAACAGGAATTCTCATGGTAGCTTGGCAAAAGTTGGATGGCTGGCTTTGCAACTAACATGAGCCCTCCTTTACTCAGGCTGCAGACTGCAGTCCATGTGGTGCAATTGCTACCAAGTGGAATTGAATACCTTTCTTAGTTACTATGTTTGTGAATTGATACTTCCTGTACTTCATTTTGGTCATGTTAGTGTTGAATTTATGTATAGAATGTGCTTGAAGCACTTCTTAATTAATGCTCCTTCAATTGTACTTCATTTCGATCATGTTAGTGGTAATTTGTTTTATAGAATAGATGCTTGGCAGCATGCCTCTTAATCGATGTCCTTCCAATTGCCTTCCACTACCATTATATTGTGGATTCTGTATGCAAGAAATTGAGTAGGTACGGTGGGGTAGGGAAAATATGGGAAGGTGATTTGGAGGTTAGCTCTTTTGGCTGGTATTTGGGCTATATGGGGGAAGGGAATAATCGATGTTTTCAAAATCGAAGTAAGTCAATGGCGGAGGTATATAGAAGGGTTAAGTTGGAGGTTATGGGGTGGGCTTCATGTCTCAAGTCCTTTGTAGAGTGTAATCTTTCCCCTTCATGTTGGGCATCATCGGTGTAATTTGCCTTAGATTTTTTTTCTTTGGCTCTTTTTAATAAAATATCCTTACCTTTCAAAAAAAGAAAACGAGGAAGAAAAAGAAGAAATCGAGCAGGTAATTGTTTCCATTGTTTATGATTACATTTACTAATTGCATCCACACTTCTATAGCAAAACATGACTTTTTTTTTCTCATGCAACAGTTTTGTTGTTGCATCTGCAATCTACTGTTGATGTAAGCAACCCAATCCTTTGAATGAAAATTGTAAATAAATAGACAACAGGTGTGAACTTACGCAACCAAGGATCTCTCAAGCTGGAAACCTCATTTCAGTCTTTAGTGTGAACTCTTAACTCTCCCCAACTTTACACGTTTCTAAATGGTCAACATTCTTTCTTCTTTCTAGTCATCTCTTTGACTTCTCATCAGTTAATTGTAGCTTATTTTCCAATGCTGGGGAAAAGGTAGCCCACACATTAGCCCAATATTTCCTTCAGCAATCAACTCTAATTTTATGTACGAGTTGGTGACTGTTTCTTGATGACATTTCCTTAGTTCCACTAACACTAACAAACAAAAGAGAATCTTTATTGCATGGGAGAGGTCTTAGTTTCAATGTACAAATCATTCCTTGCCATGCTTTGAGTTGCCACTATTAACCATCAGTCCATCCACCTTATATGAGATCCAGAAGAAAAGGAGAAAGATCCAAAGGCATCCCAAAATTTATAATGACAGTCTTAGTTATGGTGGATTGATCTCTTACTTGTGCATCTGATGACGATGCAAATCCTTTATTTCTTTTAAGGTGGAAGGCCAAAGCTCCCATTGTTGGTGAAAGCACTCCTTGTCCTTGAGCTTTGCAAATCTTCTATCAAGATAAGCTTTTCATAGAAAGTGATTCATTCAATGCAAATTCATAGGCAGAAAGTCCATGATACTAGAGATCATTTAACACTTCATGGGGGGTTGGGCTCAATATTTGTAAGAGGGAAGTAAGACATGTTTTTTTTTTAAAAATTTTTTTTGAATGGAGGTTCTGGGGTGGTTTCTCATGATCCTACTCTTCCTTTCTGTTTTGTGCTTTGCCCATGTTGCTTGATTTTAATAAAATTTCTCTCCTACCATTCAAAAGAGGTATATTTTCTCTTCGCTTGTGGATTAATGAAATGTTCATTTTTACAAAATATACCCACCAAAATGGCCAGGAATTTTATTTTTTTATATAAAAAAAACAATGAAAGTTGCACCAGAAACATTCTGTCTGAAACAGTCCAGAACAGACAAATGGCCAAAACAGACTACAGAAAACTGAGACTGAGGCTGCTACGTTTCTATATTCATAGCAAATGTTTCTGCCATTTCAGCAAGAACAGAACAAAATTTACAGCTGTCTTTTGCATATGCATGTCATGACGGTTTAACCTTTTGGTCATTACATTTTCCTTTCATATTACTGTTCCATACAAACACACACACACACACACACACACACACACACACATTCCATTCATATTCTATCTGACCTCTAAGAATGTACTGTTTGATTTGCTGCTTTTCAGATCAAGACTCTGTTAGGTTGTTGGCTGTTGAGGGATGTGCAGCACTAGGGAAGTTGCTGGAACCACAGGACTGTGTAGCTCACATCCTTCCTGTCATTGTTAATTTCTCTCAGGTATTGATATCACAGATACAAATGCTTTTAATCCCTTTGATACTTTTGTGCGTAGGCAATTTTCATTGTTTATTTTTGTTAGTTACTAGCTAAATGTGCTGCTTTCAACATTAGGGGAGCCATATGTTGTGAAATAAATATAATTATCTGTTAACTATTCAAATTAAAGAAGATGATTGTTTACATGACCAACTCCCATCAGAATGAGGTTGTAAGATATGTGGTTTTGTATTGATGATGTTATTGAGTGCCATTAGAGTTCACATATGCTTTGTTTTTTCTTGAGTAGGACAAGTCTTGGCGTGTTCGTTACATGGTAGCAAATCAGTTATATGAGCTATGTGAAGCTGTTGGCCCTGAGCCTACCAGGTAATTCTGTAATAATTTTGTTTTATTCCTCAGTTTTTGCATATAGTTGTTGTTTTGTTACTTTATGGTCACCATGCATTTTATAGCTTTCCTAAGGAAAGCCTCATATTTTCATGTATTAAAACGGTATGTTACACGTATTGATTGCTTTAGGCACTTCATCCCTATATGAGTGTTTGATTGATGGTGACTTGCGTATGGTTTAAGGGCGGACTTGGTGCCTGCATATGTGAGGCTACTTCGAGATAACGAGGCTGAAGTACGTATAGCAGCTGCAGGGAAAGTGACGAAATTTTGCCGCATCTTGAATCCACAACTTGCAATTCAGCACATTCTTCCCTGCGTGAAGGTAAATATGCCTTGTGACACATTCATGCAGTTTCTTTTTGTTTATTCTTCACATTTTGGTTTCTTCCTAGGCATGAAGTTGCTCTTTATTGCGTTGTTTAAATATGCTTCATGAACTTTGTTCTTTTTAGGAATTGTCATCAGATTCTTCACAACATGTTCGCTCTGCTTTGGCTTCAGTAATAATGGGAATGGCACCGGTCTTAGGGAAGGTAAGAATTACGTAATTGTTGTGTATGGGGTTGTTCAATAAAAATTAAAAAAAAACTCATACAGATGATCATGTACTTTTATGTGTGTAAACTGTTAATTTAAAAATGCACACTAATATGTCAATTTCTTTTACTCCCAAAATACCCTTTCTTTCATTGTTCATCACCTGCATATAGACCAGCTAACTGTTGCATGTGATTTTCACAGGATGCAACTATCGAGCAGCTTCTTCCAATTTTTCTTTCCCTTTTGAAAGATGAATTCCCTGATGTTCGGCTCAATATCATTAGCAAGCTTGATCAAGTGAATCAGGTTTGTAAGCTTCATCAGTATCTAGTTCTGGTTTTTATTGATTTTTTTTCAGTTAGTCATGGTTGCAAATTATAATAATGCTAATATTATTAATACTGTTAAGGGGATATTCACACCTACTCTGTTTTACAAGTACACCTTTTCTGCTTCTGGTAATACAATAGTGCAAATACATACTATTGCATTTCCAAAGGAGAAAGGCTGTCTCTATCCACAAGGGTGGGTGTGTTTAGTGGCTCCATATTGACAATAATATATTATTATTATTATTATTTGATTATTCATTTTAATTTTGCAATACTGTTAATCCTAGGTTCCTATTCTGTCCATTATTATTCAGCCTCTGTTTCTCTTTTGTTATTTGCGTTCAAGTTCTCTTTCTTCTTTGTAGTTTTGCTTACTAATTAGTACTGAAAGTAGGTGTGGCAATATAATGATATTCTTGCTCATATTTAGAGAACATAGGAGCTTCCCCCAGCATGCTTCATCTACAACTGCCCCCTAGCTACTTTTTCCAAAAAAATAAAAAAACCCAACAACTGCCCCCTACTTTTATGACTGTTTTCTGAGCATCATGGCTTTCATGTTTAGAGCAGTGTTTTAAAAGGCTATCGATGCATTTGTCTCAAGGTCTACCCAGTTCCATGGGCCTAAGAGGCATGCCCAAACCCAGCCCAAATACCTGCCCAGTCCAAAATCCCAACCTAAAGATCTGTTTGAGTTGGAAATTTGGATACTTCTAAAGAAAATGCCCTTTTTTCCATGTATTGATGTGCAGTTTTGTTGCAGGTTATTGGAATTGATCTGTTGTCCCAATCACTTCTACCGGCAATTGTTGAGCTTGCAGAAGATAGACATTGGAGGGTTCGGCTTGCTATAATAGAGTACATCCCCTTGTTGGCAAGTCAGTTGGGTATAGGATTTTTTGATGATAAGCTCGGTGCCCTGTGCATGCAGTGGTTGGAAGATAAGGTTTGTTGCATTCATTTTTATAGGACTAAACTATGGAGGATTTGAGAGGTTCTTATTGCTTTCAGTTCTATCATTTATTGAGTTTTTGATGCAGGACAATTGACCACTTGCTCTAAAAGCTCGAACTGATAGAGCATGGCGAATTAATCCCTTCATCTCATAGCTCAGGCCCCACATCACATGGGTTAGGACCTTGTCCGAACCCCCCTTGTGGGCACCACATCACATGGGTACCACCTCACAGGAGCCACCTGCCTCACACGGGCCGCCCACCCTGGGTGTATCCCCACATCCCACAGGCTACCCCACTCGAACGCGGTGTGAAAATGCCCCTGCATTATTTTTTATAAGTGCATTTGGCCAGTTCCTGAATTACAATTTAGATGCACTCATAGTTAAATACTAGTCAACCTAAATGATGTTTGAAAAAGTTACATTGTTTGGATTGCACAATCCCATTGACTTGAAATATTGTGTAAGGCCCCCAAGATGCTATTTCCCAGTTTCTATTCCAAGTAGAAACTAGAATTGCAATTTGAAAAGTGGGCAAGATTCTTATGTCATGTGATTGACTAACTAGGATCCTTAATACCTCAAATGGAAGTTACTCTTTTGAGGTTGTAGGCAACCAAACATGTAGTCCATACGATGGATGGAACAAATGCAGCCTTAGGTCATAGGAAATCAAACATGGGCCCATGATTAGATGGCACAAAAGCTACCTCAAATGTGAACCGACCGTTTTCGTGGCTATTGATGAACTGGTTCAGATTGTCCACTCAGAGTGATTGTTGAGAACAATGGGCAATCAAGGGTGGGGCATACATGATAAACGGTTAAGATCTATTATCATAACTTTTCTAGTATTAATTAATGTGGACAATCACCATTTATGGGATGGCTAGAATCACCCATTAAAGTGATTCTTGAGAGTTATTGTCAATCAAATGTGAGAATTACATGATAGATTGTCTAGGCCAATTATCAAAACTTTTTCTTGTAATCTCAACTGTCAATTATCTTGGTCATTGAATGGTTACCCAATCAAAGTGTTTCTTGAAAGTTATGGTTAATCAAATGGGCATATGATTGATGGTCCAGATCAATGATGAAACCTTTTCCACTACAACCATTCTATATCGTCCATTTTCCTAGCCACTGATCAGATGGTTAGAATTGCTTGATCAAAGTGATTCCCGAGAGAGATAGCCAATTAAAGGTACTGCCTACATGATAGACTCAGAGATCAAACCTGGTACTGCCTACATGATAGACTCAGAGATCAAACCTTTTTTTTCACATAATTAATCTAGACCGTCCATTTCCTAACCATTATCAGATAGAATCATATGATCAAAGTGATTCTCGAGATGCTCAGTCAAGGTGGGGCCTATGTGATAGTTGGTCTAGATCATGATTAGATCTTTTTTAGCATGATCAATCTTGATTGCCCATTGATCAAGTGGTTATGATCGTGTGATCAAAGTGGTTCTTGAGATCATGGTCAATCAAGTATGATGTGTACATGATAGATAGTTGTCAATTATGATTTACGAGAACCTTTTTAGTAAAAACAGGATAGACCATCCATTTTCCTGGCCATTGTTTGGATGGTAAGAATCACCTTATTAAAGTGAATCTTTAAAGTTGTACTCAATCAAAGTAGGGCCTACATGATAAACAGTCAGGATCAACAAATAAACCTATCTTAGTAATGAAAGTGATTGTATGGTTAGAATTACCTTATCAAAGTGATTCTTGAGGGTTGTAGTCAATCAAAGGTGGAATGTAGATGATAGATGGTCTAGACCAATGATCAAACCTTTCTTAACATAATTAATTTGGATCCTCCATTTTCATAGCCATATATCATATGGTTAGAATCATCCAATCAAAGTGATTCTCATATCCACTTTTATCAGTCATTGATTGGATGGTTAGGATGAATATTGCAATTCCATATATCATGTGCATCTAATGCTACATTGACTCTAAGAAAATGACATACCAAATTGCAATTTGTATTGTACCTGCAAAACAGATGCGCTGGCCAAACAGACAAAGCGCAGTGTGTAATTAACTTTCAATTGTGAAGTTGCAATATACTATTTGAAACTTTTAGTAAAATCGTGCGCCCAAATGCTTGCCTAAAGTATTTAGTTGTTTTAATTATTTTGTTTATAGACTTAGTAACTTACTATTGCTTGTTCCTTTGAATTTAGTCTTTGGGATCAAATTCTTGTAATCACCAAGTAGGAAAGAACTGAGTTTTATACAAAGTTCATATCAAAAATCTCTACTGTGGTTAAAGAATTTCCAACAACACAAGAAACGTAATTGTTAAAGAGAACAGTTTTGGGACTATTCTGACTGGGCCATTGTCATCCAAGCATTCAATCAATGTTACCAAAATTGCCAGCCCCCTCACATAGTCACATTTCCCATTCCAAATCCACACCAGCCCCCTCACATTTCCCATTCCAAATCCCACTATCTGGGTGATGGGTCATATGCGATCCAGATTGCTATTTTATGAATAAAATAGCAATCTGAGGGAACTTAATAGTAGTACCAATTGGCAATAGGTAGTAAGATGAGGGAAAGTACACTTTAGATTGTTTGGTCATGTACAATGGAGACCAAGAACCATGCCGATTAGGAGTGAGTTGGTACAGGTAGAATGCTCTAAATGGGCAAGAGGAAGGCTTAAAAGGATGTGGATGGAGGTAGTAAGACAAGATTTTATGACCTATGGTCTGGCCCTTAGTCGAGTGGGACGGCAAAACAGGATTCATGTGGCCAACCCCAATTAATTGGGATGAGGCTTAGATATGGTGATGATGATAGCTGTTTTATGAATCCAAAATTCTGGTTCTATACTCCTAGTGTAGATTAACATGTAATCTCAATCTATATTCAGAATGTCAAGATTTATTGCTGAATCCAGTGTCTACCTTTTTTATTTATGTAATATCATATATAATATTATGCGTGCAACCTATAATAAAAACATTCATCATTTCATGTATAAATTTAAATATCAATTTGTTTATAAAGTATATTGTATGCCTTCAAAAGAAAAGGTATTTTATATACCTAGTGTATGAATCGTAGCAACTCATTAATTGGGATAAGGTTTAGGAGATGATGACAATGATGTATTGTAGCAATCCATTCAATCCTACCCCTGGTGTAATACATTGGAGGAAGTAGTGTATCATGTATGCGTTCCCATACCACATACCAGAGTTACCCGTGATCCAGATGATCATGTTTTCAATCCCATAGACAACAACGTACCTAGTTCTAATATCTTCTCAGCAATACTGCCCATCCTCCTTGGGGAAGGTCTTTTTGTTTTTGCTTCTAATTATCTTTGCTGTTTCCTTATCTAGTGATTGGAAAGTGCTAAAATAGCGAGGGTCACACAACTTACAATGTTTATGACATCCTATCCAGTAATAATTCTTTGCTAACTAAAACACGGAATGTTTTGCAGGTTTACTCAATTCGTGACGCAGCTGCTAATAACTTGAAGCGGCTCGCAGAGGAATTTGGCCCAGATTGGGCAATGCAGCATATAATTCCACAGGTTTGTTTTGATGATCTGAAAAATATTGTCCGTGGTCACAATTTCTCTATCCTCTTATGCATGAAAGTTTTAGCATACTGATCCTCTTTATCATGACAATATTGTTAGGAAGGTCACATTTTTAATTCCAACAGATGTACAGGATGCCGAATCACTCACTGAATGAAGCTAGATGTAACACATGTTCATAATTCTTTTGGCATTTGATTTACCATTGGTGGATAAGAGTTTTTTCAACCGATATGCATTACAATATCAAAATTGGCATGGCTGTTCAAACTAACAAATATTGATATTCCTCAACTCGTGCTCTATTACTGGGCATCATTATACATTGATTCAAAGTGCGCATGCGCACGCATGCCCGTGACACATGCGCACACCCACACGCACCCACACACATGCACAGACAACACACAAACACTTGTGTGGAAGTTCTGATAAATCCTTAGCATGCATCATGGAGTTTTCCAGTGCCTCTTAAAGCATCTGTATTTCAATAATGCTACTCTAAGCAAGCCTTCTACATCTGCTTCCTAGTCATGTGTCTGCTGCTCTAAACCATGTGCACGTGTGCACACATTTCAAATATTCCAGTTTAGACTGCCTCATCCCCATGAAATGTTCTAGTTTTGATGGCCATATAGAGGGTGCATACTTTATAATGCGATGGAAGTTTTGATAAATGCTTATGCATTACGGAGTTTTGTAGTGCCTCCTAAAGTATCTGATTTAGATAATGCTGCTTTAAGCAAGCCTTCTACATCTGCCTCCTAGTCATGTCTCTGTTATGAATCATCTGCTTTTAGCTTATGTAAATCAGATCTCTCACCATCTTGGTACTTTCTAATCCAGTATGGGAATTCCTGAAATAGTCTTAAAATAATTCAGAATTCTGAAAAAAAAAAATGCATGTTATAGAAAATACTAGGATTCCCTCTGAATGTTTATCAGCAATCCAAGTTTCAGTATATGTTTTGTGATTAGGTACTGTTAAAATCTGGATGTGTGGTTATTATTATCCTTTTATGTGTGATAGACATCTTGCTTCATGTGACAGTTTTTTTTTGTTTTTTTTTAAAAAAAATTTTAGAATTCTCTAATAAATTGATTAGCATGTCATCTCATAGGTGCTGGACATGATTAATAACCCACATTACTTGTATCGGATGACCGTCCTCCATGCAATTTCTCTACTTGCCCCTGTCATGGGTTCAGACATCACATGCCAGAAGCTATTGCCTGTGGTCATTAATGTCTCAAAGGACAGGTAATGCCACTACCTTACATCCCAAGAACAATTGCTATACAGACTACATGTTCTTATCGAGTGTCCTACATTTTGCAGGGTACCCAACATCAAATTCAACGTGGCAAAGGTGTTGCAGTCCCTCATACCCATAGTCAGCCAATCTGTGAGTCACAAGATTAGTTACTTGGTTAGCCTTAACTTGGAAGTATTATATAATGCTTGATCAAATTCTCCGACCCAGTGATAGTGGTTGCATCCACATAACAATAGCCTAAAGCATGCATAAATCTGGTGGGTCCTAGCCATGCAATTGAAATTGACAGCAACAACCATCGGATGAATAGAAGTTAGAACCATTCGGTGGGGAAGATTTTTGGGGCATGTCCCCATCCGCCATGTGGTTCACCATATGGATTACCAAACGTGGGGAGAGTCCCACTTGTACAGTTTGTTTGGACCCAAATGGGTGTTGGATTGAACATTGTATATTTTTTACACTATTGCCAATGGGATTCCACTTTCATGGTTGCAGGTGGTGGAGCAGACTATTCGCCCCTGTTTGGTCGAGCTCAGTGAGGATCCGGATGTGGATGTGAGGTATTTTGCCAACCAAGCACTTCAGGCAAGTGATCAAGTCATGATGTCTAGCTAGGCAGTCTTTTTTCAGATTCTTTTTACTGATCTGCAGCAAGTTTCTGTACCTATATTGTGCCTTGAAATTAATATCTGCCAACTAGAATTCCCGCAGATTGATCACTACCACATCATCGCATTGTTTTATCCCATTTTGACGCCTGCTTCAATTGCTTGCCTGTCTTCTTTTCAGAAGAGTTCTACTCAGCCAACAGATAAGAACCTCTTGTCCAGGTTTTAGTGTGAGATTATTGGCCAATTCTAATGACTACAGTAGAAGGTCATTGAATGACACATCAGACTCCAAATACATACAGGAAAAGGAACGGATTTTTAACATGCTCAATACAATGGTAAGGATTTGTGATGGTTACCAGGAAACTGTTTTGTGTCAAAACACTGAAACTTTCGGTTTTGCTTCTGTAACTGAGAAGAGCAGATATTTCATGTCTGTTGACAATTCTTTGGAGCCAGTTTAGTGTATGATTTGTGGAGTCGTGCAGTTCTGTAAATGTGGGGCCAATATTTCAATGATCCAGACTTGATCGTAATTGGCTCTCAATGGTTAGGTGATGCCACCAAGATCTTGATTGGAAGATCCAGCCCTTAAAGATTCATTAAAAGTACAGGATTTTCTGCTTGTGGGGCCATGGAGGGGAGATCCAGACCATTGGTCAAAAAGCAGTGATGTGGATGGGCCATACTTATCTTGGATTCCACGGTCAGAACTCTTTGAAATTTGGCCCTTATTACATTGAATGTGGATTTGTTATACTTTGCTTAACTGCCTATTTGTGGGCCACCAACCGAGTTGGAATTGTCTATTGTTGTTAACTTCCAGGGCACCATTTAACAAATCAATAGTTTGGATCACCTAACTGTGGGCCCCCACATGCAGGTAAATTGGTATGCTCTAATTTGCTGATGAGCAGTAGCCTTTACTACCCTACTAACCGAATCCATTCTCTAATCCCCCCCCCACCCCCCAGGCGGTTGCAAGCATCCCATAGGGTGGGTCAAGTTTGGGTCAATCCAATGTTGAGGTGTCCAACCTTTTTAAAAAGAAATTTGATGTAGGAGAGATGGTCAGATGCCAGTTCGATTCCCCTCCTTGTCATTACCCAATGCAAGTGGTTTGCAGGTGATTATGGGTTAGTCTCCCTTTAAAATGGGGCAGGGACACCCAGCGAGGTTTGGGCAAATGGTCTTCACTATAGGTTTGCTTTCCGTAGGTGAGGGTTCGATTCTCCTCCTTGGCTTTACACGTGGTTGTGGGTGATTTTGTGTATCCGCGGGGATTAGTCTCACTTCAAAAAAAGAGGTGGGGACACCCAGTCGTCATTTTAAAAAAAAAAAAAAAAGTGGGAGAGATGGTGGTGCCTCTTGGTTCAAGCTTCATAAAGAAATCAACCCATGCAATTATATATATATATATATATATATATATATATATATATATAGAGAGAGAGAGAGAGAGAGAGAGAGAGAGAGAGAGAGAGAGAGAGAGAGAGAGAGAGGCTTTGGTTAAGCTCCCTGGGGGAAGGCCTCTGGTAAATGTCAACAGAAGCAGATACTAAGAAAGATCTGATTCTCTCATTGTATGGCAGACGAGCATTGGGAGGTACGATAAGACGGGGGAAAGAGTTGTGAAATAAATTGAGCTTCTCTCATGGTATGGTAGACGAGCATTGGAAGGTAAGATAAGACTGGGGAAAGAGTTGAGAAATTAATTGAGCCGGAAACAACTGGAGGCCATTTTCAAAGCATTGGTATTCCTTCCCTAATTTAGAGGCTGAGTACTTAGATGAGGATGAGGATGCCAGCTTGATTCCTACACTTTTCACACTGGAAGTGTCAATGGTTCGGTGATACAAAGCTCACACATGGTCCATGGACCACAATCTCCTTCTGAGTTTGAAGATCTTAGGTATAGTAACCTTGGCCTTACATTGGCTCGATAGGAACTGTCGCTGGATATTGCTTTTAGCCAAAAAAAATTTGTCATTGATTAGGTTTTTAAACTTGTAAGATATCTGATACGCAGATCATTGACACCGGTGGGCCAATAATATGAACGCTTTTGATAACTAATTGATGTACCCATTGCAGTGCATCATACAGCAAGTTTAACATGTGTGGTTGCATCTGGATTGTCCAACACTTGGAATTTGACATGCTTGTGTAAGATCTCTTCATGTTTTGTGGTTCTCCCAGCTGAAAGCCCATTGACAACCATACTGACCGTTAAATACCATGGTAGCTTTTGGGTTATGGCCCCACCCCCAGCAGTCCAATGCAGATTAACAGTCTGGATGTTATGCTGTCACATGTATTAGGGTGCTTAATAATTTCGATTTTTCTTTTCGTAGGAAACGGAAATCATAGGAAGCAGTTCTAAAGCTGCAACATCAGATATTATATGGTCCCTATCTGAATTTCCATGAGCAGAATGGCCCACCTAATTGGGCGACTTAGATCTCTCAGTGCCATTTCCAAATTAAAGTTGGGGCCATACAATGTCACTTTTATCTAGTGACAAAACATTGGGAAGAAATGCCAAGCTCAAAACTGCATTTTTGGAAAAAGCCAACTCAACACCTGCAGCTAGTCGTCAGCTTATCCTACAGTTACCTCTTTTAGAGGGGGAAAAATGCTTTTGCACAGAAACTCGTGGAAAATCCAACGTGGACGAAAGTATTTTCCATGGCTAAATGATAAAAGACATGGGAATCCCCAACGATCTGCCCATTTCGTGGATGGAACCCAGCAGGGTAAACCGGAAACTCACCAAACGAGGTCCCTACCCAACACACGCAAACCCCAGTTTCGAGGTACACCCCCAAAACAGAAGGCTCTAAGCATTGCAATATCAAGCCAGCAAAAATACACAAATGGGTAAAATGGCTAACCATTCCGGTTAACTACATACTTGCAAAATTCATGGCACGGAGAATCAGATAAGCAGAGACGATCAAGCATAAAAAATTTGAGAGATGGGTTTCTACCTATAATATATTCTTTTATTTCTTCTCTAACATTATACATCTGCCTGAATATCTATATAACGTATGTAAAAATAATATAACAAAATTTCCGGTCCCAAGGTTTAATCCACATATGGGCAGAAAATAGTAATAAAACAAAATTTATTTACATCCTTGCATACCACCAGTTCCACTTGGAAAAAAGAAAAGAAATGAAAAGAAAAGAAAAGAAAAAAAACCCCCACATCATACTCTGCATTCCAGTAGCTGCCATAGATCTATACAAAATGCTCTCTTATCCACATCCAAAAATAATGTGTGATCCTGCAAAAACAACTCCCTCTTCAATCAATGCAACATAACAGATATAAATGTCATGCAATAAAGTCAAGAAAGGAATCCTATTTGTACGCACGACAGACGTGTGCGAGATATGGGGCACTATTCCAGCAGTCTAAATCATAAATGCCCCTCCCCCCCCCCCCCAACCCCAAAAAAAAAAAAAAAAAAAAAAAGGTGTGGTCTGCAGTCATTCTTCTTTGGCCCTCAAATCAAAGGGATTAGGATCATCCGAACAGCCCAGCACATGGGCCACAACCCATCTCAAACACATCTGCCTTGCATCCCAATGCAACATGTGCAGTAAGTCAGTGTACAAACAGCATTCCTGGTAAAGATACTGTGAAACAACTCACATTTTGATCAAGCCTTCATGTGTCCTGGTTTGGTGTCTTCCACAGTACATTCCAATACGGATGCATATAGTCACACTCTATGAAGAACAAATACCATGTCTAGCAGAACTATAAAAGGTTCAATGGTGTGCCTAACAAAGGCAGCAGCACATTCCTTGCATTGACCTGTATCTATCTAATTTTTCCCCCCCTGAAGCAGCAACACCCTATGTTTTTTTTAATGTTTTTTTTGTTTTTTTGGTTTTCTTTTTCTCGACTATAAGGAAGATATACATAGTGAGAAAAACAAAACTACATGCTTCAGAATAGGCATTATATGCAAGCAGAACCCATCACTTGACATTTATTGCTGCAGCCATCTTCCTCAGTGTCTGAGAAATTTCTGAGAATGATGGTCGCTCCCCCGGATCAGAAGACCAACAGCTTTCCATCAAAGATTTCCATTCTGGATCGCACCATGATGGAACTTGTGGACGCAATGTGTTGTTCACAATGCCTCCTGCAAAAAACAACTGATGATTAGAAGGGCCTTCTCATTATTTCATAGAGGGATTAAATATCTGCCTCATTGTACAGTGTGTGTGTGTGTGTGTGTGTGTGTGTGTGTTTGTGTATAACAACAAGCTCATCAGTCAAAATATGCAAGCGTATCGTTGTTCTACCATCAAACAAGCACATGCCTCACCCTGGAAAGAGTTCTACCATCTTTTATTATTATTATTTGATTTATAGATGTCAATATTTATAAAATGAAGGGAAAAAAGGCATCAAACTGAGAGAAAAGAATCGCCAACTGCAAAGAAGCAATCTCATCACACTCTCACTTGCTAGAGAACCCGCAACTGTGTGCATTAGCTTTTACTATGGATATCAATATGTCTAACATAGAATTTATTTCACAAATCCTGTTAATGAGGGAAAAAGTGGGATGTGTGATTAAATCTGGGTTTCGGCTAGGTACTAGTCGGTCAATTTTAGGATAGTTGTCTGGCCGGCAGGCTGTTGTTGTTGTCTTTCAAGTTATGTTCTGTCTTGTCGTGTCGTGAGGAGTGTTGTATTTTTATTTTTTTCTTTCTTCCATTTTTAATAATATATTCCCATCCAATTCATCAAAAGAAAACAGCAACTGCAAAGTTCTTCCCAATGGCCAAGGCAAGCTTCAGGACTAGGATTTCACATGCTAGCCCACCTGGAGGAATGAGGGCAGTCAAGGATAAGGTTCTCAGACAATCAAAGTTAGGTCCACAAGTCAATGATATGCATGGAAGGTAACCCTTTCAATTAGATGAGATGGTTTTAAGGGTGGTTCACTGCCTTGTAGGGCTGCCAACAGGTCGGGTTTGGGTTGGGTCCTTGTGTACCCATAACTGGACCCACCTAAGGAAGTCGGCTTCGTGTCCTTCTGGTTCCGGGTCCAGGCACCAAATTTGGGAACCAGATCGAATTCAATCAGATCACAGGTATCCCTTGGGCCTGACCTTAACTGTCAGCAGATCGGGTTTCATCTAGTTTGTTATATGCGACTGCAGAGAACAAGAAAAGATGGCAAAAGGGAAGAACTACAAGAGGCAAAAAGTCAGAGAGAATTTAATACTCTGTAAGAGTAGAGGTTGAAACACAGGCTATCAGAAATTGCGTATGTGTCACAGACTCGCACATTAATTCACATTAAACCATCCAAATTGAAGGACCTAAACATGGATAGGTCACTATCTTAAAATGAGATTGATTGAGCAATCATTAGTTCCAGTTAAAGGAATTCTTTTTTGCTTAAAATGGACCACTAAGTGCTCTAGCTTCCAGTCTTCCACTAAATGTCCACTAACCACCCAAATAAAAAATCACATCTTTGCAAATTTTGTTCTGAGCTGTGTAAAAAGGAGGCCACTATTTGGACAGTTTGGTTTGTGTCATATGTATGCTACTTGGAAAATTTCTTAGCACGTGAGTATCGATCACCACTCTACTACAGTATGAACCTTTTTCCCTTAGGGTTTAGGCCAAGGCTCCTACATTAATTCACAAACGGTGGGGTCTCATCCTCCTTAAAAAAAAAAACATGGCACTCATGTACATCTATCTAGAATGCTGAACCATCCGGATTATGAGACACTGTAAATGGAGCACGTCTCTAAAATCATACTAATCAAGCAATCCTAACCATCAACTAGAACGCTATCAAATGGATTGGTTAAAAGTAAAATGGTGAATCTTCCAAGTTCTTAACAGAAAAATCAGATGTCTATTGTCATTTTATCAGTAACATTTTACTTGTGCTGCATGCACAATTAGCTAAATAATTGGACGGTCTGGATTTCCACTGCAACTATGACGATCAAAAAGTTGCCTCTTCTAAAACAGTGGCAAATTACTACAAGTCTAGCAATCTGAAGTGTCACCATGTTAACTATGTAGAGAGTCCAGATAGCAAATAATATCAACGTGTCAAACATGTGGTGTGTCCAACATGTTCAATTGATTATTATCTCCATGAGGAGCATATAAGGAAAAAATCAGGCTGATTATGTGGACCAAATAATAAAAAACAATGTCCAGCCACCGGTCTGATAAAACCGACAGGCTTGGCCTACCGATGATTGAATCTATCTTCTTTTCTTCTTCTTTTTTTTGAAAGATGAGATAATTTATTGGCAAGGGCAGAAAAAACCACCCAGAAACAAGATTGAATCTATCTTATTTTTTGTGCTAGGTAATTTACATGGAAAGCCAAACCCATTGGATGTGTTTGATGTCATACAGACATGACAACCTTGCTATTCTGAGCCAGTTGAACTGTAACATATTGGTCCAACTAGTTGCATAAACGACCTCGTTGATAATAGTGAACTTTGTAAGGCCCACATAAATGTACTACAGAGACATCTACATATTACCCATGTGCCAAGTGGCACATCCACACACAAGATCCAATTCTTCACACCATTAGATGGGTCCCATGATTCACATGTTCACATGCTGTTCTAAAAATATTTGGCTTGTCCACATTATTTGAGCTATAGTTTACAAAATACATGGATGGACGAAAAAATTAACCAATCTTCTAACATCAAGGTCAGTTTGATCAGTGGATTGGCTTGATGTTTAGGCACATGCATCTACACAGCAAGGACAACACAATGGATGGCTTGGATATCAGTAAAGTTAGCCACGTTGGAACACGCAGTTGTGTGTAAATGACATTAGTATACAGCATGCAGGCTAAGCAAAACAGTATCATAATATTATTCTACTCTGACCAAATCACTAGCATCTGCGTCTCTCATTTCTCTCCCCAATTGCCCAACCTTCCTGTAATCCCTATGAATTTCCCCTTTCACCAAGAAAATTCCCAAATCCGGATCCCATCTCAGCCATCAATCATAGATCACCATCATCAAAGAAATATTTTATTCGAAGGGCAAGCAACGTGACATGCCATGCCCATCTTCATTCTAACTATATATATATATATAACAGGGTTCATATAGCAGACCCCAAATAGTTAGGACAAGCACACGCGCACGCGCACTAATATAAATATTAATCAGGTATGAACTAGTCAGAGGTGCTCGACAGAAACCCGACCCCAGTTCTTGAACGTCCAAAATTTGGACACATGCCCATTTAAACCAGGTCAGATCCCTTGGGTACCCATTGACAGCCAAACCAGGACTATTAAACTCCAGATTTCAGCAGTTCATTCCGCTTTGTTTCTTTAAGGGCCAAAAACATAATTTGCTTCATGGAGAATTACATGGCTTTGCTAAATTTGTATGCATAAAAATGGCCTGGCACATAATGCCTCCTGTTGAACTCCTTGTAAAATCTACTTTCACTTAAATCAAAGAAGAAAAAAGTAAAACCAAGGACAAATCATTATTCACGTCAATAAAATAACTAATCATACATTTAAATGCAAAGATGTCAGAGATCAGAAGAAAGCTCTAAGGATAGTTCATTATCAATAAGGGATCTCTTTACGCAAAACAAGAGGAAAATTATGAAACCACATATTGGCAACATTAAGCATACCGATTATGGAAGCACAATGCATTTCTGCATAAGGCTCCTCTCCAGTAAGCAGTTCCCACATAACTATACCAAAAGAATAAACATCGATCTACACCAAGAAAAAAAGAAGAAAAAAAAAATCAGTATGCCCACATAGCCAACAATTATAGAGACAGATCATGATAAGCAGGTTATAAATCACAAATGAACTTACAAGTTCAAAATTCACATTTAGGATGATCTTACTTTTTCAGTTACCATGTTGCTTTTCCCACTAAGAAGCTCAGGTGCCATCCATGGTAAAGTTCCACGAACACCTCCAGACACTAACGTGTGTTGCTTTACCTTCGATAAGCCCAAATCACCAATCTGAATGGAAATAAGAATGATGTAGAAGTTACTACTGACAGAACAATACCTCTCAATCAACAGCGTACTAGGAGTGTTAAACATGGTCTTAAATATTGAAATTGTAACGCTCCCAATTTTTTGTTAATAAAATTTAAATTTAAAATTTTTAGTCTTAAATTTTGAACGGGAAAGAGATCTACCGATCTCATCATCCTTCCTCTTATCTCTCGTTATACAAAATTTTTCTTATATCTCGTAGTTTTCCAACGAACCTTCTTTCTTAAAAAGCGAGCGTAAAAGAGCGGGAGTTCTATCAAAACTAAAAGAACCAAAGAAAAACTCATAGGGGAAAAAAAAAAAACACGAAGGGAAAGTGGGAAGGAAGATTTTTGGAATTCACTTATTTAGGTTAGTATTTTATTTTTTTTCTTTATTTTATTTATGCAATAGTTAATTTGGCATGATCTACACATTGGATGAATTAGATCAATCAAACATCCATTGTGTAGGTTTAATTCATTCATGTAAAAAGGTATGCGCATGACTTTAAAACTAAAGTATAAAACATGAGATTTTAAGGTATGCGCATGGCTTCAAGGCTAATGTGTAGAATGTGAGATTTTTTTTATGATGGACAGCGATCAGTATGATCTGTACTGTTCATGGGTGTTATAAGACTTAATTATTTAATATTTTTAAGAATCAGACCAATTCGATACCTTTGTGAACTGTACTGATCATATATTTACCAATTTTCTTCATAAATCTAACACAATTGAATAAATATTGGAAGAATAATTCTTTACGAGAGATACAACTTGGCACAGAGAGTTATATGACATAATTTGAAATGTGTGATTAAATCGTCACCATTCATTAGTTCCTTAAGATTAAAATAAATTAAAATCTTAAATTCTAAATCGATCAGACCATTGGATGGGTAACATCGATCTGAATAAGTGATAGATAATAAATCATACGTTTTATTCATTATGTGTAATCTTAATGTTAAAGAAAATTCTTATTTATGTGATTTTAAGAAGTCCTAATTCAATTCAAACCGTTGGTTCACGGAATCATCTCCACCACATTAAGGTGAGTGATCCCGATGTATTTCTCATCCATCAAGTTAAAAAAATGGATTGTTTGATATGTTGTATGCTGACCCTAATATAATTGTCATGTACTTTTAATTGATTTAGACGAATGTCTGATTTCTATATTAATAACGATATGATTTGATTGATGTATTAGACTGTTGATTCAAATGTAATAATCGAAATAATTTATGCAATACATGATTCATGATTACTTGGTGCATCTATCAATTGCATGCACAACACGTGCTGAATTCCTAGGGAACCTCCCTGGATGGTATATCTTGGTAGAATCATTACCAGAAGCCCACTATACTAGTGCAAACCTACTTAAGGAGTAGATGCGGGTCTTTGCTTATGCCTATCAAATGATAGAAGCTTGCCAAGGAGCAGATGTGAGTTGACGGGTTTACAACTAAAGCAAGTGGATGGATTTCCACTTGATACATTGATGCATTGCATTTGCATTTTTAAAAAAAAATAATATTGTGTATGATTATTGGCATTCTATTATAATTTAACGTAAAGAACCATGTCGGGAATTCTCACAAGGCCTGGCTAGCTTACCCTTTTTATTTGATAGAAAAACCGTACAAATGTGAATGAGGGTGAGTCAGTGACTCAAAAACAGGAATACGTGGTCGAGCGGGAAAAGGACTTAAGGGACGCGTGACCCTACTTGACAGAGGAAGAAGTTGCTGCCTTAGACTAGTTATGATAATTTTACTTTAATTATATTTAATTTTCTTAAATTGTTAATTAATTGTTTTAAATTGTTGGACATATTTATTTCATTCATAAGATCTCAAATGGGAGGATACTTGACTATGTTCATAATTGATTATTGGAATGGATAGTCGTTTCTTATTTATGAGATATTGTTGAGTATGGATGAAACGTAGATCTACGGTAGAAATGGTAAGTAGATAAATAATCGTATAATAAAATGAAGTTAGTACACTTTGTGTACGAGTTACAACTCGAAACTCAGGTCTGTGGGTGCACACTCGAATTCGGGGTGTAACAAAATGGTATCAGAGAGAGGCATTTTCTAAAACTTAGAGTGACCTGTAGGTTATGTACCCTACTAAATTTCATAAATTGTAAACCCTTGAAATTAAAAACACTTCATTAAGATTTCTCTTTTGATTGATACATGGATTGATGAACATAGAGACCCAAAACCAAGTTCCTATTAATTTTTGTGGAATGTAGAAATAAAAATTTAGATTCCATGCACTCTTATTTGAATATAATTTAGATGGATTAATATAAAGAAAATGAATTTTAAAGATATTTAATCCACAAAATTTTGCTGGACAACAATGGGCGGTAAGAATTACCCAACTTGTAAAATTCATAACTGTAAAAGTACTACTCAGAATGGGGCGATTCAAAAGCCTGATTGAAGATAGGCAAGTCTAAATTAAGATAAAAATAATAATAATATTCGAATCTCAGAGTCACTATACTGATTCAGTGAGTTAGTACAGGCTGGTCGGAATTCATCAAATTCTGGACAAGTCTGTTTGCAGGAATTTTAAAAACTTTTGTGATTAGAATTTTTAGCTAAGATTTCACAGAGACATATTAAACTTATAATACCTTAGATTAGTCATGATATTTTTACTTTAATTATATTTAATTTTTTAAAATTGTTAATTAATTCTTTTAAGTTGTTGGACATATTTATTTCATTCATAAGATCCCGAATGGGAGGATACTTAATTATGTTCATAATTGATTATTGGAATGGATGGTCGTTTCTTATTTATGAGATATTACTGAGCATAGATAGAACGTAGATCTACAGTAGAGATACTAGGTAGATGAATAATCGTATAATGAAATGAAGTTAGTACACTTCGTGTACGAGCTAACAACTCGAAACTCGGGTCTGAGGGTGCACACTCTGTACTCGAATTTTAGGGCGTGACAAAAATACACCAAGTCAACTCGGTTTCATTCTTGAATGAGTTGAATTGGTTTCATCCTAACCTGGCCTGTTCCAGACAGTTCAGCCTTGTTTAGGCTTTAAGGTCCGAGACAAGACCAAAATGAGTGGCATACCCCAAGGTTCAGAACCATGCCATTAGATAACAAAAATGAGCCACAATCAAGGTATTAAAAAATGGTTACATAACAGCCTTTATGTAATGGTAACAGTGGGAACCATTATGCATTATGAGGCCAATACAGGTTTTTTCAACAAAAACCAAAAAAAGAAAAGAAAAGAAGCCAAAGCAGCCATTGTGAGGGCCATTACGGCCCATATAGTAACGGTAACGGCATGGCTGTAATGGCCATTACAGCCTGTATCGTAACGGTAACGGCCACCATTACTGTTATTGAATGCCTCAGCTGCAATAAGAAGAACTAGGTGATTAAGTAATGAAGACAGCTACTGAGCACACAGGTAAGTTCATTGTCCACAATTTCTGACAATGGATAATTGTTCCAATATAGATCATGCAGGAGTGTGACATTTCAAGAACAACTCAAGCAAATCTAATGACATCCATCACCATTTTAAGACAAAATAGTCTAGAGGCAGTAAGAAACCAGAACAGGACTTGTTCCAAGGAACGCACCAACAGCCAAGTCTAACCCCGCAAAGTTAAGGCCCAAGTCAATGCAGCATACCTTGCAGATAGGCCGATGAGGATCCCTCATATTTACTAACAGATTCTCACACTTCAGATCAAAATGAACAATATTTTTTCCATGCAAATACTCCATCCCAAAGGAAACATCCATGGCTATAATGAGTCTCTTGCGACGATCAATAGTTCTGCTCAATAGCAAAATAACATTGGACAGATTAGAACTTTCACCTGAAAATACCTGAAAGCTCATCTCATAACAACCACTTTGTATCAGGCAAAAAATAAACATATAGATCCTCAGGAACGTGGGTCTCATTGCATGGCTCAGTGGTAGATGCATTGCATTTCAACACTGAGGTCATGGGTTCAGTGCCCATGTGGAGTGTGTGTGAGTGGGTGTGGGTGTTGAAAAAAAAGAGGAGAAGAAGATGCTCAGGAACATAACATATCAAACAACTCCCCAAATAATTAACCTGTCCTTCTTCTGTAGAAATTGTTTCAAAGAACCATTAACCATGAACTCCGTAACAGTTGCTAGAGTTCCATCAGGACCATCACGAACTATACCATAGAACGAAACAACATTTGGATGATGCAAAGAACTCAATATCAGAGCCTCTTTCCAGAAATCTGCAATCTATTGGATGAAAGAGATAAATAAAAATCAGCTTAAACTTTAGTGTGAAAGCAAAACTGAGAACTACAATTTTCACTAGACTTGAATTCAGAAAACCATAAGACCAATTAGTAGATACCAAACCCTCATATGACTGTGCTTGTAAGATTTTACCCTCAGGAGCAATATAATAAAGAAATTGATGAATACCATTCAGATTTAAAATAAAAAATTAAAAACAAGTTTCCCAACTTGAAATACAACTGATATAAAAGATGCTTCATAACCAAGTACAACTGAAACGTAACGAAAACAGTTTCAGAAGAACAGAATGGAAAGAAATTCTATACTTCCTAACTGAATCTCTGTGGTAATTTTCCACAATCATTTTTAGACTTTTAGCATCAAAACAAAGCCAACTCCAAATAGCTGAGATAAAGATTATGCCGAAAACGAAGAGTATGATAACAAAATTAACAGAGTATCTTGATTCTAAAATAAGTTAAAACTGTAAAATACTGCGTTTACACTAGATCTTACATAACATCTCAGGCCACAGTGATGGGACACTAAAGATTGATGACATCACGAGTCGTAACTCATAATAAAGGTTAAGTAATTGCTCTTTAAAAAGAGCATGTGTAGAATTTTTTTTTAAAAAAAATTAATAGTGGAAGAAATATGGGATCTACCAGACGTTCTCTCTCAGATGGCCTTCCAGCAAAGCAGCTTGCTTTTATTCTTTTTATCGCAACATCAGAACCTTTCCATTTACCATGAAAGACAGCACCATATGTACCAGAACCCAGCTCTCGGATCTCTTCCAAATCATCATTTTTTATTGTCTGCCAACAGAAGGAAAAAAAAAAAAAAAAAAGAAGAAGAAGAAGACATCAGAAATAGTGCTGGGGCTATGAGATGGCTGCACCATTTGAAATACTAAAAATACAGGTACCTGTAATCCTCTAGCCAAAGCTTCTTCCTCAGCCTTTGTTGGCTCAATCTTGGCAGTGTCCAGATGGTCATTATCAGAATCATGCTCCAACTCGATGTTGTTCTGCGGAACGAAACAAAGGGAGAATGACTACCTAAATGAGAAAAACTACATCCGCATAGGGTGCGTAGCAGGACAACTATGCTTACCACAGGTTCTAATTCATGTACAGATGCTTCCTTCACATCTGGATTGTGTAGAACACCATCATCAACATTTGCTTGAGCTCTGGCTTTCACCTCCTCGGCACCTTCCAAGGCTGCTTTCTTTACTGAAGCAATCAACTCAGGTAAGAAACTCAAATACTGAGTGGAGAGTCTCATGTGCTCTAATGCACCATGAGCATTAGAGTCACTGATTTTTATAGTATCACCGCCATCTTCAATAGGCTTGAAGCCATTTAAATCAAACATCATCTCTTGATTTTTATTTTGAGGAGGAATATTTTGAACATCAGGTTCCTTCACTGTTTCCACTTGTTTTGCTTCATGAGCCTCTCCAAAGATAGTTTTCTCCTCTGGTTTCACTGCTGCAGCGACATCAGTTGCACTCATAGGACTGAGATAGTGGCCTGAAATGGTGGAACTAGTAGTTCTATCATCAACTAAAGTTGAAGATGAAGGCACCCGGAGCACAGGTGCTGCAGCAATTGCAAAGTCCAGTATCTCAGGTTGGCGCAGAACAGCTTCTGGAGCAAAGGAGTGCTGATTTTCCTGAAAAAGAATGTTTGAGTTCAGTTTGGGTGCATGGTCATGAAGATATTCTTGGGCAGCTGATCCATCGAAGCCAAATACTTTCTGTGAGGAACCTCCACAGTGCCCGACCCAAGGGTTTCGATCTTCCATCCCAACACGACTGAGCCTTGGACTTCCCTCTTGTGCACCCCTAATGAACCCTGCATTAACTGTACCATTTGCCTGTGGTAGAATACCCGGTGCTTCATATGATGGACCTCCACGAATAGGATTCTGCACCTGTCTCCGTAGAGCATGCATCTGCACAGACCCATGTGATCCTTGATAATGACTATCCAATCCATAAGCAGGAGGGAAATTCCCATACCGGATCCCACAGTCTTCAAGAGGCTGGATATGCATGTGATGTCCAGGTCCAGGTCCTGGTCCAACTGTTTGGTCATGAATTGCTTCACTCCCCAGCTCTGCACCAGGACGGATATACCGAGGATCATCATGACTGATGCAGTTGGAAGACGACACTGAATGCCCGTCATGCACGAAAGGAAAATTCATGTTCATGCCACTGCCATCTACCATGTAGTGCTCGTTGACCCTTCCACTACTTCCGGATAGTTGCGTTCTAGGTTCCTCGGCCTGATGGTTCAGTTGGTGGTGTAGAACCCACCCTCTTTCGTGATTAAGGGATTCGTTATAGAAGGGACGATGCTCATTTTGCTCATTCGAGTAGACTCCAGGGTCCAATTTTGATTCTGGATTCAACATGTAAGCCTCCCTACTGGGAAAGCACTCGCCACACCGATTAGAGAATTGCACGAATTCATTCCCCGAGCTTGACTGTTCCATGTGGGGTTGTCCGTGCCTCCAGCGAGCATCAGGATATCGGGTCTCCGACAAAGCTTGGTTTTTCTGGAAAGCCATTCTGCAATGCTCGCAAATACTATTCCCGTCAAATATGTTGTGAGAATGACTCAAATTACCAGGATACCCAGATTTTTCACTGCCAATTGTTCCAGGCGGCAGCCACATCACATTATCAACGAAAGCTGGCTGGTGATCAAATGGTGGCTGATGATTCATCGGATGCCGGCCATATTCTTCCAACATCCTATCCATGCACTTATCATGTAAATCCCCGAAAGGCATACGGTAGCGTCTGGCTGAGGGCGAAGATGGAAATTCAGGAACAGGCCGTGGGTCATGGGCAGGATGGTGCCCAGCTGAATAGTAGGCGGGACTCCAGGGAGCCTCCATCTCGTTGTATCTTTGAGTATGTGGTTGTGAGTGTTGCCCGGATGACGGATGAGGGACATTGATGTGGTGCAAGTTAAATGGCGGCAACTGAACCTCGCAATTCATAGGGTTGTAGAACTGTTCGCCAGAGTGAATTTTTTCCAACTGCCCAGAGATCGAGCCATCAACCTGTTGCTTTCTAAAGTCAGAGGCAGTATCAGACATGCTGTTCAGTGCATCGACATACCTTCGCTCAGTTTCTCTTTCATCTGCATCGAAATGTGGAGAAACATCTTGATCAGGGTGCGAAAAGAGGAATATCCGGAGGCGGGTAAACCCATCGCCTGCTGCATCAAGCTTATCATACTCCTCCATCATGTTTGTGACATCATCATCATTCACAACCGATACCAGCGCGTCGAGGTCCTCATCAGGCTGCTGGTACTTCAAAAGCGCTGCAGCTTCAAAGAGCTCCCGCATCCTCGACATCAGCTCCTCATAGGTGACATCACGCGGCATGCTCACAATCCGGGTTTCGCCACCAACATACCGAAGCTTACCGTCGAGCGGGCGGGGCAGGATACTGCCTCCAAAGCTGCACAGGAACTTAACACGCGGGGTCTCGTCAGCAGCAGCAACACGCGGGGTCTCATCAGCAGCGGCGGTGTTTGTCGGTACAGGCGCAGCGGAGCCATCCATCGTGAACAGAGCCTGGGTTTGATCGACGGAAGTTTCAGACACTGAAAAGGATCGCACGCATCCGATCCCTTTATTACACATGAGGATCAAAACCAAAGGCTGTCCATCGACAGCCCAACCGAATCAACAAACCGAACACCCCCCAGCATCTCCCATCCCCAAACCACCACGAATTCCATTGCCACAAACAGGACCGAACGCATCCGATCCGCCGATCGGATATGCCAATCAAAATCGACAACCGACCATCAAAAAAACACCCAACAAGATTCACAAATCAAACCAGCACAACCTCCAGGACCGAATTCCAATCTCAAAACACAGATTCTGACTGTACTAATCAGACCTTGCAGAAACCCTATAATCCGAATAGAAGCTCGAGCTGGAACGAGATCTGCTACACAAGAACCTCTACAGATCAAAAACGAAGGAAACCCGCCTGCATATCCGTCTTCAAACGGACACGGTCGTGAGATCTGTACAGAGAGCGACCGTCCGATCTGCAGATTGGGGAGAGAAACAGAAACCCTAGGAAATACAAAAGCAGCAGTTTCAGCTTCTTCTTCTTATTCTTCTTCTTCTCTCGGAGGATTATTCGTTATTAGAGAGAAATGGCGATAGGAGGATGAGAAGAGAACGGTCTGGAAATGGAGAGGAATTGATTATTAGAGAGAGAGAGAGAGAATGGGGATGATGATGATGATGATGATGATGATGATATGATGGGATGGCATGGGATGAATGCGGAATGGAGGAGGCATCGTTCCGTCTCGCGGTTGCAAGATGCGCTGGGTCGCTGCCAAGTAGGGTTACACGTGGCAGCCACTGGTTAATCAAGAGGCGAATCTATTTATCTCTCTCCCATCGCTTTAATGACGTCAGCTACGATGGATGGGACCGGAAGAGTCGACAACTCCTGTACGCGTACAACACGCTAGCGTGTGGGGTCCACTATTTCTTATAAGTGAAATCCACTCCGTCCATCAGGTGATAACCATTTTTTAGACCGTAAATAATAATAAATCCAGATTGAAATTACATATTCTCAAAAAAAATATAGGATGTAAAAATGCTACCAAAATTGATTAAGTTCATACGTTGTGGCCGGTATAAGATTTTCTATCAGGATCATTTTTACATATTCCATTTATTCTTGTGATTTACAACTGATTAACGGTTTTGATGAAATATAAAAACCATAGTGGACCAATATGTAAACCTATGGTTGGAAACACATCTAAAATGTTCCCTATGCTGTGGTCGAAAGGAGCTATAAATCTAGATGAACTTTTTTTTCCAACTCTAAAATGAAGGATATAACCTGATAGACGGAGTGGATTTTACGTATACAATATTATGGGCCCACAAACTTGGTTGTTTTACGCACTGCGTAAAACAGGTGTCGTACAGGGTTCCAGTCTTAAGAGATGCGTTTCCCAGACGCGTCCCTCCCTAGCCATCTCTAAGCGCTTGGATGGAAACTCACCCACACGTAAAAGAAAGGAGTCTTGTGTGGAATCAGGGACGTTCATAATGTGATCTAATCTATTTATTTCAAGTTAGGTATGCTATTTTAGTTCTTGGGCTAGTTTTATTCAACTTCTTGGTACATGCGCCGCAGTTTACGGCTCCAACTGGTTGTATTTGATTAATCCTCTATATTAGAAGAAACGGACGGTTAATATTCAATGTGAGTCATTTTCTCACTTGAAAAGGACACATGAGTCGTAGAAATCATCTCTGAACGTACCAGATCGAGAAGTACGTGTTTATTTTCCACTTGTGACGCGTTTCTGTTTGGCGCTTGAAGAAGTGCGCATCATCACGAAGCGGTGGCGGTCGGGACGAATTATGCGAGGGAATCATATGGCCCTGGAATCCGAGGATACGCGAAGTGTACTCGGGTTTCGAGCTCCTACAAGTGGGGCCCTCATGTTAGTCGTCCCGGTTCCAGACAGCTGGTCCGAAATAACCACATGGGTGGACCACGATCCAAGAATCTGGCTCGACCTTTTTCAGTAAAATGTTGAAAACTGGACTATTCTTATATTCAGTTCTCCATATTGCAACATTTTTCTAATCTTGAGAGTACGGGAGGATGGCCCCACCAACCGTAGCAGTCTGGACCTGGACCCACATTGTTCGAACTGAAAGCATGAATATATGCAGGGGTGGCAGTGAATCAGGTTGGCCCGGGGGTCAACTAGACCTATGCGAGTTTGAGCTAGATATATGGGTGGCTGGTTGGCCTGGGGTTAAACAAGTGGCCTGTTTTAGGAAATGGGTCAGTCAGGCTCAAGCATGGATATAAGATTCGACCAAGTATTCTAGTATCAAGTCGTGACTCAGCAGAGTTGGTGGTCAATTGGCCTGACTTCATCCGAGTCAGAGTGAACTAGATTGGTTGTTACAACTCAATTTGAGTTGACTCGAACAAGGTGAATGGGACTCATCTGAATCTTAGAACAGGCTGTTTGAATCATAACCCTCATGTACCTCACCAATGGACGGACCAAATGACCTAACTCGATTGTCCCAAAATACCATAAACAAATATATCAATAGTAAGTATAAGAAAGAAGAAAGATGGTCCTTAATGGAGAACTTTAGGGCCTGTTTGTTTTTTCAAAGCGATGATACATACTGTGTAAATAATAATTATTACGATTTAACCGTGTTTGAAAATTCATAAGAATTTATACTTTTGAAACTGATTCAAAAGAGATAATTTTAATTTTTGAACTGCAAGGTAATACACATGATATATTCGTTCTATCCATTTGTTTTATTATAATATTTTGAAAAATAAGACAAAAAATGAAGTAGATCCAAGACTCAAGTGACGCACGCCAAAAAAAACAGTGGCCCCACAAAGTTTTTAACGGTAAGTATTCAATTCTCTTTTTCGTATGACGTGGTCCACTTGAGTTTTGGATATGCCTCATTTTTTTACTCATGCTATAAATTCAACTGAAATAATGGATGAACGGTGTGGATAAGCGAAATGCATCATGGTGGGACCCACATATATTTTACAATATTCTTGATTTTTGTATCAAAAAGTAAGTATTTTTTTCCATGGAATTTACTGGATCACCGGAAAATCAAACAAACCCTTAGGCTAACTCTCAATTCCCAACTTTCTTCATGATTTGCACATATGATTATTCTATTGTGATGTGCGTTCGGGTGAGGAAGAAGAAAAAGATAAGAGACAAATATTAAAATGTTCAATTTTCTTATGTGTTATTATTCCCTTTGCATAGAATGTCTTTGACCTTAATCTCTTTGCATGCGGTCAAGGGTTAGAGTGCCCATAGGTGGTAAAATTCTACTATGGTGTGAGTGTGGGGAGGGGAGGGGAGGGGAGGGGAGGGGGGGCGGGGGGTGTGTGTGTTATAAATAAATAGATAAATAATCTCTCTGCATGCAGTGCAAGGGATCCGTCATTTTGTACACTATCACAGGACACTTGTAAGATAGTCCCTCGTGTTGATGAATTAAAGATTGGATAATCATATCCATTTGATGATAACCCGAAAAGAGACAATAACAAAAAAAGTAGAAGTGTCAATTTTATCAAGTAGAATAAAGGAGACCAACAATTTGAAGATATTTTTAGCATCCCCAGCTCCCAGTCGGCAATTTCTTAAGCATTCAGACATATGTCCCATCAGCTATTGTTTGCAATAATCAGTTTCCAAAATTGAAAACATCTTGAAAAATACAATATAAAAAAGAACTACCCAATGTACTAAGCTTTTTATAATAATTTTATGCATCATAGGCTGTTTGGTAGATGCCTAGAAATGATTTCATCTCATTTTAATTAATTGTAATTATGTATTATAGATCACATTTCTTGGATAAAAATAATCTTAATAACCAACAATTAACTAAAATGAGATTAATTCATTTAACGAACAAACTCTTAGTGTCTAAATCAACACTTTTTTTTATAATAATATGATTAATTTTGTTAGCATGTTTGAACATATGGCACACTTGATTAGTAGATTGGGGAGTATTGGCTATTGGGTATGTACGTGCAATTAGGGCCTATTTAATTTTCAATTACATTGCAAATGGAGTGTAAATGAATAATAACGATTTCTCATACTTAATTGGAAGAGGGGGTTACACGATAGTTAGGCCCCCAAAATCCATAAATACATTGAAATTGGATTGAAATTGCACCTGTAAAATCTATGGGGGCCATCATCATGTATGTGTTTGATCCAGGCCCATCCATCTATTTCACCTGCTCACTTTAGGGCATGAGACCAAAATGTGGGAGATCTAAAGCTCAAGTGGACTACAACCTAGGGAACAGGGGGAATTGAATGTGGTACCTGTCATCCAACCTGTTCATAAGGTCACACATACACGGTTGAAGGGTAACCACATATAAACTTGATCCAATACTTTTTTGCCCCCCAAGAAGATTTGAACGGTAGGCATTCAATTCCCCTTGTTTCTAATGGCGTGGTCCACTTGAGCTTTGGATTTGACTTATATTTAGGCTCATGCCGCCAAGTGAATAGGTTGAGAAGATGGGTGTCATGGATCAAACATATACATAACAGTGGGACCCTTAAATTTTAGTGTAAAGAAGTCTTCTTTCCTCAGTTTTAAGTAGCAGCATTCCAAACATGCTTGCATGTCAACATTAGGTGAAGGTTGTTGAAGATAATTACATGTGTGAGTAATAATTACTCATTTACATCATTTTTACCATGTAAATTGAAAGACAAACACACTCTTAGGGTAGAATGACTTTCTCTTTTATTTATTTGTAAATATGATGAGAGTCTTGGCTATTTAGTATGTACGAAACAATATGGAAATAAGAAATAATTTTGATTAAATCAATACTTCTTCTTACACTAAGAGGTTGATCTACCCTTAAAGCCGATCAAAATACAAAGATCAAGCTCATTCATGTGTAAAAACCTATTAGATGGGCCCTACACATCAGTTATCAAATGGAAACCCTTCACAAGAAAAAAATAATAATAATACGAAAAAGAACAATAAAAAAACATGTACATGCTAGGAAATTTTTTTCTTCTTCATATTTCTTCTCCTCATCTTCCTTCATATTCATGTTCTTCTCTTCTAGATCTATTGTACACTACATACAATTAAGAAACAAGATAGGAGAGAATGAGAGAATGAGAGAGGCCATTATTTTTTAAACGCCCATGTACATGGGTGTGAACGCTGGAAATCAGCACCCACGCTTTTATCTTTGTTTTTTAAGTGTATGGGCTTATTTGGATTGATGATATAGTAGACTTGGAGTGGTTGTTCACACTGCAAGTATAGGGTTATGATGTAGTAATAATCTCGGTAAGACCGAGGTTGAATCTACAAGGACTGAACCTTGTACGTAATCTGAAAGTAACTCAAACTATAAGTAGGCGAAGATGAAACCTAAATCAGAGACTTTTAAGAGAGTAATGGTAAAATAGTAAACTAAAACTTAAAAAATTCAAAGGTAGGAAACTAGGATTTTCAAGGATCCACTTGAAGAGATCAAGAATATCTACGCTTGATTCAAGAACACAACTAGATTTAGAATCCCATCTTTATTCAGTTGAAGGATATAACATTAAAAATCAAATATGAACTTCCTTTGATCCAGTTTTCAAGAGAAGATAGATATGAGAATTAGAATTGATTCCATCACAAAATTATGCCCATGAGACAAAGTAAACAACAAAATTTAACCAATCCACAACCAATCAAAGAGAGTTATGAACGTTAGAAAATGGTTCTGTCATCCAACTATGCCCAAAGATAATGGTGAACAATAGGGTTCCTATGCTCATAATCTCAATAATGAAAAGAACATGCTCAAAGCTATCGCAGATCCATTGTAATTTAAGTCACAATAAACCATTAAAAACTGAAAGCATTCCTATTAATCAAATTAGAATCAAAGTCAGTTCAACTTAACTTGAATCAAAGCCGTAGGAAACTACCCATCATAATACAAGCTTCACCTCTTAGCCCTAACTAAGAGGTTTAGTTAACCATGGCATGATTAAACTAAACTCTTAATAATAATCATCAAGAAGAAGAAAAAAACAAAAAGAAGAAAGAATAGAGATGGTCGGGTGCACTCCACATCTAAGGCCTCCACGACTGCCCGAGATATCCTCCACGGCTTCTCTCCCTCTCTTTTATAGGCCTCAGGAAGGTCACTAAGTCAGCTGAAATCCTTGCACCGACCCTTGCACCACCCTCTTTACGCAAAGGAGAACGTTTTGGAGATTTTCTTATGCAAGTCCCTGATTGTGTGAAACAGGGAATGGATGCGTGAACATCATATCTGCCAATCTCTCTCGTTAGACTGTTGCAGGCTTGGTCGGCTGGTGATCTGGACTCCTTGGATCAATTTGCTAGTGTTGACAGTCCCACCAGATCACGGATCAGGCCGTTCGTTGTTGATCTCATCACTGGGACTTGTGCGCATCACTTTCGAAAATGAGTCAAATGTTTTTCTTATGCAGTGAAATTGATTGCAGTGAATATTGTGGGGCCCACTTTTGATGACCTTCTTAGAAATTCACTCAATCCATCATCTTTGCAAGGTCATACCTAGCTATGGCGTCAAATATGGGTCAAATATGAGTTTTAGGTGGGCCACAACACATTTGACAATCGGACTATATTAACAATCTAACGTGCCTATTGAGGCAACGTAACATGGACACATATTGATCATGACATCAGGTGGGGTCCATTGTGATGTTTGATGAGTAATCCACTCTGTTCACTGTATTTGTCCACTATGTTAGGACACAGGGTAAAAAATAAGTAAGTTTCGTAAATCAAGTGGGCTACACCATCTAAATAAGTGGAAATTGATACTCACCGTTAAATCTTTAGTATGGTTGAACAGTGGCATGCATGGTTCTAGCTTTATTTACAGAATTGTCATCAATTCCTCAACCACCTCTCAACATCAGTTATGTTAGAGTACACCGTCCAAATGCCCTGAAATTTGGCGAATATACACCATTTTTCGTGCTCTTTCTAACCCTAAGTTTAAGCCTTAATCGCTTATGGATTACCAAGATACTCTTTAATGGCAAGCGCCCTCTGATCTCTCCGTTGGGTCACTTTTACAGGGATCTAATGGTTAAAATTCGACGTGTACAGTTAATTTAGGATCTTTAGGCCAGATATAAAGTTTCGAGTTAAACGGATGATGGGAACCTTGTGATCTTGCATTTAAAATGACTTTTAAGCCTCTTGGACTTGATTTTCTCGAATCTTTGCATGTAAATTCTTCAATCTTAGTCCCTTGGAGTCCGTCCCTTGCCTTGGTGATTTCTGAGAGTTAAATTCATGCTTTTAGTACTATTTTTCAATCTAGACTCTTAAATTCACCTTGCAACACAAATACAATTAAAATAGGCTGTTAAATAGTATCATGTTCGTAAATTCAGGTAATAACTGGGGTCTAATATACAATATTTGACCCTCAACAGTGGCCACTAGCCAATTAGCTCAAAATTCTGTAGTCAGCTAAAACTTACAGAATCTATAAAGACCAAAAAATCTGAAAAGTATCTTACTTTAAGTTGACTTCTGATATGCGACCTAGGATTCCAAATAAGGGACTTTAGTTACAGAGAGGAAAGGTGTTAGGTACTATATCTGCCTGTACGGGTATACGATATCTACTTTACGTGGTAAGTTGATCTTAGGGAATAAAATGATAGGATATAATGTATTGAAATGAGACTATGCAAGGTCAGATTTCTGATGTGACAAGGTCCGAAATTTCAGTAAGCAACACAACATACATTCCAAGAATGTCTAAAGGAGAAAAGAGGTTAAGAGAAAATATGATGACACTAGAATGACGTATAAGACAACTAGATTACCATGAGTTTCTGATGTAATAAGATTTGGAGTTCCGACAAGTCACAAAGCATACATTTAATGGCAACCTAGAGAAGTACAAGGGTTGAGAAGGGAATTGATTATGTGAATGATGGAGTGTGCATGCAAGTAGTGGTAGCTCAATCTTTGGCTTGCACTTAGATGTGGCTTGGATGGAGTATGTGCACTATGATTTGGAAGGGTTGACCTAAGCAGGTGTAGGAGGGTAAGAGAGGGTTGGATAAGGCTAAAGGAGGATTGAAGAAGATGAGAGGTTAAAGACTCAAGACTCCCTCTCACTCTCACTCTCACTTACTCTCTCTCGCTCTCTCACTCTCTTTCTCTTGGTGAGAGTTGCTTAGTTGTGGAATTAAGAGAGAATGGGCTATTTATAACTATGAATTACACTAAGCTAGTTGAACTAGAACAAATAATTTTCAAATAAGCCTAAACCCAAGCACAAGAACCAAAAACCTTGAAAATTAGGACAAATCAACAAGTTAGTTTGTATTGATCATTTTACAAAATAAGTCACTATGTTTCTTCCTACGATTATAATACTCTTCAGATTAAGAATCATTTAAAAACATAATGTGTAAGCTTTTAAAGTCCTTATATGGTTTTAAACAAGTTCTTAGATAGTGGCACAAAAAGTTCATCCTAATTATGATGTCTAATGATTTGAAGTTTAATAAGAATGAAAATGCATTTATTCTTATATGTTTAAAAACTCTAGAATTTCAATTCGTCAATATATATTAGATCTATTGATCTTTAGTAAAAACTTAAAAGTTATTAGCAAGACCAAAAAATTTTTTAAAAAAATCTCATTTTGACATGAAAGATTTTCGAGAGAACAATGTCATTTTATGAATTAAAATAATTTACAGTGAAACCAGTATAACACTAACCAAATCCCATTGCATAGAAAATATATTAAGAAAATATAATTATTATAAATGTAAACCCACATGTACGCTTATTCACCCTAATATAAAATTAAAATGAAATATTAGTGAACATATATCTCAGTTAAAATATGCAAGTATCATTAGTAGCCTCGCATATACTATGAATTGCACTAAGCTAGATATTGCTTGTTAGTAAGAAGCTAAGTAAATACTCTAATAATCTGAATTATAAGCATTAGAATACTAGTTATAAGGTCCTAAGACACTTAAAATGACTTGAATCTTAGTTTTCATTGTCAAAGATCTCCTATTTTAATTAAAAATTATAGTAATGTCAATTGAAATTAAAGCCTAAATTATTCTAAATCAACTAGTGGTTATATTTTTATCATGGTATGCTGAGCTATTTCATAGAAATTAAATAACAAACTTATATAGCTCATTCCATTATGAAATTTGAATTGATTTCTTTGGAAATTAAGTGAAAATGATAAATGGATAAAAAATTTATTAGTAAATATACATCTTGGGTGAAATCAATTTTAGTACCCTTGTTTGTCAATCACGTATGCCAGTGACTTGATTCAGCCCTTTGGAAGCCGAAGACACATGAGGGCTTGAAGACTTGAAGAAGTTCAAGGCATGAGAAAATCAAGTAAATATTCAAGTGACTTGGTATCCATAGACCTAGACCCTCCTTAGAACCAAAACATTCATTTCCAACCTCTAGATGATCCACTCCTTAATAGGAAAATCCTTGTTTGATCATATCAAGCCTAAAAAAATTATTGGAACATGTTTAGTAGGCTTTTAGAGGAATTCCAGGGATTGTTGGTTTAACCTGGACCATTTTCGGTCCTACCAAAAATGACCAAAATGGTCCAATAAGAAATCAGCAAATTCTATATATTTTTTGTCTAACTTGAGGATTTTCAATCCGACCTATAGGACCTTAGGTCCAACTTACAGACTTTGCCTTGAATATTTTCAGACAAACCAAACCTCCTTAGGTCCGACCTACACTTAGCCATTATGGATCCGTTGGAGCATTTTTATTTTTTTTTCTTATAAAATGAGCATTCGGACCTTGGCTTTGAGATTGTTTTTTATAGTTTTAAAAGTCCTATACACATAACTCTTTTAATTCTTATTTAGGCTCTAATCCAAGGTGTCTATGTCATCTTTCTTTTGATTTATCACTCAACATGAGCATTCTAAGCCTACCTTGAAGGTGAACATGCTCCCTTGCATTCTGTAGATGCTAAACTTTAATCTCATAGATAAATCTCTGGTCTAATAGCCTTAGAATGCCCATCTAGGTGAATCACATTTGGAACCAACTATCTCATTAGTTGTGGGAGATTTCACCACTATCCCACTCTCCCAACACCTTAGCATACCCAGATCATTGCAAGGTGGTTGATCTTTAGAGCTAAAGAAGACCAACTTTAAAATCGTGAGAACTGAAGAGAAGTTACATCATGATTGATCGAGCATATCAAGAAAGGCATTATCAACGGGGCTCATACAACTAGTAAGAGTTTATTTTAACTTCATAGTATACTCAAGTCTTGTGTAGATTTGGGTATAAAGTTTGAAACTCAAACTTGAAATTAAGTCTCTATGTGAGCCTGGTGGGAGTGTACGCAATCTTTATGTGAGCCTTCAGCGAGAGTATACATGGGTCCTAGTGTAGAACCATAAAGGTTAGTGGTGAACTGTAGACACCCCACCCAGGCTAATATCTTGAGAAAGCTAAAACAATCCGGGAACCATAATCCGAACCCCAACCAAACCTGAGTCATCACAAGCTATCATTCAAGCCAAAGCATACCTAAACCTCCACCCACAATCAACCTATTTCTTGGGCCATTTTTAGGTCACAATCGAGCTAATTTTGAGCCATTTCAAGCCAAATATCCAAAATGGACTTTTTTCTACTCTCAGGATCCAAAAAAAGGCCCACCGACAAAGATTTGGGAGAAACTGTACGGAAGCGATAATCTGATTACCGCCGCCTCTCAAAAATTTACGCAGCTCTAGCAGGACAAGCTTCGGACCAAACCTAGCCTGGGCGGTAGTCCGACTACCGCCGATGGTACTCCAACTATTGCCGCTCGCAGGGCACGTGTATCCGTCGAGCAATAGCTGTCATAACATCTGAAAGTCAACTTTCTTTCAAAACTACCCCTTCAGCCGACCCTATTTACCCTTCTACCAATCTCAAGAGCCAATGAGAGCATGTCATGTGGCATTCCTCTCTCCTCAACCAACCACAAGCTGTCATGTCAGCTTTTATCCCTCTCAAACTCAGTAATTACAGTAATGTCATTGGAGAAGGCTATAAATAGCCCTCTCCTCTTCACATTTAAAGAACAACTTCTCATTTCCAAAGCTAAGTGAGAGATAGAGAGAGAGGGAGGGTGAGGAAGAGCTCCCAAGCTTTCAAGTCCAGATTTTTCAGCTATCCCCTTAACCTGCTCCCTACCTTCCCAACCATCCCAATCCCCAAGTCTAGCCCAGATTAATCATGGCTCAGTCCATGTCTTCACCTACTCAAGATCAAGTCAAAGATTCATTCATTTTACATACAAGCATTCATCATGATATCTATTCCCTTCTCAACTCCCCTACTTCTCTAGATCTCTAATGAACGTATGCTCTATGACTTGTCATACATCGGATCCTATTACATTAGAAATTCCTAGTAATCTAGTTCACTTTTTCTTACCTTTTCGCAAAAGCATCATCACATCCGTCTTCTAGACACATTGTTGGACGTATGCTGTGACTTGCTGAAATCTTAGATCTTGCCACATAAAAAATCCACGTGTGCCTAGTCCTACCTCGACCACATCATTCATCCCTTGAGATTTTTGTACCACACCAAGTAGAAACCGTACATTTATATAGGCAAAGAGGGTACCTAACATCTTCCCTCTTTGTAACCAAGGTTTTTTACCCGGAATCCCGGATCGCAGTATAGGAATCAATCTAAGGTAGGAGAGTCTTCAGATTTCTCCAACCATACGTATTCCGTGGGTTCTAGCTGACCACAGGATTTTAAGATTAATTGGCTAGTAGCAACTTTAACATCCACAAATCAGCCTAATCACCCCCCACCACCAAAAACACAACATTCAAATCAGCATGGGCACCGATTTTCAGTGTCTATAGAATGGCGACTCCACTGGGGACTTGCTAGCTCGTGCTAACTGAGACCCGACTTGAAAGTATGTAGTACTTTAATCTCAAGGAACATCATCACGACATTCATACAAAAAAAAATATCTTTGGCTTACACTTGTCTAGGCATCAATCCGAGTTACAACTACTCGATCCCATGCACCCATGGCTACCCATGAAGAAGAGCTGGCAGCTCTATCAGCTCTTAAAGCGTCAGCATCGGCACCAGCTCCGACACCTCTGACAGCTCCAACAGATTTGCTAATCACAACAACCTTGAATGAGATGTCTCAGAGCTTCAAGGCATTATAGGAGTTACTACTTCGCTTGGTACCAAGTGTCATATCAAACACACAAGCAACACAGCCTAGTGTCCAAAACAGCTCAATCCCACAAACTCCTCATACTTTCTTCCTCATTCTTCTAGTAAATCATGTTCTCCCTCTTCCTACAGAATCAGCCCAACATACAAACGGGAGCAACCCTCCCACACATCTTCCTCCTAATAAGAGATCAAATTAATTCCAAGGATAAAACCCCTCACGACCGGTCCCTTTGAAATTGAAAAGCTCCGAGAGCAATTGCAAAATATGCAGAGGAAGCTACAGAAACAACAGGTGGTGGATCTCTCATCCACCAAGTTTAAAGATCTTTGTCCCTTCCCTGATGCAATGGTACCTCAAAACTTTGAGGTACCAAAATTTAAAAGGTATGATGATACAGGGTATCGTATAAACCATGTAAGAGCATTCTATGTAGAGCTAAATATTATGGTAGGTAATGACGAAGCATTGATCCGTTTGTTTTAAAAATCCTTGAAAGGCGATGCATTAGATTGGTATACATCATTAGACAACCATCGAATTAAAACTTGGGAATAACTTTCTCAAGCCTTCATTGATCATTTTGTGTACAATCTTAATGTAGCACCTAGAAAGGCGGATCTTACTGCCTTAAGGCAGAGGAACGATGAGTCATTGTCAGCTTAAGTTGGACGGTGGCGGGCAATGGCCACTAGAATGAAAACACCCATTGATGACGAGAAGCAAATGTACATGATCATCCACTTGGCAAACCTGAATATTTCTGAATATCTCGTCTCATATCCATATGCCAACTTTACCCAACTCATCCACATCGGGGAACAAGTCGAAGCCGGAATAAGGGCTGGGACGATCTCCCCTTAGTGGCCTCATCAGGCCTCCCCAGTACAACTGATAGGGGAAGGAAGATCTACTAGATACGAGAACGATAACAGAAGTGTTCCTGACCTCCAACCAACAGAAGAAGACAATCTCATCGCCTCTACTCAAGGTGCTCAATTTGCTCCTCAAGAGGGATAATGGCAACAACAACAGTAAAGGAAGATTCCTCAGTACCCCAATCATGGTCAGCAAATGAGGATGGCCCAGGAACCTAGGCAATTTACACCAATAGCCCAAACTTACAGTGAGATACTATCCACGCTAATTCAAAGGCAAATACTTACACAACTACTGCCTAGGTTCTCACCAAACCCTCTGCCACCAAACTATAATGAGAATGAGTACTGTGTATACCACCAATCCCAAGGCCACACAATGGACCGTTGTTTCACCCTAAAGCATGCGGTCCAAGATCTAGTAGACAACCAAACGATTGTTGTTATCTCTCTTGCTGTTGTCACCACCAATTACACCATACAGAATCCCCTGCCAATGTATCAAGTACGCCCCATCTCATCGGGCACCCCTACCACTAATATCATTTAGGGAGAATTGCCTTGTCATCCAGTCCAATGCACATTCAATCATTTCCACTCTGACACCAATACTCCCGATTCTGCAAGGGGCATGCCCATCCAATCCAATCTCTATGCCCTTAAATACGCAAGAGGCATCTCCAGCCAGTCCAATCTCCATGCCCTCAGAGCCACCCCCAGTCAATCCAATCCATACATCCTGTCTCGCAAGGGGCACCATCTGCCTATTCGACCCTTGCTCCAACTGTCACGCTCCAAGAAAATGCCCCTTCCTCGATCAACATATTGCATGCCCTAATAAAATCAGGGCTAAGCTTCAATCATGAAGAGACTTTTCAAGAAGGACATTCTGCTACTCAATGACATTTGTCTAGCTCTACTCAGTCTTCAATCCTACAAGAGAAGAGTCTAGGGCAAGTGGTTCCCGCCTCTAGGAGAAAGGCCGAGGAAGAGATTAACGTCGAGATCATGATTAGCCCCAAAGCATCAACCATCCCTGTTCGATCTTGGATCCATATAGTCAAGGCTCTCTCTTCAATTCTTCACCAAAAGGCCCAGTATATTTTCAGAGACAAAGCGCTGACTGTTCTGAATGATCCCGAACAAATCTTTCCGATTAAAGTAATCAACCGTCAAGAGCTAGATATCCCAATCATAAACATACAATGCTCTGATGAGGATATCTCATACCATAGTCTTGAGTTCGAGACTGTGAATTTCATGCCTCTTGCATGTCTCATCGGATCAAACTTTGTCTTCCCTCCAATCGAGCACCAACATTTTTATTATCAGCTCAAATATCAAGATAATGCAGGCATGAGAGGGCTTGAATATCTACCTCCTATGAGCAAGATACCAAAGCACAAATGGATCGGAGGAGGGCAAAGTCGACAACAGGAAGTTGATCCATTCATCCACACATTAATCAAATCCATCAAGAAAGGGATCATCCATCCGGTGGGCAGGCCAAGATCCACTGTGGAGGATCAAGTGAGCAAAATGAGCCCAACTAGGCTGTTTGGAAATGACTCGGGCAAGGGGTAAGAATTGCCCTTGATTGTCTGGACTACAGTCTAGATCCTACCTAAGCTGGAAGAATCCAAAGACTCACAATGCATCAGGGATGAGCTAAGAAAAGTGACATGCAATACCAACTTAAAGCCCAATCACAAACTTATCATGACATTTGGGCATGACAATGAGGGCCCACCTACTAATCCGTTTGGCCCTGACTCCTAAGGGGAGAGAGTGCAGGGCAGTAGCTGGTTCACGATCCCCAAGATGACACATTAAAAGAAAACAATGTTTGGCTCCTCGACAAAATGAGGCAATCCTTGGTTCACATCGCCATCTTTCTAAAAAAAATCAAAATCCAAAAAATCAAAAAATTCCCAAAAACCAAAAACAGTAGATATTTTTGAAATACAAAAATAAAAAAATAAATCAGATACCTATCAAAATCCAAAAACAATAGAAATTTCTCAAAACACAAAAATAATAGAAAATCTTCCAAAACTCACAAGCAATAATGTGTCAGGTGTGTCTGTCAAAGCATCCGAATTTAAAGTTGACTCATATGATTTTGATCTAGAGTTAGACTTTAAACTCACGGTTTTGAACGAAGCCCAGGATGGGAAAAATGACGATCCAACTCTCAAACTAGAGGATTCCCTCAAAAAGCTCAAAACAAAGGCCAATGTTGTCATGAATGATTTTGAAATTGTGAACTTGGGATCCCTTGAGCTCCCTATAACAGTACGCATCAAGAGATCCTCGCCTCTTGAATACAAGGAGACAATGATAGCATTCATGAGACCCGGGGCTATCCAACCCCACATTCTCCTATGGAAGCCTTACCCAGATTGAATAAAGAACCAATCATACACCATCCTCCATGAAGCCTGAAGTCAAGTCCATCAAGCTGTCAAGATCATGTCTGAAGTCCACAATGGAGTCCTACTGATGAACGATTGAGACAGACTACTGTAGAATGTCAGGAAGTGCTTTAAGTATTCAAAGCTTGCATAACGGATCCATGTGCATGCTTCGAGTTTTTATAACCTGACAACACTCTAGCCCTTCTTCATTATGGGGTGTGGACATCATCAAAAAAATGAACCCAAAAACATCCAATGGTCATGGGTATATTCTCGTGGCAAATGAAAGCGGGCGCCAACAACATCCTATATCATCGGTATGAATGAAAAAGAGAAGTCAAGAAAAATGATTGGTGGCAATATCGATACAACCAACTACGTCTTGCAAACATAAAGTGCACAACGATCACTAGGACCAACAACAAGCAAGTATGAAAGAAAGGTTAACAACATGATAATAATGCATATCTTATCATCACACCTACTAGATCCAGAGGATAAGTTCAAGCCATCCTAAGATGATCTGTTGATCGCTCGTGAAGTTCTTTCGAGAGGTGCCTTTTCATCTCATCATCATTAGGAGCAATGATCTTCTAGAACCCATCAACGCCGACAACATGGGTAATCTTACCTGACTATGTCAATAACTACAATCGAAAAGATGAAGTCAAACAACAAGAAGTTAGCATCCTGAGGTACATTTCATCATCATTCATTCCTTCTAATAAGTGTTCCAAAAAATAAAGGGTAAAAAAAAGATAAAAAAATGGACAAATAAAGCACGTAGTCCAAAAAAAAGAAAAAAAAAAGAGAGAGAAAAGAAGAGTCGAACCCAATGAGTGAGAACACAAGTCACTAACCCATTTTTCCTTAGGATTGTTTACCCTAATGTCAGCAGCTTCACGATCGTGATTGAAGACAAAGTCAGGAAACTCACCAGTCGACTAGCAATGAATGGAGTCTAGCCTCCCACCTCTGTTACTTTAAAAGAAAAATAAAAATCAAAAGAAAATAACATGTTTAAGCGTCTAAGCGAAACGGGCGAGGTGAAAACCCGAAAGGGCGTCTTGAGTAAAAACAGTGGGCATGTAGCGAACTTGGTAAAAACCTGAAAAGGCACCAAGGGTTTAAAAAAAAGTACAGCTATCAAGGGTCTGGCATGAGCAAAAACTTGAGACGTGATTAAAATTCGAAAGGGCACCACAGGCAAAAATGACGAGAAAATCGGTTGTGGTGAAAACCTGAAAAGGCGCTACGAGTAAAAATGGCTATAAGAAAAGAAAAGGAAAAAATAAAAAAATAAAAAGTGCAGGTACAGAAGAAGCCAAGGCAACGAGTAAAGTGAAGAAGTATAAGGAAGTGATAAGTCCTGGATCAGAATTCTGTCAAAATATCCTAATATGCACTACTCTCATAGAACAAAGATCCTTGGTAAACAACTAAGAATACCAGATTCTATATGGGCTGAGTTCAATGTTCTGATTCCATCATCCAAGCATAAGTTCAGACACAAGCAAACATCGACAAATTTGGCACAAACAAAAATTTTCATTCCTTTCCAAAAAAGTTTTTCTATACATCACTTTCCTTTCGTCAAAAAAAAAAAAAAAACAAATCAAAACAAAAGCATTCATACAAATATAGGACAAGCAACCAAAAAAGTCGAGGTTTCATATTTCAAAGCCCCAGAGGCTTATATTTCAAAGCTCACAAGTCCCCCAAGTTCAAAGCCCCAGAGGCCCACATTTCAAAGTCCACAAGTTCAAAGCCTAAGAGGCCCATATTTCAAAGCTCACAACGCCCACAAGTTTAAAGCCCCAAAGGCCCACATTTCAAAGTCACAAGGCTCACAAGTTCAAAGCCTCGAAGGCCCACATTTCAAAGCCCACAAGACCCACAAGTTCAAAGCCTCATGAGTGATGCCCCGTTAATTCATTAGTGGAGGCCATTTGACTATTCGATCCAGATCGTACAATAAAAGTCGGACGATGATGCCCTCTCGCGAGATCGGACTGATGTTAAAAAAAAATTTCAAAATATTTTCAAATAAAAACCATAGCCCCGCCAGTTCATCAGTGAAGGCAACGGGACAGTTTACTTACACAATAAAAGCCAGAAGACGACGCCCACTTATTAGATTGGACGGATATTCCAAAACCCTAAAAATATTTTAAATAAAAACCGTTAGCCCTACCAACTCATCAGTGGAGGCAACACGACTGTTTACTTAATTTACGTAAATAAAAACCGGACAATGACACCCACCCGCAAGACCGAACAGATATTTTCTAAAATCCAAAAATAGTTTCAAATAAAATTCCCAAGGAGTCTACTTCAAAAGATGATAGATAGTTTTCAAACAAAAATTTTCAAAACCGCACGCGGCACGTAGTACACTGAGGAATTTTTCATATTCTCTAGTTGTAGTCAGTGCAAACGGCTAAATAAGATTCAATCTGTTTCGGTTTCTCCAGAAGATTATCAAATTCGTACATGATATATGTACGATTGTCCCGATCTCAATGTCTAGACAGTCATACAAATGCTAGTAGAAATAATGCATCTACCTCTGGAAAGAATAATCAAACTCAAAGTGACAACAATTCATTGTAACCAAAGTATCAAAATCAGCAGATTACATGGCAAAAGATTACCTGCACATACATAGTTAGGGATGTTCAAAAAATTTGATCGAGTCCAAGTTGGCGAAGTGAGTTCCCCGTAAGACCGCACCAATGCGCAAGGCAGCTAACCACTTTGACGATGAAATAGATCGAATACTCCTAGGGTGATTACGTAGCAAAAGAAACGACAGATCAAACAGTATGGGAATCCTCGTAAAGCTTCACCAACGCACAGAGGCCTTACTTTTTATACTTACTTTCCAATGTTATTAACAATATATTGTGAAAGGGTTGTGATTGGTGACCCGTAATGTCGTACCAATGCGCAGGAATAATCACAATATTTTCCTCAAACCCTCATGATATGTGCAAGTCATCTCTTTTCCAAACAGTCAACTAACAATAATACAATGGCGGGCAATAGATTCGAAACACTTTCTTTTCTGACCAGAAGGATGGGGTGTCTACTCGCTTTGGCACTCGATTGCTCGCAACCTCGATCAAAGAGGGGCATCTATAAACACCCCACCCAGGCTAATATCATGAGAAACCTAGAACAATCCAGGAACAGTGATCCGAACTTCAACTAAACCTAAGCCATCACAAGTCATCATTCAAGCCAAAGCATACCCAAACCTTCACCCACAATCAACCCATTTTGAAGGATATTTTCAGGCCACAATCAAGTCAATTTTAAGCCATTTCAAGCCAAATATCTAAAACAAACTTTGTTCCGCTCTCAGGACCCAAAAAAGGCCCACCGGCAAAAATTTGGGAGAAACTGTACTAAAGTGGTAATCCGATTACCGCCGCCTCTCAAAAATTTGCGCAGCTCTAGCTGGACGAACTTCGGACAAACCCAACATAGGCGGTAGTCCGACTACCGCCACTCACAGGGCGCGTGTGTCCTCCGATCAACAACTGTCATAGCATCCGAAAGTCAACTTTCTTTCAAAACTATCCCTCAAACCGACCCTATTTACCCTTCTACCAATCCCATGAGCCAATGAGAGCATGTCATGTGGCATTCTTCTCTCCTTAACTAACCACAAGCTGCCATGTCAACTTTTACCCTACTCAAACTCAGTACTTACAGCAATGTCATTGAAAAAGGCTATAAATAGCCCTCTTCTCTTCACATTTAAAGAACAACTTTTCATTTTCAAAGCTAAGTGAGAGAGAGAGAGGGAGGGAGGAAGAGAGTGAGGGTGAGGAGGAGCTCCCAAGCCTCCAAGTCAAAATTTTTCAGCTATCCCCTTAGCTTGCTCTCTACCTTCCCAACCATCCCAATCCCCAGGTCTAACCCGGATTGATCATGGCTCAATTCATGTCTTAGCCTACGTAAGATCAAACCAAAGATCCATTCATTTTACATACAAGCATTCATCAAAACATATATTCCCTTCTCAACCTTCATGCTTCTCTAGATCTCTTGTGAACGTATGCTCTGTGACTTGTCATACATTGGATCCTGTCACATCAGAAATTTCTAGTAATCTAGTCCACTTTTCCTTACCTTTTCGCATAAGCATCATCACATCTGCCCTCTAGACACATTGTTGGACTTATGCTTTATGGTTCGCCGAAATCTCGGATCTTGCCACATCCGAAATCTATGTGTGCCTAGTCCTACCTCGACCACATCATTCATCCCTTGAGATTTTCATACCATACCAAGTAAAGACCATACATTTATACAGGCAGAGAGGGTGTCTAACACCTTCCCTCTTTGTAACCGAGATCCCTTACCCAAAATCCCGGATCGTAAACCAGGAGTCAATCTATGGTAGGAGACTCTTCGGATTTCTCCAACTTACGTATTTAGTGGGTTCTAGCAGATTGCGGGATTCTGAGATTAATTGACTAGTGGCAACTCCAACATTCACAAATCAACCTAATCACCCACACCACGAAAAACACAACATACAAATAGTGTGGGCGCCGATTTTCAATGTCTACATGAACCTATAGAAAACCATCAGGATAATGGTGAACCTATAGAAAACCATTGTAGTCTTTATGTAAGCCTCCAGCAGGAGTGTACATAATCTCTATATGAGCATCTGACAAGAGCATACATAGATCCTTGTATACGATCACAAATGTTAGTAGTAAACCTATCAAAACCACTGTAAAGGTTAATAGTAAATCTATATAAAACTATTGAGATAATGAAATTTGAAAAACTCGAGTTTAAGTTCGTCATCCAGGAGTTGAGTGAGGATTTAGACGAACCATTAGACATCATTATATTTGCAATTATAAATGTGTATGCAATTCTATTTATACTTGTAATTTGGTTTGTTTATTGTATATGGAACTACTTTGCACATATAACTGTATTCTTCCATAATCTATGAGAACTTAGACCCAAGTCATCTTGTAGATTAATTGCGTTAATTGATAAATAATTTTAAAATGTCCTATTCACCCCTCCCCCCTCTAGGACAAATTCTAAGCTTCTTAAAGCTTTCCTATCATGGTATCGTATTAGATAACTACGCAATTTCAATTGATACCACATATATCCATTCATTATGATAGTTTAGTTGTCATTAAAAAAAATGCTAATAACAAGAGTTATGATGTAAAATCCAATTAAATCCTTCTACAGTATGGTTATGTAAGATTAGTAATAAAAAAATAATGTAATAACTCTTGACTTTATAAGATCTAATGAAAAATAATAAATCCCTTAGCCCAAAAAAATTGAAAAAACATCGAGAGAAAAAAATGAATCACCAGAAATAGTAAACCCAACTTAAGGATTGGAGATCTAACGAATTAGATTCAATGAAAAAAACAAGCTTCTACGTAATTATTAGGTAAAATGCACAATATGTATTTAAGAGAACTTTTGAATCCTTTTTTCTTATACAAGTAAAGTGAATCTCTTTAACAAATCAATGTCAAGTATATCCGTTGATGAGTTTAAAATAAGGCTGAAAGTCGGGTAGGTTGAGTCGGATTAGTGCTCAACCCTAGCCCAACCCAAGGTTCCTATACCTCAATCCTAACCCAACCCAACAACCAACCCAAGTAGGCTCGATCAGGTTGGCCAGGTTGGTAGGGTAGATTTATTCTAATATTTTTGTTATTATATTTTCAATACATGTATTATTTTTTGTATCTATGATTTTATTAATTATATATGTAGCTATTTATTGTAAAGAAGTTCAAACAAGCTAAAATGTAGGACAAATACTAAAATATAGGACAACTACTCCTTTAAAGTTGTATTGTGTATCACGCAATCTATTTGGGAGAGAGAAATCTAGCATATCTTGTTAGCTTGTATCATCGGAAATGACGTGGACCAATGAAATCCAACGGCCTTGGAATTTCCCGTGGCTTCAACACAAATGATCCACACTCAATTATAATTAATTTATAAAAAACTTATATATTGATCGGGTTCAGGTTGGGTCGGGCAACCCGAGACCTCAACCCGAGCCCAACCCAAGTTTTTTCGGGTTGGTGTTTGTATGGCCCGAGCCTAAGACCAAACCCAATATATCCTGCATAAACCCAACCCAATGTCGGGTCAGTCGGGTTGAACCCGCCCAACTTCCAGCCCTAGTTTAAAACTTTTGTTAAAGGTGAGGTGACAATTACAAAGACGTTTATGATGAACTCACTTATATGAGTGTGGAACATTATCATAATGTACAACTGTAAATCTTGAAGACACTTCGAGGCTGTTTGATTTTCTAACTGCAGCGGTAATTCAAGGTAAATATGTCTAAATAAATAATTATGACTAATTTCACATGTTTGAAACCTGCTACGAATTATATTTTGGAAACCGATCACAGAAGTCATGTTATTATTGATTTAAACTTGTGGGCCCCATCGTGATGTGTGTGACTTATCCACGCCATCCAACTTTTTTAACATCACATTCTAGGGTATGAATCCAAAAATGAGGAAAATCCCATAATCGAATGGACCACACCTTAAGAAAGAGTGATTGTAAAGATGTCGACCGTTGAAAGCTATTTTCAACCTAGGGCTAAATTGATGTTTATTTGTAATCCAACTTGTTCATGAGGTCACGTAGCCATGGATAAAGGGAAAACAAAAATATCAGCTTGATCCAGAACTTCTAACGCCCACAAAAAGTTTTCAATGGTAGGAGCTCAAGTCCCATTGTTTTCTACGGTGTGGTCTATTGGAGCTTTAGATTTGCCTCATTTTCCGGCTCATGCCCTAAAATGAGCTAGCTAAAAGGATAAATGGTGTGGATAAGACACGTATATCATGGTGGACCCCACAAATGTAATAGTTTTTTCCTTTAGGTGACGTGAGAATGCTTTAAATGAAGGCGGCTGCAAATATCACCTTGAAAATGCCACCAAAAATTCATAAGTAAATAATTATTATCCATTTACCTCGAATTATCACCACAATTAGAAAATCAAACGGCCCCTTAGGCAACTTAGTGTGTCTCGTGTATAATCTACATAAAAGAAATTTAATTCAAGGCCTAATTTTAGAACTGGGCATAGGATGACTCGATTCATCCAACTTGTTTAGACTCGACTGGATTTGAACCTAGTGGCTAAGTCAATTTGAGCCATGTAGTTTGGGTCACCGACTAGACCCAAAATCCAACTAGGTACTGACTCAAGTTAATCCAAAACTCAATTTGTGTGTGTGTGTGTGCGCGCGCGTGCGCATGTGTTTCTATATCTATAGAGTAATGGTCTCCTTCGAACCATCCCACAGGCTACCTTGGTGCGGTCCAATTCCTACCGCAAAGAGGAAATCGGATTGTGTACTGAGTAAACTTTGTTAGGCCCACTGTGAATGGATGTGGTCTATCCACGCCATCCATCTGTTTTTCAAGCTCATTTTAATGGTTGAGACCAAAATTAAATCATTTCCAATGCTCAACGACCATAGAATAGGAAACATTGGGAATAATAATTTCCACTGTTGAAACCTTTTTAAGGTCTATAGTGATGTTTATTTGTCATCCGGCCTGCTCATATGATCACACAGATATGGCTGAAAGGAAAACACATATCAGATTGATCCAAAACTTGTGGACTCCAAGAAAATTTTCAACGGTTGACATTTAATTCACACGGTTTCTTGTGGTGTAGCCCACTTGAACTTTGGATATACTTCATTTTTGGGCTTAAGCCTTAAAACTATACGTTAAAACGGAGGTAAGAAGTGGATGGAATATATAAATCGTGGTGGACGCACAGAGTTTACTCAGTACGCAGCCCGCATGAGACCTGGGCGCCGATTGGCTAGTGATAGGTTGAGAAGTGATGTCATCAAATTTTGTGGCCCCACCATGATATATGTTTTGTATCCACACCATCCATCCATCTGGAGAGATCATTTTATGGTAATAACCAAAGAATGAGTCATATCCAAAGCTCCAGTCAACTACACCACAGAAAACAATGGGGAGAGTGATGCCACCATTAAAAACTTCTAAAGGCCACAAAAGTTTTCGATCAAGCCTATATTTGTACTTTCCCTTCTTTAATGTCTTTGTTAACTTTTGAACAGGTTGAATTTAAAAAATACATTATGGTGGGCCTTAGAAAGGTTTCAACGGGCATCAATCTTTCCGGTGTTTTCCCTAGCGGGTCCACTAAAGATTTGGATATGCCTCGTCCTCCAGCTCATGGCTTAAAATAATATCTCCAAATGGATGAACACTACAGATACAACACATACATCATAGCTGCGTCCACATAACTTGGTGAAGTCACTTCAATAGCTAGTATCCCTGCTTAACCTGTAAGTATCTAATTTGGGTACCTTTTATGAGTATCTAATCCCTACTTTACTTAACTGTGGTGTCACTCTCTCCACTAATTTTTTATGGTGTGGTCCACTTGAATATTGGAAATGATTCAATTTTGGTCTCAACTATTAAAATGTGCTTGAAAAATGATTGAACAGTGTGAATAGACCACATCCATTTATAGTGGGCCCAACAAAGTTTGCTCACTACGTAGTCCAATTTCCTCTTTGCCGTGGGAGCTGGACCACACCAAGGTAGCATGCAAGATAGTTTGCATGAGACCATCATGATGTCAGTTGGGTCTCATCAAGATGTTAATGATAAATCCACGTCATCTATACATTTTTAAAAATAATTTTATGGTATGAAACCAAAATTGAGGTAGATCAAAATCTCAAGTGGGCCATACGGTGTTGATTGAACTCTCACCATTAAAAACTTCATTGGGCTACCAAATTTTTGGATCAAGCTAATATTTGTTTTTTTCCATCATCTAGGTCTGTATGACCTAATCTACAGGTTGAATGTCAAATAAATATCACGGTGGGCTCTAAAAAATATTTAACGATGAGAATCATTAACACTGCTGTTTTATGTAATGTGGTCCACTTGAGATTTGGATCCACCTCAGTTTTGGGATAATGCCCTAGAATGATAAGAAAAAAAACGGATGGATGAGGTAGATTTCTCAAAAAACATCATGGTGGGTCTTACCTAAGTTTTAAGCACGCAAAAGGCTTTGGAAGGATATCCTAGTTCCAAAAAATTGCGGCGGATTTCCTATGAAAGCCTTTTGCACACTGAAAACCTAAGTGGGACTCACCATGATGTTTTTGAGAAATCCAATTTGTCTATCCATTTTATGAAATCATTTTAGGACATTGTACAAAAGCGAACCGAATCTAATACTCAAGTAGGCTAAAAACATGAAGGTTAAACTTAAATAGTTGAAATATTCCTATGCCATAGAAGTTTTGAATTGAGATAATATTTGTTGTCTCAACTAATCCCAGTAGGAATGATGTTATGAATGGTATAGATAGCATGTAAACATCCATGTTGACCCCAAGGGGGTTTCAACGGTAGGAATTTCCCTAACTCCTTTTTCTTCTGTGCAGCTAGATTGAGTACTGTATTCTACTCACATTTGGTCTACCGTCCTAAAATGAGCTCAAAGAATGAATGGACGGGATAGATTTCTTACAAACATTATGGTAGGCCCCACCTTCATTTCCAGCGAGCTTAGCAAGAATGGCTACTCCAGCTACCGTCCCTGTGGCTAGCGGTCAGTGCTCTGTGGGCCCCACCATTATGTATGTGCTTCATCCATTCCATTCATCCACTTTTACCAATCATTTTAAGGCTTGATCCAAAAAATGATAGGAATATAAATCGCATGTGGAACACACCACTGGAAAACAATAGTAATTGGATATCCACCATTAAAATCCTTCTAAGGCCCACTGTACTGTTTATTTGACATTTAATCTGTTGATTATGTCATAAATACTCAGATGAAGGGAAAAAAAAAAGAGACAATGATCAGCTTGATCCAAAACTTTTAAGGCTGCCAAAAAGTTTTGAATAGTCAATGTTCATTATTCAACACTGTTTCCTGTAATGTGGCCCACTTGAAATTGGGATATAGGTAATTTTGGTCTCATATCATAAAATAACATATAAAAATAGATGAACGGAATGGATGAAACACATACATCATGATGGGCCCACAAAGCACTGTCCACTAGCCATAGGCTGGTGGCGGGGTGTAGCCGGTTCGTTACCATCTCGAAGGCAATCGCGTGCGTTATCAGGGACGCGAATTGGATACCGAGAGGTTGAGTAGCGAGACTAGTTACTGAAGTGCCGTCACCAAGTTCTGTGGCCCGACCATGATGTATATGTTATATCCCCACCGTTTATACATTTGAAGAGATTATTTTAGGATATGGCACAAAGAACGAGGTAGATCCAAGGCTGGGGTGGACCCCACCACAGAAAACAATGGTGAGAGTGACGCCCATCGTTGGAACCTTCAAAAGGTCCACATTGTCTTTTATTCAAGATCCAGTCTGTTCATGTGTTAACACAGACATGAAAAAAGTGAAAACACAATATTAGCTTGATCGAAAACTTTTATGACCCTTAGAACTTTTTAATGGTGGTCATCACTCTCCCCACTATGTTCTGTGGTGGGGTCTTCTAGATCTTTGGATCTGACTCATTCTTTGGATAATGCTTTAATATGATCTCTCCAAATGGATGGGCGGCGTAGATATAAAACATACATCATGGGTGTGGCCCATAGAACTTGGTGATGTCACTTCGCTAGGGAGTCCATCGCTACTCAATAGCTAAACCGTGCTCGTCGTCGGGGGAGGCGAGGGGCGCGTCCTACCTCCTCCCGTCTCCGGTAATAGGCAGGAGCTTTGAGTGGCCACCATGATATAAGGGTCTTATCCACACCGTCCATCGTTTTTTTCGTCATTTTAAGCTATTAGCCCAAAAATATGGCAGATCTAAGACAGATGTGGGCTACACGGTGGGGATTAAACCCTTACCGTTGAAAACTTCATAAGGCCAAAGAGGTTTTAGATGGAGCTGATATTTGTGTTTTCTCTTCATCCAGATCTATGTAACTTAATGAGTTGGTTGGATGGCAAATATAAATCACGGTGGGCTAGAAAATTTTCAACAGTAAGAATTATTATCAGCGCCATTTTTTCGAACGCCGATTTGTTTTGAAAGCCTTGAACGTGAAAGCCTAGTTGGGTCCTATCATAATATTTTTTGAGAAATCCGCCCAATCAATCTGTTTTTTCTTATCATTCCAGTGCATTATCTCAAAACTGAGGCAGATCCAAATCTCAAGTGGACCACACTACATGAAGCAGCGGTGATAATGATTCTCATCATTAAATATTTTTTAGAGCCCACCCTGATATTTGTTTGACATCCAACCTGTTGATTAGGTTATACAGACCTGGATGATGGAAAAAAATAAATATGAGCTTGATCCAAAATTTTTTTAGCCTCTTGAGGTTTTTAATGGTGAGAGTTCAATCAACACTGTGTGGCCCACTTGAGATTTTGATCTACCTCAGTTTTGGGTTCTAATTTAAGGGATTGAGCCCAAAATTGATGCATATCTAAAGATCAAGTGGATCATAGCACTGAAAACAGTGGGGATAATGATTTCCACAGTTGAAACCTTTCTAGGCCCTATAATGATGTTTATTTTTCATCCAATCTGTTCATAAGATCATACGGACATGGATGAAGGAAAAAAATAAATATAAACTTGATCCAAAACTCCAGTGGACCTCCAAGTATTTTTCAATGGTAGACATTCAATTCAACTATTTCCTATGATGTGATGCATTTGAACATTGGATATATATACCTCATTTTTTAGTTCAAGTATTAAAATTATCTGTTAAAATGTATGAACGGAGTGGATAAAATAAATAAACCATGGTAGACCACACAGAGTTTACTCAGTACGCTAAGCGTGGTGAGTTACTCACCCTCGCTCCACGGAAGTGACGTCACCAAGCTTGTGGACCCCACCATGATGTATGTGTTATATTCATAATGTCCATCCATTTGGAGATATTATTTTAAGCCATGAGCCAAAGAATGAGGCAAATCCAAAGCTTTAGTGGACCCTACCGTAAAAAACAGCAAGAAGATTGATGCCCACCGTTGAAACCTTTCTAAGGCCCATCATAATATTTTTTTCAAAATCCAACTTGTTCAAAAGTTAACAAAGACATTAAAGAAGGGAAAATATAAATATAGGCTTGATTGAAAACTTTTTGTGGCCTTTAGAAGTTTTTAACGGCAACGTCACTCTCCTCACTATTTTCTGTAGTGGGATCCACTGGAGCTTTGGATGTCACTCATTCTTTGAATTTCACCCTAAAATGATCTCTTCAGATGGATGGACGGCGTGGATACAAAACATATATTATGGTGGGGCCACAAATTCAATAGCAACTAGCCAATCTGCACCCGCACAAGGGTCTCTTGCGGTGGGAATTGGACCGCACCAAGGTATCCTGCAGGATAGTTCGCAGGAGACCATTACTATATATATATATATATATATATATATATATATAACCCCATATTTGATATTTCAAATATGAGATGCCGTGTCAGCTGATGGAGAGGCTGCAATTCCAGCAGGTGCGTCCAGATTACTCCAGGTCAGACCCAGACTCGCATTGGGTCAAGCATGCTTGGACTCGATACCAAGTCAGGTCAAGATTGGGTCAGGTCTATTTCAAAGTCGGATCAGTCAAGTCAGCCCTAACTCGGTCCAACTCAAGCCGATGCCCTACTCTACTCAATTCACCAGGTTTTATAATTCAAGTACACTTTATTTTATCAAGTGAGGCTCAAAAAGATTCGTCACCATCATTTATGTATAGCCCTTTCCCGCCAATTGGGTGTTCCACCAGACCACTTGGCTGAGTCATGCGACGTGGGCAAGCAGCCATCTCTACATTGTAAGCAATACCAAAGGAACCCTTTTTGACCAACCTCTGGTGATTCAATGGCTCTTACTGCATCGAAAGCAACTGTCAAATATTTTTTTTCAAGTGCTTTGTATATTCTATACCCCTTTATGTAATTTTTTAGGCACGTTTTGAAAAGAAAATCATACGGCTAAGAAGTCTAGTAAAACAATATTATCTCACGAAAAAGGTGGGGCCCACAACCATATATGATAAGGATAAAATCATTCAAATTCATTGAGATGCATGATTATGATATTGGATTCTGTGACCAAACAGTCATTGAGCCGTTGGAGCAAAACACTCAACCCCCCCCCCCCCCCCGCCCAAAAAAAAAAAAAATTTTGATGAAAGGTTGTTATTGTAAGTTGACATTAGTCATCTCTAAGATTATCTTGGATGAATTCCCAGTTGGACTTCCCTGCACCTACTTTGTAAATGTGGGGCCCATGGTTGTTTTATCCAAGCGGTTGATCTAATGACCCCATCGCAGATCGTCGTTGCCCCTAAATATCTCCTCAGCTGATCAACTCAAAGCTTTTCATTGTTAGCTTGCTAATACATGGTTTAGAAAAATCTAACCAACAAACCATATTTAATGGAGTAAAGATCAAAGATTCAATGGCTAGGATCTCCCAATTTGGGAGATTATGACTCATTTATGATGGGGCCCGTCAGATCAATGGTTTGGTAAACCAACCATTGGGCCCACATGTAAAAGCTCTGCTCAAAACAGGAATATTCTTTACGTAAATCAGTAAATTTATCAATTTAAACAAGTAGGACCCCCTAAATGTGAGAGCCCTGCCCACCATCTCTCTATCTCTAGGCCTGTCGTTTGGTTGTACCTAATCTCATGATATATCATGAAATTTTCAACCAAATTAGACTGATAAATCTTGAAATCACAGCAAATCATGAAATTTGGTGCAACCAAACGCAGTCTAGAGCTTCTCTGGTGAGTGGTGACACATTGTTTATAGTATGTTTTGCTCCATGAAAGTTCCAGCCAAAAAAGGTCATTCCACCATTTTTATGGTTATTGACAATTTTACCCACGCAATTAGTCTTTTAAGAGCCTTGACCTTTGGGTTCTAAAAAGAAAGCAAAAGGAATTTTCAACATATATAAGGGTATATACGTAATTTGGATGTCAGACGTGTAATCTCACATCATTGTTACCTTCCAAACATTCATCATTGCTGTTTTTATTTTAATGAGATGAAATAAATACCACCAACCTCTACTGTAAAATCCAAATTATGTTTATCCATCGATTAGGCAGCCAAAGATCAAAGGGCTAGGATCTTCTAATCTCCTCCCAATCCATGAATATTTTTAGGGCGCCCCCATCCATCAGATCACATCAACAGGCAGGATCAAAGAACCGCAGGCCTGCTGCAAGACAATGTACACATAAGCATAAGATCATTCCTCTTAAAATGAATGTAGAACATCACAACCGTTCCATTTGGGGCCCTCAGAACGGACGTCGTGGAGATCCCTCAAGGGTCCATCATAAGACCATCAGATGGATGAGGCCGAATCAATCAGTTCATATATGTGGCACAAGGTACAGGATACAAATGCACCACGTTACATTCCAATATGTATACGGTCCCGTTACACAACCAAAACAAGAGTCATTGTTCTCTATTCTCAACACAAGTGCTTCACACAGCAAGATTTGATGCACATTACATATGTATAAAAGAAAAAGCAACACTCTATAGGCAATTTCACAAACAAAATCCTCAGCTAGCCAGCGCACTCAACTCCTTCAAGTCATCGGTCTTTGCATAAGTTTCCATAACAGCTGCTTCATCACGTGGAGTCTCAGAGCTGCCGGCATTGCTGTTTGCATCGCCCGTGACTGAAGCTGGAGAGCTTGGCTTGTCAGAAATCATACCTGAAGTTTGCTCTTCTGGTTGCCGTGACCCATTCAGTGCATGGCAGTGCGGGCAGTAGTACGTTATGTATGGGAAGTCTTCTTTCCGGACCAGTCCTGCATACAAAAGATACCATGCGGTTAACTTCCCTACACGATGAAAATACACATAGGCCGTTAAGGGATGGGATTGAAGATTATGAATTGCACAAACATGCATCAGATACGGATTAGTCATTATCATGAAACTTCCCGTCTGGCAGAATTCAACTGCAACCCCTTTCTAATTCGGTTCGATTCAAACCCCTTTAAAACTCCAAAAAAAAAAAAAAAAAAAAAAAAAAAAAAAAAAAAACATTCAGCTGGGCTATGAACCAGTTCAAACCATTCGGTTTTACAAAAAACATAATACATTATTCATAAGATGGTGATGGTGCCATGGTTAAACCAATGTGCCAATGGTTTAGTTGATTTGGACCAAAGCGACAGCTTCACTGGCTCTGTCTATACTTTGCTTTTATCATTGTTCCTAGATAAGCAAATGAGGTGGGTAACATCCTCTCACTAAAGAGGGTGCATTGCCCCACAAGCCTAGTATTGGAAGCGCTCATCTGCTTTCTAGCTGGAATTTTTTTTTACCCCTTGGCTTTCTTTAGGGTGCATTTGGTTGCACTAAATATCATGAAATTTCATGATAATTTGCACCAAATTAGACTGAATAATCATGAAATTTCATGATATTTGGTGCAAGCAAACACAAACTCAAATGCTTCCAAAAACTATGAAAAGCTTTTAAGAACCAAAAGGTTAAAAAACATGCAAGTCTCCAGTGAGGCTCACCGTTGTGCATGTGGCAGTTACCACATATAAGTGCATAGCACTGAGTTGGATCCTCGCCCACAAGCAGGGCCGCAATGCGAGCAATCCATCCCCCGTCATTGGAAGCTGATCTTGGATGATGTTCTACAAAAGCTGCCTGATTCTGTGAGGGAGAATCTGGACTGTCGTAATCGTGGGACATTTCCTCGACTAATTGCTGCATTTCACTACTCGTCGTGCTGCTAGCTTTCGAAAGAGGTTGTTTCCTATTCCGAAGCCCTCTGGATTGCACCAACTCGACATCACTGCTTCTCCCCATCGGCGCGTTGAGATTAGATTCATCTCCTAAATATACTTTCAAGCCTGAGTCTGCACCCAACTTTGATGCCAGAACACTTGCAGCAGCTGCCTTTGCAGCAGGATCGGGATCATATCTCTGGACAGGACATGCATGATGTGAGTACGATATACATACAATATACACCCCATAGAAGCATATACGCACAAGTAAAAACCACATACATGAGCTTGACCAAACACAGACCCACACCAACATAAGCAATGGAAGAGACGATCAACCGTAAATAGAAGATGCATCCAGCTCGGGCATTATTTGCCAGCCATCCAAAATTCATACCATGAAATAGAACATAAATCAAACCTGTTCATCACCTGAATAAGCTGCTGTGTTATGTAATAGTTTGTTCGCTCTTTAAGCTCGTTGATTTTTTCCAGCCTTTCAGCACGCAACCTTTCAAGTGTTTTCTGGTCCTTGCGATCACCTACCAATAAACAAGAATGAAACATAAGATTCGAAATGTGCCACTTCACATCTTACCACAATCTTACTACCAACTACTAGCTCTCTGCAGGTAATTTCTGGATTTCAACAATATCTCAGCCAGCCTTTTGAAATTTCTCGTCTGCTGACTTCCTCATCTCACAGATGTGTAGTTCAAAAATGTTGAGAAATTAAAATATTTTCAAGATATTCCATAACGGTAACAGTGGCCATAACGGCCACCACGGCCATTACAGTCTCTTTCTTTATTGGGGGAAAAAAACAAAAAAAAAAAACTTGTATCTGTCCTGTAATGTTGAAAAAAAATAAATCCAAGAAATGTGTATTTGCCCTATAGCAGATCATTACGAGGCTATTATGGCTTTTATAGGGTACATAACAGGCCACTAACAGCGGTTATGAGCCATTTTTTTCCATAACGGCTGTTACAATCGTTACAACCACGTAACGTTTAACAGTTGCCACCGTTACCTTTACAGCCCCATAACGTCATTTACGGCACACCATGAGTATTTTCACAAGAAAATTAAAAACTTTTTTAACCAGTGTCCATGACTAAATGTTCCCAAATGTGAACATGAAGCAATGAGTTTCAAAAGCTATGAATTGGCTTCTTCAACAGACAATACTTTTGGAAACCAGGCACATCTTCATTATGTATAACATCTCTTCATGGAACATGCTGAAATTACCGGATGACATGCTCAGGGGTTCGTCTGGCACTGCATGCTCAGAGCTGTTTATACTTGCTAACGTTTTATGGGCACTCCCCCGCTTCCATGCCTGAATCAATTGCCACTTAGCTTAATGCTTTGTGCAAATGATAGATGATGATCACTTTTTTTGAGGGGGGGTTGATCAACAGATATTTGTATCTTCTAGCTTGAGCAATGCAACTTAAAGCAGAATACGTTTTCCAAATAGCTTGGCAAAAGTAGTAGCTTGTACTGGTGGCTAAAGAGCCTTTAAAGATGTTGTAAATAGCATTTTTAGGATAGTGCGGAGTTGATTCTATAGTATTTACGTGTTGAATGACTACCGTAACGACCCTAAAATTTTGGGCCACATAGGACCCCATATTAATCGAAGTAAGAGTTTGATTTTGTGATTAATAACAAAAACAAAACACTTGACAAGTTGGTAGAGGTACTCTCAGTAGATGATAAGGTCAAAGGATTGATTCCTGATTTAACTTTTTGCACAAAATTACGAAACCCCGAAAGAACCTTTTAGATCGAGGGCTTCTCTCTCTATATAAGGAGGGATCGTAGAGAATTCTCCTGCAAAAACCCTAAGGAAAAGAGTTTCCGTCGATAAGTCCCTAATTCTATTTTTATCTAACATTTTATGTATTTTCGATTAAAAACCCTAGATCTGCACCATGAACAGGGCGGATCAGCCTTATGTCCATTGTTTGATCTATGGGAAGGTTTGAAGAATGGAGGAAGACATTGCGTGAGATCTCTTGTCGTAGGGATCTGCTTTAGACGATCTAGCGGTGTCCGTCTAGATCAGTTTGAATCATGGATTCCTTAAGGCCAAAACATACCATCTCCCCAAATTCCAAAGTGATCTAGCCTTTGGATTGTCCACAATGATCTATGGATAGTAGCAATAATAAACCATGCCGTAGAACGATTGTATATCTCGGTATTTCAGATCCGGGAAATCCTTTTGTCTTTCCAAACTTGGTGATGGGGAAATCATTGGATGGTTTGGACCAATCGTTGAATATGATAAATCCATAAAAAAACAATGAAAGGAAAAACCCCTAATTTTTTTTGGAAAACCAGATCATGTAACATAACCTGTTCGGCTTCGATTGATCAATTGAAGTTAGCCTTTGATTGATCGAACAGTTCGATTTTTGTCCAGCAACCAAAAGTTTTGATCGATGTCTGCTTTCGATCGATCGAGGGCTTCCTCGAGCAGTCTCGATCGACCGAAGTTGGTAAAAATAGTCCAAAAACCAAATTGAATTAATGTTGGGTTTTCTCAATCAATCAACAAATAGTTTCGATCGATCAAGAAGTGACCAAAAGTGTCCAAAGACTTAAACAATAAAATTCAAATTTCCTCAATCTATGATCGATTGAATCGATCAATGGCCTTCGAGCTGGCTCAATTGATTGACTGGATTGATCAACAATCCCCTAAATTGATCATCATATTTCCAAAATGAGATATTTGGATTAATAAGACCATAATACATGTAATTTCCTTGACTCAATTATTAATTAAGGAACTAATAATAATGGGTCATCTTGAATTGATCAAAGGTGGGCCCCACTGGATGGAATACCTTAATTAAATGCATGATGGTTTAAACTATTTTAATAGGGATTCGGATTCTAGATTCAAAACCAAACGATTGTTTGGCAGATTTAGCTCTATCAAGAACATGCGAGTGAATCCCAACATGTCTCATATCTGTACAGATGGGATGGATTGTTTGATTGCTATGATTGATTGTATTTCCATATAACGTTGAATTGTTGATACATAATGATTATGATGAAGGGTTAAAATTATGAAATTTCATATATGAAGATGTACATCATTACAATAATGAATTCATTGTTTCATCTCATGTGAAGAGATGTGTATAATGATTACGTATGTTGATGAATAGTGCAACGAGCATGCATTACATGCATCTATAGCTCTCTTGTGCTAATTCCTACAAGCTCGCTCTAGATGATTGCATGCATGCCTCGTGCTTGGGTTCATGGGAGATCTCCCTGGATGGTTGCCTGGTAAAATCGTTACCAGATGCCCATACTTAGTGGAAGCCTACTCATGGAGTACATGCGGACCTTGCCCATACCTACCCATGGTAGAAGCCTGCCAGGTGCAGATGCAAGTTGACGCCTAGCTTACGTTGTGGAATGACAACCGTACAGAGGTGATTGAGACGTAAAACATAAATCAGATACTAGAGAATGAGGCCCGATTGGCGGAGGAATCCCAGGATCAATGGTCATATTTAACAAAGGATGAACTAACTGCGGTGAACTGATGGATTGTTCATATGAATTATTGTTTAGGAGATTTTGTTTCTTCATTATAGTTATTGATAGTTAGGTTTGATACAATATTGTTTATGAACATGTTATGCTGAACGGTAATTGATATTAGGGTTGAATAAAGTCCCAAATGGGTGGACTCGGTTACTTATTGAATGATGTGGTTTGAGAATGCATTAGTGGTAGTAATGAAGTGTGAGATTATGAGGCATGTGTGGATGTATGAATGTAAGTTGGTGTGAACTTAGAATACATTAAATTACGCCTCTAAGCAACTATACGATTAGTTGGTCTATGTACACTTGGTGTACGAGTCATAAACCATAACTCAAGTCTGAGGGTGCACACTCTGTGATGCAGGACAATTAACCACTTGCTCTAAAAGCTCGAACTGATAGAGCATGGCGAATCAACCCCTTTATCTCATATCCCAAGCCCCACATTGCATGGATTAGGACCTTGGCCAAACCCCCTTCGCACGGGTGAGGCCCGCCACACACAGGCCACCCGCCCTGAGTGTGCCCTTGCATCTCACAGGCCACCCCACTCGAGCCCGATGTGAAAATGCCCCTGCATTTCTCTGTATCCAAATTGCAGGGCGTGACAACTACTCATCATTAATCCCTTTGAGTTGTGGTAAGTATATATTCTTGTTCTCCATGTTACTCTCTTGAATGTTTTTTCTTGGTTTAATAAAGTTTCATTATCACTTAGAGAGAGAGAGAGAGAGAATAAACTTTATTACTAAGAATCAAAGCATTTTCCATAGCTAACACCGTCCTTAGCAAGCTTATCAACTATAGAGATAACCTCCCTCTTAGCATGGGCAAACAAACAGTTTATTCAAGATGCAATAGTCCATATCCCCTTGCACACAAAATTAAGCTTGCGCCAAGCTCAAAAATAAGGTATAGATGCCCAAGAGATGACATTAGGAGAGTCGCCCTCCATGAAAACTGGATATAAGCAACTCTTCACAAAGATTCCCTACCCTCCTATAAGGGCCTTTGGGCATAAGCTTTACCCAGTCCAACAGGGCCATGAAAGCTCGTGTACATGGTACCCAAGTCATCTATTAAGACCCACCCATGCACTGAAGTTGGGCTTTCAAAAGCCTGAAATTTCAAATGCCTGAAATGGCCATTTCCACCAACTATGAAGTTTACTTTCAATAGATCATTATTAATTAAGACTAGCCAATCCCTAAGTATATCCAAAATCAAAATGCTATGAAATTCTTGTTTTTTATAGATATGTGTCGATGCCCTCATTGTTCGGAGTACCCACTAATATTATCAAAATATCCCCGTATTATCCATATCTTCAACTCGATGACACCAATAACACCAGCAATGATGCCGATAACATTGGTAGTATAAAAAAATTCAGGTATCGGTGATGTATTGCTGAGTATCGCCAATCTATCGATATCGTCAATATTTTCAATTGTATAATTTCCAGGTGTCACTTGAATCACCAATATTTTCGAATATGTAGATTTCAGGTGTCGCTTGTATCGCCAGTGCATTAGCGATATTTCAATAATAACACCAAAAATCTGATTATTTAAATATATATATATATATATATATATATATCCATTTCAATTTTGTTATGGGTGCATGGTTGTATCAGTGTTCAAATTGTCAACGATAATATCGCAACATGGCGATATCGAGACCACGGTCTTTTGTTTCCTTTCCAGTTGTCGACAATTTCTTAGCGAAATATCGTGTATTGTCAATATTCTGAAATATCAATGGATGTTTGGATGGAAGGTTAGATGGTTGGGATTGATGGGATGGTCGGACTGATTTCTTACGACGGCATTTCATTTTTAGGCCCCCATTAAATGGATACTCATTATGTATGCATTCTTTTTTTATTATTATTTTTTTATTCCTAAATATGCAAATATGTTTATTTTAACATCTCATAAAGTTTCACTGAAAATTTCCACCATTTTCCCCGTGTTTTCCTGCATTTCCGGTTATCGGTGATATCGATATTGTTTCTATATCCCCAATGCAATACTTGTAATACTTTGAACACTATTACCCCTCAAGAATCATATAGTGAACACTATTACCCCTCAAGAATCTATAAAAGTTGAGCTTGTCGTGTTATGGAAACTTGTATGGCATTCGCTTGGGTACTGACATTGCAATTTAACTCGAGAAATCAGACTTGACCCAGCCTTGTTTATTAATCATATATGTCCAAAAGGATTGTATAAAGCATTTGTAGAGGGTAAGAATCTTGAAAATATTTTTAATAATACAACCACCACCATCCTCACTAAACATTTCAACAAGAAATTAAAAAGGTCAAAAAATAAAAACAAAAATTCACTCTACCCATACTTGATACATCCAAACCTCTTTGCAAATTAAAAACAAACATAAAGAATTTAAAACCACTAACTTTGCCACTATCATGATCAACACCAAACAGAAAATTAGTTTTGCATTGCATCCTATAAAATATCGCATACCAAACCTTCTGAGCTGAAAGCTTACTCGCAAAAGAATAGCATTATGAGATAAATCAATTGAAAAAGAATATGGTATCAATGTAAAATCACAACAAACAAAAGTTACTAAATGGGTCATAAAGACTTCAATGAAGGAAAGAAATGAGAATTCTGCTTAGATGTAGAGTTTGGGATACTCACACATCCTTGTTAAGCTAACAAGTGTTGAATAGAGTAAAGATGACAGAGCAGGCAAGGCAAACATAGGAAAAACTCGCACTGCCCTCATTTTCCAGTTCAAATTGAATGATCTTGTGCTCATAATTGCATAAGCCACCGCAGCAACCTGGAAAATAGACTGCAATGAGCACCTGTTTCAAGATGAAAACATTTCCTCTAGCAAAGAAGATTCTCCTGAGAATAAAAGTATCAAGCCAAAGAAGTCATGAAAAGAAACCAAAGATTTATCCATGAGAAATAAGATCTTCTTCCAAGACTTTGCACAATATACTTGAGTTTTCAATTCTGACAAGTGAGACCAACAATTCAGTGATCCAAACCACTGGTAATCTGGGCCCCACCGTGGATCGAAATGCCCAAAAATTTTATTGGATAGGACAGCCCAAACATTTTAATGCATGACCTACAAACAGATGATTGAAAAGAGTAATGCAGCAACACTCCACACTCAACTGAAAAGAGGCCCCACTGTACATGGGTCCTTCAAAAATCCTGAGTTGAATACTCCAATAAGGGTAAGGGAGCCCCTCCAAGGCCTGAAATTCAAATATTCTGGGATTTTGAATTCTAAAGCTAACAGTATAAAGAATTCAACGCAAATCATGCTGATTGGGTATCAAATTCAACTTCTGACAACTAAATTAACATGTCTATAAGTATGAGAGGTGACTGATCCTTGCTGTACACGTAACCTGAAATTTTGGATCATAAGGATCTACATGTACTCGAGGCCCATAGTCGTACAGAGGTAATAGAAAAGGCCCAAGTTTGGTGGTTAGGAAATCAGGATCATTCAATCTAGGAGAGTTTTGGGGCATGGTCCATTCACAGTGGGACACAACAGACCAGTGGTCTGGATTTTTGAGCCATGGGCCCAACAGACCAATGGTTTGGATTTTTGAGCCATTGGCCCAACATGTCAAAACTGAAAAGCCCAATGCATAGTGCAAAGCTTCACGTCGAGGATCCTATCATTCCTCTTATCCAATATGCATATGCAATGGTTTGAAAGAACCGTTGCCTTTGCATGTCAAGATGTCTGATTCAAATCCTAAAAAATATATTTCGTTTCAATTTCACAAAACGAAAACCGTTACAAAAAGGCCTTGAAATATACCTGGAAGTTAACAGCTCAAATTACTAATATTTGGAAATTAATTAACATGCTTGATCATCATTCTCCAAAAAATCATACTTGAATCTCACTGTTTTTTTTTTGGGTGAATCTAATGGTCTGCAATTTGAATATTATGGTTTCTCTCAGAACCTATGATTCAAACAAAAGGCAAAGGTCAAGGTTGTTGGCTGAAGCATGGAGTAAATATTGAATTTTTACTTCTTTTCTGTCTGGATATATATTGGGACCTTTTAAGCCACAAATAAAACCCGTCACTTGCATTAAGCACTTGAGAAAGAGAACTTTGAGTTTTGGATTTTCTTTTTGCCCAAACACTACATAATATAAGAAGAAACTTCAAGCTCTCAATCATTGTTGTCCAAACAGATTTTCTTCTTGCACGTTTCCACGTCAACAGTGGATAGCTTTACTTCTTATGGGAGTTTTGACGGCAATAATTGAAAATAATTGCATCTTTGAAAGCCAAAACCACTAGTATAGAAGGAAAAGAAGAAGAAGAAAGAAAGGAAGTGGATAAATCAACAAAAAGGAAATGACTCCAATAATCCATTTACAGGCAACTTCCTTTATTCTGCTCCTTACATTAATTCGTGGAACAGTGTGACGCATCTATTGAAAAAAGTTCTCCCAAAAGTGTACGAGCAAAGAAGACTTGCATGACCAAGCTGCTGCAGAGAAGAAGGGAATATCACCAGAACCAAAGATGAATCCACAAGAACCCATTAATCATTCATCTTCCCATATTACTGAATCAATGAGATTTACAACGAACTCAACAAAAGCTAGAGACAAACATTGAAAGGTCTATCATAAAATATAATAGTTAAACATGTGCATCAAAAAATCTGCAGCTATATTCACATGTAGAGTATAGAGCTCAGTGATTCTTCAAACCCCCCCTTTTTTTAGAGAGAAAAAATTGTAATTCAAACCCATTATTTACCTTGTTAAACGCAAAAAGGTATGCATATACTCAAGTTTTCATTTTGAAGCACGCCAATGTACAAGCAGTCATGTAAACAGAAATGCATTTAATGAATCACCTCAAGAATCACAGAGAAAACTATAAGATTCCTTGCTGTCTTTCGCCATCTTTGAGCCCTTTTCTTCATCCTTGCATGAATAGAAGCTTCTTCCTTGGAAAGATGTTGCAATTTTTTCTCGAAATCCTCATCGCGTGCTCTGAAGATCCCATTCCAGATGCGAGAAAGAATTCCTCTCCGTTGCTTTGTTACTTTTCCACTTATGTTTTGATCAGTAGCAACCCTTGGATTTTCAGCGACAGCTGGCAGCTGATTCGCATCGTCATCCATTTCCTGCAGATTATACGCTGCAAGTTCCAATTATTAGACACTCAATGAGAAAAGTAAATGTAGCATATTCTGTCAAGTGCTGCAAGGGGGATGCGGGACATTGGCCTAGCAAGCTAAAACACACTCAAGTCACAAGAGGGCTCTTCCTTACCCGACAACTCTTGATTTGAAAATGACTGTTTTTTAATGAAAGGAACTTTTGTTTATTTATGGGTTTTGCCAACATCCACCTTCATTGATCTGAACCAGACCTTCTAAATTGCACACAGGGTGACCTATCATTGATCTGAACCATTCATTCATTCATACAACTAGACTGGGAGCACGCCATGGTGCAAGAATGACACCAATCAGATGATCCTAACACTTTGAATAGGATCAATTTGTTTTAACCGTCCATTGTTCATGAGACATGAATCACATGGTTAGAATCATCAAATCAAACTGTTACTTTAGAATCATAAGAAACACAAAGTGGGACTGTCTAGTAGATGTTTCAAGATGATGATTGAATCAATTTTGTTTCTCTGGTCAATCTTGACTGTCCATTTCATGCTGTTGAGCAGAAGCTTAGGATCAACCGATTAGCATGAGTTTTGCACCATGGCCTTAGTTGCATGAATGAGTGAACAGTTTGGATCGACAATAGGTCACCCCACGTGCCATTCAAAAGGTTTGGGAAGGTTGCTGACATCCCCATGAAGGTGGGCATTTTAGCAAAACCCTTTATTTATTTATTTTATGAGTAAACTGAGGAAAAATTATTAAAATAATATAAGGAAAAGCAAGATACAAAAAGAGACTAACGTTAATGCATAAAGAAACAACAAAACAAATACACAGATCCAAAACCAGCTCCTCCCAACAATTTGGGGCTCACTCCTCAAAGCCCCCAAGTGCCTACTCCTCCAACCATCAATGTACACCTGACAACTAATTTTTGCACTGTAGGAGGCAAAAATCCTGACCACTAATTTTTGCATGGAGGTGGCTTTGCCTTTGAAGATCCTGACATTTCTGTCAGTCCACAGGAACAACAACATACTATAAGCCGCCATGTTCCAAAGGCAATGCACAATAGGACACCAAGCAGCAACCAGCTGACTCTTGATTATATCTAGGACCAAATTTAGAAACACCCAGCACCATGCCAATTTTAGATATGCCAGTGGATAAAAAGGTCTCTCACATATCAGTCTACAGTCCCATTCAAGACGCCAGACGAAAAGATTTTTGGGAAGAACTGAGTTCTGTTAAACAGAGCTTTGTAGGTCCTTCCTGCATGGTGGGAGACTTCAACGTTACCAGATTTGTGGATGAAAAATCTCACAGGAATAAGATCACCCCTGCGATGGCTGCTTTCTCGCGTTGGATTGAAGATCAGGAATTAGGGGATCTCCCTTTGCTCGGGTCCAGATTTACATGGTCCAATGGGAGAGCTACCCCTATCCTTTCTCATTTAGACAGATTCCTGATCTCTCCTGATTGGTTGGACATCTTCCCTTCGGTCTTCCAGTCGGTTCTCCCCAGAGTCACGTCCAACCATTGCCCTGTTCTTCTATCTATCAACGAGCAGAATTGGGGTCCGAAACCTTTCAGGTTCGATTCCTCTTGGCTGTTAATTGATGGTTTTCATCAGATGATTTCCGGTTGGTGGGCTGGGTTCCAGGTGGAGGGCTATGCGGGTTACAGATTATTTTCTAAACTTAAAACAGCTGAAGGACAAATTGAAACAGTGGAAGCAGGAGGAGTTGCGTGCTAGGGAACTGGAAACGGATTCTCTCCTTTCAGAGTTGCAGAGAATTGATGAGGAAGCTACAGTTATTTCTATGTCCACCGAAATGCAGACCAGAAGAATACAGCTGATTCAATCTCTTTCGACGAGGGCATTAGAAAAGGAGATCTCTTGGAAGCAAAAATCCCGAGCAAAATGGATAAAGGAGGGAGACAGGAATACCAGCTATTTCCACAATATTGCTAATATGCATGCTAGAAACAACAAAATTAGTAGTATTGTGGTTAATGGGAGACGGAGAGAAGACAAAAACAGCATTTCGGAGGAGGCTATCATTCATTTCAGCTCGCTGCTTAAGGGAGAAGGCTGGCACAGGCCTTGGTTGGACCACCTTCAGATCGACTCCATTTCCCCAGAAGAAGCTATTCAGCTCGAAGCCCCTTTCAGTGTGGAAGAAGTGAGGAAGGCAATTGAAGCCTTAGGGAATGACAAGGCTCCTGGCCCTGATGGATTCCCATAGTATTTTTTTCAATCCTTCTGGGAGGTTATTTGAGCAGATGTGATGGATTTTTGCAACGAATTTCATAGCAGATCTAAGTTGTCTAAAGGTCTTGGGGCCACGTTCATAGCCCTGATTCCTAAGATCACAGGGGCAGCTACTTTCAAAGAATTCAGACCGATCAGCCTGGTAGGAGGTTGACTCTTTAATTTTTTTTCTGAAGCTAGCCCAGATAAGGTTGACTCCCTGCGTACAACGATCTGCTGCTTTGTGGCCGTGTCTGGTCTGCGAGTCAACTTAACAAAATCCAAGATGTACGGGGTCAATTTGAAGACAGGAGCTTAAATCTTATGCTGAAGTTTTCGATTGCACGGTGACCTCTCTCCCATCTTTCTTCGCTGGTCTCCCCCTTTGCTTAGGCTTGCCTACTAAATACTTATGGGAGAAAGTCATTGCAAGATTCCATATTTATCTTGCCAAATGGAAAAGCCGTTATCTTTCTCTGGGAGGTCGCCTCACCCTCATCAAAGCGGCCCTTTCCAACTTACCATTGTATTTCATGTCTGTCTTCAAATGCCCAGGACCGGTTTTGGCTATTCTCGAAGATCTTAGAAGGGACTTCCTGTGGCAAGGTAAAGAAGATAAGAAGAAATTTCACATCTTAAAGTGGAAAGAAGTGTGTAATCAAATTCAAAAAGGAGGTGCAAGCATCAAAGATCTTAAATCAATGAATCGGGCTCTCCTAGGGAAATGGATTTGGAGATTAGGATCAGAAAACGGGAATCTTTGGAACATTATCATCAAAAGCAAATATGGCAAATCAGCGGGCGGGTGGTGGACTAAAGATTCTTCGACCTACAGGGCGTCGGCTTTTTGGAAAGACATTCTCAAGACAAAAAAGATGGTTCTCAAGGGCGTCGGTTTTGAACTCGGGAAAGGTGCTGATATCAGTTCTAGGAAGATATCTAGGTGGGGAAGGCCCCTCTCAAGGTAAGATTCCCGAACATCTACCTTCTCGCTTCCTCCAAAGATAGTTCTGTGGCTGATTGCTACTCTGTAGTTGGAGACAAGATAGTCTAGAATCTGAATTGTAGAAGGTATTTACAAGACTGGGAAGTCTCAGAATATGCAGATCTTCTGGAAGAGATTTATTCAGTCAGGCCAGTTCAGTCAAATGATAACAGACTTATCTGGAGACTGGATAAGTCTTGCAGATTTTCTGTCAAATCGCTTTATAAGTTGATTCACAACAACTCGCTAGTTTCAGATTCTCAGCAGCCCTCACTCATAGTCATTTGGAGATACCCGGCCCCCCTTACGATCATCGTTTTTGGGTGGCTAGTCAGTAAGAAGAAACTTCTAACAGTCAATAATCTGAGAAAAAGGGGGATGATGCTTGCCAACATATGCCTTTGCTGTATGAGGAACGAAGAAACTGTAGACCATCTCCTAGTGCATTGGCCTTTTATTTTCAGAATTTGGTCTGAATTCAGCCAGCGATTCAATATCTCCTGGTGTGTTCCTGAAGCGGCGGATCAGTTTCTTTTTGCTTGGCATGGGGTGAACATAGGCAAGAAGAAGACCAGGCTATGGAGGTTGCCCATTCTAGCCATTTGATGGTCCGTGTGGGTCGAAAGAAACGGGAGATGCTTCTCGGACGACACTAATTCAGTTGAAGTTGTTATGTCCAAATCCAAGCGTCTCTTGATAGAGTGGGCAACATATGTAGATTCTTTGAAGACTAGCGATCTTAGCTTTATTGGAGTCTAGTCAGTCTGCTTTCTCAGCAAACTTTCTTCCCTTTTTTTTGTTTCTTTTTCTGATATTAATATAATCGTCATCTTTGAAAAAAAAAAAAAAAAGGTCTCTCACATAGGCATAGTGAAGGAGATGGCTTGCCAATTTGTTGGAATAGCATAACAAACATCTATTCAGCGTGGCTATCCCTAGTGCTAGAGATGATCTTTGGTGACAATGTTATCAATGGAAGCCAACCATACAAATCACTGATCTTTAAGGGGGTAGCAGTATCCCATATTCTGATGAAAGTGCCCCTCTGCTCGGCATTACCACCAGACAATGATCTCGCTAAGGATTTCATTGAAAAATTCCCATTCAATTCTTAATCCCGAATTCCCCTATCAAACTCCAAAATTGGGACATACTCAGCAGCTCCAGCAAACTAGCAAAACGCACAATAGTGTTCGCAGACGTCACAGCGGAAGGATGGGACCAAGTTATTCGATAAGATCAATGCACCAATGCACCTCTATTGGTTGCTAACCAGTGTTGTCATATGTGATTGCATAAGCCCTTATGTGATGGCATATGCCATTTTGGGAGCATATACCGCATGTGCCATAGACGCACACAGGTTTATGACCATTGGGCATTATGCCATGGCATATGTGATTATGTGATGGCTTACGCGATTATGCCATCACTTATGCCATTAAAAAATGTAAATTTATTGGGGTTGTGCAATGGCATATGCGATTACACAATCACATATGCACACGACACCTTAGGTCGCACATGATCGCTTATGCTATTTGACAACAACGTTGATAACATATAACTTTCAACCTTCTCAGCCTAGGGGACTTCAGACACCAGATATCTTCCCGGAAGCTCACCCTGGAGCTATTGCCAACCCTGAAGCAAAGATTGTTGTCACAGAAAGTATGCACCCATGATATCACTCTCCATATAGGCGAATGTCCTTTGCATGATGTAGTATTCACGTCCCAAATATTAACATCTACCCTGTATTCTGCAACTAGAATCCTCCTAATAAAGAGTTCTCACCATTTCCCAAATGCATCACTAATTTTCACAGCAACGCCAAATTAATCAATCGGAAATTTCGAAGCCCCAAAATGCCATACCCGATAGGTTCGCAAACCACCTTCCAAGCCACCAAATGAGATTTGTGGGGCCCCTCCCAATCATTTCACAGAAACTACTGATTCTCCTCATTTTTACTGGAAACCTTAATAGGGCACCTCAGAACCGATAAGGATAGACACAAGAACAGATCTTATCAGCGTTATCTTGAATCCCGAGGAGAATAGTTTACTTTTCTATAACGCCAGTCTTCTATTGTATTTCTTGATCACCCGTTGGAGAGTTCAGCCCCTGCACAACATAACGGATCCCTCTCTCACTTTTAATTAAGAAAGTATAATTCCCCTTTAATTGGTTAATTAAACATAAGCAATTTCTACCTGGTAACCTCTCCCCAATACAATGCATACATACCAATGACTTTCTAATTGCATCTTTTCCCTGTTGCACCCTTTGCATATCTCCCTCTCCCTGCCACCTCCTTTGGTGGGTTTTGATTTTCGATCATTTTTCTTATTTCTTGGAAAAGGGTATAAAGGAAAAGAAATGCCAGAGGCCCGGTTCTGGCAAAAGTTCAATAGAGAGATCTCGCAAAAATTGAGATCTCAAATCAAGGTGAGCTATTTCTCACCTTTTCTGGAATCTTTTAGATTGCCAGAGATAAGCCTTGGATCTGTTCTCCTTTCTTCCAATGAGAACATTCACATCATATGAATTTGGGTTTCTATACAGTAATTTCATTAGCTTGTCTTTCCACTCTGTTTCATTTTTCTATATGATTTCAAATGTTCACCAGTTTTTTTTGTATCATGATCTGTTAGATCTTGTTTTTGTGGTCTAAATCTATTTTCTGGTACGATTTCTCTGCTAATTTAAGGATTTTGTTCTTGTGCTTGGTCAGAGATTCAATGCTATCAAGTTTTCTAGCACGCAGGGAGTTTGTTTTGGATTTTGATCATTTCTTCTCTATCATTTGCCTTGATTTTTTATTTTATTTTTTTGACTGATAACAGTCGCTTTCATTAGAACAGGAAAAATTACAAAAGGAGAGTCACTCCGCTGAGATAGCGGAGCAATTAGTCACCAAACAAAAACAAATTACAATCTGTTGGATGAATTACAAAAATGGCTTATTCGATAATATAATAGTGAATTTTTGACACTATGGACCCCACTGAATTGGAAACTCCATTAAAACACCTCTCATTCCTTTCTTTCCACGCTGCCCACCAGACAGCCAGGAGGGCCATTCTCCATTACATAGTTTTTTCTTTGCCAGTGGTGACACCATGCCAAGCTTTTAACAGCCTTCCCGTCAAATCTGGAAAGGACCAAGACATACAGTGGATGAACAGATGATTCACAGATTCTGCATTTTCCATGCAGCAAAGACAGATATTCATGATTGTCATTCCTTTTTTTCTCAAGTTATCAACCGTCAGCACCTTTCCCTTACCAACCAACCAACCGAAGGCCGCAATCTTTGGAGGGAGCTTATATTTCCACACTTAGTCAATCATGATCTCTTATGAGACATGGCTTTCCCGCAGATGAGGCTATATAAGGACTTGACCGAAAGTATACCAGATTTATCGAATCTCCACGGCAGCATGTCTGTACCGATGCGACTGAGGAGAGCCGCGAATTCACCTATTTCTTTCTTCTACAAGCCAGGTTCCACACTATATCCTTGCCTTGTATGTGATAGCAGTCAGCTACCGAAATAGCCTGATTTGGAGCCAACCGATAGATATTCGGAAAATCTTCTTTTAATGTTGTTTCTCCCACCCAGATATCTTCCCAGAAGCAAATTTTTTCAGCTTTACCTATGATGAAACCGATGCCTTTGAGAACCTCCTGCTTTGTAGCTAACACACCTTTCCATAAAGCAAAAGCCCTATAGGCAGATGAGTCCTTAGTCTACCACCCACCCATTGATCGACCGTATTTGTTTTTACCACACAATTCCATAGATTTCCATCTTTTGTACCCAATCTCCAGATCCACTTGCCTAAGAGGGCCCGATTCATACTCCTGCGGGTCCTAATTCCTGCACCGCCTTCTTGGACTTGCTGACACACCATCTTCCAGTCGAGCGGGTGGAAGTTCTTCTCGTCCTCCTTACCATACCACAGGAAATCTCGTTTCAATTTTCAAGCCTATCTAAAACTGCGCCCAAACATTTAAATAGGGACATGAAATATAGCGGCAAATTGGAGAGCGCCACTTTAATCAGAGTAAGACGACCACCCAAGGACAAATATCTACATTTCCGTCTAGCTAGATAAGACTCGAATTTGTCTATAACTTTATTCCATAAGAATTTTGGAGGCTTACCCACACATAATCGGAGACCAACAAAAGTGGTCAGGAGGCTACCCATTGAGCAATTAAAAAACTCAACGAAAAATGAGTTGTCTCGACTTCGTCCATGTTAACTCCGAACATCTTTGACTTGGACAAATTGACTTTGAGACCCGATACTGCCTCGAAGCACCGAACTACTGTACACAGATTATTGATTTTGTCCTGGTTAGCTTGACAGAATAGTAGAGTATCGTCTGCAAACTGGATGTGGGAAATTGGAAAGTCCAAGCCTTTAATTATACATCCGCTAATGACGCCTACATCTTGACTTTTTTTAAGCAATCTTGAAAGAGCCTCCCCCACAATAAGGAATAAGAATGGAGAGTGGGTCCCCTTAGCGCAAGCCCCTAGAGCTACCAAAGTATCCTTTGGGGGAACCATTTATAAGAACCAAGAAGGATGCAGAGCCCACGCATTCCCTGATCCATCTGCACCATTTGACCCCGAAGCCCATCTAAAGCATCATATATTCAAGGAAATCCCAATCAACGTGGTCGTAGGCTTTTTCTAGATCAAGCTTACATAGCAGACTTTTGGCTCCGGATTTACAGCTTGAATCAAGACATTCATACATGATCAAAGCACTATTTATTATTTGTCTACCCGGAATAAAGGCACTTTGATTGTCGGAGATAATCTTTCCAATCACCACTCTCAATCTGGAAGTTAATACTTTCGCCAAAATTTTGTAAGGGGCACCAAGAAGGCTAATCGACCTGAAATCTTATATGGTTTCTGTTCCAGGAATCTTTGGAATCATAGCTAAGAAGGAAGCTCCAAGCTCCTTTGACAACCGACCTCTCTCTTGAAATTCATTGACAAATGCCATTACGTCTCCCTCTAAGACTTCCCAAAAGGCCCAGAAGAATAATCAAAAACCCATCTGGACCTGGAGCTTTATCTCATCCCAACACATCCACCACCTCCTTAACTTCAATAGTCGAAAATTTGGATACAAGAATATTGGCTTCTTCTCCCAATAAAAAATCGAAATGAAGATAATCGAGCTTTGGTCTGACCCACTCTTCTTTGTGGAAGAGCTTACTGAAGTAAGAAGTCACCTCTTCAAAAATATCTTACTTATCTTCTGTTCGTACCCCGTTAACCACTAAGCTGTTGATTTTGTTTACTCTCGCACAAGCACTGGCAATAGAGTGGAAATATTTCATATTTTTAGCACCTTCTTTTATCCATTTGCTCCGCGATTTCTGCTTCCATGAAATTTCATCTGATAGAACCCTGGCTAAATAACTTTGAATTAATTCCATTCTTCTGTTCCATCATTCCCTTGACATTGGATCTATTTCAGCAACAACATCTATCAACTGCAACTCAGCCAAAATTGCACTGGTTTCCATCTCCCTTTTTTGAAGATCAGCTAATTTCCACTCTTTGATCTTTTCTTTCAAGAGCCTTAATTTCTTACAAATTCTAAATCCGGCATAACCATCTACTACAAACCCTACCCACCAATCTTTAACCATCTGCTGGAAGCCTTCTAACCTCGGCCATGAGATATCGAATCTGAAGGGCTTCGGGCCCCAGTTATCATCGTCAATGAAAAGGATAACGGGGCTGTGATCTGACGTGAGTCTAGGAAGGAGAGATTGAGAGACAAACGGGAAGCATTCCAGCCAGTCAGTCGAAACTAAAAATCTATCCAGCCTAGCAAGAATAGGATCAACCCTATCATTTAACCAGGTGAATTTGGCCCCTTGCAACGGAAGGTCCACCAATACATGATCGTCACTCCAACGTGAGAAGGATCGCATCATCGCAAAGACTTTGCCCCCACCAGATTTTTCCTTCCGATTAATGAGTAATATTGAAATCTCCTCCTATGGCCCACTGAACTCCTGCCTTGCTGCATTCAGCTCCTCCCAGAAGGCTGCCCTTCTTTCTGCTTGGTTGGGGCCATAAACAGAGGTGAAGAGGCAACAGTCTTTGGAAACTGCCTCTATGAGAAGGACCGAAACTGAGAATGCTCCAATCCAGCTTTTCTCCAGCGACCACATTAACATATTCCACACCACCAGAATGCCTCCCGTACTACCTATAGCATCTAAAACCCCTTTGTTTCCTGCATGAAGATTATGTCTGCCTTGCTTCTACCATAGATGTCTTTTATAAGGCTTCTCTTCTGTTTGGACCCCACTCCTCTGACCTTCCATGAAAGGATTCTCATTTAGGAAACTAATCTGCCCCTTGATCCTCCTTTGACCCTTCCCAAATCCTCCCCTTTGGGAGTGGATAGAAGACTCTGCTTACCCGACCTATATTGAGCAGTTCTGGGAGATTTGGACGCTGACAGAGGTCGACCCCGGGACTCAATACAATGGAATAGGGCTAGAAAGTCTTCGGGATGATCCCCAAACGAAAGGCCTATAGATCTACCAACATGGCCCATGGCATCCCTGATCCATCTTTTCTTCTGAATGGTGTTGGCTATCTAAGCTCTTTGATCTTCGATGTTCAACCTCGCCAGACGATCTTCCCCCATACCTTTTGTTGATCTTCCCGCCCTCATCTGCAGGGGCTCCGCTTCTATGATTCCTTCCCCCGAGTCTTCATGAAATAGAGGTATAAGAGCGTGCTCTACAAAATCCTTTGACTGAAGCATGGATCTAGGTGAGAGAGAGATGAGGGAGTTAGCGCATTCCGACAACAATGAGTCGTGTCTGATAGATCCGAGACACGCTCCCCCTTCCATGTCGAACTCGTTTGGAGAAGGTTCGATATACAGAGGGAAGGCTGATGAAGGAGCCTTGGGAATGAGCTGACATTCAGAATTAGGTTCCGCGTTCAAGGAGAGGTTTAGATTTATCGAATGTAGGGTCGTGTGGTCCGAAGCGAATAAAGACGTCTCTAGGAAGGTACCGAAGCGACCCTTCGCATTCCAAACCTCCGAGAAATCAACACTGAGATCCCCGAGGCTACTAGGTGTCAAAACTCACGCCCTCGAAGCAGGGGAGACCCGAGAAGCTTTCTCGATTGTCCACGTATGCGATGGCAGAATCACCGGAATCGTTGAAGGTTGACACGTATCCACTGCTGGAGTATCTGTTGCCCGATACTGACATGATATTTTTGCATTTGTCACGCGTCTGTAAGTTACATCTGATGTATGCCACATGTTACAGGAGATATACGGTAGTCTTGCGGAGTATTGAGTTTGATAGTTCACATTGTTTTGAAGTCTCTGCGAAGCAAATCGAATGTGTACCTTCATCCACCACCCTTTCTTTCTCGGTCGTTGACGACGAAGACGCCATTTCTCTGACCCTCCAGAGATCACCCCATCTGGGAATAGGTTCATCTTTGGCCTCTCGTTGGATCGGCAGAAACACACTTCTCTTATCAGCCATGACCTAAATAGAGTTTGGTAACAGGGTGCCCTTATTTCTCCTAATCCGAACTCTGATCATTGCCATCTCCTCACCGAGCTTCATTTTGGGGTCCAGTTCGATTAGATCACCCAGCCGAGATGCGATTTTCAAGAAGAAAGCTTCATTCCACAGTTCTAATGGAACCAATCAAACCAATAACCAGACATCTTCGAAACCAAACGCCAAGAAATCTTCCCACGTTTGGATATTGAGAACTGGGCCATCGTTGTGCAATGCCCCTGCCATGATCAGGAGATCCGAGTTAATATTTGGACTCAGTCTTATCCATAGTTCCTTAAATCCAATTGGTTTAATGGAGTACGTTTCTGATGGAAAACCACAGCATTCATGTATCCAATTCCTAACTTGGGGAATCGAAACTCCCTCTCAGGTAATCACAACCACAGAGTCCCTAAGAGCAGATGTGGATTGATTCAGAGTATCTTGATTGATGTGAATTGGTCTTCCCTCGGACTAATCTACTTTCACCTCGACTCTTCTCAACTCCTCCTTTTATGATTTATTGACCCTGAGGGGGCTATCGTTAGGGGGTGTTTGGTGCGGGGTATTAGATGGGATTAGATGAGATTAAGTGGGATAGAATTGCATTTGTTCTCGTGCAATTCCATCCAACATTTGGGGAGGATGGGAAAGGTTGGGATTAAGTGGGATGGAATTGCATTTAGTCCCGTGGAATTGCATTTGGTCCCACAGAATTTCCTTGGATTTTGAAATCCACTCCACGTGTGGGCCCCACATTGATGCATGTGTTTATCTATGCCGCCTAACCATATACGTTATTTACAAAAGACATTTTGATTATATATGTGTATAAGTGAACGACATCCATTGTGAATTTGGTCCATTGATTACAATTCCATGGTCCACCAAACATGATTTTGTTAATCCAATGTTTTCCCGTAGCAAAAATTTTATCCCAAACATCGGATTGGATAGCTAAAATACCATGGTATTTCCAGACATGCAATCATTATGCAATAATGATGTTAATCCCATCTAATACAATTCAATACCATTCAATTCCATGGACCAAACACGCCCTTAGAGAAATTGATGGTGTACTAGAGTACAGAAGCGTCTCCTTAAAGGACTGAGATCCCTCAGATTGATCTGGAACAGAGCGTCCCTGTAGCGTATGGCCCGATTTCGGAAGGCGAAGATCTCCTCCTATTTTGCGTATGCGTCTGAGTTTCAACCCAAATATCGCCCTCTAAACTAGCAATTCCCCCCCAAGCTTTCGCCATTGACTTGAATCGCCTTGTATAACTCTGTCTCAGAGCTCATTCTTACTAGAGCGAAACCCCTAATAGCTCCATTGACCTTGTTTCTAGGCAGCACCATGTCCATCACTACTCTAGCTCTCCCGAACACTCTAGAAAAATTGATGGGTAGCCATCCTTCTGGAAACCCCTTGACAAACAGAGTCGGATAACTAGCCGCATCACACATCTTTATCCTTGCTTGTGTTGTTTTGGATTTACTCCTTGCAACATGAACCCATTCTCCCACTCCCCCTATTGATTGGTTATCTACGCCCCCGTTCATCTCTGTATGTGAAACTTCCCGTTGAATCTTCCTTCCGTCGTTTCCCATGTTACTTCTCGGGCTCGGGAATCCGATTCTCCAGCCTTTTCTGTCATCATCTCCGATTCCGCCATCATTTCCGGTGCAGCTACAGTCTTCTGCCATCTTTGTCAGCTTCATATGGTCTATTCACAATAAGTTTCATATGGTTTGGACTATGCCCTTCAGTGTGGGAGACTGCCTAATGGCTTGGCATGACATTGCTCTCCATTATCATTTGCCTTGATTTTGTGCCTTCAAAGACGATGTCATGGCTTGTCAGTGTGAAACCCGGAGTAATTGAAGTTTTGTTTTGGCATTCTGTATTTGATCATTTGAAGCTATCTTTCAATAGACAAATCAAGGATAGTGAGATTTCTTTCGCAAAGTTTTGGATGTCCATAATTTTTTCCATATGATGCTCTGTTAGATCTTCTTTTCATGGTCTATGTCTTGTTTCTTGCCAACCAGAGGAAAAAAAAAAGGATAGTGAGATGGTCAAAATCCGAATTTTTTCTGAACATACTTTTGTTACAGGAAATTGCATTCTTGTCACTTATGTAGCTATCTTGCATGTTAATTCTGCCCATCAGCAATAATGTCAGTCCATTAATTGAAAATCTGTCATACTTTCTTTAGGAATTTCTTGGATCTTCTATTGGATCTCATTACTCTTCTCTTGTTCAATCTTTTTGGGGTTCTGAATGTGGTCTTTGTTACATCTTGTAACAGCATCCGTTCGACACATCAATCACATGGTAATCAGGCTGTCAGATTCTGATACTCTCTAATGAAACCCTACATGATCTTTGAAGGGCAAAATGATTACGTCTCTAAACCATCCAACTTGTTGCAAGGACCGTGTTAGAGAGAGTATTTACCTCACAATGTTTTGTAAGAAATATATATGGAATGTGTCATTGGGCTAATTATCTCTTGCAGAAGGGTAAACCAAATCTATAGGATACATAGATCTGGGATCTGGGTGTAAGAATCAAAGTAGTCAGGTAGTGATATATTCAAGAGGGCTAAAATGCATGAAATGGAATGGGTGAAGGTTTTTTGAAACCTTAGGGTTGTTTTCTCTTTCTTTTTCTTTTTTCTTTTTGTAATTTGTATTCTTTCAGGATTTGGCCTTATAAAATAAAATCACTGCCTTCAAAGTAAATAAATAAATAAAAGATCCGGGTGTAATTGGTTATAACTTGTTGTAACTGTGTAACCAGGTGTAACTGCGTATAACTTGGTGTAACTGGGTATAACTGCCAGCGAGCACACACATTAAGTGCAGATGATGGACGATTAGGATTAGCCCTTGGTGAAGTCAACTCTACTCTAACATCCTTTATTTCCATTCCAATTAACTGTATCCCTAAACCAATCTTTCCACTGTATGCCTAGACCCAAACAAGGAGACAATTAATTATTAATGGTGCAATAAAGATGAACTGCACAAATTCAGTTTAATCATAAGGGTTAATAATATAATAAATGCCAGATGGTAAAAACTATAATAAGAAAGTTAATAAGCATTCTTTCACATGCAAATATCTATTATCTGCATATTCACTGATGAATGGTCTATTTCATATCAATAAGGCCTTACATTTTTCTGTAAAATGGTTAAAAGATCTTTGGGTTCTAATGTACTGCTATCCTGGGGTATTTGCACTCAAAACAGTTCATACAAGCACACATGTATTTGTGCACGTTCATTTGCACATGGAAAACTACATAGCATGGGTGTCTTCCGTGAATAGACAAGCACTCACGTCATGTTAGACGTAGCATAAAGAAGTCCGCATACATAGAGCATCAAAATCAACCACCTCTAATTATCAGAAAGTATCTACAACTAATTAGGGGAGTTGATATTTACACCTTATTGTTTTCAAACAAACGAATAATGACACATCCAACAACTTCAGTTTCAAACAAATGACACCTCCAACAACTTCAGTATTGGAAAGGTTTGACTATCCATATATTACACACCACACTTCCTAGAAATGTATCTAATGGGTCCTAATGCTTAGCAGTTGTTGCCATAAGTCTAGATGGCAGCAGGTAGTTTCTATATTTAGATAGGCCCCACACATTAAAAACAATATATGGCCCTCACACAACCCTTAAGCACAGGACAAGGCCACACGCATTTTTCATATCTAAATGGTGATAAGCCTCAAAATTAGAAGCCCAGTTAGATGGTGATAGTTTTTATTTTAATAAGTTCTAATTAAAGGGGCATCCGCACTTGAGTTGGCATAAGACGTGATTAGCTTGAAAGATCAGGCCTCCTGGTGCATGAAGAAGCACTGAGTTAATAAAAATTCTTTCTTATTTCTCATATTATTTCATTAATACTTACTAGCCAAGAGTCCTACCATATTTGGAAACAAATAAAAGAGATAATCATTCTACCCTAATCACATCTTATGCCAACTTAGGTGCAAATGCCCTTCGACACAATCAAACCCGAACAAACGAAATGCTGAATTGAATCGTACTAGTCTCTACTGGGAGTTATTACTCATTTTTGTACTAGCTGTTTTATTTTGCAATTATTCTTCAATTGAAAGAAAGGTGCTTTCGATTGGAACTTACTAAAATAAATAAATAAACTATCACTATCTAACTAGATTTATAATTTTAAATCCTAACTCCATCTATATCCAAAAAATGCATGTGGCCCGTCCCATGATTGAAGGTTGTAGGCCCATCCATACCTAGCTAATGTGTGGGGCCCATCTAAATATAGAAACTACCTGCTTTCATCAAGATCTGTAATGGTACTTGAGGCTTATCTAGATCCGAAGATTTTGTGGGGCCCATCGAGTGATTAAAGGTTGTGTAGGGCTCTCTGATAGGAGTGAATGTACATATAAAACATGATAAATGGAGTGGATTTACATTTTATTTATAATAATTTTTAAAATAAAATTTAAAAAATAATAATAATAATAATAATAAATAAACATGGTGGGCCCTAGACTAGAGCATTTTTAGGGGATTCCAGTCCCCAATCTACCACCGAATGTGTTTTATTCTTTTTGTGGGATAGGGTAATGTTCATCCGAAAATATTAACTGCAAGTAGGATTTGGGTAAATGTGAGTACGTTTACAGCTCAATCCCAAAAACACATGTCCCCTTTTCTATCCTCAGCCCTCTCTCCCATTTGCCTCAAACCCCTCTCTTTCCCATCTCAATCTTGACCATGATCTTGATCGCATCACATTCTCAACCTCGACATCATTGTAGGGCTCCGTTAAGAAGAAGAAGAGGAGGAGGAGGAGGACACAAGCGCATCTCAATCTCCCTCTACCTCTCTAGATAGCTCTCCCTTCCTCTATGGTCAATCGATGGCTCAAATTACCAATCTAGGCCATTGATTTTTGTTTTGTGATCCATCCACAATTTTTCCTGTGTTTGGGGCTGAATAAATCAGAAATCTTAATCAGTGAAGTTGGCTGATTTTCACAAAGATGTCTGAGCATGTTGTTGAAGTCCGGAGCAGTGGTGGCATGATTAATTTCCATTGGAAGATAACTTTGTAGAGCTCTTTGGAGGGGGCATCAATGACAAGCAATGTATCATTTTCTATTAGTATGATGCTTTTTTTTTTCTTAGAGCCTATTCGGATATATGGATACGAAAGGAAACACCATTTCCATGAAACTACCTTTTCATTGTTTGTGAAGACTTTCTTTATGAGAATTTGTGGGAAATACAATTTCCAATTTTTTTATTGATAAATTTATTTTCCTAACTACACCCTAAGAAAGGCATTTTCCCACAATGGAAGGAAAATGAGTTTTTCAAGAGTTACAAATGTGTCAATTTCCATCTTCAATCCCCTCACATGTGCCACGTGTGGCATTGTCCATCTTCGATTATGCCTCACATGTACCTGTATGAAACATATCTATGTTCCACAAGTGCCAACATCCATCTTCTCATGCCCCACATGTGGATTGTGTAAAACGTCTCACATGTGCTATGTTCCATGTGAGCTACCATCCATCTTCTCTTGCACCCAACATGTGCCAAGCATCCTACATGTGCTAATGTGCCACATGCACCACCGTCATGCGCAAAGCATTCCATATGTGCCAATGTGCCACATATATCACCATCATCTTCGCTTGTGCTCCACATGTACAAGGCAACCCACATGTGCCTTCGTCCATCTTCAATTGCTCCATATATGCCATATGTGTCAATGTGACAATGTGCAACGTGAATAAGTGTTATCCTCTAGCTTCAATTGCCCACATGTGTCAAATATACCAATGTATCTCTTGTGTCACATGTGCCACCATACAGCTTCAAGCACCTCACATATGTTGTGAATGTCGCATTTGCAGTTGTCAACTTTCTAGCATCACGTACGTGTCAAATGTGCTGATTTGGCATGCGCCAATAACTATTACGCTTTTTTCCCAAGAAAATTATTCCGTTGTCAAAAAACAAGTTTGAAAATAGACAAAATTTATAGGAAAAACTTGTTAAAAAGGAAAACTATGTTTTGTTTCCTACAATTTCTTATAAATAAGGGCCTATTTGGATTTATGAAAAGCATGGGAAAGAAAACAATGTTTCTCATAAAACCTTATTTCTAAGAAACTGTGAGAAACGAAACATAGTTTTCCCTACTTGTTTTTTAACAAGATTTTCTTATAAATTTTGACTATTCTCAAACTTGTTATTTGGCAAAAAGAAAAAAGAAAAATTCTTGAAAAAAAATCCTAATAGTAACTGGCATATACCAAATTAGCACATTTAGCACACATATGGGACGCTAGAAGATGGACAATTGTATATGTGACATACAAAACAAATGTGGGTTGCTTAAAGCTAAACCGTGGCATGTCTAAGGTGCTTGAAAGTTGCATGGTGGCACATGCGGCACAAGAGACATGTTGATATGCTCGGTGCATGTAGCCTCCTGAAGCTAGAGGGTAGCACTTGTGCACATTGGCACGTGTGGCATATATGGAGTGATTGAAGATGGAAGAAGGCACACATGGCATATTAGCACATGTGGAGCACGAGAGAAGAAGATTGTGGTACACGTGGCATATTAGCACATGAGGGACACTTTGCAAATGTGGGGTGCAGGAGTAGATGGATGGTGGTAGATGCGACACATTGGCACATGTGGGATGCCTTGCACATGTTGGGTGCAAGAGAATATGAATGGTAGCTCACATAGCACATTGACACGAGTGGCATGTGGCATGCGTGGGGCATAACCAGAGATGGACAATGGCACATGTGACATGATTGCATATGGACAGTGGCACATTTGGGTCTAACTCTTGAAAAACTCATTTTCCTTCAATCATCAGAAAATCCCTTTCTTAGGGTAGAGTTGGGAAAATAAATTTGTTGATTTTCTTTTCCTTTTTTTAAGTGGGAAATTGTGTTTCCCACAAAGAACGGCTTCAAAAACAATGGAAATGTAGTTTATGGGAAATGGTATTTCCTTTCATTTGGATGAATCCAAACTTGCCCTGAGGTTTCACGAGGAGCACTGTTTCCTTTCCCATGCTTTCACAAATCCAAGCAAGCCCTTAGGTATGTTTGGTTGCAACAAATTCCATTACATATCGTGGAATTTTTCATTAGGTTAGACTGATTGATCATGAAATATCATGATATTTGGTGCAAACAGTGTAATTGAGACGAATTGGAAGTAATTGACGGGAATTGGAGAATCGAATCGGGGGCGTTTGGGAGAATATAATTGGAGGTAATTGGAATACTCAAAAAGACGGCTTTTTTGAATTCCTCTCCGAAACCCATGAATTATGTGGAGGAGGAATCGGAATCCTCTCCAACAGCCACATTTTTTTTTACCGTTGGAGGGGTTTCCTTTGAAAAGGATATTCTCACCCCTCAACAACATCTCTCTCCCAAAATCGCCGGAATCCAGGGCTTTCGTACCTGCTCCGACGTGTTTATCTCTCTCCCTGCCCTGATCCCCGTCGCTGGAAATCTCGAAACTCCCCGTACCTGCGCAGCTCGCCGGAACTCTGTCTCGGCGCTTCTCCGTCGCCGGTACGTTGTTCTGTCCTTCTCTTCCCGTCGCCACCCACCGAAAGACCTATGAACGCGGAAAGTACCCGTTTTACGCTTATTTGATACTCCGGCGGAGTGTGATGCTTGATACACATGCGCCCTGATATGTGATGCTTGAGTTATTTGATGCTCTGGCAGAGTGTGACGCTCGATACTCACCCACCGTGTCATCCATGGCGGACGCGGACTAGGACTACGTCCTAACCCCACCCGGACGGATCCGGGCGGGGCACTGTGGGGCCCACCGTGATGTATGTATTTTATCCGCGCCGTTCAATTCTTTTTTAGTATCATTTTAAGTTAGAATTCTAAAAATGAAGCAAGTCCACGGCTCCAGTGGACCACACCAAAGGAAGCTGCAGTGACAATGACACCCACCCTTATAAACCTTTCCAAGGGCCACTGTATGTTTTATTACCATCCAACTTATTCATAATGTCATGTAGACGTGGATGAGGTGAAAACACAGATATCAGATTGATCCGAAACTTCTCCGGCTCCCAAGAAGTTTTTAATGGTGTACGTTCTATTCCCACTTTGTGGTTCACTTAAGACCCGCACCTACCTCATTTTTTGGTTCATCTTAAAATGATATAAGAAAAATGATGAACGGCGTGGATGAAACACTTACATCACGTTGGGCGCCACAGAGCCCTGCCCGGACGGATTACTGTCCGGGTGGGGGTGGGACGGAATCCGCGTCCATCCATGGCGCCCGAATTTCAAGCCGATCCAAAACTCAGGTCAGCCACATCACGATCAACAGTTGGGGCGACGTGTTCGGCACGTCCACCGAAGATCTTTAATGAGTGTTTTTCCTAATGTACGCCTCACCTTCAAGCCAGCAACCCTCTTTCGCCCGTCCAAACTTACTGTACTAAACTATGCCCCTGGTTTTCGGGCGACTTCCTTCCGGAAGGATGGGCTGATGTGCAAGGACGAGCGCTGACGCTGCTCCACCTCCGAGTTGCACGGACGGTTCAAAAGAGATTAAAGTTATACGAGCCCATAATTATGTATTTATTATATCTACAGTATTCATCCATATTTCGAGATTATTCCATAGTATTATAAAAAAATATAAAATCATATCGAAAGATCAAGTGGACCATACCACATGAAAATTGATTTTCACGGGAAAATTGATTTTCACCGTTAAAACTTTCGCAGGGTCCACCATAACATTTATTTTCCATCCAATTTATTCATAAGGTCACAAAGACATGTATGAAGAGGAAAAACATTTTTCATATTTATCCAAAACTTTTGTGACCCCTAAAAGGATTTCAATGATAGCCGTTCAATCCTCCACTGCCTTTTACCATGTGGTCCACTTGATAGTTAGATCTATCTTATTTTCCGTCTCAAACCTTAATACGAGCTCGTCAAATGAATAGATGGTTTGAATATAACACATACCTCATGATGGGACCCACAAAAGGAGTGGGGGATTGCAACAGCAAAAATAAATAAATACTGCGGCCGCAAATTTTATTTTATTTTTTCAAGGAGAAGTGTTTTTCTCCTTATATTTTTCTCTAATACATATTTATAAGCGTAAAAAAAAAAAATCTCTCTTTTTATTTATTTCTTTCTTTATTCATTTAACAAGCATATCTCCTAAACTATAATGAGATAGTTGACGCATCGTATATAATTTTAGGGTAGGATAAGTTACTTTAACCAGCCAGCCAACCTAGTTATTTTCTGAAATTCTATCAGGTCGATGGTTGAAAATCCATTTTATTCATTTCGCGGTGAATTTCAATCGGTTTGCAGTTGATTTCATTCATTTCATTCACTTTGCGGCCAATTTCAATCAGTTCATAGTGAATTTCATTAACTTTGCGATCAATTTCAATCAATTCGCAATCAATTTCGATCAGTTCGTGGTGAATTTCGTTCACTTCGCGGTCAATTTCACTCACTTCGCGGTTAATTTCATTCAGTTCGCGGTCAAATTCATTTACTTCATTCACTTCGTAGCAATTTCATTCACTTCGCAGTCAATTTCAATCAGTTCGTGGTCAATTTCATTCACTTCACTATTAATTTCATTTACTTCGCGGGTAATTTCAATCACTTCGCAATGAATTTCATTCACTTCGCAGTTAATTTCATTCACTTCGTGGTCAATTTCAATCAGTTCACGGTCAATTTCATTCATTTCGTGGTGAACTTCACTATTTTCGCGGTCAATTTCATTCACTTTGCGCTTAATTTCATTCACTTTACGATCAATTTAAATTAGTTCGCAATCGATTTCATTTACTTTGCGGTCAATTCTACTCACTTCACGGTCAATTTCATTTACTTTGCGATCAATTCCGTTCACTTCGTGGTGAATTTCACTCACTTCGCGATGAATTTCATTCGATTCGCAATAATAAGGGAAGTAAAGAGTGGACAAGGAAAGGTCATTAGGCAAATCAACTTATCTGCTAGTAAGCTTCTCAAGAAAGCGAACAAGTGTGTGAACATTGGCAAGCCAATATTCAAAAGCGTGCCTAGAGTCGAAATTGGTGATGAGTTCCGCTACGGGGTAGTGATTTCCATCATTGGCCTTCATCAGCCTTATTAGGGTGAGATAGATTACACGAAAATAAGGGGAAGGATTCTGGCTACGAAATATCAAAATTCCTCGTAGTCAATCATGTAACTCATTAAGGTCCATCAACATTCATATGAAGTGATTAAAATTCACCGTGAAGTGAGTGAACTTCATCACGAAGTAAATGAAATTCATTTCAAAGTGAGTGAACTTCATCACGAAGTAAATGAAATTCATTTCAAAGTGAGTGAACTTCATTGTGAAGTGAATGAAATTCACCGCGAAGTGAATGAAATTCTAGGTGGACCACACCACAAGAAACAATGATCAATGGCCATTAAAAACTTTTTATGGGCCATAAAAGTTTTGGGCCAAGCTGATAGTTATGTTTTTCCTTCGTCCATGTCCATGTGACCCTATCAACATGTTGGATGGCTAATAAACTTCACAGTCAATTTCATTAACTTCGCGATTAATTTCACTCACTTCGTGGTCAATTTTGTTCACTTCGCAATGAATTTTATTCACTTTATTTACTTTGCGGTGAATTCCCTTTACTTCATGATGAGTTTCCTTCACTTCACGGTCAATTACATTCAATTCGTGGTGAATTTCCTTCTATTCGCGGTAAATTCTATTCAATTCATATGCTTCGTGGTGAATTTCATTAACTTCACGGGCAATTTCATTCACTTCGCAGTGAATTTTCTTCACTTCATGGTCAATTATATTTACTTCATTCAATTCGCGGTGAATTTTCTTCACTTTGCGATCAATTTCATTCAATTTGCAGTGAATTTCCTTCACTTTGCGGTCAATTACATTTACTTTATTCAATTCATAATGAATTCCTTCACTTCGCGGTGATTTTCACTCATTTCGCGGTGAATTCCATTTAATTCATCTGCTTCGCGGTGAATTTCCTTTACTTCGCAGTCAATTACATTAACTTCATTCACTTTGCAATAAAAATTCCTTCACTTCGCGATGAATTTACTTCACTTTGTGGTCAATTCACGATGAATTTCATTCACTTTTGTAGTGAATTTTATTTAGGTCGTGTTTGTTTTTTTAACGTATGGTGAATTCGATGGGAAAATGGTCATCATGACCCTTTTACGCGTTTGACGAGTGGGAAGGCAGCGTATCCAAAGCATCTGGGAAATGCAGATCTAGTGCTCTGATATTACTCTGAGAAATCCCTAAATGGATGTGGGCGATCTCCAGAGACTTCTTTGCGACAGGACAACATCGGTTCCATATTCCGCGAGAGTATGGTGCGTCAAACACGATCTCTAAATGGTCCATTCTCCTCTCAAACGGACGCATCCGTGCCTCTCTAGCCTTCCTCGAAGAAACAAGTGTCCACCATCACTACATATTTTTCCCAACATAATGCCGGGATTCGCCCTAACCAAATATTTATTCTTCCTCTTTGCAGGTATACTGTTCATCTTTTATCCACCACAGAGCTTCATCGGGAACTCGACCGGGACATGTGGCCCACAGGTACGAGCGTCCACCACCCCCACTTGATTTTATATATTTTGTGATTTTTTATTCATCCTTTCATTCAAATGAGGCACATCAGATGAATGGATTAGATGACATATAAACCCCATAAGAGACCGTACAGAGCAAACAGTGGATGCTTCATGACAACCGCTTCGTAAGGTATGGCCCACCTGAGATTGGGAAGATCATGTTATTTTGAGTCATAAGGTGAAGAGACTACCGTACCTGATGGAAGTAGCAGATCTCATGAAAGATCCACCGACATGAAGGTTAGTTAGTGGTAGGCGAGGGATGCCAATATTGTAGTTCTCTTAAATTTTATCAAAATGGGTGGGGCCACTGACATGGTAGGACCTGTCTTTCCCCATATTGGATGACACTCACGCGTTGCGGTGCCGGAGTCCACTGCGATGTAAGAAATCCATTCCGTCCATCAGTTTTGCGAGATCATTTTATGACATGTGACCAAGAGTGAGGCAGATTGGGTACCAAAGTGGGTCACACGAGAGGGAAAATATGGGAAAGAATTTTTTTTTCCGTTGAAACCTTCTTTGGATGTTTGTATGCTATTCAAACCTTATATAAGGTCATTTCGTGGGATGAAGTGAAATCACCACTGTATATAATGTCTTTCCATGCTATCCAAACTTTTTTTGCATGATATAAAATAATCTCTAACAATGGATGAACGGGGTGGATTTCTCTGAAACATCACGGTGGGCCTCACCTAGCATCCTTGCGCATGAACTTCATGCTAGACTTTTGCAATGAATCCGCGTCCCATAGAAAACAGTGGAAAGATTGATGAGGCAGATAATGAGGCAAGTATAAGTCAGATAATGAGGCAAATCCAAAGCTTTAGTGGACCACACCACAAAAAACAACGGAAAGATTGATGACCACTGTTGAAACCTTCCTAAGGCCCACCCTGATGTTTTTTCGAAATCCAACCTATTTAAAAGTTAAAAAAGACATTGAAGAAGGGAAAATACAAATATCAGCTTGATCAAAAACTTTTATGGCCTTTAAAAGTTTTTAACGGTGGTGTCACTCTCCCCACTATTTTTTGTGGTGGGGTACACTAGAGCTTTGGATGTGATTCATTCTTTGGATATTACCCTAAAATGATCTCTCTAGATGGATGGATGGCGTGGATACACAACATACATCATGGTGGGGCCCACAAAATTTGGTGACATCACATCAGTAAGAGTCTCGCACCTAACTTGTCAGTAGCCAATCTGCACCCATGTATGAGGTGTTGAATACATGTGGTTGGCCAACCCAATCTACCGCCACTGGAACGTTTCACCATATCGCCATGGTGTCGAAAAACAAATGCGCGCAAGGGCATTTACACTCCCGCCTGACTTTTTCAAACGAAAGAAAAGGTGATGATGTTCGCTGACCAACCTAAGACATTTCCTTAAGCATGTAATAAATGCTTAGGGAGAGTGTAAATCGTTGTGAAATCAAAAAACAAATACGCCCTTAATTCATCTACTGTACGGTGAATTTTCTTCAGTTCGCGGTTAATTCCATTCACTTTGCGATGACTTTCCTTCACTTTGAGGTCAATTCCATTCACTTTGCGTTCAATTCCACTCACTTCGCGGTCAATTTCCTTTACTTCGCAACCAATTTCATTCACTTCGTTCACTTTGCGATGATTTTTCTTCACTTCGCGGTCAATTCCATTCACTTCATGGTGAATTTCATTCATTTCGCGATCAATTTCATTCACTTCACGGTCAATTTCCTTCACTTTGTGGTGAGATTTCTTCACTTCGCGATCAATTCCATTCACTTCGTGGTAACTTTCCTTCACTTCGTGGTGAATTTTCTTCATTTCGCGGCCAATTCTATTGATTTCGTTTACTTCACGGTGAATTTTCTTCACTTTGTGGTCAATTCCATTCACTTTGCGGTCAATTTCCATGGCTACGGTTATAATCCGTAACCATAGAGAAACCCAGCTTTCAGAAATCACATTTCTGATAAAAAAATAGGGCCATTTTGGTCCAGTAAATGTGTGTTTATACAATAAGAAAGTATTCTTGGAAGTTAAGTATGGAAGGGCTTAGTAAGGCGCATGGCTCATAAGTGAGTCGTAAAGTAGTAAAAATCTCATCTTTAATCTAAAAATTGGTTGGGACATTACATGTGGTAAAGTGAAATGACATTTATAACTAGAGCTGTCAACTGGCTAGGCCTAGGGTTGGTCTTGGCCCGAATTTTGAATTGTTTTAGTTCAGGCCATTGGGCCAGTGCTATTCAAAAATATGATTTTACAGGCTCGAACCTGGCCCATTGACACCCATGTTTAAAACCTCTACGTTCAGCTGTTGTGGTCCAGTGCAATGTGATATCACATTTAAAAACTTGTACATTCGCTTGTTGTGGTCCACCCAAGCTTTTTAAATGGGTTGATTTTTATTGCTCCCATGTTCTGAATGTGTTCCAAATGTGGGATGGAATTGCATTTGCTCCATGCAAAATTCATACTGTTTTTTGAAAATATCAAACAGATTGGATTAATCCAAGTATCATATCATCGATTTTGAACAGTACATGTACCAAGATTTTTGGATTTCAAAATCTAGGCCCACATTGATGCGGGTGTTTTATCTATTCCATCCATCTACATGTGCCCTTTACACATGATAGTTAAGTTTTATATGCGTACAAGTTGCCTACAGCAATTGTGAAATCAACTTTGTTGATTGCAATTCCATGGCCTGCTAAACATAAGTTTCACTTAATATCAAGTTTTTCTCATAGATGAAGAATTTGATCCCAAACATGTGGAATTAGATTATTAAAATACCATGTTATTTTAAGACATGCAATCATTATGTAATAATGATGTTAATTCCATCTAATGTAATTCCATACCATTTAAGCCCACACATAAAAGAGGCCCTTAATGGACTATTTAAAGGACCATGGAATCGATACATCTAATTACATCGTGATTCAATATAGAATGTGCATACTCACCTCAATGCTATAACATCCAATTTGTCTACCATGTTATTGTTGGTTGTTGAATATCATGTCGATCCAAAACTCAAGTGAGGCACACCACAGTGAACAATCGGGATAAGGACACCCCTAAATAGAATATTTTAGATCATGAGACGTAAATTGTCTTAGGTATAAGTGTTTTGGCGTGGGCTTTTCTAGGGCAAATAGTAAGCCCATAACCTATTTTCATGATTGGGCTGGAATCAATCTTCATAAAAAGACCCTAGCATATATATAGTCCATCAATAGTGATGATGATGATCATGTCGTTAGGGGGTGTTTGGTGCATAGTATTAAACGGGATTAGGTGGGATATAATTGCATTTGGTCCCGTACAAATAGAGGTGTACACGAGTCGAGCCGAGCTGAGCCGAGCTTTGCCTAGCTCATGCTCGACTTAGACAACTTGCGTCTTAGCTCATGCTCGGCTCGACTCGACCTTCGAGCTTGGAATAGAAGCTCAGTCCAGTTCAAGCCGAGTTTGAGTTCGAGCTTGTAACGCAAGTTAGAAAAGACATGATCTACAAAAATCCAAACGAATAAATAAAAAAACTGAAAAATTGCTAATTGCTTAGTCACTAAACTCTACCTCCAGATCTACAAAAGAAAATGAATAAAGAGCGATAAATTACCAGATGTTACCATCACCAACGATCTCATTTGCCATCCTGGCCGACAACCCAGCAAGCCCCGACGAGAGGTGTGCATACCTATCGAAAAGAAATTATAGGAGAAGAAGAGGGCAACAACGATGCCAAGGAAGCCGAAGAAGGGAGCAATTTCGTCGCCACTGAAAGTATAAGACATCCTCTCCTTACTTTTTCTATTACAAATCTAGGGTTTTGCTCTCTCTCTTCTTGGTGTTTTTGGAGAAGAAGAGATTTCTGGATCTGAAATATTATATGATTGAGGAGATTTCTCGATGTACGCTGGACACTAGAGAGAGAGGGAGGGAGAGAGAGAGAGAGGGTCGGACGCTTGACGGATTTGAGGATTTAGGAATTTAGTGCTTTTTAAAAAAGAGTAAAGTACCCCTGAGTGTGTGTGTGTGTGTGTGTGTGTGTGTGTGTGTGTGTGTGTAATATTATATTATATTATTAATATACCTGGTTTTTAATCCAAGCCGATATGAGTCGAATTGAGTCAGGTTCAAGCCAATACTGAGTAGTCGAGTCGAGCTCGGGCAAGCTCGAACTCGGCTTGAAACTTTTTCAAGCTAAAAAAATCAGCTCGACTCAACTCAAATTCAATTTCGAACCGAGTTAAGTCGAGCTTTTTCGAGTCGAGTTGAGCGAGCTACCGAGCTAAACTTGCTCGTGTACAGCCCAACGTGCAAATTTCATTAAGTGTTTGAGGATGACATGAAGAGTTGGGATTAGGTGGGATGGAATTCCATTTGGTCCCTAGCAAGATTTCTATGAAATTTGAAATCCACTACACATGTAGGCCTCACATTGATGCACATGTTTTATCCCTGTTGTTCATCCATACATGCCTTTTACACATGATATTCTAGTTATATGCATAAGTGACTGACATTCATTGTGAATTTGGTCCATTGATTACAATTCCATGGTCCACCAAATTAGATTTTACTTAATCCAATATTTTTCCCATAACAAGAATTTTATCCCAAACATAGAGATTTGATAGCCCAAATACTATGGCATTTTCCCACATGCAATTATTGTGCAATAATTGAGTTAATCCCATCTAATACAATTTCATAACATTTATTCACATTGAAAACATTGGCCTAAATTTTAAATGTTAGGCTCATGTCCCAAAACCATGCATTTGTCAGTATGATATATATGTTATATCCTTGCCGTGTGTTCATTTGACCATATCAGTTGTTGGGGAAAAATGTGTCGGGCTCGGGTAAAGTCCCGAGATTCGTATAAGAGTAGGTCGGCTTTGCCGACACTGCCTAAAGAAACCGAGACAACACTGACAGGACAGAAGGCGGGCCGTTAAGTGTAAGCAAAGACGAGTAAAGTCGCTCTGTCAGAATGATAACCTCGCCTGCATCACCCCACTGAAGGCCGGGTGTGTGAAAGTCATTCAACCGATAGAGAAAAGATCCCCTCAGGGAGTTAATTCTGTCGGACACGGCTCAGAACCCGTCCTCCTGCATCGGCCGAGACTCCCCCGGTGTCGGTCATGACCTGGCCGAGACTCCCCCGGAGTCGGTCGAGATCCAACCGAGACAGGTAGTGGCGGAACGGGGACAGATGCTGATCTACGGAAATCCAGGGATATTGATAGCGGATCCCGGGATTCTCGGGATCCTGAGCGATCGCAGGAGAAGAATCCTTCAAAAATAAGGGTTGACAGATTCTATAAATCTCTAAGCTTGGAACAGTAAAAGGTACGGAAATACTAACTGAGAGAAGCTCTGAGCTATAGACGAGATTACTGACTTAAGCATCGGAGGTTCCCCGGCTCTAGCCAGGGTTCCCTTGACATTGTTTCTGTGCAGGTGAAGGAGGGTCCGTCGCTAAGGGAAACCGTCCCATAAAAACACTGCAACAGTTTGGCGCCGTCTGTGGGATACGGACAAAAAGTCACTTTCTCCAACCATTCAAATGGCAAGAGCAAGAAAGACGGACCCAGATGAAATAAGGGAGGCCGCAGCTAGCGTCGCTCAGGAAGCTCCCCCGGCAGCGCCACCTGCGACTACAAGCCAGCCCAACCAAGGGAACGCATACCTGGATCGTGAGGTTCAGGAAATGAGTTCCGAAATGGCCGCCATGAAACACATGCTGGAACAACTGTGCAGTCAGCAGATGCAGCGACAAGAGTCGACGCCAGCTCATCCACCAGCATCTGTAGCGCAGCCACCCGCGCCACTGTCTCCTAGACGACCGAGTCAGCCCCGAGAACCAAGTCACCCAGCACCTGCTCGTTCGGCAACAGCTGTTCTGCCTCCCTCTGACCTGAGGCATAGAATAGATCAGAGGAGGCGCAGTCAGCTACCTGCAGACGCTGAAGAAACGGCAGAGAGCGCCGAACCCTGGAAGGCCGACATGCAAGACTTCAAAAACGAAGTTCGAGAGAAGATGGTAAAAGAAATGGCAGATATAAAGCACGGTCGGAACTCAGATCCGACCAAACACGAAGAAAAAGCCTCTCCATTCGTGGACGAGGTAATGCGGGCCCGGTTGCCGGAAAGGTTCCGCTTACCCCAGATTACTCCATTTTCTGGGAAGACCGATCCTACAGAGCATCTTGAATGCTTCAGGACTTACATGGAATTGCACGACGCTTCGGATGCTGTTATGTGCCGAGCGTTTTCTCTGACCTTGACGGACGTTGCCCGACTTTGGTTTAAGCAACTGAAACCCGGGTCAATAAAGTCGTTCGCCGAACTCAGCGACGCCTTCCTCAGCAATTTCATTGGCGGAAAGAAGAAACTGAAGCCCCCCGCGCATCTGAACAACATAGTTCAGAGGGAAGGAGAATTACTCAAAGACTACATTAAGCGTTTCAATTTCGAGTCTCTCCAGGTTCGAAAACATTCTGAGGAAACAACACTCAACGCTCTCATGCAGGGAGTTAGAGACAAGCCTTTTTTGGCGTCACTGGATAAAAACCCGCCTGATACTTTGGGCGAGTTTATGGTTCGATCAGACAAATATGCCGATGCGGAGGAGACGCGACTCCTAAGAGAGAAAAACCAGAATACGAAACCATCGACAAAAGAGTCGGCCAAAAAGGAAGCCGACTCGGCCGGAGGGAAAAAGCGAAAAGACGACCGGGGCCGAGACGACAGCAGGTCAGGGAAGCGACCCGACAGGAAATTCTTTGCATATACCCCGCTGAACAAATCTCCTGAACAAGTACTGATGGAGATCAAAACCGAGGGCTTCGTCAACTGGCCTCGGAAAATGCGAGGGAATCCTGGTCGTCGGAACAAGGACAAGTATTGCCACTACCATCGCGATCACGGTCACAACACGAGTGACTGCTATCATCTGAAGGACGAGATTGAGCGGCTGATTAAAGAAGGCCGGCTAAGAGAACATACGGCTGGGACCGACGCCGTCGCGGGACCGAGTGTAGAGCTGCCCCAGGAAGAAATTCGAACGATTGTCGGGGGTCATCGAGGCGGCGGGGACTCGAATAACGCCCAAAAAAATCACGCCAGAAGCCTCGACCGCCCCGAGTCCGAGGTTCTCCTGCTATCCCGGCCTCCCAAAGAGAAAAAACGAGAGAAGTATTGCATCTCGTTCACTGAAGAAGATGCTCGAGGCATTCATCATCCTCACGATGATGTGCTAGTGGTCACCCTCACCATCGCGAACAGAAAGGTGTTCCGGATACTGGTGGATACAGGGTCATCAGCGGACGTCCTATTCACTACAGCATTCGATAAAATGGACATAGGTCGGTCGGTTCTATGGCCTGTCCGGACGCCGCTCATCGGTTTCTCGGGCGGACAGGTACTCCTAGAAGGAATCGTCTCGCTGCCGCTCACCGCGGGAACTGTGCCCCATCAAAGGACCGGGATGGTCGACTTCCTGGTCGTGGACCAACCTTCAGTGTACAACGCCATCCTCGGCCGACCGTCTCTCAGCCTCCTTCAGGCCATAGTGTCTACCTACCACCTCTCCATGAAATTCCCGACTGAGTCGGGAGTAGGAGTAGTGAAAGGAGACTAGTTAGGAGTAGTGAAAGGAGACTAGCAAGAGTCTAGGAAGTGCTACGCCACCTCAGTAAAAGCACCGGCAGAAATTTCGATGATCGAATCACTGGACCCCCGTATCGGGTTGCACGAGCGGGGAGAACAAATGGAAGAACTCATCTCGGTGCCGCTAACCGAGACGGATGTTTCAAAAGTAGTCCGAATCGGCTCATCCTTGAGCCTGCCTCTTAGAGAACGAATAATCACTTTGCTTCGGAGGTATGCCGATGTCTTCGCTTGGAGTCATGAAGACATGCCTGGGATCGATTCCTCAGTCATGACGCACCGACTCAACATCGACCCGACCTACAGGCCCATCCGGCAGAAACGTCGACCTCTCGGCCCGGAGAGGTACACTATCATAGGAGAGGAGGTCGGCAAGCTTCTTAAAGCCAAGTTTATCGAAGAGGTATACTATCCGGAATGGGTAGCTAATGTCGTACTAGTGAAGAAAGCCAATGGGAAGTGGCGAGTCTGTATAGACTATACGGACCTAAACAAAGCCTGCCCCAAGGATAGCTTCCCTCTTCCTCGTATCGATCAGTTGGTTGATAGTACGGCGGGCCATGAATTGCTCAGCTTTATGGACGCCTATTCAGGCTATAATCAAATTGTAATGTATGAAAATGATAAATCAAAAACCGCCTTTGTCACCGACAAAGGCCTTTATTGTTACCGAGTGATGCCGTTTGGGTTAAAGAATGCCGGAGCGACTTATCAGCGGTTGGTGAACAAAATGTTCTCCCGGCAAATTGGCCGAACGATGGAAGTTTACATTGATGATATGCTCGTCAAAAGTAAACAGGCATTCGACCATGAGAAGAAATGTTTTTAATTCTGCGTAAGTATAAGATGAAGTTGAACCCTAGCAAGTGCGCGTTTGGCGTGAGCTCGGGAAAGTTCCTCGGTTTCCTCGTTAGTCAGCGAGGAATCGAAGCAAACCCAGAGAAGATCCAAGCCTTACTCGAAATGGAGTCTCCCAAAACTATCAAAGATGTTCAACGGTTAACAGGAAGAGTGGCCGCGCTCAATCGCTTCCTTTCCCGAGCCACAGACAAGTGTCTCTCGTTCTTCAAGTAATTGAAGGGACGACAGACTATGATGTGGACGGAGGAATGTGAGAGAGCATTTCGAGAATTGAAGGTTTACCTCGGATCTCCACCGCTGTTATCTAAGCCCGAGCCTGGTGAAGTGTTATTGTTGTATTTGGCCGTGTCTGAAGCCGTAGTAAGCTCAGCGTTAATACGCGAGAGTCAAGGGAAGCAGCTGCCAGTCTACTACGTTAGCAAAGCCTTGCTGCCCGCCGAGACAAGGTATCCTCAGCTTAAGAAAGTAGCCTTCACCCTAGTAGTTTCATCACGACGCCTTCGGCCATATTTTCAGGCCCACACCATCGCCGTTGTGACCGACCTACCACTCCGCCAGATTCTTCAAAAGCCGGAAGCCTCTGGCCAACTTACAAAGTAGTGGTTCCTAATCCCGATAGTCTGCCCGAACCAGAGGGAGTTAATGCACCCAAGGGTTCCTCCTCTCTCGGGCCTACACCCTGGAAGCTATTTGTCGACGGCTCATCCAACTCGAAGGCAAGCGGGGCAGGGGTAGTATTAGAAACTCCCGATCAAACTTGTATGTAGTATGCCTTGCGACTCGACTTTCAAGCGTCCAACAATACAGCAGAATACGAAGCTTTATTACTAGGCCTCAGACTCGCCGCGAGTCTGGGCGCGACCCATTTGAACGTTTTCAGTGACTCACAATTGGTTGTTAACCAAGTTTTCGGCGTCTATCAGACTCGGAAAGAACAGTTAAAGGCGTACATGGAGAAGGCTAAAGAATTGATCAACGGATTCCAGAAGTGTGAAATAATTCGAATACCCAGAACCGACAACGCCAAAGCTGACCTACTAGCAAAGCTTGCCTCAGCAGATGAGAAAGACATACCTCGGTCAGTTCCAATTGAACATGTCCCTGAACCAAGCGTAAACGAGCCGACGGTCTCGGTCCTGTTTCCAATCGATCCGGAGACCGCTTGGTTCGACCCACTCGTCCGCTACCTTAACAATGGTGAACTGCCAGAAGATCGCGCCGAGGCACGGCGATTAAAAACTCGAGCCTCGCGCTACACTATCCTGAATGGGATTCTGTACAAAAAAGGCTTTCATACTCCTCTACTAAGGTGCGTCGACTCACAAGAAGCCGACCATATCTTACGAGAGATACACGACGGAATATGTGAAAACCATTCGGGAGGACGCTCGCTCGCCAACAAAGTGTTGCGGCAGGGATATTACTGGCCGACCATACAGCATGACTCCAAACGATTCGTCCAAAAGTGTGACAAGTGTCAGCGGTTCGCAGTGATCCCGAGACAACCCCCCGAGGAGCTGACTCCAATGTCGGGACCCTGGCCTTTCACGCAGTGGGGAATAAACATAATCGGGCCCTTTCCATTAGGGAAGGGCCAGACTAAATTTGCCATGGTGGCGGTGGACTACTTCACGAAGTGGGCCGAAGCAGAACCGTTAGCGAAAATTACCGAGCAAAGGGTCACGAGTTTCGTATGGAAAAATATCATATGTCGGTTCGGAATACCCCGGACGATAGTAACAGACAATGGCAGGCAGTTCGATAACAGACAATTCCGGGAGATGTGCGGCAACCTCGGGATTCGTAATGTATACGCCTCGCCTCATCACCCTCAGACGAATGGACAGGTCGAGGCGATCAACAAAATCATAAAGCAGCATCTCCGGACAAGACTTGACGAGACAAAGGGAGCATGGGCCGAAGAACTTCCGAATATACTGTGGGCTTATCGGACCACGGCGCAAACCGCGACGGGAGAAACCCCCTTCTCTCTATGTTATGGTGCGGAAGCGGTCGCACCGGTCGAGATCGATATCGATTCAGCCCGAGTCAACTTGTATGATGAACGAGAGAACGGTGAACTCCTCTCATTCGCACTTGATTCGTTAGAAGAAAGAAGAGAAAGTGCTCGACTGAAAGTGATGGCTCGACAGAGACAGGTGTCTCGGTTTTACAATCGCCGAGTCAAAGTCCGACGATTCCGAACAGGGGACATGGTCCTCCGAAGGACCTTCCCAAACACTAAGGAAATTGGGTCGGATACATTAGGGCCGAACTGGGAAGGCCCCTATGTCGTCTCAGGTATCATCCGACCTGGAACCTACCGGCTGGAAGACCTGAACGGGCAGTTGTTGCCTCATCCTTGGAACGCCGAAAATCTTAAAGTTTATTACCCGTAAGATACAATCATTCTTACTGTAATTGAAGTCGACTCAATAAAAGCTCTATTTCATGTAAGTGCCCAATGTCGGGCCAGTTACAGAAAGCCAGTTACAAAAATTGTTTTTATTACAAAAAGAAAAATACAATCCTAGGAGGCGCCCGAGGGACCGGCCTCGTCGGCAACAGCAACGGCAGCATCTCCTTCAGCGGCGTCGCCCTCGGCAGCCTCGGCGGACGGACTGTCGACCTCGAAAGCGGAGAGATCGAGTTCAGGGAACGCCGCCCTCATCTCCAGAACGCAGGCCTTGTAGCCGCCTTGGTAAAGGTGGTCCCTCTCTTCCTCAAATTCGGTAGACTCGAGGAAGGCCTCTACCGCTCGGTCTCGCTCCTCCTTGGCTCGACGCGTCTCTCCTTGGGCTTCCTGAACAAGCTCGGCAGCCTCGGTCTTCGCGCGAGCGAGGGCGCCCTCGCACTCGCCATGAACCTGGAGAAGAAGCCGCTCCCTCTCCTCGGCCTCTTGAAGGAGCAAAGTAAGGCGAGCATTGTCGGCCTTCGTGCCTTCGAGAGCCGCACGGGCGTCAGCGGCCATCTTCCGGGCGATAGAAAGATCACCGGTCATGATGCCGATTCGGCCCTCGGCGATCTCCCTACGGCCCTCAGCCTCGGCCGCGATCTTTTTCGCAGTCTCTGCCTCGGACGCGAGTTTCTGGGAGGCGACCAGCTCCGAGCTTGCCTTAACGAGGCAAGGAGTCAGCTGCAATACAGAGACGGTGAGTTGTCTTGGAAAACCTAGACAAAAAGTGACACAAGAATGAAGACAATTCTACCTCAAAAAGCAGCCTCGCTGCATGCCCGAGGGTCTGGGCCGTCAGAGCATTGTAGTAGTTGGCGAAGTCTCTCTCGCTCCCGTGGGCAAGCGCCCAAGGCACCATCCCCACAATAATCTTCGAGAAGGGGGACTCCGCCTGAGTCATCTCCCTTCTCGGGGACTCTTCACGCAGGGCCTCCCTCAGCCCCGAGACCTCCACAGCGGCGGGCCCCGACTCAGGTGTCGCCTGAGTCATTGGATGAACTGGCCCCGCTTCCTCGGCCCTCTCATCAGGGTCGGAGAGGACGACCACCTGGGGAACGGCGGGCGCGGTAGCAGGTGGAGCGACCGTTTCCTTCCCCTTGCCCGCGATCTTCTGCTGCTTTGAAGGTCGGGACCCAGACAGCAGAGTCGATCTTGGGGGAGCCTTCACCTTGGAAACAGGCTTCAAGGCGGGTCGGGGCTTGGCCATGCTCTCTGGGGCAGGTCTCAAAATTGGGCGAGCTTCGGGGAGGTCTGCAACAACGAGTGTAAAGGTTAAGAGAGCAAACCAAAAATCAAGGAGACAAACATAAGGAAGAGCGAAATACCCGAGACGAACGAGTCAAGGCCGGCAAGGTGAAGACGCTCGGGTTGCAGGAGCAACTTCCAAGATCGCTCCGCCGCGCTCAGCTTCTTCAACTCTCTTATCCGAGTCAAAGCCCCGGACTCGAGCTTCCCCCTACTCTTCGAGATATCTGCAAGACACGGTAGGGTCCGGATCAGTGGAAAAGAATATATAAAAGGAGAATAAGAAAAGGGAAGATCAGTGAGCCGAGGCGCCGAGTCACCTGCTCTACGGAATGTGCGGGATACTTGAGGCTCGTACGGCCACGAGTCGGCCGACTCCCACCGACCGCACGCCCAAAACCACCTCTCCTTACAGAACTTGTTCGAAGTAGGTGGGTCGGTTATTAGAGATCCCCCCTTGCCTCTCCACGCACTTAGAAAGTAGAGGCCAGGGAAGTTGGGGTTTGGTCGGACCTGATACAGGTAGAGGAACTCGTCGACCGTAAGAGAAGGTTGCTCTAGCTCGGACCAAAGCACGGCACACCCGAACAAGTTCCTCCACGCGTTTGGGACGATTTGGCCGGGGGCTATTTTGACTCGAGAAAGGAAGTCACGGGCAATGGGCTGGAGTGGCAGGCGCAGGCCGCACTGCATCGAGACTTGGAAAATTGCTACCATCCCTGCGGGGGGATGGTCGGGCAAATCTCCAGGACGAGGGAGATGAAGGATGACCAAATCAGGTACATGGTAACCAGCCCTGATTCGGTTTAAATCGGATTCGGTGAGAGTAGAAGCTACGAGACCGCTGGGCTCGTCTCCTTCTCCTTTCGAAGACGATCCAGAAGCCTCCGCAGTTCGCGTCACAGGGTATGGAACGGCCATTTCCTCACCTGTGACTAAATCGTCCTCTCCCTCTCCCTCCTCGTCCTCCATCTGGTCCGCCCACGGGTTAGGTCTCCCTGGACGAGTCACCAGAGATGTCCCACCGCTTGATGGACCTGTCTGGACGGGCTGCTCAGCCGAAGGGCTGCCGGATTCTCTGACAAGCCGAAATGCGGCGTCAGCTCCGACGGCGAACTCCGTCAACAGGGATGGTGGGTCTGTAACGTCCCAGAGGTGTTGGGACACGCCCTCATCTACTGACATTTCCTCCCGAGGGCTTTGAGAGCCGTATGCGGCCATTAAAGCTAACTAAAGGAGAAGGGAAAGACTCACCGAAGGAATCGATGGTGATTGCAAGGAATGGTTGACGAGGAAAGAAGCGACAGCGGAGGAGAGGAAGAAGAGAGCGAAAATGCGCTCGGAATCGGACACGGACGGGAGGAAGGAGGACGAAAACAAAGTTCGAACCGTCCTCCTACCCGGGCTTTTTATAGCCTTGCCACGTAGACGGGTCATTATGGCTGAAGCGAAGCGACGTTCGCCTCGGCTCCCCCGTCCGACGCGTGGCGACTGTTGATTGACTGCGCTGAAATCGTGGCCACGCGTCCGCCACTTATACGCGGACGGAGCGAGTTGACGGCTGGCCGCACGTGCGACCTTGGAAGGCGCAACGACGCACGCTAAGAACGACTCAAAGAACATTAAATGCCTCATGATTATCTCGGATGCTAACGCCAACCGACCGATAACATCGTGCTCCTTGTTGCCATAGACGGCACCAGGAGCAGGGGGGCTCACTGTTGGGGAAAAATGTGTCGGGCTCGGGTAAAGTCCCGAGATTCGTATAAGAGTAGGTCGGCTTTGCCGACACTGCCTGAAGAAACCGAGACAACACTGACAGGACAGAAGGCGGGCCGTTAAGTGTAAGCAAAGACGAGTAAAGTCGCTCTGTCAGAATGATAACCTCGCCTGCATCACCCCACTGAAGGCCGGGCGTGTGAAAGCTATTCAACCGATAGAGAAAAGATCCCCTCAGGGAGTTAATTCTGTCGGACACGGCTCAGAACCCGTCCTGCATCGGCCGAGACTCCCCCGGTGTCGGTCATGACCTGGTCGAGACTCCCCCGGAGTCGGTCGAGATCCAACCGAGACAGGTAGTGGCGGAACGGGGACAGATGCTGATCTACGAAAATCCAGGGATATTGATAGCGGATCCCGGGATTCTCGGGATCCTGAGCGATCGCAGGAGAAGAATCCTCCGAAGATAAGGGTTGACAGATTCTATAAATCTCTAAGCTTGGAACAATAAAAGGTACGGAAATACTAACTGAGAGAAGCTCTAAGCTATAGACGAGATTACTGACTTAAGCATCGGAGGTTCCCCGGCTCTAGCCAGGGTTCCCTTGACATTGTTTCTGTGTAGGTGAAGGAGGGTCCGTCGCTAAGGGAAATCGTCTCATAAAAACACTGCAACATCAGTTTTACAACATGAGCCCAAAAAAATGAAGGAGATCTAGAGTTCAAGTAAACCACACCACAAAAACACAATGAAAATTGAACGATAATCATTGAAAACATCTTGGGTACTTGCAAGTTTTAGTAACAAGCTGATATTTGTGTTTTCCCTTCATCCATGTCCCGTGGGACTAGACAAATAGGTCAGGATCTCAGATAAACATTATGATGGCGACTACATAAGTATCAATGGTCTCACTATTTATTGTGGTGTGGTCCACTTGAGTTTTGGATCTGCCTTAAATTTTAAGCCCGTGACCTAAAATTAATTGGTAAAATAAATGGACAGTGGATAAAACACATTCATCACAGCAGGGCTTATAGAATCCACTTCATTTTTTAAGTGGAGTCTGCCCAAAAGGCACAGCTATCACCTTGTGATACCCTTCTTTCCAGCTAACTTCTTTGGTAAGTAATTAATACTAAGAAAAGATGAACTTCACTGTAAATTCAAAGCCATTCCATTAATTGAATGCGCCTTCACTTAATACATGCATATATATATATATATATATATATATATATATATATATATATATATATATATATATATATATATATATATATATATATATATATATTAATCTATTGATATGCTATAGGACCAACCTCACACATGTGCAGGCCACGACTATACTTATGATAAGGCAAGTCACGGTGTGTTGTATTTGACTTGGCTTATTGTGTATTTTTTTACACGAGCATGATCATGTGCATGTGCATATAGGTAGAAAGCTGCCATCCATTAACATAATATTAATTGAGCTAATAAACACTGATAGATCATTAATGCACTCTCCACATGTGCCTCAAGCTCCGACCGTTCTATTTCATTCAAATGGCACTCTAAAAAAAATAAAAAAATAAAAAAAAAATCAATCTCCTCTCTTTAGTTTTCCCAATGCAACCTCCCTTTAGGCAAATCAGTGTAAGCGAGCTTCAATTCATCTAGCAGAGATCATGTGTACCTAATGCAAGTCATAATTTATTAAATAAAGTTATTGTATCTTAGAGATATAATTATTAAGACCCAATGCATTGAAATTCTTATTTACGGAGACAAGCATGTCTTTAAGACTAATGTTATTTATGGTGATGTGCTTTAGCTCTCTAAATTACCCCTTCATTATTAATTTTTTTTAAAGTTAAATTTTTGCTGAATATCTTCATTAGAACTGACATCATACTCTAATAACTGAATGTATTATCACAAAATATTAATCATTCATTAGCATCAAGATAGTTTTGATACATCAGCAGTTTTCACTTTTCACTAATTTATCATGGAAGTATCCCCATATTCATGGTAAAATTATTAAAAAAATTAATTTATCAATAATAATCATATTTAAAATTTTAAAATAATAATTTTTTGATTTTTATTTTTTTGGAGGGAGATTTTCCCAATAATATACTAAGAAAAACCTCAAAATTGAAAAATCTCACAAGAAGTAGATTTGGTAAATAAATGGTGGAAGAAACAGGTCAACATTACCTAATCAAGTCAAGGTGGTTTGTTTGCATGAATTGCCGTGCCTTGGAACTGCGTGGGTCCCACGGTGGGGAACGGATTGGCTGCTCCCCCTGCCACCAGCCCGGTGGCTGACGGTCAGTGGTCTGTGGGCCCCACCATGATGTCTGTGTTTCATTCATTCCGTTCATCCATTTTTACATATCATTTTAAGGCTTGATACCAAAAATGAGAGGGATATAAATCTCAGGTGGACCACACCAGAGGAAAACAATAGCGATTGAATATCCACCATTAAAATCCTCCTAAGGCCCACTGTTTACTTGACATCCAATCTTTTGATTAGGTCATACAGGCCCAGATGAAGGGAAAAAACAAAAATCAGCTCGATCCAAAACTATAATGGCCTCCAAAAGGTTTTTAATGGTCAATGCTCATTAAACACTCTTTCCTGTAATGTGGTCCACTTGAGACTGGTATATATCTAATTTTTGGTCTCACATCATAAAATGATCTGGAAAAATAGATAGACAGCATGGATGAAACACAAACATCATAGTGGGGCTCACAGAGCACCGACCATCAGCAATTGGATGGTGGAGGAGAGTAGCCAATCCGTTACCTCCACGGTGATGCTTATGAGGAATCCGCACCGTACATTTTGTGGGCCCAGCTAACCTAGTCGCAGGTATCAAAATCCAGACGGATCCAGAATCAGGTGGGCCACACAAAAGGAAACAGGACACAATTCATGTTTTACATGTACCATCCAAACCATTCATCAGGTGCAACACACCATGATGAAGGGACCCACAAAAACTCAGGTTATTCAAAGTCTCAGATGGATTACATGTAAATATAAAGGATTTAGGCGTAACTGTACATTTTTACATGTGATGTGTCCCACCTAAAATCTTTATTAGGATGATTCTTTGGATGTACGGACAAAATAACGTGGTGCGCTATGTTGATGGTTTTGATTCTACGTCCACATCGCGGATGGGCCCCACAAGCCTCGAACGCATTGTAATGTGAACAAAATCCGAACCTGAATAGAAAAAGGGGGTCAAAGATTGGAGGGCTCGAATTTTAAAGCCCTGGAAAGTTTTTCGGAACACGGTCCAATTACAAAGACGCCCGTCAAAGAGGAACGTAGACGCGGTTTGGGTGGATCCTGAAGTCAGTGGATCCCTACCTGTGGGGCCCACTGTGAATATGTGACTCACATCCACACCGTCCATCTATTTTGAAAACTTATTTTAGGACATGATCCAAAAATTGAAGAATATTCAAATCTTAGGTGTAGTATACCACGGAAACAGTCGTCATTGAATCCCTACCATTGAAAGATTCACAGGAGCCACCGGAATGTTTATTTGCCATCCAACTTGCTGATAAGGTAGCAAAGAACTAGATGAAGAAACAACACGCATGTAAGATTAATATATAGATTTTGTAGCCCATGAGAAGTTTTTAATAGTAAATTATCACTGTTTTCTGTATTATGGTCCACCTGAGATTTTGATCTGCTTCATTTTTGAAATAATGCTCTAAAATGAGTTTTCAAAACAGATAAAGGGCGTGGATATAAAACACACACATCACAGTGGGCCTTACTGTCAGGGATCAGACCCACCTCGATGGATCCGCGATCCACCGAAGCCGCGCCACAATAACGCGTATGTCGGTGGAACGCGGTTTGCATCCTGACCCGCTGGAAAACGGATTGGCTACTCCCCCTGCCACCAGCCATTGGCTGGTGGTGGGTGCTCTGTGGGCCCTACCATGATGTATGTATTTCATCCATGCCGTCCATCTATTTTTATAGAACATTTTATGGTATAAAAGAAAAAATGAGGTATATATCCATCTCAATTGGACCACATTACACGAAGCAGTGTTGAATGAACGTTGACCATTAAAAACGTTTTGAGGGGCCATAAAAGTATTGGATCAAGCTGATATTTATTTCTTCCCTTCATCTAGGTCTTTACGACCTAATCAACAGATTGGATGTCAAATAAACAGTACAGTGGGCCTTAGGAGGATTTTAATGGTGGATATCCAATCATTATTGGTTTCCCATGGTGTGGTCCACCTAAGATCCCTATAATTTTTCCTATTAATCCTGAAATGATCTGAAAAAATGGATGACTGGAATGGATGAAATGCATACATCATAGTCGGGCCTACAAAGCACCGACCACCAGCCACAGGGCTGGTGTCAGGGGGAGTAGCCAATCTGTCTCTGACCCATTGGTGCCGATGTAGCTACTAGTATGTGCTATGTGGCCCACCGTTATGTAGGTATTTTATCCCTGCAGTCCATCTTCTTGATGTATGTGTAGAGGTGGGCAATTTGGACCCGATCCGATGAATTCGACCCGATCCGACCCGACTCGGTACCGTTCCGAACAGAACCGACGGCCTAGATCGGCCCTGATCGAATCTGTCCATCGAGATCTGATCGTTTTTCGACTCGGATTCGGATAGGGGTGTATCCGAATAGAACTGACCTGAAACCCGGACCTAAAGTGTCCGAACCGACCCGACCCGGGATATAAATATCCCTCGTTTTTACAAAATTCTCTTCACGCATCTTTGGCTTTTCATTTTACGCCCAAAAACCCCGTCCAATGTACACCTGAGCCCGTATTCTATTTCTCTATCTCTCTTTATCTCTCTTTATATTTGTTTCTCCCTTTTTGTTGAAGAAGAAGGTAAGAAGAAGGTTAGCTAGATGTCTTGCGGTGGGTTTTGAAGCTTTTATGGGATTTCTCTGGTGGAGAGAAATATACAGGAAGAGTCGTTGGGTTTTGGAGCTCGATTTCTATGTTGAAGAGGGAAATACAGAGAGAGAGAGAGAGAGAGAGAGAGAGAGAGAGAGAGAGAGAGTCGTAGAAGGCATGGTTAGCATACAGCTATTTACCTGCTGGTTGACAGAAGCGTATTGGCTGGTGTACAAAGTGGATTTGCGGGTGTAACGTTAGCAAGCTGTGTGGGTCTAATTACAAGGTATGTGTTATATCCAAACCGTCTATCCATTTGATAATATCATATTAACGTTTGAGACCAAAATTAAGACATATCTAACTATTAAGTGGACCACACTACTAAAAGTAGTGGGGGATTGAACGTCTACCATTGAAGCCCTTCTTGGGTTCAAAGAAGTTTTTGATCAATATGAAATTTGTTTTTCTGCTTCACCGAGGTCTTTGGGACCTTACGAACAAATTGGATGAAAATAAACGCTATGGTGGGCCATACAAATTGTTCAACGGTGAAAATCATTATCTCCGCTTCTATTTATGTTGTGGTCCAGATGATCTTCGGATATGATTCATTTTTTGGATAATGCTCTAAAATGAACTTTAAAAACAGATGAATGGTATAGATTTACTAAATACATCACTGTGGGGCCATGTAACTTTGATCTCCTTTGAACCGTTCGTACAACTATGAACTCGAGGAGTGTCAGGGCTCGTCTTCGCACGACATGCACAGAGCACAGGTGGTAGGAGCTATAGCCTATACAGATTGGCTACTCCCCCTGACACCAACCATTGGTTCATGGTCGATACTCTGTGGGGCCCCCATGATGTATGTGTATCATCCATGCCGTCCATCTATTTTTATATATAATTTTATGGTATGATAGAAAAATGAATTATATCTCTATCTCAAGTGGACCACATTACAGGAAACAATGTTGAATGAATTTTGACTGTTATAAACGTTTTGGGGGCCATAAAAGTTTTGGATCAAGCTGATATTTATTTTTTCCCTTCATCAAGGTCTTTATGACCAAATCAACAGATTGGATGTGAAATAAACAGTACAGTGGGCCTTAGGAGGATTTTAATTGTGAATATCCATTCATTATTTTTGTCTTGTGGTATGGCTCACTTAAGATTTATATCCTTATCAATTTTTGTACCAAGCCCTAAAATCATCTGTAAAAATTGATGAACGGCGTTGATGAAACACATACATCATGGTGGGGCCCACAGATCACCGACCGGAGTAGCCAATCCGTTCGCACTCATACATAGAGCAGCCATATAGCTCGTAGGAGTTATAGCCTATGAGACAGCAAGAGCTATAGCCTATGAGACAGCAAGGCTATAGCTTATATACAAGTACTTGTAGAATTAAAAGTAAATTTCGTACTGAGTTAGTTGAGTAAAATATGTGGGCCCACCTTGAATTTTTTTAGTTTATCCAAACCGTCCATCGATTTTTTCAGATGATTTTAGGGATTAATGTTAAATTTTAAATATATCTAATGATCAAATAGATCACACCATAAGAAACAATGTGAATAATGATTTTTACACTGTTGAAAACAATGACGATCGGACCCTTGCCAATCCGATCCGACTCGGTTGTCCTGACCGAGACTGACTCAGATCGGCTTAGGCTAGGAGGGATTAGGATCTATTCGGGTCAGATGACCCGGACTGGGTACTGAATCGGATCAGGTTCGGGTTCGGCCCTCCAGATTTCGATTATGGTCGAGTAGGACCCAATCTAATCCGGCTCGGTCCGATGCCCAGCTCTATGTATGTGTTATATATACACCGTGCATCTATTTTGCTAGCTAATTTCTGGGCATTAACTCAAAAATAAAGCAAATCCAAGTCTCAGGTGAACCACACCGCAAGAAGTAATGGTGATTAAATGCTCACCATTAAAACTTCTTAATATCCACCATAATATTTGTTTGTCATTCAGCCCGTTGATAATGTCATGAAGATAGATGAATGCAGCAGATTGTGTCCTATCTCCTCTACAATTGCGAACGGGCAAGAGCTTTGAGTGGCCATAATGATTTATGCATCTTATCTACATTGTCCATTTATTTTTTTATAACATCTTAGGATATAAGCCCAAAAATAAGTTAGATAGAAGGCTCGGGTGAACTCCACAGTGCGATTAAACTCTATCGTTGAAAACTTCCTTGGGTTTTGGATGGAGTTTCTTCCCACTGTACGTCTCACTTTTGAGCCACATATTTTATTATGCTGGTCTAAACTTACCTTAACAAACTAGCCCCTTCTGTACAGGGATTGGCTGGTATGCGAAGACAAACACTTACGCTCCTTGAATTTCGAGTTGTACGAACGGTTTAAAAGAAATCAAAGTTACATGGGCCCCACGGTTATGTATTATTATATCCACAACATTCATCCATATTTTCAGATCATTTTAGAGCATTATAAAAAATAATAATAATAATAAAAAGAATCATATCCAAAGATCAACTGGACCACACCACAAATAGCAACAAGGAAATTGATTTTCACTGTTAAAAATTTTGTAGGGCTCACTGTAACGTTTATTTTCCATCCAATCTATTCATAAGGTCACAAAGACATGGAAGAAGAGGAAAAACAAATTTCATATTGATCCAAAACTTCCGTAACCCTTAAAAGAGCTTCAATGGTATATGTTCAATCTCCCACTACTTTTTACAGTGTGGTCCACTCGATGGTTAGATTTGTCTTACTTTTCGTCTCAAGCCTTAATATAAGCTCGCCAAATGGATGGACGGTTGAGATATAACACGTACCTCATGATAAGACCCACAAAACTTGCACCAGCTACTCCACTTCCTACTATATGCGGACCCTCCCCCCCCCCCCCCTCACATTTTTCTCTAATACATATTTATGTAAATATGTATACATAAGTGTATAAAAATACGTTTCTTTCTTTTTATTCATTTAATAAGCATATCTCCAAAACTATAATAAATTACTTGACGTACCATATATGATGAGTAGGAGAAGCTACTTTACCTAGCCAACCAACCTAGTTATTTTTCAAGATTCCATCAGGTCAATGGTAAAAAATCCATTTCATTTACTCTGCGGTCAATTTCAATCAATTTGTAGTGAATTTCATTCACTTCACGGTCGATTTCATTCACTTTACGATGAATTTCACTTACTTCAATATGAATTTCACTCACTTTGCAGTCAATTTCATTCTCTTCATTCACTTTGTAGTGAATTTCATTCACTTCGCGGTCAATTTTATTCACCCCATTTACTTCGCAGTCAATTTTATTCACTTCGCGGCCAATTTCAATCAATTCACGGTCAATTTCATTCACTCCATTCACTTCACGGTCAACTTTATTCACTTCATTTGCTTCACGGTGAATTTCATTCACTTCACAGTCAATTTCAATCAGTTCACAGTCAATTTCATTCACTTCACAGTCAACTTCATTCACTTCGCGGTCAATTTCATTCACTTTGTGATCACTTTTAAACGGTTCATGGTCAATTTCATTCGCTTCATGATCAATTTCAATCAGTTCGCTGTCAATTTCATTCACTTCGCGGTGATTTCACTCACTTCAATATGAATTTCACTCACTTTGCGATCAATTTCATTCATTTCGTGGACAATTTCAATTAGTTCGCAATGAATTTCATTCATTTTGCAGTGATTTTCATTCACTTTGTGGTTAAATCTCATTCACTTCATGATGAATTTCATTCACTTTGCAGTCAATTTCAATGGTTGCGGTTATAACCCGTAGCCATAGGGAACTACAGGTTTGAGAAATTACATTTCTGATCAAGCAGGGGTATTTTAATCTAGTACATGACTTGAAAGTGAGTCATGTAGGAAAAAACTCTCTTAGATGGAGTTTATATTTGTTTTTTTATATTCATGTAGGTCTATGTAACTTTATGAATAGGTTGGATGGTAAGAAATCAAATTGTGTACTGAGTTACTCGGCATGTTCTTATCATACTGAGTAAACTCAATTGAACCCACCATGAATGCATGCGGTCTAATCACACCATCCATCCGTTTTTCTATCTAATTTAATGAGTTGAGCCCAAAATTGAAGCACATCTAAAGATCAAGTGGATCATACCATGTGAAACAGCGAGGATAATGATTTCCACCTTTGAAACCTTATTAGGGCCACAGGGATGTTTATTTGTTATCCAACGTGCTCATAAAATTATATATACATGGATGAACAGAAAATACAAATATAATATCGATCCAAAACTTCTATGGTTCCTAACAAATTTTCAACAATTAAAAGTTTAATTCAGCTGCTTCCTATGGTGCGGTCCATTTGAACATTGCATATGCTTAGGTGGATAGACGGGATAAAATATATAAATCATGGTAGACATCAAAGAGTTTACTCAGTGCTGTAAGCACAGTGAGATACTTAACTACGCAATCTGCTCCCTTATGGCACATAAACATCCCCCTGGGCTCTAGAAAATTTTCAACGGTGATAATCATTATTACCGCTGCTTCCTGTGGTGTGGTTCACTTGAGCCTTGGATCTATCTTATTTTCGGGCTTACAGCCTAAAATGACAGGAAAACAAGTATGGAGTGTCTGGATAAGATCTGGGTGGCCACTCAAAGCTCCTTACCGTTCCAGGCTGTAGACGTGCGGGGTAGGACTCAATCCGCGTCCCAAATATCAGCCCGATCATAACTTTTTTTTAATGGTGGGCATTCAATCGCTGGTTTTTCCTATGGTGTGGTCCACTTGAAATTTGGATCGGCTTCATTTTTGGGGCCAGCTACTAAAAAGTGTTGGCAAAACGGATGGACGGCATGGATACGTGACAAACATATAACAAGGTGGGCCCCGCCTGACCGAAGTGAGTGTTTCTTGGGCTTCACGGAGTCATGCATCATTGGCCCACTTGTGCCGAATCAGTGCTGGAGACGATGCAGATCGGGGACGCGGATTAGCTGCTGCCGGGTTGAGTAGCGAGACTAGCTACAAGTGACGTTACCTAGTTATGTGAGTCACACCATGACGTATGTTTTGTATCCACACCGTCCATCCATTTGAAGAGATCATTTTAGGCCATAAGACAAAGAATGAATCAGATCCAAAGCCCAAGTGAACTCCACCACAGAAAATAGTAGATAGAGTGACACCCACCATTAAAAACTTATGAGGACCATAAAGTTTTCGATCAAGCTGATATTTGTGTTTTACATTCTTTAATGTCTGTGTTAACTTATGAGCAGGTTGGATCTCGAATAAAAATCACGTTGGACCTTTAGTAAGGTTTCAATGGTGAGCGTCACTCTCCGCAGTGTTTTCTGTGGTGGGGTCCAATCCACCTTTCTATCTGCCCCATTCTTGTTTCATATCCTAAAATGATATCTCCAAACGGATGAACGGTGTGGATAAAAAAACATACATCATGGTGGGAGCCACAGAACTAGGTGACGTCAGTTCGGGAGCGAGCCTCGCTACTCAACTTGTCAGTAGCTATTCCGCGTCCGCAGATCTGCAGACCAGGATCACATGGCACTCCTCAATTCCGCGTGAGGTTCGGATTCCCGAGGACTGAGCACAGGAATACCGTCGGCCTCGAATCCCCTACAACACCACTGCATAGAACACTCAAAGTTTGTGGGCCCACCATGTAGTGCATGTAAAATCCACTCCGTACATCAAGTTATATCCTCGATGGTAGACCCTGAAACTAAAAATCAGATAATTCAACAGCTCAGGTGGGCCATACCACATGGAACCATGCGGATCGACTGCCCACCATAAGTTTCTGTGTGGCCATCATGGTGTTTATCTTTCATCAAAACCGTTAATAAGGTGTAACTCCCCAGAATGAAGATGGTGTGCAAAAATCAGCCTGATAAAAAACCGTGTGAACTTGGCACTTTAGGGAGCAATTTCACAAATTTTCTTTTTTTCCATGTTGAAAATATCATACTTAAATCGGGTATTGTAGACTTGTAGTACGTATTTACGGTCCCAATAATGCTTCTCGCATTAGAACGGAGTAGATTTTACATGTACAAAATGTGGCCCTATATAGTTTGATTGTTTTTTAGACAATTCAATACCACATTCTCTTATGCGAGTGTGGCGTTGTCAAAAATTCCTATAATTTAGGATATACACGATCTGGGTTAAATCTTAAGAAAAACAACCGGATGATACCTCTGAATCTTGTTTTTATATGAATTTTATGATTTTATAATTTAAAATTTAGGATTTTTATGAAAAATTTTAATTTGGATTCAACTTTTATATATATATATATATATATATATATATATATATATATATATATATATATATATATATATATAAGAGAGAGAGAGAGAGAGAGATGCTCCCCTACGCACGTGCACACCTTTGCACACGTGCCATGGGTGTCTAATCTGAACGGTCCATGTGATGCGAAATCCCATGAAACCTTATGTGCCAAAATTTCACCCTAAAATAAAATTCTGGTGGGCCATAACAAAAATAAATGCAAATCAAGGGAAGAAACTGTTTTCAATTTTCATAGCCCATCAAAGTTTTAGATCAAAGCAAAACTTGGGCACGGGAGGTTTCACGAGGTGCTGCTTCACTTGAACGGTTCAAATTTTGGATCCACATCACATATGATGGGTTCTCAAAAAAGTTCGTACGTAGTTCATACGAACTGGTTCACAGGTGAGCGTTCTGCTATATATATATATATATATATATATATATATATATATTCTATTTTAAGTTTTGTTTGACTTTCCTTTTATGTTTTTAAATTGATTGAGGCCTTAAGAATCATTTAGACCTATTTGAAAGATGAGATTTATAATGATGTGGCATGGAGTTGTATTTGATCTGATATAAATTTTATTATGCATTTGGAACCCATGGGAAGAATTGGTTTAATGTAAGCATAGTATCATCCAATCGTGATATGTTATATGGTTGAATTTATGATAGATTTCAAAATTTACAATATTTATGGGTCTTACATTGATGCATATGTTTAATCCATGTTGTTCATCTCTATTTACTCTTTATACATGACAAATGAGTTGCATATATGTATATAGGTGACCAACATTAGTTGTGAAAACTATGATATTTATTATAAATCATTGCTCCACCAAATCCAATTTTCACTTAATGTAGTGTTTTTCATGAATTTAATACCAAACGTGGGGTTGGAGGGTCAAAATATCATGATACTTCTAGACACATAATTGTTGTGTAACAATGATGTCAATTACACATAATGCAATTCAATACCACGTAATCTCTCATTCTAAATAGGCCTTTCGAAAAAAATTTATAAGTAAAAATGTTTAGAAAAAGTAAATTATTTTTTTTTATTTTTTTTTATATATAAAAGATTAAATGATATATATTCTCTTCAGCATTAAATTGTATAGTTTTTTTTTTCTTACTTCTTAACCGATCGAAACATAAAATTAATGTATCACTTATTTGGAATGTTTTTATGGATATATAGTTATAATCGTGATCATGTTAACTTATTTATTGTGAAATGATGATTAGAAATTAAAATATATTTTTTCTCTATCTATATAATTAAAATGTTGCTTTTCCAATATAATTATATGTTGAAGAAAGGTAATGATAATATAAATTATTAAAGAATACTTGTATATTTTGTAAAGAAAATTTCCTAGAGAACAATAAAAAAAAAAAAAAAAAATCCTCTGATACTATTATGACTTGGTATTACTGGGTGCATATTGATGGCAAAATGATGATTTCTACATTTTTATTATTATTTTTTTATATAGTTTTCATATTTTTAAGAAAATTATAAAAATCTTACAGTTTTTTATTCGATAAGATTTTACACTTATTACGGTTTGTGTTACGATAACAATTTAGACAATGTTACTCTTGTATACTCAGAAAGATGCAATATTAATTTCAAACACATCATCTGCAAACACACCACGTGCTCGCATGACATGTGTCTGTAGGATTAGGTACATTCATAAGACAACTCTCCCAATGAAGATTGTACTGGAGATGATTAGGACACTTTTTTTTTGGTTAGTTAGTTAGTACACCCCACTGTGAGTTCACACTTCACTATTAGCCACCCCCACTAGGGATCGATACCAAGACCTCAGTGTTGAAACGAGGTATCTTTCACTCAGTTGGCCACTTGAGCTATGGATCAAGGTGTAGATGAGCAGGACACTCACATTGAATAGAGACGGATGGTTGTCACTTTTCTACTTGTCCATGTCTTCATGCACGTATGACCTGTTCGGTAAAAGATGGTCCTATTTTTCATTGTTTTCGTAAGGAACAATCGCATGGGAGAATCTTATGGTACCAGATTCATATGTGTTCCTAGTTGCCACATGCAAAGCATCTATATTTAACAAAGGTGGATTGCGCACCGACCCTACGAGTAGTGACGTCCCTATTGGTTGATGGTGGAAAAGCTTTATGCCCCCCCCTCCCCCTCAATGATATATGTGTTTTGTCCACTTTGTCCATCCATTTTGCATGCTCATTTTTTGCTATTCAAGGGCATTAGCCAAAATTTTATGTATATCCAAATCTTAGGTGGACCCTATAGTAAGAAGTAATGGTGATTGAATCCCCACCATTAAAAACTTTTATAGGGCCATAAAAATTTTGGGTTGATCCAATAATTTTGTTTTATCTTCATCTAGATTTACGTGACCCAATCAATAGGTTGGATGGCAAATAAACTTTACAATAAGCCCTATGAAGTTTTTAATGATGGGCGTGTTGGGATTTGTTTTGCGGAATCACAAGGAAATAGATCTAGGATAACAATCCAAGAGCACCAAGCAAACACATAGATTTAACATGGAAAACCCTTTCGGAAAAAACTATGACATAAAGCGACAGAAATCCACTATGAAAGTATAAATTTAAAAGATAAAGGACTTACCCGATTTGAAAACTTAGAATCTCACCCTTATTACACCATTTGAAACCCTATAACTACTTCTAAAAATCCTTGGAAATTCTTTAGAAAGCCTTAGAATGTTTTAAAAAAGCCATGAGAACTATTTATAGTTTAGAAAACCCTACTTTCACATTGACTTGGAATAGTCTGCAAGCCGCCTCAAATTTACGTAGTCCATGTGTTGTCTACGTAACCTTTGACAAGTCAAAGCAGATCTTCGACAAGTCAAGGATCTTGAAAATTCCAATATACTTTGTTGCTGGACTTCGAGCCGAACTTTCTTAGGCTAATTGAACTTTTTCATATTTTAAACATCTTTTAACAGCAATCTCCACAATGTCTTCAATCTTTAAACATGTAGCTTCTTGACCTATTCTCTTATCTCTGCAACGCATCATAACTTCAATCAATGCTTTTCGTGCACACTCCGTCATTCTTTTACGCTATCGCCAAGCCCAGAGAAATTGTACATAACTTGAACTTCTCTGTAGGAACGACCTTGGTAAGCATGTCTGCCTGATTCATGCTGGTGTGATTTTTCTCCAGAGATACACCTCCTTCTTCAAGCACCTGTCGGATAAAATAGCGACGAACATCAATGTGTTTAATACGTGAGTAATGAATAAATTTTTTTAGCCAAATTGATAGCGCTCTCGCGTTACAATTAACCGACACGATCTCCTGCTAAGACCCAACTAATTTATCATGCCCCTTAGCTAACACACCTTCGTTAAACGCTTTTGTCACTGTCATATATTCTGCTTCAGTTGTGGAAAGAGCCACCACGGACTGAAGCTTCGATATCCAACTAATTGCTCCACTCACCAGTATAAACGAGTAAGCTAAAGTCGACTTTTTGGAATCACACTACCTGCGTAATCTGAATCCACATACCCTATCAACTTTGCTCATGTTTTCTTAAAAGTTAAGATGTGGTCTTCTATATCTCAAATGTATCGAAGTAATCATCTCACCGCCTCCCAATGTTGGTATTTGCTCAAAATACCGATTGCTTGTGAAATAACCGGTCTAATACAAACCATGACATGCACTGCCATCCGCATTCGAATAAGGCTCATGAGACATCCTTGTTTTTCTCATTTATTTTGGGACATTGTCTTGAGGAAAGCTTGAAGTGAGCCGCGTAGGGAACGCTCACCGACTTTGCTTGGTCCATCACATACTTGACCAATATCTACTCAAGGTATTCTACCTGAGATAACCAAAGCCCGCTCCTCTTTCAATCTCTATGAATATCAATGTCGAAAACTATCTTTGCAGCCTCCGGATCCTTCATGTTGAATGTCTCTGTTAAGCGAGTCTTCAATACGTTGATTTCAGACATGTCATAAGTGGCGATCTACATGTCATCAATATATAATTCCAAGATGATGAACATGTCATCACTCAGTATCTTTCAATAGACATAATAATCATATTCACTCATAGAAAATTTCTGACTCACTATGAAGAATTAAATTTTTATACCACTACCAAGGTGACAGGTTGTACAAGGACCTATTGCAAACATTGTTCTCTGCCTCTTTAACTTTGAACCGCTCTAGTTGCTTCGTAAAGAACAACTCTTCCAATTTTTCATGCAGAAGTGTAGTCTCCACATCCATCAGTTCCACCTTTATATCGCATTTAGTAACTAGCACCAATACGAATCTAATGGATACCTATTATATCGTCGCGTTAATATCTCCAAGTCAATCTATTTTCTCTAAACATAACCCTTCGTTATCAGCCTCGCTCTGTATCTATGTTGTATCCATTTGAAGACCCACTCACATCCAATCATTTTTTGGCCCAATGAAAACTCCACTAGTTCTCATGTGTCGATCTGATACAACGAGTCTATCACATCGTTCATAGCCACCTTCCACTTCTCAGTACCAGGCTCACCTAAAACCATCTGAATAGTAGACAGATCCCCCTCATATGTAACAAGAGCATATGCGATATTGGAGTCGTCCATGTACCTCGACGGTAACTTGCGATTATATTGTGTGATTATTCTCATAGGTGGTTGTTCCACCTGCTCCGTATCTCTATTCGTGTGTGTTAGCCTTCATGCCCTGCTCACTCATGTGGTCATACCCAGCATACCACACACGTGCAGATGTGGAATTCGCTTCAGTCACTGCAGCTCCACCTGTTGAAGTGCTCTAGATCAACTTGTAAATGTTACCGAGTCATTGCGCTTTCATGATTACGAGTGCCCCCTTAGATTCTTTAAGGGCATCATCAATACCCGTGAACTTGCACCCTATAGCTTCGAGTGCACCGAGAAAAATCAGACTTTTCTTCATATTAGGAACATGCCTCACCTCAGTCAGGGTACACTTTGTCCTATCAAATATCTTGATGCGCACCGTAACAACAACCATAACATTACAGGCAATGTCATTGCCCATAAACACTTGTCCATCATTGCACTCTCTGTAGCTGGCGAACCAACTCCGATGAGGAGTCATGTGACAAGATGACCATGTGTTTAGAATCCACTCGTCTCTACGATCATCGTATAAGTGTCTGATCGTAGATACAAATAAGACATCATGTTTGCATCCACGTTCTTTCATCAGACGTGACAGCGTTGGCTTCCCTATATGAAGCCTCAGATTCTTCTTTCTTAGATTTAGGATTTGTACAATCATTCTTCATGTGTCCTTCCATCTCACAATTTCAGCACTTTAATTTACCTTTGTCTTTGCCCATGGACTTATATCTTGACCTTGAAGATGTTGTACCTTGCTTATAATTTATGCCTTTTGTAAACAATGCATCAGAAGATGTCCCTACGCTACCATTTATCTTTCTCATGACCTTCCCTTGAAGGGCTGAGATAACGGTGTCCATAAATAGTGATTTATTTATTGTGCACAATGAGTCCCTGATTGACTCTTACGACGCTGGAAGAGAATTTAATAGTATACATGCTTGTTCCTCATCCTTAATTACTTTTTCCATATCCAGCAGCTTGCAAACTAATTTATTAAAGTTGCTAATGTGGGTGTCTAGGTCTCTATCCTCTACCATCTTGAAGTTATACCACTATAGCTTCAAGTGTAGGCGATTTTTAGAGAATTTTTTCACATATATATCCTCTAACTTCGCTCATAAATTAGCCACAGTTTTTTTCCTCAAAACATTGTAGAGAACCTCATCCGTAAGACATAAACTGATCGAGGATAAGACCTTCTTATCAATGGTATTCCAATCATCATCAGTCATAGTAGACTTTCGCTCCTCGAAAGCACTATTTTCACCTTGCTTGGTTAAGGAACTGATCATCTTAATCTTCCATAACTGAATGTTATTTTTTCTTAAGTACTTCTTAATATCATACCTAGTGCTTCTCATTGATGTTAATCTTGTAGATCTATGCCCCCAACGATAGCTCTAATACCACATGTTGGGATTTATTTTGCAGAATCACACAAAGATGGATCTAGGATGGCAATCCAAAAGCACCAAGCAAGTACAAGAGAACACAAAGATTTAACGTGGAAAACTCTTTCTGAAAAAAACCATGGCACAAAGTAACAGAAATCAACTATGAAAACATAAATTACAAAAAGAAAAGACTTACCTTATTCGAACAACCTCGAATCGCACCCTTGCTATACCCTTTGAGACCTTAGAACCTCTTCTAGAAACCCTCGAGAATACTTTAGAAAGCCTTAAAATGTTTTAGAAAGGCCTTAGGAACTCCTATTTATAGTTTAGAAAATTTCACTTCTGCACCGACTTGGAATAGTCCGGAAACCGTATCAAATTTATGCAGTCTGTGTGCCATCCGCGTAACCTTCGACAAGTCGAAGTAAATCTTCGACGAGTCGAGGATCTCAGAAATTCCAATATACTTTGTTGCTAGACTTCGAGCTAAATTTTCTCAGGCTAGTCGAACTTTTTCAGATTTAAAACATCCTTTAACAAGATGACTTATTAGACATTTCATCTACCTAACCATTACCAACCCAGACATCATTTATTTGGTTGAAATCCTGAGTCAATTTATACACACACCCCACCAACCTCATTACGAAACAATAATTCGAATCTTATGCTCTCTTAAGTCTTCTTATGATAATGACATTTTTTCATCATCAGATGACTCTCTTAAAGTCTTTGCTTACTTCGATTATGATTGATTTAGTTATGCTGAGATATGATATTCTACCAAAACATATTTTTATCATGCTTGACTAAAGTCCCATTTCCTATAAAAGAAAGTTACTATTGTTCCATGATTGTTTGTCGAGGCTAAATATCATGCCATGGCCAATGGTACATGTGATTTAGTTCAACTCAAAGCTCTTCTTTAAAATCTTAGTGTTCAACATTCTCAATTCATTTGGCTTTACTGTGACAATCAAGTTGCTCTTCACATTGCCAATAATAACACTTCTTATAAATGCATCAAATATATTGAAATTAATTGCCACACTATTTAGAAAAAATATATATCTTTCAGCTTTGTCCGCATATGCTACATGTCCTCCTCGCATCACTTGCGGATGCCTTAGCTATAGCACTTCAGCGAGATCATTTTCATTCCTTTACTGCAAAGTTAGGTATTATAGATCTTCACATGCCGCCTAAATGAGAGTATTGGGCAACATTATATTTTTGACATTTTTGTTGTGTGTGTGTATATTTTTTCTCTTTTATTCTTCTTCCTAACTGTATTTCCTTATTTGTTCCCATCAAAGCATTTAATAGACAGGTTTGTTTCTAATTTCTATTTCGTAAATTCGATGTATTCTTGTACAAAAAGTTTATTAAAAAAAGTTAATTTATCATCTTTTCTAAATTTGTTTTCTATTATCTTGAAAATTTTCACAAACTTGGATTCGTTGGAGTCCAAAAATCCTGATATTGCAGGACTCAAGTAGGCTACACCATGTAAAGTATTGCCTAAAACTTCTAGAATCATGTGGCAACGGTCACTCGAGTTTTGAACTAGCTTGGATTTTTCGGTAGGTGGTTTGCATATTTTTAATGCATTGGATGGAAATAAAAAACCCATGAGCCCACAAAAAAAATCCAAGAGGTTTCAATGATGTCCATCTAAATAGGGCGCCGATTAGATGAGGTCAGGTAACAACTTTGTGGGCGAGGCTTTATGGTAGGTCACTTTGATTTATGTGTTGTATATCTACATCATCCATCCGTTTTTCTAGCTCAGCCCTAAAATGAAGTACATACAAATCTAAGGTGGACAACACTTGGGTCCTTACCCTTGCCTGGGTGGTAACTCTCAGGAGTTTCAACTCCAGTCAAGGGGTCGAGTACCCATAGGTGGTGAAATTCCACCAGTGTGAGTGTGTGGGGTGTGTGTGCGTGGGTATAAATTAAAAAAAAAAAAAAAAAGGTGGACGACACCCCGTGAAAATAGTGGTGGTTGAATGCCCACCATTAAAAAACTTCCCTTGGCCCAAAGTATTGTTCATTTGCCAATGTCTATCATAAGTTTTTAATAGCCAATCACCACTTGTTCCTGTGCCATGGCCAACCTGAGATTTAGATTTGCTTTATTTTTGGGCTCATGCCCTTAATTGAGCTGAAAAATTAGATGATCAATGTAGATATACAACACATGCATGTTTCATCTATTGAGCCAAAGCCACCATGATATATGGGTTTTATTGACGCCGTTCATCCAATTTTATGGATCATTTTATATTGTGAGCCAAAAAACAAGGCAGATCCAAGGTTCTAGTGAACCACATCATAGGAAGCAACAATATTAATGACTCAACTGTTAGGGTTGTCAATGGGCCTGTCTAGCTCCCTAGGTTTTTGGGCTTGGCCCACCTTGGGCTGAAATCTAAAGCACATTTCATAAATGGACCGGGCTTGGACAACAGCTAGTCCACATGATTCGGCCCGGTCTGATCCATTATGGCTTGTAGGGCCATTTTTTTATATTAAACACTCCTCCCATTCCCTCTCTCATCTTCCAAGCTCCAACCATGCCTCACATTCCTTATCTTCTCTCATCTTCCAAGCTCCAACCATGCCTCACATTCCTTATCTTCTCTCATCTTCCAAGCTTCAACCCATGCTCCACATCCCTCATCTTCTATCATCTTTCAATTATCACCGTAGGCCAAATATCTGAATTTCCAATGGATACTCTCTCTCTCTCTCCCCGCCTTAATAACTCACGGTCTTGGGCTGGGTTGGGTTCAGGCTAGACCATTTCAGCCAGTCATTGGCCCGAGCCGGACACAGGCCTATTTGAAGAACACGGGTTGGGTTTGCATTGAGCTTGGCCCGGCCTTAACCCGGCCTGTTGATTCCCCCAACCACCGTCGAAACCTTTACAAGCCACACGATGATTGCTGCCATCGAACCTATCACCGACGGAATTTTTTAATCGTGAGCGTTCAATCTCCATCGTGTGGTCCACTTGAACCATGGATCTGCTTATTTTTTGGGCTCATGTCCTAAAATGAAGGGTAAAAATAGATGAAAGGTATGGATAAAGCCCATACACTACGGTGGACCCTACAGAACCCATGCCTTGATGCATCCACTTCCATAACTACTCGGGTTACGATCGTTTAGTTTGACTACTTTATTCCACGCTTGTAATTTCCATTGGACGCGGATTGCGTCCTACCCCCGCCCAGACGGTAATCCGTCCGGGCAGGCCTCTGTGGGGCGCACCGCGATGTAAGTATGTTATCCACGCGGTTAATAATTTTTATACGGTCATTTAAGATGCAATACAAAAATTAAGTAGTTAACCAGCTCCATTGGACCACATCAAAGGAAGATGCAGTGATAATAAAACCCACCGTTGAAACCTTTCTAAGGGCCACCGTGATTTTTTACCACCCAAACTATTAATAAGGTCATGCAGACTTGGATGAAGTGAAAACACAAATTTCAGGTTAATCTGACACTTCTCTAGCTCTCAAGAAGCTTTTGTGGTCCCCATAGGCTCTGAAAATATCTATTTTTTTGAATTACATCTTAAAATGATCATATAAAAATTAATAATGGTATGGATAACAAACTTACATCACATTAGACCCCACGGATCCCTGCCCAGGCGAATTACTGTCCGGGCGGGGGGAAGATGACATCCACGTCTATTTTTAATGTAGTCAATCCACTTCCCTTATAAATGGAAACGGATTGGCTACTGACCCTGCCACTAGCCAATAGCTAGTGGTCAGTGCTCTATGAGCCCCACCATGATATGTGTTTCATCCGTGCTGTCCATCCATTCTTCCGTATCATTTTATGGTATAATCCCCAAAAAATGAGGTTGATCCAAATCTCAAGTAGACTGTATAGTGTTGATTGAACGCTCATCGTCAAAAACTTCTTGAGGTTACAAAAGTTTCAGATCAAGCTAACATGTATTTTTCCCTTCATCCAAATCTTTATGACCTGATCAACATGTTAGATGTCAAACAACCATTACAGTGGGCCTTAGGAGGTTTTTAATGGTGGACATTCAATAAATATTATTTTCCCATCGTATGGTCCACATTAGATTTAGAGCTACCTCATTTTTAGGATCAATCCATAAAATTATCTTTCAAAATGGATGGATGGCATAAATAAAACACATACATCATGATGGGCCCACATATCACGGACCACTGGTCACTTGGCTGGTGGCAGCGTCACTAGCAAAACCCGGTCCATTTATAAATGGAAACGGATTGGTGACACTCCCGAAGTTCTGAGTTGTCCGAACAGTTCAAAGGAGATCAAAGTTACATGGTCCCACAATGATGTGTTTATTATATCTATGCCGTTTATCTATTTTTAGAGGTCATTTTAGAGCATTATAACAAAAAAAATGAATCATTTCCAGAGATCATTTGGATCACACCATAAATAACAGCGGAGATAACGATTTTCACCGTTAAACAATTTATAAGGCCCACCATAAGATTTATTTTCTATCCAATCTGTTTATAAGGTCATAAAGACCTAAATGAAGAGGAAAAACAAATTTCATATTGATCCAAAACTTCTGTGACCTTAAAAAGGATTTCAATGGTAAACATTCAATCCCCGCTGCTTCTTACAGTGTGGTCCATTTGATAGTTAGATTTATCTTATTTTTAGTCTCCAGCCTTAAGATGAGCTCACCAATTGTACAGTATGGACAGTTTGAATATAATGCATACCTCATTATTAGACCCACAAAACCTGCTGACATTGATACAACAGTTATAGGGCTGCAGTGAGGTACACCAGCTAATCCGCTTCCTTTCTAAGTGCCTTGCTTGTCGGAAGCGTTTGGTTGGTGTACCACACACCAGCTATATACTCCTCAAGCTCTGAGATGTGTGAACAGTTCAAAGGAGATCAAAGTTACATGAGCCCCACAGTGATGTATTTATTATATTTATACCGTTCATATATTTTTAGAGATCATTTTATAGTATTATCCAAAAAATGAATCATATCTAGAGATCATTTGGACCACATCGCAAATAGCTTCACCGTTAAACAATTCGTAGGGCCCACTATAACGTTTATTTTCCATTCAATCTATTCATAAGATCACAAAGACCTGAATGAAGAGGAAAAACAAATTTCATATTGATCCAAAATTTTTGTGATCCCAAAAAGGGTTTCAATGGTAGATGTTCAATCTCCCACTGCTTTTTGCAGTGTGGTCCACATGATAGTTAGATCTGTCTTATTTTTCATCTCAAGCCTTAACACGAGCTCGCCAAATGGATGAACGATTATATATAACACATATCTTATTATCAAACCCACAGAACTTGCTTACAACAATACAACGGCTATATAGCTAGTGTGAGGTACACCAGCCAATCCGCTTCCCTACTTATCATAGAGTATAAGGAAACGGATTGGCTACTCCCCTAGCCACTGGCTCCCTGGCTGGTGGTCAGTGCTCTGTGGGCCCCACCATAATGTATGTGTTTCATCCATTTTTACATATCATTTTATGGCTTGATCCCAAAAATGAGAGGGATATACATCTCAGTTGTACCACACCACATGAAAATAATAGTGATTGGATATCCACCATTAAAATCCTCCTAAGGCCCACTATACTGTTTATTTGACATCCAATCTGTTGATTAGGTCATACATGCCCATATGAAGAAAAAAAAAAAGATAAGCTTAATCCAAAACTTTTTTGCCCCCAAAATGTTTTAATGGTCGACCCCCATTTAACATTGTTTCCTGTAATGTGGTCCACTTGAGATCTGGATATACCTCATTTTTGGATTCAAACTGTAAAATGATCTCTAAAAATGGATGGATGGCATGGATGAAACACATACATCATGGTGAGGCCCACATAGCACCAACCACCGACCATTAGCTGATGTCAGGGTAGTAGCCAATTCGTTTCCAGATAATAAAGGGAGAAATTTCCAACTGTACGACCAGTATATGGCCCATTCCCGAGACGAAGCCCACCCCATTTTACTTCCCAAGAATACTCCCCAGGTGTACGGACGCCTTCCCAAAGGTCGAAAATGCCCCTACTTTTTCCTTCAAGCGGATCGGCCACTGCGCGAAGATGAGCGCTGACGCTCCTCAAACTCCGAGTTATACGAACGGTTCAAAAGAGATCAACGTTACATGTGCCCCACAGTTATGTATTTATTATATCCACAACGTTCATCCAAATTTCCAGATCATTTCGGAGCATTATCCCAAAAAAAAAAATCATATCCAAAGATCAACTGGACCACACCACAAAGAGCAGCAGAAAATTGATTTTCACCGTTGAAACTTTTGTAGGGCCCACCATAACATTTATCTTCCATCTAATCCATTCATGAGGTCACAAAGACCTGGATGAATAGGAAAAAATATTATAATGATCCAAAACTTCCGTGACCTCTGAAAGGGTTTCAACGGTAGACGTTCAAAGCAGAATGGCGTTATCATTTGCTACGGTCAGACCTATGGCTACGGATTATTACTGTAGCCATAGATACAATAATCCGTAGCAATAGGGTCCGTCCAGGGTGGGCGCGCCGAACTAGCGGCCCCCCGCGCCACTTGCTGGCCTGTCCGACACTGCCACGCCGATCTGGTGAGGCCGCGCCCATAGGGTGGGTCCTATGGCTACGGATAATAACCGTAGCTAAAGTCCGTAACAACAGTTTTTTTTTTTTTTTTTTGTGTTTTTTTTTATTATTTTTTTTTAATTTATCCGATGGAGAACTTTATTCTACCTATAATTTTCTCTAACACATATCTATATAAATATGTATATATAAGCATATAAATTTTTTTTTTTCTCTTTTTTTCCATTTCTTTCTTTATTCATTTAACAAGAATATCTTCTAAACTAAAATTAGTTACTTGATGTACCCTATATGATTTTGGGGTAGGAGAAGCTACTTTAACCAACTAACTTGGTTATTTTTCAAGATTTCATCAGCTCGATGATCGAAAATCCATTTCATTCACTTAGCGGGCATTTTCGTTCATTTCATTTACATGCATTTCACGGTCATTTCACTTCAATTCATGATCACTTCCATGCATTTCAAGATCATCCAAAACATTTTCGTGTTGATTCACGGTCATTTCGAGGCATTTCACGGTCAAACTCCTTCACTTCACGGTCATTTGCATGCATTTCATGGTCATTTCGCTTTAATTCATAATCACTTTCATGCATTTCACGGTCATCCGAAACAATTAAGAGTTGATTCATGGTCATTTCGAGGCATTTCACGGTCAAACTCTTTCACTTCACGGTCATTTGCATGTATTTCACGGTCATTTCGCTTCAATTCATCATCACTTTCACGCATTTCACGGTCATCCGAAACAATTCCGTGTTGATTCACGGTCATTTCGAGGCATTTCACGGTCAAACTCGTTCACTTCACAGTCATTTGCATGCATTTCAGGGTCATTTCGCTTCAATTCATTATCACTTCCATGCATTTCACGGTCATCCGAAACAATTCCGTGTTGATTCACAGTCATTTCGAGGCATTTCACGGTCAAACTCTTTCACTTCATGGTCATGTGCATGCATTTCACGGTCATTTCGCTTCAATTCATCATCACTTCCATGCATTTCACGGTCATTCGAAACAGTTCCGTGTTGATTCACGGTCATTTCGAGGCATTTCACAGTCAAACTCCTTCACTTCACAGTCATTTGCATGCATTTCATGGTCATTTTGCTTCAATTCATCATCACTTCCATGCATTTCACGGTCATCCGAAACAATTTTGTGTTAATTCACGGTCATTTCGAGGCATTTCAGTGTCAAACTCCTTCATTTCATGGTCATTTGCATGCATTTCAGGGTCATTTCACTTCAATTCATTATCACTTCCATGCATTTCATGGTCATCCGAAACAATTCCATGTTGATTCACGGTCATTTCGAGGCATTTCACGGTCAAACTCCTTCACTTCACGGTCATTTACATGTATTTCACAGTCATTTCGCTTCAATTCATCATCACTTCCATGCATTTCATGGTCATCCGAAACAATTCCATGTTGATTCACGGTCAAACTCCTTCACTTCACGGTCATTTACATGCATTTCACGGTCATTTCGCTTCAATTCATCATCACTTCCATGCATTTCACGATCATCCGAAACAGTTCTGTGTTGATTCACGGTCATTTCGAGGCATTTCACACTCAAACTCCTTCACTTCACGGTCATTTGCATGCATTTCACGGTCATTTCGCTTGAATTCATCATCACTTCCATGCATTTAACGGTCATCCGAAACAATTCCGTGTTGATTCACGGTCATTTCGAGCATTTCACAGTCAAACTCCTTCAATTCACGGTCATTTGCATGCATTTCACGATTGCGCTTCAATTCATGATCACTTCCATGCATTTCACGGTCGTTCGAAACAATTCCGTGTTGATTCACGGTCATTTCGAAGCATTTCATGGTCAAACTCCTTCACTTCACGGTCATTTGCATGCATTTCATGGTCATTTTCACGCATTTCGCGGTCCAATCGCTTCACTTCACGGTCATTTTCATGCATTTCACGATCATTCCCGGCAATTTCGTGGTGATTCATGGTCATTTCTCTAAACATTAACCTATACCCTAACCTAAACCTATACTTATAACCTAAACCTATTCTCAAATCCCGAAACTTATAACTTAAATCTAAACCTAAACCTTAACGTAAACCTATAACCTATAGCAAATGACCTTAACCTACACCCTAACCTTAACCTATAACCTATAAACTAAACCTATTCTCAAATCCCAAAGGTTATAGGTTTTGGTTTAGGTTATAGGTTATAGGTTTAGGTTAAGGTTTAGGTTTAGGTTTTGGGATTTGAGAATGGGTTCGGGTTTAGGTTATAAGTTTTTGTTTCGGTTTAGGTTATAGGTTAACGGTTTAGGTTAAGGTTTAGGTTTAGGTTATAGGTTTTTGGATTCGAGAATGGGTTCGGGTTTAGGCTATAGGTTTTGGTTTTAGTTTAGGTTATAAGTTTTGGTTTAGGTTATAGGTTTTGAGATTTGAGAATGGGTTAGGGTTTAGGCTATAGGTTTTGGTTTTGATTTTGGTTTAGGTTATAGGTTTTGGTATAGGTTATAGCTTTTGGGATTTGAGAATGGGTTTGGGTTTAGGTTATAGGTTTTGGTTTTGGTTTAGGTTATAGGTTATAAGTTTATGTTAAGGTTTAGGTTTAGGCTTTGGGATTTGAGAATGGGTTCAGGTTCAGGTTATAGGTTTTGGTTTTGGTTTTGTTTATAGGTTATAGGTTTAGGTTTAGGTTATAAGTTTTGAGATTTGAGAATGGGTTCGGGTTCGGGTTAGGTTATAGGTTTTGGTTTTGGTTTAGGTTAAGGTTAGAGGTTTTGGGATTTGAGAATGGGTTCGGGTTTAGGTTATAGGTTTTGGTTATAAGTTATAGGTTTAGGTTTAGGTTATAGGTTTTGAGATTTGAGAATAGGTTTGGGTTAGGTTATAGGTTTTGGTTTTGGTTTAGGTTCAGGTTAGAGGTTTTGAGATTTGAGAATGGGTTCGGGTTTAGGTTATAGGTTTTGGTTTTGCTTTAGGTTATAGGTTTTAGGATTTGATAATGGGTTCGGGTTTAGGTCATAGGTTTTGGTTTTGGTTTTGGTTTAGGTTTAGGTTATAGGTTTTCGGATTTAAGAATGAGTTATGGTTTAGGTTAAAGGTTTTGGTTTAAGTTTAGGTTATAGGTTATAGGTTTAGGTTAAGGTTTTGGTTTAGGTTTAGGTTATAGGTTTTGGGATTTGAGAATGGGTTCGGGTTAGGTTATAAGTTTTGGTTTTGGTTTAGGTCATAGGTTTTGGTTTTGGTTTAGGTTAAGGTTTAAGTTTAGGTTAGAAGTTTTGGGATTTGAGAATGGGTTCGGGTTTAGGTTATAGGTTTTGGTTTAGATTTAAGTTATAGGTTTTGGGATTTGAGAATGGGTTCGGGTTTTGGTTTAGGTTTAGGTTTAAGTTATAAGTTTTGGGATTTAAGACCAAAACCTATAAATCCAAAACCTAAACCAAAACCTAAACCTATAACCTATAACCAAAACCAAAACCTATAACCTAAACCAAAACAAAAACCTATAACCTAAACCCGAACCCATTCTCAAATCCCAAAACCTAAAACCTAAACTAAAACCAAAACCTATAGCCTAAACCCGAACCCATTCTCAAAACCAAAACCTATAACCTAAACCCGAACCCATTCTCAAATCCCAAAACCTCTAACCTAAACCTAAACCAAAACCTTAACCTAAACCTATAACATATAACTAAACCAAAACCTATAACCTAAACCCAAACCCATTCTCAAATTCCAAAACCTATAACCTAAACTAAAACCAAAACCTATACCCTAAACCCGAACCCATTCTCAAATCCAAAAACCTATAACCTAAACCTAAACCTTAACCCGAACCCATTCTCAAATCCCAAAACCTATCACCTAAACCAAAACCTATAACCTAAACTAAAACCAAAACCTATAGCCTAAACCCGAACCCATTCTCAAATCCAAAAACCTATAACCTAAACCTAAACTGTTAACCCATAACCTAAACCGAAACCAAAACTTATAACTTAAACCCGAACCCATTCTCAAATCTTAAAACCTAAACCTAAACCTTAATCTAAACTTATAACTTATAACCTAAACCAAAACCAAAACCTATAACCTAAACCCCAAACCCATTCTCAAATCTCAAAACCTATAACCTAAACCAAAACCAAAACCTATAACCTAAACCCGAATCCATTCTCAAATCCAAAAACCTATAACCTAAACCTAAACCGTTAACCTATAACCTAAACCGAAACTAAAACCTATAACCTAAACCCGAACCCATTCTCAAATTCCAAAACCTAAACTGTGAAATGAATACGGAATCACTAGGAATGACCGTGAAATGCATGGAAATGACAGTGAAGTGAAGTGAAATGACCGCGAAGTGCATGGAAATGGCCGTGAAGTGAAGTGAATTGACCGTGAAGTGCGTCGAATTGACCGTGAATCAACATGGAATTGCTGGGAATGACCGTGAAATGCATGAAAATGATGGTGAAGTGAAGTGAATTGACCGTGAAGTGCGTGAAAATGGCCATGAAGTGAAGTGAATTGACCGTGAAGTGTATTTTTAACCATCGACCAGATGGAATCTCAAAAAATTACTATGTTATTTGGCTAAATTAGCTTCTCCTACCCCAAAATCATATATGATACGTTATGTAACTCATTCTAGTTTAGGAGATATACTTGTTAAATAAATAGACAAAGAAATGAATTAAGAGATAGAAAAATATTTTTATATACTTATATATACATATTTATATAATTATGTATTTGAGAAAAATGTAAGGGAGAAAAAGTTCTCTCCATTTAAAAAAAAAAAAAAACACACACACACACACACACAAAAAGCACAAAGAGCCTATTGCTACGAATTTTAGCTATGGTTATTCTCCGTATCCATAGGGCGGACCCAATGGGAGCGGCCCTGCCAGATCGGCGTGGCCGCGCCGGATGGGCCAGCAAGTGGCGCGGGTGGCTGCTAGTTCGGTGCGCCCACCCCGGACGGATCCTATTGCTACGGATTATGGTATTTATGACTACGGTTATAATCCGTAGCCATAAGTCTGACCGTAGCAAATGATAACGCCATTTTGCTTTGAACGTCTCCTGTTGAAACCCTTTCAGGGTCACATAAGTTTTGGATCATTACGAAATTTATTTTTCCTATTCATCTATGTCATTGTGACCTTATGAATAGATTGGATGGAAAATAAATGTTATGGTGGGCCCTACAAAAGTTTCAACAATGAAAATCAATTTTTTGCTGCTCTTTGTGGTGTGGTCCAGTTGATCTTTGGATATGTTTTTTTTTTTTTTTTTTGATAATGCTCCGAAATGATCTCAAAATATGGATGAACGTTGTGGATATAATAAATACATAACTGATGGGCCCATGTAATGTTGATCTCCTTTGAACCGTTCGTACAACTGGGAGTTCGACGAGCGTCAACGCTCGAAGGAAAACGCAAGGGGCATTTTTGACCTTTTGCAGGGCGGCCGTACACCCGAGGAGTATTATTGGAAAGTAAAATAGGGTGGGCTTCGTCTCAGGAATGGGCCATATAGTGGTCGTATAGTTGGAAATTTCTCTAATAAAGGGGCACTGATTGGGTACTATCCTACCTCTCGGGAGCACAGTATAGGCAGGGCTTATGAGAGGCCACCGTGGCATATGTGTTTTATCAACACGATCCATCAATCTTGAAACATTATTATACCATGTAAACTCAAAAATGAAGCAGATCCAAGGATTAAGTGGGCCATATGGCAGGTGTTAAATGATTACCGTTGAAATTGTTCTAGGAGTCACAAAAGTTTTGGAACAAGCTGACAAACGTGTTTTCCCTGCACCCAGGCCTATGTTATGAATAAATTGGATAGGAAATAAATATCATGGTAGGCCCTGGGAAAGTTTTAACTATGGATGTTATTATCACTGCCACTTCAGGTGGGGTGGTCCACTTTAACCTTGGATCTATCTCATTTTTTTACTTATGCATTAGAATAATGAGAAATTTCCAACTGTACGACCACAATATGGCCCATTCTTGAGACGACATCCACCGCATTTTACATTCCAATAATACTCCCCGGGTGTACGGACGCCAGGTCGAAAATGCCCCTGCTTTTCCTTCAAGCGTTGACGCTCCTCGAACTCCCAGGTGATCAACGTTACATGGCCCATCAGTTATGTATTTATTATATCCACAACGTTCATCCATATTTTGAGATCATTTCGGAGCATTATCCAAAAAAAAAAAACATACCCAAAGATCAACTGGACCACACCACAAAGAGCAGCAGAAAATTAATTTTCACCGTTGAAACTTTTGTAGGGCCCACCATAACATTTATTTTTCATCCAATCTATTCATGAGGTCACAAAGACCTGGATGAATAGGAAAAATAAATTTCGTAATGATCCAAAACTTTCGTGACCCCTGAAAGGGTTTCAACGGTAGACGTTCAAAGCAGAATAATAAAATCATTTGCTACGGTCATATCTATAGCTATAGATTATAACCGTAGCCATAGATAAATACTTCGTAGCAATAGAGTCCATCCGGCACTTGCTGGCCTGTCCGGCCCAGCCATGCCAATCTGGCGGGGCCACGCCCATAGGATGATGTATATAGCTACGGATAATAACCGTAGCTAATGCATAGCAATAGGTTCTTTATTTTTTTGTATTTTTTTGTGTTTTTTTGTGTTTTTTTAAATGGGGAGAACTTTTTCTCCCTTACGTTTTTTTCAAATACATAATTATGTAAATATGTATATATAAGTATATAAAAATATTTTTCTATCTCTTAATTCATTTCTTTGTCTATTTATTTAACAAGCATATCTCCTAAACTAGAATGAGTTACATAACGTGCCATGTATGATTTTGGGGTAGGAGAAGCTAATTTAGCCAACTAACATAGTAATTTTCTGAGATTCTATCGGGTCGATGGTTAAAAATACACTTCATGGTCAATTCACTTCACTTCACAGCCATTTTCACGCACTTCGCGGTCAATTCACTTCACTTCACCGTCATTTCCATGCATTTCATGGTCATTGCCAGTAATTCCGTGTTGATTCACGGTCAATTCACTTCACTTCATGGCCATTTCCAAGCACTTCGCGGTCATTTTACTTCACTTCACCGTCATTTTCATGCATTTCACGATCATTCCTAGCGATTCCGTGTTCATTCACGGTCAATTTGACGCACTTCACGGTCAATTCACTTCACTTCACGGCCATTTCCACGCACTTTGCGGTCAATTCACTTCACTTCACCGTCATTTTCATGCATTTCACGGTCATTCCTAGCAATTTTGTGTTCATTCACGGTCAATTCGACGCACTTCACGGTCAATTCACTTCACTTCACGGCCATTTCCACGCACTTCACGGTCATTTCACTTCACTTCACCGTCATTTCCATGCATTTCACGGTCATTTCTACCGATTCCGTGTTCATTCTCGATCAATTCGACGCACTTCACGGTCAATTCACTTCACTTCACGGCCATTTCCACGCACTTCGTGGTCATTTCACTTCACTTCACCGTCATTTTCATGCATTTCATGGTCATTCCTAGCGATTTCGTGTTCATTCATGGTCAATTCGACGCACTTCATGGTCAATTCACTTAACTTCACGGCCATTTCCATGCACTTCGCGGTCAATTCACTTCACTTCACCATCATTTTCATGCATTTCACGGTCATTCCTAGCGATTTCGTGTTCATTCACGGTCAATTCGATGCACTTCATGGTCAATTCACTTCACTTCACGACCATTTCCAAGCACTTCGCCGTCATTTCACTTCACTTCACCGTCATTTCCATGCATTTCACGGTAATTCCTAGCGATTTCATGTTCAGTCACGGTAAATTTGACGCACTTCACTTCACGGCCATTTCCATGCACTTCGCGGTCATTTCACTTCACTTCACTGTCATTTCCATGCATTTCACGGTCATTCCTAATGATTCCATGTTCATTCACGGTCAATTTGACACACTTCACGGTCAATTCTCTTCACTTCATGGCCATTTCCACGCACTTCGCGGTCACTTCACTTCACTTCACCGTCATTTCCATACATTTCACGGTCATTCCTAGGGATTCCGTGTTCATTCACGGTCAATTCGATGCACTTTACGGTCAATTCACTTCACTTCACGGCCATTTTCACGCACTTCGCGGTCATTTCACTTCACTTCACCGTCATTTCCATGCATTTCACGGTCATTCCCAGTAATTCTGTGTTGATTCACGGTCAATTCGATGCACTTCACGGTCAATTCACTTCACTTCACGCCATTTCCACGCACTTCGCTGTCATTTTACTTCACTTCACCGTCATTTCCATGCATTTCACGATCATTCCTAGCGATTCCGTGTTCATTCACGGTCAATTCGACGCACTTCACGGTCAATTCACTTCACTTCACAGCCATTTCACTTCACTTCACCGTCATTTTCATGCATTTCACGGTCATTCCTAGCCATTCTGTGTTCATTCACGGTCAATTCGACGCACTTCACGGTCAATTCACTTCACTTCACGGCCATTTCCATGCACTTCGCGGTCATTTCACTTCACTTCACCGTCATTTCCATGCATTTCACGGTCATTCCTAGTGATCATGTGTTCATTCACTGTCAATTTGACGCACTTCACGGTCAATTCCATGCACTTCGCGGTCATTCCTAGCGATTCCGTGTTCATTCACGGTCAATTCGACGCACTTCACGGTCAATTCACTTCACTTCACGGCCATTTCCACAACCTATAACCTAAATGAAAGCCAAAACGTATAACCTAAACCTAAACTAAAACCTTAACCTAAACCTATAACCTATTACCTAAACCAAAACCAAAACCTATAACCTAAACCCGAACCCATTCTCAAATCCCAAAACCTATAACCTAAACCAAAACCAAAACCTATAGCCTAAACCCGAACCCATTCTCAAATCCAAAAACCTATAACCTAAACCTAAACCATTAACCTATAACCTAAATCAAAATGTATAACCAAAACCAAAACTAAAACCTATAACCTAAACCCGAACCCATTATCAAATCCCAAAACCTATAACCTAAACCATTAACCTATAACCTAAATCAAAATGTATAACCAAAACCAAAACCAAAACCTATAACCTAAACCCGAACCCATTATCAAATCCCAAAACCTATAACCTAAACCAAAACCAAAACCTAAAACCTAAATCCGAACCCATTATCAAATCCCAAAACCTATAACCTAAACTGAAACCAAAACCTATAACCTAAACCCGAACCCATTCTCAAATCCCAAAACCCAAACCCAAACCTAAACGTAAAACCTAAAACCTAAACCTAAGCATATAACCTAAACTCAAATCCCTAAACCCAAACCTAAACCTAATCCTATAACCTAAACTCAAATCCCTAAACCTTAACATATAACCTAATCTAAACTTATACTTATAACCTAAAACTATTCTCAAATCTCAAAACCTATAACTTAAACCTAACCTTTCCCAAAACCTATAACCTAAACTCAATTCCCTAAACCTAAACCTTAGCCTAAACCTAAACTCAAATCCCTAAACCTTAACCTATAACCTAGCCTAAACCTATACTTATAAGCTAAAACTATTCCCAAATCCCAAAACTTATAACCTAAACCTAACGTTTTCGTAACCCTATAACCTAAACTCAATTCCCTAAAGCTAAACCTACACCTAATCCTAATCTTAACTCCCCAACCTAAACCTAAACCTAAACTTGAAAACCCAAACTTAAACCCAATCCCGACCCTGAACTTGATTTCCTAAACCTAAACCATAACCCATTCTTAAATCCAAAAGCCTATAACCTAAACCTAAACCAAATCCAAATCCAAAACCTATAACCTAAACCTAAACATTAACCTAAATCAAAACCTATAACCAAAAACAAAACCAAAACCTATAACCTAAACCCGAACCCATTCTCAAATCCCAAAACCTATAACCTAAACTTATAACCTAAATCAAAACGTATAACCAAAACCAAAACCAAAACCTATAACCTAAACCTGAACCCATTATCAAATCCTAAAACCTATAACCTAAATCAAAACTTATAACCAAAACCTATAACCCAAATCCGAACCCATTCTCAAATCTCAAAACCTATAACCTAAACCTAAACCAAAATCTTAACTTAAACCTATAACCTATAACCTAAACCAAAACCAAAACTTATAACCTAAACCTGAACCCATTCTCAAATACCAAAACCTAAACCTAAACCTTAACATAAACCTATAACCTATAACCTAAACCAAAACCTATAACCTAAACCAAAACCAACCTATAACCTAAACCCGAACCCATTCTCAAATCCCAAAACCTATAACCTAAACCAAAACCTATAACCTAAACCAAAACCAAAACCTATAGCCTAAACCTGAACCCATTCTCAAATCCTAAAACCTATAACCTAAACTAAAACTAAAACCAAAACCTATAGCCTAAACCCGAACCCATTCTCAAAACCAAAACGTATAACCAAAACCCGAACCCATTCTCAAATCCTAAAACCTATAACCTATAACCTAAACTAAAACCAAAACCTATAACTTAAACCTGAATCCATTCTCAAAACCAAAACCTATAACCTAAACCCGAAACCAAAACTTACAACCCAAACCTGAACCCATTCTCAAATCCTAAAACCTAAATCTAAACCTTAACCTAAACCTATAACCTATAACCTAAACTAAAACCTATAACCAAAACTAAAACCAAAACCTATAACCTAAACTTGAACCCATTCTCAAATCCAAAAACCTATAACCTAAATTAAAACCAAAACCTATAGCCTAAACCCGAACCCATTCTCAAAACCAAAACCTATAACCTAAACCCGAACCCATTCTCAAATCCCAAAACCTATAACCTTAACCAAAACCTATAACCTAAACTAAAACCAAAACCTATAGCCTAAACCCGAACCCATTCTCAAAACCAGAACCTATAACCAAAACCTGAACCCATTCTTAAATCCTAAAACCTATAACCTAAACCAAAACCTATAACCTAAACTAAAACTAAAACCTATAGTTTAAACCTGAACCCCTTCTCAAATCCAAAAACCTATAACCTAAACTTAAACCGTTAACCTAAAACCTAAACCGAAACCAAAACTTATAACCTAAACCCGAACCCATTCTCAAATCCTAAAACCTAAACCTAAACCTTAACCTAAACCTATAACCTATAACCTAAACCAAAACCTATAACCTAAACCAAAACCAAAACCTATAACCTAAACCCGAACCCATTCTCAAATCCCAAAACCTATAACCCAAACTAAAACCAAAACCTATAGCCTAAACCCGAACCCATTCTCAAATCAAAAAACCTATAACCTAAACCTAAACCTTAACCTAAACCTTAACCTAAACCGTTAACCTATAACCTAAACCGAAACCAAAACCTATAACCTAAACCCGAACCCATTCTCAAATCCCAAAACCTATAACCTAAACCAAAACCTATAACCTAAACTAAAACCAAAACGTATAGCCTAAACCCGAACCCATTCTCAAATCTAAAAACCTATAACCTTAACCTAAACCTTAACCTAAACCGTTAACCTATATCCTAAACCAAATCCAAAACTTATAACCTAAACCCGAACCCATTCTCAAATCCTAAAACCTAAACCTAAACCTTAACCTACACTTATGACGTATAACCTAAACCAAAACCTATAACCTTTGGGATTTGAGAATAGATTTAGGTTATAGGTTATAGGTTAAGGTTAGGGTGTAGGTTAAGGTCATTTGCTATAGGTTATAGGCTTACGTTAAGGTTTAGGTTTAGGTTTAAGTTATAGGTTTTGAGATTTGAGAATAGCTTTAGGTTATAAGTATAGGTTTAGGTTAGGGTGTAGGTTAAGGTTTAGGGAAATGACCGTGAATCAACACAAAATTGTCGGGAATGACCGTGAAATGCATGAAAATGACCGTGAAGTGAAGCGATTGGACCGCACAATGCGTGGAAATGATCGTGAAATGCATGCAAATGACTGCGAAGTGAAGGAGTTTGACCGTGAAATGCCTCGAAATGACCGTGAATCAATACGAAAATGTTTGGAATAACCGTGAAATGCATGGAAGTGATCATGAATTGAAGCGAAATGACCGTGAAAAGCATGCAAATGACCGTGAAGTGAAGGAGTTTGATGGTGAAATGCCTAGAAATGACTGTGAATCAACACGGAATTGTTTCAAACGACCATGAAATGCATGGAAGTGATCATGAATTAAAGGGAAATGACTGTGAAGTGAAGGAGTTTGACCGTGAAATGCCTCGAAATGACCGTGAATCAACACGAAATTGTTTCAGATGACCATGAAATGCATGGAAGTGATCATGAATTGAAGCGAAATGACTGTGAAATGCATGCAAGTGATCATGAATTGAAGCGAAATGACTGTGAAATGCATGCAAATGACCGTGAAGTGAAGGAGTTTGACCGTGAAATGCCTCGAAATGACCGTGAATCAACACAGAATTGTTTCGGATGACCGTAAAATGCATGGAAGTGATCATGAATTGAAGCGAAATGACCGTGAAGTGAAGGAGTTTGACTGTGAAATGCCTCGAAATGACCGTGAATCAACACAGAAATGTTTCGGATGACCTTGAAATGCATGGAAGTGATCATGAATTGAAGCGAAATGACCGTGAAATGCATGCAAATGACCGTGAAGTGAAGGAGTTTGACCGTGAAATGCCTCGAAATGACCGTGAATCAACACAAAATGGTTTTGGATGACCGTGAAATGTATCGAAGTGATCATGAATTGACTATGAAATGCATGCAAATGACCATGAAGTGAAGGAGTTTGACCGTGATATGCCTCGAAATGACTGTGAATCAACACAAAATTATTTGGGATGACCATGAAATGCATGGAAATGATCATGGTTTGAAGCGAATTGACCGTGAAATGCTTGTAAATGACCGTGAAGTGAAGGGAATTGACCACGAAATGCCTCAAAATGACCGTGAATCAACACGAAATTGTTTCGGATGACCGTGAATTGCATGGAAGTGATCATGAATTGAAGTGAAATGACCGTGAATTGCATGGAAGTGATCATGAATTGAAGTGAAATGACCGTGAAATGCTTACAAATGACCGTGAAGTGAAGGAATTTGACTGTGAAATGCCTCAAAATGACCATGAATCAACACAAAAATGTTTCGGATGACCATGACATGCATGGAAGTGATCATGAATCGAAGCGAAATGACTATGAAATGCATGCAAATGAATGTGAACTGAAGGAGTTTGACCGTGAAATGCCTCAAAATGACCATGAATCAACACAGAATTGTTTCGGATGACCGTGAAATGCATGGAAGTGATCATGAATTGAAGCGAATTGACTGCAAAATGCATGCAAATGACCTTGAAGTGAAGGAGTTTGACCGTGAAATGGCTCGAAATGACCATGAATCAACACGAAATTGTTTCGGATGACCGTGAATTGCATGGAAGTGATCATGAATTGAAGCAAAATGACCGTGAAATGCATGAAGATGACCATGAAGTGAAGGAGTTGACTGTGAAATGCCTCGAAATGACCGTGAATCAACACGAAAATGTTTCGGATGACCATGAAATGCATGGAAGTGATCATGAATTGAAGCAAAATGACCATGAAATGCATGCAAATGAATGTGAAGTGAAGGATTTTGACCATGAAATGCATCGAAATGACCGTGAATTAACACGAAAATGTTTTGGATGATCATGAAATGCATGGAAGTGATCATGAATTCAAGCGAAATGACCGTGAAATGCATGCAAATGAAATGAACGAAATTGACCACTAAGCGAATGAAATGGATTTTCGATCATCGAGCTGATGAAATCTTGGAAGATAACTAGGTTGGTTGGTTAAAGTAGCTTCTCCTACCCCAAAATCATATAGGGTACATCAAGTAACTAATTTTAGTTTAGAAGATATTCTTGTTAAATGAATAAAGAAAGAAATGGAAAAAAATAAATTATATGCTTATATATACATACTTATATAAATATCTGTTAGAGAAAATTATAGGTAGAATAAAGTTCTCCATGTACAAAATAATAATAATAATAATAATAATAAATAAAAAAAAATCACCAAATAAAATTAAAAATCATATCCAAAGATCAACGTTACATGGGCCCCACAGTTACGTATTTATTCAATCCACAACGTTCATCCATATTTCGAGATCATTTCGGAGCATTATCCCAAAAAAAAATCATATCCAAATATCAACTGGACCACACCACAAAGAGTAGCAAAAAATTAATTTTCACTGTTGAAACTTTTGTAGGGCCCACCATAACATTTATTTATCATCCAATCTATTCATGAGGTCACAAAGACCTGGATGAATAGGAAAAATAAATTTCATGATGATCCAAAACTTCCGTGACCCCTGAAAGGGTTTCAACGGTAAACGTTCAAAGTAGAATGATAAAAACATTTGCTACAGTCAGACCTATGGCTACGGATTATAACTGTAGCCATATATACCATAATCCATAGCAAAAGAGTTCACCTGGGGTGGGTGGGCCGAACTGGCGCCCCCCGCGCCACTTGCTGACCTGTCCGGTGCGGCGACGCCCATAGGGTGGTCCCTATGGCTACGGATAATAACCGTAGCTAAAATCCGTAGCAATAGGTATTTTTTTTTGGTACATGGAGAGTTTTTTCTTACCTATAATTTTCTCTAACACATATTTATATAAATATGTATATATAAGCATATAAAATTTTTTTCTTTTCTTTTTCCATTTCTTTCTTTATTCATTTAACAAGAATATCTTCTAAACTAAAATTAGTTACTTCATGTCCCTTATATGATTTTGGGGTAGGAGAAGCTATTTTAACCAACCAATCTGGTTATTTTTCAAGATTTCATCAGCTCGATGATCGAAAATTCATTTCATTCACTTAGCGGTCAATTTTGATCATTTCATTTACATGCATTTCACGGTTATTTTGCTTCAATTCATGATCACTTCCATGCATTTCACGGTCATCCGAAACATTTTTGGGTTGATTTACGGTCATTTCGAGGCATTTCGCGGTCAATTCCCTTCACTTCACGGTCATTTGCAAGCATTTTGCGGTCAATTCGCTTTAAACCATGATCATTCTCATGCACTTCACGGTCGTCCGAAACAATTCCGTGTTGATTCACTGTCATTAAGAGGCATTTCACAGTCAAACTCCTTCACTTCACGGTCATTTGCATGCATTTCACGGTCAATTCGCTTCAAACCATGATCATTCCCGTGCATTTTACCGTTATCCGAAACAATTCCCTGTTGATTCACGATCATTTCGAGGCATTTCACAGTCAAACTTTCCACTTCACGGTCATTTGCATGCATTTCGCGGTCAATTCGCTTCAAACCATGATAATTCTCATGCATTTCACCGTCGTCCGAAACAATTCCATGTTGATTCACAGTCAAACTCCTTCATGGTCATTTGCATGCATTTCACGGTCAATTCACTGCAAACCATGATCATTCACATGCATTTCACGGTCGCCTGAAACAATTTCGTGTTGATTCATGGTCATTTCGAGGCATTTTACAGTCAAACTTCTTCACTTCACAGTCATTTGCATGCATTTTGCGGTCAATTCGCTTCAAACTATGATCATTCCCATGCATTTCATGGTCGTCCGAAACAATTCTGTGTTGATTCACAGTCATTTCGAGGCATTTCACAGTCAAACTCCTTCACTTGACGGTCATTTGCATGCATTTTACGGTCAATTCGCTTCAAACCATGATCATTCTCATGCATTTCACGGTTGTCCGAAACAATTCCATGTTGATTCACGGTCATTTCGAGGCATTTCATAGTCAAACTCCTTCACTTGACGGTTATTTGCATGCATTTCGCGGTCAATTCACTTCAAACCATGATCATTCCCATGCATTTCACGGTCGTCCGAAACATTTTCATCTCGATTCACAGTCATTTCGAGGCATTTCACGGTCAAACTCCTTCACTTGACGGTCATTTGCATGCATTTTGCGGTCAATTCACTTCAAACCATGATCATTCTCATGCATTTCACGGTCGTCCGAAACATTTTCGTGTTGATTCACGGTCATTTCGAGGTATTTCATAGTCAAACTCCTTCACTTGACAGTCATTTGCATGCATTTTGCGGTCAATTCGCTTCAAACCATGATCATTCCCATGCATTTCACCGTCGTCCGAAACAATTCAGTGTTGATGCACGGTCATTTCGAGGCATTTCATAATCAAACTCCTTCACTTGACGGTCATTTGCATGCATTTTGCGGTCAATTCGCTTCAAACCATGATCATTCCCATGCATTTCACTGTTGTCCGAAACAATTTCGTGTTGATTCATGGTCATTTCGAGGCATTTCACAGTCAAACTCCTTCACGTCACGGTCATTTGCATGCATTTCGCGGTCAATTCACTTCAAACCATGATCATTCCCATGCATTTCACCGTCGTCCGAAACAATTCCGTGTTAATTCATGGTCATTTCAAGGCATTTCACCGTCAAACTCCTTCACTTCATGGTCATTTGCGTGCCTTTCAAGGTCAATTCGCTTCAAACCATGATCATTCTCATGCATATCACGATTGTCCGAAACAATTCCGTGTTGATTCACGATCATTTCGAGGCATTTCACAGTCAAACTCCTTCACTTGACGGTCATTTGCATGCATTTTACGGTCAATTCGCTTCAAACCATGATCATTCCCATGCATTTCACGGTTGTCCGAAACAATTCAGTGTTGATTCACGATCATTTCGAGGCATTTCACAGTCAAACTCCTTCACTTCACGGTCATTTGCTTGCATTTTGCGGTCAATTCGCTTCAAACCATGATCATTCCCATGCATTTCACCGTCGTCCGAAACAATTCCGTGTTGATTCACGGTCATTTCGAGGCATTTCACAGTCAAACTCCTTCACTTGACGGTCATTTGCATGCATTTTGCGGTCAATTCACTTCAAACCATGATCATTCCCATGCATTTCACAGTTGTCCAAAACAATTCCATGTTGATTCACGGTCATTTTGAGGCATTTCACAGTCAAACTCCTTCACTTCACAGTCATTTGCATGCATTTTGCAGTCAATTCGCTTCAAACCATGATCATTCCCATGCATTTCACTGTCATCCGAAACAATTCCGGGTTGATTCACGGTCATTTCGAGGCATTTCACAGTTAAACTCCTTCACTTCACAGTCATTTGCATGCATTTTGCGGTCAATTCACTTCAAACCATGATCATTCCCATGCATTTCACCGTCGTCCGAAACAATTCCGTGTTGATTCACGTTCATTTCGAGGCATTTCACCGTCAAACTCCTTCACTTCACGGTCATTTGCATGCATTTCGCGGTCAATTCGCTTCAAACCATGATCATTCCCATGCATTTCACGGTTGTCCGAAACAATTCCGTGTTGATTCACGATCATTTCGAGGCATTTCACAGTCAAAATCCTTCACTTCACGGTCATTTGTTTGCATTTTGCGGTCAATTCGCTTCAAACCATGATCATTCCCATGCATTTCACCGTCGTCCGAAACAATTCCGCGTTGATTCACGGTCATTTCTAGGCATTTCACAGTCAAACTCCTTCACTTGACGGTCATTTGCATGCATTTCGCGGTCAATTTGCTTCAAACCATGATCATTCCCATGCATTTCACAGTTGTCCAAAACAATTCCATGTTGATTCACGGTCATTTCGAGGCATTTCACAGTCAAACTCCTTCACTTCACAGTCATTTGCATGCATTTTGCGGTCAATTCACTTCAAACCATAATCATTCTCATGCATTTCATCGTCGTTCGAAAACAATTCCGTGTTGATTCACGGTCATTTCGAGGCATTTCACAGTCAAACTCCTTCACTTCACGGTTTAGGTTATAGGTTTTAGGATTTGATAATGGGTTCGGGTTTAGGTTATAGGTTATAGGTTTAGGTTAAGGTTTAGGTTTAGGGTTTTGGGATTTGAGAATGGGCTCAGGTTTAAGTTATAGGTTTTGGTTTTGGTTTAGGTTATAGGTTATAGGTTTAAGTTAAGGTTTTAGTTTAGGTTTAGGTTATAGGTTTTGGGATTTGAGAATGGGTTCGGGTTTAGGTTATAGGTTTTGGTTCTGGTCTAGGTTAAAGGTTTTGGTTTAGGTTAAGGTTTAAGTTTTGGTTATAAGTTTTGGTATAGGTTATAGGTTTTGGGATTTGAGAATAGGTTCCTGTTTAGGTTATAGGTTTTGGTTTTGAGAATGGGTTCGGGTTTAGGCTATAGGTTTTGGTTTTAGTTTAGGTTATAGGTTTTGGTTTAGGTTATTGGTTTGGGGATTTGAGAATAGGTTTGGGTTTAGGTTATAAGTTTTGGTTTTGAGAATGGGTTCAGGTTTAGGCTATAGGCTTTGGTTTTAGTTTAGGTTATAGGTTTTGAGATTTGAGAATGGGTTCGGGTTTAGGCTATAGGCTTTGGTTTTAGTTTAGGTTATACGTTTTGGGATTTGAGAATGGTCGGGTTTAGGCTATAGGTTTTAGTTTTAATTTAGGTTAAAGGTTTTGGGATTTGAGAATGGGTTCGGGTTTAGGTTATAGGTTTTGGTTTAGGTTATAGGTTATAGGTTATGGTTTAGGGTTTTGGGATTTGAGAATGGGTTCGGGTTTAAGTTATAGGTTTTGGTTTTGGTTTAGGTTATAGGTTATGGGTTTAAGTTAAGGTTTTGGTTTAGGTTTAGGTTATAGGTTTCGGGATTTGAGAATGGGTTCGGGTTTAGGTTATAGGTTTTGGTTCTGGTCTAGGTTAAAGGTTTTGGTTTAGGTTAAGGTTTAAGTTTATGTTATAGGTCTTGGTTTAGGTTATAGGTTTTGGGATTTGAGAATAGGTTCGGGTTTAGGTTATAGGTTTTGGTTTTGAGAATGGGTTCTGGTTTAGGCTATAGGTTTTGGTTTTAGTTTAGGTTATAGGTTTAGGTTTAGGTTATAAGTTTTGGGATTTGAGAATGGGTTCGGGTTTATGTTATTGGTTTTGGTTCTGATTTAGGTTAAAGGTTTTGGTTTAGGTTAAGGTTTAAGTTTAGGTTATAGGTTTTGGTTTAGGTTATAGGTTTTGGGATTTGAGAATAAGTTCGGGTTTAGGTTATAGGTTTTGGTTTTGAGAATGGGTTCGGGTTTAGGCTATAGGTTTTGGATTTAGTTTAGGTTATAGGTTTTGGTTTAGGTTATAGGTTTTGGGATTTAAGAATAGGTTCGGGTTTAGGTTATAGGTTTTGGTTTTGAGAATGGGTTCGGGTTTAGGCTATAGGTTTTGGTCTCAAATCCTAAAAACTATAACTTAAACCAAAACCTATAACCTAAACTAAAACCAAAACCTATAGCCTAAACCCGAACCCATTCTCAAAACCAAAACATATAACCTAAACACGAACCTATTCTCAAATCCTAAAACCTATAACCTAAACCAAAACCTATAACCTAAACTAAAACCAAAACCTATAGCCTAAACCCAAACCCATTCTCAAAACTAAAACCTATAACCTAAACCAAAACCTATAACCTAAACTAAAACCAAAACCTATAGCCTAAACCCAAACCCATTCTCAAAACTAAAACCTATAACCTAAACCCGAACCTATTCTCAAATCCTAAAACCTATAACTTAAACCAAAACCTATAACCTAAACTAAAACCAAAATCAAAACCTATAGCCTAAACCCGAACTCATTCTCAAAACTAAAACCTATAACCTAAACCCGAACCTATTCTCAAATCCCAAAACCTATAACCTAAACTTAAACCTTAACCTAAACTAACACCTTTAACCTAGACCAGAACCAAAACCTATAACCTAAACCCGAACCCATTCTCAAATCTCAAAACTTATAACCTAAACCTAAACATATAACATAAACTAAAACCAAAACCTATAACTTAAATCCGAACCCATTCTCAAAACCAAAACCTATAACCTAAACCCGAACCTATTCTCAGATCCCAAAAACTATAACCTAAACCAAAACCTATAACATAAACTTAAACCTTAACCTAAACCAAAACCTTTAACCTAGACCAGAACCAAAACCTATAACCTAAACCCGAACCCATTCTCAAATCCCAAAACCTATAACCTAAACTAAACCAAAACCTTAACTTTAACCTATAACCTATAACCTAAACCAAAACCAAATCCTATAACTTAAACTCGAACCCATTATCAAATCCCAAAAACCTAAACCTAAACCTAAACCTATAACCTATAACCTAAACCAAAACCTATAACCTAAACCCGAACCCATTCTCAAATATCAAAACCTTTAACCTAAACTAAAACCAAAACATATAGCCTAAACCCGAACCCATTCTCAAATCCCAAAACGTATAACCTAAACTAAAACCAAAGCCTATAACCTAAACCTGAACCCATTCTCAAATCCCAAAACCTATAACCTAAACTAAAACCAAAGCCTATAGCCTAAACCTGAACCCATTCTCAAAACCAAAACCTATAACCTAAACCCGAACCTATTCTCAAATCCCAAAACCAATAACCTTAACCAAAATCTATAACCTAAACTAAAACCAAAACCTATAGTCTAAACCTGAACCCATTCTCAAAACCAAAACCTATAACCTAAACAGGAACCTATTCCCAAATCCCAAAACCTATAACCTATACCAAAACTTATAACCAAAACTTAAACCTTAACCTAAACTAAAACCTTTAACCTAGACCAGAACCAAAACCTATAACCTAAACCCGAACCCATTCTCAAATCCCAAAACCTATAACCTAAACCTAAACCAAAACCTTAACTTAAACCTATAACCTATAACCTAAACCAAAACCAAAACCTATAACTTAAACTTGAACCCATTGTCAAATCCCAAAACCCTAAACCTAAACCTTAACCTAAACCTATAACCTATAACCTAAACCAAAACCTATAACCTAAACCCGAACCCATTATCAAATCCCAAAACCTATAACCTAAACCGTGAAGTGAAGGAGTTTGACTGTGAAATGCCTCGAAATGACCATGAATCAACACGGAATTGTTTCGGACGACGGTGAAATGCATGGGAATGATTATGGTTTGAAGCGAATTGACCGCGAAATGCATGCAACTGACCATGAAGTGAAGGAGTTTGACTGTGAAATGCCTCGAAATGACCGTGAAGTGAAGGAGTTTGACTGTGAAATGCCTCGAAATGACCGTGAATCAATACGGAATTGTTTCGGATGACGGTGAAATGCATGGGAATGATCATGGTTTAAAGCGAATTGACCGCAAAATGCATGCAGATGACCGTGAAGTGAAGGAGTTTGACTGTGAAATGCCTCGAAATGATCGTGAATCAACACGGAATTGTTTCGGACAACCGTGAAATGCATGAGAATGATCATGGTTTGAAGCGAATTGATCGCGAAATGCATGCAAATGACCGTGAAGTGAAGAAGTTTAACAGTGAAATGCCTCGAAATGACTGTGAATCAACACGGAATTGTTTCGGACGACGGTGAAATGCATGGGAATGATCATGGTTTGAAGTGAATTGATTGCGAAATGCATGCAAATGACCGTGAAGTGAAGGAGTTTGACTGTGAAATGCCTTGAAATGACCGTGAATCAACATGGAATTATTTCGGACGACGGTGAAATGCATGGGAATGATCATGGTTTGAAGCGAATTGATCGCAAAATGCATGCAAATGATCGTGAAGTGGAGTTTGACTGTGAAATGCCTCGAAATGACCGTGCATCAACATGAAATTGTTTCGGACGACGGTGAAATGCATGGGAATGATCATGGTTTGAAGCGAATTGACCGCAAAATGCATGTAAATGACCGTCAAGTGAAGGAGTTTGACTGTGAAATGCCTCGAAATGACCGTGAATCAACACGGAAATGTTTCGGACGACCGTGAAATGCATTGGAATGATCATGGTTTAAAGCGAATTGACCGCGAAATACATGCAAATGACCGTCAAGTGAAGGAGTTTGACTGTGAAATGCCTCGAAATGACCGTGAATCAACAAGAAATTGTTTCGGATGACCGTGAAATGCATGGGAATGATCATCGTTTGAAGTGAATTGATCGCGAAATGCATGCAAATGACTATGAAGTGAAGGAGTTTGACTGTGAAATGCCTCGAAATGATTGTGAATCAACACGAAATTGTTTCGGACGACCGTGAAATGCATGGGAATGATCATGGTCTGAAGCGAATTGACCGCGAAATGCATGCAACTGACCGTGAAGTGAAGAAATTTGACTGTGAAATGCCTCGAAATGACCGTGAATCAACACGGAATTGTTTCGGACGATCGTGAAATGCATGGGAATGATCATGGTTTGAAGCGAATTGACCGCGAAATGCATGTAAATGACCATGAGGTGATGGAGTTTAACTGTGAAATGCCTCGAAATGACCGTGGATCAACACGGAATTGTTTCGGACGATGGTGAAATGCATGAGAATGATCATGGTTTGAGGCGAATTGACCGCGAAATGCATGTAAATGACCGTGAAGTGAAGAGTTTGACTGTGAAATGCCTCTTAATGACCGTGAATCAACACAGAATTGTTTTGGACGACCGTGAAGTGCATGGGAATGATCATGGTTTGAAGCGAATTGGCCGCAAAATGCTTGCAGATGACCGTGAAGTGAAGGGAATTAACCGCGAAATGCCTCGAAATGACCGTAAATCAACCCGAAAATGTATCGGATGACCGTGAAATGCATGGAAATGATCATGAATTGAAGCGAAATGACCTTAAAATGCATGTAAATGAAATGAACAAAATTGACCACTAAGTGAATGAAATGGATTTTCGATCATTGAGCTGATGAAATCTTGAAAAATAACCAGATTGGTTGGTTAAAGTAGCTTCTCCTACCCCAAAATCATATAAGGGATATCAAGTAACTAATTTTAGTTTAGAAGATATTCTTATTAAATGAATAAAGAAAGAAATGGAAAAGAAAAAGAATTTTTTTTATATGCTTATATATACATATTTATATAAATATGTGTTAGAGAAAATTATAGGTAGGATAAAGCTCTCCATGTACAAAAAAAAAAAAAAAAAAAAAATTCTATTGCTACGGATTTTAGCTACGGTTATTATCCGTAGCCATAGGGGCGTGGCTGCGCTGAACAGGCCAGCAAGTGGTGTGGGGAGCGCCAGTTCGGCGTGCCCACCTTATGTGAACACTTTTGCTATGGATTATTGTATCTATGGCTACGGTTATAATCCGTAGCCATAGGTCTGACTGTAGCAAATGTTTTTATCTTTATGTTTTGAACGTCTACTGTTGAAACCCTTTCAGAGGTCACGGAAGTTTTGAATCATCACGAAATTTGTTTTTACTATTCATCCAGGTCTTTGTGACCCCATAAATAAATTGGATGGAAAATAAATGTTATAGTGGGCCCTACAAAAGTTTTAACAGTGAAAATCAATTTTCTACTGCTCTTTGTGGTGTGGTCCAGTTGATCTTTGGATATGATTTTTTTTTTTTGGGATAATTTTTCAAAATGATCACAAAATATGGATGAACGTTGTGGATAGAATAAATACATAACTGTTGGGCCCATGTAACGTTGATATCTTTTGAACCGTTCGCATAACTCGGAGTTCGATGAGCGTTAGGGCTCGTCTTCGAGCAGCGCCCGATCGGCTTGAAGGAAAAAGCAGGTGCATTTTCGACCTTTGGGAAGGCGTCCGTACACACGGGGGTATTTGGGAAAAGTAAAATGGGGTGGGCTTCGTATCGGAAATGTATACTGGTCGTACAGTTGGAAACTTCTCCAAAATAATGGAAACGGATTGGGTACTCCCTGCCACCAGCCATTCACCGGTGATCAGTGCTCCGTGGGAACTACCGTGATGTATGTGTTTCATCCATGCCACTCATTTACCTTTCTAGATCATTTTAGGTATGAGACTAAAAATGAGGTATGTCCCAATCTCAAATGGACCATAGGAAGGGAAACAATGTTGAATGAACGTCGACCATTAAAATCTTGCTGGGCCCATAAAAGTTTGATGATCTTTGTTTTTTCTCTTCATCTAAGTCTTTATGACACAATCAACAGATAGGATGTCAGATAAAAAGTACAGTGAGCCTTAGGAGGATTTTAATGATAGATATCCTGTCACTGTTGTTTTCACGTGGTGTTGTTCACTTGAGATTTATATCCCACTCATTTTTCGTTAAAAAGATCTAAAATGAACCGTAAAACGGGGTGTGTGAAACACATACATTATGATGGGCCACATAGCACCGACCACCAGCGAGGCTAGTGGCAAGAGAGTAGTCAATCCGTTCCTAAAATAATAAGCCTGAATGAATAGGCGGTGCCGATAAAACCCGTTCATCATGGTGACCCTCCAATCTACCCGTGCGGAGCAATGTTCAGGTGGGGTAGTACCCAATTCACGTCCGTATCGAAGTACCTGGGGTGGGTGGATTCCTCACTGTGGGGGACCATCTTGATGTATTAACTTAAATCCAAGTCGTCCATCTGTTCTTGAAAATCATTTTAAGATACAATGCCAAAACCGAAGTAGATCCGAATCTCAGGTGGACCACACCACAGGAAAGAATGAAGATTTTAAAAACTCATGTGGGCCACAAAAGCGTTGGGTCAAGCTGATATTTATTCGGTCACTTCATCTGTGCCTTTGTGTACTTATCAACAGGTTGGATGGCAAATAAACCTTCGAGTATTCCCATGAATTTTTTAGTAGTGGGTATTCAATCACCAGTCTTTCGTGTGGTGTGATCCACCTAAGATCTGGACATGCTTCAATTTTTGGATTTTCCTAAAATGATACGTAAATCACAAACATCAAAGTGGGCCCCGCAGTGAGGGATCCACCCACCTCGGTGGATCCGGAACGCAGCTAAGCTGCGGCATTTTCTTCCTATCCACGCCAGTATTTCCCTTCTTCGATTCTCTCTCAGCCTCGTCTGCTTCCTTCTCTCTCTTCATCTTCCACCTCAGTCTCTCTCTCTTCCCATGGGGCAAGGTTCTCCAGGCGGTCTAAACAAGCAAGGCCCGCATGGGGATCGCAAGCACGATGGAGACAAGAAAGACAAGAAATTCGATCCCCCGGCCCCGCCTGCCCGCGTCGGCCGCAAGCAGCGCAAGCAGAAGGGCCCCGAAGCGGCTGCTCGCCTCCCTCCGGTCACTCCACTCACCAAATGCAAGCTCCGCCTCCTCAAGCTCGAGCGGATCAAGGACTACCTCCTCATGGAAGAAGAATTCGTCGCCAACCAGGAGCGCTTGAAACCCCAGGAGGACAAGAACGAGGAGGATCGCTCCAAGGTCGACGATCTCCGTGGCTCCCCCATGAGCGTCGGGAACCTCGAGGAACTCATCGATGAGAACCACGCGATCGTCTCGTCGTCTGTGGGGCCCGAGTATTATGTCGGGATACTGTCGTTCGTTGATAAGGATCAGCTCGAGCCCGGATGTGCGATCCTCATGCACAATAAGGTTTCTCCCTCTCCCGCCCTATAACTATTTTGATCTTGTTTTGGTAATTAGGGTTAGTGAACTCTGAATTGTTGTGTGCTGTGTACAATCTGCTCTCATGTGCTCCCATGGTTATTTGGGGTAGTGGCTCAATTGCCACCAATCCTTCATCTGGTCTTTCCCACCATGTAATTGCAATGAGGTTCAATGTACCAGATTGAAAGTTTGAATTACACAAGAGAAAGATGCAATGACTGTGAGTGTCACGCCCTGAAAATCGGAACCCAAGTTGGCCAGGCTCGAACCCAAATTTCAGGACTGTGAATTGTATTTAAACAAAATATACATCGCAACCCACATTATTTTCATGCATTTTCAAGGCAATCAGAGCAACTAAAAGGATAATAATCGTTGTCATTAAATAACGCCCACTAATCAATCCTTGAATCTTTAATTACATTGATAAAAATAATAATAATAACAAAATGTATTGAATTTTTTAAAAAAATCTTCAAATAAACGAAAGGAGAAGTCTTCAATCTTGGCCATTTGGCTCTTCATATACAGACCTTGCAAAACAATCTATAAGGGTGTGAGCGCGACGGCTCGTAGGGTCACATCATTCCTAAAATTGGAATTTCTACATCAACATGTAAGGAAGAATAGATAATGAAAGGTTGGGTCGTAGTGCGTAGTATCGCATACCGGTAGGGGCCTCGCACCAAGGGCCATAGCTCATATTAGTCACATACCTAACGTGATAAGTGATTCCAAGATGACAGACTCCTGATCCCGAATAGTCCCATACCTATTGGGGATTGGGGCCCACGAATGCGTGCAACAAAACTGTATTTACGCATCCACAACTTGAATATGAGAGGACATTAATATTCCACTAATAATGAGTGAAAATTTGAAAAGGAATTCAAATAAAACAAAAAAACTTTTGATCCGTTTTTGGACTTTGTCAGGGCAGAGCACCCGTGTACCCATTTTAGGGATTAACCCAAGCCAAAGCACCGTGACCGTTTTGAACCTCTCAGGGCAAGGCACCGTGCATCCAACATTTTAAGGAGTCCGGGCAGAGCACCCACGTGTACATTTACTTAATCTTACTTAATCTTAAATAAAGAAAAATAAGACTTTCATCCTGGAACACGGGCCATGGATTGAATATTTAAATACGACACATCTTGGAACATTGGCCGGGGGTCGAATATCCACCATTGCTAAAATTTAAAATGCGGCACAAAATAAACATCTTTTTCGGGAATAACCTCAGGTAGAGCACCCATGATAGAATAACATGATGATCCTTCTTAGGGCAGAGCATCCGTAACTTAATCATATTTAAAAGCAGGTAGCAATAATCAAGTGAATTAATTCCACATATCAATAATTAATTAAATGCATTTTATTTTACGTGTAACCAAAATAAAAAACTTATATCAATAATATGAAATAAATAATCAATGGAAATCAAAGTATGTACTAATGTAGGCTTTTCAACCGGGAAGATCACCTACAAGTGATAGATTTGATGTGATGATGGATTCTGCGTGTAGATGGTCTGGGTTTGATTTCACATGAACTCAATTCAACGCACTTAAACTAGTAGCACTCGGTAAATGTTTTCAATGTAAAACGATGGCATCCCTACACAAATCATACATGCTGATTTATTAAGACCTACACTAAGGTTTCTAATTATCTAATATTAAAATATAAGAAATATAATACATTAAAATTTTGAGCTGACTCATTGAGTTGACTCGAATTCTCTAACGTATAAAATCAAAGGATGGAGATAGAAACTTAGCTGATAAATGGCTCGAAGTCGGAATCTGGAATCAACTAGGATGATCGGGCCAGCGGGTCATCTGGTTGACTCACTAAGTCAACTCGATGAAACTGCCTGCTTCTCTTTCTTCCTTATCTATTCTTTTGATTTCTCGATGGATGGTGAGGATTGATGTCAAGAAGCGTAAAAAGGCATAAAAATGAAAATTCATAACTCTTCATCCGGTGGTCACGAGGAGAAAGTGTTTTAGCTTCCGCACATTGAAAACAACAAGTAAAAGACATTCTAATTGGTTGGTGATGAGGCGACTTGCTGGAGGATTAAGGACCATTGAATGGTGAAAGGGAGAGAATGGTCGAACGACAACCCATGGTTGACGGGTTCTTGATGCGGATGAGGAAGATGGCAATGACGTTTTCTTGTTGCTGACAAATCTTGGTCTACCGCTTCTCCTGGACGGTCCAGATCATCGTGATGGAGCTTATGGATGATGTAAATCAAAGTTCAGGAGCAATCTAGGTGAATTGAAGAATTTTGACATTGTACTCGCTAGGGGCACATAAAGCAAGTTTATTGGTTGGTTGTTGATAGCGGAGTAAGGTTGGTGTTTTACGAGGAATTGGATAAAAGGCATTGGATGACCGAGATTGTCTGAGAAGATTTCACACAAATTGCCAGATATGGGCATCATGTGCGGCTTTACCGCCGTGAGAAGGATAGAGTCGTGCATATGGAGTCTTGTAACGCGCGGATTGCTGCTGGAAATATGATTGATAGGTGGGGTCCATCGAGTTAGTCAAGAGGAATAAAATTCGTCTATCAGTTTTGTAGGGTCGAGATGGTTTAAGGGCTCAATTTGTGGTTCAATCGGAGATTCAAAGTGGGTCACACATGGAATTTCATAGCAAAATGCGTCAACGGATAGGGTTTTCATGATGGTCCGGTTAAGATGGGCGGTATAGATCAGGTTGATGGGTCCTAGCTTGATGGATGGGGCAAGGTTGATGGGTCAGGGCGTGCGGCTACCGGTGCGAAATGCAACTGAGGGAGAAGAATGGGAGAGAAGGTTATGCACGTCACAACATTGAAACGACAGTGAGCCTTATAGAGATGGCAATATAAATCCACTTTGTCCATTATTTTTGCTTGATCATACTAGGGCATGGGCCCAAAAATGAGGTCGATCCAAAGTTTCAGTGGGCCACACCCTAAGAAATAGTGGGGAGTGAAATGGCCAACATTAAAAGAAATGGGTTGTTACAGTGAGCAACCTCAACAGTCCTCCAATCTTACACCGTAGAGAAACAAGATAACTTGCTCAAAGAAAATATTATTCAATTGTGTTTTATTCCATAGGACCTGCGTGTTATTTATAATGAGTGTTTACAAGGTTTTCCCTAATATTTTCTAAGGAATCTAAAAAAAAGGATTCCTCGCTAGCCAATATCTCTAAAATAAGAAAACCCTTAAACTAGAAAATCTAAGGGTTTGTTTGGATGCCTGTTAATGGGGCTAATTGTATATGATTTACAGGTAAATGGTTTATAGTCTGTGTTTAGATGCTGAAAAATGCCTGTAAATGATTTACATTCATGCAGCCCCATTTGATTTACAGGCAAAAAGCTGTGATTTCATTTACAGGCTTTCCATTTAGATCCTAACGGCTATAAATGGAAAGATTGCTCAAAGATAAGCTCAAGATGTGGTTAAAGGAGGAACGCCGAAGGTCGGAACTTGAGACGGATTCCATCTTTTCAGAAATCCAGAAGATTGATGCTCTCGCCGAAAACAGCCCTATGTCTATAGAAGCCTCCGCTAATAGAATCCAGCTCATTCAATCCCTCTCAGAGAAAATTCTTCAGGGCGAAATCTCATGGAAGCAAAAGGCTCGAGCTAAATGGATAAAGGAAGGAGACAGGAATACCAGATACTTCCACTGCCTTGCCAACATGCAGGCCAAGGTCAATCGCATTACCAGCATTATTGTTCATGGGAAACGGATTGATGATAAAGAATCAATCAGTAGTGAAGCTATCTCCTACTTTCAACGTCTCCTCCAATCTGATGGTTGGTCCAGACCTCGATTAGACAACTTGTATTTCCAACGGATCAGTGAAGTCGACTCCTCTCTCCTGGAATCGTATTTCTCCATTGAAGAAGTTAGGAAGGCCGTTATGGACTTAGGTGGAGACAAGGCCCCTGGCCCTGATGGGTATCCTCTCGTCTTTTTCCAATCCTTCTGGGATCTTCTTTAGGGGGATGTCATGGCTTATTTACATGAATTTTACAACAGAGGAAGACTGTCTAAACACATTGGGGCAACTTTTATTGCATTGATTCCCAAGTTTGCTGGAGCTGCGGAGTTTAGGGAGTTCAGGCCCATCAGTCTTATTGGAAGCATGTATAAAATCGTCGCAAAAGTGCTTGCTAATAGGCTTCAGAAAGTTATCGGTTCCATTGTCGCCCCCAATCAATGTGCTTTCATTCCCGGCAGACAGATCATTGATGGAGCCCTTATTGCAAATGAATGACTTGACTCAGCCTACCGGTCCTCCAACAAATTCATTTTCTGCAATCTGGATATGGAGAAGGCTTACGACCACGTAGATTGGGACTTCCTCATTTATTTGATGAAGCGTATGGGGTTCGGGGAGAAATGGAGGACATGGATAAGGGAATGCATCAGCTCGGCTCATTTATCTATTCTGTTGAATGGATCGCCGAAAGGCTTCTTCAAAAGCTCACGAGGTCTAAGGCAAGGCGATCCTCTCTCGCCCTTTCTCTTTCTCATTATCGGCGAGGCTTTATTGGCAATGATTCTCAAAGGGCAGATGGAAGGTATCCTCCGTGGGATCCCAATCAAAGGCATGCACGACCTGGTATCTCATGTGCAATTTGCGGACGACGTGCTCATCTTTTCGGAAGCGAAAACAGAAATAGTTGCCAACCTTTGAACCGCTATTAGGTGTTTTGAAGCAGTTGCAGGTCTGAAGGTGAATTTGGCTAAGTCCAAAATTTATGGTATTAATCTCGATAGTCAGGAGATAAGTGACATCGCTGACTTCATGGGTTGTTCCCTGGGTTTTTTTCCAACTTATTTCCTTGGCCTCCCTCTTTGCATTGGTGTGCCAGGCCCTCATCAGTGGGAGAAGATCATCCAAAGATTCCACAAGCACTTGTCTGGGTGGAAAAGCCGTTTTCTCTCCATAGGAGGTCGTCTGACTTTGATTAACGCAGCGCTTTCGAACCTCCCCACTTATTTCATGTCCCTATTTCGTTGTCCCTCTAAGGTTCATAATGTCATCGATACTCTCAGACTCAACTTTCTATGGCAGGGCAAGGAAGATAGAAAGAAATTCAATCTCATTCAATGGAGACAGGCCTGTCAGCAGATCAAAGATGGTGGCGCTGGAATCAAAGATTTAAAACTGATGAACCAGGCTCTCTTAGGGAAATGGATCTGGCGTCTTGGCACTGAAAACGATAATCTATGGAACAAGCTTATTAAAGGAAAATATGGGTGCTCTGTAGGGGGGATTAGAGAGTCCGCCCTATATAGGGCTTCTGCAATTTGGAAAGGTATTTGGCGCATGCATCGTGAGGTGTACAAAAGGATTGGTTTCGAAGTTGGCAAAGGCGACTGCATCAGATTTTGGGCCGACATGTGGTTAGATAATATTCTTCTCAAAGACAAATTCCCCTGTATCTTTCGCTTGGTGAAGAACAAAAATAGTTTTGTTGCGGATAACTATTCCATTCAAGCAGGCATAGTAGTTTGGAACATTCAATGCCGAAGAAATCTGGAGGATTGGGAAATTGATGAATTTGTACATCTCATGGACTATATTCAGATCGCTTCCCCCAATCAGGACCGCCAGGACTGCATTATATGGAAAGTAGACAAATCGTCGGCCTTTTCGGTTAAATCTTTCTTCAAGGATCTCTCGCCCTCTGACAGTGAATCCATTGATTCCTCCGTTCAACACCCTCATATCATTTGGAAGTACGTAGTCCCCACAAAACTTCACGTCTTCGGATGGCTGGTTGGGAAGAATTGCATCCTTACTGTGGACAACCTGAGGAAAAAAGGAATGATCCTTCCTAATGTGTGCATTTGCTGTTTGGCCGCTGAAGAGTCCGTAAATCACTTATTCATCCACTGTTCCTTCGCTAGCTCCATTTGGTCAGCCATCCTTTTATGCTTCAAAATTAATTGGTGCTTCCCTAAAGACGTAGACACGCTTCTCAAGGCTTGGCATGGGTTTCGGCTTCGCAAACCTCTTTCTAGGCTATGGCGTGTGGCTATTCTCACGACTTGGTGGGCTGTTTGGATCGAACGGAACAATCGCTGTTTTCGGAATGAGTCTAAGCCCTCTCATATAGTGTGCTCTTTTGTTAAGTGTTTTATCGCTGAATGGGCTACCCATTTGGATGGGTCTAAGGTCGATCTTGGTTTTCTCAACGCTTCCTAGGTGCTGCTATCTCAGCAGCCCCTTCTCCCTTTCTTGTTTCTTTCCCTTTTTTAATGCAAAGTTATCTTTCAAAAAAAAAATAAATGGAAAGATTGCCTCTCCTTTTACATGACTGAGCAATTTACAGGCTATCGAAACCCAGACTATTGTTTTTTACAGGTTACAGTCAAACAGGACAGGTTGTAAATGATTTGCACATGTAAATCATTTACCACTTAAACCATTTATAGGCAACCAAACAACCCCCAATATCGAAAAGGATATAGATGGAGTTAGTAAGAAAAGACTTGATGACATATGGTCTAATTGAAGGTATGACAATTGATAGAGTGGAATGGTGGGGACCCCAATTAATTGGGATTAGGCTTAAATGATGATGACAATGATGATTCAATGCTTGTGGATATTGTGCAAGGGTTTTTTTCAACTTGCATGGCTATTGATCTAGAAATCAATGCTTAGAAGTTTGTAGCGTCACACACACCCCTACATTTGTTCCTTTAACTGACTTGGTACGTGCGTTGGACATCTGAATCATGTATCAGGTGTGGCCCACTGGTTGGACCATGTGGCAAAAAATTAGGCTATTGAACATCAGGTTGGCCACATGTACGAAAACCAGTGGACATTAAACTGGCATTGCTGTTGAACAGGCTCACATGGTGGGTCTGCCACTTGATTCACGGCTGGCAGGTTGGCGTGTGTGACCGCATGTAGAGTCGCAAATGAAGGGTCATGATGGAGCTAGCAAACTTTCACTACTTCAGACTCAGCTATTGTGTGCATGCACACGTGTGTGCCATTCACCACACGTTTGCTACAAGTTCAACGAGGAGGGAGATGCACAGAACTTCTATGACATGTTTCACATAATAGCATTCCCCTAATTTTTTAGTTTGGATCTGGTTAACCCAGTAGGGTTTTTGATAATCAGCAGTAGAGATTCTATTAATCAAAATCTGGGAGTGTATTGACAAAGGGATTAGAATCCCCACATAAAGGTTTCTCGACACTTTTATTTTATTTTTTGGTTTGGATTGCCATACCAATGCTCCCCTCATCACACCAATGAGACTCAATATGGGTCTTCCCTCTATGGAGGGCTGCACTGACAATCTCAATTTGTTGCTGGAGGCTACACTGCTGGTTATCTTATACATTTTTCACCCAATGTTTGAAGTATAGGTGTGCACCTTCAAGATTGGGAAATATTGTGGGATATAGCGGGAACTGTTGGTGATATTGGGTAATGTATTGTAGTTTGAGGAAACTTTGGGGAAATATCATGTGTAGTTGTTTTATACTGCCTGCTTGCAAATGTGAAAGCTAATAATTTGTATGAATATTTGTTTGTTCATTTTTGTCTCTGCTGTTGGTTTTGTCAAATAAACGTTGAAGGCCTAGTAATAGACTGATATCAAGATATTTTGAAGGTTTATTAATGCATGTTGATGTTATGCTTCCTCCAGGTTCTTTCTGTTGTTGGGCTTCTTCAAGATGAAGTGGATCCTATGGTTTCCGTGATGAAGGTTGAGAAGGCTCCATTAGAATCATATGCCGACATAGGTGGGTTGGATGCTCAAATCCAGGAAATCAAAGAAGCAGTGGAACTTCCTCTTACACATCCTGAATTGTATGAAGACATTGGCATCAAGCCTCCCAAGGGAGTCATACTCTATGGAGAGCCTGGAACTGGGAAAACGCTACTCGCTAAGGTCAGTTGCTAATCTGCATTTTTAATTTCATCACTTGGCATTCAATTCACCCTTTCATGTTAGATCCGTGTCTATGGTTCTCTACAGCGCGCGCGCGCGCGCACACACACACAGAGAGAGAGAGAGAGAGAGAGAGAGAGAGATGAATCGAGTATTTTTGAATACCAAGCATGTGAATGTATAATAGTGAAGGCTGTGTTTTGTCACATTTTTGGTGCTTGCTTAATAAAATTACTGTTAACTTAATTAAATAAAATGGCATCCTCAAATTCATTAGACACCAGTCACCTTGTTTCTTATGCAAGGGAATTTTGACCATGGACAGGAGTAATGATAACCGTGTGGAATGCATGCATCCAAACAGCCGAACTCTCATGTAAGTGGAAAACAATTTATGTTCCCTCATGGATTCTATGTATTGAAACACGCCCTTAGTTAATGCAAGGGCATTTTCATACTGGGCTTGAGTGGGGTGGCCTATGGGATGTAGGGGCACAATCGGAGTGGGCAGCCCGTGTGAGGCGGGTGACTTGTGTGAAGTGGAACCCATTTGAAGTGGGGCCCACGAGGGGGGTTAGGCCAAGGTCCTAACTCATGGGATGTGAGTTCTCGGCTATGAGATAAAGGGATTGATTCGCCATGCTCTATAAGTGCAAGCTTTTAGAGCAAGTGGTTAATTGTCCTGCATCATTTGTGTTTACTCTTCTTTGAACTAAGCTGAATTCAGTCCTTTTGAGTTTTGACATGTTGTGAATGTTATTTGCCGCTACATCTAAATATTAGAATAACCACATCAGCTCAATTTTACATCTGTAAGGAGATTGGTGAAGGGATTGATTCGCTATGCTCTACAAGTTCAAGCTTTTAGAGCAAGTGGTTAATTCCTGCATCGTTTGTATTTACTCATCTTTGAACTAAGCTGAATTCAGTCCTTTTGAGTTTTGACATGTTGTGAATGTTGTTTGCCGCTACATCTAAATATTAGAATAACCACAATTATCAGCTCAATTTTACATCGGTAAGGAGATTGGTGAAGGGATTGATTCGCCATGCTCTATAAGTTCGAGCTTTTAGAGCAAGTGGTTAATTGTCCTACATCATTTGTGTTTACTCTTCTTTGAACTAAGCTGAATTCAGTCCTTACATGTTGTGAATGTTGTTTGCCGCTACATCTAAATATTAGAATAACCACAATTATCAGCTCAATTTTACATCGGTAAGGAGATTGGTGCAGCTAGATGTAGCTGATGTCTTGCTCAGATTCTGCCAAAAGCTACTGGTTTGTGGTCTCATTCTGCCAAAAGCTACTGGTTTTTGGGAAATGGCATGTAATGAAAGTTGTCTGGTTCTCCGGTGACCTTACAGGCTTACACCGAGGTTGCAGGCCATTTGCTAGTAGTATTGTATTGTTTGTGCGTTGTGCTTGGATCATGACCTGGGGCTAAAACTGATTATCTATATCAATTACTCCTGTTTTATTTACATTTCATGCATCTTTCCTGAAATGGAAGACTAAAATGGCTGGAAAATTCTCTGACATTTGATTTTGGTCTTTTCTTACTGTTAGACCACACATTATCTGTTAGTATTGAATTAATAAAAAACTAAAGAATGCAGAATTAGATAGAAATTGGTGAGCTCGGAAAGCTACAGAGCTAGTTGCCAGGATCCCGATCATCTTGTAAGTTGATTATATTTCTTCTATCCTCTGCAGGCAGTTGCAAACTCGACGTCGGCCACTTTCTTGCGTGTTGTTGGAAGTGAGTTGATTCAGAAATACTTAGGGGATGGTCCAAAATTGGTAAGGGAGCTCTTTAGAGTTGCTGATGACCTTTCTCCGTCAATAGTATTTATTGATGAAATAGATGCAGTTGGCACCAAAAGGTATGTGGGTGGCCAGTGATTTAAAAAGGAGTACCCTTCTCTTATTGCACGTCACTAAGCAACTAGCTAAGTATTTTTTTTTTGCAGGTATGATGCCCATTCTGGAGGTGAGCGTGAAATACAGAGAACGATGTTGGAACTTTTGAATCAGTTGGATGGTTTTGATTCAAGAGGGGACGTCAAAGTGATTCTTGCAACGAACAGAATTGAAAGCCTTGATCCTGCCTTGCTTCGGCCTGGTCGAATTGATAGGAAAATTGAATTCCCACTTCCAGACATAAAAACAAGGAGGCGCATTTTCCAGGTACGACTGCAATCATGAGGAAATAATGCATGGTTTATGCATTGTCATCTGGTCAAATACCATTCCATAAATGGGATAAGTTTTATTATAACCATCCATACATGGCAATAGCAGATTATTCATACCATTCTCCGTGCTTCTTGTATTCTTGCTTTTTTTGCTACTGATAAACTTATATTTGTGGAGTGCAGATACACACATCAAGGATGACATTGGCAGATGACGTCAACTTAGAAGAATTTGTGATGACCAAGGACGAATTTTCTGGAGCTGACATCAAGGCAATCTGTACTGAAGCTGGTTTGCATGCTTTAAGAGAGCGTCGCATGAAGGTGCGAATTTTAATGCCCTCGTAATTTCATACTTTTTACATTCATAGATATTTCATGAGTAGTATCCCATTCTCTTAAACCACAGTTATCATTGTTGCAACACAGAGCAGTAACGGAGTTGAATGCGTTTTATTTAATTATTTGTACAGTCCAGCCTATATATACACGCAGACGTTTAAAATACATCATTGAACCTGTTATAACGGCCATTATAATGGGAGATGGTCACTCAATGCTGTGTTATATGACAGAAAAGCCTGCTAAATAACGTTAAGTAACGATAGTTATTTCCTCAATAACAGCCATTGAATGACTGAGTTATTGCTGTTGTCTGCTCAAGCTGTTTTTGAAAGATAGTGGTGTTACATTATGGATTATTACACCATTTTGGAAAAAGAAAATGTTGTTAGTTCCCCATGGGTTGGATTTTTCTCTTTCGAATTCTCCTGTTTTTCCTTTTCATAGCTGCAATTAGCATTATATAATGGAGCACCTTTGATCTTGAATCCTGAAATTCTTAAAATCGGTTCATTGTGTGTGACTATCATTATCCATCAAATATATGGGCATGGGTGTGCTATTTTCTCAGTCATGAGAGTAGGAAGGATATTTTTGTGCTTTTTCATTACTAATGCTTACATGAGAATGGCTAGTGTGTCTTGGAGGACCTGTGCATGACTCGCAGGTCAGTCACTTGGATTGATGCCCACACCCAAAAGTCACATCATCTCATGGTCCTCTTATATGAACTAATATCAAGCTTCAGTTGAGTACCACCTTCATAGAATACCATGAAAGCCTTAATGTCACGCATCTCTGCATGAACCCCACATGCTACACATCTAATGGGATTCTTGGCCACCCTTATGTCAAGACTCCATTTCAATCCTCTCTCTCTCTCTCTCTCTCTCTCTTATGATGCTTAGGTTGGCATGACAATTCACACCCTTTGGGTTTCATTTTGTATGAGTGGGAACCATGGTTTAGTAATTATCCAAACCATTAATATGATAAGTGTGGATGAAGGTAGTAAGAAAAGACTTGATAACCTATGGACAACTTGATAACCTATGGACTAACTGAAGGTACGGCCCCTGATAGGGTGGCATGACGGAACATGATTTATATAGCTGACCCCAATTAATTGGGATAAGGCTTAGATGATGATGATGATGATTTGTATGATTGGCCCACTGCCTCCAAAAGTCCTCCCAGTTTGGAAGATCCTAGCTATAGATCATTGGACTGTTTTTGGGTTGAATGTGGACGGTTTGCCTATTCTTAGCTGTCTTTGTTGGCCACCTGTTGAAGGGCTGGCTAGTCTTTTCTGTCTGGGAGATCTTTTTGTGCATGATCCTCCACAGTGGTCCATGGTATTGATAGATAGCAACCGTGGGCCCCACATATAAGAATAAAAAACCACCTCTACAAGTCTACTACCTTCCTCCTAGCATTGCGTAACCTCAAAACCTCAATGGCTTGATTTGATTGTAATTTGAACCTGTGAAATGGCTCACTGTGCAGGTAACTCATGTGGATTTTAAGAAGGCAAAAGAGAAGGTGATGTTCAAGAAGAAGGAAGGGGTGCCTGAAGGGCTCTATATGTAACTGCACTTAGGCACTGATACTCGCTGTTTACCTTGTGTTTTGGATTTAACTGCTTCTATTGCTGCAAATCTCTGTGTTTTTACTACATTTCTACACAGGTTGAGAACGCTTCTCTTCCGTAAATGGAGTTCTGGAATTAGTTGGCATATGCAGTGTTTTCTTCATCTTCTTCTTCTTCTTTTTAATTTTTTTTTTTTTTTACTAAATAAATATCTTTTACAGTTTTTTCTTGCTGGGGGATAAATCCATCATGATCTTTAGCGGTCCAATTAGCGGCCCGCAAATAAGCGGAGGCTTGAATTGAATGAGCAAGTGTCCATGTTCAATTGGCAAGTCCAACTGGAAAGCTGTAATCACCACATTGGTGTGATTTTTGGGACACGGCCTATGAGGATGCAGAATTTTGGATGGACGGAACTGATCTTATGCGCAGGTGTGAAGTATGGATTTCATGATTTTGCATGAACTCTTCACTAGAATATGCTGTCCAAATTGGAGGAAAGGAAAACTTTGAAAGAAGATTTATGTTGTAGATTTATTTATTTATTTATAATTCTCTGAGAGAGAGAGAGAGAGAGAGAGAGAGAGAGAGAGAGAGAGCATCACAACCACAGAACTGTAAGAGTGGTCGAGTTGGGACCGCAAGTAGTCCCTATGGTCCTCACTGGGTGAACGGTCCTTATCATGCATGAACCCATTGTGGAGACGATTACTCATTTCGTGTAGACTGGATCATTCGTTCTGCTTCCCAATGTCCACAAAATGCAGGGGCATAGAAACATGGTTGAGAGCATAAGGTACCCATCCCAATCATCCATTGATGGTTCCCAAGTGGAAGGTGGCCGGTCCATGCTTAAGCGAAAGCCCACCCCTTTTTTTTAATAACATTTTCTCTGGTCCCGGGTCAGACATGTTGGACGTCTGATTAGACGGCTACGGTTGTCTTATCGGGGGATTGTTTGGATCCATCCGCAGGCCATCTAGATGGGTCGTGCAAATCATCTGGTCAAAGCTGTGGGATCCCGTCCACGGACAAGCCAAAGGGAACACGGATTGCATCCAAACCCCGCCTGGCCGGTAATCCGTCCTGGCGGATCTGTGGAGGGCCCCACCCTGATGTATCTGTTTATCCACGCTGTCCATCCCTTTTTTTGGATCATTTTAAGGTATGATCCCAAGAATGAGGCAGATCCAACACTCAAGTGGATCACACCAAAGTGGGCACTATGATATGTGTACATATGTCGATGGTGCCATCAATTCCGTAATGGGTTTTTTACCACTGTAAACCCTACCTTTTATCCAGCAGCTTTTCTAAACTCTCACAAACTTTATTTTTCAAAACTAAACCATTACGTATGGACACTATTTGCAAAAAAATGGCTGAAGGCCGTAGCTAAATACCTATAGCTACAAATTATAACCATAGCCATTGGTAGTCAAGCTATTGCTTCATTAGATTTGTATACATTAGTTCTATGGCTAGGAATATAATTCGTAGCCATTGCTTCTGTAGCGAAGAGTGCATACAACTACGAATGATTGAGCAATGCAAACATTAAATTTAACTATTCTAACATGAAATAAATTTAATGAGCCTCAAAGGAATTGAGCGAGGCAAACAGAAAATTGAGTGAGACAAACATGAAATTTATCGAGATAAACATAAAATTCAATGTGACTCAAAGGAAATTAAATGAGGCAAACATGAAATTCAACGAGGTTCAAAGGAAATTGAGCGAGGCAAATATAAAATTCGACGAGACAAACAAAAAATTGAGCGAGGCAAACAAGAAATTCAACAACGCAAACATGAAATTCAGAGAGGCAAACAAAAAATTGAGTGAGGCAAATACGAATTTAATGTTAATACCGTTCAATTTCATGCTACGCTCGTTGAATTTTATATTAGGTTCGCTCAATTTCCTGTTAGGATCATTGAATTTCATGTTAAGCTTACTTAATTTTATGTTAGGTTCATTTATTTTCAAGTTAGGTTTGCTCAATTATACATAGCTATATTTCTTTTCATTCAATTTTATGTTAGGATTGTTAAATTTCATATTATTTTCACTCAATTTTTTAGTTGGTTCATCAATTTATTTTAGAACCAATAGCTACGGATTTTATCCGTAGATATCTAAGTATTGTCACGGACCTAAAAACACATTGTCTACACGCTGATAGCGACTGTTATAATCCGTAGCAGTATCTTTTTAGCTACGGACCTTAGCCCCTTTCATTGTATTGGACGTTGCCACCTTGACAGCAAGGATATTTACGTCTGCAAATAGTACATCCGTACATAATTATTTAGCTTTGGAAAGTAAACTTCGGGAGCGTTTTGAAAATACGGTGGTGAAAAGTGGGATTACGGCAGGAAAAACTCTTCGACAGGCTAAACAGAGAAATGGTATACGTTGTACGTGGATTTAACGTATAGCGTTTTTATTCTCCTGCTGATGTACCACTTCAGCTGGACATCCGAACCATGAAAAGGTTGGACGGACCATGACGTTGGCACGTGTACCGAGATTTACCCGGCCTTTCATCATCTTCGGACGCGGATTTCCTGCGGAAGCCGGTTCCTGCGCTGGAAACCTAGGTGGGGCCCACCGTGAAGCCTGTGAGAAATCTAATACGTCCATCCGTTTTGTGAGCTCATTTTAGGACTCAAGACCAAAATTGAGCATTATCCACGACTCAAATGGCCTCACTTAAGGAAAATGTGTGTAGGAAAATTGTTACTGCTGAAACATTCCCGATGTCAACAGTTATGTTTAAATGCAATCCAAACCATTCGTAACGTCATTCCTACTGGGATGAACTGAAAAAACAAATATTACCCTTATTCAAAACTTCTGTGGCCCTGTGAATATTTCAACGGTATAAGTTCAATCTTCACCTTTTCAGCCCACTTGGATATTAGATCCGGCTCATTTTTGACCTGCATGATGTATATATGTGTTTTATCCAAACCATCCATTTATTTTTCAGATCAGTACGGTGCAAGAACTTAAAAATAAGGGAGATCCAAACTCGAGTGGACCACATCTTAAGAAAACAGTGGCAATTGAATGTCCATCATTAAAAACTTCCTAGGGTGCTCACTGTATTGACGGTAATGTTCAATGTTTATTTGTCAACTATCCTCTTGATCAGGCAATGCACACACGAGTGAAGGGAAAACACAAATATCAACTTATTCCAAAACTTTCGTGCCTCTATTAACTTCTAAACTGTGAGTGTTCCATCAGCTCTCTTTCCCGTGGTGTGACTCGTATAATTATTAAGTTTTTAACGTCGAGTGTTCAATAACCTCTATTTTTTGTGGTGCGGCTCGTATGATTATTTCTTGTGGTGTGGCTCGTATGATTATTTATATCTACCTTATTTTCTAGCCCATGAGTAAAATAGTATAGAAAAAAATGATAGGGAAAAAACATGAGAAAATGACCACTGTAGACAAAACCTTTTACCCAGCGGTTTTTATCGCGGAATAGAAACTTAAGTTACCAACTTAGACTAGCACGTGCGGACAGCGACGTTGAGGACGAAACTACCCCTGCTTTTCACTGCGAAGACGAGAGCCGACGCTCCTCCAACTGAGAGTTGTACGAACGGCTTAGGAGAGATCAAAGTTACAGGGCCCCACAGCTATGTATTTATCATATCCACAACGTTCATCCATATTTCAAAATCATTTCGGAGCATTATCCCAAAAAAAATAAATCATATCCATAAATCAATGGACCACACCACAAAGAGCAGCGGGAAATTTGATTTTCACTGTTAAAAATTTTTGTAAGGCCCATCATAACATTTATTTTCCATCCAATCTATTCATAAGGTCACAAAGGCATGGATGAAGAGGAAAAACAAATTCCATGATGATCCAAAACTTCTGCAACCCCTAAAAGGGTTTCAATGGTAGACACTCAATTCCCCATTACCTTTTACTGTGTGGTCCACTTGATAGCTAGATCTGTCTTATTTTTCATCTCAAGCCTTAATACGAGTTCACTGAATAGATGGACGGTTTGGATATAACATATACCTCATAATGGGACCCACAAAAATTAGTGGGGATTACAACTGGGAAAGGGAAAAAAAAACAAAAGAAAGTGAAAAAGAAGACAGCAAGTTGGGGTCGACCGGGTCAACCCGGTCGACCGGCCTTTGGCTACGGATTATAACCGTAGTCAAAACTACAAGCTATGGAATTTTTTTTACCTTTTTCCTTATTATGTTTTATTTTTAATTTTTACATGGAGAATTTTATTGTACCTACATTTTTCTTTAATACATGTTTATATAAATATGTGTGTGAGTGTGTGTGTGTGTGTGTATATATATGTATATATATATATATATATATATATATATATATATAAATTTTTCTCTTTTTTTTTTTTCATTTCTTTCTTTATTCATTTAACAAGAATATCTTCTAAACTAAAATTAGTTACTTGACGTACCACATATGATTTTGGGGTAGGAGAAGCTATTTTACCCAACCAACTTAGTTATTTTCTAAGATTCCATCAGGTCGATGGTCGAAAATACATTTCATTCACTTCACGATCAATTTCAATCACTTTATGGTCAAATTAAAAATTGAGCAAGGCAAATATGAAATTGAGTGAGTAAATTAAAAATTGAGTAGGACAAGGTATGAATTGAGTGAGGGAAGCTAGAAATTGAAGGAGGTAATAGAAATTGAGAGAGGTAATATAGGAGTTCAGCGGAGGAATCTAGAAATTGAGCGAGGAAACTTAGGATTTGAGCGAGGAAAGCTAGAAATTGAGCGAGGGAACCTAAAAATTGAGCGAGGTTTAGGCTACGTTGAAATTGAGCGAGGGAACCTCGCTCAAATCCTAAGTTGCCTCGCTGAATTTCTACGTTGCATCGCTCAATTGATAGGTTGTCTCGCTCAATTCCTAGGCTCTTTCGTTCAATTTATATATTGTCTCACTGGATTTCTAGCTTTTCTCGCACAATTCGTAGGTTGTCTCGCTCAATTCATATATTTTTCCATATCATTTTATGGTATGAGACCAAAAATGAGATATATCCAGTTCTCAAGTGTACCACATTACAGGAAATAGTGTTGAATGAGCGTCAACCATTAGAAACCTTTAGGGGGCCCACTGTGATGTTTGTGAGAAATCCTCCTCGTGTAAGTTCATTCATAGGGTCAAAAAGACCTGCATGAAGAGGGAAAAAAAATTTCATAATGATCCAAAACTTCTGTAACCCCTAAAAGGGTTTCAATGGTAGACGTTCAATTTCCCATTGCCTTTTACAGTGTGGTCCACTTGATAGTTAGATCTATCTTATTTTTTGTCTCAAGCCTTAATATGAGCTCGTAAAATATATGGACGGTTTGGATATAACACATACATCATGATGGGACCCACAAAAGTAACATAGCAAAAAAAATAAATAAAATTCAGTTTGCCCTGCTCAATTTCTAGTTTGCCCCGCTCAATTTCTAGTTTGCCCCGCTCAACTTCCAGTTTGCCCCGCTCAATCTCTAGTTTGCCCCGCTCAATTTCCAGTTTGCCCCGCTCAACTTCCAGTTTGTCCCGCTCAATCTCTAGTTTGCCCCGCTCAATTTTCAGTTTGCCCCGCTCAATTTCTAGTCTACCCCTCTCAATTTTCAATTTACCCCGCTCAATTTCGAGTTTGCCCCGCTCAATTTCCAGTTTGCCCCGCTCAAATTTCAGTTTGCCCTGCTCAATTTCCAGTTTGCCCCGCTCAAATTCCAATTTGCCCCGCTCAATTTTCAGTTTGCCTAGCTCAATTTCCAGTTTACCCTGCTCAATTTCTAGTTTAGGTTTAGGTTTAGAGATTTGAGTTTAGGTTATAGGTTTAGGTTTTGGGATTTGAGAATGGGTTTGGGTTTAAGTTATGGGTTTTGGTTTCAGTTTAGGTTATAGGTTTTGGGATTTGATAATAAGTTCCGGTTTAGGTTATAGGTTTTAGTTTTGGTTTAGGTTATAGGTTTTGATTTAGGTTTAGGTTATAGGTTTATGTTAAGGTTTAGGTTTAGATTATAAGTTTTTGGATTTGAGAATGGGTTCAGGTTTAGGTTATAGGTTTTGGTTTAGGTTATAGGTCTTGGGATTTGATAATGGGTTCTGGTTTAAGTTATAGGTTTAGGTTTTGGTTTAGGTTATAGGTTTTTATTTAGGTTTTGGTTATAGGTTTTGGTTTTGGTTTAGGTTATAGGTTTTGGTTTAGGTTATAAGTTTATGTTATAGGTTTTTGGATTTGAGAATGAGTTCGGGTTTATGTTATAGGTTTTGGTTTTGGTTTAGGTTATAGGTAATAGGTTTAGGATAAGGTTTAGGTTTAGGTTTAGGTTATAGGTTTTGGGATTTGAGAATGGGTTCGGGTTTAAGTTATAGGTTTGGTATTGGTTTAGGTTATAGGTTTTAGTTAAGGTTATAGGTTATAGGTTTAGGTTTAGGTTAAGGTTAAGTTTAGGTTATAGGTTTTGAAATTTAATAATGGGTTCGGGTTTAGGTTATAGGTTCTGATTTTGGTTTAGGTTATAAGTTTTAGGTTTAGGTTTAGGTTATAGGTTTTGGGATTTGAGAATGGGTTTGGGTTTAGGTCATAGGTTTTGGTTTTAGTTTAGGTTATAGGTTTAAGTCAATTTTATGTTTATCCCGCTCAATTTTCAGTTTGCCCCGCTCAATTTCTAGTTTGCCCCGCTTAAGTTTCAGTTTGCCTTGCTCAATTTCCAATTTGCCCCGCTCAATTTCCAGTTTACCCCGCTCAATTTCTAGTTTACCCCGTTTAATTTTCAGTTTACCCAGCTCAATTTCTAGTTTGCCCCACTCAATTTCCAGTTTGCCCCGCTCAATTTCTAGTTTGCCCCGCTCAATTGATAGTTTGCCCCGCTCAATTTCCAGTTTGCTTTGAGTGGGACAAACTGAAAATTGAGCGGGGCAAATTAGAAATTGAGTGGGGCAAACTGAAAATTGAGCGGGGTAAACTGAAAATTGAGCGGGGTAAACTAGCAATTGAGCGGGGCAAACTGAAAATTGAGTGGGACAAACATGAAATTGGCCTAAACCTATAACCTAAACTAAAACCAAAACCTATGACCTAAACCCGAACCCATTCTCAAATCCCAAAACCTATAACCTAAACCTAAACCTAAACCTTATCCTAAACCTATAACCTATAACCAAAACCAAAACCAAAACCTATAACCTAAACCCGAACCCATTCTCGAATACCAAAACCTATACCCTATCCCTAAACCTTAACATATAACCTAACCTAAACCTATAATTATAACTTAAAACTATTCCCAAATCCCAAAACCTATAACCTAAACCTAAGCTTTCCCTAAACCTATAACCTAAACTCAATTTTCTAAAGTGAAACCTACACCTAATCCTAATCTCAACTCCCTAACATAAATGTAAACCTAAATTTAAAAATTCAAACTTAAACCTAATCCCGAACCTGAACCCGATTTCCTAAACCTAAACGATAACCCATTCTCAAATCCAAAAACCTATAACCTAAACCAAAACCAAAACCAAAACCTATAACCAAAACTTGAACCCATTCTCAAATCTCAAAACCTATAACCTAAACCCGAACCCATTCTCAAATTCAAAAACCTATAACCTAAACCAATACCAAAACCTATAACCTAAACCCGAAACCATTCTCAAATCCCAAAACCTATAACCTAAACCTAAACCTAAACCTTATCCTAAACCTATAACGTAGCCTAAACCTCGCTCAATTTCTAGCTTCCCTCACTCAATTCATACCTTGTCCTACTCAATTTTTAATTTATTCACTCAATTTCATATTTGCCTCGCTCAATTTCTAGTTTGACCATGAAGTGATTGAAATTGATCGTGAAGTGAATGAAATGTATTTTCGACCATCGACCTGATGGAATCTTGGAAAATAACTAAGTTGGTTGGCTAAAATAGATTCTCCTACCCCAAAATCATATGTGGTACGTCAAGTAACTAATTTTATTTTAGAAGATATTCTTGTTAAATGAATAAAGAAAGAAATGAAAAAAAAAAGGAGAAAAATTTATATTTATATATATATACACATACACACACATATTTATATAAACATGTATTAAAGAAAAATGTAGGTACAATAAAGTTCTCCATGTAAAAAATAAAAATAAAAATAAAAAAGAAAAAAGAAAAATAAGTGCAGAGCATTATAGCTATGGCTACGGTTATAATCCGTAGCCATAGGCCAGTCGACCCCAACTTACCGGTTTCTTTTTCATTTTTCATTTTTTTTTTCCTTTTCCCTATTGTAATCCCCACTGATTTTTGGGTTTTGGGATTTCAGAATGGGTTCAGGTTTAGGTTACAGGTTTTGGGATTTGTGAATGGGTTCGGGTTTTAGGTTATAGGTTTTAGTTTTGGTTTAGGTTATAAGTTTTGGTTTAGGTTTTAAGTTTAGGTTTAGGTTTGGGTTTGGGTTTTGGGATTTGTGAATGGGTTCGGGTTTAGGCTATAGGTTTTAGAATTTGAGAATGGGTTCGGGTTTAGGTTATATGTTTTAGGTTTTGGTTTAGGTTATAGGTTTTGGGATTTGAGAATGGGTTCGGATTAGGTTATAGGTTTTGGTTTTGGTTTAGGTTATAGGTTTTGGGATTTGAGAATGGGTTCGGGTTTAGGTTATAAGTTTTGGTTTGGGTTTAGGTTATAGGTTATAGGTTTAGGTTTAGGTTATAGGTTTAGGATAAGGTTATAAGTTTTGGGATTTAGGAATAGTTTTAGGTTATAAGTATAGGTTTAAGATAAGGTTATAGGTTTTGGGATTTGAGAATGGGTTCGGGTTTAGGTTATAGGTTTTGGTTATGGTTTTGGTTTAGGTTATAGGTTTTAGGATTTGAGAATGGGTTCGGGTTTAGGTCTTAGGTTTTGGTTTTGGTTTTGGTTTTGGTTATAGGTTTTGGTTTAGGTTATAGGTTAGAGGTTTAGGATATGGTTTTAGGTTTAGGTTAGAGGTTTAGGTTATGGTTTTAGGTTTAGGTTATAGGTTTTTAGAATATTTGATAATGGGTTCGGGTTTTGGTTATAGGTTTTGGTTATGGTTTTGGTTTTGGTTTTGGTTTAGGTTATAGGTTTTGGTTTTGGTTTTAGTTATAAGTTTTGGTTTAGGATAAGGTTTAGGTTTAGGTTATAGGTTTTGGTTTTGGTTTTGGTTTAGGTTATAGGTTATGGTTTTGGTTTAGGTTTTAGGTTTTAGGATTTGAGAATGGGTTTGGGTTTAGGTTATAGGTTTTGATTTTGGCTTTGGTTTAGGTTATAGGTTTTGGAATTTTATAATGGGTTCAGGTTTAGGTTTAGGTTTAGGTTATAGGTTTTAGGATTTGAGAATGGGTTCGGGTTTAGTTCATAGGTTTAGATTTAGGTTATAGATTTTGGGATTTGAGAATGGGTTCGGGTTTAGGTCATAGGTTTTGGGATTTGAGAATGGGTTCGAGTTGAGGTCATAGGTTTTGGTTTAGGTTATAGGTTTTAGGATTTGAGAATCGGCTCGGGTTTAGGTTATAGGTTTTGGTTTTGGTTTTGGTTTAGGTTATAGGTTTTAGGATTTGAGAATGGGTATGGGTTTAGGTTATAGGTTTTGGTTTAGGTTATAAGTTTTGGAATTTTAGAATGGGTTCGGGTTTAGGTTATAGGTTTAGGTTTAAGTTTAGGTTATAGGTTTTGGATTTGAGAATGGGTTTTGGTTTAGGTTATAGGTTATAGGTTTTGGATTTGGTTGAGGTTATTAGTTTTGGTTTTGGTTTAGGTTATAGGTTTTGCTTTAGAATGGGTTTGGATTTAGGTTATACGTTTAGGTTTAGGTTATAGGTTTTGGGATTTGAGAATGGGTTCGGGTTTAGGTCATAGGTTTTGGGATTTAAGAATAGGTTCGGGTTTAGGTCATAGGTTTTGGTTTAGGTTATAAGTTTTAGGATTTGAGAATCGGCTTGGGTTTAAGTTATAGGTTTTGGTTTAGGTTATAGGTTTTGGGATTGGAGAATGGGTTCGGGTTTAGGTCTTAGGTTATGGTTTTGGTTATGGTTTTGGTTTAGGTTATAGGTTTTAGGATTTGAGAATGGGTTTGGGTTTAGGTCATAGGTTTTGGTTTTAGTTTTGGTTTAGGTTATATGTTTTATGATTTAAGAATCGGCTCAGGTTTAGGTTATAGGTTTAGGTTTTGGTTTTGGTTTAAGTTATAGGTTTTAGGATTTGAGAATGGGTTTGGGTTTAGGTTATAGGTTTTGGTTTAGGTTATAGGTTTTGGGATTTTAGAATGGGTTCGGGTTTAAGTTATAGGTTTAGGCTGAGGTTTAGGTTATAGGTTTTAGGATTTGAGAATGGGTTCGGGTTTAGTTCATAGGTTTTGGTTTTGGTTTAGGTTATAGGTTTTGGGATTTGAGAATCGGTTCGGGTTTAGGTCATAGGTTTTGGTTTTGGTTTTGGTTATAGGTTTTGGTTTTGGTTTTGGTTTAAGTTATAGGTTTTTGGGTTTGAGAGTGGGTTCGGGTTTAGGTTAAGGGTATGGTACCTGCAAATACAAATATAAACATGGCCTGTCCAAATTGCCAGGCCCTTCCAATGCCGTCCATAGGAAATGGACAACTTCATCATAGTCATAATAGCGGTTCCCACCTTCCAGGGACCCCCGCTCTTCCGGATAGCTCCGACGCACATCCGGGTCTGCTCCATCAATTTTGAGTAAATACATAAACACGGTCTGTCCAAATGGCCAGACCACTCCAACCATGTGCATTCTTGAGTCAAGAGACGTACCAGATGCTTGAATCTGAAATATGCATTTAAACATAAAATGGCATTAGGAATCGCTTCTCAAAACCGCAGACTGTTTTCTTTTAAAACTCGTTCATCTCACCTGAAAACCTGTCACATAATGAATAACTATAACCACAATGAGTGATGGCTCTTTGTAAACACGCACCTAAGAAAAAAAAGGAAAGAAAAAATTTGCTTATAAAAATATTTACACCAAAATTTGACTATCCATTCAATATAATGCCTTATATTTAGAAGTGAGTTGAATTCGATTATCAATGCCACAAAGAACTATTTGTCAAGATGCTAACTATTATAAAAGAATTCAAAGAAGATTGTACAAAGTGAAAATCACAAAAAACACTACGGAATAGAAAAATGAGAAATCTCGGTATGTAAACAAGATATTCAAACAATCAGTTCTACCAAATGAAAAATTACAAAATCTGTTACCAATTAGAAGACACCTAACGAATCGGTAAGCCAGAAGTAGCTTGAAAAACCAGTAATCTTTATGAGATTGAAAACAAACCAAGAGGAGTTATATGATCGTTTGTGAGAAATCATCCTCATCTAAGTTCATTCATAGGGTCAAAAAGACCTAGATGAAGAGGAAAAAAATTTCATAATGATCCAAAACTTCTGTAACCCCTAAAAGGGTTTCAATGGTAGACGTTCAATTTCCCATTGCCTTTTACAGTGTGGTCCACTTGATAGTTAGATCTAACTTATTTTTCGTCTCAAGCCTTAATATGAGCTCGTAAAATATATGGACGGTTTGGATATAACAACGACATCATGATGGGACCCACAAAAGTAACATAGCAAAAAATAAAAATAAAAATCCAGTCTGCTCGCTCAATTTCTAGTTTGTCCCGCTCAATTTTCAGTTTCCCCGCTCAATTTTTAGTTTGCCCCGCTTAATTTTCAATTTGCCCTGCTCAATTTCCAGTTTGCCCCGCTCAATTTCTAGTTTGTCCCGCTCAATTTCCAGTTTGCCCCGCTTAATTTCTAGTTTGTCCCGCTCAATTTGCAGTTTGCCCCGCTCAATTTCTAGTTTGCCCCGCTCAATTTTCAGTTTGCCCCGCTCAATTTCTAGTTTGAACCCATTCTCAAATTCAAAAACCTATAACCTAAAGTGAAACCTATAACCTAAACCTGAACCCATTCTCAAATCCAAAAACCTATAACCTTAACCTAAACCTATAATCTATAACCTAAATCAAAATCAAAACCAAAACCCATAACTTACCCATTCTCAAATTCAAAAATTATATTTATGCAATTATAGCTACGGTTATAATCCGTAGCTAAAGTGTATCAAAAATTGTTATCCTTAAATCTAAACTTACACCTTAAACCTAAATTTTCAAATCCCTAAACCTAAACTTACACCCTAAACCTAAATTTTCAGTTTGCCCCGCTTAATTTTCAGTTTGCCCCGCTCATATATGGACGGTTTTGATATAAGACATACATCATGATGGGACCTACAAAAGTAAAAAAAAAAAATTTCGGTTTATCCCGCTCAATTTCTAGTTTGCCCCGCTCAATTTTCAGTTTGCCCCGCTCAATTTCTAGTTTGCCCCGCTCAATTTCCAGTTTATCCCGCTCAATTGAGCGGGGCAAACTGAAAATTGAGCGGGGCAAACTAGAAATTGAGCGGGGCAAACTGAAAATTGAGCGGGGCAAACTGAAAATTGAGCGGGGCAAACTGGAAATTGAGCGGGGTAAACTGGAAATTGAGCGGGGCAAACTAGAAATTGAGCTTTGTAAACTGGAAATTGAGCGGGACAAACATGAAATTGACCTAAACCTAAACCTATGACCTAAACCCGAACCCATTCTCAAATCCCAAAACTTATAACCTAAACCTAAACCTATAACCTAAACCAAAACCAAAACCTATAACCTAAACCTGAACCCATTCTCGAATACCAAAACTTATAACCTATCCCTAAACCTTAACCTATAACCTAACCTAAACCTATACTTATAACTTAAAACTATTCCCAAATCTCAAAACCTATAACCTAAACCTAACCTAACCTTTTCCTAAACCTATAACCTAAACTTAATTTTCTAAAGTGAAACCTACACCTAATTCTAATCTCAACTCCCTAACATAAATGTAAACCTAAACTTAAAAACCCAAACTTAAACCCAATCCCGAACCTGAACCCGATTTTCTAAACCTAAACCATAACCCATTCTCAAATCCAAAAACCTATAATCTAAACCAAAACCAAAACCAAAACCAAAACCTATAACTAAAACCTATAACCTAAACCCGAACCCATTCTCAAATTCAAAAACCTATAACCTAAACTGAAACCTATAACCTAAACCTGAACCCATTCTCAAATCCAAAAACCTATAACCTTAACCTAAACCTATAACCTATAACCTAAATCAAAATCAAAACCAAAACCCATAACTTACCCATTCTCAAATTCAAAAATTATATTGATGCAATTATAGCTACGGTTATAATCCGTAGCTAAAGTGTATCAAAAATTGTTATCCTTAAATCTAAACTTACACCTTAAACCTAAATTTTCAAATCCCTAAACCTAAACTTACACCCTAAACCTAAATTTTCAGTTTGCCCCGCTTAATTTTCAGTTTGCCTCGCTCATATATGGACGGTTTTGATATAAGACATACATCATGATGGGACCTACAAAAGTAAAAAAAAAAAAATTCGGTTTATCCCGCTCAATTTCTAGTTTGCCCCGCTCAATTTCCAGTTTATCCCGCTCAATTGAGCGGGGCAAACTGGAAATTGAGCGGGGCAAACTAGAAATTGAGCGGGGCAAACTGAAAATTGAGCGGGACAAACTAGAAATTGAGCGGGGCAAACTGGAAATTGAGCGGGGTAAACTGGAAATTGAGCGGGGCAAACTGGAAATTGAGCTTTGTAAACTGGAAATTGAGCGGGACAAACATGAAATTGACCTAAACCTAAACCTATGACCTAAACCCGAACCCATTCTCAAATCCCAAAACTTATAACCTAAACCTAAACCTATAACCTAAACCAAAACCAAAACCTATAACCTAAACCTGAACCCATTCTCGAATACCAAAACTTATAACCTATCCCTAAACCTTAACCTATAACCTAACCTAAACCTATACTTATAACTTAAAACTATTCCCAAATCTCAAAACCTATAACCTAAACCTAACCTAACCTTTTCCTAAACCTATAACCTAAACTTAATTTTCTAAAGTGAAACCTACACCTAATTCTAATCTCAACTCCCTAACATAAATGTAAACCTAAACTTAAAAACCCAAACTTAAACCCAATCCCGAACCTGAACTCGATTTTCTAAACCTAAACCATAACCCATTCTCAAATCCAAAAACCTATAATCTAAACCAAAACCAAAACCAAAACCAAAACCTATAACTAAAACCTATAACCTAAACCCGAACCCATTCTCAAATTCAAAAACCTATAACCTAAACTGAAACCTATAACCTAAACCTGAACCCATTCTCAAATCCAAAAACCTATAACCTTAACCTAAACCTATAACCTATAACCTAAATCAAAATCAAAACCAAAACCCATAACTTACCCATTCTCAAATTCAAAAATTATATTGATGCAATTATAGCTACGGTTATAATCCGTAGCTAAAGTGTATCAAAAATTGTTATCCTTAAATCTAAACTTACACCTTAAACCTAAATTTTCAAATCCCTAAACCTAAACTTACACCCTAAACCTAAATTTTCAGTTTGCCCCGCTTAATTTTCAGTTTGCCCCGTTCATATATGGACGGTTTTGATATAAGACATACATCATGATGGGACCTACAAAAGTAAAAAAAAAATAATTTCGGTTTACCCCGCTCAATTTCTAGTTTGCCCCGCTCAATTTTCAGTTTGCCCCGCTCAATTTTTAGTTTGCCCCGCTCAATTTCCAGTTTATCCCGCTCAATTGAGCGGTGCAAACTGGAAATTGAGCGGGGCAAACTAGAAATTGAGCGGGGCAAACTGAAAATTGAGCGGGACAAACTGGAAATTGAGCGGGGCAAATTGGAAATTGAGCGGGGCAAACTAGAAATTGAGCGAGGGGACCTATAAATTGAGCAAGGCAACCTAGGATTTGAGCGAGGCGAGGGAAGCTACAAATTATGCGAGGGAACCTATAAATTGAGCGAGGCAACCTATGAATTCAGCGAAGAAGCTAGAAATTGAGCGAGACAACCTAGGATTTGAGCGAGGGAACATCGAAATTGGAGTGAGGCAACTTAGGAATTGAGCGAGGGAAGCTAGAAATCGAGTGAGGAAAGCTAGAAATTGAGCGAGGCAAGCGAGGCGATGTAGAAATTGGAGCGAGGATTGAGCAAGGGAACCTAGAAATTGAGCGAGGGAACCTAGGAGTTGAGCAAGGCAACGGAAAAATTCAACGAGACAATTGAGAAATTGAGCAAGGGAAACATCAATTTGAGCGAGGCAAGCTTGAAATTGGGTGAGGTTAACATGAATTAGAATGAACTTTAAATGTAATTGACTTAGCCTAACAATTTGCTTTGTTGAATTTGACCGATCAGTTAATGAAATTGACCGAGATTTACATGAAATTCTCTTCGGTGAATTTGATCGAGCAATTAATGAAATTGACCGAGCGGTTCATAAAATTTTCAGTACGCACTTATAGTGCTTAGTTAACTAAGTTGGGCACACCCAGATCCATAGCTCAATTGGCAGACTGAGTAGAGATACCTCATATCAACACTTGAGGTCCTGGTATCGATTCCTAGTAGGGGTGGCTAACATGAAGTGTGTGTATTGACATGGGTGTGTACTAACAACCTAACCTAAAAAAACTTTTTTAAAAAAATTAATAGTAAAATATTAAAAAAAATTAAAAATTAAAAATATTGAGTTAGGCCCACCTTGAATGTATGTGGACTATCCATGACGTTCATCCATTTTTCCATCTAAAGCAAGGGTTTCAGCCCAAAATGGTGGCATATTGAAATATCAAGTGGATCACACCACAAGAAACAGTGTTTCCACCGTGGAAACCTTTTTATGCCCCTACAATGATGTTTTACTTGTAATCCATCATGTCCATAGGATGATTTTCGCATGGATGAACCAAAAACCAAGATGGGAGCTTCATTCGGCATTTCAATGGCCCACAAAAAATTTACGCCGTTTAGGTAAATGTATATCATACCTGTCATGCGTACTGTCTTCCGTGAGGGAACATTTTCAGGAAAAATGAGATAATGTTGATGAATAAAGAGGGTGGGATTAGTGGTGTACATCGAGTCAAACCGAGTTGAGTTGGCCTCAGCTCGACTCGGCTCGAACATTGGCTAACCTCAGCTTGAACTTGGCTGATCTCGGTCCTCGGGCCTGATTGGCCAGCTCAGCTCAGTTCAATTAACAGCTCGGGCTGAGTTCGAGCTAAGATCGAACCGAGTTTGCTATTGAGGCATTTCCACAAACACCTTAATTGCAACTTCAAAATCTCACTGTTTTACCTACAAAGGCAATGATTTTATAGGTATTTTCTCAAACACCTTCTAAATAATAATAATAATAAAGAGAAAAAAAAGTATTTGTTCCATGTACATACCTTCCTATCTACCTTGCCACAAGCCAAACCTTCATTGCCACCAGCCACATGTCGTTCAGTCATTTTATCAAACAGTTGGTGAACAACATTAATGACAAAGTAACCAAGTCACCGAACTAGTTCGATCCAAGTTTGATTCAAGCTAGATTTGATCCGAGTCGAGTTGAGCTGGCCTGCTCGAACTCATTTTTGAGCTCAAAAAATCAATTCAACCTTGCTTGAACTCAACACCGAACTGAATCGAGCTTTTTTCAGATTGAGTAGAGCGAGCTAACCGAGCTAGCTCAATTCGTGTACACCCCTAGGTGGGATCCAGCTAGAGCGTGGTGCGATCCAAGCAACAGATGTAGCGGTGGAGTTTTCGTCCTTTTTTAAAAAAAAAATGGAGCGAGAGAAGGGAGGGAGAGGAAAAGCAACGGCAGTAAAAAGGAGGGGTAGTTTCGTCCTCAACGTCGCTGTCCGCACGTGCTAGTCTAGTTTGGTAACTTAAGTTTCTATTCCGCGATAAAAACCGCTGGGTAAAAGGTTTTGTCTACAGTGGTCATTTTCTCAAAAAACATGGATGAATGACGTGAATAGGACACACACATCACCATAGGTTCACATGCACTGCAAGTAGCCACTTCGGTACTGATGCTGTCAGTGGGCAATCCACGTCCCGGTTCAGCTGCCCTGCGTGAGCCCTCACAGGAAATGGATCCTCTTAACTATTTTGACGGAGGATGTCTACACTGGTCCTCACCCGATGAGTGGCATGGATCCCTCAAAGGTTGGCCATGTTGGCACGTGTACGGACATTCCCCTCTTCAATCCCTCGCGCGAATCACATGAGCCCTTCTCGTCGAGAAAATTTGTAGACTCTAGCAGAGATGTAAGCAAGCATTTAGCTGGACCACCATGATTTTTGTGAGAAACTCACTCAGTACATACGTTTTGCTGGGATAAGAGCGTAAAAATGAAACTGATCCAAAACTCAAGTGTGCTACAATATAGTAGACTTCTGGGATGGAACACCCACCGTTCAAACATTCACGGGGCCCTTAATGGTATGAGATAAGGCATATTTTTTTCTGCGTTTTCAGTACATCCCGTGTGACCCACTTGAGTTTTGATCTACCTTAATTTATGGCTTATGTCTTAACATAAGGGGGCTAAACGGATGGACGGGGTGGATTTCTCACAATCATCACCCATGTTCCGCAGGAACTTGGTGCGGCTGGGGTATCAAGCAACGCGCGTCCGAAAATAGTATGGAAGTTACATACGTGACCGTTTAGACGGACCATCCATCGGATGTGTTGTCATCTATTGGACAGTTAAAATGAAAAATATCCCATGGACCTATTTCAAAGCGTCCGCGAATCAGTGGTTAGGATTATTCGACCGATCTTCTTCGTGGCATACGACTTAGATCAAGTGGCTACACCACTTTAGTCGGTTTAATTTCAGGCAGTGAATGCCATGTTTACGGAAGCGGTTTGGCTAGTGTACCACACACCACCAGCTATATAGCTGGCGTATTGGGGTCAGCATGTTCACGAGGCATGCATTATATCCAAACCGTTAATCAACTTGGCCAGCTTGTTAATCAACTTGGCCAGCTTGTCTAAGGCTTGAGACGAATAATAAGAAAAATATAAAGACTAAGTGGACCACACGATATTAAAAGTCAATCATTGAAACTTTTTTAGGGATCACAGAAGTTTTGATCGATCACAGAAGTTTTGGATCAAATAATCAATATGATATTTGCTTGTCTTATTGATCCAGTTATTTGTTACCTTATGAACAGATGGGATGAAAAATAAACGTCATTTTGCCCCTGTGAATGTTTTAACGGTGAAGATCATTATCCCTGCTGTTATTTGTGGTGTGGTTCATTTGAACTTTGTATATGATTCATTTTTTGTTTCATGCTCTAAAATGATCTCGAAAAATAGATGAACGGTATGGATATCATAAATATGTCATTCTGGGGGCCATGTAACTTTGATCTCATTTGAGCCGTTCGTACAACTCGGAGATTGAGGAACGTCAGCTCTGTCTTCGCAGGACACGTACCTACATCAGTTATATAGCATATGTGTGGTACACCAGCCAATCCGCTTCCCATGTTTACAATTTCTGACTGCCTGCGTATCAAGCATCAGACGCTGCCCGAGTATCATGCAATTCTCTTCCAAATTTCAATCGTACGGCTCGAGAGCTGAAGAAGGTCGCGGGTTCGAGTCTTCTATTTCTCCTCTCTACTTCTCCATTTCTATATTCTACTTTCCACAGATCTGAGAGCAGAACAGAACACAGAAGCGGAATAGATTCCGATCCAAAGAGCTTCCTCCAAACAGGTCATTTTCTCTCAACCACTTCTCCATTCTCATCTCTCATCCAACGGTCCGATCTCTCGTGACCAATTTGTAATTCCTTCTCCAGTTTCCAGCTTCGTACGAGCTTGGAGGAATCGTCATTTCATCTGTTGTTTGAATAACTTTGTTTCTCTTTTCGATTTCATTTATTTGTTTGTCTTTTCTCCTATGTGGTTTATTTGCAATTTCCTGTGAATATAGAACCATAATCCGATTGGATTTGAGCACCTCGGGGGCGTGTTTGGACGCGCAATCGAATTCGATTCCGATCATTAGTCTAATGAAGTGGAAACGACCAAACTGCAACTGCCTTTGTTTGTGTTAGCATCGACGGGTTTCGGCTCCGAACTGTGATAATGCCCCTTTTGAGTCGGGCTCAAAAGGAAACATAAAATGCAATTTGAGGGATACTTCCATGTCGGGAATGTTAGGAATTCCATTACAGTTTGGCCATTTCCTCTCATTTTTGAAATGCATGTTCACAAGTCAGTTTGCTTGTGCATCCAAATGCAGCCACAGGTCGGCCTTTTATTGACTAGATTGGGTTGTCATTCCATTAGATCAGATCATTTTCAATGTTAGAACTGTTTGTATTCTATTACTATACTCTTCGTTAGGTAGTGTTTGGATGTTCAATTGAATTGGATTGCGGTAATTCAATTCATTACAGTGATAATTGCTGAAAATGGGCTCTGCTCACTCTGTTCATGGTGGACTGACCACCCAATGGCAATTCCAGTCGTTTCAATCCATCTTGAAATGCATGGAATTGCAAATAGGAATTTGTTGTAGTTATACTGAAAATGATTATCCCACCTCACTTCTGGTCATTTCCTAGTATCTGTTTGAATTGTTGCGATTTGGTTCAACTGAATATCCAAACACTCTCTAAATGTAATCTGAATTATTTTATACTGTCTGCTTGTAGTGTGAGGGCTAATCATTTGTTGGGCTTTTCATCATTACAGTTTTCTGCTATTTGGTTTGGTCTGTTAAATGTTCATTTGCTGAAATATCCACAACATGGCTTCTGCGTCGAACAAAGAGGTAAGGTCTCAACTCCCTGTGTTGCATAATAACTTCCACTAACTTACATGAGAAGTGCTCAAGCAGTTTGCATGAGGAGAGTTACAAGAGGCATTTCATGGCATACATGTGTGACATCTAGGCCATTCATTAGGTGGGAGTGACCTTGATCATGCCCTGGCCAAAAAATAGGCAGGTCTACTCATGAGGTGGGCCACGTGTATGAGGAAAATAGTCAGTAACAAAAGAGAAGATCAATGGTCTATATTCGGCTTACACGTGTGGCCCACGTAGTGAGCGGATCTCGATTTCAGGGCCAGCACATGTTCATTGTGCCACCACTTGATGAGTGACCAGGTCCTGCACACGTGTGCCACTCAGGAAAATTGCAGCATATTATTCATATTATAATGCCAATGCTTTTGTAGAAGATGGAAGGTTTTATTGTGTTTTTTTTTTTTTTGAAAAGTAAAGAATAATATTAAAGAACACTAAAGGCAAGAATACAAACAAGAAAAAGGAAAAACAGAAAAAAGAAAGAAAAGCTGTGGAAACCTCCCATTAATCAGGATCCCATTCCCTGATAAGCAAGAAAACCTTAGAGACTGCTGCCGAAAGAGAACCGCTAATGTTCCTAAAGCAGCAGTTATTCTGCTCACCCAAAATGGTTCATAAGGCATCAAGCAAGGCTAATCTCTATTTAACCTTGACACTATCAACCAGCATACTGATGTGCCGAGATGCGAACAACCCTTCCGTAGAGTTTGGCATAGCCCAAGAAACAATAAAAAAATGAGAATGCTGAACCACACTGCACTTGTGAAAGGGCTGGAGATGAATAGGTGAGGGATACATCCTTTATCCATGGGAGACAAATATTGGGGAGAAGACTGGATCATTGAAGGTGCAGGCTCTCCGGTCCTCATGATTGAGGATGGATCCCTGTAAGAAGAAGAGCTGGATTGGACTATGGATGCCATCGACAGAGTTGGGAAAATGATAGGCCTTTAATTCTGAGCTCACGATGAGGATGCAGTTGTGTTGGTTCTGTTCGTATAACAAAGGGGTAACATTTGGTCAAGCATGGGGAGCAGAAGGTGGTCCAAGCGAACACCCAAGGGGTAGAGGGAGTTGATGAGATTAGAAAGCTCCGTTAATTGCGAAGCAGGGAGCAAGGCTTGCATGTCTCAAAGGGGGAGAAGGGCGAAGTTTGTCTCCCAATGATTGTCTTCAGTTGGAATTTTAGGGATCTGGGCTGCAAGTCCAAGAGATTTCAGGTTAAGGAGGCTTGTAGGAAATCGATTTGGACTCGATCTAGGGCCCCAAGACCAAGGACTGGGTTGTTGTGGATGCTGTGGGCTCAGTGGGTGGCATCGTGATCGCATGGAACACTAGCATTTGGAGGAAAGAAGATAGTTCTTGCGGCAAGTTCTCAGTCTCAATGGTTCTGTCTGACATTCTTTAGGCTTCAAATGGAAAATATTAAAGCTGTGGAAACAAACAAGAAGAATAATATTAAAGAACACTAAAGGCAAGAATACAAACAAGAAAAAGGAAAAACAGAAAAAAGAAAGAAAAGCTGTGGAAACCTCCCATTAATCAGGATCCCATTCCCTGATAAGCAAGAAAACCTTAGAGACTGCTGCCGAAAGAGAACCGCTAATGTTCCTAAAGCAGCAGTTATTCTGCTCACCCAAAATGGTTCATAAGGCATCAAGCAAGGCTAATCTCTATTTAACCTTGACACTATCAACCAGCATACTGATGTGCCGAGATGCGAACAACCCTTCCGTAGAGTTTGGCATAGCCCAAGAAACAATAAAAAAATGAGAATGCTGAACCACACTGCACTTGTGAAAGGGCTGGAGATGAATAGGTGAGGGATACATCCTTTATCCATGGGAGACAAATATTGGGGAGAAGACTGGATCATTGAAGGTGCAGGCTCTCCGGTCCTCATGATTGAGGATGGATCCCTGTAAGAAGAAGAGCTGGATTGGACTATGGATGCCATCGACAGAGTTGGGAAAATGATAGGCCTTTAATTCTGAGCTCACGATGAGGATGCAGTTGTGTTGGTTCTGTTCGTATAACAAAGGGGTAACATTTGGTCAAGCATGGGGAGCAGAAGGTGGTCCAAACGAACACCCAAGGGGTAGAGGGAGTTGATGAGATTAGAAAGCTCCGTTAATTGCGAAGCAGGGAGCAAGGCTTGCATGTCTCAAAGGGGGAGAAGGGCGAAGTTTGTCTCCCAATGATTGTCTTCAGTTGGAATTTTAGGGATCTGGGCTGCAAGTCCAAGAGATTTCAGGTTAAGGAGGCTTGTAGGAAATCGATTTGGACTCGATCTAGGGCCCCAAGACCAAGGACTGGGTTGTTGTGGATGCTGTGGGCTCAGTGGGTGGCATCGTGATCGCATGGAACACTAGCATTTGGAGGAAAGAAGATAGTTCTTGCGGCAAGTTCTCAGTCTCAATGGTTCTGTCTGACATTCTTTAGGCTTCAAATGGATTTTCACATCCATCTATGGCCCTTGTAAGCCAAACCAGTGTTCGAGTTTCTGGGACTAGCTGCTTGCCATTCCTACGAAGTGGTCCCTATCGTGGTGCTTGGGGGGGGGGGGGGAATTTCAACGTCATTCACTTCAGCTATGAGAAGTCTCATGCTTCCAAGGTAACTAGAAGTATGGCTGATTTCGCCTTCTTCACTCAATCTTTTGATTTGGTGGATTTTCCAATGTTGGGCCAAGTTCACTTGGTCCAACGGCCAGTTCAAGCCAATTCTGTCTTGGCTGGACAGGTTCCTTTTGTTGCCGGACTGGTTACAAAATTTTCCCTTGGTGCAGCTGGTGGGTCTCCCAAGGACTGTTTCGGATCATCGGCTTATCATCTTGTCTGTAGAAAAGGAGGATTGGGGCCCCAAGCCGTTTTGTTTCGAATTGGCATGATCGGAGGTCGAAGGTTGTGGAGATGGTGGAAGGCTGGTGGTCCTCTTTCTAGATTCAAGGCTCAGCTAGTTTCAAGCTGCATCACAAGCTTAGAATGCTGAAAGAAAAATTAAAGATCTGGAAGAAGTAAATTTACAGTGCTAGAGAGGCCAAGATGTCCTCCATTTTTTATGAGTTGCATGTCTTCTTTAGAGCTTGAGAGACGCTCGAAGTTGTCTTCGGATTATGCTTCTTATATGAAGGAGGAGATAAAGTGGAGGCAGAGATAGAAGGCCCTATGGCTCAAGGAAGGGGATAAGAACACCTAGGTTTTTTTGCACAATATTTCCTCAGCCAGAGCCAGAAATAACAAATCAGTCATTTGACGGTGGAGGGTACTAAGTTGGAGGACAAGTCTCAGATTTGTGATGCCATTGTGGGTTTCTACGAGAGGCTTCTTGCTAAGGACAAATGGAATCGCCCGAGGCTCAACAACCTTCACTTCGACATGTCATTGACAGATTTTGTGGACTAGTTCGAAAAGTCGGTTGATGATGACGAAATTAAGGAGGCAGTGGGTAATGATAAAGCATAGGCCTAGATGGTTACCCTCGTGTTTTCTTCCATGTTTATTGGTTTGTGCCAAAGGATGTTGTGGTTGACTTTGTCAAAGACTTTTTTAATCTGGGTTATCTATCTCATGAGCTCGGGGCTTCTTGCATTGCCGTTATTCTCAAAGTGGAGGGAGCTTAAGAGCTAAAGGATTTCTGGCCCATAAGCCTGATTGGTCGTCCGTACAAGATCATCACTAAGATTATTGCTTCCAGGCATTGTACAATTTTTGGAAGTGTCATTTCAGAGAACCAGTGGGCCTTTGTTATCAGGAGAAATCTTGAATAGTGCTCTCATAGCCCATGAGTGCATCGACTCTTGATTTGGAGAAGGGAATCTTGGGATCATATGCATTCTCGATTTAGAAGGCCTACAATTACGTTGATTGGGGTTTCTTAGACGACATGTTGTTTCAGATGGAGTGTGGGCCTACGTGGAGGCGGTGGATCTAGGCCTGTGTTAGATCTCAGACTTTTTCCATCCTCGCGAATGGCTCCCCCAAATGCCTTTTCAAGCCCTCTAGAGGCCTAAGACAAGGGGACCCGCTCTCATTGTATCTCTTCATCATTATCGTAGAAGCCTTGAGCCGACTGCTATCCAATGCTCAAGCTCTAGATCTTATCAGTGGGTTCTTGGTGGGAAGGTGGGGAAATAGCCCTCCCATCTTTAGTATGCGAATGATACCATTATTTTCTACGATGCCGATCTAGTTTAGATCAACAACTTGTGCAAAGTTCTGGTTTGCTTAGAAGTTGTATATGGGCTAAAAGTCAATAAGGTGGAGAGAATCGAGAGAAAACTCTTAAAGTGGAAGAGCCACTACCTTCCGCTAGTAGGTCGCCTCACTCTTATCAAGGCTGCCTTCTCCAATATGCCCATCTACTCTCTCCCTATTCAAGTGCCCTTGAAATGCTTAGAAGAGACTTTCTATGGAGAGGATCAGAAGAAGGGCATAAATTCCATCTTGTGAAATGGGAAGATGTTTGTTGCTTGTATTCTCAGGGGAGTGCTGGAATTAAGGATCTTCATAGCATGAACATAGCCCTCTTGGGCAAATGGCTATGACGCTTTGGCACCAAGGAAGGGAGTCTGTGGCGTGAGCTGATTGCTAGCAAATATGGGCTGAAGGAAGTGGGTTGGTGTGGGAATCCCCCCTCTCAAGCTTTTTTGAGCCCATCCTGCTTGGCCCCATCTAGGGACATTAAGGTGCATGATTGCTACTCGCGTAGTGGTCCCTCAGTGATGTAGGGACATGTGATGACCTAACCATAGATGCATGTATAATCAGGTTAAAGAATATTCAAATAAATACACCAATTAACTAACTGTTTCCAATCAAAGAGGTTAAGTAAATCTCAACACAAAGATGAGGTTATTCTGTCAGGATCATGCCTCTTAACATAAGATCACGTAAACAGTAAAAAGGGAGAACCTTGGGATATGAGGATATCCCATATCTAGCATAAGTCAGTTCACGATTAAGCTTGGATCTGATTCTACTGACTAACCATTTCTCTTTTCTGTTCGAACTAGAAAGAGAATATCCAGAGAGGAACCAAAGAGGTGAAGGATGAGGGGTTCGAGATGAAGCAGGTATAGGTCCTTTTGTCATCAAAAGAAAAGAATGAGGATGATTCTTACATTTTCCTGCACCTCGAAGATCTTAGAAAGAGGGAAACCTGAAATCGGGGTGGAATCCTCAACACCCAAGGGCCAATCCTGAAACCCTAATATCTTGAATAAAGAGGAAGAAAAGAAATAAATTTCTATTCATTCAATAATAATGAAAATAGGGTTTCTCACAACATATATATATATATATATATATATATATATATATATAAGCTATGAAAAAAGTAAAAGTGCACTAAAGCTCTTGGAAGCAAGAAAAAGAATAAAAAAGTCTAAAACTAAAATATCCGTGTGGTAAAGTCTGAACTCTGACCCATGGATCTATGGTCGAGGTGAACACCCGTGTGGTAGGGTGTGAAATCCGACCAAGAGATCTATGGTCGGGGTGCGGTCATGCCGCTCCTGCACTCGTAGCACGTCAGAAAGTGGGTCCGATGGACCCATCATCCATCCACATCAACTTCTCCGCTCTGGTACTCCGTCGGCGACGCCTCCTTCTCTGGTTCACTCTAAAGGGTGCACCACTAATGTCCGCATCAATTCTCCCCAGGTAGGAAGAATTTGCCACTGACGAAAGTGAACTCCTGTATATCTCGAGCAAATCAGGGTCGATGCACTACAACTTTACCTCTGTGATCCAAGAGTTATCTGTAATGGGTCTGTTCCTCCATTTGACTAGGAATTTCTGGAAATCCTCGGAGCGAGTGGAAACTGCCTCGGAGTCCAAAATTTCCTCGATCTTGTCTCTTCTCGGTGCAGGTGGAAGAGAAGGTAAGATGGGTACAGGAAGATCAAGTTGTAGCCAAGGTCCATATATAGGGGGGTCTGGGAAGAAATAGAGGAACCAGTGGATAGAGGTAATGACTCGTGAAAAGGAACTAGATCTTCCACATTAATTGTGGAACTAATGCCCATGGTAGTAGGGATATCAACAACATAAGCATTAGACCCCAACCTTTTCACAATTTTATGTGGGCCTATGCTACGGGCATGAAGCTTCTTTATGGATCCAGGTGAAAATTGATTAGACCTAATACGTACCATGACGTCATCTCCAGGTTGAAATTCTCTAAATTTCCTGTGAGTGTCAGTAAAAAGTTTATAATGTTTATTACTTGAATTAATCTTATTCCTGATCTCACCATGCAATGCAAGTATGTGCTGGGTGAAGGACTCTCCTAACTTTGACGGACGCTGTGGGGTAGTCATGGGGATCAAATCTATGGGGACTCGGGGTCTAAGATCTGAAACAATTTCAAACGGGCTCATTCCTATGGACCTGTTCACTGAAGAATTATACGCAAACTATGCTGTGGGAAGAACAGTGTCCTAGGTCCTGTGGTGGTCTCCAACCAAACATCTTAACAAATCCCCTAGGCTGCGGTGCACTACCTCTGTTTGACCATCTGACTGGGGATGATATGCTGAAGTAAAATGGAGCCTCGTACCCAAAAGATGCCAGAGAGTCTTCCAAAAATAATTAGTGAACCTAGTATCTCTGTCAGACACGATGGATCTAGGTACTCCATGGAGTTGCCCAACCTCCTGAAAGAATAACTCAGTGACGTGGGAGGCATCTAAGGTCTTATAACTGTATAGGAAATGAGTCATCTTAGAAAATCGATTAGCAACCATGAGTATGGAGTCATGCTTACGAATAGTCTTGGGAAGCCCAAGCACGAAGTCCATACTAACATATTGCCATAGGGCATGTGGAACTGGCAAAGGAGTATATAAACCTATATTTTGCTTTCAATGCTTTGCCAGTTGACATGTCCGACACTGCCCTACAATCTTAGCCACATCTCGCTGGAGATTAGGCCAATAGAAATAATCAGATACAAGGGCAACTGTTTTATCTCGACCAAAGTGACCTGCCATCCCTCCAACATGCGGCTCCCAAACTAGAAAATCGTGGAAAGATGTGCATGGGATACATAGCTTGCCCCCTCTAAAAAGATATCCATTTGTAAGGACGAACTCCACACTCCTCGAGGGCAGGTCACTAGACAATGACGCATAAATGATCCTAAAATAAGGACATTTTGAGTACTCACCCTTGAGTTGCTCAAAGCTCGTAACTTCAATGCTCATGGACCGCAACGTCATGATACGACGGTTGAGTGCGTTGACAAACTTATTCTCTTTTCCAGCCTTGTGTTTAAGCATAAACATGTACTCTTGAAGAAATTGTGCCCACTTGGCATGCCTAGGGCTCAATTTCTTTTGAGAGCTCAAATATTTCAAGGCCTCATGATCAGAGAACAAGACGAATTCTTGCAGTAATAACTAATGTTGCCAATGGCGTAATGATTGCACAACCGCATAGAACTTCTTGTCATAAGTGGAGTAACGTTGTTTAGCCTCGTTCAACTTCTCACTGAAAAAAGCCACAAGATGTCTCTCTTGGCTTAACACTCCACCTATGACAATTCCTGACACGTCACGCGCTAACTCAAAGGCTTTGGTAAAGTCAGGTAGAAGCATGACTAGTGCTTCTGTCATCTTCTTTTTAATTTTAGAGGAAGCATGTGTCGTGGCTTTAGTCCATTGAAACTCTCCTTTTTGTATGCAATTTGTGATGGGAGCCATAATTGAGCTAAATCCACGGATGAACCGCCGATAGAACGTAGCGAGGCTGTGAAAGCTTCGCATGTCGTGTATGGTACGCGGCTCAGGCCAATTGATAATGGCCTTAACTTTCTTAGGGTCTACAGATATACCCTCTTACGATACAACGAATCCTAGGAAGATAACATGAGAGGTCAAGAAGGAACACTTCTTGAGGTTCGCATAGAGCTTTTCTGCGCAAAAGGCATTGCAGACTTGCCTCAAGTGCTCGATGTGCTGGCTAGGGGACGTACTATAGATGGAGATATCATCAAAATACACAACTAAAAACTTGCCCATAAAGGGTCGCATCACCTAGGTTATCACCATTATAAACATACTTGGGGCATTGGTTAACTCGAAGGGCATAACCAGCCACTCGTACAGCCCGTCCTTCATCTTGAAGGCAGTTTTCCATTCATCTCTTGAGGTTAATTTTCGAAGAGATAGTAGAGGTGGCCATCATGTCAAGCATGTCATCAAACCTCGGGATGAGAAACTGATACTTGACAGTGATCTTATTTATGGCTCTACTATCAACGCTCATGTGCCACGTGCCGTCTTTCTTGGGCGTAAGAAGCCCGGGCACGGCGCGCGGGCTCAGACTCTCACGAATGAATCCCTTTTTAAGCAATTCATCCACCTGCCTCTTCAACTCGCCATGTTTGGTGGGGTTCATTCTGTAGTGAGGGAGGTTTGGTAAGGTCGCCCCTCGGACGAGATCTATTACATGCTGAATGTCTTGCATCGGTGGAAGCTTCTCTGGAAGGTCTTTAGGGAAGACATCCCGAAACTCCTCTAGGATCGGAGGAGCCTCCTGGGGTATCCCTATAGCAACCTCAGGTGTACTCTCCCTAGCCAGTAGGCCGTACACCATAGTCTCCGCCTTAGTCTCTCTCTCAAACTCCTTAGTATCTATGATGTGGAGAGACTTCGACCGAGGCGCCCTTTGACTCTTAGGACCCCCTGGGGACGCAACATCTTTCGCTCTTGTTGACGATTTGGGAGGGAGCGGGCTCAAGACAAGTTTCTTTCCTTCACGCTTAAATACACAATTATACACAATTATTTGTATGTCCAAATATTGTGACATCTTTATCATAGAGCCATGACCTTCCCAAGATGATATGACTAACGTCCATCGTGACCACATCACACTGCAAGTTGTCCTTGTATGGTCCAAACTCAATCGGAGCAAGGCAATGCTGGGTCACAGGGAGGGATGTCGCATCCACCCAAAAAACTCTATATGGGTTGGGGTGAGAGACTGGCTTTAACCCCAGGCGACTCAAAGTAACTGAGGAAACTACATTCTCACAACTCTCGTTATCTATGATCACTTTGCAACTCTTTTCTTCGCACTTGGCGTAAGTGTGAAAAATGGTGGTTCTGTGCCAATCTTCGCTTTCCTTCTTTTGGTCAAGGCGCACCTCACCCCTACAAGTGGGATAGTCTCAATGGTATCATCCTCGACATCACTAGCCGGGTCAAGGGAGGAGATAATGATCTCCTCATCACCCTGGTCACCATCAACTTTATCTGTTACTTCTTTTATGGGGTGTTCGGAAACAAAGGCAATGCGCCCACCCTTATTTGAACACTCGGCAGTGATGTGACCCATGGCACCATAGCGGTAGCACTGCCCTGGCATCGCAGGCCTAGTACTTGGTCCAGTCATATTATTACTTAGATTTTTGTTGACTGGTTGTGTACTAGGTTAAGCTCTGGGTTGAATTCCGACCTGAGGTCTCGCTCCTTGCGGAGCTACTCTAGGCATAGTAGGTCAAAAATCAATCCCCCTTACATTGGATTGGCTCACACAGTGCTCCAGTTCCTGCACTACCTGGTAAGTATGTTCCAGATTGGTGACCAAGTGAAGCATGAGCTCTCGCTGAAGTTTAGGCCTAAGGCCCATACGGAAACGGGAGAGAACTACAGAAGGGTCCTCATCTACATCGCACCTCATCATATATTCATCGAACTTGGCGATGTATTTCGTCACCGTCACGGATCCTTGGCGCAAAATGTGCCATTGATTCAACAACTTTTGCCTGTAAGAAAGCGGAACATACTTCTCTCGCAACAAGTTTTTCATATCAATCCAAAAGAGAACTGGCCTTTCTCCAGATCGCTCACGACGACGCTCCACATTTCACCAATATAGTTTTGCTTGACCTACCAATTTCATCTTGGCGAACCCGACTCGTTGTGGGTCTGGCAGACCGTACCACTCAAAGAAGTGGTCCATGTTTGTTAACCAGTCAGAAAAAACTTTGGGGTCCAATCTCCCATCGAAACTGGGGGCGTCAACCTTGATGCCCTTCATGACCCTAAAAACAAGGTCCTCATGCTAATGATATCTCTGGGGTGCTGACGACAAACCCCATCATGGCCCTCCCATTGGGCGGGAAGAACAGGATCACGATTGTGTGTGGGTGGTAATGGATACATCCCATCGTGTCTGTTACCAAGCTCACAGGCCTGGTTTGCGCCCAAACCATCCCTAGGCGGATCAGGGCCCACAACTTGGGACTGATCGACAACTCCAGTGTCAGGGTCGCCTGGGCTCCACCTACAGTGGTGGTTGGAATACTAGCCTCTAAATGCACAACTCTCTCCTCTAGATGCGTGAACTGACCATCCTGATGCGCAAACTGCTGCACGATATTATCCCTCAAGGTTCGAAACTGTTGATCCATTCTCTTAGTTAAACCCTCCATAGCCTTGGTAAATTGATCGGAGTCCATGGTGTAATGGTGACCGAACTCACGACATACACCAGGAATGACAAGTGAATGGTCCTAGATCTATGTGTGAGAAAAGGATAAAAACGATGATACCAATGCAATGCAACTATCTTATATAGCTTAGATCTATATGAGGACTCAACAAACCTAGGAAAAAGAGCTAACTAAACTCAACAAAATATGACCCCTACGCAGAGTCGGTCACGCGCCCGAAACCTAAACGATTTTTAAAATTTGGGCAAAGGTTTTCTGTAGAAAATTTTCACCACAAAGACGGATTGACAAGAAACTGACCTACGCTAAAACTGTACTCTGATACCAAATTTGATGCAGGGACATGTGATGACCTAACCCTAGATGCATGTATAATCAGGTTAAAGAATATTCAAATAAATACACCAATTAACTAACTGTTTCCAATCAAAGGGATTAAGTAAATCTCAACACGAAGATGAGGCTATTCCGTCAGGATTATGCCCCTTAGCATAAGATCACGTAAATAGTAAAAAGGAAGGACCTTGGGATATGAGGATATCTTAGATCTAGCATAAGTTAGTTCACGATTAAGCTTGGATCTGATTCTACTGACTAACCATCTCTCTTTTCCGTTCGAACTAAAAATGGGATATCTAGAGAGGAACCAAAGGGGTGAAGGATGAGGGGTTCGAGATGAAGAAGGTATAAGTTCTTTTGTCATCAAAAGAAAAGAAAGAAGATATTCTTACCTTTTTCTGCACCTTGAAGATCTTACAAAGAAGAAAACCTGAAATCGGGGTGGAATCCTCAACACCCAAGGGCCAATCCTGAAACCCTAATCTCTTGAATAAAGAGAAAAAAAAGAGACGAATTTCTATTCATTTAATAATAATGAAAATAGGGGTTCTCACAATATATATATAAGCTATAGAAAAAGTAAAAGTGCACTAAAGCCCCTAGAAACAAGAAAAATAACGAAAAATAAGAAAAATACGAAAAATAAAGAAAGTTGCAATAAAGCCCTTGAAACAAGAAAAAGAACAAAAAAGTCTAAAACTAAAACATTCATGTGTTAGGGTGTGAAATCCGACCCATGGATCTATGGTCGGGGTGAACACCCATGTGGTGGGGTGTGAAATCCAACCCATATATCTATGGTCGGGGTGCAGTCATGCCGCTCCTGCACTCGTAGCATGTTAGAAAGTGGGTCCGATGGACCCATCGTCCATCCACATCAACTCTTTCCCTCTGGTACTCTGTCGGCGATGCCTCCTCTAGTACACTTTAAAGGGTGCATCACTGATGTTTGCATCACTCAGGCCTTTGGGCTCCCCCATGCAGAAGAGATCTTGCGGATTCCAAGCTGGATGAGTTTTTGCTGCTCCTGGATTGGTTGAACTGCCCCTTATTCCATCTCCTGGGGAGAGGGACTCTTTAGTGTGCTCCATTCATAGCTCTAATTGCTTTTTTGGTTCGTTCATTTCATAGCTTCTTATGGTCATAGGGATTGGTTCATTGGAGCGACCATGCCTTTCACTTTTGGTTCTACAGAGCTCTTCCTAAGGTCGCCACCTTTACTTGGTTAGTGGGTAGGAACAAGGTTTTGACCAGTGTTTTAAAAATCGATGATATCGGCCGATATATCCACGATATATCTTAAGTAGTGGGATATATTCCACATGTTCAATCTGATGAGCATTTTTTTATTTCCGATCATTTCTTCCCTAGTAAATTATGTTAAATTAGTGTCAAATTGTACCAAATTCATGATTTTTCATGTTTTACATAAAAAATCATGGATCGTGAGCTTCAATTTTGAGATTTGGAGAAGGACCGAGTTGTGGAAAATTGAAAAAAATAAAAAAATTCTCAATTTATCGCAAATCGGTCATTGATTGGGAGCTTCGATTTTGAGATTTGGAGAAGGACCGAGTTGGGGAAAATTGAAAAAAATAAAAAATTTCTCAATTTGTCGCAAATCGGTGCAATCTTTATGTCCAAACATAAATTCACACGTGTATGTAACCTGATCTAGTGATTCTTCTTTTGTTTTTGAATGTATTGTTTGTATTTCCACACGTCTTTCTTACATTTATAAATTATATGAATAAACTTTGAATACACTTGCATCAATTTAGTTAGACAACACATAAATTAGGACCCCATACAAAGAAAACATATTATGTGCACTTATTTTTTTTTTCTTCCCCCCGTAATGTTTTGATTTGTAAGCATCTATTGATGTCTTTTTTAACAATCACTGAAATTTCATTGAAAACTTTGACCAATTTCCAATGTTTCCCCATGTTTTCAACAATGTCAATAAATTATGCAATGCAACCGATATATCCCATGCCATAACCAATATGTATCTGTATCCCAAGGGTGCGATACGTAACGCGATACCGATATTTCAAACACTGGTTTTGACGTTGGTAGTCTTCAAAAGAGAGGCATGTTAGTCCCCAATATGTGTTCCCTTTGTAAGCGGGAAGCAGATACAATTGATCATCTATTTATACCCTGTCCTTTCTCCTCCTCAATCTGGTCGTTCTTCCTTGGCCACTTCAACATGCCATGGGTTATGCCTGGGTCCTCTTCCAAGCTTCTTTGAGCTTGGCATGGTGGGTGTGCAGTTAAGCCTCTCAGACCAATATGGTTCCTTGTTCTTCCGGCCGTGTTGTGGGCCACTTGGCTTGAGAGGAATTGGCACTACTTTCATAATAGCTCTAGGTCGGAGGAGTTCTCCTAAGTGTGGCTAAGGGCTATGTTATCTAGTGGGCTTTTGTGTTGAATGATGTAAAAGATTTTGATGTCTCTGCTTTTTTGGGGATGTAGTTACTGCTGTCCTCTCAGTTGTATTCTTTTCCCTTTGTGTCAATAAATCATTTCATTGCCTCTCAAAAAAAAAGAAAAAGAAAAAAAGAAAAAAGAAAAAAAGTGAGCTTCTTCGATAGCCGGTTTCAAGAACCCGGGAAAAAGAGGACAGGGTCTAGTAGGGAGCCAATTGTCAAAGTTTTGTCATTAACCATTTATATAATCCATGCCCGACTTCTTGAAATAAAGTTGAGATGATGACAACGTTGATGATATGATACGAATGCTAGATAGTTCATGGTGGACATGTCTATCCTTGTGGACATGTCTATCCTTGATTTGGAATGTGTAAATTGAGTCATGTAGCTATGCTAAGAGTTACAAGACATGTACTATGCTGTTGTGAAGGATATTGAGTGACATTACACTGGATAACTAGGTTGCCCATCCTATCACAATATGTTTTCCTTTTAAGTGGTTAAGAGCATGACTGCTACTATCAATGTTCTGAATATCAGTTTTGGCGGCCGCATTGGCCTGGCCTGTATCAGACCTGAATTGGCCAGAATTTTTTTGTCCAAAAAATTGCAACAAAAGAAGTGTCAGAAAGAAGGAACAAAATGGGAAACAGAAGAATCTATCATTTTTTAAGTTCTGAACATGAATTTAACGGTGTATTGAACCATTCTATGGTAAGCATGTTGTCCGTTGCCTTGATATGTTGAGAGTTGAGCTTTTGAGTCTTTGGCTTCTAAATTTGTTCGGTTTAACAAAATTTCTTTGCTGTTCAAAAAAGAAGAAGAAGAAGAAAAGAAAAAAGGAAGTGATGGTTTACCTATTTTTACCAAAACCGTCCAGTATGCTTCAATCCTCAAATCCCACTCAAAATTTCTAATTTGATTGCCAAAACAAGCCTAGATCCAGTTAGAAATGGATTTCTAAGCTCTAAGGTTGAGTTGAAGAAAAAAGAAGAAAAGAGTGAAAATTGAAAAAAAAATCAAAGGGGCATTATAGGCAGATTGGCACAACCAATATGGTGTGCCTGTGCTTGTATTGACCAATATGTGCTGGTACTGCCACAGATTTTTGAGAGAGGCTGTTTCAGCTCCATATCGTGTATCAGAGCTGGCTGATATGGATCTGATAAATATCAGCCAATCTGATATGGACTTTCAAAACCATGCTTACTGTAAGGTGTGTTAGTTACCAACGAATTTTCAGATACTATGATTGGAGTTGGCATTTGGTGAGCCATTACTCTTCATTAACTTATGTATTGCTTTATCTTTAGTAGTCTAATCACTATTTATTTTTAGCATCTAAAATTTTGAAAATTGGCTTCAGGTTGACTCCTATGGCGAGACACATGATATCCAAAAGAATGGATTTGATTTAGGATTGTTTGTTGGGGACTTGGCCTTTGAGGATGATGCTTGCAGGTATTTCCCCATCCTTTTCAATTTTTTTGTGTTCTTTGAATGTAAAGTATGGTAGTTTTTCTAGGGTCATGCATGAAGAGTGGTGTGTCAAGTATCTGAAGTAAATATAGAAAGGATAGAAGTTCCCTTTTGATGATAATGCTAGGTGGTCTTAAAACACTTTGGTAACTTCATAAAGCTCCCTTCCAATTGTATGAAGAAAATTATATTCTATAAATGCGCTACATTCCTTTATTTTTAAATGGTATCCTCTTGGTTGGCAACTGCACTGCTTCTTTCCTTCCTTTCAGTATCTATCTGATTTTATGTTGACAACCATCCAAGACTGGTTTCTTTGTGAATATTGTAGCTGAAAATGCCTTGGATATGTTTTGCGTAGTGATGATGTATCACTGGAGGGGCTACAACAAGAACTAGAAGAATGTAAGAATGACGATGTAAGTACCTTCAGTAGCAATTTTCTTTTCTATTATTTTGCCCTTTTAGTTCTTCATTGTCCATTGATATGGTTGTCACATATGCATTTGATTCTCTACACAAAAATGTAAAGGCCTCCACTGCATTTTTGAAGTAACATGGAAATTTCAAATCCATGTGGGTGATGCTCAATACAATTAGTGTGGTGCTGAAATCTGAGACTTGGCTTCTTCGGGCATCATTGCATTCCCTCAAAGTTAATGAGTTCCCTTGCCAAGGAAGGAATAAATATGCCCTCTCTTTTATCCATTATGTTGATGGATCATGTATTTCTTGTTCTTTTCAAGTGATATCTCATTTACCAATATAAAAGATAAGTGTGATGCTTATTACATTGGGTGCTTTATGCTATCCATATATGAGGTTAGAGCCAGTATTTTAAATATCGACGATATCAGCTGATATATCCCACGATATTTCTTGTATCCCACTTGTGCGATACGAAATGCACGAGTAGTGTGATATATCTCACATGTTCGATCCGGTGAGCATTTATTTATTTATTTTCGATCCTTTTTTTTTTTCTTTTGTAAATCATGTTAAAGCAAAGTCAAATTGTTACAAATCCATATTTTTTCATGTTTTGCATGAAAAATCATGGATTGTGAGCTTCGATTTTGAGATTTGGAGGAGAAGGACCAAGTTGCGGAAAATTGAAAAAAATAAAAAAAATTTCAATTTCTCGCAAATCGGTTGTAATCTTTGTGTCCAAACATAAAATCAAACATGTATGTAACCTGATTTGGTGATTCTTCTTTTGCTTTTGAATGTATTGCTTTTGTTTCCACATGTCTTCTTACATTTATAAATTGTATGAATAAACTTTAAATATACTTGCATCAATTCAGTTAGACAACGCATAGATTAGGACCCCATACATAGAAAACCTATTATGTGCACTTGTTTTTTGTAATGTTTTGATTTGTAAGTGTGTATTGATGTCTTTTTTAACAATCATTGAAATTCCATTGAAAAATTCGACCAATTTTCAATGTTTCCCCATGTTTCCAACAACAGTGATACATTACGCGATACAACCGATATATCCCATGCGATAACCGATATGTATCTGTATTCCAAGGGTGCGATACGTAACGCGATACCGATATTTCAAACATTGGTTAGAGCTTAGTCATTCCTTTGCTGAATTTTATTACACGTGCATGAGTGGTGGCCATGGAGTTGATTGTAGCTATGCAGTGCTCACAGTCTACAATGTAGAACTATGCATTCTGTAATGTTAACAGATGATAGGATTAGGTTTTTGGGACTCTCGTGGTGCCGAGGTCCATGCTATCTTGCAAGGTGTGAAAGAGCTCCAGTTGTGCATCTCAGATTCATTAGAATTAGATGGACTCATCTAATGCTATTAGGTGGGGAGTACTGGCAGGTTTTCTTGGTGGTTAGTGGTTACTGGTTAGTGAATTGGGTTCAGGAGATCAGGGAGAACTGCCTTGTATGTACTCTTTCTTCCTCGTCCTTACAGGGGCCAATGAGTTGGTGGATTCTTCATAGGGAGGAGGTATTCACACTAATTTCGACAGTTAGAGATCATTTTCATTTTTTGAAATCTAGGTTGCATGGTTCTCTCTCTCTCTCTCTCTCCTGATATAAGTTCTTTGTTCCATTAAAGAAAATAATTGCATTTTTTTGTATACGTCTAAGATCTAATTATTTCACAGAAGCATTGTAAAGATAGGTCTGCATATTGGTATATTCATTAGAATTTCAGTAGACACTATCTTCTTCTGGTGTGTTGTTAGTGATGATTATGAGATCAAAATTTCATGTATTTTTATTTCACTTCTGTTTTTTCTTGTAGGTAGTGGCAAATATATTGGCTAAAGGCACAAAATTGCGTGAATATGCAAAGGGTGTTGAAAAGGATGTGCGTCAAGTTGAATTGGACTCAATTCAGGTTGGTGCATTTAAGTTTTAGAGTTTTGTTGTTAGCAATTTCTTTTGGGGAACTGGTGATGCTACAAATCATGTAATCCATTGACTTGGAAAAGCTTCTTAGTAATAGTTCGTAAGTATCAATCTTCTTGTTGCAGTCCTGTTTCAAGACAAGAATGCTCGTTGAGAAGCATAGTACCCATTGCAAAGATTTATTTGGCAGATTCTGTTTCTTTAGTGTACGGAATATAGACAGTTGCTTTCCAATGCCTAAATTGACAGCTTATAGATACATCTCTTGTTCAGTTAGAGACAACTGACATTGGTGACATGTGTACTTGTCAATTATTTAGTCACTGATGTTGGCACCTGAAGCTGCTCTGTAAATAGGAGAAATTTGCAGTTCTTTGAAGGATAGTGACTGAATTAAATGTGATAACTTTTTGCCAGATGTTTTTATCCATGGGTTTGGTGAACTATAGCCTGTTTATATCTCTGCATTGGATGCTTATATTGTTTTCTTTTTACATTGTTAAACCTATGTAGGCAATATTTTGTGGCAAATGTTTCTTGCATGGTAAAATTGGCAGAGGGCCCGAATTTATGTTGGAAACATATATACAATAAGAATCTATGTGATGCATGGTAAAATTGCTCTCCTGATCATCATTCCTAAACACTTTATTCCAGTTAGACCCAGATTACCCACATACTACTATCATCATTTTGCGTGTTAGTACTGGCAAGAGGGGCTTCCCAACTTGACCCCGTTCCTTATGTTTGAACTCCAAAACGTCCAAAAAAATGCAATAAAATTTATCTGTTTGCGCATATTTTATAATCACAATTCTCTATTTTCATGTAAATAATATGTGAGTCATAAGTCGTTTAGAAGGAACCACCTATGATTTAGTGGTGTTCACTATTTTAATAATTTTTAATTATTGTTTTTGTTTTCCAGCTTCGTGCAGTTGTGTTCCCAATTGTACATATTTGTTTAGGATTCTTACCCTTTTCTAATCACACAGGACTACATAAAAGAGAGTGATAACTTGGTGTCCCTACATGATCAAATTCATGATTGTGATGGCATTTTATCACAGATGGAAACTCTTCTCAGCGGATTCCAGGTATCTCAGTGCACATTAGACTTCTTGTTTTTTTATCCCCTTGATCTGCAATTAAAATTTAACAATTCTTTATGTTTGTAGTGATTGCCTGACATGCATGAAAGGCTTGCAAAGAAGATGCATATGCATATTTAGATTATTATCTTAAAAGAACTAAGTGGCAGCAACTTTTATTTTATCAATTTATTGAATGAAGGGTTGATGATGTGCCTTTGTTATGACTACTTTTACCATTCTAGCCCCTACAACCATTTCCCATCTATTGTGACCATGGTGTGTCGTAAAGGCCGTAACAGGGCCGTAAAGGCTGTTACGTAACAGTAACGGTGGCAACCGTTACACGTTATTCGGTCGTAATGGCCATAATAACCATTATGGAAAAATGACCTGTAACCACCGTCCCTGTGAAGGCCATAACAACCTTGTAATGGTTTGTTACGGGGCAGATACATGTTTTTCATATTTTTTTTCTCAACGTTACAGGGCAGATACAAGTTTTTCGGATTTTTCTTTTAATAAAAAAAGAGACCATAATGACTGTTACGAGGGCCGTAATAGCTGTTATGACCCGTATTGTAAAGGTAACGGTGGTGGCGTTATGACCATTGTTAGTCTGTTGCCGTTACGGAATACCTTGATTGTGATGGAATTTCTGCTAGTGTTCTGATGAAATTGTTCCTTTTTAGCGACAATCTCTCTGAAAACTCTTAGTAAACAGTCACCCTCACGATTGGACATCACATTACTGGGCTAAATACCCAATTAAAGTCAACATGAAGACTTGCATTGCCAGTGCCCCACCATTTATACCTCCTCCATAAGGTGAAGATCACACTATCATCAGATTTCCATTAATGTCGAGGTACTCATGCATGCCTCAGGGTTTGTAGTCCTAGAAACGATGAGGAAATTCTATCTTTTCCCATTGGTTTTAGTAAAGAGTGATGACCATGATGCAAACTTCAAAATTTCAAATTCCAGGTCACATCGTATTGTTGTGACTTTTAAGGAAGACTGAGAGATCTGAAACTTGGATACGCATATTTGTCTATGAGAACTGAAGAATTGTTTTACTGTTTGTAAGTTGTGTGTCCCCTTATTTGTCTGTGGCAAATTATGTTGTTTCTCTTCTAATTATCTATTTATTCACTGATGTCAATATTTAACTCATTTGAAAGAGAACTTATTTCTATACAAACTCTTGATATCGTGTCTATACTTTTTGTCATTTTTTTAGGCGATAAAAGATAATTTTATTGAAAAACGCCAAAGACCAAAGATTGCAAGGGAAAAGACAAAAATGAAAGAAAAGAGAACACACTACAGATCTAACCAGCTATCTGGAAATTGAGTAACAGGGAAAACATTAGTTGCATACGTCCACTCAGTTACATTCATTTTTGCCCTATAAAAAACTTCAAAAAAGAAAAAGAAAAAGCGGCCCCTTTAATGTTGAAAGCAGAGATTATTTCTCTCCAACCAAATACTCTGAAGCCCTGCTAATAAGCATAAATTCCATATGCGCTTCCCACTCTTACTCTTTCCACCTTCATGCCAAGCCAAGAAAAACTGATCAATCGATCTTGAAGAGACCCATGAAAGTCTGAATAGGTTGAAGAAGCTGGACCACATCTTTGATGCAAAGAGGCAATGAATGAATAGATGATCAACTGACTCATCATCACTATAACATAGAAGGCACACATTAGGCAATATCAAGTTGCACCTTCGAAGATTATCAACTGTGAGGACCTTTCTCCTACCCACCTACTATGCAAATGCGGCCACCTTAAAAGGAGCACCATATCGCCAAAGAAACGTTGTATGACACTCGGAAGATTAGACATGAAATAAATCAGAAGATTAGACATTGATAATTTCTTTCCAAATCGTTCAATCACTTCATTCTATAAATGTTTGGGCGGCTTTGCAATGCATAAGGGGAGCCCTAAATATGAGGAAGGGAAAAAGCCTGCTCTACATCCAAAACGTGCTGCATAAGCCTCAATCTCCTCCTTTAAGAGCCCAACTCTCAAAATTTCTCTTTTACTTATGTTAACTTTTAAGCCCAAAACTACCTCGAAACATGTAATTATGGCCCGGAGGTTATCAATTTTCATTTCATCTGCCTTGCATAATAATAAACTGTCATCCACATATTGTAAATGAGAGATTTAAAAATATGAATTATCCACCCAAAAGCCTTCCACTAGACCTGCCAACACCCCTTGTTCAATCATCCTCCCTAATGCCTCCATTACCACTACAAATAGATAAGGTGATTATGGATCACCTTGTTGCAAACCTCTAGAAGATGAAAAGTATCCGCTGGGAGCTCCATTTACCAACATTGAGTACTTTGGCAATCGAATACACACTTGCATTCAAGCCCTCCATTTCTCCCTGCATCCCATACGTTGTAGCATAGTGTCGAGAAAGTTCCAATCTACATGATCATAAGCTTTTTCAATATCTAGCCTACAGACAATGCCCCTCGATTCTTTCCTTTTACAAGAGTCAATATAGTCACGAGCTATAAGAACATTATCTGCTATTTGTCTGCCTTTTACAAATGCCCCTTGAGATCTTGAAATCACCTCACTAAGTACCAAGTTGAATCTTAACGCCAAAATCTTTGCTAGGATCTTGTACAGGCCCACTAAGAGGTTGATCGACCTAAAATCCCTTAAGCATTCTGCCCCCTCTTAGAGATTAAGACAATAAATGTCACCCAGAACTCTGTAGCCAAGTGACCCAAATAAAAAATTCTTGAATAAAATTGATCAAATCGTAGTTCATTGAACCCTAGAAAATTTGAAAGAATGCGAGTGGGAAACCACCGTGAGCCTTATCACTCCCTAACTCTGAAACTGTCCTTTTAATTTCTTCCTCTAAATCCGACCTTTCTAATGGTTCCGCGAAAGGGATAAGGATGCGAAAGAGAGATTATCAAGAGACGGCCTCAACCATTCTTCCCTTCTGAGCAAATTTTTATAAAAATTAACAATTGCTAAGCATACTTTATCCTTACCTTCAATTCTGATGTAGAGCGGGTCGCGGACAATTTCATGGCTAAGATGGATCAGAAAAGGCACGGTCGGCGACAGAAGTGATCCGGACCATCGGACCTTAGATCGGGCGTATCTCACAATCCGGAATGAGTTATCCGACGTAAAATATATGATTTTGGGGTAGAACGAGCTACTTTAGCCAACCAACCCCGCTACGCCGGGTTGCGCAGCCCGGATTTGCGAAAAACCCCCTGATCGACGGTCGTTTTCTCGTTTTAATTTTGTTTTTACTATAAATAGTAAGTTTTAGTTTGAGTATAACTTTTCATCCGTTGGGCTTTAGGAGTTGTGTCCAACATGAAAAGTGCTTAGGATAATTAGGAGAACGGTTTGTTGAAGCCAAATAGGACACTTACTATTTTTGGCCGAAAACCTTGCGCACTAGTAGACATCGTGACCGTCTATAAATAGTAAGTTTACTATTTATAGTAAGTTGCGAATTCTAGGAGTTTTAGTTGTAGTATGAGTCTGATTTCTTTCATGTTGCTTGGTTCCCTTATTTAAAGGGGTGTAAACTCGTTTTTAATTATTCATCAATCAATTTCGAATTTATTAGAATTATTTCTATTTTCCTGCTTTCTTTCCTCGTGGATTCGAGAAGTCTCTGTGAGGAGTCCAGAGAAGCTCCGTGGATTCGGAGTAGTTATCCTTGAGGAAGACGGTGATCGACCTCATCACGTTCATCCCTGCGTCAATTTGGTATCAGAGCGAGGTTTTCCCTCGGGCCGATGGCAAACAACGAAGGTATGAATCAAAATCCTGTGGACGATGATCCAGGAATTCGTTATCTTTCGGAAAGAATGGAAGCTTTCCATCGGGAGAGTCAGTTGACCATGCAAGGGCTGCAGGCAACCCTCGACCGTCTTGCGGATGCGCTACTTCCGCCCCGAGCCCTAGGTGGTGCTCCACCACCTATGGTCGCGCCACCACCCGTGGTTGCTGTACGACGTGACCCTGATTATCGCAGAGCACTACCAGCGGTAAATCGTAGGGCTACACCAGATGATTCTAGTTCCAGCGACGAGGACATTAATGAGGGTTTTGATCGACGACCAGTCCATGGAGGCGATCGTCTAGATCGTGCTGAAAGAGACTATCGAGGTAAGGCTGAACTTTCTAGTTTTAACGGTTTATTACGTATCGAAGATTTTCTCGATTGGTTAGCCGAAGTAGAGAGATATTTCGATTATATGGATGTGCCAGACCATAAAAGGGTGAAGTTGGTAGCGTTTAAATTGAAATCTGGTGCTTCTGCATGGTGGGAACAATTGCAACTCTCACGAGCCCGCCAAAACAAGGCGCCCATCGCATCATGGCCTCGGATGAGACGTCTTCTTCGTTCACGATTTCTCCCCAGTGATTATGAGCAGATATTATTCCAGCAATACCAGAATTGCCGATAAGGAAATCGAACTGTTACAGATTACACTGAAGAATTCCAGCGGTTGGCTACACGAAACGATTTGTCAGAATCTGAGTCACAGAAAGTGGCACGATTTATAGGTGGGTTGCTACCGGTAATTCAGGATCGAGTTCAGATATACCCAGTCGGGACCGTAGATGAAGCAGTTCAATTGGCAGGAAGGGCAGAAACGCAGCTTGCAAGAGCTCCTGCTCGTCTCTATCCTTCAAATCGACCCCCTATGACAGGTCCCACACAGGATCCAGTGCTGGCTCGAGGAAAAGATCCGGTAGGAGAACGTCCTCAACCTCCTCCACCCGCGAACCGTGATACGGGGAGCGGACCATCCAGACCTCAACGGGCAGCACCCACAACAGCGGGCCCTAGTAGAATTCCGAATCCTTATGCTCGGGCAAGGCCGAACAATTGTTACCGCTGTGGCCAACCAGGCCACTTATCAAACACTTGTCCTCAACGTCCGGCAGCGCACTTGACTATAAACGAAGGGGGCACTGAAGATGAGGCCGTGGAAGAGGATCATGGCTTTAATGAATATGAACAAACCACTGAAGAAATAGCAGGTGGCGATGAAGTGACAGGCGAAGATCGTGGCGAATCTCTCGTTGTGAGGCGACTACTGTATACCCCACGAAAGGAATTACATCCACAGCGGCACAATATATTTCGTACTCGGTGCACTGTCAGCGGAAAAGTCTGTGATGTGATCATAGACAGTGGTAGCAGCGAGAACATCATCTCAAGAGTGATGGTGGATAAGTTGCAGCTACCAACGACGAAACATCCTTCCCCGTACTCAATAGGCTGGATAAAAAAAGTGAACGAGACGAAGGTAACTGAACAATGCACTATCTCATTTTCAATTGGTAAACATTATAAGGATCAGATACTTTGTGACGTGGTTGACATGGAAGCCTGCCATATGCTACTCGGTCGACCCTGGCAGTCGGACCGTGATGCGACCCATCGGGGGCGAGACAATGTCTACATATTCTTCAAGGATAGTCGAAAAATAATCCTTGCTCCTATGGCACCAAAGAACCACCCTGAAGCCTCTAAAGTGGAGAGGAGTTCTCTCTTGACCATTCGGGATTTCATAGAGGAGTCCAAGGAAACCGGCGAGGTATATGCCATAGTGGTGAAGGGCGAGAAGGAGGAACCCTCAAACATCCCTCCAAGCTTAAGACTGTTACTAAACGAATTCAAAGAAGTCTGGCCTGAAGATTTACCTGATGGATTGCCCCCCATGAGAGATATCCAACATCACATAGACCTCGTCCCTGGGGCAATCGCCCTCATTATCGGATGAGTCCGAAGGAGTGTGAGATACTTCAAGGGCAAGTGGAGGAATTGATCCGTAAGGGTCTATTGAGAGAGAGCATGAGCCCATGTGCTGTACCAGCATTATTAACGCCAAAAAAGGATGGAAGCTGGCGCATGTGTGTCGACAGCCGAGCAATTAACAAAATTACTATTAAATATCGGTTTCCAATACCACGGTTGGACGACATGCTCGATATGTTAGAAGGGGCTAAAGTGTTCTCTAAACTCGATCTAAAGAGTGGGTACCATCAGATTCGTATTCGACCCGGCGATGAATGGAAAACGACATTCAAGACAAATGAAGGGTTATATGAGTGGCTAGTCATGCCTTTCGGCCTATCGAACGCACCAAGTACTTTTATGCGTTTGATGAATCAAGTTTTAAAACCGTTCACTGGCCGATTTGTGGTAGTATATTTTGATGACATATTGATATATAGCCAGGATGAGGCGGAGCATAAGAAACATCTCAGGCAGGTGCTGCAGGTCCTACAAGACAACAAGTTGTACCTCAACTTGAAAAAGTGTAGTTTTTTAACTAACAGCCTGTTGTTTTTAGGATTTGTTGTAACGTCCACAGGAATTCGGGTGGACGATGAAAAGGTGCGAGCTATTAGGGAATGGCCGATCCCGACAAACATTCATGAGGTGAGGAGTTTTCACGGATTGGCGACTTTCTATCGTCGATTTGTGCGAGATTTTAGCACCATAGTCGCGCCAATAACGGACTGCATGAAAAAAGGGCCGTTCCAGTGGACCGATAAAGCTGATAAGAGCTTTCATGAGATCAAGCATCGTTTGTCTACAACACCGATCTTGGTACTTCCTAATTTTGATAAATTATTTGAGGTGGAGTGTGACGCTTCATATGTCGGAATAGGAGGAGTATTATCACAGGAAGGCAGGCCGGTAGCCTTCTATAGCGAGAAGCTTAGTGAAGCCCGAAAGAAGTGGTCGACTTACGAGCTTGAGTTGTACGCAGTTGTTCAGGTGCTGCGACATTGGCGGCATTATCTGATTCAGAGGGAGTTTGTTCTGTACACCGACCATCAGGCATTAAAGTTTATTAATAGTCAGACTAACGTGAATCGTGTGCATGCTAGATGGGTTGCGTTTTTACAGGAATTTACGTTTGTTCTGAAGCATAAGTTAGGTCAGCAGAATAAGGTGGCTGATGCACTTAGCCGTCGTGCGTCACTACTTGTTACGGTGAGCAATGAGGTGGTCGGCTTTGACTGTCTCAAGGAGCTATATGCCGAGGATAAAGACTTCAAAGATTCCTGGTTAAAGTGCCAAGAAGGTCACCCCAGTGACTTTCATATACAGGATGATTTTCTCTTTAAAGGGAATCGATTGTGCATCCCCCAAAGTTCTCTAAGGGAGCAGATTATTCAGGAACTACATGGAGGTGGCCTCGGTGGACACCTTGGGCGAGACAAGACGCGAGCTCTTGTGGAAGAGCGGTATTACTGGCCGTAATTAGTACGTGATGTGGGAAGAGCCGTACAACGTTGTCATACTTGTCAGACCTCCAAGGGACAATCTCAGAATACGGGCCTCTACACCCCGTTACCTGTGCCTGACGGTCCTTGGAAGGATTTATCAATGGACTTCGTACTTGGTCTTCCACGAACACAGCGCGGCATGGATTCGGTGTTCGTAGTGGTCGATCGTTTCTCCAAGATGGCGCACTTTATCCCATGCAAGAAGACCCTTGATGCAGCACATGTGGCGAATTTATTCTTCAGGGAGGTCGTACGGCTACACGGGGTCCCTAAGACCATTACTTCTGATCGTGACACGAAGTTCATTAGCCACTTTTGGCAGACTTTGTGGACTCGATTCGATACACGACTTCAATTTAGCAGTGCTTACCACCCACAGACTGATGGGCAGACCGAAGTTGTGAATCGTACTTTGGGAAACCTCCTTCGATGTATTTCAGGAGAGAAACCGAAGCAGTGAGATTTGGCCTTGTCTCAAGCGGAGTTTGCATTCAACAACATGGTGAACCGCTCGACAGGGAAATCTCCGTTCCAGGTTATTTACGGACGAGTACCTCGCCACACACTAGACTTGGTCCCTCTGCCCAAGCTCCAAGGCATGAGTATTGCAGCAGAACATATGGCAGACAGGATCATGGGTATTCATGCGGAGGTGCAGACTAAGCTACATGCCTCGAACGAAAAGTACAAGGAACAAGCGGACAAGCATCGTCGACAAAAGGTGTTCGAGGTGGGCGACCAAGTAATGGTCCATTTGCGAAAAGAAAGATTTCCGACCGAGATGTACAACAAGCTGAAGAATAAGAAGATTGGACCGGTACCGATCATCCGAAAGATCAATGACAATGCTTATGTTGTTGATCTTCCAGATGACATGGCGATCTCACGGACTTTCAACGTTGCGGACCTGACCGAGTATCATGAACCAGCGCAGGAGGAGAACTCGAGGACGAGTTCTTTTCAAGTGGAGGGGACTGATGTAGAGCGGGTCGCGGACAATTTCATGGCTAAGATGGATCAGAAAAGGCACGGTCGGCGACAGAAGTGATCCGGACCATCGGACCTTAGATCGGGCGTATCTCACAATCCGGAATGAGTTATCCGACGTAAAATATATGATTTTGGGGTAGAACGAGCTACTTTAGCCAACCAACCCCGCTACGCCGGGTTGCGCAGCCCGGATTTGCGAAAAACCCCCTGATCGACGGTCGTTTTCTCGTTTTAATTTTGTTTTTACTATAAATAGTAAGTTTTAGTTTGAGTATAACTTTTCATCCGTTGGGCTTTAGGAGTTGTGTCCAACATGAAAAGTGCTTAGGATAATTAGGAGAACGGTTTGTTGAAGCCAAATAGGACACTTACTATTTTTGGCCGAAAACCTTGCGCACTAGTAGACATCGTGGCCGTCTATAAATAGTAAGTTTACTATTTATAGTAAGTTGCGAATTCTAGGAGTTTTAGTTGTAGTATGAGTCTGATTTCTTTCATGTTGCTTGGTTCCCTTATTTAAAGGGGTGTAAACTCGTTTTTAATTATTCATCAATCAATTTCGAATTTATTAGAATTATTTCTATTTTCCTGCTTTCTTTCCTCGTGGATTCGAGAAGTCTCTGTGAGGAGTCCAGAGAAGCTCCGTGGATTCGGAGTAGTTATCCTTGAGGAAGACGGTGATCGACCTCATCACGTTCATCCCTGCGTCAAATTCTTTCCCCATCTACCGATAAACTTCTTATTTTGTTGACCCGCACCTATGCACTTGCCATTGCGTGAAAATATTTTGTGTTTTTGTCTCCCTCTTTCAGCCAAACCACGCGAGAACGTTGTCTCCACTTGATTCCTCTCTTAGCCTTGAATTATTTTGCTTTGTAAACCTCTCTCCATGCCCTCTCCTCTTGTGACAGCTCTTTGGATTCTTCTTTTATATCAAGGGCCTGAATATCTTGAAGTGGCTTGGCCGATTCCTCTTCATGAGGCTTAGACACCTCCTTTTTCCACACCACAATTTTCTTTTTTAGTAATTTCATCTTCTGAAATAAATGAAAGCCTGCATATCCATCCATCTCAAATGAAGCCCCACCATTCTCTAATTTCTCTGCAAAAACAATCCACTTGTAACCAGGCTAGCTCGAATCTGAAAGGCCGAGGACCCCAATCCTCTTCTTCCACTTCTAAAATAATTGGGTAGTGGTCAGACACTGGTTTTGTCATTTTCTATGTATGTGTACTTGATATGGTTTACTGTTTCTTGCAATTGTATTCTTTCAGAAAAAGAACAGGTTGCTTGTTGTTTTATTACTTCAACTTTAAAGATTCCTTGTATCTCTAATGAGATTGGTTTATATGGTTGTTGTCTCAGTATTTCGACCTTCAGGTTCCTTGTGTTTAAATAAGACTCGATTATTCTGCTCAATGCTCATTATGCTGAATATTTTTCTAATACAATTGGACTTCTTATCATTGAAATCATTAATATTTACAGAAATCTTGTGCTAGGCTGAGATTGGTTCCATAAGTTCAGAAATAAAAAGTCTTCAGGAGAAGTCCATGGGTATGGGTCTGAAGCTGAAAAATCGCAAGGTATGAAGTTTATAATCATGTCTACTTTGTACTTTCTATTAAAGCTCAAACACAAGTTCTCTGGTTTTGGTATTTATGAGATTGCTGAGTGGATCTCATGTAAACAAGAGGCCCAAACTTAGTCATGTCCTGTCTCATATTTGATATTACTCATCTGTGGAAAATGAAAACTCAATCATTAATGCAAAAGACAATACCTACTTTATCATAGTTTTAAGGATATCACAAAAATATCTTGAAAAATCAGATTTTATCAACATCATATAATGCCAATGTTTTTATTATGGGTCCATGCATACATAATTTTACCTTCTGTTTAGCCTCGAGTTCCTGAATTGACAAGCACTATCTTTGTGTTTCGCAGGCGTTTGGAAACCTAAGAACATGCTCTTTATCTAATTATAATGAATATGATGTTGTGGTTCTGTCCGCATGTATATAGTTCGTCTTCTTGTATCTTCTATGTTAATACTATTGAGTACTTCTGTTGAAACTAATGCAAACCAGCTGATGCATTGGGAGCATCATATTCTTTTCAAGGAACAGAAAAGTTATTGGTTTTCTCACACATTGTATGAACTTGGTGACTCTGCTATTACCATTATTCTGTTAGATTCTCCTAAGGTCCATTTCAACAGTCATATTCTCATCAAGTCTGATACATTTAAGCTCGCCTTCAAGAAATGAATAAACATCTGGAGTTCTCTACTTTCAATTGGTGATGCTGTGGCAATTTAATTTTGGATGCATTCAGCTTGTGGCTCTCAGCAGTCGACTCTTTCAGTTGAGGTACTGGGTTCTCTACTGGTAGTTTTGGTCAAGGAGTTGGCTGAGGGTAGGAGGGTATGAAAATTGGAACAACAAAAAAAGACTCCATATCAATGCTGCACTCCAAACAAAGCCTCCACTAATAACTTATAGATGATAGGAGTTGCTGCAGCATACCTTTAGAGTAGTTGCCATGTTTATGACATGATGTTTTGCTTGTTGAGCAGCAAACTAAGAAAACAGTATTCTCGGATGCGCAGGCAGGACATGCATGGGCTAGGATTGATAGTATGTAGTTGTTGATTCTGTATGGAAAATTCCACATAAAAAAAAAAAAAGAATTATAAATGGCTGTGGTGAAGTTTAATAAATAGGCAAGCAACATGCTCCTAAAACAAGCTAATACTGCATTTTCATCCTGTCAGTTTGTTCTTATTCATTTTGTGATTCTATTCCAGCTTATATGGATTTGGTAATTGATATTTTACTCATTTCAGGTAGCAGAGTCGAAATTGGCGAGATTCGTTGAAGACATTATTGTCCCCCCAAGGATGGTTGACATAATTGTTGATGGGGAGGTAGTTTTCACTTCAATTTCAATTCATCCATTCTTCTCTTCCAAACAGTGATATTTTTGCACCCAGTGTGCATGCTGGCATTTTGCATCTTCTTTATGTTTCTTGTGATGTTCCTGTGCTTTTGTTTGTGGTATTTTATCAACTCATAAATCTTAAACACATAGCTACTATTGATTGAAGGAATGTAACAATGCGAATGGCAATTGATTTCAGTCTGGTTTAGGACTTACATCCAGGGAGGGGATGATGAAGCATATGCTATTGTCACTTGAGATATAATAGTCTATGCTGAATTGTTTTTCCTTGAAATTCACCATCCAATACGGTGGATGTTTTCCTTTAGTTCATTCAAATCATGGTCAACCTTTCCAATCCACTCCAAGCTCTTTCAGGCCTTGCAAGTGGTGTTGCTTATCGTGCCCAGGTTAGAGCTTAGGAGTGAAATCTTGATGAAGCCATGTCAAGTTTTCTAATCCCCTACACATTCCATGAAGTTAGGAAGCTTCCACTCCTTTCCATAATTAACAATCATATAAAGGGAAGTTATATGTTTGCCATGAAGTCTGCTCCTTAGAATAGCTGTCTACTTCCTATTATTTACTGACCTTACCTTTAGATAATGTCTGTTCCTTAAACGTTTAAAGAGACCTAATAATGGAATTTGTGTGCTGGACTTGGCGACTTGCCAAGTGACTCACCACTAACACATGCCAACCTGGCATGCTTGTGTGAGATCCAAGCTTCTCATCAAGCTGGCCCCACTGTGTATATTCTTTTTTCTTTTCTTTTTTTTAATAAGGGTAATGGAATTTTATTAAAGGCTCACCGAAAACTGGTAAGAAAAGAATACACAGGAGCAAAACAAAAACAAACAAAAGAAAAAGAGGAGGGACTAGCTGTCAGGAGAATTGACAACAGAAGCCCACTCCAAGACGAGAGCTGAGACTCGAGAGAGAGTTGAGTCAACAGAAGAATAGGAGTCTTTAGAGCAACGCCTGTTCCTCTCGTTCCACACCACACCCACCATACTACTGTGTAGATTCTTCTGCCCAAAAAAGGTCATTCTTCTCATCAGGTGGGCATGCATGTACAAAAGAATGGAATGTTAAAAAAGATTGGCCAACGCTTCCACATTCAACCTACATGTGTGGCCCACCTGAAAGGACCTTCCTGATCTTTGGGTGAGGGAATGTACATGGTGGGGCGCATGCTGCGGCATCTGATGAGCAGCTTATGCCACGTCGGTCTGACTGAGTGGTGATCTAGATGGTAAGAGGGCAAAGCCAATTGTTAGATGGAAATTACTTCCACTCTGGATGAAAATTGAACTTTAATGTGAGCTGGATTGGAAACCCAGGACTTTCAAGTATTGGCAGGGTGACCCAAAATGACAAGGAGGAAATTTCCTGTCATCCAATAGGTGGAGTTGACTCAAATGAGGCAGAGATTAGAGCACTAGGGGAGGGACTTAGAATCTTGTCCACATCTTTCGAGGGAATGTTGATAGTGGAAGGAGGTCCACAAAATACAATCGAATGGTGCTGGATGATCTTGAGGCTTGGAGACTTTTTCCCGTAGTGGACGAGACTAGAGAATTTGTGTCAAGAAGAATAGTTTCAATTTATCACACATTAAGAGTGACAAACAAGATGGCGGAGTTCCTACTAGGAAGGTTGTTCCAAGGTCTTTGATATGTGTCAAGCTATCATTACCTCTCCATTGGAAGTTTCTTCGTTGCTTTTCTGTTTCAATTAACATTTCTTTTAACCCCAAAGAATGATGTACTTAGTCTTCCACTACTCTAATACCACTCCTACTAGTGGAGCCTATCAGTTAGCCTGGATGTCCCTCACTCCCATTGCCTGAGTCACCTATTTTTGAGTCAAAAACTGTGCAGCACATGCATTGTGCATGACACATGGCTTGTTGTTCCATCTGAAAAATGAATCCCTGCTAGCTTTGCTGGCTTCTGCTAACCACAGGGCCCCATCACTTTCTATTCCAGTCATTTGCCTAAATGGGTATTAGCATTAAACACATGCAAATTCTGCACACTTCTCCAAACATGTTCGTTCCTCTACATTACATTACAACCTTTTGGTGTTCCTCATTTTATTCTACGCCCATTTATATTCATTCCACAGTGACAGGTCCATGTGATTACTGGTCACAAAAGTGGGCAGGTCCTTGTAGTTCCACATACACTCTTTCAAGATTTTGTTCCTGCTTTTAGGGTATGTTTTGTTTTGTACCGGCTAATAGTTACTGAAATAGGCATCAAACATGAGAATAGAAGACTCAGTGATCTTATCATGTCATTAATTTATCAGACCTTCTAAAAGGTTTCTGCTATTTTCCCCCCTAATGAATCCTTATATTTGACTGCAAATTGTTTTTCAGTCCCACACTTGCCAGCCCATGGTTTAAAACATCTCTTGATACTTGCTGTTTTCTTGAAATATCAATGAGAAACATTTTTGAATGTATTGCCCTATGTGGCACTAAAACTGATTATTTTTTGCACCTATAATGATACATAGTTGTATTATCTGATACCTGGATGATACATACTGATATTTACCTAGTGTGTATCATCTGATACCTGTATGATATACACTGAAATTTATCATTTTTGGAGCTGGCCGAGGTGTGGTCCAATACCAATATTTCAAACTGTGTGCCAACCAGGTCTGGTAATTTTGTGTAACTTCGGTTAAAGATGAATTTACTAGTTAGCATTCTGAAAATGTCAGATCTTTTTTCTTTTTTTTTTTGTCGAAAGATAACTGCAATTTATTGGAGAAAACTCGCAGAGCAAGGAAACCATTGTTAACTGAATGGAAGCATTCTGAAACTGTCAGATCTTGATTGCAACTTAATACAATGTTCAGGAATGAAACCATTGTTAACTGAATGGAAGCATAAATCAGCTTAGGTCAATGCAATTTCTGGTTTATCACATGTGCAACTTCACAAATTTACCGAGTGCTTACTGCATACTGATTTTCTACCTTAGATTTACTCTTCAATATTGCCAGTATGTTCAAGCGCATCCACTAAAATTCTTTTAGTTCTAAATTTTCAGGTATATTTTGCATCCAATGTTCTGAATGTGGAGTTTATTTGTGCTTTGCTTGGTATTCTGTTGCTATGCAGCATATAAGAATAACAATTATGACTTTCTTTTGCAGGTGAATGATGAATATATGAGAACACTTGAGTTGCTAAGTAGGAAGCTCAAATTTGTTGAAGTGGACTCTATGGTCAAATCGTCAAAGGCTCTGAAAGATGTTCAGCCTGAACTGGAAAAACTTCGGCAAAAGGCAGTCTCAAAGGTCATCAAGTAGATCAGTAGATGCATGTTGGTTTTGTATTACTCTGGCTATTACATGTGTATTTCATCTATATGCATGTTCTATTTGTATTATTCTGGCTATTACACGTGTATTTCATTCTGATGAATGGATCATGTGTTTTATACCTTCCCTAATTAGCTTGCTCTGAATAATTTAATTTTGATTTCCATGTTAATGTTAGGTTCGTTTGAGTTTGCATGTTTAATTTTATCTTCTATTAATGCCTTGACTACTCCAGCAAACATATGGTAAACACCATCTAAGTAGGACGTGCAAAATTTTCATATGCATAAATATTGTTGTGCCTGTTTGATTTAGTATGTCCATAAGTTACATGTCCGCTTTATATCTACAAACATAATAGATGGAACATCAGATTTTATTTATATTTTCACATGGAACAGTATTTTATTTATATTTTCCCTGCCTATATCGCATGTAATTTGTTGTAGTTTGCAGAAATAATTATGAATATTTGGAAGTTCTTGACCTGCTATCCATCTTTGTGCAGGTATTTGACTTCACTGTTCAAAAGCTTTACGCCTTGAGAAAACCCAAAACAAATATTCAGATCCTACAACAAAGCGTTCTTCTAAAATACAAGTGAGTTTTTTTTTTCCTTCTCCTGAGGATTGATCAAATTCTTTCTTTATGCCCGGTACCTCTTCATTATATATTCTACGTGTTATCAATTGAAAAAGGAAACAGCTTAAGTTTTTCCAGGCATCGATTTTTGTGTGACTTCTCTTTTATGATTAATACATCACCAAAATTCCATCTGAGTTTATAATCTTTCAGACTTTCACTGTAGTTTATTTGATTTTTATTCAATTTCACAATGGCAGTGGGCTTTATATTGTATTTGAGGTAAATTATCAGTCTAGTTTGATGAGATTGTATTAATCATATTTATTCTTTTATTCATCATTTTTTTGGGGGCAGGCCTGTTTATTTAGAGAGAATCAATATGAAATGGAAAACGCCTCTAGAATCCTCAGGGAAATGAAGAAAACCACGGAAGACAACAGTTATTCCGTTATTTTGGTTATGGGTGTTGTTTTTCATGAAAATGTTAAGAGGTCAATGGTTAACCAGTGAGAGCCATCTCTCGTAACCTTGGGAAATCTGCATTTAACAATTTCTTTTTTCTTGGAAAGAATTTTTACACGTCTTTTGAGGAAAATCTTGGAAAAGGAAATTGGTTCCCCCTCTTTTTCTCAAACTGAGGAAACTGTCACATCGGGGGAATTTGTATTCTTTTCCACAGTTTTCTCTTTAAACAAACAGACAAAAATGAAATAAAACAAGCTTGATACCCTAACAAAATTTTGTTTAAAAGAATAAGTGCAAATACTTGATATTATTAGTTTGTGAGGTACAAAACCGAAAAGGAAAAGGCTGAAAGTACTATTATTATCTGGACCATGCCTATTTCCAATGTTTAAATCTCTCGACTCTAGAATCTTCCTCTAAACCTCCAATTTAGCATGCCCAGTATATTCCTCAAAGTCGGCGGGTTTTGTGGTCGGTATGGGAAGAAAGGAATAGGAGATGCTTCAATGGAATATCAAAGTTGGCGGGTTCAACAATCCAGAAAGTTCAGCAGTACTTGGCAGAATGGGTTTCTAATTTTGTTACTGTAAAGGATTGTAATTTGTTTTGTTTCAGAGGTCTTCCCTTTTGCTAGCTTTAATCAATATAGTTTCTGTTACCTTTATATATATATATATATATATATATATATATATATATATATATATATATATATATATAAGTAATTTGTTTCGTACAATCCAAAATGGATGGAGAGATAAATAAGAAGGCTCTTAATAATACTAGATTTGGGTGGATGAGGTGGAGAGATGCCTCTTGAACAATGTTTTCCGTATTTATCGTGTAATGTATCACACCCTTGGGATATGGATAAATATTGGTTATCACACAGGATATATCGGTTGTATCGTGTAATTTATCGCTATTGTTGGGAAAACATGAGGAAATGTTGGGAAATTGGTCAAATTTTTCAATGAAACTTCAGAGATTGTTAAAAAAGACACCAATAGACACTTAGAAAAAAAAATAAAATAAAATCACAAAAAACAAGTGCACATGATAGGTTTTATTTGTATAGGGTCCTAATCTATGCGATGTCTGATTGAACTGATACAACTATATTCAAAGTCAATTAGTAGAATTTATAAATGTAAGAAGACATGTATGGAAACACAAGCATTACTTTAAAAGCAAAAGAAGTAGAAAACTAGAAATATACCTGTGAATTTCGAAAAAAAAATAATTTAAAGCATTTTTTAATTAATTTTTTTCTTAAAAATCCCCAAATTGCTAAGAATGTGTAGATCAAGTTATATACATATTTGATTTCGTGTTTGGACACTAACATTGCAATTGATTTGGGAAAAATTAGGGAAATTTTGATTTTTTTTCCAATTCCGCAACTTGGTCCATCTCTCTAAAACCTTGAAGTTGAAGCTCCAAATCCATAATTTTTCATGTAAAACACGAAGAATCATGGATTTCTTACCATTTGACACTATTATATATATATATATATATATATATATATATATATATATATATATATATATATATATATATATATATATATATATATATATATAAAGAAGAATCAAAACTAAAAAAATATGCACCTTTTAGAATCTGGCCCCAAGAAGCTTCAAATCATGATTTTAGAGAAATTTCAAAGCTTCTCTTCCAACAAACTAGAGTGGCCTGGTCAAAATCACCTTACAATGTACTAGGAAGATTTTATTATTATTTTTAATCGATATTTGTGTATTTTTGATGATTTTTCTGACAAAATAGAGCCGATTTCCTTTTATCTGTTTTGATATCGCACTCGATATCAATATATTGTATGATACATTAAGAATTTATAAAGGGCGAGTGTAGATATATGGCGATACTGTGCGATATATTGCACGATACCCTGGAAAATGAATATTAAAGCTGGGTTTCATATCGCCTAGCTGCAATAACCGATATATTGGTGATATCGCAAGATACTGAAAATGCTTCCCTTGAATATTGTGGGATGCTGCATGTTGTTGAAACTATGTGACCTTTTGATCTTTCTGGAAATTTACCATGATATAAAACATCTGCTGACATTGGTAATAATTATAACCATGTCAGGAGGAGGAGCTGACCTTTTGGGATTTTGCACTAGAAAGATATTAGCTCCCCCCAAGTCGCAGCTTTCACTTGGTCGCTAGGGAGAAAGAAAATTTTGACGATTGATAACTTATATAAACGATCTATGGTCATTCCGAATAGATTCTACCTTTATGAGCAAACAGCGGAGTTAGTTGATCACTCGTTCATTTTCTACTCTTTCATGTCTAAGGTGTGGTACCATTTCTTATCTTCCTTCAACTTGTCATGGGTTATGAACTTATGTCTAGCAACTTGAGAGACCTATGGGCGTGGCATGGAGGAGGTTTGGGTATAAAGGAAACCTTTGGCACATGATTCTCTCAACTGTTTGGTGGGTAGCATGGAATAAGCTCTGTTTCAACAATGTTTCGCACTGCGTTGATTCTGTTATTTCTTTCACTAAGTCTTTTGTTTGTTATTGGGCTTCCATCCTAAAAAGCGTTGACAGATAGCTTTTCTTGAATCCTCTCATTTCCTTTCTCCTCTTTTTTGGGCTCTCCCTCCCCGTTTGTATTCTTTTTTCATTGGTTGTTGCTGGCGTGCCTTTAATAAATGCCCATTACTCTTCAAAAAAAAAAAAAAAAAAAGTATAGGGCCTTAGGCAGGAATGATTTGTGAGAATGGAAATCAGGGCTTGTTCACATCTGAGGGTAGGGCCTTAGGAACAATTCACTAAACCAGATTCATAAAGCCCATCCCAAATGGCTTGAAGTGCTGGTGAAATACATATGTGCATTCAGTTCATAAAGTGGCGACATGTGTTTTTGTATACATTCAGTTCATAAAGTGGTGACTTGTGTTTTTGTATGGCCTTCTTTAGGATCATTTTTAATTTGATAGTTACTTTTGGTGATTCGTTGTTGTGAATTTGAAACTATAGGTATGTGGTTCTTTTTCTTAAAGAACATGGCAAGGAGATTTACAGCGAGGTTCGTGGCGCCTATATTGACACAATGAACAAGGTAATACAGAATTAATGTTCACAAAAACCAAACTCTTATGCTTGTATGACAATAGAAAGGTTGGTAAATTACATGCTTGGCTATGTAAAGAGGGATAATTTATTGTACTCTCACAATGATAAGAATACAAGCACTTGGAGAAACGTTCTTCCCTGCAATTGTGAAACTGAATGCTGGTACTTCATCATGTGAATCACTTCTTGTGCTTTCTTTAATCTGTTGTTAGACTTTTTCAACATTCACTCGAATACTTTTATATCAATTTTACGTTTCAAAAAAACAAAAACTTATATATCAATTTAGGGCCTGTTTGGATTGAACATGAACTATGGGAATGCTGGGGTAAGCAAAAAAGTGACATAAGTGCGAGGTAAACTGACATCAACACTAGGGGAAGCAAACCCTTTCAACCTGTTTATTTTGCTATAGAAAAGTGCTGGAAAGTGCTTTTCATTTGTATTTGAATCAGTGTTTCAAATAGCGCCCGTAGCATAGCGGTAGCGTAGCGTGGCCGTAGCGCTACGTAGCGTCCCAAATAATGTAAATCCCTTGTAGCGTACTTACGTAGCACGTAGCGTCCATAGCGTAAGTTACAATGTATTTTTTTACTATTTTAGTTTTTTTATTATTTTTTCAGGTTTTCTTTGTTTCTAATGTTGAGAAATGTGACACTTGTATTGTACTTGATACTTTTAACCTATGGGATTTTTATTTCTTTTCATAATTTACTTGTAGTTCAATTAGACATTATTAATTAAAGTGGTTTGCTTAGAAAGTTGTTGATGTAATAATTATTTGATTTGGCTTATATATGTGGATTGACTTTTGATAAATGATAACTAATAACTTTTTTCGAACATGCTTATAATTGATCAAATGAATCATCTTTTAGGCATTATTATTTTTTTTTTCCCATTTTATTTATTTTTTTAAAATTTCACTATTTATTATATTTGTCCTATTTTTAAATTAAAAAATAGAAGTATCCTGTAGCTTACGCTACACGCTACGTATTTACGCTACACGCTATAGAGGGTTGAGCACTACGCATCACGCTACTGTTATTTAAAACACTGATTTGAATCTGTTTGGATTGCAATCCCATGAAGGAATACCCCCAAAACTGCCATTTAAAATGTTACATCAGAGGCAAACTTGTTTTCCCTCAATTTGACTTTGTGAAAAGAAAGTTGTACTCCCTTGTTGAGGGGAAAGCAAATGAAAACACTTTGCCTTTGCATCTGCTGCTTCCCAAACAGGTGCATATGTCTTGTCCATGCAAACTGTTTGCCTTCTATCCAAACAGGCCCTTAGGGTGCAGCGTTTTATATGCATGCTTATATTTCCTGTCAACCATTATGCTTTGATTTAGTAATAAGTCAGTTCTAAGCTTTCAGTTCGACATGATATATACACATGTGCAGTCATTCCTGATGGGGTGTCTGTGTGTGTGTGTGTATTTGTTAGCTTGTTAGTACACCCTACTGTCAGTTCACACTTCACTGTTAGCTACCCCCACTAGGGATCGATACCAAGACCTCAGTGTTGAAATGAGGTATCTTTCACTCAGTCTACCACTATGTGTGTGTGTCCTACAGAGGTAGTTTCTTGAACGTCTGAGTGGTATGGAATTTGTGTGTGTGTGTGTTTGTGTGTGTGTGTCCTACAGAGGTAGTTTCTTGAACGTCCGAGTGCATGAAAATTATTATTGAATGAGCGTTTCTCTTACCATCTTCATGTCTTGAAATTAGGCAAGTGCTTCTTGTCGTACGCCTAGTTATTTACTGGGTCCTGTGCATTAGGATGTAAGAGGTGTTCAGATACACCCAATCCATACAATGGGACCTGTGATTTATTTTGATTATCCAGACCATTGATCATTGTGCTATTTGGATAGGGGACACAGCATAAGTCTTCCACGTCGGAAGTTTCTTGGCCTCCAATCTGTGACCTTTTTTGGACTTTGCCTAAACCATCTATCCATAGGCTTCTGATTGAAAGGTTACGTCCTTCCTGTCTGGAAGATTTTGGGGGCATCATCAATCCAATGTGGCGCGTTGCAGATTGACAATCTGGATCGCAAGACCATGGGTTCCACTTGTATGTGGCAGGCACATCAGGACATGATTCACGTTCTAATGCATCAGGAACTGATAATTCCTTACAATTCAATACTAGTTGGGAAGTTCAGAATGATGGAGCATGCAGAACAGAAGGATTCTTTTGATTTGGTGAGCTGAGAACATGCTGTATTGACTTCAATTTTTATCACTCTAAAGTACAACCATTTAATTGCAGGTACTAAGTGCACATTTCCGTGCTTACATACAAGCACTGGAGAGACTACAACTGGATATAGCAACAGCAAGTGATTTGATTGGGGTGGAGGCCAGGAGTACTAGCCTTTTTTCAAGAGGGAGAGAACCTTTGAAGAACCGGTCTGCTGTTTTTGCGTTGGGGGAGAGGATAAACATTTTAAAGGTCTTTCACTTTCTAGCAAGGAGATATAGTTTGCTCTGATCTCAAAAAATTCTTGCATTTGGAGTGTCATTGAAGTCACTTTTTCTTCTTTTGCTAGATAGATTTATATTCACTCAGAAGGATGTTGAAATTCCTTCTCCCTTTACCGAGATGTTTATTCACCCGCTCTTTTCGGAAATTTATTTTAAATATCCTTACAAAGTTATCAAATTTGATCCAGATTCAATAACTTGAGTTGCCAAGATGCATCTGAACAAGGCAGCAGTAGTGCTTTCTATTCACACACACACACACACACACACATACACACACATACCATGTTCACTAGGCACTAGTCACTAGATACCTTTTTAAGTAAACATAAAAACTCAAAAGACATGAAGAGAAGATGTTTTTGAGCATTGGGAGTTTGCAAAATCAGAAAAACTTTTTCCTTCTATTCTTTCCATGAAGGACCGGGTTCAGAGGCTTGATTTAAACTCTTTTACTGTTCTCAGGAAATTGAACAACCTGCACTGATTCCACATATAGCTGAAGCTAGCTCTCTGAAGTACCCTTATGAAGTTCTCTTTAGGAGCTTGCATAAGCTTCTGATGGATACTGCTACTTCAGAGTACTCAATAGTTTTCTTTATCTTCTACTATTTTTTTATATGCCAAATGCCATTAGTTATTTCCCTAGTTTGACTGCAGATAATGATCTCTCCTTTGTGGTACAGATATCTTTTCTGTGATGATTTCTTTGGGGAAGAATCTATTTTCTACGAAATATTTGCAGGTGAATTGTGCTGCATTTGCTTGTTTCAATCTGTGCAAGTGTTTCTTTCTCTTCAGAAGCTTGGATTTTGTTTCTTTAAAGTTGCCTTCATCTTTAGAGTTCTTAGTCACTCCTATTTGTTCACCATTTTCTCCTCATATGTTAGTCACATTCAGTGAGAATAGATCACTTCTTGTCACTAGAATTAGTGGAGCTCTTCTTAATGTGTTTCTTTTATTTTTTACCATTTGAGCTGTCATCTGTCACTATCAATTGATGAAATTGTTTTCTACCTTGTATTATTTCTATTTTATTTCTTGAAGCTCAGAAAGCAGCATACATAGATATAAGCTTGATGATACAGGCCACTTAAATTGCAGGCTTTAACAGTAGGTTGCTAGATGTTTGACATGATAATATTCATTTGTTTTTGGCATTTCTTTCAAGGTGGGGTGGGTTGTAGACTTGTAGTCACCTCCGGACAACAAAGCTGTGTTATAGAATTGAGGTATTATATAACAGCATCAACCAGTGTATTGGCCGACTTGCTGGCTGATACAATATGGGCTAGAGTTGGAAAATGCGAGGGTCCCAAATTTTATTATTATTATTATTTGTTCTGAGCATGTCTTTGATGGTGTAATTGGCCATTCTTCAGTAAGAATGATGTCTGTCATTCAATGTTAGCTTGACCTTTTGAAAGCTAACCAAATTTTCCCTGATCAAACAAACAAATCAAGCATGATTTAGTGGATTAGGGCTTGTTACATATAAATACAAGGAAAAAAAAAAGAGGGAAAATGGTGATGATTTATCCCTTCTTCCAATATTTCTCAAAATGGTTCATTCTATTTCAGTTCATTGAATCCATTCAAACTCTTTTGTTCTGATACAGCCATAATGTAACCATTTTTTGATATCATGATTGAAATAGTATGACAAGTCTTACTCAGAAATTAGTACTCTGTTGACAATTATGATATTTTTTCTTAAGATTAAATTGCTCATTGTGAATCTTTGTAAGAGATGCCTATCTTTCACTATTTAGTTCTTCATTGCTTTTGGAAAATCCATTAACAAGTTAGGAAAAGAAGTTATGGCTAAAGGGGTTATTGTGACATTATTGTTACTAGGGAAATGCCGGCGAACAAGAAAATCAATGCTGAACTCCTGTTTGTTTGTTTCAGGACCATTTGCGGTTATTGATGAACATTTCAATTCAATTCTTCCAAATTTTTACGATGCAATAGGTTTAATGCTTATGATCCGCATAATACACCAACATCAGGTAATGGAACATGCTTCATGTGTTATGGGTGGTTCTTTGCTCTCTCTCTCTCTCTCTCTCTCTCTCTCTCTCTCTCTCTCTTTTATTTTTTGAAGAGCTAATGATGATTTCATTAAATTTGTTGATGTAATTGGGCCATATCCCCTTCGGGCCATTCACCATTCGCTTTACTTGGGCCCAACTTGGGCTGCAAGCCTCTTATTTCCCTTTTATTAATTATCTTTTTTTTTGGTTCCTTTTTTTCAATCCTTTTCTCTAAGGGTAGTTTATGTAATTTCTCCATTCACTTAATATATAAAGAGAGAGGGCTGGACATCCAAGTTTCTCAGAGTTTCTTTTCTTCCCAAATTCTTTCCCCTGACATGGTATTGGAGCAAGAAGGTCCCTAGGTTTTCTTATCTCTTGATCTCCTTCTCTTCTAATCTCATCTCTTCTCTTCTTTTTCATTTCATATAATCTCTCTTGGTTTGAGAGTCTTAACCCTTTAATCACCGACTGTATGTGATTTGCAAGGGGTGGTCCTGTGGCTGTAGTGTGTTGAAGATCTTCTTGTAGTTTTTGCTGGAAATTCTAATCGATGAAGTCTTTGAAGATTCAAGCCTGTTGCATCCTATCAGAAACAACAATAGGGTTTTGCCAGAAATTCTGGACTGATTTAAAAATGATAAAATCATAGGATAGGGAAAGAATCACCAGCATTCAAAGTCAAGTGGCCAACACCCTCTTTATCCAAAGAGTCAGATACATCATTTTTCTCCTCCCACATGGCCAATGACATGTTTATTGGACAGGCGAAGTTCCTGAATTCATCAAATACTAAAGACATTCCACAACTTGATACTGTCATTTGATGCCCAAGTCTCTCCTTCTACAACCAGTGCAGCAGAGAGTAGAGAAACTACTACAGAAAATCCTCCAACCTTCTCATAAGGGCCCAAGCGTCGGCTTCACTAGTTTCTTCCCAATTGCTGTACCAGGGATAGCAATAAAAATATATCCATGTCATCCCTCGGGAATCTGCCAATTCCTCATGGTTCTTATCAATCCCTTTTATTGCCAACACATCTCATTACTTACCAAATGCTTTTCAGTTGTAGGGTGCCTGGGCTAAGAATACTTCATCATGAATTTATAAATTGGAATTCGATTATGAATGAACAAACCCAAAGCTCTGTGGTTATCAGAGTTCTCTCTCTCTCTCTCTCTCTATCTCTCTCTCTCTCTCTCTCTCTCTCTTAACTTTAAATCTGTATGTAGCTGAGATGCCATGATCTAGAAGATACTTGATCTAATTGTAATGCTAGAAGTGCTTCCTTCCAATACTATTCACATTGTTTCAGTTGCTTGGTGGTGTCGATTCCTCAAAATTGTTAGAATTCTATTCAACGCTGCTTGTGATAGTAACTGATGAACCTACAAGTGGTGACTCATAAAGGAGTGTTATGAATCACTTCTAGATTGGATTAATAATAATAATAAATCACTTCTAGATTGGATTGTTAATTGATATAGTAAGACCTTTTTTTTTTGTTTCCAATCAACTACTTTTTACACTATGATTTTCCCAATTCAAGCAATTAACTCGTGATTTTCTTCTTCAGTTAATTATGTCTCGACGGAGGATTCCATGCTTGGATTCGTACTTGGATAAGGTATGCATCTTTTCAAGTCAAATTTGCATCATGGTTTGCCAATAATTAGCTGGTTATTTTCTCCTTTCTTGACTATGTACCTTCATCCAATTATCTGATTCGGAGCCATGCCCCATCAAAATTTGGGTCATGATGCAGGCATCTTGGATTGAGGTACATGTGTGCCCTTGGTTGTGTGCATGAGTACATTGTCTGCATTAGAAACTACTCCACGTTTTTTTTTTTTTTTTTGTGAAATATGAGAAATTTGTTAAACAAAAAAGAAAAGCTACAAAGAGCAAATAGAAGGAAAAAAGAGAAAAAGGAAAAAGAAATACAAGAACTAGTCCCAAGACTGGCAAGAAACCCCACTAAACTATGGAGCCCGATCCCTAAATGGAATTAACACCCTAGAAAGCACTCCAGCCGCTGATATACTTAGGGTCCTGAAGCACGATTGTTCCCTTCCGCCCAATACAACGAGAAGAAGGATCCTCCATTTTACGTTCTCCTAGAGCTCCTCCTAGATCCACATCCCAATTACAATAGAGTTGATCCACAAAATTCAGCATGGCCCAAGACACTTCAGCTAAATGAAGGACACTCCACTAGATATCCGAGGAGAAAGGGCAGTGAATAAAAAGATGATCCGCTGTTTCCCTCGCCCTGAGACAAAGAAGATAGACATTTGGGAGAGGCAATCCTCTTTTTCTCAAATTATCAATCATCAAAATTCCGTTCCGGCCCACCATCCACCCAAAAGCAGCAACCTTTGGAGGCACTCCGTAAGACCACAGAGAACCCGTGTGGCAACAAAAAGAGGAGACCATGGAAGCTGAGAGGGATCTATAAAGTGATCGGACGAGAAAGAGCCTGAGCCTGTTGGCAACCAGTGAAGGAAGCCATCCAGACCAGAGGAGGGAGCAATTTTCTGCAGGCAAGAAAGAAGAAGAACAAATTCCTGGAATTCTGTATCAGACAGTTTTCTACGAAAGGGGGGAGCCACACTCCACCTTCAACCTGAATGAAACAGCTACCCACCAGAATATTTGGGTTCGAACTGACAGCAAAAAGGGCTGGGAAAGATTTTGCCAGGGTAGGGGAGCCGCACCACAGATCCAACCAAAATCGAATTTTCAGCCCATTGCCAAGAGAGAAGGAAATCCTATCAAAAACAGTTGGGGCCACCTTGGCTGGCTATCCCTTTACAGATAAAGGATGCTCGATAAAGAGAAGAGCCTTTATCCACTACCCTTGGGGAGATAAGCCATATTTTGCAGCAATTATCTGATGCCAATGGCTGTCAGTTTCAGTTCCATATCTCCACATCCATTTTCTAAAGAGAGCTTTGTTAACTTCCTCGAGGTTTCTAATATCTGCTCCTCCATTATAAGGAGCACAAACCTCCCTCGAATTTAGAAGCGGGAATTTCCTAGCTGTGTATCCTGCTTGCCACAAAAAATTCTTCGAAGTTTGTCAATCCTAAAGATTACAGACTTCGGGCAATGAAATAGAGACAAGAAGTAGACAGGCAGGTTCGAGAGGGAAACCTTGATCAAGATCAATCTACCACACCCAGAAACTTCTCCATGTTATGATTATTGTCTTAATAAAATTTTCTTAATGTTTTTCTAATTGATACCATCATGTTGTCACAGTTCGACCCAGTTGGACCAGACTGCCCACTAAAACAGGTCGATGTCCAGTCCAAATTTTAAACACTGGCTGAAAGAAATGTTAATATTTTGTAAAAGCACCTGATTTGGGAGGAGCGCACCATCTGCTACCAAAAGCAGAAATTCGCAGTTGTACCCTTAGGGTCTGTTTAGTTTTCCAATTTCCTGTGTAATGCAAAGTAAATGAGCCCTCATTATCATTTCAAGGTGTTTGTGTTAACAAAAATTAAGGTTCATAAATCAAAAGTCAAATACACTTCTTTTTTTTTTTGAAAGATAATGATTTATATTAAAAGGAAGCAAAAAGAAACAAAAGAGAAGTGAGAGACTGCTGAGAAAGCAGAAACAAGCTACACCTCAAGGAAAAGAAAATCAAAATCCCTAAACACATCTACTTGAGTGGCCCATTCGATCAACAGCCGTTTAGCTTTTACTGTCACAACTCCGGCCGAATTAGACAAATTCTCAAAACATCTGCTATTCCTCTCTACCCAAACAGCCCACCAGATTGCTAGGATAGTCATCGTCCACAATCTAGTTTCTCTCTTTCCTATTCTGATTCCATGCCAGGCTTTTAAGAGAAGGTCTGTAGACTCCGAAAAACACCAGCTGATATTAAAGCGCTTCAGAAAATCTGCCTAGATTGAAGCTATATAAGGGCAGTGGATCAAAAGATGATCAGTCGATTCTGCTTCCCCCATGCAGCACAGGCAAACATTAGGTAAGATCATCCCTCTTTTTCTCAAATTGTCCACTATAAGAATTTTTCTTTTCCCAACCAGCCATCCAAAAACCGGAATTTTCGGAGGGGCAGAGTAGGACCAAACCTGGTGAGAGATCTGATCAGCTGGAGAGTTAAGGTTGAAGCGAAGCATCTTAAATTGAAGCGATTTTTCCGCTCTCCATATAATTCTGTCTTCCTTCAATTGGTTTGGAGAAGACTCATAAACACAGGTAAGCAGATTCACGTATTCCTCAATCTCCCAGTCTTGGAGATTCCTACATTGAAGATTCCACACCGTCTTTCCATTAAGAATCGAGTAACAATCAGCAACCCATACTTCCTGGTTAGGCGCCACCTGAAACATATTTGGGAACCTATCTTTCAGCAGGGCTTCACCCAGCCACTTGTCGAACCAGAACAGAATTCTGTCACCCTTTCCTAACTTGAAGTTAATACCTTGAATGGTCTTTGATTTCATCTGAAGAATGACTTTCTAGATAGCCGAGGATCTGTATAATGACAAGTCTTTTGTCCACCACTCCCCTTTTGATCTGCTGTACTTGCACTTGATTAAAGAATTCCATAAACTGTTATTTTCCGAGCCCAATCTCCAGATCCATTTGCCAAGAAGGGCTTGATTCATAGATTTTAGATCCTTAATACCCGCTCCACCATCTTTGAAGTGCTTACACACTCGCTTCCATTCCACTAGGTGAAACCGCCTGCTCTCCCCCTTACCTTTCCAAAGGAAATTTTGTTTTAGCTTCTCTATAGAATCTAAAACAGAAAATGGGCACTTGAATAAGGACATGAAATATACAGGCTAGTTGGAAAGGGCTGCCTTTATAAGCGTCAGACAGCCTCCTAAAGATAGGAACCTACATTTCCAGGCTGCTAAAGTATTTTTCAAATCGGTTTACAACCTTTTCCCATAGAACTTTTGGAGGAGAACCGATGCAGAGCGGGAGGCCAACATATGTTGTTGGGAAAGATCCTGAGGAGCAACCGAACATATTTGCATAAACAGTAGCTTCCTGCTTCTCCAGATTCACTAAGAACATTTTGGATTTGACCAGATTGATTTTGAGGCCCGATACAACCTCAAAACATCGAATGACTGTACGCAGATTCTGAATCTTTTCAGTATTAGCTTCGGAAAAGATAAGAATATCATCCGCAAACTGGACGTGAGATAGCGGGCTGGACATTCGTCTAATCGATATACCGCTGACGACACCCTGAAGTTGACCTCTCTGAAGCATCCTAGAAAGGGCCTTGCCCACAATAAGGAAATGGAAAGGGGATAGGGGGTCACCTTGCCTGATTCCTCTTAAACTGTTAAAGTAACCTTTTGGAGTCCCGTTCAGGAGAATGGAGAAATGAGCTGATCCAATGCACTCACGAATCCAACTTCTCCATTTTTCGCCAAAGCCCATCCTCTTCATCAGATATAGCAGGAACTCTTAGTCAACATGATCATACGCCTTCTCAATATCAAGATTGCAAAAAATAGAATTGAGACCCACAGAATGAGCAGACTCCAGGACTTCATTAGCAATCAGCACTCCATCTATAATCTGCCTACCTGGGACAAACGCGCATTGGTTGAGGGAGATAATAGAACCGATCACCTTCTTTAATCGGGAGGCCAGCACTTTCGCGAGGAAGTCAAATACACTTGTAAAGGAAACAGGTAAAGGAAATTATAATCATTACATTTTTACATTATAAACTACCATTTTTATGGGTGAAACAAACAATGGCAGTAAATTCATCATTGCAGTCAAATGTAGGTGATGTCACTGCATAATTATAGGAGTAAGTAATCATTACCCATTTCTAGCCATTTATTGTTGCAATTGGAAAACCAATCACCCCCTTGAAGGTTTTCCAAACATTGGTCCACCTTGAAAATCAATGCATATAGGATAGCATGAAGTGATTTCTTTAGCTAAAAATGGAAAAGAATTAAAATTTTAAAAATAAAAAAATAAAAATAAAAAGATAAATGAAGAATGTTAACATATAAAATACTTGGTGGTATTCTAAACTTGCTATTTCTTACCTCCTCCTGTGCCTTGGTTTCTCTGTTTTAGTTCTTATTACAGTTATCCATTTGTACTTAGGGACTGGATTTAATTCTCTTTCACCTTAATCAGTGGAACTAATCTGTCTTACGGAACATCTGAACTAATGAGCTATACATGTTAGTAGGTCAATATTGCGCTGTGGCCTCGTTTCAAAATGGTCTTTGACATGCACCTCAACAGCTTGCGTAATGCCAATGTAAAGACATTATGGGAGGACGATGTTCATCCACATTATGTCATGAGACGTTATGCCGAGTTCACAGCCTCACTTATTCAACTCAATGTTGAATATGGAGATGGTCAGGTAAGCCAGATTCTATTATTCAAATCAGACCAAGCCCCTGTTAGCTCTGGAGATTGGCTTAGTCATTACAATTTACATACCTTGGGATGGTAATTTTAATTTTCAAACAGCTGTTGAATTTATTTTCTCAATTATAGCTGGTATTCCATCCCTTGATATCTTTAGCATCTGAAATCAGTTAGTTTTGCTTGACTGATATTTGTAGCTTGAATTGAATCTGGATCGACTTCGAATGGCCGTTGATGAGTTGCTTATTAAGCTTGCCAAAACATTCACCAAGCCAAAGCTGCAAACAGTGTTCCTCATAAACAATTATGATATGACTATTGCTGTGTTAAAGGTGAGAATCAGATGTTTTGTGAGTGCTCATTGTTTTCTCTCATGAATTCATTTAAAATTTGGTCATGTATGTTGCTAGCATCTGTGCACTTCTATAATTGTTTTAGTGGAGTTTTGTTTCCCAGGAAGTAGGTACAGAAGCTGGGAAGGTGCAGATGTATTTTGAAGATCTGCTGAAGACTAACACCGCTATTTTTGTGGTATGTATTTTTGTATATTGTTTCTGCTGAGAAGCATTGTCATTTGAGGATTGCCAGCTTTTGGCAAATGCGGGATCACTTTCAAGCAAGATAATGCTTCTTCCGTGGGAAGATGGAGTAAGATTTGGTAGTGATTGAGATGGAATCAGCTGGCTCGAGACTGTTATATATGAGGAGGATAACAATTTTCAATTGAGCATTTGCTTGGCCTAAAAACTGTACATGTGGGGCTCACTTGTGTTTCAAACTTGTGGCTTTATTTTGTGTTAATTAAGATGAATGTTTGTTGCTCGGGTGGTCTATAAACAGGCACGCATGGATGCATGATCAGAACCATCTGGCGTGCCTCACCATTGTGACGGTGCGCATCTCTTCCTCACCATCCAATTGGTGGCGCTGAAATTGATGGTTGATAAACAAAATTCTCAAACACTCACATGCAACAGAAAAAAAGAAAAAGAAAAAAAAAAAAAGTGCATTAATCAGGAGACTAAGATTGTACCGAGTGTCATCGTTTTCATATTTATTGGCTCGTTGTTCATCAGCTAGTTCTCTGTGATGCAAGTGATTTTCATTTTTTTTCCCTCTGCAATTCAGATTTTTGTCCATAACTTTTTGATCCATTTTCCTTTCAGGAAGAATTGCTGCTGGAGCATTTCAATGATCTTATCAAATTTGTAAAGACCCGTGCCTGTAAGCATTGAAACAAAACCTTACAGCTAAATCCTGCACATTCAATTAAAATAAATAAATAAATAAAACCATAGAGAGAAGCTTATTTACATGATGTTTGTATCAGCCGAAGACCCGAGTTCTAGCTTAGAGAAGCACATCACCGTCGCTGATGTCGAACCGCTGGTCAAAGATTTCGCAAGCCGATGGAAAGCAGCGATAGAGCTAATGCACAAAGATGTCATTACTTCCTTCAGCAACTTCTTGTGCGGCATGGAGATTTTAAGAGCCGCACTGACGCAGCTGCTTCTTTATTACACCAGGCTGACGGATTGCATAAAGAGAATTGTAGGCGGCAATGCGCTGAACAAGGATCTGGTTTCCATATCGTCGATAATGTACGAGATCAGAAAGTACTCAAGGACATTTTAGTCCTTGGGTTCATTGATGGGGGACCCACAAACCAGAGCTCTGGTCTGGAAAACGAGGCTTTTGATAAGACTGCCATGGTTTTTGTTTCATGTTTTTTTATCATATACGGTCATTGTAAAATAGATGGTTGTCATAGTTTTGCCAATGATGCCTGATTTAGAATCTGCAATTTCTTTTATAATATAATTATAGGTGAGCTTATTTCCATGGAAAAGATATAATGAATGAGAAAAACTTTGAAACTCTGGCAGAGCTACGCAGGCACTCGGAAATAACAAAGGTGAAATACTTTTTTTCTTTTAACATGCACACACACCCCACACGAACCCACACACTCACACCACAATGGGATTTCACCGCAATGGGTACTTGAACCCATGACACCACAACCGGATTTCACCACAATGGGTACTTGAACCCATCACCTCGTGTTGAAACTCTTGTGAATCTACCACCAGGGCATGAATAATGACACGTGAAATACTTAATTAAACTGTTCAATTCATGTCCCAGTTAAGCTTATTTGATTTTGAGACTTATTGGATGGTTAAATTGAAATATATCCAATGGTCCTTTTTCAACACACAGGCATCTATGACTCAGAGGTTACTATTGTGGAATCAATCTGATTTTGGAACACTGATAATGGGCCCCAGAATTTGGTCAGTCCAGTTTTAGTTAATGTATGCCATGTGTTCAATTTTTGAGTGCCTCCATATCAAGTATCATAAGCTGTTGGAGTATTGTATCACTCGTAATGAACTGCAGTTTGTAGTACGTGGCAAATGTGTACTGTGATTGGGAATATGGACCTGAATGGCCACCTATGGATGGGTAGTGGAAGAACTCCGGGCTGCTACAAGGTGGTAACTGGACCCACCGTTGAAGAAGGATTAAGAACTCTGGCAGGATTTGCTGCTACAAGGTGGTAACTGGACCGACTGTCAAAATATTCATTGAGCAATGCCGGGCTAGGCCGGCACTAAGGTGACAAGGGGTTGGCTTCAGGTCAAGTCAGGGTCTGCCCAAACCAGACCTATTTAACAGTCCAAGAATTCCGTAACTGGACCCATGGACCTCTCTCCTGTGGCCAGACTGAACCCACTTGATATTCATCAGGCCTCAGCCCATACCCAATCCAATTAATTGTAATAGAGTCGAGCTCAACAGACCTGACCCAACAAAGCAAGGCTGCACAAAAGTTTTAAGAGTGGAATATGGGCTAAAGATATGCCAGCCCTGCACAATTAATAGATACATGCATCTTGTGAATGTATCTATACTTGTCGCCTTCAACAGGTTGGCCAGGTCAGGACAGGTCATCTGTCTGACCCATTGTTAAGCTATATGGGTTCCTAACAAGACAGGCCGGCAATATTTTACGAAATCTTTCATTGAAAGAATATACATGGATATCTTTCTATGTACCATTAATATTCCCAGAATAAATGCACAAATTTTCCTTGAATTTGAATCAACAAAAAAATTTATCTAGTAAGGGTTCAACCTGAGCCTAGGCCATTTATTTCAATTGACCACATTTCTAACCACCCCATGAAGGGCATCGAGCAAGTTAACCCACAGTTCTATCCAACCCATTTCCATCCCTAGCCAGCACAGCTGATATGCCACCTGGTTAGAGTAGAATATGGGATTCTATGGGGTATGGTTATCAATGATTATCCAGGGGAAGCGTCTATCATTGATATGGGAAAAATCCAGATAGAAAATATTTGGAGCAGAGAATTATCATTTTTTTTTCCAGAAAGAATATCGATATTGATGCCTAGGCCAATATAGGTACTGGGACCAATATTAATAAAAAGACTAAGACTAGGACTAATGGTTATCAAATAATTGATAAGAATGATCTTGTTTATCTTACAATTCATCATGAAATCAACCCATCAAATACACACACACACACACACACACATTTTTTAAATGACTCCACTCCAAAACAACATCTTTGAGCAAAAACTGATGTAAAGATGGAAATCTTGAGCGGAACCATAGTCTTACACCTTCCCAAAGTTAACAGTTTGACTTATGAGCAGGACCCCATACATGTTGAGGATCCATGCTATGGTGATTCAGACCACTGATCTAATGGCCTCCACAATGGATGGAACAGGATCTTACACAGAGCTAAGAAAATGAATCCTGATATCGTTTTGCCATTCATTAATAGGAGATTAGTGAGATGATTGTGGGGCCAAAATAAAAAAATAAAAATAAAAAACAAGAGAGAAAAAAGACACCTGTAGAATCTAGATAATGTTTTTCCATTCATTAGTTTTTTTTAAAAAAAATTTATTCAAAACCTTTTGCACAGATGGCAGTTTTATTCATCTATGAATTTGCACCTTGATTCATTCCAAGAAATCACACCATTTACATTTTAAACAGTAACCGGCCACCCAAATGATTCGAGTCTCCATGATTTTCTCTATATTAGAAGCACGCATCTTGAGCATCATGTTCATCATGTTGTTATACCTTTCTATTGCAATGCCTCGGCCATGATCAAACGGTGTGAGAGCTGCAGCTCATAGAGTTGCCGGAAGATGCGGTATTTGGCGTCATGGTAACACCTCACTTTGGGGTCTTTGGATGGATGAATAACCTGTCGAAATACATATTAATCACTGATTTCCGGAACCATTGACAATACATTTCAATTGGAAAAATCGTTGCCATGGATGTGGATATACAGCTAAAGAATTGATAGTGTAAATGTTAATCCGGTGTGAATCGTGTACCTGGCCAGCTGCGTTGAGTGCTTTCATACCATCCTGGAGGCCGGAATACTTCTTGGCAGCAACGGCACCAAGAATGGCAGCACCCAAGAGAACAGACTCGCTTTCTCTCGGGAGGATTATAGAGCAACCTGTAAATCATAATTCAGGCCTCAAACATGCGCATACATACATGCATACACATACATACAGACAGAAAACTGATCATCTGCAAGCAGTACCACAAAAGACATTCATGCATTCTACTTGTGGTGGGGCCCACCATGAGGTGTTTCTCACATCCGAGCTGACCATCAGATGTGTCCCATATTTCGGCCTAGGGCCCAAAAATAAGCTTGATCCATAATTCGGGAGGGCCACACCATAGGGAAACAATGAACAGGGTAACATCCGTTCTTCCAGCTGTTTCCCTCGGTGTGGCCCATCTGATCATGAATGGGGCTGATTTTTGGGCCCTAGGCCTAAAATGGTGGGATGCATCTGATGGTCAAAGTCGATGTCGCATACACTATGATGGGCCCCATGAAATATAAAGGCTGGAGGTCCCATTACGAATTGTTTCCTATCGTGCTGCCTTCCCGAATCATGGATTGGGCAGCTTTTTAGGCCCCAGGCCCAAATTTGGGTGACGCATCTGATGGTTGGATCAAATGTGAGAAACACATGAAGGTGAGGCTCACCTGAAGCAAACCACATGGATGCCTTCATGCAGTACTGTTCAAAGGCTATCAGTTCTCCATACATGCATACATAAAGATGGAGATAAGAGTTATAGGAAATAGAAAGAGATGGAGGTTACCAACAATATCAGCCTGCTCTTGAATATACAGCGGGTTTTTTGCAAGTCCACCACAAGCAAGAAGCATGTCAATCTGCACAGATGTACAAAAGGAAATATGGAATCATGTAAAAGAAATTCCATCACTGTCATCATCATCATAGCCTTGTACCAGATATTTGGAGCCTTCTTTATTAATCCTGGTTTCCCAATCATATTTGTAATGGGCAGGAACCCCTGTGATTGCCTTAGGGCTGAAAGTCGGGCGGGTTGGGTCATGTTGGAGCTCAACCCTAGCCCAACCCAAGGTTCCTATACCTCAACCCTAACCCAACCTCGGGTTGCGAATTCTCAAACCAAGCCCAACCCAAGCAGGCTCAGTCGGGTTGGTCAGGTGGATACATGCTAATATTTTCATCATTACATTAGTCTATTATATTTCAATACACCTTAGTTTTTGTACCTATGATTTTATTAATTATATATGTACTTATTTATCATAAAGAACTTCATTTTTTTCTAAACAAACAAGCTAAAATATAGGACTACTCCTTTAAAAGTCGTGTTGTGTAGCACGCAATCTATTTGGGGGAGAGAAATCTGGCATATCTTGTTAGCTTGAGTCATCAGAAATGGTGTGGACCAACGAGACCCAAAGGCACTAGAATTTCCTGTGCCTTCAACACAGACAATCTGCACTCAATTATAATTTTTAACTTATAGATCGATCGGGTTCGGGTTGGGTTGGGCAACCCGAGACCTCAACCCAATCCCGACCCAACTTTTATCGGGTTGGTGTTTATATATCCCGAGCTCGAGGCCAAACCCGACACATCCTGCCCGAGCCCAACCCAATGTCAGGTCGGTCGGGTTAAACCGGCCCAACTTTCAGCCCTAGATTGCTTGGAGAAAGTCCTACTTTTTTGCTGTAATTTCGAGTTGTTTTTATCCTCTCCTTTGTATAGTTTTTGCACCATTTTGGTGCTCTGTTAATTATATTCTTTGTTACCTTTCCAACAACAAAAAAAAAAGGTCCTTTCTCCCAGCTAAACGTCAAAATTCTTCATCTTTATCTGCACATGGGAACAGCTGGCACATTGCTTACAGGCAGAGTTTTCAATTATGTCTCAGATATTGACAAAGAGGCATGCTCCAGTGGTACTGGTACCACTGGAACCTGGGGCCCTGTGACATGGCCCACAGCACATGGAACATGTTGAGAGGGAACACCCACCATTGATTAGAGTGGGGGGCCTATCATGTGTGCGTGGGCATTTGTGTGTGTGTAATCCATTCTGTTTATGACTTAGGTGTGCCCCTGTTAAATTCAAGGGTGGGTGTTCCCTCCAAATTGTTTTTTCATGTTGTGGCCCCCTCCAGTTTTGGATCGGGATAAGTATTGGGTCTTAGGTGTTTTTTGATGCGACACATCTGTTGGATGGGGTGTATACATCACATGGGCCCCACAACTGGATGGTGCCACCATAAGGCCATGGTGGAACCGCTACCACTGGAGCATGCCTCTTTGACGAAACCCCTAGAATTAGAAAATCACTTTAACCCAAAATATAAACCAGACTGTTGAAATTTAAGCATAAATTCATACTAATTTCGTAGATGAACTCGGTGCAACCAAGAGGAAGTAACTAGATGTGGACACAAAAAAGAAGACACTAAAATTATTATAAAAATTTTATGCATATGCAATCCAACTTTCCTAACTGGAAAATTTTACTAAAAAATGGATTTGTCAAGAATGTAGGATGATGTATAGATGCTCACCTTGTGCCCATGAGAGTTGCAATGCTCCACAATGTGGCGTGTTCCATAGGCAATGCCCTGTATTGTGGCGAGGTATAGAAGGGCCAGCTGTTTCTCACTTGTATCAAGCGTTAAACCAGACACCATCCCTTTTGATTTTGGGTCTGCAATGGGAGACCTGAGGCATCAGAAAACAGAATCAAATGTTATGTTTCACAACCATAATATGAGAAAGCAAGATTATTGTTAGCCCATCAACAATTAGGGCCCACATTGTCAGAAGCTGTCAGCATTAAAGCGATTAGATGGACACTAAACTTATTTTCTTATTTTCTTTTTCCTTTTTTTTTTTTGAAAGGTATGAGATGGACCCACACAAAACAAAGTTCTGAATATTGGTTTAGGAGGCATATTGGCCCAGCCCAAAAACATCACCAGAATCACCACAGATTATCCATAATTAAAATATCTGTGATTATATTACAAATGATAAATATTGTGGATGCATGCAACAAACACTATACTATTATAAGTAGTTATCATACATGCATGTATGTAATCCCAACTGAATCCAATAGCACAATTCTCATGGTCAAAGATCAGGAAAAATGATTTAAAACATGAAACTTCAGAAAAATAGAAATAAAAAATCAACCAAATAGGCCCTAATCGAGCAAAAAGCAAAAATGATTTGGTAGATTAGGGCACACTACTACAAAAAGCAAATATGGAAAAAGAAAGTGTTGGTTTAACAATTTTTCTGATTTCCTCAAAATGGTACACTTCGATTTGATTCCACAAATTCATCCTCAAATCTTGTGTTTTTGATCTCCAAATAGGCATATAGATCTGAAAATATGTTTCTGAGTTTCCTCTAAGCTTGAGAACTTGAAAATGAAGAAAAGGGAGAAAAACAAGAGAGAGGTAACAAAATTCAAGAAAATAAATATTGGTATGCATATAACCATGCAACTAATATGGGTGGGTGAATCGACATCAGCATTGGAAAATACAGCCACAGATTCAATATGCCTATAGTGGCTGATAGGATATGGATATTCAAAATCATGAAGCAAACAGGCCGTCAATTCTTTTGGGGTGATGAGATGTGTTTCCCAACAAGGATGTGAATCAGTTGTGATTTATGAACCAACCACTAAAAAATAGCTACAAAACAAGCTCTGGAGAACCTAAAAATAGCTACAAACAATTTTCTGTTCCATTCTCTACATATTAAACAAGTGCTCAGCTCTAGCTTAGAACCTACTTTAAGTAGACATTCATCTCTCCTGCCCATTTCCAAAGAGGGTTTTTTTTTTTGGAAGGTGATGATTACTATCAACAGGTCAAGGCCAAAAGAATACAATTTACAGAAAGAGGGCAAAAAACAAAAAATAAAGATTTAAAAAAACCATATAAGCTAGCCTATTGCTTTAAAAGCTATCACCCATTCCAATACAAATGTTTTAGCCCTTTTGATTACATCCGCTGCCCACCTACTCCTATTCTGAAAGCACTTATTGTTTCTCTCCTCCCATTCCATCCAGATTCCTGCCAACAAGGATATCTTCCATATTTCCTTCCCTTTCCTCCCAATGTCACCCCATTCCAGGCCCCTTTTTTTTTCAAACATCCTAATATTACCCAAGCAATACCGAATTCTTTAAAAAAAAAATTCCCATATTTCTCTTGCAAACGGACAATGCAGAAAAAGATGATCTACCGATTCTTCGTCAAGCATACATTAGTCAAAATCATCCGTCTCTTTCGAAGATTGTCTACCATTTCTAAAAGGATTAATCTCCATCTATTATCAATATACAATTCCCCAAACACGGACAAGTCACACAACATGCATATATGCATGTAGGTATCTAGATAGAGACTTTTAGCTTTTATAAAAATAAAGGGTTTAACTAAAACTATTTTATAGAAACTTGTCAACTTGCCTGTTTTTTTCCGAGTATTTGGTCGATTCAATTTGAGAAATTGGTCAATTCATCTTGTCAGTTTAGAGCCTTAAACTTGGGTAAATAATAAAAAAGACAGGCTGTGTATAAAGGCAGCAAGTCCACAGAAATCATCCATAAGAAAGTAACAAAGTAATCCATTGCATGCATCATCTCATCCTCCTGATGTATCGACTTTTTACCTGTTTCCGTGGAAGTCGGGAAGGACATGTAAATCTTCAGTTAAGGCAGAAACAAAAGGAACTTTCGAGTCACGCGCCATTGATTCCAATATCCTATTCAGCAATTCATACAAGGAAATACCTGCCAGATTTTCAAATAGAAAAAGATGTAATCAAGCTGATGTGAGATGCATATCCTAACAATGAGCTCTGCTAAGCACACACGTGTGCGCAACAAGGCTCATGTACACACTATACATGTGCCAGCATGGCACATATGCACGAGATCCCATTCATCAATCAGTTTAGTCTGACTTCTAAATGTTTTGCTAAAAATAAATCTGGTCCATTCAGCAGGTGGGACCCAATATTAGAAACAGGTGGTCGGGTTAGAATCAGCCAAGTTTTTCAGAGCCATAAATTTGTTTTGCAAACTGTTGCCCACCTGACTAGTGGATCAACCTGATTCCTAGGATAGGGCATCAATATAGTTGTTCTTTCTGATGGATGGATTCAATCTTGGACCTATCATTCAATGATGGGACATGTGCATGTACACAGCGTTATTGCACATGCATGAGCACTTAGTAAAGCTCCGTAAAAATAATCAAGATCAAGAAAATAACTTACGCTGAGAAGCAGCACGATTAGCAAGATGAGGAGAAGCGATATGGTTCTCAATAATATGATCTAGCAAGGCCCCAGTAGCACTTTGTCCACCCTCAGTGAGCCAGTATTCAGGCACCATGGCTGAATATAAGCAAGAAATAGCCCTATTATCAGCAGTCAATAATTCCTAAATGCTGAATAGTTATACTGTCTGTACAATTAACTAAAAAAAAAAAAAAAGGACAACAAAGCCATGATGAAACTACAATTACAACCATGGTCGTGGCTGGTTGTTATATGCTCCTGCATGTCCCTAGAACAGTAGCTTGCATCTTCAAGTTACTATGAAAATGCCACTGAAAATGAAACCTGAGTTCCTACAACATTCTAGGGAAAATATGTACTAGGGTGATGGCAGGGAGCAAGCCATTGGATTTGTCGGCCACTAAACATACAAGTAAATCGGAGACTGTCCCAGTAAGGAAGGGTACTTCAGTAAGGGTTGAAGGACCTAAAAGGACTTGAAGAGAGGCCCTGAGATTTTTTCTTTTCTTTTTATTTTTGAACATTGACAGTATCATTAATAAAAGGCCAAAGCCAAATTTTATAATTAAAAAATAAAAATAAAATAAAACAAATATATATATATATATATATATATATATATATATATATATATGATGTTTACTTTGTTTAACTTACCAAGATTTGGGTTGGTGTGGAAACCAAAACCCAAAAAATAAAATAAAAATAAAAATAGAAGAAGAAGAAGAAGAAACACCAATATACAGCACTGGGCGGCATTATGTTACATGACCGGGAAAAGATCAGAAACATTCAAAACTACTGCCCATTCATAGCAAAACATTTAGCCCTATTGAACACCTATGAAGCTTTCGCCTTGCAGTTTTTAAAACAGCGATCATTTCTTTCTAGCCACAAAGCCCAAATCCCCGCTAACATACTCAACCGCCAATTTTTTCTTCCAAACTTCCTGGTACCCCCAACATGCCATGACAAGAAGAAACTCTCAATAAAGCCTAGCAATACCTATGAAACCCCAAATAGGGTGAAGAAATTATCCCATACTTCCTTTGCGAAAAAGCAATGAATAAAGAGATGGTTCACAGATTCTGTGTCTTGAATACAAAGCAGACAAGCATTCGGAAAAATCAGCTTCCTTTTGCATAGATTATCCAAAGTTACCACCTTGTTCCTCCCCACTAGTCAAGCATACACCTTAGGAAGATGGGGCCTTAGGAATTTTGTCAGAACAGGACAATGGCTATGATGATTTACAATAATAACAAGAGATTTTGAAGTACCAAAAAATGAAATGTGGGGGAAACATATGATGTTTACTTTGTTTAACTTATCAATATTTGGGTTGGTGTGGAAACCAAAACCCAAATAGGCAGATTGTTAGTTTGTGCTTGTCTGAAAACAACATTTTTTTTCCTTTTCATTTATGCAGCACATGAATAAATAAATAAATAATCATTTCACATCAATTCCCAACGCACTTCCAAACACACTAACATAATTATAGCCTTAATGTCAGCTAAATGCTGGTCAAGTGTTATAATTACCTGACCAAAATGGTCCCCACACGCCTGGAATAAACACCTTGTTCCGTGAAACGGCCATATGGCAAGTAGACGTTCCGCATACTAAAACCATACGCTCGCATATTGCATCCTCTGAAACAAACAATGTTTCTTCAAATGAGGGGGGTGAGTGGTTGGTTTTTTCCAATGTTTCTTCAAATGAGAAAACAAATTTCAGGTCAAAGTGCTTGAAATTATGAAAAAGATAGACCATACAGACCATTATCTTCAGCTTCTGATACAGGCATACTTTCCATTATCCCCACCCCGCCAGCATGGGCATCAATCAATGAAGTTCCAACGGGAGTTCCATCTAACAGACCCAGCTCCTGAAAATTCAAAGATCCTTTAAGAATAATGTAATGAGAACGCAGAAAGTCAGTTTCACAATTTAACATGACACCCTTAGAAGCCCAGTAAAGAGGGGCTTTTTTTTGGGGGAAGTAAAAACATTTTCTTGTGTTAATGGACCTCAAGGGTTTGTCTAGTGTTAATGGACCTCAAGGGAGCGCCACTTGAAATCAATGTGAATTCTTCAATACTAAGTTTCTTGCCTTCGCAGCAGTGGGTGTCAGACCAGAACCTAAGGGATGGCCAGGAAATGCAACACTTCGTCCTGTTGGCATCAATTATGGCAAAGTCATTGACTGATGCTGAGAAGGAAAAATATTGGATATTTAAAAGCAGTCTTTTGTGATGGTTATAGCAATATCATTCATTAAACACTGATGAAACGGAAAAATAATGACTATTTAAAAATAGTCATTCGTGATAGTTAAAGCAAAGTCATAGCTTAACTGCTGCTGAAATGGAAATAATATTTGAATACTTGAAAGCAGTCTAGCATGACAGTTACAGCAAAGTCATCCATTAACTGCTACCAGAGAGGAAACGGGTTGAATATACAGTCTTATGTGATTGGTATAAGGGGAACCAATATATGGGACATGACTTTTTTTCTTTTACTTTTCTTCTATTTTTTGAATGATATGGAACATGACCATAAACGAATTGATGAGGTCTAAATAATTACTTGGGAAATCTTTAGAGCTGGCTTAGCAGAATTACATTTCAAGAGTATTTACAAGCCTCCCATCAATTAACTGGAATTTTCATCAAAATAATGAAAAGTTAATTAATGAAAGAGGAATGATATACATCAAAGCAAAGGGAACAAATGCCCGACATAAAGAAGTGAAGAACAGATTGGAAGGGAATACTTCTTTGATATGTTGCTCTAACATCACCATGGCTTCTTGGTATGTTCTGTGTACCCAAAACCATAAGCATTTCAGTAAAGATGTAGTGGTTCTACTTCTTGCAGATGAAGTGTCAAGTGATTGCCATGTGGTGTTTTGTTTTCAAGATTGAATAGAAAAAGATTAAATTTCAACACTATTAAACAAACATAACGAAATGAGTCTATTGCTTTACACAATAAAAATAACCATAGTGCACCAAAAATGAATGCATGTGACGCAGCACACCAATTTTAGCATGATTTCCTTCAAAAAGGTCTCCCAATCCAATTTCCTCCCAGAAGACATCATCCCATCCACAAGCTTCCATATCTCGGGAATCTTTCTCATTATCTTTCTGCATGTGTGCATGGCCTAGATAAGTCCATTTGCAAACTGTTGTGCATAGACTCCGCGTATCATCTCCTGTTGCCCTAGGAAGGTGAAAGGAAACCAGGATAAATCTATTAGATACGAACCAGCTGGACAAATGCATCAACTGACTCCTCAGTGAGAAAAGATCCAATAAAAATGACCAAATGCTTCTCAAAATCAGTGCACATTCAACTCGAAGAAGGCAAAAACTATTGGCAGGGAAAAGTGTTTGAAGCTTAGCTACAGTGCACTACCTGTATGCCAGCCAGTCACTCAAATCCATCCACCTAAAGGCCATGGACCAAGATTCTTGCAGATTTTCTTTCACCCATAAAAGCTGCAAAATATATTGTTAAGCTGTATTAATCATATATCTTTTTATTATTGTTGTTGTTGTATTTAAGCACATATCATCAAATCATGAAAAGCAAGCAGCCTCAAAGACATGAATATGGACAAAATTCAAAATGTCATAGTGCATCGTTGTCGTTGTTGCCATCATCACCATCACCACTGCCACCACCATTATCATCATCATGGCTTTGTCCCAGTTACTTGGGGTCAGCTTTCATGATTTGGTCGGCAAAAGTTTCATGACTGGCTACCTTTCAAAAAAAAGGTTTCAAAACCGGCTGCCCACCTGACAGGGATCATTATAAGTATCTTATGGGTTATATATGAAGGGATCCTACCCATACTGTTGTCCTATACAGGATCTGGTGCTCAAGTTTCTTTAGTGAGTAAGGCTCACTAATATGGTTGTCGGTGAGACAGGTATATGCAAAGTCAAGCAAAATGAAAATTTTGAATGGCCTGCATAGCAGGTTGGGTCAAGCGAACCAGATCAAAATCCAGGTCTAAACCAATCCATGCAGATCCAGTTGACAACCCTAGTCACTGAGCGTAGGTGACTGAAATTCCCACTAACAATGGTGGTTCCACACCAAAGCCAAGATAGGGAGGATGGGTTACTGTAACGCCCTGAAAATCGGGGATCGAGCATAAACTCCACTCCCGAGTTCCAGAACATCACTTATGCAACATTTTCAATGATGGATGAATGCTGGTTGTATTAGTGCATAAAACATGAAGTGGATTAAGCCAAAACAGCAAAACATAATCCAGGGACAGTTGTAATACGCTAGCGGAAGACTGAAATGAATATATAAACTAGTCTAATTCCTCAAAATATGTCTGCAATGCCAGGTCAATAATTACAGGTGTTGTGTCAAAAATATAAAATGTCAAAAGAATTTAATAGTCCTCTACATGCATAATCCCTGAAGCCCCGTCGATTCGGACTCAACTCATGCGAATCCGCCTGAAAACTGCATGAAAGAGAATGCCTCCTCGTCATTCTTGCAGTCCAGCTCCGCTTCGCAAGCATCGCCATCATTTGAAACTTAAACAGGGACTGGTTGGTGTTGCAAACACCGTCCCATAACGTGGGAGTGAGTGATCAACTCAGTGGAACTATACAGCAGAAGTTAACATGTTATCAATTCAACCAAGCAGTAATGATAAAGCATTACAATCAAACATGTCTTAGATACTCTTGTTAATGCAAGAATGAAATATTTTCATGATGCATGCCCTCGCCTACACTCCCTCGTGCGACACCATCTTACGTTCGCGGCATGCTTTCTTCCCTCTGTGCACTTCAACCACGGCACATGCAGTGCGATGTTATGAACGTGATTACCGAGTTATTATTAGTCCTTTTCATACAGCAATATTGGGAAACTAAGGTACCTCCCTTGTATCAATACCCAAACGATGATCCATTCTAGGGTCATCGGTCCTAGACAATCTCATACGATGTTGCGGTTTCAGGTCGTCACAAAAGGGCTCGTCACTAAATCAGTGTTGCTCCTGCGGGAAACACATCACACGCACAGGACGCGACAACTGATTAGTGTAGGCCTAGTGATACTCTAATGCTACGGAAAGACTCGTCGCCTCAACGTAGACTCAGAGTATGCTCGAGGTCACCACAAAGGGCTCGTCACCAATCAGAGTAGGCCGACGGCTCGAATATAGTGTCTCATACCACCATAATCGGCTCACGAGTCTAGGTTGTTCACTGGTCACTATGGGGAGGCTCGTCGCCCCAGCGTAGGCCGACAGCTCGACCATGGTGTCCCATAGCACCATGTCCGGCTCATGAGTCTTAGGGGATCGAGGTACCAAGGTTAAAGGGGCTTTTCCATTGGTAAGTTTGGTACCTTAGGTTCAAGCAGTAGCGTTCAAATATGGTGAACATACATCGGGCCAATCGGGTTACTTGACGAGCTCGGCTAGTACGAGCGCACGTTGAGTTGATCGACATGAAGTGCATAAGCACTTCGTGTGGCCTAACCACTGCCGACATATTGAGGGTCAAATATTGCATATCAAAACCCATTTATTTCCTGAATTTACGAGCATAATACTGTTTAATGGCCCGTTTTATCGTGTTTATGTTGCAAGGTGATTTTACAAGCATAAACTGCAAAAAGGTGCTAAAAGCTGAGATTTAACTCTCAGAATTCACCAGAGCAAGAGACAAACTCCATGGGACCACGATCGACGAATGTACATGCCAGAGACCCGAGGAAATCACACTACTCATGTTACACGGGTCTGAAAATCATCCAGAATGCAAGATCACAGGGTTCCCACCATCTGTTCGACTTGAAACTTCATACATGGTCTAAGGGCCATAAATTAACCGTACATATCAAATTTCAACCTTTGGATCACTATGAAAGTGCCCCAACTGACAGATCAGCCCATAAACCGCTGATTCTGGGCCTACCTGATATCTGGAACTGCCTCAACTTTGGTCTCAACGGTTTAAACATGGAAAAAAAATGAATGGATGGTTCGGATTTCTGAGAAACATCACAATGGGCCCTGTATATGCACGTGTGCATACACAATGCACACGTATCCGCCGTGCACGAGAAAACCAAAAACGGGTCAGCATACGTTGACCCGTCTTCCTCTCCCTGCTGCAAAAGAACGGACAGCGTTTACGCTGTCCGCCCGTTTTTTCCTTAGTGAGCCCCACTCATGGCCTGGATCGGTGATCCGAACCGTTCAATACATCCATACGGGGTCGTAATCATCTCCAAGCTTCTTTTCAATCTCATGCAAAAGTAAGCGTGTAAAAGCACCGTCAATCGCAAAATGGACGGCGGAATAGAAAACGACATGGGACACCGATTCTAATAAAAAAGTAGCTATTTTCAATTGGTTTTTCGAGTACAGTTCAATGATCGGTGTGGATTTGGCAACCGACATCGATTATGGGTCCTACCATTATCACTGCATAACGTTTACGCAGGCTCTGTTCGCAACAGAGCCTGCAAGCGAAGCTTTGTGGGCCACCATGGTCCATGATTCAGTTAATCCGAACCGCCCATCATGCAGAGGGACGGAAACCATTCAAATCCATGTTGATTTTGGTTAATCATACACGCACACGTGCAGATGACAGCTAGTGAAAAAGGGCCGTCTGTTACGGTTGCAACAAGATTGCTTCCCAGGGCCACATCAACGGACAAAAGAAAATCGTCCATATCTGGTCGAATTTTCGAGGTGAAGACAATGGACAGAGTGGATTTTCCATTAGAATATGATCATGGGTCCCACTGACGCCTCCGACTCTAGTGCGGACTTTACACCGTTTCCAAGATGCGTAAAAGCCTTCGCAGGCAGTCTCCAAACAGGATTCAAGCCTCACACACGACCGACTCCTTCTGTTGTTATAAAAGGAAGAGAGAGAGAGAGAGAGAGAGAGAGAGAGAGGAGCCATACATGGGACGTAAGCAAAGAGAGAGAGGCAGGAAGTAGTTTTGTGTATTTAGTTTGTTTGTAGTTTTTTTTTTTTCTTCTCTCTTAATTTTGTGAGATCCAGCCCACTCATGTGCGGCTGAACCTCTTAGCTAGGGCTAAGAGGTGAAGCTTGTAGTGAGATGGGAGATTCTATGCTTTTAATTTAGTTTTAATGTATGAATTGAAGTTGATTTTAGTTTGATTAGTATGGAAATATTTTTAGTCTTTAATGGTCTGTTGTGACTGAAATTACAGTGGGTCTACGATGGCTTTGAATATTTTCTTTTCCTTTTTATGTTTATGACGTCAGGAAGCCCTATTGCTCACCATCGTATCCTGGGCATGGTCGGATGACAGTACCCTTACTAACTTTCATAGCATGTTGATTGGCTGGTAATTAGTTTAATTTTGTTGTTTGATAGTCTCCTGGGCATGGTTTGGTGATGGAATTCATTCTAATTCATATACCTTTCATCTCTTTGAAACTATATCAATGACAGTTCAGTTAATTTCCATGATTCTTGATGCAGGCATAAGATCTCCCTGATCTCTACAAGTGGATCCTCTGAATCCCTAGTTTCCTTTCCCTGAATTCTTTAAAGTTTTAGAAAATTAATTCATCATTATTCTTCAAATTACATTCAATTTAGATTTCATCTCATCCTAGTTCTAATTCTATTTAGTTTTAGATAACGTGCAAGTTTCAGTCCCTTGGGATTCGACCTCGGTCTTACCGAGTTATTACTACATCACAACCCTGCACTTGGGGAGTGAACACGACATCCCAAGTACGGCTCGGATTCATCGAACACATCCTGTGTGGCGAAAACAACCTCAGCCACCAGTTCGAGGCCTGTTACCGATCGCCTGGACTATCATATAGTCCCAACCACGTGCAATTACAATAAGTAAGCATATGAGATTGTCAAAGCAGTAATGAATAAACGAGTCCATCCTACAATCATTTGAGCATATTATGGAATATAACTTAAGCATGGATACATAGTACATGGAGGAAATCATATACATAGTTAACATGAATAAGTAGGCCAAGCAATTCATGGAGGAAATCATACACCCAAGTAAGGTAGTTGGGATTTCACATCTCAACTCTCTCATAAATCACACTTTACTAATTACTAACTTATTCAAACATTTTCACAAACACTTAGACTACACTATATAACATATGCAACGTATGTTGATAAAACATGTATTAGGCTAATCCGCTCACCCAGAAGTTGATACACATGCATCTAGCATACATAGACAGCAATTAATCATGGAAAGCACAAATCCGAATTTCATACGTATAAGGTATTTTCTACAAATACGAGGAATACAGTATATTCAACATAGTTAACGTATAACTGAAAAACAAAACGGACAACACTTTATACATGTGAAATAGCATCCACGTCAGTAATATATCATTAACTGACATTGAAAGCCTTGAAAACCATAACCTATACGTATATATTCCGCACTTTAAACCGGAAAACGCATAACGAATATAATTAAGACGCGAAGTCTTCGTCAACGGCAGATTGACAACCTAAAGCATGAAATAGGTTAGCTACAACAACACTTAGACTTCTCTAAGCTCCAAACCAGGTTAGGGTTAGGATTTCTTACCCGAAAATGCATCTAGAATTGCTGAAACGGCGACATGGTAGCCTGGGTTCAACACTTAGAACAACAGGGAGGAATCCCTGCAGCAACACCCTAACTTCCCTCACCTTTTCTCTCTCTTTTCTTCTCTTCTTTAGCCAGGGTTTGAAAATTCGTATGGGATATGAGAGTGAGGGTTTAAGGCCCTTATATAGGCTTCAAACTGATGGAAATGGCCTCAGGGCCAAGGTATACTTAGGTTATATCCAAATCGGGTCTATTCCGATCCAACGGAGCATTTCTGGAGGTCCTCTTACTGAATGCGGTCAGACTTAAGCTCACTAATATAGGATCTTGATCAAGTTAACTTTTCAGTCCGATCGGGTTTCCAGATCGACCGCAGCGGACTAGTTTCAGTTCAACGGTCACTGAAACTCGATCAGGGCCAAAAGTACTTCGACATGTGTGGGCCATCTTCCCTGATCCGAGGGTAAATTTGGGTCAGATTCTGACGGTCTGAACGCTTATAAATGGCGCGCAAGTGACATGACTTAGATTACTTAAATTTATATTTAATTTCTAAAAATATTCGCTTTTCTCACACTCTTCACTTCAGACTCAAGAAAATAGCCCCAGGACATCACCTGGACTTGATTTTCGAGGTGATTGTCAAGTCCAACCAAGCGGTCATAATTGTTTAAGTTCATCGCTATCAGACTTTCGACGTGCGGTCCAAGTCCGATACGAAGTTTCCGAATGCTCCCGAGAGCAACTGGGTTTAGAGTTGGATCCTAGATTTCAGGGTAATGTAGCGTTAACAATTCTATAGGTTTTGGGTCTTGCAGATCATATTTAAAGTGATTGGTGCGCTAGTTAATTTTTGTTTCATTTCTAAAGGAATTAGCCCTTAGTGATTTCTGCTTGAGGTGAGATTTGAGTGCTCAAATGGAAGAGAAAGAATAGGGAATTCAGCAAGGGAGGTGGGTTTTGAGATGGGTAGAAAGGGGATGCACGAAAATGGAAGGAGGAGTTTGGAGAGGGGTTTTGCGGAGATTGGAGAAGTATTTTCGAAAAAGGGAAGCTTGGGAGGGTGATTTGTGAGACTTTGAAGGAAATGGGTTGAAAAGCGATTTCTTTGGCTTTGGAATTGAGTTATGAGAAGTTACCAAGGTGTTATGGTTGACCCATTGCCTAAGGACGTCTAACTCCAGGTTGACAAAAATCCAGGGTGTTACAGTTACCAAGGAAACCTTGTTACACAAGGCTTCTGGTGCATGGAAGGCAATTATGGGAGAAATGTCATATGTAATTGGTATGGCAAGCGTAACAGATCTTGGGAAGACCTGAGGTGCAGAGCTTCAACCATGTGTGAAAGTTTTGGCAGTTTATACAGCGTCACTCTAGATTGAGAGAAGATGGTATCTCAATATATAAGTTGACAAGATGAAGGACGGTCATGATCACCGCAAGCAAGCAGGAACTGATCAGAAGAGGAAATGGCAGACTTTGTTAGCAGCCCTCAAGATGCTTCAAGCATGCACTCTTAAGCCCAGAGCAGGGTGATAAGTGGCATTGAAATGCTGACAAAAGCAGCTAATTCACAATTAAATCCTTGAATTGTATGTTGAAACAAGGAGGTAGGAAATGCACGCTTAACCTATGGCTCATGTTTAACCATTGACGATTCTGAGGGCTGCCAAAAATGGTTACATTTTGGATGGTTACAAATGAAAAGAAAATACTTACCGTGGACTAGCTAAAAAGGAGAAAGATGATAGTGACCACGGTGTTCCATAATGGTAACAGTGGCTGTAACGGCCATTGCCATTATCTTTCAGATACAGGCCGTTATAGGAAGAGAGAGAGAGAGAGAGAGAGAGAGAGAGAGAGAGAGAGAGAAACTCTTTCTTTCTTTTCTCTCTTTTTTTTTTCTTTTTTTCTTTTTTTTTTTGTAACAACCGTTATGGCCATTTCGGCCCCCGTGATGCATAACGGTTATGACCATTACCGTTCCATAATGGCCATTATGTAACATTATAAATTTTTGTCTATTGTGTGTAAAAGTGGAGAACTCAATTAATTAATCTCCCTATCAACTATGAGTTTGCTTCCTAATTATGGAAGAAGGTTCTCAATCTCCTCGAGGTGAAATCGGTAGTGTCCCTTCTACTACCAAGGAGAGGGATGGAGCTAGGAAATAGAGGGTTTGTTCTGTGGAAGTTGGCGGAATTGGCAATATATTGGGAGCTTTGGAAAGAACAAAATGACAAAAACTTTAACATATAACAGTAAGAGCAGAGATGGTTTTCCATAAAATCAGGGGGTACATCATCTAATGGTCATTGGGGGTTCCCCTCTTTAAAGGATGTAAAATGGAAGAAATGGAATGTCCAAAAATGAGGGTTATTGTAACGACCCGGAAAAATTCCGTACCAAGATCCAAGTACTACCTCGATCAGAAATCACTTAGGATTAATTCTTTTAGAAATTTAACCTAAGTTACCTAGCGCTAAGTTAGACTGGCTGTGAAATTTGCACTGTTCACTTTAAATACGTTCTGCAAGACTTAAAACTTGTTGAGTCAATGACGCTATAATACCCTGAAATCTAGGATCCAACTCTAAACCCAGTTGTTCTAGGGAATGTTTGGTAACTTTGTATTGGATCTAGACCGCGCATCGAAAGTCCGATATCTACAATCTCAGACCGGTATGACCGCTTAGTTGGACTTGACAATCGTTTCGAAAACCAAGCCCAACTGATGTCCTGACACCATTTTACTGAGTCCGGAGTTAAGAGAGTGAGAAAAGGAAAAAAATTAGAAAATGAATTCCATTTTTATGAAATCTGGCATGTGTCGTTGCGCGTTATTTTTAAGCGTTCTGACCGTCAGAATTCAGCCAAACTTCACCCTCGGATCAGGAGAAATTTGCCCTTACATGTCCAAGTACTTGTGGCCCTGATCGAAGTTCGGTGACCATTGAATTGAAACTGGTCCGCCATAGACAATCTGGAAATCCGATCGGACTGAAAACTTAACTGATTAAAGATCCGATGCTAGTGAGCTTAAGTCCAACCGCAATTGATAACAGGACCTCCAGAAACGCTCCGTTGGATCAGAAAGATCCCGATTTGGTTATAACTTAAGTATACCTTGACTTGGAGCCTATTACGTTATGTTTGAGCTTATAAAAGGGCCTTAAACCCTTAGCTTTCTAACCCATACAAATTTTCCAAACCCTAGAGATTTGAGAGAAAGAAAAGAGAGAGAAAGAGTGGGAGAATCCGGTGAAACTCTGTAGGATCCTTCTTCGTGCATCTGTACTCTAAACCGGCGTATCTGAATCGTTCTTCCGGCAATTCTGACTCCGTTATTGGGTAAGATAAGCTAACCCTAACATATTTTGAAACCTAGACTAGCTGTAGTAGAGTGCTAGCTAACCTATTTCATGTAATAGGTTGCCGTTGAGCCGTAGACGAAACGTGAGTGAACAAGCTGAGTTCGTTACGCGTTTACCGGCGTAAGGTGCGGACTATATGCGCTTAAGGTTATGGTTTTCAACCCTTTCAATGATAGTTAATGATTTATTCATGTCATGAATGCAATTACACATCCCAAACATGCCGTCTGTTTTGTCTTCCGTATACGTATACTGTATTTTGTAAATACCGTATTTCATGTATATGTTAGAATACACGTATGCGTACGGAATCTGTTGATATGCTTCTCATGATAAATGATCGTTGTTATATGCTTAACATGTATACAGCAACTCCTTGGCGAAAGGTCTTGTCCAAATTTGCAACGGCGTCGACATACGTGATGTATGTTGAATAGTATAAGCTAAGTGTTTGTTTAAATGTCTAAGTGAGTTAGTAGTTAGTAGAGTGTGATTGCTAGAGTGGTTGGGATATGGATCCCCATCACAATACTTGTGTGAATGATTTCCTTCATGAATCATATGATTGTTAATTGAGTGTATGATTTCTTCCATGGATTGTGTATTTAGTTAAATCATGATAAATGCGTGCATTAATTCCTCCATGTAGGGCGTTACAAGTTGGTATCAGAGCATGATTTGGATTAATCTGGACATGGGCTAGGGTCACACACCGCACGTTGACGCCACTAGAACTTTGGAGGGTGCGAGAACAAGTTGGAAACAGCACTAGGACTCCCGGTTTGTCGTTCGGCGAAAGTTTACTGAAAATGATCGCCAAGATCGAGTCCATGCACACTCCTGATCACACACGGCGACTCCAAATCGCTTCTGGACCATCCAGTGACGGGTATAGTCCGCATTTTAGTTCATTCCAGCCGTTAGAAATTTCTGTTGTTCGAGCGTATCGAAGCTGCCGGGTGGGGTCCGCTCTTTGAGGGCGAGTCTCGTGCTAATGTGAGCACTGTTCATGCCTTTTGTGCTCATATTCGGGACCCTACGCGGGAGCCACTGCAATTCAGGATTCCTTTTGGCAGAGATCGGCAAGCCACAATCGATGTTATGTTGATAGCTCGACTCCTGAACGTGCCTCTTGGCGAGGTACATCCAAGTGCTAAGAATTCGAAGAGTGTTCGTGAGCGAGATCGCCGCACCAAGTTTCTATGTGGTAGTTTAGTTGAGTGGCAGCGCAACAAGAGCCTTTTAGCGACCCACATGTCGAATGATTTTCGTCTGCTTCACCATATCTGCACGTTTAATGTTTATCCCAGATGGAGCAATCGCAGTGAATGCACGCATCTCATGGTCGATTTCCTGTATCAAGTGGGCCAGGGAGAAAACGTGTGCATGGCCACATTTGTACTGCGACAGATCATCCTCGTAGCACTATCGAGAAGAACGTCTGAGTCACTTCCCTTTGGCCGGCTCATATGCAAGATTGCGCTCGAGTTTGGCTATAGACTTGGGCCGGAGTTGCCTGTGCCGGTTCATGACATCAACGAGGCTACTATGAACCAAATGAAGATAGGGCCTCGGCAGCGTGAGGCTTAGCTTGATGATGATAGCGAGGGTGAATATGATAGTGAAGGGGATGAAAGTGAAGAAGAAGGTGGGGCAGAAATAGAGGAAGAAGGCCAGGAATAAGAAGAAGAGGAGGCTCAAGATACTGATGAGAGTCCTCCTCCTGCGACTCGGGCTGCTAGGGATGCTCATATAGCCCGACTTGAGGAGAGTTAGGTTGCTTTGCGACAGGAAGTCCAAGAGCTTCGGGCCGAGGTAAAACAAGAGCTTGAAGATACCAAAGCCGCCATGAAGCGGAAGTTTGGCAAGGTGACTCGCACCTTGAAGGCCATCCTGTGTTGCCTGAAAGACAAGGGTGCCCCCTCTCCGTCGCCAGATTCCGATGCATAGGCTTTCTGTAGCCGTTGTTTGTTAATTTGTTGCTTGTTTTAGTGCTTGCTTGGTGTTTGTTTGATAGTTGTTTGGTGTTTGTAGTTAGTGTAGAAGCTTCGTGTATGAAGCTTAAGTGTTTTGTTCACATGCTTTCTCTGTCGTGATTCATGTAATGCTGCAAATCATGTACTGTGAGAATTTTGTTAATGAAATGCATGTGTTTTTCTTGGTTTGTGAAGTACAGACTGTGAATGGATTGTATGAATGCCTAATTTCTTCGGTTGCTACCCTCTGTTGTGTGTAGGGTATGCCACCTAAGGGTTCGAGATCGTCGGCCCGTCTCTCTCTGGGTGACTCACTTGATGGGGCTCTCGCCCTGAGAGATACTCCTATGGACCCTCATGCAGGCCCATCTAGTTCAGACCCCAGGCCGGGTTCTCAGCCAGCTTCTGGCCCTGCTGCTGGGCCACCTCCTGTGGCACCTTCTGTGGTGCCTCTGGTTACGCCCGTGCCTCCTAAGTAGCATCGTGCATCTGCGTCGATGCCCTCTACTTCACAGTCTGCTCCGTTTTTTGATAGACTTGAGCAGATGTTGTTGATGCAGCAGCAGCAGATACAGCAGCAGCAGCAGTTCCTGTCCTCCATGGCTGGCATTTTTACTCAGTTGATGGCAGCGACTCCACCTGCCTCACCTCTACACCCTGTTGGACAAGCTAGTGCGAGCGGTTCTTTTGAGCGATTCCAGCGCTTGAGGCCTCCCACATTTTCAGGTACTCATAGACCTGAGGAGGCTGAGTATTGGTTAGACCGCATCTCGAAGATGCTGAGACCGTTGCACTGTTCTGAGGCGGAACAGGTTGAGTTGGCCACCTTCATGTTTGAGAAGGAGGCTAGCCTATGGTGGGACAGCATTCTCCGCACAGTTGCGGAGGGATATGAGTGGACGTGGGCAGCGTTTGAGGCGCGCTTTCACGAGAAGTATTTCCCTGTCACGTACCGGCACGAGAAGGAGAGTGCGTTCATTCGCCTTCGCCAGGGAGGCATGACGGTGACAGAGTATGAGAACAAGTTTACGGAGCTAGGGAGGTATGCTCCTTTGATTCTGAGTGACCAGCCGATGAGGATGCGGCGTTTCTCTGAGGGCTTGCGGCCCGAGATCAGATCGAAGATGTGTTGTGCGAGCATTTCTTCGTATGCAGAGCTGGTGAGTATGTCCTCGCGTGCAGAGCAGGACGGGGATAGGTCGGCCCATACACGAGCACCTATGGTTCCCAGGTCGCGACCTGAGTTCGAGAGTAGGCCTTCCTTCGCGAAGAGGCCTCGATTTGAGACACCGCAGGGGTCTTCTACATCTCCTGCCTATATGAGGCGTCCTGATGTGTGGTGCCGCTATTGCAAGAAGCCTGGCCACACCGAGACTACATGTTTCTCCAGGATGCGAGACAGTGGGTTCTCGCCGCCTCAGCGGATCGTTCGTCCGATGCCTCAGACTATTTCACCACCACCTCTACGGACAGCGCCTGCACATCCGTCTTGCAGACCTCCAGCACCTCATTTTAGGCCGCCGCATCGGCCTATGGTACCGCAGCCGAACCGTCCTCAGCAGGCTCGGGTACACGCATTGACTACTGAGCCATCCGGGACAGAGACTGCACCACCTTTGGCCTTTGAGGTCACAGCTCATATTGGAGGTACTCCTATCTTCTTATTGGTGGATACGGGATCACTGTCTCCTTGATATCGTATTCGGTAGTCAAGTGCCTTGGTTTACCGACTGCTCAGATGGATGGTGTGCGAGTTATTTCGGCACACGGAACCTGTTCTGATGTCACCATGATGTGTGAGGGCTGTTTACTAGATCTGGGGAGCAGGACGATGGCCATTGACCTTATTGTCGACCCCTCTCTCTATCACTTCGACATCATTTTTGGCATGGATTGGCTGACTGCAGGGAGAGCCGAGATTGACTGTGAGTCCCGTCTAGTGACAGTTTTCGAGCCGGAGGGCACATCCTTTACATTTCCGGTGCAAGTCAGTCACCCCTCTCGAGTGATTTGTTATGCTTCCTTATTGAGGGATGTTGATGTCCCGACACTTGAGAGCAAGCCAGTAGTCCGTGATTATGAGGATGTGTTTAGGAAGATACCTGAGTTGCCACCCCAGCGCGAGATCGATTTTACTATCGACTTGGTACCCGGTTCGACGCCCATCTCATTGCCGACGTATCGCATGGCCCCTTGTAAGATAGAGGAGTTGCGGAAACAGATCGATGATTTATTAGAGGCTGATTTTATACAATCGAGTGTGTCTCCTTGGGGAGCACCTGTGTTGTTTATGACGAAGAAAGACGGCTCCTTGTGGTTGTGTATTGATTACCGCAGACTGAATCAGATTACGATGAAGAACAAGTCCCCATTGCCCAGGATAGATGACCTGTTTGATCAGTTGAAAGGACCGCAGTACTTCTCGAAGATTGATCTACAGTAAGGGTATCACCAGTTGCGCGTCAGGAAGGAGGACGTGCAGAAGATAGCTTTCAGGACTAGCTTTGGCCATTATGAGTTCCTTGTGATGTCGTTCAGTCTTACGAATGCACCGGCCGTGTTCATGGACCTGATGAACCGTGTATTTCAGCCGTTCCTCTATCGATTCGTCATCGTCTTTATAGACGACATTCTAATATACTCCAGGAGTCGAAAGGAGCATGAGGAGCACTTACGATCGGTCCTGGATACTCTGAGACAGCACCAGTTGTTCGCACAGTACAAGAAGTGTGACTTCTGGAAGGAGGAAGTCAAGTTCCTGGGATATGTCGTGTCCAAGGATGGTATAGCAGTGGACCTTACTAAGGTAGCCGCGGTGCAAGATTAGAAGCAGCCTGGTTCGGTTACCAAGGTGAGGAGTTTCCTGGGACTTGCTGGCTACTATCGACGATTCATTCGGGACTTCTCCAAGATAGCCAGACCCTTGTCTCAGTTGACACTGAAGGATCTGAAGTTCGCCTGGAACGAGAAGGCGGAGGCAGCTTTTCAGGAGCTGAAAGATAGGCTGACATCTGCCCCTGTGCTAGTATTGCCAGAGCAGGGGGTTAGATATACGATCTATACGGATGCGTCTCACGTTGGCTTAGGTTGTGTCCTTATGCAGAAGGACAGGGTAATTGCATATGCCTCTAGAAAATTAAGGAAGCACGAGGAGAATTACCCTACACACGACCTAGAGTTGGCAGCTGTTATCTTCGCATTGAAGCTCTGGAGACATTACCTTTATGGAGAGGAGTTCGAGCTCTTTTGCGACCACAAGAGCCTCAAGTATATATTCACGCAGCGAGACCTAAATATGAGGCAGCGACGATGGATGGAAACCTTGAAGGACTTTAATTTTGAAGTTTCCTACCATCCGGGCAAGGCGAACCTTGTGGCTGGCGAGTTGAGCCGCAAGAAGGCGATAGAGTTTGCGGCTCCGCTGATGGTTGCCGGTGGGACATGATTGACTTTTTGCGAGACTTTGAGCAGAAACTCACTGTGGAGGAGCCATTCGAGGTTATCGCACACGTTCGGGTGCGACCTCTTATCGATGACAGGGTCATCGCGGCGCAGAGGGACGAAGAGCGTCTGACTGAGCTTCGAGAGCAGGCCAGTGATGCTGCAGATGCCGAGTGGCGAGTTGGGACAGATGGGGGCTTACGTTATCGTGGCCGCCTATGCGTTCCAGACGTCCCTGACTTGAGACGAGAGATTCTCGAGGCTGCGCACAGTACTAGACTTGCGATGCATCCGGGCAGTACGAAGATGTATCGCGACATGAAGAGGACGTACTGGTGGGATGGTATGAAGACCCACATTGCAGACTTTGTGTCCCGTTGTCTCACTTGCCAGCAGGTGAAGGCAGAGCATCGCCGACCTCCTGGTCTCCTTCAGCCTATGCCTATAGCTGAGTGGAAGTGGGACTATATCTCTATAGATTTCGTCCCTGGACTGCCGAAGACGAGGAAGGGACATGATTCCATCTGGGTGATCGTCGACCGCTTGACGAAGTCGGCGCACTTCCTTCCGATCAGAGTTACGAACTCTGCAGACGAGCTGGCTAGATTGTACATCAGGGAGATTGTTCGTCTGCATGGAGTTCCCTTGGAGATCGTGTTGGATAGGGACACGCGGTTTACTTCCATTTTCTGAACTCGTATCCAGGAAGCGATGGGTGTGAAGTTGAAGTTCAGTATTGCATTCCACCCACAGACCGACGGACAGATAAAGCGGGTGAACCAAATTTTGAAAGACATGTTGTGGGCTTGCGTGTTGGATTTCAAGGACAGTTGGGATGACTGTCTTCCATATGCGGAGTTTGGTACAATAACAGTTTTCAGGCGAGTATCAGTATGGCACCTTATAAGGCCTTGTATGGACGTCCTTGTCGAGCACCGCATTGCTGGGTTGAAGTCGGCGAGCGGAAATTGATTGGTCCTGAGCTAGTACAGGTGACCTCAGAGAAGATTGACATCATTAGACGTCGACTTCTCACAGCGCAGAGCAGGCAGAAGATTTATGCCGATACGAGACGGCGACTGCTAGAGTTCGCGGTTGGAGATCATGTATTCTTGAGAGTTTCTCCTATGAAGGGAGTCCTTCGGTTCGGTAAGAAAGGGAAACTCACGCCGAGATTCATTGGCCCATTCCAGATACTTGATCGAGTGGGGGCAGTTGCGTATCGTCTTGCTTTGCCCACACCACTCGCAGGCGTGCATAATGTTTTCCATGTGTCCATGCTGAAGAAGTATGTTCCCGATCCTTCCCATATCATCAGATGGGAGCAGGTGCAGTTGAGCGAGGATGCCACTTATGAGCTGTGCCCGACACGTATATTAGACAGGAAGGAACAGGTATTGCGTAGCAAGGTCATACCCCTTGTGAAAATATTGTGGACGCATCATACCGAAGAAGAGACTACCTGGGAGACCGAAGCCGAGATCAGAAAGAACTACCCACAGCTTCTCGAGGAGTATGAGCAGGTACGAATTTCGAGGACGAAATTTCTTTTTAGGAGGGTAGATTGTAACGACCCGGAAAAATTCCGTACGAAGACCCAAGTACTACCTCGATCAGAAATCACTTAGGATTAATTCTTTTAGAAATTTAACCTAAGTTACCTAGCGCTAAGTTAGACTGGCTGTGAAATTTGCATTGTTCACTTTCAATACGTTCTGCAAGACTTAAAACTTGTAGAGTCAATGACGCTATAATACCCTGAAATCTATGATCCAACTCTAAACCCAGTTGTTCTAGGGAATGTTTGGTAACTTTGTATTGGATCTAGACCGCGCGTCGAAAGTCCGATATCTACAATCTCAGACCGGTATGACCGCTTAGTTGGACTTGACAATCGCTTCGAAAACCAAGCCCAACTGATGTCCTGACACCATTTTACTGAGTCCGGAGTGAAGAGAGTGAGAAACAGAAAAGAATTAGAAAATGAATTCCATTTTTATGAAATCTGGCACGTGTCGTTGCGCGTTATTTTTAAGCACTCTGACCGTCAGAATTCAGCCAAACTTCACCCTCGGATCAGGAGAAATTTGCCCTTACATGTCTAAGTACTTGTGACCCTGATCGAAGTTCGGTGACTGTTGAATTGAAACTGGTCCGCCACAGACAATCTAGAAATCCGATTGGACTGAAAACTTAACTGATTAAAGATCCGATGCTAGTGAGCTTAAGTCCGACCGCGATTGATAACAGGACCTCCAGAAACGCTCCATTGGATCAGAAAGATCCCGATTTGGTTATAACTTAAGTATACCTTGACTTGGAGCCTATTACGTTATGTTTGGGCTTATAAAAGGGCCTTAAACCCTTAGCTTTCTAACCCATACGAATTTTCCAAACCCTAGAGATTTGAGAGAAAGAAAAGAGAGAGAAAGAGTGGGAGAATCCGGTGAAAGTCCGTAGGATCCTTCTTCGTGCATCTGTACTCTAAACCGGCGTATCTGAATCGTTCTTCCGGCGATTCTGACTCCGTTATTGGGTAAGATAAGCTAACCCTAACCTGTTTTGAAACCTAGACTAGCTGTAGTAGAGTGCTAGCTAACCTATTTCATGTAATAGGTTGCCGTTGAGCCGTAGACGAAACGTGAGTGAACAAGCTGAGTTCGTTACGCATTTACCGGCATAAGGTGCGGACTATATGCGCTTAGGTTATGGTTTTCAACCCTTTCAATGATAGTTAATGATTTATTCATGTCGTGAATGCAATTACACATGCCAAACATGCTGTCTGTTTTGTCTTCCGTATACGTATACTGTATATTGTAAATACCGTATTTCATGTATATGTTAGAATACACGTATGCGTACGGAATCTGTTGATATGCTTCTCATGATAAATGATCGTTGTTATATGCTTAACATGTATACGGCAACTCCTTGGCGAAAGGTCTTGTCCAAATTTGCAACGGCGTCGACATACGTAATGTATGTTGAATAGTATAAGCTAAGTGTTTGTTTAAATGTCTAAGTGAGTTAGTAGTTAGTAGAGTGTGATTGCTAGAGTGGTTGGGATATGGATCCCCATCACAATACTTGTGTGAATGCTTTCCTTCATGAATCATGTGATTGTTAATTGAGTGTATGATTTCTTCCATGGATTATGTATTTAGTTAAATCATGATAAATGCGTGCATTAATTCCTCCATGTATTGTTTATCTTTAAGTTATACTTCAATTGTTGTTCATATGAATGCAGAATATGACTCATATGCTAGTTATTATCCTTGTATGTGAATGGGGTTGTGCCACAGTCCGGGTAATCGGAAAACGTTTCGCAAGCAGTGGTTGAGGTTGCTTTCGCCACACAAGATGAGTTTAGCGAATCTGAGTCGTGCTTGGGGAGTTCGGCAGTGGTTAGGTCACACGGAGTGCTTATACATTCCATGTCGTTCAACTCAACGTGCACTTGGCCTAGTTGAGCTTACCAACTAACCCGATTGACCGATGCTTGTTCACCATGTTTAGTCGCCACTGTTTGAATCTAAGACACTGAGCTTACCAGTGTAACTCCCGTTGATCATGATATCAAGATCCCCTAAGACTCATGAGTCGGGCATGGTGGTATGGGACACCGTGGTCGTGCTGTCGGCCTACGCTGGGGCCACAAACCTCCCCGTAGTGACCAGTGAGCACCCTACTCTGAGCAAATTATGGTAGTATGGGACACTATATTTTTGTTGTCGGCCTACACTGATTGGTGACGAGCCCTCTGTAGTGACCATGAGTTTATCCTGACACCGCATGGGGACGACGAGTCCTGATGCAGTCTTAAGGATATAAATAGGCATGTATTGATAAGGTGATGGGGGAATGGAGCAACGATTGGCGCAACAGCCCTGGCAGCCCTTACAGCGACCTAAAATCATAACATCGTATGAGATATCCTAGGACTGACAACCCTAGAAAGGATCAATGTTAGGAAATGATACAATGAAGGTGTCTTAGCTTCCCAATACTGCTGTATGAAAAAGACTAATAAGAACTGGGTAATCACGTTCATAACATCGCACTGCATGTGCCATTGGCGTTGGTGTGAGAGCAAAGTGGTAGTGATTCATGCCGCGATCGTTAGATGATGTCGCATGAGGGAGATTGTGGTGAGGGCATGCATCATACTTCATATCATCCTTGCATTAACAAGAGATATAGGACTTGTGTGTTTGTACTGCTTTATCATTACTGCTTGACTGGATTGATAACATGTTAACTTTTGTCATATAGTACCACTGAGTTGATCACTCACTCTCACGTTCTGAGACGGTGTTTAAACACCAACCAGACTCTGCTTTAGATGCAGGTGATGGCGATGCTGGTGAGGCAGAGCCAGACTTTGATGAGGACAAGGAGGCGTTCTCATACATGCAGTTCTCAGGCGGGTTCGACTGAGCCTTGTCCTGACCAGCGGGGATTGTTTTGGGATATGTATCATATTATTTTTGAACAGTTCATGTATGTATTTTGAGACACAGACATATGTATATTGCCCTGGGCAGAGCACGCATCATTTGGGGATTTATTTTGAATTATGTATGTATTTAAGTCTTCCGCTTGCTTTACCTTAATATCCCTGAATTATGTCTGCTAATCTAGCTTGATCTATATCATGTTTTATGCATTAATACAGACAACATATAATCAGCATCAAATATGTTGCATAAGTGATGTTTTAGAACTCGGGAGCTGAGTTATACTCGACCCCCGAATTTCGAATTATGTATGTATTTAAGTCTTCCGCTTGTTTTACCTTAATATCCCTGAATTATGTCTGTTAATCTACCTTGATCTATATCATGTTTTATGCATTAATACAAACAACATACAATTAGCATCAAATATGTTGCATAAGTGATGTTTTACAACTTGGGAGTTGAGTTATACTCGACCCCCGAATTTCAGGGCGTTACAGTTCTCTATTATAAAGGTCTGTGGGAGGTGCTCTTGCCCCTGTCTCTTGTATCTTTTTGTTTGTGTTTTGATTTAAAATTGCCTATCATTGAAGGAAAAAAGGATTAAAAGAGTGAGAGTGAGAGAGAGGGAGAGAGAGAGAGAGAGAGAGACCTAAGTTTAGAAGACTCATGAAATTCCTCAAAATCTTTACTAAATTTTTTTGAGAGGTAACATGAAATTTATTAGAAAACCTGCCTAAAGGCAACGGAAAGAATCCAACCTGAAAACTACACAAAAAAGGAGGATCCTTTTACCAGTAAAGACTCCAAAGAATCAAGCTAGAACCTATTCGGAACCGCGGAAACACCCAGAGACAAATCAAGTAAAGTACACACAATCGCACAACCAAGTCCAAGCAAGAACAATCCGAATTTTACGTAGAAAAATCCTTTCGAGAAAAAACCACAGCACAAAGCAATGAGTAATGCACTATGAAAGCAGAAATTACAGGTGATAGGAGCTTACCGATTCAAATAAGCCTCGAATCTACTTCATAAGGCCTAGCTATGCCCTTGAACCCTTAGGAACGATTTAGAAAGCCCTAGAACACATCTCTCTCTCTCTCTCTCTCTCTCTCTCTCTCTCTCTCTCTCACCCAAATCCCAATTCCACTTGATATATATATATATATATATATATATATATATATATATATATATATATATATAGTGTTACAACCAAAATAGGAAACAACTTACGCACTTGCGAAATTCTGCGCACATCATGGCATCAACCACCAATCAGGGATCTGTCGTTCGATGCCATTGAGTAGCAACACTAAAACATTCCAACAACCAACATGGAATTTCCCGGATTTTCTCGATGGGATCGAGCATCTGTCGATGGCATCAACACCCGCTCGATGGTATCGACAGACCCTTGTTACTGACATATTTAAGACATCAACAACATAACCACACAAAGGATCCTTTATCTCTTAAAAGTTTCTATGCACAATTCAGCACATATGAGCCCCTAGGTGGGCCGTGGGATTCACAAGTTGGCTTTTGGAGCCCACGTCTTCAACAACATGATAATTCCAGTTTGCAACTAAAATTGCCCCTCCATGACCACACTTGCTCATCCTTCTAGGCAATAGGCATGCATGTAACAATTGGGCTGGGAGCCGAGAATTGGGGGGACAGTGCTAGGCTGCTAGCATGGGAGTGATGTCAACGTGAGCCTCTGTCATGGCCAATTCCAAGAGCCAAGGTAAAAGATGAAGATTGATGCTTGGTGGACAGCTGATTGCAACACTTATGCCAATCTAACATCTAAAAGTCAACTCCAAATTGCACGAAGAAAGGCTAAGACAATGCAAAGTTTGCAAAACAATCTCTGCCATGTCAGCAACAGCGTGGGATCGGTAATTTGGAGAAAAGATCAGACAGGCTTTTATAAGTACCTTTGGGGGTTGCATTTCGGGAGAGACAGCCCCACCACAATATTGCAGTACTGGTGAGTTGCAGGCATTGATCCGTTCTGCCTGATTTACAGCTCTATGATCCATCCATACTATAATATTTCTCCTAGCATCACCACTCCAAGAAACAGTAACGGGAGAGCCATCGGCATCAACAGCAACTGCAAATAGAAACCAACTTTCACAGCTAATATTGATTGCCTGAGGATAATTAGGGAGGCATTGGCTAGTCCTGATGAATCAAGAAGTTGAATGGCATCCTACTGTGTCCATTCAATATAAGAAGGCTCCCAACCATTTTATGGACCCCACCACAAATGGGTATACCCCAAAGTTCTTCAAAACAGGAAGATCCTAACCCTTCAACATATGGCCTAGAAATAATCAGTGAAACAATACAGCAACAGTTTCGGAAAAAGGCCAAATATTAACTGTCTATGAACTTCCCCTGGAAGATTTTTGGGGCATCCTCCATTCACACTGGAATCCATCATATCAACAGTCTGGATCACTGGATCATTAGGGCCACCTGTGTGGAATATGTGCATCAGCACACCATTCACCTCCTGATGCATCAGGACCCAATAGTTACTCACACGTAGAAATCAGCAATTCATATCAAATAGTAGAGCATTCATTCACAAACCGAGAGAACAGGTAGCTGCAAATCCCAAACCAATTACTTCTTCACCTGCAACATTTGCTAGAGAGCATGCTGCTTTGACAGCTGCACAGATTGCATGCCAGATATCTGTTGAAGATTGCTGATTTGGAAAGGAAAAATCATCACTTGAATTTTCCATAAGAGAGTAAAACACTCAACTAATGACAGCATTCCAGTTCATACTTTAGATGATTTCTCAGAAGACTTGTATAGTATGTTCAGAAACAATTATTAGGAACATAGGAATTAGATTCTTTGTTACCTCAATACAATCACCATCCTTCCATATCTGTATGGGGCTACTGGCAGATCCTAGAAGTCTCCCTTGCTCATCAAAGAGGCCTGCATCAAGCAACCTTATACATGTAAGAGGTTGTTGAAGCGGTAGGTTTAATGAAATCCAATACCCGCATAACACATTGCATTAACATTGTGAAACTAAATTACACAGGAATATGACAGTTTAGCTGCCAAATTTTATGAATCAAAGACTTGGATAGAAAAACATGGCTTATATTTTAAGCATTTACATTGACCAGACTAAGCTCAATTACTCGTCAATCTGAAATAGACAGGGCTGCAAGCATGTGCTCTTCCCTCCAGCAAAGAAGAGAGCTTGAAGAGAATTGTCACAAGATGGCAGAGCCCCCAGACAGAGATGATGGTCAAGGAAGAGCACAGTGTGTGATTGTGTAATCTGGTTCACACACGTCACATTTGGGTGACGAGCTGGTGGCAGCAGGCTGCCAAATGTGATCTTAACAAGAACAGGTCCCACCTATTCTTATCTTGATGGAGATTTGGAGCTTTGTTAAGCACACATGTAGGTCTAATAAAGCTCATGTTCACACCACGCACATGCTAGCATGGCACAACAGGTCCAAGATCCAACCCATTCATCAGATTGGTCCGATCTACATGTTTCCCAATAATAAATATGGTCCACTCAGGGTGTGCGCCCCGATATTGGAACAAGTGAATGGGCTGAAAACTTCAGCCAAGTTTTTCAAAACCGTACACTTGTTTTGCAAACTGACCAACCTGACCGGTAAATCAACTTGATTATTGGGCTAGGGCATCAAAATAGTGGTTTCTTTCTGATGGATAGATTGGATCTTGGACCTATCATGTCATGCTAGCAAACATGTAGAGAGCTCTATTGCACGCTTGTGTGGGCTTAGCAATGCCCAGGAATTTGGCCCAAAAAAGTAGGAAAAAATTAATCAGTATAAGGAGCTAACCATTCTATGAGTCGCCCCAAACACTGAGGACGGTTTACTTGGTGCAACTGTTCCACTAAAATCATTGTTATATACAAACAGGCCCTTATTTGTGGGAATGGTGAAAAGACATTGCCAGCAGGGATTAAAAATTATAGAAATTCTCCCACGCATCCCTTATCTTCAGGAACTTGACCTTTAGCTTGAAAACCCACCCCACTTCACTGACAAGAGATCAAAGAATGAAGTGGTAGAGATTCAGATTAACATCATCGCCTCTTCACAAGAATCCACAAAACGGTATGCAGACCCAAAAGCAACATATGCATTTTCATGAGAAGCATGCATGCTTCTTTCAGTCCCTGGACTTGCAGAGAGGATCATCAAATCTACAAAGGTTTGAGAAGATGTTGGTTGAGACTTGAGAGATAGGTTTGGTGTATAAACACTTCTAGGCTGTTCTCACATATTCTTCCAAAAGAAGAAAGTACCCATGTCAGAAATGTAGCAGATTCTGATGCTCCCCAGATTTGGGTGTGACACTTCTAGATTCCTATTTTATTTCTCAGAATTGCACATTGCACATATTTACATTTGCCAGACGTTTTGAGTTCTATCCTTCTCAGTAGAAGGCATTTGTATGGAAAATATAACAAAGCATTCATAGAATCCGTTAAATTTCCCACTATATGACAATTTATATCCAGCTACATGGTCATATTATTTGCTAAAGTCCACAGTCTAATTCAACTTGGGGGGGGGGATGGGTGCAACAATCTGTGCCCCATGTCGGATTCAAGCATTCATACCCATAGCTATATGATGTGGTTTCTAGGATTAGGACCCACTTAAGGAGTCTAATTATTTTTCTTTTTGGAAAGAAAGATCAGTGGGCAGTGTGTGTTATATTATTGCCCTTATAAACTGCATAAGTCTGACAAACTAATGTTATTTGATTAGATCAGGATCAAAGAAAATCATCATAATCCACATCAGTGACACTCCATGAATCTAGTGCACTATAGCCCCCTTTAACAATAGATCTAAACAACAAGGGTACAGATTGTTTAATCGAGCACATTGGTTACCCCAACAAAACGTGCATGTAAAGACAACCTTTTGGTGATCCAAACCATTCATATGGTGGACCCATTCAAAAGGAGATAACCTAAAATTCATCGACATCTGGTGATCACAATTATCTGACGTAACGGCTATAAAATGTGGACAACTGGTGATAATTGTCAATTCCAAAGCCAAGTATCAAATGGCAGGAAAAATCATCTGATGGTGGAGATGCGGGGGTGCAGCACATCCCATTATGGGGCCCACCAAATATAAAAATTTGACCACCGAAAGGTGTGCCTGCCTGTTGCATTGCTGGGTTGTAACAAAGAAAAGAAAAAGAAAACAGTTTGCTTTGATCACAAACTGACCCAATCAGCATGAATCTACAAGAATGAACCCAAAACAAATCCGAACAATTGTTACAGAAAAAAATGTCAAATTCATCCAAACATGACATAATTCAAAGACTGAAGGATTGTTTTTCTTCTTCTCAAAATTCTAAGGAGGTTGATTCCCTTGAACACAATCAAACGCAACAACTTCTTATCTTCATCTAACATTATTTTTATAAGCACACCTTCCAAAAAGAAATTTTTATAAGCACATTTTCTAGCAATATCTCATGATAAAACCACAGAATCAAACACCCAAATAAACCAATTAAAAAATCAAGCATTGCATTTATAACATAAAATTTCATATGATAAATCCTAACTAAAAAGCCAAGTTAAATACCAAAAAAGTTTTTTTCTTAAATGCACAGAGTGAATTCAAACACATCCAAGAAGCAAAAAATATACTATCTCAGCACCCAAAATAAAAATAATGGCAGTATGAAGTTAAAAGGGTGGGTGTATATCTCATAATAAAATATCAATTTTTATAAGCACATCATCTAACAATTTCTTACAATAAAACCACAAAATCAAACACCCAAAAAAAACCAATAAAATAAAAATCAAACAGTGCATTTATAACATACAATTACATATCATAAATCCCAACCACTAAACCATTTCAAACATCGAAATTAAAAAATAAATTAAATTAGACACAGTGACTTCAAACATGCAAGAAACAAAAAAGTGTACTATCTCAACTCCAAAATAAAAGGAATTGGAGCATGTAAATCAAAAGGCTGGGCTTATATATCAATAAAGATAATGCAAAGATTCCAAAAAGTAAGAATCAAAATAATAATAATAACAATAAGGGTGTGTTTGATTGCACCAAATATCATGATATTTCATGATTAATCATTCTAATTTCATGATATTTGGTACAAAATATCACGATATTTGATGCAACCAAACGCACCACAAACGAAGAAAGCGATTCCTATAGCAGAAGTGTAAATAAATAAATAAAAAGCAAATGACGGGACTGTAATCACAGATAAAGAGAAATTGAAGATAAGTAGATGATAAAATGAAAATATCGCGACCTGCCCGAGCGCTGCCCGTACCGACGTCTACACCGAGGAAGGTCGTACGGGCAGGGGATGCGGTCATCTCGAATGAGGCGGAGGAGCTGCGGAAAGATGCTCGAGCGAGCAGCGGCGTCGTTTCTCCGAAGGCAGATGGCCACGATCTTGCGGCTGACATTTCTTCTCTGTCTCCCAATCCTCTTTTTATTTTATTTTTTTGGATTAGAGATTTGATTTGGAGTATTAATTGCGATTAATGTTTGGATTAGTGATAATGAGAGATGGGTTTTGCGCGCTGCGGATATGAGAGAGGAGTTCGGTTTGCCTCTGTCGTGACTTAACTCTAGCGTACGTCGCCTACTGGGGCCCATTTATTTCTTTTCTGATGATCTTAACCGTTCATTTTGTGAAAATAATTGTAGAAAAACTATAATAGGGAAATAAAATTATGGATAATTTTCAAAACCACTTTTATATGAAATTAGAGCAATGGAAAGATAATTTTGAATGGGTATGATTCAACTATAAAAATCAAAGGTTAAGATCATTAATACGTAAAAATAGATTGTTTATGGTGGTGAGAGAAACATGGACAGGTAGGACTATCTCAGTACGTGGGTCCCGGTGGGTGGCGACACACCCTAGATTCTGTGTCGCGATAGAGGCAGAGGACGGAGCAAGGAGGAATGAACGGGAGGTGTAGCCAGGGAGAACGGATTGGCTAGTCCCCCTGCCACCAGCCCGGTGGCAGGTGGTCGGTGTTGTGTGGGCCCCACCATGATGTATGTGTTTCATCCGTGCTGTTCATCCATTTTTAAAGATCATTTAATGTCTTAATTACAAAAATGAGAAATATAAATCTCAGGTGGACCACAACATAGGAAAACAATAGTGATTGGATATCCACAATTCAAATCCTCCTAAGGCCCACTGTAATGTTTATTTGACATCCAATCTGTTGATTAGATCATAAAGTCCCAGATGAAAAGAAAAAACAAATATCAGCTTGATCCAAAACTTTTATGGCCTCAAAAGGTTTTTAATGGCCGACGCTCATTAAACATTTTATCCCGTAATGTGATCGACTTTAGATTGGGATATACTTAATTTTTTGTATCATAACATGAAATGATCTGAAAAAATAGATGGACGGCATGGATGAAACACATACATCAAGATGGAGCCCAAGAGCACCGACCACCAGCCATTGGCAGGTGGCAGGGTAGTAGCTAATCCGTTTCCGGAATGAATGGGAAGTGTAGCCAGGCAGTCGCTCGTGGGACGCGGATTTCCTGCGAAAGCCTTTCGCAGGAAGTTCCTGCGCTATGAACTTAGGTGGGGCTCACTGTGATGTTTTTCAGGAATCCACTCCGTCCATCCGTTTTGTGAGCTAATATTAGGAGGTTGGACCAAAATCGAACAGGATCCAAGACTCAAGTGGGCCGTACTAAAGGAAAAGGTAGTTATAGAAAATACTACCGTTGAAACTTCCCTATGTTCGACAATAATGTTTACCTGCCATCCATACCGTTAATAACGTCAATCCTACCGGGACGAACTGAAAAAATAAAGATTAGCATGAATCGAAACTTCTGTGGCCCCACGAATACTTCAACTGTGGACGTTCAATTATAATAATTACTTTAATACAATGATTTGCGCGGTCCAAACATTGTCCATGTAAATCAACTATTAAAATTATCGGTTAGTCACTCTGACATGATCTAGGGCTTATGGCCCGTATAATATTTTGAATTTCTGACGTGATCTTGGGCTCATGGCCCATATGATATTTCGAATTTCATCATTTTCAAGTGAAGTAAAATTCATGTGGGAAACAAGAGTTTTTGTCAATTTTCAGTCTGGTCCAGCTCATGCCTGGCCAAGACAAATCTTTTAAGACTGGGCTTGGCCCTCGTATTCTACCACATGACAAGCATAGGCCCAGCTCAGACCTTGGATCTTGACTGTCAATCTGGGTCGGGCCTAGCATGGCCCATCCCAAACCAGGCCATTGCCACCTTAAGGACCCAACATGGATGGAAAATGCACCAAAAATATCCGTCAGGGTTGATCTTAGCCTTTGATCTTGCTGCCTGAGCATAGATGGCTAGGAAGATAATACAGTTAAAGGTGTGCCCTTGAGCCATCTGATACTAGGTCAAAGCATGCTCATGATGGTCTCCACTTGATGAATGGCCTGAATCTTGCACACGTGTGAGCCTGAATCTTGCACACGTGTGACACTTTGTCATACGTGCGTGTGGTATAGTAAGTAGGAATAACTCTGGATCAGGACGGTCCATCTACCGAGCACTTTCGTTGTGCCAACTCCATGCATCCTGGCATGGGATGAGGACCATTTGCAACTCATTTGATGTTTTTTTTTCTTTTCTTTTTTTTGTTGGGTTAGCTTCTCAGTGCACACCCACGTCAGTACACACACCCCATGTTAGCCACGCCCGCTAGGGATCGATATCAAGACCTTAAGTGTTGAAACGAGGTATCTCCATGTCTACCAGTTGAGCTATGGATCTTTGATATCAAATTACCATAATATCCCTACACAAATGCCCATGATTTGGTGATCGAAACCGTTGATCTGGTGGGCCACACTATGGATGGAAGATGCCGTGAAAATTTGATCTACCGAAGGATCAGTACCTTAAAAATGTACACTTGATTAGAAAAAAAATGGCCAAAAGATCGAATAGCTAAAAGCCTAAAACATTATAAGTCCTCTATCCATAGGGTCCGTCAGATCAACGGCTGCGTCGCTGAACGGTGCTTAGCCCCTCATCCTATGAGGGTACCTAATTTATCCTAAATTTAAGGGAAACGGATTGGCTACTCCCCGTGACATCAGCCAATGGCTGATGGTCAGTGCTCTGTGGGGTCTACCATGATATATGTGTTTCATCCATGCCGTAAATATATTTTTACAGATCACTTTACTATATGAGACCAAAAATGAGATATATCCCAATCTCAATTGGACCACATTAGAGGAAACAGTGTTGAATGAGTATCGACCATTAAAGAAAATTTGGGGGCCACAAAATTTTTGGATCAAGCGCTAAAATGATCTTTAAAAATATATGAACGGAATGGATGAAATACATATATCATGGTGGGGCCCACAGAGCACCGACCATCAGCCACGGGGCTGGTGTCGGGGGAGTAGCCAATCCGTTTCCAAATTTAAGGTAAGAGGTGGTCCATCTCAGGTGGGCCCCACTGTCATGCAGTTTCAAAATCAACTCCCACCGTTAGATGAGTGACTGAATTTAGGCTTAGTGCAGAAAAATCAATCCCAATCGTAGATTCAGTTTGACCATAAGATTAGAAAGATATATGAGATGACATTTACCCTCCAAACTGTTTTTTCTTGGTGTGGCCCACTTGAAACTCGAATAGGCCTGATTTTTGGACCCTTAATATTAATTTTAGCATGTCATGTAATGGTTAGAGTGGATTTCATGTAATCATCACAGTGGTCCCTGAAAATAGTAAGAGTGAAAGTATTTTAAGCGTCGGCCTCCTTCTCTCAAACTATTCCCTTCAAAGAATCACAAACCAAGCTGATTTTTGGCACTACAATTAAATTGCAGGGACTCACCTGGTGAGTGAGGTCCATTTAACTTAAATATCATGGTGAGGCCCATTTCATCTAGCCACACCATTAGGGCCGTAACTGGGTTAGCGGACCCTATGAGATACCCAAACTGGATCCATTTATATCCAACTCAAACCCAACCTGTTTTTTATAAATGGTACGGGTCCGGGTCCAAGAACAGACCTAGTTGCTGAGATGGTCTGAATTTGGTTTCTTTTATATTAAGTTTGACCCTGTTGAGAATATGGAGCCATATTGGGCCGCCTTCGACCGGTCGTAGGACATCTACGACCGGTCGTAGGGGCCTGTTCGACCGGTCGTGGGGGAGCCACGACTGGTCGTGGGAGGCGCTCGACCGGTCGTAGGTTCGAGCCTTAGCACGACTCAAAGTCCAGCGAGTTATGCTGTTTTTTTCCGGAGCCTAGGACCGGTCGTAGGGGAGCTAGGACCGGTCCTAGGTTACGCAGTTTGTTCCGCGATTTTGCTCGAAACTGCGGATTTGAGTCCTTTCGCAACTGTGATGCGGAAGGGAAGTTGCCTAAACTATAAATAGGGGTTCCTAGGGCTTTTCTAGGGCATTCTGAGAAATGAGAAATATTGAAAAATAATTCCAAATGTGTGGGCTAAGGGTTTTCTATATTCTTCCAAGGGAGAGGATAGTATTTTGCCTTGTAATCTTTGTTCTTCTTCATAGTAGAAGTTTACATCTGTGGTTTTTTACCCTAGTTTGGAGTTTTTCCACTTATATCTTGTCTTGTGGTTTATTTGGATTGCTTTGATCAGTTTCTAGTTTATATTTTCATCCGTTTATCGTTTGTGGGTGAGGCCTGAGATTGGATCTCGGCCCACTGCGTTGTTGGCGTGCTACGCAACAACTGGTATCAGAGCTATTGGTTTAGTTTTATTGGGAGCGTTGGCGGAAGATGGAAAAACTAAAATTGAGAAATTTGATGGTTCAAACTTTGCCTTCTGTAAAATACAGATGGAGGATTATCTGTATCAGAAGGACCTCTACATTCCTCTAAAAGGAAAAGAGAAGAAACCAGAAAAGATGACAGATGATGAATGATTTTTACTGGATAGGAAGGCTTTAGGAACGATCCGACTCTCTTTGTCTAAGAGCGTCGCCTTTAATATATCCAAAATGAAAACGACAAAAGAATTAATGGAAGCCCTAGCCACCATGTATGAAAAATCCTCAGCATCCAACAAGGTTCATCTTATGAAACAGCTATTCAACATGAAGATGTCAGATGGTAGGAGCGTGGCTGAACATCTAAACGAGTTCAATACAGTCACGAGCCAGTTGGAATCCGTTGGCATCGTTTTTTAGGATGAGGTCAGGGCACTATTGATCTTATCCAGTCTGTCAGACAGTTGGGATGGTTTGGTGATTACTGCGAGCAATTCTTCAGGGTCGACAAAGCTAAAATTTGATGATGTGGCCGGTCTAATTCTCAGCGAAGAATCTAGAAGAAAGGCATCAGGAGTTTCAGGGGATTCAGGGAATGCTATAAACGTTGAAGAAAGAGGAAGATCGCAGAACAGAGGAGGCAATAAACACGAGCGTTCTAAGTCGAGGAGGAAGTCCAAGGGACCGAAAGATAAAGACGGGTGTTAACATTACGGCAAGAAAGGGCACATGAAACATGATTGTAGGGCGCTTAAGAAACAAGATGGAAGCTCTCAAGGCGGGAAGGATTCAGTGAATCTGTCTGAGGAGAGCGACACAAAGCCGTTGATCTTGTCTCTTGATGCGAGGAATAAGTCATGGGTTATAGACTCGGGTGCTTCGTTTCATGCCACTTCATGTAAGGAAGTTCTGTGTGATTATTTATCAGGTGACTTTGGGAGAGTCTACCTGGGTGATGATGAGCCGTGCAATATTGTTGGAAAGGGGGACGTTCGGGTCAATCAGAAAGACGGAACGGTTTTGAAACTAAAGGATGTCAGACATGTACCGAATTGGAGAAGGAATCTGATCTCAGTGGGGCAGTTGGCCGATACCAGTTATGTGACGACATTCACCAGTGATTCATGGAAGATCACAAAAGGTGCCTTGGTGATATCTCGAGGCAAAAAGGAAGGCACTTTGTACGTGACTTTAGGATCGTATGGTTCACTCTTAGTCGCATCAACTGGAGTGAATGGGCAGTTATGACATCAGAGGTTGGGACATATGAGTGAGAAAGGGATGAAAGTGTTGTTGTCAAAAGGGAAGCTACCAGGGCTGAAGTCTCTTGACTTGGAATTCTGCGATGACTGCATATATGGCAAGCAGAAGAGGGTAAGTTTCAAGAAGACAGGACGCGCTCCAAAGACGCATCTATTGGAGCTTATATACACTGACGTGTGGGGACCGGCACAGGTATCATCTCTTAGTGGCTCACGTTATTTTGTTTCCTTTATTGATGATGCTAGTAGAAAACTGTGGGTTTATTTCTTAAAACATAAATCTGATGCATTTGATGCGTTTAAGAAGTGAAAAGTTATGGTAGAAAACGAGACAGGTAAAACAGTAAAGTGTCTCAGATCTGATAATGAGAGAGAGTATTGTGACAAGAGATTTGAGGAGTATTGTGCAACAAGTGGAATCAAACATCAGAAAATGATTCCAGGGACACCGCAGCAGAATGGTGTGGCTGAGCGCATTAACAGGACCATCCTTGAGCGCGCCGGGAGCATGAGGTTACATGCAGGGTTGCCCAAGACCTTTTGGGCAGATGCTGTAAATACTGTCGTATATCTAATCAATAGAAGTCCCTCAGCACCATTAGATGGTGGGCTACCAGAAGAAACGTAGACTGAGAAAGAAGTGAACCTTACATATCTCAGAGTGTTCAGTTGTACTTCATATGTTCACATTGATGCAGAGCACAGAAACAAGCTGGATGCGAAGTCTAGGAGGTGCACGTTTATAGGCTACGGGCAGAATGATTTTAGCTATAGATTTTGGGATGCAGAAAATAGAAAAATCATCAGAAGCAAGGATGTAATCTTCAATGAAAAAGTGATGCATAAGGACAGTGTGCAAGAAAATAAGGCCGAGAAAATAAAATTCGTAGAGTTGGAAGAGTTACCGGACATGGGTGTTACAGCGCCACAGGATGATCGTGTACAGGAGCATTATGAGGCAGAGCCACAGACACCGGTTGTGAGAAGGTCTACTCGGGAGAGGAGACCCACGGTCCGATACTCACCCTCCTTACATTATTTACTGCTGACAGATAATGGTGAGCCAGAGTGTTTTGAAGAGGCATTACAGTCAGATACACGGGTTAAGTGGGAGCAGGCCATGGATGGGGAGATGGACTCTCTTAAGTCTAATCGTATATGGGAGCTAGTCACGCTACCCAAGGGTAGGAAAGCTCTTCATAACAAGTGGGTTTATAGACTGGAGGAGGAGCATGATGGTTCAAAACGGTACAAGGCGAGATTAGTTGTAAAAGGTTTTCAACAGAAAGCAGGTATCGATTTCACTGAAATATTTTCACCGGTAGTGAAAATATCTACGATTCGCATGGTCTTAAGTATAGTGGCTATAGAGAACTTACATCTATAGCAGCTAGATGTTAAGACATCTTTTCTTCATGTGGACCTTGAAGAAGAAATATATATGCATCAGCCGACAGGATACGTGGCACCAGGTAATGAGAACAAGGTGTGCAGACTAAAGAAAAGTTTATATGGCCTGAAGCAGGCCCCGAGGCAGTGGTACAAGAAGTTCGATAGTTTCATGTCGGGAAACGGTTTTAGGAGATGTCATGCAGACCACTGTTGTTACTTGAAGAAGTTTGATACGTCATACATCACCCTTCTTCTGCATGTTGATGATATACTTATTGCCGGTTCAAGCATGAAGGACATCTCTGATCTCAAAAGATAATTCTCTAGAGAATTTGCCATGAAGGATTTAGGAGCTGCAAAATAAATCCTAGGTATGAGGATAAAGCGTGACAGGGAAAACAAGATATTGATTTTGTCACAGGCAGAGTACATAGCCAAGGTACTTGATTGATTCAATATGGGAGGTGCTAAGCCGGTTAGCACTCCATTAGCCAACCACTTCAAGCTATTTAAGGAGCAAGGTACAAAGACGCAGGAGGAACAGGACTACATGGCCAAAGTCCCATATGCGTCAGCAATTGGGAGTCTCATGTATGCTATGGTAAGCACAAGGCCGGACATTGCTCAAGTAGTGGGAGTTGTTAGCAGGTTCATGAACAACCCCGGGAAGGAACATTGGGAAGCTGTGAAGTGGATACTCATATACCTGGTGGGTACTAAGGATGTAGGGCTGTGTTATGGTAGTTCAGAAATCAAGCTACAAGGCTACGTGGATTCAGATTTGGCAGGAGATATCGACAACAGAAGAAGCACTACAGGTTATGTGTTTACTCTAGGTAGTGTTGCAGTCAGTTGGGTCTCTCAGTTACAGAAGATAGTATCTATCAGTACGACAGAAGAAGAATATGTTGCGGCTACAGAAGCATGCAAGGAGATGGTGTGGATGTAAGGTTTTATAGAAGAGTTGGGAAAGAAGCAAGTAGATTGCAAGCTGTATAGTGACAGTCAGAGTGCAATACACTTGGCTAATAATTCAGCCTTTCATTCTAAGACCAAGCATATTGCCATCAGATATCACTTCATACGTTCGTTACTAGAAGATGGATCGATAGTTCTGGAGAAGATTCATACAAGTGAGAATCCTGCAGATATGTTGACCAAGGCGGTCACAAGTGAGAAGCTGAAGCTCTGTTAAGCTTTGATTGATTTTCAGGCTTGAAGACGAGGAGGTAGTGTACTCCGGATGAAGAAAACGAAGGTTTATGGTAATGTGTCTCCAAGTGAGAGATTGTTGAGAATGTGGAGTCACATTGGGCCGCCTTCAACCGGTCATAGGACATCTACGACCGATCGTAGGGGCCTGTTCGACCGGTCGTGTGGGAGCCACGACTGGTCGTGGGAGGCGCTTGACCGGTCGTAGGTTCGAGCCTTGGCACGACTCAAAGTCCAGCGAGTTGTGCTGTTTTTTTTTTTGAGCCTAGGACCGGTCGCAAGGGTATAGGACCGGTCGTAGGAGAGCTAGGACCGGTCGTAGGTTACGCAGTTTGTTCCGCGATTTTGTACGAAACTGCGAATTTGAGTCTTTTCGCAACTGGGATGTAGAAGGAAAGTTGCCTAAACTATAAATAGGGTTTCCTAAGGCTTTTCTAGGGCATTTTGAGAGATGAGGAATATTGAAAAATAATTTCAAAGGTGTGGGCTAAGGGTTTTTTATATTCTTTCAAGGGAGATGTTAGTATTTTGCCTTGTAATCTTTGTTCTTCTTCATAGTGGAAGTTTGCATTCGTGATTTTTTACCCTAGTTTGGGATTTTTCCACGTATATCTTGTCTTGTGGTTTATTTGGATTTCTTTGATCAGTTTCTAGTTTATATTTTCATCCGTTTATCGTTTGTGGGTGAGGCCTGAGATTGGATCTCGGCCCACTGCGTTGTTGGCGTGCTACGCAACAGACCCGACTCGACTCGAACCCGTTTAGTAAATGGGCAGGTCTAAAATATATCGCAAGGGACTCAACCAAACTTGGACCCATCCAAACCTTATCTTAAACCCGGTAAAGATGCTTGCACACCTTGATAAGTAAGACAAGAAAACGAGAAATTTACATCATGCCAAAAGTGGAGCAAGTGACTAAGTAAATATAATAATCTCTATCATTCTGATTTTTGCCTATGCCATTATTTGCATTTTTGTTATTATGAGAAGTTGTTAAATTTAATTTTTATTATTATTAGATATTGATTGATTTTGATATAAAATTAAGGTGACCAAATCAATTTATGAGCCTCTATATTTCTTAATCAAACATATTAAATTCGACTCATTTATAAATGGGTTTGGATGGATCTCCATCTACTAGACCCATATCCATTTATAAATGGATCTCATGGGGTTGATTCAAATTGGACTTAGACGCGCTCATTTTTGTAAAAGAGTCTGAGTCTAAAATTTGGACTCAGGCTCATTTATTAAATGAATAGATTTGTTTTGGCTAAACTCACCCCAAACCCAACCATTTACAGCCCTAGCAACCATAGATAAGGTGACGCACGCACGCATGCGCGCACACACACACATATAGGATGTAATAGATACATACATTATATATATATATATATATATATATATGAGAAGGGGATGTGCATGTACATTAAAGTTCTTTCCTTTGTCCCTTTTCTCCTATTACGACGCAATCAGAGCTCATGCAAGTGCAATATACTTAAGGAGTGTTTAGTAGTAAGTTATTCTACTTACCAAGCTGAAGTGATTACTTTTAAGTAAAAAAGTTACTTGTAATTAATCTTAAACCAAACATGCACTCACACCCCTACACACTCTCGCGGGCACACTCGCATCACAAGGATGCTCAAACTTGTGACTTTGCATTGAAACTCCAAAGATTCTACCACCAAGGCGCAACGACTCCAAAGAATCTAAGAGTAACTTATTTTGTGGTATCCAAACAAGCCCTTACAGAGAATAGGGACAAAAAGTAGAGATGGAGGAAAGGGGTGAGACTACACAAAAGCACATTTATAATCTAAGAGATAAAGAGAGAAGTGTTCAATAGTGGGTGACCTATCCGAACCTTTTTTCAAATATGTTCCCCACTAAAGCTTTAAATTTCTACCTTTTTTAACTAACATCTTAACATAAGCCAACTCAACAGATATATAGAGTGAATGTTACACATTCATCACAATGAATGCCATTGAGCCCTTATGGCACAACTCCTATCATTATCTTTTATGCTAACTACGCTGAAGAGTGAAAAGGAGTTTTTTTTTTTTTTTTTAAATTTTATTTTTATGCTAACTACACTAAAGAGTGAAAAGGAGATTGCATATTACTACTAGGGTTAAAATTGGCCAAATGCTGCTCATGTTATATATTGTATGAGATCTTCACACGGTTAAAAGAGGTAGGCACAAACAAGGTGGGTGTTATATCGGATTTACACATGGTTGACAAGATAAGGTTGTTATCTCTTTACGAGATTTGATTTGATGATAGGTGATGACAACTGCACCAAAAGCCTCTGAATAGCAGCCACGTGGCTATGCCTTTTCTGCACGAAGATTTGCTAAACTTAAAATGCTTTTAATACAAGTAGACAACATGGTGTGCATTTCATTCAAAAACTCTTAAATTTAAGTTTGAAAAAATAGAAGCGAGCAGAGGAAAAGGGCAAAATTACATAAACGCGCATTTATATGCCTAAAGATAAAAAGAAAAGGGTTCAATAGTGGGCAACCCATCCCAACCTTTTTTAAATCCGTGGCTCATTCAAGTTTTAGATTTCTATCATTTTTTGACTAGCATCCTAACATGAGCCAACTCGACAAATGTATGTAATAAATATAATATGTTCATCACAATGGGGGATAGAGCCTTGGCGACACAACTCCTAACACTATTTTTTATGTGAACTACACTGAAAAAGTGAATAAGTGATTGCAAGTTACTTCCAAGGAGCTGAAAGGAGAAAAATGCCCTCAGGTTGAAAGGTTACAATATGAGATCTTCACACGGTTATAAGAGATAGGCACAAACAAGGTCGGTTTACGCCAAATTTACTCGTGGTTGAAAAGATGAGGTTGTTATCTCTTTACAAGATTTGCCTCGACGACAGCTGCACCAAAAGTCTATAAATGGCACCTATACGTGGTTATGCCTTTTCTGTGCGAAGATTTGCTAAACTTACAATGCTTTTAATGTGAGTAAACAACATGGAGTGCAGCAGGCAAGCGGGCTCTCCGATGCAAGAATTTCATGCAAAAACTCGAAATTTAAATTTCTCTATTCCACAATCAGAGCTAACAAGAAACTTAAAAATAATACTGAGTCGAAGTCTCTGTTCGTGACTGATAGAAAATTTCCCTAGTATGCTTCATTCGGCGTTGATCCGGACCATTAAGCCAATGTCACCATCATCAATGGACCCAAAAAAAAAAAAAAAAAAATCCCCAACAGGAAAACGCTAGCCCTTTTTTGTTCTTGGCATGCACCAAAAAAAAATAAAAATCCCAAACTTGAAAACGCTAGCCTTTTTTTTCTTGGCATGCACATACTTGGTTAAGAAGCAATACGCCAACAATCCATATTCAAGGGAAAAGGGCAAAAGATTGGACAGCTAAGATCTTCCAAGTTTGAAGATTTTGGCATCATACCAATGGCTAGGATAAGCCAACTTCAGCCCCCACACATGCAAAGTTCCCTATTAAGCCATTAAGGGAGAACTCAGGACCCCAATAATAATAAGTGGCTTCTTAACAATAAATGCTATAAAATCCCATGATTTAAAATCAATGAAGCTGCTTAGAAAATGAAATTCTAGACCTAATCATCACATTCACCTTCACCTTGTCCCACCAATGACCAAAGCAAGAATTCTCATGATTGCTAGGCAAAAGTTCAACTATTCTCTGCAACATCAACCACGCCAGGGCCAGGAACATACAAAGCCAGTCAAAGCAAAAGCTCCCTTTACCGCCAACGGCAAACCAACACAAAATTGCTCCTTTTTGTAGCATAATGCATTCGCATGTATGCCCATCCAATCCAGGCACAAAGTGCAGTATGCATACCACACAAGTACATATTTCACACATAAAATTGATGTGCGGAACATGATTGCTAGGCAAAAGTTCAACTATTCTCTGCAACATCAACAACGCCAGGGCCAGGAACATACAAAGCCAGTCAAAGCAAAAGCTCCCTTTACTGCCAACGGCAAACCAACACAAAATTACTCCTTTTTGTAGCATAATGCATTCGCATGTATGCCCATCCAATCCAGGCACAATAAGTGCAGTATGCATACCACACAAGTACATATTTCACACATAAAATTGATGTGCGGAACATGATAGATGGGGATACTTGCCATTTTTGAAGAATCCAGTGTTTGTATATTCAATCTCCATCTTAGGCTAAAAAAATCTTCTCAAAAGGCTATTTTGATGTGATGGTCTCAGTTTTTATAAAACCCTCTCATTTCAAGGTATGAAATTTCCCAAAATGATTAATGGAAGGGGAAAATTGAAAAAAGAAAATCACAGATAAAGATAGAAAAAGCCACACATAGTATGTCACCTTTTTTGAAGAGAGCCCAATAGTACTCTCATGTCGTGGCAACAAAGTCACCTTCCATTATTACAATCTAGGCAAAGCTTTCAAGAAAAGATGGAAGAAACAATCCCATCCTTCATCCAAACAAGTGAAGAAAAACAAAGAAAGAAAGAAACAGTGCTACCATAAGGTAGCTTTGGATTGATATAGGGAGCTCCCTTGTAGGGTTTCACATTTGATCCATCTTTGCTTGCTAAAACCCTGCAAACCCATTTCTCCTCTCTTTCTTATATATAGCCCATGTCATAAATGAAGGGAGTTAATGGCATCAAATTCAAGTAAAGAGAATCCACTAATTTAAGGAGGCATTGGTTGCCTAATGATAATAGGAGTCTTTTTTAAGGCAATCCTAGAAATGTGTCTTCAAGGTACTTTCTCTAATTTTTGCAAAAGGCCATTATAGCGAGTGGAAAAGAGGGGGTGAAACAAACAAAGCTTGGAAAATCACAATCTCTACCCTACACGTGGCTTGTCTGTAGTGATTGAAACGAGGAGCCAAGGACACGAGCCATCCAATCGGTGGAGTTTTGCCTGTTTCGTCACAGGTAATTTGGCTACTTGTATTTCCACCGTTCCTTTGCAGACAATCGATCAGATAGTTTGCATCATCTGTGATTTAATAGCTAAGAACCAAACTTCCTTTTTGAAAAAATCAACGAAACAAAAGATTACATCCAATGCAACAATCCTTCCAAGTTTACTAGGAGGATAAAAGTTCAATGCCAAGATAAGACACTGAGATACTAGCCATGCAACATCTTCAAAAGCATAAAAAGCAACTCCACACAAGAAGTTTCTATCCTTATTCACGCAATTGCCATTAAATTGCCTGCAATGGTGATGTGCTAGGAGTTGTAATGCAGTTATAAAAGGTTGTGATAACACAGTATAATGCAGTAAAAGCCTACTGAGAACATTAAGCACGGGTCATGTGAGGGGAATATCTCATCACAAACATTCGGTACAAATGGTAGAACATACCCCTCTTTAACAACAATTCACCACTCTTATAATGCAGTAAAAACAGACCCAACGTCATCATGCCTTTCATCTCGGGGTCATTCATTGAGATACAAACCAATACCAGAGCTGAGTATATCACTAATCTGGAACCCAACTCGAGAATCTTTCATAAAAACCAGAATGGATGCAAATACAAACACAACCATAATGATAAAACAACAAGGGTTAATAAAGGAAGAACATTACTGTACAGGTGAGCATTGTACAAGTGGGTCTCCAGCAGCATCCAATGGCTGTATAACTGAATAAACCCAGCTCGATCAGAATCCCAACACTAGTAGAAGCCGAGCAAAAGCATATCCCAAAGCCAGGATCTGATAGTTTGAGTCGAATCCTACAGCCTTTGCTTTTGATTAAACTGAGGGCCTGCCGCAGATATGCTGAACTATCACACCAGGCCAAGGAAGACGTACCCAATACCACAGCATCTGCCAGCCCACTCTGCTAATCGTCCAACTCGACAAGCTGAGCTCGCTTCTCAGCTGCTTTCTTCCTGATAAAGATTCCCCACCTCAGAGCAGCCTTGAGCTTGAGCCATCCTACCACAGCTTTCCCCGATCGACCACGGTCCTCATCAAAGCCGTAGTTTGTCGGTGGTGTTGGCATGTACGAAGAATACACATAACCATCTTCGGACATGTTAACATTGCTCCCACCCATGCTGAAGACGCGCAGCAGGTGCTGCATATCTTCATTCTCAATCATTTCGTGGGTCCTCATGCGGATCTCATCCTCTGAGAAGAAATCGTCAACCAACCTGTGGTCACGCTGGCGGGGCCAGTCATCGTACGAATTGAGATTTGATGAGTTGACAGATGGGCCTATAGACTGAAACCCCATGCCAGATGCTTGTGGTGGGCCCAGTGCAAGCCCAACCATGTTATCGTTTCTTGTGACTGGATTTTGAAGGGAGGAGCTCATCATCTGGTTCTGCCGCCCAAATGAAGTGTTCTCAACATACCCTGTGCCTCCTGAGAAATGTGGATAATAATAAAAATGAAATCCGATGTGATTCAGTTGCTGTTGATATGCATGTTTTAAAGCGTTTTAAATCGTGTGTGTGGAACTATGGACAAGTGTGCATGTAAAATCCACTTAGTAAAAACTTTCCCGAATTAATTAAAACTGTTTTCCTCAATAAAACATAGAATAATGCACAATTTACTTTTAACTACCATAAAATGAGGCTAAAATTGGTGAATATGAATGCCCAATACTTTTGATACTTTTGAATACTTAGTTGTAATGCTAGGACTCCTCATTTGACATGTTATATTTGATGTTTTGCAAAAATGACCAGGTACCTACCTAAGGAATATGATTTTTTTCGATTTCATCTTTTATTTAATTATATTTATTATTTAGAACCATACGAAAGGCATATTTCTAGTATCGACCCGAGACCAGATCCAGGTCTGAACACAAGCTTCTATACAAAAGGCATATTTCTAGTACCAACCCGAGACCACTTCCTCAAAACTAGACAACCAATGATTTTAAATATGTCTTATACAACTGGGTATCGTTCGAATTGTATCAGTTTCAGTCCGAAATGATACTAGTCACCACACCAATATTGGATCGAAATAAGACCGGGTTAGGGCAAGTCATACTGGTTTTGGTCCCCAAGTGAGTCGCACTCTGAAACTGGTACTTAAATCCATTATGGGTAAATCGAATCAGATTCAGATCGATATCTGATATATAAAACCTGTATCTGAACCCAACAAGACTTCAACCCAATTCTGTTAGAGTCCAGATACAGGTACAACAGTGCCAGACCTGAACCCAATCAATTGACAGCCCTAATTTGTGATACAGAGTGGTCATATCACCTTGCCTCTGAAATTATTGTCATCTTCAGCTCATTTTTCAAGCAAAACAAAGACAACATCATATACCCATTTTTTCAGTACCCTAATGGCCTCATCTTTTATTAAAATCCCAGAAGTATCCCACGTATTCCCAAACTCAGTATGTATACCCTCCCCCTAACATTGAGGGGTATTCAAGAGGGAAAATTGTAATGGTTGAAGTTCTTACCCCCAACATTTATTCCTGAATCCATGGAAGCATGCTCTGGAGGAACCGAAGACGGCAGATGTGGCATAGAGACTTGTTGATTAGAGGGAGTATAATCTGGGGGTTCCACTGGGACTTCAACTCGGGAAGTGCTCACCCTCTTATCTTGTTTTGAGTTCAAAAGTGCCCCACCATCATATTCTACGACATGCATCCAGTTATCATACGCCTTTTTAACCAATGTATCCACATAGACCTGCCAATACATTAATCAGCTTTCTCAAATTTTCTGTTGTCAATTGCTTTCCGATGCACAAAATTTAGAATTCAAGGCATATACCTGTGAGTAATTATCTGATCCTCAACCCTAGAAAAAATAGTATCCTCCGATCTTGAGTTACATAGGTAGGGTCATTTTTTAATTGACCGTAATATATTCATCTGATTGATCCCACTGTGGTTGGCCGATGCCCAAAAATCTTCCCAAAATACAAATCATGGCCACCAATAGAATGCTTAAGTCTTCCTATCTGAGAGAAATTTGATGCATGCATCATCCATGTTGGGACACATTACATCAAATGTACGGTTTCTCAAACGCCCTGTAGTATGAACTCAAGACCCTAGGATAGAATTCATATTCCCAGATCGAGGAACATATGATTCCAGTATAACTTGGAAGATCCAAGATGAATTTTATGAAAAGATGATGAAAAGAAGTACACACAGCACTGACCTTCTGACTGTCAGAAAGAGTCTCAGCAGGATAATATTGTAAGCCTGCAATAAGGCCACTCAACTCATAGATATTGTTGAAAACAACACCAGTGTTCCTCGTGTTGTCAGGATAGTAAACATAAAGCTTCCCACTAAGAGCACAAGTTTTCGCATGCTCTAGAAGGACCTCCCACATCTTATTCGACATGCCGCTTCCAAGGATCTACAAACATCAGAAAAGACCAATCAGAGTAATACAAGCACAACATATGGAGTTTTGTCATTCAAAAACTAAACCCCGTCTCTTACAGTCCGCAATCTTTGAGAATCCCTGACTACAATCCGAAGAAAGTCTTCCACTGTGAAAATCCCAGCCTTATTCAACCGCTTGTGGAAAGACCCATCCTTGCCAATCTTTTCCAATCTCCACACATCATCATTCAAAGCAGGCGGGTAATGTTTCTTGTATACTGTAAAGATAAGAAAAGATGGAAATTTACAAACAAAGAATCTGATAGAAACTAAAGAAAATAAGGAATGCCCCACAGGATTAGATGGGACAAGCTGTCCGCTGACCAAAATGAAAATGTGATGAAAACTGCTGGGGGTCATTCGAATTACTTCTGCATTTTGGGCCCCCTTTTTTCTTTCTTTCTTTCTGTTTTTTTTTCTTTCTTTCTTTCTTTCTTCTTCTTCTTCTTCTTCTTCTTCTTCTTCTTCTACTTCTTCTTTTTTTTTGAAATGAGAACTTGTACATCCCACCCGTCTGCATTTTATGGAATGCACACAGCTGACACACTCCCCCAAAGAGCAGATGGCGGGATGCACTTTTCATCCCACAAGCACTTTGGATACATCCAAACAGGCCCTGAATATAGATTGCGTGCAGAAAACCTACATTCGCCTCTGTGATCCTTAACAGTGAAAGCTTCTGTTTTTGCCTCACGAACTCGAACACTCTCACAGAAGCCAGAGGCAACTTTCAGGCCGAGTCGGAATTTTCTGCTTCGTATCCAGCTCGAATTGTCAGTGAATATGAGATCTCCAAGTGTTCCTACGCCCTCCTTCAAGGAAACCTGCAAGTCCCCGGTCAACAGCGGTCTTTTTCCTTCACGCTCTTTCACTACATGACTTTCAAACTCTTCCTGAGTCCAGTCATCATCGTCTTCATTGTTGAAGTCGCCTTCAAGCACGACAATGTCTAGTTTCACAGATGACTCTGGCCCAGATGTTACAACACAGCCGGTGTTCGCATCAAGCAACACCACGTGAATCGCAGAACCCTGCTCCCCTTCCACTTTCCCTCCAGTGAAGAGGGGAAGAGATAACCCTGACCTGAAATGCAGCTGCAAGTTTCTTCCGTCAGGCCCTTCTATTCGTTTTGGGGAAGACCTGCATTTTCTTGCAAATCAGAAGAAAACCCAACAAAGACACAAATACAGGGCGTTTGACAAAATATAGATATTTAACAGCTGAACACGGCAAAAATCACCATCGAAAGAGAACCAGAAGAGCAAGTTGAAGACAATGAAAGCTTTCACATGGCAAACACATAAGACAGCTGACATTTGCTACACTATCGGAATTTAATTGGCTCCATGGCTACAGTTAATTCACGGATCAATATATTATTGTAGTATTAAGATACCAGAATGTGATTTCTTGAAGAATTACATGATCCTCAACACAGGGCTTTGGACAACATATTCACATTTTCAGTTCTGGTAAGTGGGATTCATGGTTCGGTAGTCCAGACCCTTGGTCTGTTGCATACCACCAAGGATGGTCAACACGCCAAAAATCTCCCAGTCCCAGATATGAAGATCCTAGCCACCAATTTGGCACTCTTCAGTTCAATGTGGATAATTGCTGCATTTCTCTTTTCAACTATGTCAATTTGTAGGCTGTGAACCAAAAGTTTAGGAATATCCTACCAAGGAGGTTTCCGGGACATGATCCATGCACGCTGGAGCTCCAAAGACCCACGGTCTGGATCACTGAGCCATAGGCCAAAGCCTGTTAGCAAAAATATACTGTCCAGAGTCACAGGTTGAGAATCCTAAAATTCCTCATATTCATTTTTTTGCAATTCATGATGCATCTATAACTATCATATTTCCCAAAAGAAAGGACACTATATAATTGGGATAACCTTGGTCCCATTGTAAGTTCTATCTTCTTCTTTTGTAGGGATTTTGAAATGATAGGCCAACTCATACCCCATTGTCAAACTCGTTATACAGGTTATTCGTGTAGATGATGCAACCAGGCCCTCTTCAGGAGGGAATTAAAAGAGGCTCACGATGGCCCCAACCTGAACACACATGTGCGCATAGGGCCCTATCATAACATGAATGATGAACTCAGTGTTCAAAATATTGGTATCGCATTACGTATTGCACTCTAGGGATGTGGATACATATCGGTTATTGCAAGGGATGTATTGATTGTATCGTGTAATGTATTGTTGTTGTTGGCAACACAAGGAAACATTGGGAAATTAGTTGAATTTTTCAATGAAATTTCAGTAATTGTTAAAAAAGACATCAAGACACTTATAAATCAAAACATTACAAAAAACAAGTGCACGTAATAGGTTTTCTTTGTATGGGGTCCTAATCTATGCGCTAATTAAATTGATACAAGTATATTCAAAGTCTATTCATATCATTTATAAATATAAGAAGACGACACAAACAATGCATTCAAAAGCAAAAGAAGAATCACTAGATCAGGTTACATAAATGTTTGATTTTATGTTTGGACACGAAGATTGCAACCGATTTGCAAGAAATTAGAAATTTTTTATTTTTTTTTCAATTTTCCACAACTTGGCCCATCTCCAAATCTCAAAATCAAAGCTCCCACTCTTGATTTTTCATGTAAAAATCATAGATTTGTAACAATATGACACTGATTTAACATGATTTACAAAGGGGGAGGGAGAGGGGGAGGGGGGAGATTGAAAATCGAAAATGCTCACCGGATTGAACATGTGAGATATATCTTACTACTTGTGCGTTTCGTATCGCATAGGTGGGATAGAAGATATATAGTGGGATATATCGGCCGATATTCTCAATACTTAAAATACTGGATGGACATAATACTCTCTTCTTCTTTTTCTTCTTCGCCGCCTTCTTTTTCTTATTTTTGGCTTAATAGTTTAAGTCTCTTTAGGCATCAGCATCAGCGAAGGCAATTTCGTCGTTTCACTAGTATTAGGCTTTTCTCCTTTCATTTAAGCCTATATATGGCCTCTATTGGAAATGGGGTGTTATTATGCTTGGTAGAATAATATTTCAGCTTTGGCTTTTGGCTTTATTGCTAGGCAGAAGAGAGTAGGATTCAATTGATCTAGTACTTAACTAGAGGGTTGAGCTTTCCTGAAAATGAGGCTTTGAGAAGGCTACACCCTTCCGTTGGAGCAAAAATAGAAGCTCCACCTGATCTGATTCCCTACAAGGACCTGAAAAGGTCAACAAAAAACCCCACTATTGTCACGGAGAATACCCTGAATCCCAGACTGTCTCGGCCCTTGGGCATTCTCCCACAACCACATTTTGTTTCTCCTCATTGTTCGAATCTGGGCTTTTTCTAGTTTTCAATTTGAATTAGACCAGCATTCAAGATTGAAGATTTGGATTAGCAAAGTCTAGATATGAAGTTAACGACACTGCAGTTGAGCCAGTGGATTTAGGACATTTGGAAAGAGGAGAAAAATAAACCCTTAAGGGGATGGATGCTACTCTTCAACAGTTTTAACAGACATGAGGCCCGATAAGGCTTATTAGATTTCAAATCATGAGTTTATGTGACAGCAAGGAGGTTATAATGATTTGAAACTTCATGTGCCATGAGAGTAACAGTGAAACCAAGATGTTAAGTTGGGCAGTTTTTCCATTGAGAATGGGGGAAATATTTGATTTTGGAAGGATGTGTGGGCAGACGGGATACCCCTTCAGGATGTGTTCCCAAGACTAGTGTGCAGAGCAGTGGACAGTGAAATTTCTATTGCTAGGTGCTCTTCAGCAGCTATTTGGTGGAATGGTCGCCCCCATGCAGAAGGAATCTAATGGAAAAAGAAATTGAAGACTTAGGAGTCTCTCACTCAGAATTCAACACTAATCTCCATCTTCAGGGGAGAGGGGCACTATGGTTCGGCGGGAGGATAAGACCGGCTGATTCTCAGTTCGATCGCTTTATAAGATACTCCGGCTCCACAAAGGACTGTTAGTTAGGAGTCACATCCTGGTCTCAAAGTATCAGCTTTTGCATGGCTTGTTGGGAGAAATAGAGTGCTAACTATTGATAATCTCTATAAACGAGCAATGATCATCCCTGATGTGTGCTTGTTGCATATGGGAAACACTGAATCTGCAGACCACCTGTTTATTAATTGCTCATTTACATTCGCGGTGTGGTCTAGCCTTCACAACAGTATGGGTGTGGATTGTGTGATGCTGGGCACAATGGTGACTCTCTTACTACTTGGCATGGGGTGAAACTTGGGAAGAACGAGAGGGCTGAGTGGAGATTAGCAATGTTAGCGGTTATTTGGGCAGTCTAGGGAAAGAGAAACAGTAGATGCTTTAATAACACCAGCAATTGTGGTATTCTGTAATAGTAATGTTGGCCATAACGGCCACCACTGTGACTGTTACAATACAGGCCATGACGGCCGTTATGGTCTCTCTTCTTCTTCTTCTCCTTCTTCTTTTTGAAAAAACTGGAGGAAAAAAAAAAAAAAAAACTGTATTGGGCCCATTACAGGGGTCATAACAAGTCTTTTAACCATAAGATAATGCGTAATGGTTTACTGTTATGTAATGCCCATTACAGCACACCATGCCAGCAACCCTACGTCTCAAGTTATCGGCAAGGAAAAATCTTCTTTAGCTAAGTGGGCTTCTTGTATAAATTCGTTAAAGGGCTGTAATCTTTTGTTTGCTTAGTGGGTTGTTGTCGATGCACCATCTCCGCATTTTTAACAAAAAAAAAATTCTTTTCTTTTTTGTAAAGTTGGGTATTTGAAGGCAGGCTAGTCAGGCAGTTTCCAGAGTTTCATTCATCTAAGGCAGCTAGTTTGAACTTTGAAGCTCTAATTACGAGAAAAGACTATTATATAGCGACTGTGCATAGATTTTTTGGATCTGATTCTGATCTTTCCAGTTCATTACTGGACTTTTGTAAGCCTGGAAATTGGCACACTATAAGTAATTTGGGAGTCAATTCTTCAGAATTTCAGCCACATTTTACTTTGTTGGACATCGCCCATGCTTCTCTATGTGAATTTAAAACAAACACAACAGCAAACAATGATACTTCTGGAACAAAACAAGAGCATAAACAGAACATGTAATACATTGTGTTTCAAAAGGCAAGGGGAATAAACTATTCACACGAACGCTGCTACAGATATCCCTTCATTTATTGTAGTCATTAGATAAAATGAAGCTCTTACCTCCCACCAAGTCTAGCAGGGCCAGGGCCTAATTTTGCTAAAGCGCGCTCTACTTCTTCACTTACCTGTTTACTCACGCAACAAAAGTAAAACCAAATTAGACATAACATGCCAATGCGTGAAGTGTTAGTATCAAATAGACAACAAAACTGCCAGAAGCTTTAAGTATTTATCAAACGTCTCACTAGGAAATTCATAAAACAAGGACAACTGACTTTCATTCTCATCAATCACTCTATGCATTTGGCATTGAAATTTAAATGGTACCAAACACCAACAAAGAAATGATGATTGTATCTTTAAGACTAATATTCATAAGCATATTTTGAACGCTAGAGTAACTGAAGGAAATAATAATAATAATAGCACACGTATATTGGCTATGATGACTTGCAATCTTGTAACTAATTTGACGTGAGCATTTACAACGAGCATTAACAAAAGTCTTCTATATACTGCCGTTGAAAGTAGCAGATTAACCAAACAAACCTAGTTTAGAAGCAACAACCAAAGCATCTTTTCAAATGAAAACCATAAATGGCTGCTGGAATACCATGCCCAAATCACTCACCAGAATAATCAAGAAAACAGACTTCTTAAACTATCAAATAATGGTACCAAATTCTGTAAGGGATGTTAATCAGAATCTTTGCAAATTTCCTATCTCATGCTTATATTGAACCCTGACAATCATTTACATGTAAATTTTAGATCAAAAGTACAAGCTAGAAGAATTCAACATGAGATTCAAGTGGTGCTTCTAGAGCCTCAAACATGATCATGTAAGATGTGCAGAACCTTTTTTTTTAATAAGAAATGAGAAGAAGAAAAAAACCATGTAAACATGCAAAGTTTTGGGGTTTGAACAACAGTCAATGTGCACCGACAATTTTATGATCATGACCTGTGATTCAAGTCATAAGATTGTATGTCCAATTAGAATCGGAACCCAAATAATCAAATTTATTGCACCCAATGAGGAAAAAACCATATCAAAGGTTTTGGGTTGTCAAGCTAGCCATTTGAGTTATTTCAATTCTTGATATCATCACAAAAATTAAAAACAAACAAGTCTTTCCATTATTAACAGCTGGATAACTCAAACATGAAAGAACAACATATATCAAATCCACCATAAACAAGGAAAGAGGATGCTGGAAAGTAAGGTCATTTATCTTACAACTCTACGGAGAATAGGCTCCAGTGATGAACAAAGTTTCTGTAGACTGTCCACCTTGAGAGCTTCCACTATTACGCTGCACAAGTTACTTACCCTTCAATAAATGGTGACTTAGATGCAGATCAATGACAAAAATAAAACTAAAATAAGCTTCAACATAACGTTGCTAGAACAATTACAAATAGCACAACGTCTAGGAAAAAAACTGCTTTCACAGACATTACCAATCTGAAACAAAGATTATAAAGAAGACAAACATATTTGGACATGGATATTGTTAAATTCAAGAGACTACATTGGAAGACATGGAGGGGAAGAAAGATAGAAGAGGAGAAAAAATTTATCCATCTCTCTTCCGCTAGGAGCACTTTTTTTCTTTTTTTCTTTTTGTTAGCTTGTTAGTACACCCACTGTCAGATCATACTTCACTATTAGCCACCCCCACTAGGGAATCGATGCCAAGACCTCAGTGTTGAAATGAGATGTCTTTCACTCAGTCTACCACTTGAGCTATGGATCTGGGTGTTCCTCTAGTAGCACTTATTGATAGACCATTTGTTACAACTGATAAGCTCAAAAATAAATGCAAATAAAATCTAAAAAATATACCATTATCTCCAAGGATATGGTGCAGGCCTGCATCACACGACAACTAGATATTTGTGTACTCTCACACTCAAATATACTGCAACATACGTACACTGAAGACTGTGTAATCTAACACTCCCCCTCAAGCTGGAGCATGTATATCATACAAACTAAGCTTGTTGATGATTCCAGAGATTGGGGGGAGAGGCTGACAACACTTCTGGTGACTATGGTGGTTGGGATTTGAATCATATGCACTTTCAGTGACTAGGGTGTGATTCATGGCCATTTCAAGTGGTTGGCAAAGGATTGATCATTCTTCCAATGACTATTGTATTATACAGGGACACTTCCAGTTGTTGGAGGACATTCTCACAAAACTTCCCATGGCTGGAGGACATTCCAACAATACTTACAGTGGCCGAATGATGTTCTGGTAACACTTCCAGTGGCTGGAGGACATTCTGGGAGCACTTTCAGTGGCTGGATGAAGATCCAGCAGCACTTTGGGTGGTTACCGGCACACGACAGGGCCCTTCTTATTTCCAAGCAGATCTAGAGAGGCCATTAGATCTTCCAGTGAAGGAGATCCCTTCAAAACTCCATGAAAATGTTGCAAGAAAGGAGGAGGAGGGAAGGAGAAACAATAGATATTGGGAAGGAAAAAAGAAAAAAAAACAGAAAAGAAAAGAGGACGTTATCATAACTATGATACCATGTTAAACTCAAGAGACTACATTAGAAGATGTGGAGAGGATGAAAAGGAAGAAGAAGAGAAAACTCTCTCTCTCTCTATCTACTAGTTCTTATTTATAGACCATTTGTTACAACCGATAAAATCAAAATAAATGCAGATAAAATCTAAAGATATACCATAATCTCTGAGGATATGGAGCACCATAAAACAACAGAATATTTATGTATTCTTACACTCAAATGCATGGCAATGCACAGACATCAAAGGCTATGTACTCTAACAGATCATGATCATCACGATCATCAACAGATCATGATCATCACGATCATCATCTAAGCCTCATCCCAATCACTTTGGGTCAGCTGCATGAATCTTGTTCCGCCATCATATTCTATCAAGGGCAAAGAAGCCTTATTTGACTCATATATTGAAAGTCGAGTGTTGGAGATGGAACACAGCCAATTGACTCATATGGTTAGAAACCTGTCTCTCAAACATACTGATGGACCTTCTCTGAAACCATGAACAGAGCAAAGTTGCACAGATCATGGCAGTCCAATGCTATGGTACCAATAAAAATGTATTTAGCAGAACATAAATGTGAGATGCCTGGAAACATAAAAAATACAATGAAGCAAACATGAAACATACTGCAGATATGATCAAAGTTAAGAATGGAGTAAACATCAAATCCAAGACCTGACAGAGAACAAGTCAGACTGAAAAGACTATTAGACAAACCACCAAAATAAAAATTAGAAACGTGGTTAAGAAAAACAGAGGGTGAAAGTATACTTTTCTCCAAAAAGGGCAACCACAATTTATAAATCCAGTTTCTGATTCATGCACCTTTTTTCTACTTTTGTTAGCAGCATAGTACTATTCTAAGGCAAATATATATATATATATATAGAGAGAGAGAGAGAGAAAGAGAGAGGCTTGCAAATAAAAAAATATGGGGCATAAATATCATTTCCAAAGAAAACTTTCTTTCTCATTTCCCTATTCAATTAATTCTTACAACATCAAACTAATGGTGCATTCGGATTAACCAATGAATTGAATCACAATTATTAGTCTCATAAGGTGGAAGTATCCAAATTGTTATCTGCTCTCCCCAGCCTTGATATTGAAGGTCGATCTCCAAACTGCAATTACATTAGTTTCAAGACCACTTGAAAGAAAAGCAACCGCGATTAAAGGGTTACTGACTTGTTCTAAACACTAAGAAACATTATTACATTTTGTTGTCACCTCTTAATTAAAGTCAATATTGCAATTCAATTCACTTCTCTAAGCAACCTCAACCTAAATCTCCTACATCCAAACAAATAAAGCACGTGTGCAGGTCGGAGCATAAATATTCCTTTTCTAACATATGGCTGAGGTTGTCTAGCCCCATATCCTTTAGATGCAGCACATGTGCAAAGAAAGCATAAGAGAGACCCTTGTAGATGATCTGGTGAAATACCAGTCAAGTAGATCACTCCTGCACAAAAAGATTTGGGTGGTTAAGAAAAAAAAGAATGCCAATGGTCCACATTCAACACAAACATGTAGCCCACCTGATGAATGGATTTGGGAGATTCTGCACCAGGCTAGGCTATCTTCATGGTGGGGACCCTCTTAAGCATTAAAGCAAAATGCCCCACACATGTGCCAAGTTGGCAACCACATTTAAAGGGTGATAGTGGCGCTGGCGAACCTAAATATGTATGCACTTAAATTTAAAGCTACTTAGTGATTCGCCTAGAAAACTGCACCTCATCACCCTTCATGATGAGAATCAGAAAAATAAAAAAGAGGTGAGTGACAGGGAATTACACCCAATGTTTTAAAACCCAAACCAGATTGGACAATATGACCAATTAGGACTGGGCCGACTGGCTCATTAAAACCAAGTCAGTTATGGGGAAAAGTTTTTTTGTGACGCAAAATGCCATTCCATCCGTCAAAGCTCAAACGGCACAACTTCTACTCAAAGAATAGAGTAACAGGTAAGAGCAGATTAGCTGTTAATTCCCTCTGTCTTTTAATTATTGGGCAGATTTATGGGCCAAGCAGGTCTGACTGGGTGGGCCAAGCAGGTCTGACTGGGTAGGCCAACCCACCCACAAAAAACATGTTGATATCCAGTCCAAGCACTGGGGCACTGCCTCACCAAAAGCCCATTGCGAGGCTTGATCCCTGGTCATACCTCAGGAAAGCGGTTACACTCACCAGCTCAGCTACCAAGCTGGGTGTGTCGGATGCAGGTTTTAAAACATCGATGACACCACGATGACATTGCTCGACTCCCAGTTATCCACATAGCATGCACCTGACCTCCAATTAACAGACATTCACTTGTTGAATTTGGACCATTTAGTACTTCTATTTTTACCATCCATTAGAAAGCCACCAATATGCCAGCTAGGATCAAACTCTCAGTGTAACTTCTGGGTGGGCCCACTGTTTTGGCAGTCAGATTCGAGGCACACACCACATGTATAGTAGGGCAGTGACCACTGCATTGCGGCAGTTGTACAACACCCAGCACCCTGTCATTCCCCTCAGATACGATAGCCACATCAGTATTAGTCTATCTTATTATAACAGAGCCTGCACCCATGCATCCTGACATCTAATTGATGGACATTTGTTTGTTGAATTTGGACCATTTACAACTTTGAATTTTCACCTTCCATTAGGCACCCACCAACCGGCAAGGTTATAATCCATCTACAGTGGGTCCCACTATTTGGGCGGCTCAGATTGGAGGTGTATGCCACATGTACAGTAGGAACTTCACTTACTCAACAAATGAAATATCCAAACGAATTCCATTCCATCCCAAATTCTAATGTGGGTCCCACCATTTGGGTGGCTCAGATTTGAGGTGCATGCCACGTTTACAGTAGGAGACTTCACAATTACACTGCAATTGAAATGTCAGAAAGAGTGAAAGAATCCGATTCCAGCTCCCATTCTAATCCAATCTCACTACGAAATCTACATTTTCTCGAGATTTCAATCAATTCAATGAAAACCCACATCAAAAAATTCAATAAAAACTCCATTTATTAAAGAAATTCTGAAAAGAGAAGACAATCACCTCGCAAGCGCCGGAACCTTCTGCTTCTTCGGCTCGGGCGGCTCCTCAACATTAGTCGTATCCAACCCTCGCTTCTCTCTCATCAGCACAGAATTCGATCGATCCAAGAACCGATTCGGCCGCTGCATCTCTCCTACCAAAAACCCCCAGATCTGAAAATCAAAGCATCCATCCAAATGAATAACACTTCCAGATTTCTCAAATTTCCACAAATTCAATAATAATAATAATAAATGATAACTGAAGTGCATACACCGTAGCTTCAGTGTATATCTTTCTCAGAATCCGAATCGGATGTAATATCGGACAAGCAGATTCTGAAAGTGTAGGGTTTCGATTTCGCTACTCATGCTGTTTCTGCGATCCGTCTTTGGGGGTATATATCAGCAGCGACTGACGGCTTATCTGGAAGGCATCTTTTACCTATCCGCGTTGACGAAAAAGGACTTGGTCTGACGATCGTGCGATCTGGGCCGTCCGTTTTGTCGAAGTTGCCGGGGGTTTATGTGCTTGAAACTTCTTTGAAACGAGCTTGTACCTTCCCGGAACCACACACGTGCCTTCCGCGAATTTTACGGTGGAAGGCTATGGCAGCACGTGGATTTTCATCCGGTTAATCTGGACCGTTTTTGTTAGCAAGGGATGATGTTGCAAAGCAGGTAAGCCAATTTGTCCATCCCAGTGAAAGCCAGTCAAAGGGGTTCATCTGATGGACGTGCATGGTGTATTTGCAGATCTATTGGGATGTATGCATAGAATTGCGTAATAATATAACTGCGACGTTTCGTGAAGTCAGTGTACCTTTCTAGTGAGTTAATTACATTTTTAGTATAATTTTTTTGCTTTTCCTACCATTTATATTTTATAGTATAATTTGTATTGTTAATCAATTAATTGTTAATTTTAACTATAATTTGGATCTATATTCATATGTTGAATTCAATTTTTCAATAATGAAGGTATTTACAAGTATCTTATATGATTGCTGTAAGAATTCATTTTCTACTTCTCTTTTATTGATGTTAAAAAGTTATAAGGAAGGTAAATGTGCAACCTATAATAAAAGGATGAAACTTACCATCTAAATCTCTGATGATCCTATTTACATACTGAGCGAGTTGCTAAATAAGTAATTGATCTCATTCAATCTCAATCATATATTGCGTATCTATGTATCTTATCACTTAAGGTCACAATTGTTCAATTTGAATCGAGCCATAAATCAATTTTGACATGCCTGCACTTATCACGTGACAAAGGAGTCGAAAACAATGAGCAACAAATTTTTGGCATGCTCAATAAAACTTTCTAACTTATCGGTATAACATTTCCACAAGAGAGCAATCAATAGAGACAGAAACACCCACCATTGAAATCCTCCCGAGCCCCACCTTTATGTTTTTATATTTTTCAGACAATTAATGAGATTACTTATGTGGGAATGAATTGAAAAACCAAATACTAGCTTAATCTATAACTTTTGTAGTCCTATGAAGGTTTAAATGGTGGGCGATGAATCCTCACTTATTCGTGTAGGGTACCCCACTTAAGTTTTATATCGGTTCAATTTTAGATTCGTGCCGCAATGTTGCTTGGAAAAACCATTGGATATGGTAGATTTTGCACAAATATCACATTGTGCATTGCAAAACTTGCGCACACAGTTGGAAGTTAGTGCTGCCCACCACAGGTGTCCAGTATGGGTAGGACCCCTTATTGTGGGGCTCACAGTGATGTATGAGTCTTAAATTCACACTGTCCAACCATTTTGACCATTCATTTTAGAGCATGATCCCAAAAAATAAGCTGATCAAAAGTTAGGTGGATCACAATATAAGAAATAGTCGTGATTGAATCCCCACCATTAAAAGATTCATAGAGTTTACTGGAATATTTATTTGCTATCCAACTTGTTGATAAGATCACGAAGACTTAGATGAAGAGACACACATATCATCTTGATCCAAAACTTTTACGCTCACGAGAAGTTTTAATGGTGAATTAGCATTGTTTCCATTACTATAGTCCATATGAGAATTGTGAATCTAATTCATATTTTAGTTTGTGTCCTAAAATAAGCTTTTTATGTGGATGGACAGTATTGATGTAATAACCCACATCACCATGGGCCTCACAGTCAAGGAATGCTAATTAGTTACTGATAGGTTGAGTAGCCAAAGTTGTTAATGAAGAGATACCACCAACTTTTATGAGTATTTGATGTATGTTTTGTATCCACGATATCTATTCATTTGGAAATATCATTTTAGAACACGAGCCAAAGATTGAGTAAGATTGAGAGCTCAACTGGACCCACCGGCATAAAACAGTGAAAAGAGCGGCGTTTACTGTTAAAAACTTCTAAAAACTTCTAAAACTTCTAAGGGTTACAAAAGTTTTTGATCAAGCTGATATTTATGTTTTACCTTCATTTATGTCTGTGTTAACTTAAGAACAGGCTAGATCTCAAATAAACATCACGGTGGACTTTAGGAAGATTTCAACGGTGGGCGTCACTCTCCCCACTGTTTTCTGCGGTGGGCTCCACTTCGGCTTTTGAACCGTCTCAATTTTTGGCTCATGCCCTAAAATGATCTCTACAAATGAATGAACGGTGTGGATACAACATATACATCACAGTGGGGCTCACATAACTTGGTGACATCACTTCAATAGTCGAGCCTGACTACTCAACCTGTGAAGCTAATCCGCCCGAAGCCGCGCCCCATTTCACTCGGTTGGTAAGTTATCTAAACCGGGACAAATCTGTCCAAAAAATTAGGACGTGGATTGCGAATTCGTATTAGGCAGGGACACTACAGTGGCTAGTGCGATTAGAGGCTTGGCTGTTGCGGGTAAGCAAGCGATTAATACATGTCCTTATTTAGAGATTTTTCTGTCATTAGAATTTCATTCGAATCACATGGGTCTTTAATTTTTGAGATGCATCAGGAAAACATAGTTTTTTTTTTTTTTTTTTTGGTAATGTGGGGCTTACCATGTTATGGGCCTATTTTTTGAAAATTGGGCTTAGAGATAGAGTAGGCAATTATGATGGTTGAAGTTGATTTTACATTTGCACCGTGGTAGGACCCATAAAAAAATTGAGGATGGGCCGTCTCCCTATTAACTATATCAACTGGCATAGCCCACTTTAATTATGAATATGTTTGATACTTTGGTATTGGCCCTAATAAGGGTGCACATCGAACCAGTGGAACTATGGAATCGGATCGGAACTGACTAAACGGCACGGTTTACTCCGATTCTACGGCGCACTGGTTCCGATTCCGATTCTAAAAATTTAAAAAGCGTTTAGTTCGGTTCGATTCCAGTTTAGGGGTGTATAGAATCGAATCGAACCATAATCCAAACCATAGAACCGAACATATAACCAAACTTGAAACCGAATATATAACTATTTACGAGTTTACATTACATTTTAGTTGTATATTTGACTCATGATTTATAGTTTACAATACACCATTTGATTATGTTCATAAATGTATTTTTTCACACTATACACAGTATTTAAACTATTCATCAAATGGATCACAACACAAATGGACATGGGCTAAATCATAAAACAAAACATGCAATTGAGCTGGATTTTAAGAAGCCGAGAATTGTGGAACTGATCCGAAACCAAACTGGTTTTCACAATCCGATTATAGTTCCAAAAATCCTAGAATTATATGAAATGGTTTGGTTCCGATTTCACTTCAAAACTGGACCGAACTGACCTGTGTGCACCCTTGGGTCCTAACATACCTGACACATCCCATTATAAGAGTGAATTTCAAAAACACATCATGGGGAGCTCACATGAGCCTACCACACATAAGTGATATTGTTAATAGGAGACGCAAGACCGCAACCATTTTATAGGAAGTGGATTGTCCGTGAATTTTCTACATAGCCATGTTAAGTTCCTGTGCTTGAAATCTAGATAGGCCACTATGATGTTTGTGAGAAATTCACTCTTTCCATACATTTTTTTGATCATTTCAATACACGGGGCTAAACATAAGACTCAAGTAATCTAAAAACATAAGGATTGAACGCCAACATTTGAAATATTTGCGGGGCTAAAGAAGTTTTAAATTAGACGTGGGCCATCAAGATCAGTTCTCTCTATGAAAGGGTTGCCCGGGTACTCAACGCAGGCACAAGATACGGGTCATTAGGTGTGGGCCATCATTAATTTTCAGTCTTATTATCAAGAAGATCTATTTTAGGTGGGCCATCATCAATTCCATTGTCCATCATCAATTCTCCTAACTAACGATTGATAATCACCCACTTGATAATGAATAGCATAGATCCTCGATGCATGCCCAACGATACCCCACGTCTGGAACCAACTCTTTGGTCTCTCCTCGCACAAATCTTCCTAACACTTTCTTTATAAAGGCACCAACATCTCCTCTTTCACGAGACCGTAGAATCGTGCGTACAAAATTCAATCTGTCCAATATACTTTATATTTGTTATATGACCTAAAACCAAAACTCACCTCAATCCAAAACTAGTGTGGGCCAATTCCCAGGGAATCATGGAAAAGAGATGAAAATTATAGCTTTTTATGTAGGGCCACAATGTTATTTATGTTCCATGAAACCCATTAATCAGGTAAATCTCATGAGGATAAACTAATTTTATAAACATAGTCTCGGTACATAATTTATGAGGTCCATATTGATTGAACTCAAAGGTTTTAAAATATTTACCTTTCTATGAACCATATTGTCTTTTGATAGGTTTTATTTTTGCCATGTACAACAAAATTCATAATTCTAAACAAATAAATGGAGTGGATCTTATCAATCAATATATGATGTGTGGCCCAGGGATCATGAATGATTTTTCCGTGCATGCCCTGGTGTTGTAAGGTGTATTGTTCAATCTAAAGCTCGCACAATGTGCACTGTTAAAGAATAAAAAGAATTCCATCCATGTCCTCCAACTAATTATAAAAGTCTCCCTTGTTAACTCCACTAAAACTCTTATATTTGCAAAAAGTCTCCTATCCCGAGGAGCAGCCCAACAAAAGTCTCTTACTGGAGTTCGTAGACTGGAATTTATACATTGAAGTAAATGAGAAGTGAAATTGAAAATAGATTAACTGGGAGTAAATGAAATGCATTTGAAATTAAAATATCTTATTTCAATGTGAGTAAATGAGATGAATTGCAATGCATTTGAAATTTTTTAATATTTTCACGGAAACGCATGTAATGTTCCAAATTACGTTTAATAGAATAGTTGTAATAAGTTCATTAACAAAATGATTTTCATAAGTCCATTAAAATATATATTTAGCTAAAAATGAGAAATCTTTAAACCTTTAATGGGCCAAAATGTAATGATCACCAAGAAGAAACTTACCAATGTTTTTTTAATTATTCACTTGGACAGCCACCTTTGGACAATTAGGATTATTTTATTGTTATAATTTCAATGATGTAGGCAATGATTAAATTGCTTCAAAGTATCATTCATATACCACATGCATGTTATATAAGCACCTTTATTCACTCGCTTGACTTTATAAGAAATTTTACAAAGCATCTCACCCATTTACCTGAGAAATTATTTCATTATAGACTTGTTTATCTCAATTTCATTTTATTTTCATGCATTTGCTACCATTTAAATAATCATAAGTGAATTAAGCATGGGGTGGTATCTTATTAAGCCCGGTGAACCTGACTAGAGATGAACCGTTCCACTAGGGGTTTTATAGGGCCCACAATAATTTATAGGAAAAGGTTTTACGCGGTTGAGCTCGTGAGATCTTCACATGAGGTCCAGCTGTGTGGGCCCTACTGTGATGCATGTCGATGATCAACGCTATGCATTTGATGGGTCCCTTTAAATTATAGGATATCCCAAAAATCAGCCGTGTACTGAACTCGTGCTCCATACCATGTAAATCACGTGAAGACATGCCTGAAACATATAAGAGCACTTGGTGGGGCTACATGAATTTTGGATGCATCTGAAACTTGTTCAACCCCTCATCCAAGTGCGACACACATAATGAATGGTCTGGATTTGTGAACCACATCTCGGTGGGCCCAACAAATGATTATGAATGTTTTAATGGAGAGTAATTCCTCTCAACTTTTATATCTGGTGTGGTTCACACAAGTCACGAATTGACTTTATTTTTAAGCCACAGGCCCACCATGGAATGGTTCATCTGACTAATGGTGTAGATGGTTGACACGCATCATGGTGGGGCCCACACAGCTCAACCTCATGAAAAGTTTCCCAAAGCTCGACCGCCTAGAACCTTTTCCCTTGTACGTTTTATCCACCATGTCCATCTATTTCGATAGTTCATTTTATACGACGATGAGCTAAAAAGGGAGAAAATTGTAGGCTGAGGTGGACCATACCACTTGAAGCAATGGGGATTAAAATCTTAACGGTGAAATTTCCTGAGGCACACCTTAACGTTGAAAACTTCCTAAGGCCTACGGTGATGTTTCTTTGCCGTCCGTTTATACGGTCACACGTACATGTGTGAATGGAAACCATGAACATGAGCTTGATCCGAAGCTTCCGTGGCGCTTAGGAATTTTTCAACGGCATGCCTTAAATCCACGCTGCTCCGTGTGGCAAGGCTCACTTGAGATTTAGATCTGCCTTTTTTGAGATCATGTCTTAAAATCATCTTACAAAATAAATTGAAGGTGTGGTTAAAATATATAGATCACAGTGGCCTCCACAGAGCTCCTGACATAACAGTCAGTCTTTGGGTAAGTCCCGGTGGAAACGGATTGGCTACTCCCACCGGCCATTGGCTGGTGGTGGGTGCTCTGTGGGCCCTACCATGATGTATTAGTTTCATCCATCACGTCTATCTATTTTTATAGATAATTTTATGGTACAAAAGAAAAAAAGAGATATATCTCAATCTAAAGTGGACCACATTATAAGGATCAGTATTGATTGAACGTTGACCATTAAAAACGTTCTCGAGGCATAAAGGTTTTGGATATATTTATTTTTTCCCATCATCTGTATATTTATGACCTAATTAACATATTGGATGTCAAATAAACAGTACATTAGGCCTCAGGAGGATTTTAATAGTGGATATCCCTGTAAGTTTTCGTGTAAATCATTAAAATGATCTGTAAAAGTGGATGAACGGAAAGGATGAAACACATACAGCATGGTGGGCTCCTCATAGTGTCAGGGGGAGTAGCCAATCCGTCTCCGGTCCTGGTGGGCGTGGTACCCGATTCGCACACTGCAAACCTACCTGGGTTGTGAGTTTACGCGTTTACTCCCGAATCTTCTTTTAAACCCTAGGGACGTTTCAGCAATTTTCCAATCTCCCTCCCAAAACCCTATAAAAAGATATTTCTTTTCTTTCAAAACCGTAGTTTTTTTTTTAAATTTTTTTATAGCAATTTTCCTTCTTCCGCCAAAATCCATCCTCTTCAGGAAATCTCCTCCCGTATTCGATGGCATCTGAACCATCCGAACGGAAGAGCCGTCTCTATCATCCCTATCAAGATCTCGAAATTCCAATCCAGAACCTCTACCATCTCCCAACCTCACCAGAATTCCTCTTCCACGAGGAAGCCGCCGTCCAACGCCGCTCCTGGGGCGAGAACCTCCAGTACTATACGGGCTGCGGATACCTCACCGGCGCCATCGTGGGCGGTGCCAAGGGATCGATTGAGGGGTTCAGATCTGCTGAGGCCAGCGACACCATGAAGCTGCGGATCAACCGCGTCTTGAATTCTTCCGGGCATGCTGGGCGGAGCCTTGGCAATTCACTGGGCATTGTCGGGCTGATCTTCGCCGGGCTGGAGAGCGGTCTTGTCGCGGCCAGGGGAACGGACGATCTCATGAACAGCGTCTTGGCAGGGTTGGGCACGGGCGCGTTTTACAGGGCCGCATCTGGGATGCGGTCAGCTGCAGTGGCTGGTGCGATCGGAGGGCTGGCTGCGGGCGTGGCTGTTGCGGGTAAGCAGGCAATAAAGAGATACATTCCTATCTAGAGATTCTCTGGTCATTTGAATTCCGATGGAATCGCATGAGGTTTTGGGTTTTCAGGGTGCATCCTGGATGTTTGATATTTGGTTTTGATCATTAGATGGGATTTTTATTGCCTTAATAGTAATATATGTAGAACAATTTGCTGATTTGACTTTTTGATACTGAAAATTTTGGAGGGCAGCAGTGCTTTATATTTGATTGAATTTCATGTTTTGGGAATTTGATTTTATCTTCACATATTGGATTAGGGCCTGTTTGGATGCTTGTCGAGAACGAGAACTGAATGGAACGAGGTGTGACCAATATGCGAGACATTTTGGCCTACCCCGCAAAATGTGATGGTGGAATGCGCTGAATGCTCTGATCCTGCAATATCTGCTTCAGAGTGAGAATGTAATGACATCAAGCTGGCTATCATTGCATTCTCGTTCTGGGTGGTTTATGCATGGTTCGCCAAACAGTTTGAATCTGGTTCGAGTGTACATTTGTGTTTATTGGAATGAACTACTTGCTCGGGAATATGTTGTCTATTTGATAAGATATGAGATTAATCTATTTGATAAGATATAAGATTAATAAGCTTGATTTATGAGCAACTGTCGGATAAGACCATTGCTCCGAGTATCGGCAATATTATCAATGAGATCACCGATATTATACGGATATCAGTGACATATTGCTGATATATATCAAAGTATCACCAGTGATATCACCAATGTATCGTGATATTTTCGACATATAAATTCCATATGTCACTTGTATTGCCAATATATCAGTGATATTATTGATAATACTGCCAATGTATCGATTGCCAAAAATCTATTTGGAATTTTTTTATGGGTGCATGGTTGTATGATGAAATGTATGTATGCATGAATGGTTTGTTGGTAGGATGGATGGATGGATGTGCATGTATGCATGGATGGATGGATGCATATATGTGCGTTTGCATGCATGGATGGATGGATTGTGGTATGTGTGTGTGTCAATGCATGGATGGTTGGATGAATGGTTGGATAGTTGGATGGATGGATCATGTTTGTGTGTTTGACACACACGGATGGTTGGATGAATGGTTGGATAGTTGGATGGATGGATCATGTTTGTGTGTTTGTATGTATATGTGTATGCATACATGGATGGTTGGATGGATGGATCATGTATGTGTGTTTGTATGTATATGTGTATGCATACATGGATGGTTGGATGGATGGATAGATCTACCATTTTCTTTCTGTTTCCCGAATGTTTTCCTGAGTCAGCGGTACATGCTTTTATGCCACTATTAAAAGGAAGCTTATTATGTATGCATTTTTTAAAATTTTTAATTTTTTTTGGCTATTATTTGATTCCCAAATGTGGAAATATGTATATTTTAACATTTGTTGAAATATCATTGAGAAATTTGATCATTTTCCCCATGTTTTTGTTATTCAGCATCGCATGCTTCTTTTAGGCTCCCATTAAAGGAGAACTTATTATATATGCATCTTTTTTACAATTATTTGATTTCCAGTATGCAAATGTGTATTTTAGCACCTCTTGAAGTTTCATTGAGAAATTCCCCCATTTTTCCCATGTTTCCCCAATGCTTCCCTCAGTCAGTGATATATCTTTGGGTGTCGGTGATAATATCAGCGATATCGATATGTGTTTTCGTATCCCCTGCCAACCATACTGATACTACGAACACTAGATTAGACTAGTTTGTTCAATCTTGTAGCTTGCTAGTCATGTAGCAGTTGGGGCTTTTTCCTTCGATGAATTGCAGCTGGTGGGCTTTTATTTATTGGAAAGAAATTGGCATCCAACAAGACTAGATTCCTCATGCCACTTGTGGTCGCCGGTGCAGCCTCAACAAATTCGAGGTTCAGAAGAGGCAATCATCATCGAAGACTGCTGGTCGCTAACAAAAATCAGATCCGCAGAAAAGACCCCCTTTCAATCTATTTTTGGATTGGATTTCTTGGGTTTTCAATGCAAGTATCAAGCAGTCATCAATGACATGGAAATACAACCAACAAATCACTACTACTAAAACCTCGCTGACAATCAATAGGTAATGTGCTGTAAAATGCCATAGCTTCTCAAGATAGCTTTATCAGAAGTTTAATAAATATAGCTTTATCAGAAGTTTAATAAATACAGTTATCAGAAGTTTAATAAATATAGCTTCTCAAGATAGCTTTATCAGAAGTTTAATAAATATGGCTTCTCAAGATAGCTTTATTAGAAGTTTAATAAATACAGTTCATACGAAGAAATGGTGAAAGCCTTTGGGTGCCACTTGTGTTGCAATAACAGATGAATTGCAAAGTGTTTTTTCTCCAACAAGTACTGACAAAGCCTCCAGTTAGACTTCTTCTTCTTCTCTCTCTCTCTCTTTTTTTTTTTTCCTTCTAAGGATGACAAATTCATCAAGCTAAAGCAAGAAAGGCTACACCAAAAAATACCGAAAGAGAGGGTAGTGGTGATCCTCTCATCACCCCACCCTGTGAAGTTTAAAAAAAAAAAAAGAAGAAGAAGAAGAAGAAGAAGAAAAAAAGAAGAGATCAGAAGGCCCAAAGGTAACAAAATGACCCACCAAACTAATGACTAACAAAAAATAAAAGACAAGTGGCCTCAATCCAATGAAATTTTTTTCCAGTGCCTCAAAAGCGATTGGAATGAGATCCCATCGAACTCCGGTAAGCCAACACCCACTCAACCACTAGGATGATGCTGCGACAAACTATGGATTCCACTGGGGCTACTTTGTCTTCAAAGATTTTAGCATTTCTTTCTTTCCAAATTGTCCATAAGACAGCAAAAGGGATCAGCCTCCAGTTAAGATTTTTTCTCAGTTGTTTAGCATGAAGCACCAAAACTCAACGATTTATCTTTTCTAGGAGCAAGATGGAACTAATTGACCTCCCTGGGCACTTCTTGGCAAGACAATTGGCGACAAGGTGCCGCATTGTAAAAAATTGTCTTTTTTTTTTTTTTGGCTTTTGTCTATGCAAACAGAATCTTGCATATGTTTCATGAACATGAAGGGAAAGCAATGATGTTTTTAGAAGGGCTAAATCGTTTGGAATAGATTGGGTGTTGGGATCGGATAGTTTGTTCCAATTCCATATGGGTTGCTGCCTTTTGTTTTTGTTTTATTATTTTGTATATTTTGGCTTCGACCCGTCAATGAAATGATCATCTTAAAAAAAAAATCAGAATCTTGCCTACAAATTTTTTTAGCACCATGTTCCTTGAAACATGCAAAATTATCAGTGATCAGTCTATCATGCATCTCGGTTCTCCTACGAAACTGCATTTCAAACTAAGAATTGGTACTGGCTCTACTGTGACAAAAGCAATTTCAAGGAGGACCAAAACCATGATGCCTGACTCGAGCCTAAAGACCTACAAAGGTGCTGCATCTGATCTCTTCCTCCAAATACCACTAAATGTAATAAGAAATGTGCACCCAAATTCAAAGTAAACCATTCCTAGTTAACTTTCTGAATTCCCATAAAATATTTGGAGTAAGTGGCCACATTCACTCACCAGGATTTGTGCCAAGTTGTACTTCGCATATCAGCCAAAACCAAGGCTGTATATTGGCATAGTTTAGATTTCACATCATATAACTGAATTAGGGTGGTGTTATCCAGAACTCTAATCTATATGAATTAATCAGAGCGCATCTGCTTAGTACTACAATTTTCAAAATTTGGTATTCTAAGTACTCAAGTATATGGAACATTTAAAAAATGATTTGCATACCATATTCAGCAGCTCTCAGATGATTAAAATCTGTACGTTTGTGGGAGTACAGTTCTAAATGTTCTGTAGGGCACCCATGTTTGATGAATATCCATTAGATTTACTTGTATCTTAGGTTAAGCCTATCGGTATTTTATTATTATTATTATTTTTTACAGGTTAAGCCTGTCAGTTGTAACAACCTATTCTATAAACAGGAGATTGTGAACAGGCAGAGATGATCAAATGCTATCTTTCAAAAAGAAGAAGAAGAAGAAGAGATCTCCCTGCAAATATCTCTCTTTCCTTCCTTCAACACTTCTTCCTTCTTTTTCGTTCATCTCTCAATCAACAAAATCTATTCTTAAAAAAATGCGAGTGAGCAGCACAAAACACTGACAACAAAAAGATATCAACAGTTGAAGTCATAATTTCTTTGGTTTTGAACAATTCGTGATCGTCATTACCACCACCATCATCATAGCCTTGTACCAGCCACTTGGGGTTTGCTTTAAGAATCCAATTTCTCCAATCACACAAGGTACAGTCCTTGATAACTGAACAACCCTTCGTATATCTTCTTAATAGTCACTACTTCCATCCAAGTCCTTTTAGGCCTCCCTCTCATCCCCCTTTCAGGCCCTTAAAAAATAATCGATGTTCCCTCCTTACCAAAGCTTAAAGAATCACAGTTCACCAATCATTCTTAAGGCTGAATCTTTGGTAATTGAACAACCCTTCATATCCCCTCCCACACCACCATCCAAGTCCTTTTTAGGTCTTCCTCTCATCCCCTTTTCAACCCTAATCAATGTTCCCCTCCTTACCAAAGCCATCACTAGTCTTAGTTGCAAATGACCAAACCATCTCAATCTAATCTCCATCATTTTCTCTCTTTACTCAGACTATGCTAGGCTATTTTAGACTTTAGAGGACCTCATTTTTTGTTCTGTCACACATCCATCTCAACATTATCATCCCGCAACACTCAAACTCTGCTCATGTTGCCTTCTAACTGCCCAACACTCAACCCCACATGGCACAGCCAGTTGAATAATTCCACTTTACCCACCTACTTATGATTCTACCGGAAACGTCATAATCTATCTTTCCATCCTTCTGAATAACAGCGCCAAGGTAATAAAACAAATCATTTTCGAACCATTGATTTTAACTAAATCGCCACTTCTGTAACAATTTCTACGGAAGTTGCATTCAAAACACATCATCTTGGTCATGCTAATTTTTGAGCCTCTACACTCTAAAATCATCATCCAAACCTCACCTCTATAATTATTCCTATGAAACTAGCATTACAAATACTACGTCTAGTTTTGCCATTTTTTTAGCTTCTAGATGCAGGAGTCTTCTTCCAAACCTCCAAGTAGCATTTCCCACTCTCTAATCTTGTCAGCCAATTCCATGTTATCCACAAACAACATATACCACGGGACCTCATAATCGAAATTAGTGGTTAATTCATCCATAAGTGCAAAAAAGGTTTGTTTCAATCAATGCATTACTAAAATATAACAGATGGTTATGTATTCCTTTGAGGTGATTTATATTAGTCCCAGTTCATAAGTGCTTAATTCTTTTCACATATTATGTTCATCAAATTCTTCAGTTTACACAGGACAAATCTATGGTAGTAATGCATAAATGATTCACTAAATATGGTAGTAATTCATAAATGTGAAGTCTGTTTACAGAGTGTCGATGGATAATGAGAGAATATGGCATTTAAAAAAATTATTTCTTGGATACTATTTACTATCTTTTACATTTCATTACCTGTACACATTTTTAAAATAATACCTAAAAGTAACTTCATTCACCAGGGATTTGTTACCCACGGCTATTTTTCAGGCAAAACAATGGAAGCAGTGGATGATTATCCAGCATATAATAAATAAATGAAAAGTTGGTCAAGAGACGTATTCTAGACTAACAGAGCTTTCATTTTATTCTTTCTTTGGTTGATAATGATGTGGGGGTTCTTGGAAACCTTTCCAAGCCTGGGTAAAGGGGGAGGGCTCATGTTAACAGGGCAGTGGATCGTAGGACTTTTGTCAATCAATCATGAGAATTCACATTTAGATATGGTTGGCAAAACAGGCTTTGTAAAGAAGCTAACAAGTGATTTATCCATTTAATGACTTGTTAGTAGCTTTCAATTGTGCTTGGCGGGAAGAAAGGAATGGGAGATGTTTCAAGGGGGAATCCAACTCGGTTGGGTCCATAGTGAAAGAGTCCATTATTATATTTTCGAGTGGGCCTCCAATGTGTTTCATTTCAAGGATTGTAATTTGTTTTTGTATGGTCGGTAATTGATCCACTATCTCAGCGGGTTGATCCCCTCCTTGTAATCCTCTATCTTTTAACGCAAGTTTTCTGTTCTCTCTCCAAAAAAAAAGTACTTGGCAATTTCTCTCGAACAAAGAGTCACTAGTGAGCCAATACTTTCTGAAACCATCAAGGTGTGTTTTCAACTTTAAATCAAGAAACATCATATATATACCCATTATAGAATGCATTTGTCCTCCACTTTGTCATGGTTTTCTCTTACTTGTGCATAAGTGTAACAAAGTAGATAGAAGTTCCACTTTTCACTTCCCATTTTATAGCAAGTGAGATAACTACTTAAATATCTGCTCACCACAATAAGCACAAACTACAATTTGATTCGTAAATTACTGCAATAACATCCTTTTAAAGAAAAATAACTGGGACAATCAGAATATTTTATGAGATCGCAAGGAAAATGCCTTTTATGAAGAATGCCTATCCCTAACACGCGTTTTATGGGCCAGAATCACAAGCAAAACATTGTTCATTTGTTTCTCCACTGTGATGTAGCCAAGGATATTTGGGGCAAGTACCAGTGTTGTCAAAATCCTATGATTTACGATTTGAGTCGAATCTTAAGCAAAGCGATTTAAATCCCACCTTTGAATCCATTTTTATATGAATCCTACAATTTTATAATTTGAATCTTGCTATTTACGATTTAAATTATACTTGTTCTCTTCTATTTTAAGCTTCACTTGGCTTTCATTTTATGACAAAAAGAAGGAAATATTTCTTATTAAGTTTTCTTCTCTTGTAAGCTTCACTATTACTTGGTGCATATTGATGGCAAAAAGGATGATTGCTGAGTTTTTAACTTTTTCCGATTTATTTATATTTTTCATATTTTAAGAAAATCATAAAAATAGTACGATTTGCGATTCGATATGATTCAATCCCTATTACGATTTGTGGTGTGATAACGATTTTGACAACATTGGCCAGTACCACCACTCCTTTTTTTTTGAAAGATCAGCTCCTCCACTCATTCAGGAACTCCCCCATGGCATTTTGTCGGATCTTTGGCAGGAAAGGAATGGAAGAGTCATTGACATCAGCTCTCCTGAATCACCGAAGGCCATTACTTCCATGATCAGTAACCTGGCCCTATTAGGTCCGAGTTCATGCGCTGGTCCTTCAGGGAGTTAAGGAGTATTTGGGGCACCACTGAATTGCAATGGGGCAGCATCTGGTTGTTTTCTGTGGGTCTTTTTGTTTGTCTGCTGTATGTTTTTATTCTTCTTGCTTTGTCAAGTTACTGATGAGAGGATGACTAGCTCTAATGAAATCTAATCATTGTTCAAAAAAAAAAAAAAAAGGACAACTAGCTTTAAGCCTGTGATTCTCGTCTTCTTTGTTCAATTATCTTCTTCTTCTTCTTTTGATAAGTGTTCAATAAAGTGTAACCATTCAAAAATAAAAAATTAAAAAAATGATGGGAATTAAGCTTAAGAAAACCAACACAACAAAGAACTTTGCTATACTGATATGTAGCCGAATTGTTCAATGAAAAGCTAGTACTTGGTTATTTAGTGCCATAAGGATTGGATGACAGTTGCATGTCACCCACATAGATATTTCAATGCATTACATGCTAAAGAATCCATACATGTTGTCTTCTTCAATAGGCCCACTTGAAAAGGAGTCTACTGCATATGCTTAATCATCCATCTGTCATGGTACATGCTTTTAGGCCACCACTAGAAGGAACATTGTTATGTATGCATCTTTTTTGCTATTATTAGATTCCTAAATATGGAAATGTGTATTTTAGCATTTGTTGAAATATCATTGAGAAATTCCACCATTTTCCCCATGTATGCATCTTTTTTAGGCTCCCATTAAATGAAAACTTATTATGTATGCATCTTTTTTTTACAATTATTTGATTTCTAAATATGCAAATGTATAATCATCTCTGGAAAAAAAATGCACATATGTATTTTATCACCTCTTGAAAAATTTCCCCAATGTTTTCCTCAATCAGCTATACATCTTCGGATATCGATGTGTTTTTGTTTCACCGGCTAGCACTACATGTAACAATGGTGATACTATGAACAGTAGATTAGACTAAGTTTGTTCAATCTTTTAGCTTGCTAGTCTTGTAGCAGTTGGGGCTTTTTTCCTTTGACGAATTGCAGCTGGTGGGCTTTTATTTATTGGAAAGAAATTGGTATCCAACAAGACTTGATTCGTCATGCCACCTGTGGTTGCCGGTGCAGCCTCAACAAATTCAAGGTTAAGAAGAGGCAATTGTCATAATCATCTCTGGAAAAAAAATGCTCATATGTATTTTATCACCTCTTGAAAAATTTCCCCAATGTTTTCCTCAATCAGCAATCCATCTTCGGATATCGATGTGTTTTTGTATCACCGACTAGTGCTACATGTAACAATGCTGATACTATGAACAGTAGATTAGACTAAGTTTGTTCAATCTTGTAGCTTGCTAGTCATGTAGCAGTTGGGGCTTTTTTCCTTTGACGAATTGCAGCTGGTGGGCTTTTATTTATTGGAAAGAAATTGGTATCCAACAAGACTTGATTCGTCATGCCACCTGTGGTTGCCGGTGCAGCCTCAACAAATTCAAGGTTAAGAAGAGGCAATTGTCATCGAGAGATTGGCGGTCGCTAACTAGAATCGGATTTGCAGAAAAGACTCCCTTTCAACCCATTTTTGGATTGCATTTGTTGGTTTTAGGAGAGAGGGAGGGAAAGTGATAACCTGCCCTTTTGGGTCCTGCTTATCACATTTAAACATTCACTTGTTCAGTGCAAAACAAGATTACCCCATCTTCAGATGTAACCGGATGGCAATTTCAGGCACTTCCAGGCTAGGGTTGCAACTCGGGTGGGTTAGGTCAGGTTTAGAGTTAATCTGAGACCGATCTGACCTCAAGATGACACCAAGCCACAACCCGACCCAAACCCAACCCAACCGAAGTGAGGGAGGGAAGCCCATCTGCAACTGCTGTAGTTGAGGTTAGCCTACAGAACTAATGTTGCATGTGAGATGTATTTATAGACACCTAGAATTTATTAATATGCCTATAGAAAATGCTTATTCTCATTTTTTGGCTTGTTGTCCATTGTTTTCTATGCTGTGGCCCAACTGTTGTTTGGATAGGCAAGGATGGGTTCACCCTGCATGGAAGCCCTACACCATGGTGGCCCCCACATGCATCTAGTTTTATTAAATATTATTATTTATTATTATTTTTTTTTTAATGGAACCATTTTATTAGTGATTATGCTCTTTCCCCTTTTTTTTTTTCGTTTACATATTGCCAGAGACTGTATGCATGGACGGATATTGAAAGCATTTTGAATACTGAAATCTGTCCAATCGGGATTGGGGGCTGTTTGGATTTATAGAAGGTGAAGGAAAGGAAACCCGCTATCTCTTGTTTGTCAAGACTAACCTTCTGGGAATTTATGAAAACACCTTTTCCCACTCTCTTTGTTGAAAAATAAACTAATGTATTTTTCCCACCTCCATCTCTAAGAAAGTTACTTTAAAAGAAAATTACCGTGGAAGGAAAATGGAATTTTCAAGTGTCAAGTCGTCCAAGTATGCCACTATCTTCAATTGGCCTACATGTGGCACATTGTGCCACGTGTCAATGTGCCATATGAATGTTTGTTTGTGTTCGGTTATGCCCCATGTGTTACAGTGTCACATGTCACCATCCATCTCTTCTTGCACCCCACGTGTAAACCCTTGCATGTGTTAATTTGACACCATTCATCTCAAAATAATAAACTTAGTAATTAGCCTTTGTTTTTAATTCATTATTCCATTATTGTTTTATTGAGAAACTTGAGAAACATTGAAAAAAAAGTCTACAGTTTAAAAAAATCCCATTCAGAATGATCAACTCTCCCCTTCTAAATTGCCTTATAATCATGTTAACTTTCACGAGTCTGAAACTATGACATTGGTGGTTAGATAGTCATGTTAACCTTCATAAGTCTGATACTATTATTGATTTGGCACCTGGGGTCTTAAGCATTCAATTGAAATCGAGTTAAGTACAACTAGCAGGCGGACGCTTTCTTAATCACACACGTTTGATTGAACCGTCTTTGATTCAATAACAACATTAACTATCTAATTTGCAAAGATAGTTACCTTTAAATTGTCCATTTAATATCCATTAATTAGATGTTTGGCCTTGTCTGATCAATGTGACTTCAGATATTTGATCCATCCACAATTGGACGGTTTAGATGGTTTAAACATTGGCCCAAATGTGAGGAGGAAGAGTCACCACCACTTTTTAAATGGTGCAAGGTCTAATGAGACTAGCAGTGGACATTTAATTCACATCCCGGCCAACCAGCCTGATTTTGGGGCTACCAACATTTACGGTTGGATCGGTCAGGGGCATCATAGCTCATGGATCCGTTGTTACAGATCATTTTATGGCATTGTCCCAAAACTGAAGCAGATCCAATTATCAGGGGGGGGGGGGGGCGGGGGGATACCATAAGAAACAGTGTTGATTGACCATCCTACAATTAAAAACTTCTTAGGGCGTATTTTAATGTTCACATAGTGTTTATTTACCATCCAATCTGTTGATAAGGTCGCATATGCCTGGATGAAGGGAAAAAATAAATACCAGCTTGATCCAAAACTTTCGTAGCCCATTAATTGTCATTTCCCACTGTTTCTTATAGTGTGGTCCAACTGATAGTTGAATCTGCTTCATTTTTGGGATAATACCCTAAAATGATCTAGAAAAATGGATGGACGGCGTGGATGCAGAATACATACATCAAGGTGGGCCCCCGCACCGTCTTGTGTGAGCCCAGGGTCTCATCTAATCCGCTCCCTCCGGGGAGTTACGCAACAGACTAACAGCTAACATCCCTTGTTACGGAAGTCTTAGACCATAGTGCGATCCGAGCCGAACGTGCCATTGTGGCACTCGTGTGCAAGATCCAAGCCTATTGACAGACAGGCAGGCCGCATCCTGCAGATGATCTGACAAAATCGGGACAGGTCGCTCACCATCGATTAAGTTAATTAGCCTTCCCTCCGATGCCGTTTGCTTCGCAGCCTCCCGTATAAACTTCCTGCAACAAGAAGTTAGGCGGGGCTTACATGGGGGTACATGAGTCGAATCGAGTTGAGCTTGGCACAACCCTACTCGGCTCAGTCACTAGCTGACCCCAGCTTGAACTCGGTTAGGCATGGTCCTGGAGCCTGACTAGTCTGCTCAGCTTGGTTTGGTCAACAACTCAGGTTAGTTCAAGTCGAGTTCAAGCCAAAATTAAATCTCCATGACATTTCCTCAAATACATAAAGTGCACTTTTAATTTCTCATGGAATGTAAAGCAGCAACATCAGTTTATAAGTATTTCATCAAACACTCTAGGCAACATAAAAATCAAGATACAAGAGTATTTGTTTCATATTCATTCCTTCCTCACCACCAACCGACACTTTGTTGAGTCATTTCAACATCAATATCAAAATAACTAAGGCACCAAATTGGTTCGATTTGAGTTTGATTCAAGTTGGGGTTCGATCCGAGTCAAGTTAAGCTCGGGCAAGCTTGAACTCGGCTCAAAAATTTTTCGAGCTCAAAAAATCAGCTCGGCTCGGCTTGAACTCTGTTTGGAACCAAGTCAAATCAAGCTTTTTTGAGTCCAGCCGAGCAAGCTAGCCAAGCTAACTCGGTTTGTGTACAACTCTAGGCCTACCGTGATGTTGTGAGAAATCCAACTGTTCATCCATTTTTCTATTTAATATTAGGACATAAGTATGTAGACGCGGGGATCCTAGGCACAATCGACTCAAGGCCACTTTTTCACATGTTGCCTTTATTGAGGGCTTTGCACTATGATTGCTTGATTATGTTTGATGAGATTCCCTACTAGCCAATTTTTTCATGTTTATAGTTGACTAGATCCTATAAAAGCATTAGGGTAAGGATTCAAATATTTATTAACCTAAGATGTTTCTTTGGTTTTGCGATCATATATTCTGAGTAAGGAAACACGGTTATAAAGAGAGAAAATGTTAAGCACTTACTATGCCTATACAAATGTACAACCTTTACTTCATAGGATCTGATTATTCTTGAGGGTTAAAATTCAGTTATCATATGTGAATGTGTACAATGCTTGTGACAAAATGTGAAGTAATTGATGTGTTTTATGTTGGGCATGTTTCGATTAAATTGACAAGTCTCATAACATACTTAGGAGCCAATTTGGTATAAAACGTGTTGAATGAATAAATGAGTGTTGTACTATGCAAATGCTATGGTTAGATGAATCTTGATTGAAAACATTTGGGTGAATAGTAATGTCTCAATGATTGTATAAGTAGATTGGATTAAACTTAAGTCAGACTCAAAAGGCTAGTGTTAGGGTTGGACTTGGGTTAAACTCTCTTCCTCACTCTCACTCTCCTTGGTAGGGTGGATGCTTAATTATGGATGGGTAATGATTATTGTTGATTGACAATGAATGATAATGGATGAGTTGAAATGTGAGTGGAAGGGGGATATTTATAGCCTTTTAACTTGGTTTCTGATAATTCCTACAAAGCTTGATGTTAAAATGTGTTTCGATGGCTGGGATTTGAGATTGCTATGCGGCAAAATCTCATGTGTTAGTTTATAAGGCATAAGACGTAATTTTGTCTTAAGTGAGGGGCATAGAAGTAATTTTCAAGTTTTGCACATGCATGAAATTTACAGGGAGGACAATTACACAAGAATGGGTAGTTGGCCAAAGTACGACTAGTGTTACATGGCAAGTGGCACCTAGGGTACTGCTCATCCTTCATTTTTTGCTATAACTTTAGAGGAAGGTTCCTCCCGTACATGCGGACAACTTTGTTTATCCAAGTTGCCTTATTGTCTCTCATTTCTTCCGAATTGGGTTTTGGAATGGACTTGGAACAAAATGGGTTATGAACTTAGCTTGACAAGGTGAGTTGACTGGGTAGGCTATGTGGGTTGACCGGATGAGTTGACTCAGTGGGTTGACTCAGCCGATCAACTCAATGGTCGATTTAATGGGTTAGGTTTTTCCTAACATTTGGGTTCAAGATTAGTTTTAAGGTTGGTTTTCAGGATTCAAAGGTTTGGTTTAGGGTTTGGATCAAGATTTAGGGTTTACTTTCTAATTTGGCTTAGGGTTAAGGGTATGTATTTGGGTTTGACTTATAGTTAAGGGTATGGATTAGGGTTTGGTTTAGGATTAAGGGTATGAATTAAGGTTTGGCTTATGAATTCGGGTCAAGTTAGGCCTAATATAAAGGAAATCATATCTAAACCTGTTTAACAACTGAGTTTGTTCTTAAACCTAACCCATACCATTTAGCGAAGGGGTCGGGTCTCGATCTAGGTTAGGTATCTCGTTAGGTACATTGACCCATTTACATCCCTACATTAGCATGACTTAAACGGATCCCCAAATCCACCAAGGTGGGTGGAACCTACCGCGATGTATGTGCCTTACATCTAGGGGTGTACATGAACCGACCTAGCTCAGTTAACTCGCTCGACTCAACTCAAAAAGCTCGATTTGTCTCGGTTCGAAGCTAAGTTCGAGCCGAGTCGAGCTGATTTTTTGAACTCGAAAATGAGTTCGAGCAGGCCCCAACTTGACTTGACTCGGATCGAACCAGTTTGGTGACTCAGTTACTTTGCCATTGATGTTGCTCACCAAATATTTGATAAAATGACTCAACCAAATGTGGTTGGTGGCAAGGAAGGTTTGGCTGTTGGCAAGCAAGGTATGTACATTAAACAAATACCTTTTTTTTTTAAAAAAATATTACTTAGAAGGTGTTTTGATAAAACATCTATAAAATCATTGCCTCTGTTTTACAAACAATGGGATTGTGAAGTTGCAGCTCAAGTATTTGTTAAAATGCCTCAATGACGAACTCGGCTTGATCTTGGCTCGAACTCGGCCCGAGCTGTTGACCGAATTGAGCCGAGTTGACTAGTCAGGCTCAGGACCGAGCCGAGCCGAGGCCAGCTCGACTTGGTTCGACTCGATGTACACCCCTACTTACATTTATACTGCCCATCTGTTTTGACAACTCATTTTTAAGGTATGATGCGATTCATAAAAGAAACAAATCCAAATCTTAGGTGAACCACACCATAGGAAATAATAATGACTAAATATTCGGACTACACAAATATCATCTTGATCCAAAACTTTTGTGGCCCACAAGAAGTTTTTAATGAATCACCATTGTTTCCTATGTTGTGGTCCACCTGAGAGTTGGATCTACTTCTGTAACACCCCGGGTTATCAGGGTCCATGTAAGAACTCGGCTCTCGAATTCCCAGGTATCATGAATGTCCTAATGGGCTTCATATATTAATTATATTTTGATGATCTCATAAACAATGAAGGATTTAGTAAGGCATGAAGCATAAGTACATCATAAAACAATATCAATCGCTACTAAATAAAAAATATCCAAACCACGATTTCAAACTCATTTAAATAGAACTAGTCCCACCCATACATGACCTAAAGCAATTAGGGCCCTGGTACATACCTCGTGATAGCCCGAACTAACTGAAAGGATCTGTCGAAAATCCGGAAGCAGGGAAGCTCCTCTTCCTTATCCTTGCTGACCTCGCTCGGCTCATTGAGCTCCACCTCACCTGCATTTAGTAAAAGGTCTAGTTTGTGTTTTAAAACACTATCCCAGAGTGGGAGTGAGTGATCAACTCAATGAGTGCTATTAGTCTTAAGTTGTAACAAGCATTGGTTATATTATAAATTTAATGAAAAACAATCATTCATAAATACCTAAATAATCTTGTTAATGCACATGTATGGTGGATGATATGATGTATGCTCTCGCCACAATGCTCCCTCGAGTGACCTGTCTAACTATCACATATGTCAACACTCCCTCAGAGCGGCCTCGACTGCTGAGTCGCCAACCTAGCTGGTGTAATGCAATGATAATGTTAACCGGGTTCTAAGTTAAGTCCATTCATCTAGCAGGTTGGGGAATCTGATAACCCCACATATCAATGCCCTCAATTGGTTACGGTACCAAGGCCCCTCAATGCGGGAGGCCAGGGCACCGTGATCCGTGATCCTGTTGGGTTCCCCATCCCTGACTTCAAGTACATGGGGAATGCTGAGAACTAGGATCGCTCGCGGTCACTACGGGGAGGTTCGTCACCCTAGTGTAGGCCGACAGCTTGGACACAGTATCCCATTCTACCATGCCCGGCTCACGAGGCAGTGAATCGACTTCAAGTGGTTATCGATGGGATACAACGGTTGTAGGGTGTTCCAAGTTTCATATATATGTGAGCAACCAAGGTTAACAATCAAGATTGATCAGTAAATAGACTGGACCGCATGAGTCCGACGGGCACGTGATAAACGACAACGGGTGTAAGAGACCTATGTAGTCGAACTACTGCCGCCCATACGCACCCGACCAGACTCACAAGTTTAGCCTCAGGGTAGCCCTACCAATAGGACTACCGTCTCTCCTCATGTTTTCGACCAACCCAAGGGTTTGATGATGATTCATAGCATGCCAACCATCAAGATTATCAATTAATATAATAGTATCATGTTTGCATACATCTCAACATATGATTTAAACACTCTTATAAGCAAGTTACATTATCATGAACAAGTTGCATGTGAATTGTATGGGTTTGTGAGGAAGTTATACACTTCTTACATCTCAAGGAATCAAATGCACAAGAGTAATAAATCATAAATACTATGAAACAACACATATGAAGAAAAAGAATCAAACAAACATGAGTATGCAATCATCCATATACTAAATCATGTGAGAGGCAAGATCAACATCAAATGAGATCTAAACATACAAATCCATACAATTTCAATAAACATACAATTCCTAGGTCCTCTCTAGATTCTCTAATACAACATCCCAAGTAAACAAAATCATTAGACTCATGGTATAATTGGTGCTAAACTACCTAAAGATAATGGTCCTCACCTATGGATCATTGAAGACTTGAAAAACGACCTAGGAATGAGGAATTTGGGGTTGATAGACCGGAATCCCTAAAGCAACTACTCGCATGTTAGAACTCTAAGCCAATCCCTTCTCAACACAGGGGTTTCAAGAAAAGGGATAAGGGATCTTACCTAAACGATCAACGGAACGATTCTTGTGGTTGTGGTGTAGGGATTTCCTTGAATAAGGGGTAAAGAGTTGTAAGATAGAGCTTCCTTAGGCCCTACCATTAATAACACCCTCCTTCACTCTCTTCTTCCTCTCTCTTTCTCCTCCTTGTCTTCTCCCCTTTCTCTCTTCTCTCTCTTTTAGGGCAAAATCGTATAGGGAGAGGGGGTGCCTAAATGAGGCCCTTTTATAATGTCAGATTTGGTGGAAATGGCCCCAAGCGTTGAGTTTTTACTATACTAGACCTATGGGAGGGTCTTTCTAAGCTCTAGGGCCCAATATGGGGTGTACATATTGATATACACCATAGGATAGTTAGCCCTAATGATGATCTACGTATGAACATGATCGGCCCACCATTTGGATGCGCCGATCGACAAATATGATTAGAAGTCTGTTCAACAGTTATCGATAGTCGATCGGGGCCACGGCTATACGGATATGAGCAGAGAAATATCTTTACTCCACGGGTAAAGTTTGGTCGTAAACCGACGGTTCGAATCCTCAACTCTGTATAAGAGTGGACGACTAAATTTACTTAAGTTTCAGCTTCTTCATTTAGGGTATTTGTACTTTTCATGCACTCGTCCTTTGAATCAAGTTGAGCGATTCTGAACAGTACCCAGGTCTGATTCCTGCGATGGACGTCAAACCTAGTAAAACAGATATTATTCCATAGTTTTGGAACCAGTGACCCACCAACGAGCGGTCGAGAGCTTGTTCGGAAAATCGGGACATTTTTGGAATAAATTTGGCAGTGAGATTTCTCATGGGCAATGATTGTGTTTTGAATTAGCTATGTTTATAGTGTGGACTATTTATAACTAGTAAAAGTGGAGATTTGGTCATAATCTTTTTAAACCGTCGGTTTAGATGGGGTTAATTTATTTTATTATTCAAGATCCGGGCCTTATCTAACTCAACCCTGTTTAGATCTTTCATTTAGTCATGATTGTCTTGATTAATTAGCGATGAGTTGGTTAGATTCGGGTCCTATGTGAGTAGATCATTGGGCTAAACTTGATGTTTAAGTGATCGGGCGAATTCGTTGGCTTCCTATAGCTGATTAATTGGACTTGTGCGATTCTTTACTGGTTCCCCGCGTATAAACTAACAGTGAGTGCTAATGGTCATTAAGTGACATTATAAGTTAATTTATACAAAAAAATTTCAAGAATTTTTTGAAATCCAAAACAGTGAAAATGTAAGGTGTTACAACTTCATTTTTGGAATCATAAACTAATTGAGCTGCCAAAAGTGCTGAATGACTCGAATATAAGGAAAATACATCACAATGGGCCCCACATCCAGGGATCCACCGCACCCATGCACCATGTAGTATACACTAGGGAAATGAGCCAGGCCAAGCTGGGTGGGCTGGGGCCAGCTTGCACCCAAATGTGGGCCCAGATTGGAAACCCTAGCCCAGCTTTCGGGCCGAGTTAGTGGCCCAAGCCCTAGCCCTTAAAGGGTGGGTCACCCGGCCGGCCGGACAGCCCGGCCCATTGCCACCCCTACCGCCGACTCTGGCTCTCTTTGCGTCCTCTTTTGGAAATACAGAATAAAACGTATTAAAATTAAAACAATAGTAATTAGGTTTTTGATTGCGTTTTTTATAAGAATGATGAGTGGACTCTGAGCGGACTTTCGAGAGCTCTTTTTGTGTCGCTTTTCTGGTATGATGGAGAAGAGGGAGCCGGTGTGTCAGATTCCGGCGCCGGAGAGTGGCGAGAAGGACGAGTTTCCTGTGGGAATGCGGGTGTTGGCCGTGGACGACGATCCGACCTGTCTGAAACTGCTCGAAACCCTTCTTCGGCAATGCCGTTACAAGGGTCCGTTTCTTTCCTTGCGAAAATTCTCCATTTTATTTTATCTGAAGATTCTTAGATTTATTATTATTTTAATTTTCAGATTCCGTTCTATTTTATTTTTTAGAATGTGTTTGTTAAATTAGCATCAATCTCCTAATTAATTATGCGTGGGTGTGGCGGGAATTCCGGCGCTTTTGAAATTAGGATTTGGAAGATCCAGTTTTGTAAGCGTGTCGGGATTGACGTGGAGTGGCTTGTTTGTGATTGTAAAGCAGAGCTCTTCTTCAGATCAAGACCCAAAGTTTGATTTGATTTCATATTTGGCTACAGATATATATAGGGGGCGGGGGGGTGAAAGATGGAAATATTATTGGGGCTAAAACAGTGAAAAAGAAAGAAAATATACAGGCAAAAAACAAAACAGAGAAGAAGAAAAAGGGAAAAACCATACAATCAGGCGATCCAATCCCTTGTAAACAAAGTCGCCCTATTACAGATAACCTCGCGAGAAGACTTAAATTCCGAAAGCACCTATTGTTCCTTTCTAACCAAATTGCCCACAAGGAAGCAAGTAACGCCACCTTCCGTCTTCCTTTTCTCGAGCAGCCTACCCCACCAAAATGCCAAGATTGATAGAGAGATTTGATCGAGACAGGCATCACCCAGACAACATTAACCAGCCGGAGGATACTAGACCTTATATGGTAGAGAGAGGACGGTGAATGAGCAAGTGGTCGGCAGTCTCCACAGCATTCAAACAGAGGGGGCACGCATTGGGGAGGCACATTCCCCCCCCCCCCCCCCCTCCCTTTTGGAGATTATCAATAGTCAAAATATTATTTCTCCTAGCGAGCCAGGAGAAAGCTGCAACTTTCGAGGGAGCTCCATAGCACCAGAGCTTCGATGTGTGACCTTCTTCTCCTCTCCAGCCTTCTCCTATTAGGATCGAGTAACAAGATTTGACTGAAAAGATCTCAGTTTTGCTGTGTCCCCAGACCGGGGTATCCTGAGAACCTTGAGAAAGCTGGATCCCCGGAGTAGGGAAAGAAGAGTAAGAAGTTTGTTAAATTCCTCGTTATTCAGACTTCTACGACAATGGGGGAACCAAACTCCTCCCAACTTAGAAAAACACTAGGCAAGTAAAAGATTCTGAGTTGGGAAACGTCAGCCGACTTTAGAAAAGTGTTGCGCAAAGGGATGTCACCATACCAAACACCGTCCCAAAATCTAACTCTTGTTACCTTTTTTGTTTTTTAAAGATGACAAATTTTATTAAAAAGAAGCACAAAACTACAAACAAGAAACAAGGAGGGGAGCAAGGATGCCGAAACAACGACCCAACTAAAACCCTGAGAAATCCAAATTACAACTCTTGAGTTTGGGGGGCAGTCACAACCCATTCACAGACTAGCAATCTAATTTGAAGAGAAATACTATCTGCCAACTTGTTGGTGTTATTGAAGCACCTTGCATTCTGCTCCTCCCAAACTGCCCACCAAAAAGCAAGTTGGATCATACTCCAAAGAGTTTTCTTAAACTTGGCAAGACGAACTCCATGGCAAGCAAGCAAGCAAGCAAGCATCGATCCACCGAATTTGGCATGGTCCACCCGATTTGAAAACGACCCAAAATATCCGACTAGATTGGAGTCAAGAATGGACAATGCATAAATAGGTGCTCCATCGACTCTCCATCTTGTACACACATGCAACAAAAGTTCCGGATAATCATAGCCCTTTTCTTCAAGTTATCAATAGTTAGGACTCTTTTCCTACCCACTAAGCATCTGAAAGCAGCAATTTTTTAGGGGAACGGAATAGGACCAAACAAATCTAGTGACTCCCACCTCGGCAGGATTTGAAGATCTGCTTTGAATGGAAAAAAAGATTTCACTAAGAAACAGCCCGAACTCTCCGCTTTCCATACCCATCTGTCTGCTTCAACTTCACTAGGAACAAAGGCTTGAATACATTCCAAGAGGTCAGCATAGTCATCTACTTCCTCGTCACTGAGGAAGCGTCTGTAACTGTAAAGAGCTTCACACACTATCGTGCCTCCAATGCGAGAGAAACAGCTTGCTACAAAAACCGAGGGGTCCGGTGCCAAGCTAAAGATGGAGCGAAACTCATTTTTAAAAATGATAGAGGCCACCCACTTGTCCTCCCAAAATCTGATTTTTTCGCCATTGCCCAAACAACACCCCATTCCTTGGAAGAGGTCTTCCCTTACTGACCAAACTCCTCTCCACAAAGTTGAAGCCCTATAGAGAGATGATTCTCTTGCTTCCTATCCCCCACTGATAGACCGTATTTGCAAGTAAGAATCTCTTTCCAGAGGGCCCTGTCCTCCTTTGCAAACCTCTAATGACACTTCCCAAGTAACACCATTTTTATCTGTCCAACAGGAAATTTAAAACCAGCAAATATACCAAGGGCCACTGCTGCCAGCTACCACTAACTTTCATACGAAAGAAGCCCTATAGAAGGAGGAATCGTGAGTCCACCAGCCGTCAAGGGAAGAGCCATAATTGGCTTCGATAATTTTTCTCCATAGACTGGACTCCTCCACCTCATAGTGCTGGACCCACTTGCCAAGAAGAGCCTTATTAACACAACCTAGCTGTCTGATACCTGCTCCCCCTTCTTGAATAGGCTGGCAAACCTCAGGCCAATTCATTAGGTGGAGTTTCTTACCCTCGTCACCCCTCTGCCATAGGAAGTCTCTTCGTAACCTATCAATGTGATCAATGACAGATTTCAGACACTTAAAGAGGGAAAGAAAGTAAACATGAAGATTTGAGAGAGAATGGTTTGTAACACTGATTGCCAAATAAATACCTTATTTTGTTTTTGAAAATCAAATGTTGCCATGCGTTTGGGCCATGTGGGGCCCACTGTGAGTTGCGAGTGCCATCCAACCCCTATCATCACATGACATCAAATGTTAGGTCTCAATGCTAATCCAGCTTGATCCATTCATTAGTCAGGTGGGCCACATCAAAGGGAACAATGGCGGGCATTAGGGAAGGGAGACCCACTGTAGAAACTTCTAGATGGAATATGGGGTCCACCGTGTTGTATATGTGCCATCCAACCTAGTCATTAGTTGTGTTCCACTAGGATGAAGGGCTATTCAAAAAATCAGGTGGCACAACACATGAATATATAGGTCTTATGCATAATTGTGCATTGCTCCTTGTGGTGTGTTGTCACACCCCAGACTTGGTAACCGGACTCAAAAGGAACCCGATAGGCGGTTTTGGCCACAACAGTCTCTGTAGTATCCTATTCTTGGCCCCTGAGATAGGTTTCGATCCTGGGATTCTACAAGGAGGATTTCCATAACCGTATAACCATTTCCAATACGAGCATACCCAAGATCACAACAAGTAAAATCTCAAAAATAACAAGGAACACATCGCAAAATTCACTATGAATTTGAACTTCTACAAGCTTTTATAAGGTCCAAAAGGACATACATTAGATAATAAAAGAAGGAAAGAAAGGTCAGCAACACCGGGGTCCTCAAGCTCAACTCTAATCCAAGCTCTGCTGTTATGACGCCTGCCTAGGATCTCCCGCATGCATCAATCGTGCATAAGCTTATAGAAGCTTAGAGGGTGGTGAAAGTGTGTGACAATAGTGCGTAGAAGAATAATAGGAGGTACATGAAGGGAAACATGCTCCATGATCATGTCACTAGCCTTACCAAGGCTTATCATGAATACGATGCAATGGGTATTGGGCTTCTTACTAAGGTGATGCATAAAGGGGCTTATACAGCCGATGTGAATTGGATGCAAAGTGATGCTAGTGCTTATATCCAATTCACATATCAAGTACATTTCCAATCATAAGGAAATCACCGGGGTCCATTACACTGCTGGATGACTGTCGCTCTACAGACCCCGCACAGTCAAATGAGCGTAAGAGACCTCACTACCCACCTATGGACAACCAATCACTAGCAAGACCTGACAGTAGTGGACCCATTTATGAGCTGGTCAGACTCAGCCTAGCAATGCCTCCTTACATCAGGCGAGTAAGGCTACACCCCTACCCAATCGACTCCACGACAGTGAGAGTCGCGGCCTAACGGTATAAAGCCCTTGTGCGCTCATAGTTTCCACTTTGCCATGGCGTTGGGGCAGATCCTTGGTACCATGTAAGTTTTGAAAATTTCACCCATGGGTATCCTATGCATCCGGTATGCTCAAGTAATATTTTCGGTGTCCACACATATGGCCATTCACGAACCTCCCTATGGAGGTAAGGCCCTGATGAAGCAAGGGCGGTATCATCATGAAATGCGATGCCAATGCATGAGTTACACATACAGGTCATGCACAAGTTTCAAGCACTCAATGTGCACAAGGGGAGAAACTTCATCCCTCTATGACCACCACACAATGCAATCAATTCACAAAAATGATGCATATGGGTTAATGATATAAGTGCGCTACCTATAAAATATATTTTTTCTTCTTATCCTTTTTTAAGGAGGGATAAGGTCTAGATACATAGACATGTACTCTAAGGAGAAGTGAAGTCTTCTAGTGGGGGCCCAATACTTTAGGATGACCCACAAGTTAAGAGAGTCATAAAGCCTCAAGGAGAAAAACGGTTTTAACAAGGTCCAAGGTGGGCCTTCAACCACCTATGAGGATCCTATGGGCCTACCTTAGGGCCACCAAGGAGGACATCCAACCTCAAGTGGGTCCTAAAAGGTAGCCTGCTACGCATATAAAGTAAAGTCCAAGGCCCAAGCAATCCATGGCCTAGTGGGCCATACACTAAGCCCAATACATAGGCAACATGGTGGGCCCTCAAGCAAGGTTTGGGCCCAACCATAAAGATCGTGGGTACACTCATTGTGGTGGGCCTAATGGGCAGCCCATTATTCCAACATATGGGTGATCCTTATATTTTAAAAAAGTAAGTTGGGCCTCACATCTCGGCCCAAGTATAAGTTTATTTTAATGGGCAAGCAAGGGCCCAACTGCTTGAGTATTTGGCCCATAAAACCCATCACAATGGCATGATAATATAGGCCCCAAGGATCCAATGGGCCTACCAAAGTTCCAAGACAATGGGCTTAGGAAAACTCAACAAATAACTAAGAAGACTAGTTCAATAAAAACCTAATTGGAATGGGCCTTAAATATGCACTAATTAAGCCTAAAATCTAATTAAAAATAAGGCAATATATGTGTAATAATATTCCCAGATTTGGTGGAACATGCTGCCCCAAAACATTCATTTATGGGTAGTAACCATGGGCCTATTGCTGAAATTCCGGCCCACCCACAATCTGACATTGTTGGAAATTCAAAAATTAATTAATTTATATGTTTGTTTTAGTTCCTAATGACCCATACATGTCATAGGGGGGTCCACCAGATGAAGGGAGTAGATTAAACTCACAAATCAGATGGGCTATGCTGCTGGACTGGACAGTCCCATGGTGGACAGTCTTGTGGGCCTAGGTATTTGGCCCAAAAACTCATCCAATGGGCCCCAATTGGATGCTACTGAAGGGGTGGATGATCAAGTCCCCTATGGACCCCATATGGATGAACAGTGGGATATAAAATACATTAAGGTGGGCCCACAAAGTGGCTTGGACAGCCAGCCAAGGCTTGACGCCCCAGCTTGGTGGGCCACTCCAGGCTGCACCACGGTCGGTACAGGGGCCCATTGGCCTTGAAAATTTGCAGGGTGGTACTTCCATGGGTGGGCCACACCTCTACAAAATTTCGTGATTTTTGGATAACTAGATGTATTTTAATTAATTTAAAGAAAACAGTCTGTCCAGAAAATCTGTCTGACCTGGACGTCCAAATGTGGTGGGCTGGTTCAACCCTTGCCACGGTATGCACAGGGGTTCGTTGGCCCCAAAAATTGGTAGGTGGGTCCTACCATGGGTGGGCCACACCTCCTCAAAATTTCGTGATTTTTGAATACTCAAAAGTATTTTAATTAAATTCGGAATTACAATCTGTCCAGAGTGAAATGTTGCTGTCCATGCAATGTTTATGCAATAAGGTGGGCCCAAACTTCATCTAGGAGGGGGAAATGGATGTTTTAGTATTTTTCCCATAAAATACAGTAAGGTGGGGGTCCACAAAAGTGGCCCACCCCTCAGAGAAACCAAGCTGAACTTTGTGTTTTTCCCTCCATACATGTGGGCTGGACGGTCTAACAAGTTGGACCGCCCACCCCACCCCTATGGGCCTCCCTTTTGGGGTGCCATTTCATGAGCCATCTAAGGTGTGATCCATTACACCTTAAGGTGGGGTCCACACCTTCATATAACACCCCACAATCATAAAGAAATAGTGGAAAACAAGATCCAAAATCCATGCCAAACATTGACTAAAACAGTCCATGTAACAGTCCATATTTTTGGACAACAATACTTGGCTGGATATATCAGCCTATATCTTAATAATCTCAGCAATTAAAAGGGTGTGTGGCCTTCCTTAGTGGGCCCCACACATGTCCAAATCATGAACTTAGGCTAGGAAACTTGCATGCATGGATTAAAGTGCGCAAGAATCATGGGATTGGGTGGTAGGGGCATCCCACTTTGCTGGATTTTTGGAAGGTCCTAGGCCCACCAAGTGGGCCACACACACATCATCATCCACACAACAGAGAAAAGAGAAGAAAAAAAAGGCAATCCGGCCATGGGGTATGGTCCCGCCACTAATGGGCCCTCCCAAGAATCAATCTCATCTATACAACTATGTACATTGTACATGCAACAATAAACCAATGCATGCATGATCCATAACTAAAATGGGTGGTTGGGATGTCATCCCAACCTGACTGCTAGTGTTTAGATGCCCTTGGAATAAAGTAGATAATACAATACATCATGATGGGGTCCATGAAGAATGACCTCATCATGTATCATGATATGCATGTAGGATGGGCCAAAGGGCCACATCCATGGGGTCAAATAGGATCCCCACCATGGATTGGTGGGTCCCATATGATCCATATATGAAGAAAAGTGAAGATTAAAGGTTAGGAAGGAAATCAGAAATTATATTCACCCACATGCAAAGAAATCCTCCAAACTCCTACACCATGAAGGTCTTGAGCCTAAGAAGAAGTTTTAATGGTGAAGATCTACTTTTAATGGTGGGATTGAGAGTATTTTGAGGATTAGGGGGTTGGAGAAGAGAGGGAGAAGGGGACGTTGGAGTGGGATGTTGTTAGCAATGGAGGGAAATGGGAGGGAGGGAGAGAATAAAGATAGAGAGAGGTGTCATCATGAGTTTGTAAGAGAAGTCATCATTGCATAGGGAGGAGTTTACAATGCTTAGGCTTTTAGACGAGGCTTGGGTAGTGCTTGTTGAGATGGGTGGTGTTTGCATAGAATTTGTGTAGTGTGTAGTGTGTATGGGGACTTGTGCCATGGAGGTGGTCCACATGTATTTTGCACAAGAGTGAGCCACATGGTTAAGGGTCATACTATGTAATGCTCATAACTTTTGATCCATAAGTTAGATGGACGCACAAGAAACGTAGTTGGAACAGCAACGACGATGCGAACAAGGTGGCATAGGTCTCGGGTCAATCCAAGTAAGGTCTACGTGACCAGACTCAAAGATGACTGCAAATACAATTAGGGTCGTGGGTCGCCGGAATTTGACGGTAAGACTGCGGGACCGCAAGAAATGAAATGTATACGCACACACACATGCACATGCAAGAACTCGGGTCGGGTCTTACAATCCTCCCCACTAACAAAGAAATTTTGTTCTCGAAATTGACAAAACTGGAACAACCAGAAATATATAAACATTACTATGTATATATATATCTCAATCATTAATCACAAGAGAATGCAATACAAGCAATCAATCATCGAATAAATGGGGATAACGCTCTCTAATTTCGGCCACGCTCTCTAATTTCGGCCTCGCGCTCCTTAGATGCCTCGACCTCCGAATGATGACTCCATTGCACCTTCACCAAGGGAATGACCTTGGTCCTGAGGACCTGTTCCTTCTGATCAAAAATACAAATCGGCTGCTCATTGTCAGAAGCATCCTCACTGATAATGTCCGACCTACATTTTCGCAACATAGAAACATGCAATACATCGTGAATCGCAGACAACTCAGGAGATAAGGCAAACCTATAGGCCACAGTGCCCATGCACTCGGTAATCTCAAAAGGTCCAATGAATCTCGGGGCAAGCTTGCCTTTCACACCAAAACGAACTACGTCTTTCATAGGCAAGACCTTGAGATATACTGTTCCCAACTGCAAACTCGAGGGGTCGACGTTGACGATCAGTAAAACTCTTCTGCCGGTTTCGAGCTGTGCGCATCCTCTGCCTGATAACATTAATAGCCTCTGACGTCTGCTGCACAAGCTCGGGACCTAAGAGATAACGCTCTCCAACCTCGGTCCAACAGCTAGGAGATCTACACAGTCTGCCATGAAGTGCCTCAAAAGGAGCTGTGCCGATAGTCGCCTGATAGTTATTGTTGTACACGAACTCGGCGAGGCGCAAATGCTCATCCTAACTGTCTGCAAAGTCGATTACATAAGCTCTGAGCATATCCTCAAGGATCTGGTTGACCCTTTCGGTCTGCGGATGATAAGCGGTGCTGAGATGCAAAGTGACTCCCATCGCCTAAATCTGGAGTATCGGTCTGAAACGATTGAAATTGGGATACCGTGCAGTCTCACTATCTCCTCAATGAACACCTTTGCAAGCCGATCCATAAATCGGAAAGCACACGCCGGAATGAAATGAGCTGACTTCATCAGACGATCGACAATAACCCAGATGGTGTCGTGACCGGGCTGAGTCCTCGGAAAACCTGCAATGAAATCCGTCGATACATGCTCCCACTTCCATTCTGGGACGCTCAACGGCTGCAAGGGACTAGGGAGTCTCTAGTGATCGGCCTTGACACGCTGGCATGTGTCACACTCGGCCACAAAACTAGCAATCTGGTGCTTCATCCCCTGCTAGAAGTACTGTCTCCTCATATCACGATACATCTTCGTGAAGCCCGAGTGAATAATAAGTCTCGATCGGTGTGCCTTAGTCATCAGATCACAACGCAACTCTGGCACGTCCGGGGCACACAATTGGCCTCGGAAGTGTAATCCACCATCGGAACAAATCTGCCAATCTGACTGCTCCACGGATGCCGCCTCTGCTCGGTACTCCTGAAGTAACTCGTCTGTCTACCGAGCCTCCATCACCGTAGTCACCAAAGAGGCCTCGTGGCTGACGGCTGATCGCGTCCACCATCACGTTTGCCTTGTCCGGGTGGTACTGAAGATCAAAATCATAATCCTTTAACAGCTTCATCCATCGCCTCTGACGTAGGTTCAACTCAGACTGTGAAAATAGATACTTCAAGCTCTTATGATCCGAGAATAGCTCGAACCTGACCCCATGAGAGTCGAAACAGCTAAGGCCTCAGACATGGACTCTGACGGAATACCGGTCGATGGACAAATCTGCTCAGCCACAAAAGAATGAGAGGCACTAGAATCAAACAAAACTTGACCCGACCCGAGTTCTTGCATGTGCATGTGTGTGTGAGGATGCATTTCATTTCTTGTGGTCCCGCGGTCCTACCGGTCGAATTTCGGCGACCCGTGACCCTCGAATTGTGTTTGCGGTCATCCTTGAGTCCGGTCGCGTAAACTCGACTCGGATTGACCCGAGACCTATGCCACCTTGTTCGTATCGTCGTTGCGGTTCCAACGACGTGTCTTGTGCGTCCATCCGACTTATGGATCAAAAGTTATAAGCATTACATAGTATGACCCTTAATAATGTGGCCCATTTTTGTGCAAAATGCATGTGGACTACCTCCATGGCACAAGTTCCAATACACATACCACACACCACACAAATTCTATGGAAACACCACTCATCTCAACAAGTACTACCCAAGCCTAGTCTAAAAGCCTAAGCATTGTAAACACCTCCCTATGTAATGATGACTTCTCTTACAAACTCATGATGACACCTCTCTCTCTCTCTCTTTATTCTCTCCTTCCCTCTCATTTCCCTCCATTGCTAGCAACATCGCACTCCAACGTCTCCTTCTCCAGCCTCCTAATCTTCAAAATACTCCCAATCCCACCATTAAAAGTAGATCTTCACCATTAAAACTTCTTCTTAGGCTCAAGACCTTCATGGCGTAGGATTTTGGAGGCTTGCTTTGTATGTGAGTGAATATAATTTTTGATTTCTTTCCTAACATTTAATCTTCTCTTTTCTTCATATATGGATCATATGGGACCCACCAATCCATGGTGGGGATCCCATTTGACCCCATGGATGTGGCCCTTTGGCTCATCGTACATGCATATTATGATACATGATGGGGCCATTCTCCATGGACCCCATCATGATGTATTGTATTATCTACTTCGTTCCAAGGGCATCTGGACCCTCAAAGTTATGTTGGGATGACATCCCAACCACCCGTTTTAGTTAGGATTATGCATGCATTGGTTTATTGTTGCATGTACAATCTACATAGTTGTATGGATGAGATTGATTCTTGGGAGGGCCCATTAGGGGCAGGGCCCTACCCCATAGCCGGATTGCCTTTTTCTTCTTCTCTTTTGTCTGATGTGTGGATGATAATGTGTGTGTGACCCACTTGGTGTGCCTGAGACGTCCCAAAAATCAAACACGGTGGGACGCCCCTACCACCCAATCATATTTTTGGACAACAATACTTACATGCACTTTAATCAATGCATGCAAGTGTCCTAGCCCAAGTTCATGATCTGGACGTGTGGGGCCCACTAAGGAAGGCTACACACCCTTTTAATTGCTGAGATTATTGAGATATAGGCTGATATATTCAGCCAAGTATTGTTGTTCAAAAATATGGACTGTTACATGGACTATTTTAGTCAATGTTTGACATGAATTTTGGATCTTGTTTTCCACTATTTCTTTATGATTGTGGGGTGTTATATGAAGGTGTGGACCCCACCTTAAGGTGTGATGGATCACACCTTAGATGACCCATGAAATGGCACCCCAAAAGGGAGGCTCATAGGGTGGGCGGTCCTCCTTGTTGGACTGTCTAGCCCACATGTATGGAGGGAAAAACACAAAGTTCAGCTTGGTGTCTTTGAGGGGTGGGCCACTTTTGTGGACCCCACCTTACTGCGTTTTATGGGAAAAATAATAAAACATCCATTCTTCCCTCCTAGATGAAGTTTGGGCCCACCTTATTGGATAAACATTGCATGGACAACAACATTTCACTCTAGATAGATTGTAATTCCGAATTTAATTAAAATACTTCTGAGTATTCAAAAATCACAAAATTTTGTGGAGGTATGGCCCACCCATGGTAGGACCCACCTACCAATTTTTGGGGCCAACGAACCCCTGTGCACACCGTGGTAAGGGCTTACTGGCCCACCACGTTTGGACGTCCAGGTCAGACAGATTTCCTGGACAGATTGTTTTCTTTAAATTAATTAAAATACTTCTAGTTATCCAAAAGTCACGAAATTTTGTGGAGGTGTGGCCCACCCATGGAAGTACCACCCTGCAAATTTTCAGGGCCAACGGGTCCCTGTACTGACCGTGGTGCAGCCTGGAGTGACCCACCAGGCTGGGGTGTCCAACCTTGGCTGGCCGTCCAGGCCACTTTGTGGGCCCACCTTAATGTATTTTATATCCCACCGTTCATCCATATGGGGTCCATAGGGGACTTGATCATCCTCTCTTTCAGTAGCATCCAATTGGGGCCCATTGGATGAGTTTTTGGGCCAAATACCTAGGCCCATAGGACTGTCCACTGTGGGACACCCAACCCATTGGGACATCCAGTAGCATGGCTCATCTGATTTGTGTGTTCAATATACTCCCTTCATCTGGTGGACCCCCCTGTGACATGTATAGGTCATTAGGAACTAAAATAAACATAAATTAATTAATTTCTAAATTTCCAGCATTGTCAGATTGTGGGTGGGCTAGAATTTCAGTAATAGGCCCATGGTTGTTGCCCATAAATGAATGTTTTGGGGCAGCATGGTCCACCAAATCTGGGGATATTATTACACATATCTTGGCTTATTTTTCCTTAGATTTTGGGTTTAATTAGTGCATATTTAAGGCCCATTCTAATTGGGTTTTTATTGGACTAGTCTTCTTAATTATTTGTTAGGTTTTCTTAGGCCCATTGTCTTGGAACTTTTGATAGGCTCATTGGACCCTTGGGGCCTATATTATCATGCCATTGTGATGAGTTTTATGGGCTAAATACTCAAGTAGTTGGGCCCTTGCTTGCCCATTAAAATAAACCCATACTTGGGCCGAGATGTGAGGCCTAACTTGGTTTAAATATAAGGATCACCCATATGTTGGAATAATGGGCTGCCCATTAGGCCCACCACAATGAGTGGACCCATGATCTTTATGGTTGGGCCCAAACCTTGCTTGATGGCCCACCATGTTGCCTATGTATTGGGCTTAGTGTATGGCCCACTAGGCCATGGATTGTTTGGGCCTTGGACTATACTTTATATTCGTAGTAGGCTACCTTTTAGGACCCAGTTGAGGTTGGATGTCCTCCTTGGTAGCCCTAAGGTAGGCCCATAGGGTTCTCATAGGTGGTTGAAGGCCCACCTTGGACCTTGTTAGGACTGTTTTTCTCCTTGAGGCTTTATAACTCTCTTAGCTTGTGGGCCATCCCAAAGTATTGAGCCCCCACTAGAAGTCTTTACTTCTCTTTAGAGTACATTTATATGTATCTAGATCTTGTCCCTCCTTGGGAAGGAGGAATGTATTCTACAGGTAGCGCTCTTACATTATTGTGACCCATATGCATCATCTATGTGAGTTGATTGCACTGTGTGGTGGTCATAGAGGGATGAAGTTTCTCCCCTTGTGTACATTGAGTGCTTGAAGCTTGTGCATGACCTTTATGTGTGACTCATGCATTAGCATCGCATTTCATGATGATACCGCCCTTGCTTCATCAGGGGCTTGCCTCCACAGGGACGTTCGTGGATGGCTATATGGGTGGACACTGGAAATATTACTTGAGCATATTGGGTGTATAAGATGCTCATGAGTGAAATTCCTAAAACTTCCATGGTAACAAGGATCTACCCCAACGCCGTGACCGAGTGGAAACTATGAGTGCACAAGGGCCTTATACTATTAGGCCGCGACTCCCATTGTCGTGTAGTCGGTTGGGTAGGGGTGTGGCTTGACTCGCCTGATGTAAGGAGGCATTGCTAGGCTGAGTCTGACCAGCTCGTTAATGGGTCCGCTACTGTTAGGCCTTGCTGGTGATTGGCTATCCACATGCAAGTAGTGCGGTCTCTTACGCTCGTTTGACTGTGCGGGGTTTGTAGAGCGGCAGTCATCCAGCAGTGTAATGGACCCCGGTGATTTCCTTATGATTGGAAATGTACTTGATATGTGGATTAGATATGAGCACTGACATCACTTTGCATCGCATTCGCATCGGCTGTATAAGCCCCTTTATGCATCGCCTTGGTAAGGCGCCCAGTACTCATTCCATCGTATTCATGATTAGCCTTGGTAAGGCTGGTGATATTGTCATCGAGCATGTTTCCCATCCTGTACCTCCTATTATTCTTCTGCGCAGTACTGTCACACACTTTCATCACCCTCTAAGCTTCTATAAGCTTATGCACGATTGATGCATGCGGGAGATCCTAGGCAGGCGTCGTAGCGGCAGAGCTTGGATTAGAGTTGAGCTTGGGGACCCCAATGTTGCTGACCTTTCTCTTCTTCTTTTATTATCTTATGTATGTCCTTTTGGACCTTGTGAAAGCTTGTAAAAGTTCAAATTCATAGTGGACTTTGCGATGTGTTCCTTGTTATTTTCGAGATTTTACTTGCTGTGATCTTAGGTATGCTCATATTAGAAATGGTTATATTGTTATGGAAATCCTCCTTGTAGGATCTCAGGATCGGAACCTATCTCAGGAGCCGAGAATGGAGTATTACGGAGACTGTTGTGACCAAAACCGGCTATCGGGTTCCTTGTGAGTCCGGTTACCGAGTCTGGGGCGTGACATGTGTCCACCTGAGTTTTGGATTAGGATCATTCTTGGGATGTATGGTGAGATGAGGCGCACCAGAGGCATGGTTTGATTCCACATACACATAATAGCTGGGCCCGTCATAGCTCCCGTGTATGGTAATTGCCGTACATTCAAACATATGTGATCGTTCCCTATTTTCTTTTGACTGGTATTTGCATATGAGAGGTACATGTGTCAATATAACACGTGTGACTCATCAGAGCTTTCCATCTGGTTCACCATGTGATTCGATCTTCTGCCTCAAAATTCCGGCTGTTTTAACTTCTCAGGTGGGCCAGTGTACACGATGGACTGATGGGTGAAATGATTTTTTCCAGCCATCAATTTGTTTTGTATGTTCTGGCCCACCTCAGCAGTCAAATGGCCCAACATTTGGGCCTGATAATCTAACGGTATAACCAATCTGATGAAAAGCTCTGAACAGTCACATATGTGCTATATTGGAAAGTGTGCCTGCATTTCGATGGGCAGGGCTTGCACATGCCTGTAGGATTAGTGAACTCCATGTGTGGGATGTTTGTTATATGGGGTGACGGAGTGGGGACCCACCTACGAGGGAGGTCTGAGGTCCATCCATGTAGCTCAGGTAGCGGGTGCCACTTGTTACCATTACCATTGTCTAGTGTTGACCAAATGCTGATGAAATAGCATGGCGTATACTTAAATCAATCCAGACCACCTAAATCATGGGTCTATCTTGCTGATTGATGGCAATTAAAAAGAGATGGTTAAGAAGCAGAAAGGGTCAATTGTCTGAGTTTGATTTGCGAGATGAAACAGTTATGAATGTCTGAACAGTGTGATTTTTCTGCGGCACGCCACATTAACAATGTGACTCATGATTTTGATAGTTTGGATCAACCTACATGTGTTACAAGTGTATAGATTAAGTGCCACATTTATCCAATTTCATTCAATAGATTCACTCATTATTTGGAAGAGGTTTTCTTTATTTATACATGTCTGAAACCCTGTCCATCCACACACAGGCATGCATCTGACATCTGAGCTTTCCATCTGATTAGTAACAACGATTAGATATCCAGCCTCAAAATTCAAGCCCTTTTCTGTCCTCAGGTGCTCACCAATGTACAAAATAAATTGACGGTTGAAATTAGTTTTTTGCTGCAATATTGTTTTGTATGCAGTGGCCCATCTGAAGAGTAAAATGCTCTGATTTTTAGGCCAGAAGGTTTAGTCAATGTTTCAAGCAGATGGAAAGTTCGCACCTCACATGCATATCATTCATGTGGCCTTAGCAAACCTCTATTTTGAAAACATGATACAATTTCTATTTATCATTTTCATGCACTCTTTTGTTTTTGTTTTTTGTTTTTGAAGATGCCATGGATGACATGAAGAATTCTCATTCTTTATTTTCTTTTAGTCTTCTTTGTTTCATAAGTTAGTTTTAGCCAAACGATCATAGTTTGCTAATGAAATCTATGCATTAGTTTTTGTTCATTGAAGTTTCGTAGCTTACTTGTCGCTTATGATATTGCAGTTACAGTAACCCCTCGAGCAGTTACAGCTCTCAAAATGTTGAGAGAGAACAAAGAAAAATTTGATATTGTGATTAGTGATGTTCACATGCCGGACATGGATGGTTTCAAGCTCTTGGAGATCGTGGGTCTTGAAATGGACCTACCAGTTATCAGTAAGCACCCTTCCACCTATTTGGTTTTCTACCTTGGGATTTTTACTGCAAAATTCCTCTAGGATTTGAATTTTATCAAATAGTGCCTTGAGGAACCGATATTCCTGTGTAGTGCTTTTTCAGAGGAGAAATTACATCACTGCCCTTCTTTATTTTTTCTTTATAATAAAGTGGAGAATTGAGAATTGTGGGGCCCACATGTTATGTGTCTCACATCCACCTCATCCAACAAATGCACACCAACATTATTATTGGACAAAACAAAAATTTGGTGAGGTTAAGGGTTGAAGGTCTAATTAGTAAAATATGAGGAGTAAAACTAAGCAAGGAAACAATAAGTATATAACTCTTTCAAAAAAAAAAAAAAAAAAAAGAAAAATTTGGTGGATCCAATTATAAGGTGAGCGACTTGCTTATATCATGGCATGTTGTGAATGTTGGGAAGGTGAAGAAGGCTTCATGGAGGGTTTGTTGGCAGGTCTTTGGGTGATTTGGGAAGAGAGAAATGGAAGGTGTTTCCCTAATGTTAGCTACAACATTGACTGGGTCTTAGGGTTTTTGTTCGGAAGTGGGGCTATGGTTATAGTGGGGAGAAGTTCCTTGTGCCTACATAATAGGGTGGGTGGGTTGGTTTTTTTGTGCTTTTGTATTCTTTGTCGCCTTTCGGTGCTTTTTTAACTTTCAAAAAAAGAAAAAGAAAAAAAAATCATAAGGTGGGCCAATCCATAAAAAATAAAATACATCATTCAAAATATCCCAATTCATGTGAAACCCATCTCATGATCTAATTGACCTGATGTTTTGTTTGTGTTATCACCATGGTGGGGGTATACATTGGACAAGTTGGATGTTATACACAAACCACATGGGCCCCACAAGTTTTGACTTTCACTTTTGTAAGTTCATCCCTCAAAAAGCCCTCGTAATTTCTAATCGTCCAAGCATTATTTGGTAAAATATTGATTCCTCAGGAAATTTATGGTAAAAATCACTTTTATATTTTTCCTTGAACATGAAATTCATGGGCTATTGCCATTTTTAAGCCTTTGGACGAATTTATCTAATAGCAAAAATGAAATTAACGCAGTGATGTCTGCAAATAGTGAAGTCAGCAATGTGATGAAGGGTATAAAGCATGGGGCTCGTGACTATTTGCTGAAGCCCATTCGGATTGAAGAGCTCAAGAACATTTGGCAGCACGTAATTAGAAAAACTTTGCTTGATCCCAAGGAGGGAAATGATACTACTGACAAAAACAAATGCGGAATGGCGGATGGGGCCGTGAAGACCACCAGGAAATGCAGAAATCAAAGCAAGGAGAAAGAGAATGAGGACAACGAACAGTCCGATGAGGACCCGACAGCTCAAAAGAAGCAGAGGATTCTTTGGTCTGCGGAGCTACATTCGCAATTTATTTCAGCTGTTGAACACTTGGGCGTAGAGAGTAAGTATAGTTGTAACAGTGTTAACTTGTCTTCTTCGAGCATCTTTATGGTTCGTTTGGGTAAGGGATCCTACTAAATCAGGATTAAGCTTAATCTTGATTTTGGTAGGCCCCATGATGGACAAACCTCTTAATATGAGGACTGAATGCCCTCCACTGATGTGCATCCAAAGAGGACTGTTATAGCTGAAGAAAGTTATAGAGGGACTACTGCAGGTGGTAAAGGGTGGAATGAAGGGCTTAAAGGGTTAATAGGGGCAATTTATGAAGAAGGTTTTAGAGCTTGAAAGTTAAGGGTTGAAGGTCTAATTAGTAAAATATGAGGAGTAAAACCAAGCAAGGAAACAATAAGTATATAAATCTTTCAAAAAAAAACAAAAAAAAAACAAAAAAGTATAGAAGAGAGTAGGAATAATGGGGAGCATTTTCACAACGGGCTCAAGTGGGGTGGCCGTGGGATGCAGGGGCACACTTGGGGTGGGCGGCCTGCGTAACTCATGGATTTGGGGCCTGTGTGAGGCGGGTGACTCGTGTGAGGTGGAACTCATGGATTTGGGGCCCACGAGGTGGCGGAACCCATGGATTCGGCCTCATGAGGAGTGTTCGGCTAAGGACCTAACCCATGGATTTGAAGCCTGAGCTATGAGATAAATGGATTAATTTGCCATGCTCTATCAGTTCGAGCTTTTAGATCAAGTGGTTAATTGTCCTGCATCAAAGAAGAGTGAAGGATATATTTTTGTCTTACCATGGTTTTCTAAAGTCCCCACTTAGAAGATTTTAATGGAGTGACACTATTAACAATTGGAATGGTTTAAAATGACATGGCCTCTACCTTTTATAAACTCAATAGAACTTTTATACATTAACTCAAAGACTTTGGAAAACACTCTAGTTTTAAGGAGAGTTAATGACTTCCACTCAAGGACATGGGAAGACTCTCTAGTTTCAAGGATACACACACACACACACACACACACACACACACACACACACACACATATATAAAACATCGATAATTTTTATTAATAAGAGGCCAATGCCTAGAAAAATACATATACCCAAAAAACCTTTAGAAATTACAACTCTAGCCAGCTATCCAGAAATTTAACAATGGCCCTTAAGGCTATCACTCATTCCATTATATGTGATTTAGCCCTTCTAAACACCTCCAATACTTGTCCCTCACGATTCTTGAACCATCTCTCATTCCTTTCTAACCATATACCCGCTAGCAAACTTAAGCGCCAAACTTTTCGTACCTTTTTCCTCACCATGCCACATTAAAAATAAGCATTCAATAGAAGTCAACGTCGCCCATGCTATATTGACAACTTGAAAAAACTATCTCACATTCTTTTTGCAAACAAGTAATGTATAGAAAGATAGTCCTCTTGATAGCATATTAAACATTCATTCAGAAGGATCATCTTTCTCTTGCGAAGATTCTCAATTGTTAATGCCTTCTTTCTTCCCACTAGCCAAGCAAGTGCTGCTACCTTTGGAGGAGCACTGTAACGACATAGAAATGCTGTCGGACTGATCTTTTCGCTATTGCAATTCCTGCTTAGCTTTGTATAAAAGGATTTCACTGAGAACTTCTCAGACTTATCTTTTAACCATTTCATTGAGTTTGATTATGAAACCACCGGATACACTTTGGATGACAACTCAAACAGATTGATAAGCTCCTCAATCTCTTCATCCTCTAAATTTCGTCTATATGGCGGAGCCTATATAACCACCTTTCCTTGGAGAGAAACATTTATCCACCCTTAAGTCTTACCTCTGCTGCCACCCCCGCTTAGTGTGGGAAAACTTCGCTCAATTTTTTGGTTCCTCAACCATATGTCCTCCCAAAACCTAATCTTCCTTCTATCTCATAAGGAGAATCCTACCTCTACCCAAACTTTACATTTTATCGATGTCACAGATTTCCAAAGATATAAAGCTCTGTACATTGATGACGACCTAATCCACCTACCCCTTTCATCCTCCCCATATTTCCTACCTACCCTCTCCAAAAAGAGTCCTCTTCTACTCCAAACCTCCAAACCCATTTTCCTAGTAAAGCTAAATTCATTAGCTCCAAACTTCTTAACCCAGCTCTCCCACATTCCTAAGGCTTACGGACATCCCCCCACTTCATAGGATGGAATTTGTGTTTATTTTCCACTCCCTTCCACAAAAGTCTTGCCTATTCTTTTCAATTTGTTCAATACCGACTTTGGGCATTTGAATAGCAGCATATAATAAACCGCTAGATTAGACATTGCCACCTTGATCAAAGAACTAGAGGACTATGAATAACCTATGAAAACTAGAGGATTAATAAATGACAACAACTTCCTAAGTACATCTTTCTAGAACAAAGACTCTTTGACTTCCTAGAGAATTCTTAAATGAGAACAACTTCTAATAAAAATATGAACCTTCTAGAAAATAGTTTGAATTATGGGCCAAATATGGGTCTTTTGGATAGCCATGGGCCTTCCTGGGCATGCAGCTATAAGTTTTAAAGCTTATGGGCCTGATCTTTGTCAAAAGGGCCCACATCGTTCTCATTAGTGTCCGCTCTCCTGCTGTAAACTTTAAGGGGCTGATCCCCATCACCAGTTGCCCTCGGCATTGGATTTGGTGAACTAAAGTGGTGCTTTCTTCTGCATAAACACACATACCAAAGTTTTAGAGAAAACTTAAAATGCTGCTAATTGCATTTATGTGGAATCCAACTTGGAAGTTGTGGAGGGCATGGGCCCCACCAAAATCGAGATGATACTTAATCCTGACAATGCAAGATCCCTACCCAAACAGACCCTTAATGAATAGTTTAAACCTCCCTCACTCTTCTTTTTCCTAAACAGAGGCAGTTCCGAAGCGGATTCTTGATCTTATGAATGCCCCAGGGCTTACTCGGGAAAATGTTGCTAGTCATCTGCAGGTGAATCTGTTCTTGCTTCAATGCCATCCTCTCTACCAGTAGGTCCTGTAATGTTTCAAGGATGCTAAGGAGATTGACATGAAAGATGATGATGGTTTTCTTTCTGTTGCACTTGCCAGCATGGTCAGGTGTTCCAGATTGAGCCTTTCATCAGGTGGGGCCCACCGTTAACATGCCCTGATCTGCAAATCAGGCCCGCTGGTTCATCATTTGGGCCACATTTTGTGTATGTCAAGTCATTTTGTTCTAACCATCCAATTTTCCCATGCACGTGCCATAAAGGCTCCATCTGTTCTTGTAAATCTCCCTCGCTTTTCTCTAATATCCTTTTAGTTTGGAAATAAATTTCAAAATCAGTGATCATGCTTGCTGATCCTTCAAAATCCTTTTACTAACAACATGAAAATCTACACTAAAATCAGGTGTTTGATGTGGTGAAACTGATCAGATTTCTTTCTTTCTTTCTTTCTTCTTCTTCTTCTTTGTAATTACTGCAGAAATTTAGGAAGGGCCTAACAAAGAACAGTGCTAGAAAGTACCAAAATAGCCCTGCTTCAAACAGAATTGGCGGGAATCCTCCGACTACTGCTCTTCTATCTTTTGACAAGCAAGGTCCCATTACCGTAAATTGTCAAGACAGTTTCAGAATTGATGGATATAGCAATAATTCTGAAAATATTCAGTTCTGCCATCTCCGAAATGTTGGCAACCTTGGCGTTTCTCTTGCAAACTTGCAGTCACTCCTGCTCCTTCGGAACCCACAAGATGGATTACTTCAACAGTCTCCAGAAGCTCCTGAAGCGGATCAGCCGCACCATGGAATGCAAAATCCTGGGCTTGGAGTTGTCTCATCAGACGGGCTAAATTATTGTTCCATATCTCCAAGGTCTGATCAATTCGATGCTTTTACGCAGATTTCCTCTCACATTCCCAGTTATAATACATATAGCCAAGGTGGGAATTTTGGTCTTTGCTTGCCTGAATATGCATCCAATGCACACCACCGTCTAGACATCTCCTTCGATGCTGCTGATTCACCATGCTCAATAATGAGAGACAGCATTGCAACTGATCTGGGTGCAATTGCTTCACTCAGAACGGTTCAAAATTCACTTCCAGGTAATATAGATGAAGACTCGAAGGGTGAAGATACTTTTTTTTCCCTTAATTTGTAGTGTTACGTCTCCAAGCATGTGTTTTGGTGCACAATGACTTACAGTTGGCAGAATTCTGAGCAAGTATATGCAAGAGGTATGTAAAAAGGAAACTGCATTAAGCGGGCTTCAATTTTCCCACTTTTACTGCCCCAAAACACAAGTGAGTTGCATGCAGGAAGGTCTTGAATACATCTCACTTGTGTTTTGCTGCTAGCCTATCCTATTGTCCTTGGGAGCTGGGAAGATCCAAACATTGGTAAGATAAATGAGGCTACTTCCTATTTGGATAGAGAGAATCCAAAACATGGATGTGGAGAACTATAGATTTCCCCGGGAATGGAGAACTATAGATTGGAATCCGGTAATTATTTTTTTGTTTGGTTTGGAGTGTAGTTTCCTATGGAAATTTTAAAAGGCCAATGGGCAAATGGTGAGAGTTGACTCTAATATCTTTGGAAATCAACATTTTTTTGGGAGAAGTCAACAGCCAAGCTTTTCGAGTAAAGCATTGGAAATGGAAATTGAATTCCACCATTATGTTTTTATACAAACAATGGCAAACTCGATTTCCATGAGTATTACCTCAATCCAAGCACTATAGGCCTGTTTGGGTGCCCCTTGAAAAAAAATTTCATCTCATTTTAGTTAACCCTAATTATGTCTTAGAGATTATGATTGTTGGTTATCAAGATTAGTTTGGTGGCTTCGCTGGTTCCAGTACCATTGTAAGCTTATGGTGGTACCAGGGAGATGTGGAACTCAAGTGATGTATTCACTCCATCCAACCCGTCTATCAGATGCATTATCTTAGAAAACCTCTAGCACCCAAAAATCAGCCTGATCCAAAACTAAGGTGGTCCATGAAAAAGGGAACAAGCTGGCAGGGAATGCCCTCCCTTGAATTTCATGGGGGCCCACATGAATTGCAAAACAGCATGAATCTTGGCCTAACCCTTCATCTCGACAATATGAAGGGTCTGAGCAGCCTTGATTATGCATACACAATACTCGGGCCCCACGCTAATCAACGTTGGGTGTTCCCTCTCAACACATTCCCTCTTATGTGGCCCATCTGAGTTTTGAATCAGGCTGATTTTTGGGCTCTAGGTTCTTCAAAGGTGAGACATCTTATGGACGGGTTGGATTGTGAGTACATCCCTAGGCCCTACGTCTTCTCAATACCACTAGAGTAAGCCCCTAGTTTTAATCCTCACCAAAAAGGAAGTATGATATCTAATACACACTTACCAGTCTTGAAAACGAGATGAACTCGTTATTATGTGGCACCCAAACAGCTGCAAGTTTTCTCTTCTCTTTAAGGCTACTCGAAGTTTTTCGTTGCCTTACTGTCAAACTTTGCTGCCTTTAGGACAACACGAGGTACAAAATGTTAGTGATTACAATGAAGGGTTGAATTTGGATCCAGGCACTTCATTGGACATGCAGGGTTGCATCAGGGACAACTTTATGGGAAGTGGCCAGTTGGAGCTGGTCGACAATTGTCATCCTCTAATGGACTTGAGAACAGAGAATATCTTTGACCTAAGTAATAACAGCTTTCCTGAGGACCTTGGTGCTGTGGTGAAGCAGGTATCCCTCTTCTTCTTCTTCTTCTTTTTTTTTTTTTTTTTTAAAAAAAAAAAATTTAATTTTATTTTTTATTTTTAAATTTATGATTTCATGGAAAATTTTTTTTTTTTTTAATTTTTTTTTTTATTTTTAAATTTATGATTTCATGGGAGTAATCAGTATTTTACACTTGTTCTAAAACCTGCTGACTGCCACTCACTCTTAACTCAAACGAACTGCTTGCTTGTGTTTTTTGAGTTGGTCTCTTACATGGTATTGCAGTTTCATCAACGGCACAATTTGTAGGCCATGGGCCATGACTTTTCAATGTTTCAGTTGGTCGTGTCCCACAAGCTGACACTACAAATCGCGAATTGAAGATGCCCCAAACAGGTACTGTTACCCTTATACCATGATGAAGTAGCAGTCTTAGTTCTGTATCCTACTCAGCACTCACCCCACGTGTACTATGTTCCATGGTCTACAAATCAGGCTAAATGTTCAACCAATTATTGTAATCAACCAATGTAATAGACTATTAGATAGCACTTGATTGTCATCAACCTATGTAATAGTCTATTACATTGTGCATGTGGGAATTTTATGCCTCTATTGCCGGTCCTCAGCCCAGATGGAGAAGGGTTGCGCCAGGTTGGCAGCTGGCGTCAAACTTGCACCATAAACTTCCAACATGAATCCGATATGACATTCCTCAAAACCCTTGATAGAGTGGGATGTCTCAAAAGGATTCATGTAGCTGACCCCAATAAGACTTAGATGCTGATTATCAGATGCAGGCAAGGTAGATAAGGCTTAGAGGATGATGATCAGATGCAAGCAAGGTACCACAGCTTGTGGTACTATACCATCTTTCGTGCTAACATGGCACTTGTGCAGGACATCAGTACCACGAAAATGGTAGGCCTCAATATTAAGATGACCTGGGTCAAAAATCAGGCAGTCCTACTAATGGGGAGGCTACACACCATTGGAATCAATGACAAGGTATCCCGTATCGGTATCGGTTGGCGTAACGGTGCCCTCCGATACCGATACGGATACGGGGGCGTAACGGTGATACGGGGGTGTAACGGCTCGTAACGGTGCATTTTTTTTTTTTTTTTGCCAAAAAAATATGGATTAAATCCGGAATATTCTAAGCATTTCAAATATGCATTCGTTTATAAATTGAAGCATGTTTATGGTGGTGTAACGGTCCACTCTTTGGTGATAAGTTGTATCAGATTGTCTGATGAATTTATGAACCAGACAACCTGAATTTGACAGCAAAATTAATATATTTAATTTTCTAATTATCTACTATCAATGATAAATATATTAGAATGAATGTAATATGAAAATATCTTACATGTGTAGGTGTTTGCAATTATTTTTCATAATTCATAAAAAATATAAAATGACAATAATAATGTGTAAAATGAACATTAACATGTTCTACTATGATTAACACATCATATTCTACCATTAAAACATCAAAACATTCAAAAAAAAAAAATTTTCAAATTAAAAAAAGGGCCGAAAATAGTGCATAAATAGAAAAAAATTATAAAAAAATATATAAAATGATAACAACAACGTGTAAAATGGACATTAATATCTTCTATTATAATTAACACATCATATTCTACCATTAAAACAACAAAACATTGAATAAAAAGTATAAATACCTATTTTTGAGGAATTTCTGGAAAATGGCCCACAGAGCTTCGAATCAAGAAAATCCTTAATAGTAGTTGTTTTTATTTGTAATATCAAGCTAAGAGTGGTCGAAAATAGCAATAGAACGATTTAGGAAGAGTTTAGAAGAAAGAAGCTAAAAAAAAAGTAAAAAAACAAACCTTGAAAAACAAAAAAAAAAGGCCATTTTTTTACCGTTATGGCTATAGAATCGCCGGGGGGGTGGTTGACTATTTTGGCACCGAATTACGTAACGGTCACGGCTGTTACCGATACGCCCGTATCGTAACGGATACGGGACACCCTGATCAATGGGCAACCATCTGACTCAACATACAGGTGTGGTCCACTGATTGAGTGGATCAGTTTGATTTTAGAGGAGGATGATCGTGATGGTGGGGCCTATCTGTTTCATGGTCCTGATATCCTACGCAAGTGGCATTTGGTGAGAGAGAATGTGCAGTACTGCAAGTTGCGGTACTATTGCCTGTATGGGATCAGTCCTCTTTCATTTAACCATTTGATTTCTATTATACACATATGGTCCACCTGATGACCATACCAATTTGGCGTATGCTGCACATATATGTCAGAGCTGACTTATATGTCAGGGTTGACTGGATGAGTGATTCGGGTCTTGTGCATTTTAGGGGTTGTTTGGAGCGTGTATTTGATATGCATCGACAGTTACCATGGAAGACATGTAAATTGGAATCACTAGTTGTGTATGGCAACCTGTAACAGGAATTCATGTGAACATGGGCTGCCGTATTTGGAATGCATTGGTGGAGAGAGTGGGAGAGAAGATTGTTTATTTGCGAATCAGTGGTAATTGGATTCCATGCCATGTGAAATGGAATCATATGGTTTTACCGTGATTTCAAAAAAGGAGCTTTGATGTATTTGGTTTGTCCAATTCACATGAAATACACACTCCCAAACACACCAATTACCACTGATTCACACCAATTACTATCAATTACATGCTCCCAAATGACCTCTAGATGGCTGCTTCCAGATTCTAATGGATTGGTAGCTCACCCAGTTTCCTTTTGATATATGCAGGCAATGCAAGGAGAATTGGTCTATTTATGGGTATTTCTTGAGCCGATTTGTAACTAGTGGGGCCCATCAGCCATCACATATGATCCAAAGTGTTTGATCGTTTGTGGGTTTCTAAATCTATGGTAGAAAATGCAGTTGTGCCCACCGTGGTTTCATAGGAGATCGGATTCTGTTCAGGTCCAATCCTCATGGATGCTGCCTCTTGGTCTTGTACCATATGTAATTTCTTCCTAAACTGTATATACATTCCATTTTGAGGCTGGTCTGCTTCTAGTTTTAAGCCGATTGAGAAAATCTGGACCATTAATTTGCCTGAGGAATTTTTAAAATCTAATTAATCTTTTTTTTTTTCGCTGCTGAATTAGAGTTGTGTCACCTTTCATCCTGTTCGTAGTATACTTTTTATTCTGTGAGTGTCATGGCCTGGAAATCTTACTGAATCAAATGGATCCAAACTGTTATTTCACAAAATTAGCCAAGGGCCCACATCTTATGCACATGTGCCACGTGTGTGGTCTTGAATGAAGGGAAACTGGCCTTTGTGACCCACAGGACATTGAGAAGTGGCTTAACCTAGTTTTATGGGCCCACCATGATGTATGTGTTGTATCCACACCGTCCATCAATTTGGAGAGATCATTTTAGGGCATGATCCAAAGGAGGCAGATCCAAATCTTAAGTGGACCCACCACAGAAAACAGTGGGGATTGAACACCTACCGTTAAAAACTTACCGGGGGCAGAGAAGTTTTCGAGCTGAAATTTGTGTTTTCCCTTCTTCCATGTCTTTGTTAACTTAGAACAGGTTAGATCTCAAATAAGCATCTTGGTGGGACTAGGAAGGTTTCAATCGTGAGCATCAGTCCCCACTGTTTTCTCTGGTGGGGTCCACTTGAGATTTGGATATCTCATTCTTTGGCTCTTTCTCTAAAATGATCTCTCCAAATGGATGGACAGTGTGGATATAACACATATCATGGTAGGGTCCACAGAACTTAGTGACGTCACTTCATAGCTAATTTCGCTGCGGGCACTGTCAGTAGATAATCCGAGTCCGCAGGAGAGATTAAAGATGCAATCTGCAGCACGTGGCGGCATTGCACTCATGTGTGAGATCTGGACTGTTTTTCATTTTGATGCCACGGTGAAAATGCCTATACTGAAAATGAGGCTGGCCCACTCAGTCAGGTGACGTGCTAGTGCGAGATAAATGGATGGTTAGAGAAAAGGGCTGACCATCCATTCATATTTAATGTTTGTCTGGCCCACTTGGTAACTATGCCTTGCCTTATGAATGTTCTGGACCTCTTACATGTGTGCGAGACTGGCTCGTGTAGTTGAAAATGTCCCCTTCAATATCTTTCCTCGTGTTGGCATGGTTGAACCCTACCCAACTCGACCAGCTGATGTGGGTCATCAATGGGCTGGGCCAGATGAACCGAATGGTCCCCACCCAAATCTCGAAACATAAATAACAAAAGATAAGCATGGATACATGTATAATTAGGCTGGGTTGGGCATATCTTAAAGCAGAATCAGGTCATGCCTGCCGTGTTCGGTCTGGTCTGGTCACTTGGGCCTGACCAATTGAATTGGGTTGGTCCTGGGCTTGATGAATTTCAAGTAGGTCAGTTGGAGCAGCAGGGAAAGGGATCATTGGTAGTGTTTGGGCCAAAATTCTTCAACTGTTTTTAAAAAAATTTGGGCTTGGGCTGACCCCAACCTAACCCTAATTGGACCCCATTGCCACTGCTAATGGGAAAATGGTCTCAGAGCACTACAAGTTCCTGTGCTCCTGGTTGCATAAGGACGTGGTAGGATGGTTAGAATCATCTAATCAAATGGATAATATAAAATCATAAGCCATCCATTGTAGGCCCCACTAATAGATGGTTGAGATTTTTAAGTGTACCCTACTTTCCATATATAATATTGTACTTGTGAGTTCTACAACTGGGTAAAAGCGGAAGGTTCATTTCTGGTGGGCAGCTGATTGCAGAACTTTTGTCAAATTGCCGTTTGAAAGCCACCCTCAGAATGAGAAAGGCTCTGCTAATTTGTCATTTGAAATTAGGGCTATCAATGGGCCTAGGGTTGCCTTAGGTCGGGTCTGGTTTTGAATTGTCACAGCCAGTCCGCCGGCCGAGACTATTAAAAAATGTGTTTGCTGGGCCAGGCCGGCCTGTCGGCAGCGGTGTTAAAAGGCATCCTTAAAATTGGTAGGAGAGTCTAAGATGATGATTGGAATGATGGTGAATCTTCAAGAGTCATTTTAGAAGCTAAGGATGGGATGGTTAGTATCGCCTGATTATGACTTCTGCATGGTGGTCAATGAATTGTTGGCTGGGCCTAAAGGACGAGATCTTCGAATCCTTGTGCCTTTCAGACCACTATGATCGCCCATCCATTTTGGCTTTCTCACTATGAAAATATGCATTCTTGAAAGTACCGAGAGTTGGAGTGGAGAGGTTGGTTGAGTGGTTGGTTGCATTAGAACCCTCACATGATTTTGAGTTGATGGACCCATCAAACCGACCGGGTTTAGTCATTCCGTCGTTTTGCAAGATGTGAGAGAGGGAAGAAGTGGTTATAAAAAGTATATCTCTTTTACAGCAAGTTCGTTTGATACATAGATTCAAGGGTGCATGGTTGTAGCAATTAAAAAAACTAGTTGTGTGGTTAGTATAGGATGGGTTATGAAGGATGGGTCTGAATGGTGTGGTTGTTATACCGTGATCGAATCTAGATGGGTCCACTAGATGGACTGTCGTTAAATGTGCAATGGTTTAGGTAGATAGTTATGAACTTCCAATTAACATGATTTTTGAGCTATAACTATTCTGGTACATCCAAGATTTGGCCCACTGATTGGACGGTCCCGACACATGATTTTACAATAAACATTGGTATGTACCATTTATAAGGTGGTACAAAATTTATCCAACATTCAAATATATTAATTAATTTATGATAAGTTCCAAAATTTTTGCATGAATGTATGTAAAAATTGAATGTGTATGAGAGAGAGAGAGAGAGAGAGAGAGAGAGAGAGAGAGAGAGAGAGAGAGAGAGAGAGAGAGAGAGAGAGAGAGAGATTATCCTATCCTATCCACACCAAGAGGACCACTTGAAAGATTATCTAGTCCACGCCAAAAGAGGAGCACTTCAATCTCTTTGGTAACTAACCCTGACTACATGCACAAAACCAACATCACTTCCACACGCACACGCACACACACACGGAGGGAGAGAGAGAGAGAGAGAGAGAGAGAGAGAGAGAGTCTAGTCCACACCAACAGGACTTGAGAGATTATCTAGTCCATAACAAAAGGACCACTTATAGAATAGCAACAAACCCATACCAAAATATTACTAGACCTCCCCTCCCAATGCAAAAAGCCCAAACACATATACACACCACTCCTATTTAGACAATGGGCTTTCTCACAAGCACTACTGAATTAATTACCTCATTGGTTGGATGGAAAACTGACAGAATTTCAAACCCACCCAAATCCTCGTCTTCCACCACTGGATACAAAAATCCTCTACTCCCATTTGCACTCCTCACTACCAATACACTTCCACATTTCATGTACTTCCTCATATGCCCAAGTATCCTCACCTTCTCTTCCCTACTCATCCCAACCAATGCTGCAAGAAACATGCAATCAAAACCACCCAATTCCTCCCTCACATCCATCACATCACATGTTTTGAATCTCATCCTCCTCCCTAGATCACTGTCCACCCCAACAATCCGTCGCGCCAGCTGGTTTGCAGACTCATCGATATCGTAGTTATCGAAATACGTTGATTTCATGTAGTGGGTGGCCATGATAATCGATGTTAGGGGCATTGAGCCGGACCCCACGAAGGCCACTCTCTTGAATTGCACGATGCTGTTGTCGCAAAGGATCTTGTGTTCGATACGGGCGAGCTCGAGATAGTTAGTATAGTAAGGGTAGAGGCTTAAGTGGCTCATTGGGTAGGGGAATTTGGTTATGAGAGATGAGACTTCGAGTTCAAGTAGGCCTTCGGCCCGCCCGCATAGACAGATGAGATTTTCGCGCATTTGTTGTGCTTCTTCAGGTATGTTCTTGATATCTATTGAAGATGGGACGGTGCATAGCTTCACTAGCTGGGTTAAGAGGCTATTTACATGCTTGGATGGCCTAAGGTCATCTAGCTTGCAAATGCTTGCATGGATTTTGGTGACGGCGGCGATCAGAAGATCGTCGGACATGCAGTTTTCGCAGATGGATGGCTGGAGAGAAGCCATTGATGAATGCTTGTGGGAGTTTGTAGATCATTTGGAGAGATCTAATGGAGTATTTATAGAGGAAAATCAACTTACATAGCAAAACTTTGTAGGTTAAGCTTAAATTACAATGCTATGTGTGAGGCCCAACGTGATGTGTTCATGACATCCAAACCGACCATCATGTAGGTTTTCTTAGTGCCCATGATCTATGATCCAAAATTAAGGTGGGCCACACCACATGAGCAGTTGGGATGGGCGCGCTCGCAGTTAACATCCGTCGAGATTGTATGTTTCCATCCAATCCGTTCGGAAGATGTGCCCCACCAGGATGGATGGACATCTCAAAGATAAGGCCTTTCCAAAACATGGGTGGGCCAAACCATGTGTTTTAGATGTTTTAGGGATGATTTTACATGTGTGGCCCACCTGAGATTTGGGTTGGCCTGATTTTGGAACATCATGGAGAACATGAGGGGTCAGACATGATGGATGGATTGGATTTCGTGTACATCACGGTGGGCCCCAGTCATCGCATTATAGATTTGGCTTTATCTGACAAACCTTTGCAATGGATCTGGACTTGTTTGTTACTATAATTTGTCTGTGAGAATGAAAATTATATTTTTAATTGGGAAGCTACCCATTGCGCAAGCAGTTTGTACGTGTGGGGCCCATGGTCTGGTGATCTAGGCCATTGAACTTGATACTTCCATCGAGGATGGACAATGGCCGAAGAATCTCCTAAATCGGCAAAAGACAAGAAGAAATACACCAATGGCCCATTCAATGGGGAAAAGGCCAGAGATTGGATGGATAAGATCTTCTAATTTGAGAGATTTTCGCAGCACAGCCTGTCCACGATGAGGGCCATCAAATCAATGGCTTGGATACTCCAAACGTGGCCCCATACGACCAAAACTCTCTGCGTGATAGGGAAGCTCCAGACCCTTTGATTGCTACAAGTAGGACCCAAGATTGTTATCTGGACCATTGATAAAATCAGGTCCAGCTAGATGGATGGCCATGGCAAAATGTCGTGACTGGACGCACGCATCCATCCAGTCCTTTTCTTTTCCTTCTTTTTTGGGTCGAATGAGTCTTTGTAGCCGTTTATTTGTAGAAAGCCAATTGAAGGGTGAGGATTGTTCAGTCTGGAAGATTTTTGTGGGACCTCCTCCATCCATTGTGGCCCATCAAATAAAAAATCAGGATCCCAGATTAACGGCCCTCACTTATCTAAACTTAAGGGTAGAGGTACAGCGTGGGGTCCACACCATCTACTCAAGGATCATATGGTTCCTTTTGAGGATTAATGGGTCCAATCAAGACATATAATAATCCTAAGCATTGGTGGTGGGATTCTTTTCACACTAGATAGATTGAGGTACATAGAAGGTCAGATCTACCATATAGCTTTGTAGGTTAAGCATAAGCTACAGCTCCATGTGTGGGACCCACTATGATGTATGAGTTAAATCCAATCCGTCCATAATGTGATAATAATCATGTTATCATTTCATACAAGAAATAAGGATGATCCAAACTAGGTGGGCCACACCATAGGGAACAGTTGTGATAGAGTCGCCCCATTAAAACCCTTCCGGATGGTGTGTTGGGCCACCATGTTTCATATGCCATCCAATCCATTCAGAAGAATCGTTCTACTGGGATAAATGGATTCTCCAAAACATCATTCAATCCCAAAGCTTAGGGAGTCCACACCATGTGATTTTATAGGTTTCAGTAATGAATTCACATGATGTGGCCACCTAAGTTATGGGTCGGCCTAATTTCTGGGCGCCAAGGAAAACATGATGGGACATATACAATGGATGGATTGGATTTCATGAAAAAATCACGGTGGGCCTCACACATCCTGCCTCACACATCCTGCTGTAGGTTGTTGTTAACCGACAAAGCTGTGCAGTTGATTCGGCCTCGGTGCAGATACGAAGATGGTTTGTCTTCACGCTACTGATGGGCAAATTATCTTAATTTAATGGTCATCCAATTGTCCACAGCTTTTCCTAAGCCAAGAAAAATGGCTTTTGGGTTATATGTTACATTGGCTATTTAATTTTTCAAGAGTGCTTCTAGAAATGAATAGTTTTACTTGATTTTTTAATACTCTGGCATAGTGTGATGGATGATATGCAGGCACTTAGAAATTGCAATTTATTTAATTAAAATTTAAAAAATTACAAGTGCTAGTTTAGATACATGAGTGTGGGAATTTTTGTTTGTTTCCAGCAAAAATGTAGGCTACTTTTGTTTCTTTCTCCTCTTTCTTTCTCTTTTCCTGGCTCAAGTTGTGAGCTACCAGGGTTCTTATTAAAGCGGTACATGAGTCAGTTAGCTTGGTCAACTCTCTCAGTTTACTTTGGCATGAAATTAAATTCAAAGTTGAGATGGTTTTTAGAGCTTGAAAAAAATTTCAAGCCGAGTTCAAGCTTACCCAAGCTTGACTCGACTTGACTCAACTCGAACTCCGACCGAATCGACTCGGACCAAATTAGCTTTGTGACTTGGTCATTTTGATCTTGATGTTACTCGTCGAGTGTTTGATGAAATACCTTAATGAAATGTTATTTCTTGTATCGCTTCATATCAGTGTATTCTTAAAATGAGTATTAGAGGGAATATATATATATATATATATATATATATATATATATATATATATATATATATATATATATATATATATATATATATATATATATATATATATATATATATATATATATATATAAAACTTTACATTATAAGACTTTCTTCGTATCTTGATCTTGATGTTATTTATTGAGTGTTGGATAAAATATTTGCAAAGTACTTTTATTGATTTACATTTGAAGTGTGGAAGATTGAAGATGTAATCTATATGTTTGAGAAAATGTCACACACGCTCAAATTTGACTCGAGCTGGCCCGATCTACTAATCGAACTGAGCTAAGCTGACCAATCAAGCTCAAGGATCAATCCGAGCTAGGGTTGGTTGTTGGTTGAGCTAAGCCGAGCTATGCTAATCTTGACTCGGTTCAACTCATGCACGACTCAAATCTTTACTCATGCTCGAGTGGTAGACTCACAAAAGTATCACCGCAAGGTTATGGGTTTGAGTATCCATTGTGGTGAAATCCCATTGTAGTATGAGTGTGAGGGTATGCGTGGGGAATGAGTGTGTGTGTGTAAAAACAAATAACAATAAAATAAAAAAAAAGGTTGTGGGAGGCGGACACCATTTGGCTAATGATCCCAATACCATCCAAATAATCGGTGTCAAAGTTAAGTAGGCACCCAACTGTTGAGAAGTAGAGCTACATCTGGGCCGTCTTCGACCGGTTGTAGGGGCCCCCTCGGCTGGTCGTGGACCGACTCGATTCAAAGTCAAGCGAGTCTTGTTTTTTTATGTCTGGGCCCTTCGACCAGTCATAGGAACTGTTCGACTGGTCGTAGCTCGACTAGTCGTAACTCCCCTTCGACTAGTCGTAGCTGCACAGTTTTGTTTCCGAATTCGATGCAGACTGCGGATTTTGGTATCGCCTTTCGCAAGAGTGCGAAAAGAAAGTTACCTAGACTATATATAGGTGTTCCTAGGACTTTTTTATTGTATTGGAAAAGGGTTAGGAAATATTTTAAGGTGTGGGCTAAGGGATTTCTATGTTCTTCCAAGATAGAGGTTAGTATTTTGCCTTGTAATCTTTATTTTTCTTCATAGTGAAAGTTTGCATCCGTGATTTTTTACCCTAGTTTGGAGTTTTTTCACGTATATATTATCTTGTGGTTTGTTTGGATTGTTTTGATCTGTTTCTAGTTTATATTTCTTCCTATTTATCGTTTGTGGGTAAAGCCTGAGATTGGATCTCGGCTCACTGCGTTGTTGGCATGCTGCACAACAACTGGTATCAGAGCTATTGGTTTAGTTTTATTGGGAGCGATAGCGGAAGATGAAAAATGAGAATTGAGAAATTTGATGGTTCAAACTTTGCCTTCTGGAAGATGCAAATGAATGATTATTTGTATCAAAAGGACCTCTATATTCCTCTAGGAGGAAAAGAGAAGAAACCAGAAAAGATGACAGATGATGAATGATTTTTACTAGATAGGAAGGCTTTAGGAACGATCCGACTCTCTTTATCTAAGAGCGTCGCCTTCAACATATCCAAGATGAAAACTACAAAAGAATTAATGAAAGCCCTAGCCACCATGTATGAAAAATTCTCAGTATCCAACAAGGTTCATCTTATGAAATAGCTATTCAACATGAAGATGTCAGATGATAGGAGCGTGGCTGAACATCTAAACGAGTTCAATACAGTCACGAGCTAGTTGGAATCTGTTGGCATCATTTTTGAGGATGAGGTCAGGGCGCTAATGATCTTATCCAGTCTGCCAGACAGTTGGGATGGTTTGGTTTGAAACTTGATGATGTGGCCGGTCTAGTTCTCAGCCAAGAATCTAGAAGGAAGGCATCAGGAGTTTCAGGAAATTCAAAGAATGCTCTAAACGTTGAAGGAATAAAAAGATCGCTGAATAAAGAAGGCAACAAATACGGGCGTTATAAGTTGAGGAAGAAGTCCAAGGGACCGAAAGACAAAGATGGGTGTTGGCATTGCGCCAAGAAGGGGCACATGAAACGTGATTGCATGACGCTCAAGAAACAATATGGAAGCTCTCAAGGTAAGAAGGATTCAGTGAATCTATCTGAGGAGAGTAACACAAAGGCGTTTATCTTATCTCTTGATGCGAGGAATGATCTTGGGTTACAGACTCGGGTGCTTCGTTTCATGCCACTTCATGTAAAGAAGTTCTGCGTGGGAGAGTCTACCTGAGTGATGATGAGCCGTGCAGTATCGTTGGAAAGGGAGATGTTCAGGTCAATTAGAAAGACGGAACGGTTTTAAAATTAAAGGATGTTAGACATGTACCGAGTTTGAGAAGGAATCTGATCTCAGTGAGGCAGTTGGCCGACACCGGTTATGTGACGACATTCACCAGTGATTCTTGGAAGATCACAAAAGGTGCCTTGGTGATATCTCGAGAAAAAAATGAAGGTACTTTGTATATAACTTTAGGATTGTATAGTTCACTCGTAGTCGCATCAACTGGAGTGAATGGGCAGTTATGACATCAGAAGTTGAGACATATGAGTGAAAAGTGGATGAAAGTGCTATTGTCAAAAGGGAAGCTACTAGGGCTGAAGTCTATTGACTTAGAATTCTGTGAGGACTACGTGTATGGCAAGCAGAAGAGGGTAAGCTTCAAGAAGATAAGACGCGCTCCAAAGACGCATCTATTGGAGCTTGTACACACTGACGTGTGGGGACCGACACATGTATCATCTCTTAGTGGCTCATGTTATTTTGTTTCCTTTATTGATGATGCTAGTAGAAAACCGTGAGTTTATTTCTTAAAGCATAAATCTGATGTATTTGATGTGTTTAAGAAGTGAAAAGTTATGGTAGAAAATGAGACATGTAAAATACTAAAGTGTCTCAGATCTGATAATGAGAGAGAGTATTGTGACAAGAGGTTTGAGGAGTATTGTGTAGCAAGTGGAATCAAACATCAGAAAATGATTACAGGGACACCGCAATAGAATGGTGTGGATGAGCGCATTAACAGGACCATCCTTAAGGGCGCCAGGAGCATGAGGTTACATGCGGGGTTGCCCAAGACCTTTTGGGCAGATGCTGTAAATACTGCCGTATATCTTATCAATAGAGGTCCCTCAGCACCATTGGATGGTGGGCTACCAGAAGAAACGTGGACTGAGAAAGAAGTGAACCTTGCACATATTAGAGTGTTCGGTTGCACTTCATATATTCACATTGATGCAGAACACAGAAACAAGCTGGATGCGAAGTCCAGGAGGTGCACGTTTATAAGCTACGGGCAGCATGATTTTGGCTATAGGTTTTAGGATGCAGAAAACATGAAAATCATCAGAAGTAAGGATGTAGTCTTTAATGAAAAAGTGATGCATAAGGACAATGTGTAAGAAAATAAGGCCGAGGAAAAGGAATTTGTAGAGTTGGAAGAGTTACCAGACATGGGTGTTATAGCGCCATAGGATGATCATGCACATGAGCATATGAGGCAGAGCCACAGACACCGATTGTGTGGAGGTCTACTCGGGAGAGCAGACCCACAGTCCGATACTCACCCTCCTTATATTATCTACTACTGACAGATAATGGTAAGCCAAAGTGTTTTGAAGAGGCATTACAGTCAGATACACGGGTTCAATGGGAGCAGGCCATGGATGATGAGATGGACTCTCTTGAGTCTAATCGTACATGGGAGCTAGTTACTCTACTTAAGGGTAAGAAAGCTCTTCATAACAAGTGAGTTTATAGACTGAAGGAGGAGCACGATGGTTCGAAACGGTACAAGGCCAGATTGGTTGTGAAAGAGTTTCAACAAAAAACATGTATCGATTTCACTGAAATATTTTCACCGGTAGTAAAAATGTCTACGATTCGCATGGTCTTGAGTATAGTGGCTACAGAAGACTTACATCTAGAGTAGCTAGATGTTAAGACAACCTTTCTTCATGGGGACCTTGAAGAAGAGATATATATGCATCAGCCGATAAGATACGTGACTCTAGGTAATGAGAACAAAGTGTGTAGACTGAAGAAGAGTCTATATGGCCTGAAGTAGGCCCTGAGTCAGTAGTACAAGAAGTTCGATAGTTTCATGTCGGGAAACGATTTTAGGAGATGTCATGCAGATCACTGTTGTTACTTGAAGAAGTTTGATACGTCGTACATCATCCTTCTTCTGTATGTTGATGATATGCTTGTGGCCGGTTCAATCATGAAAGATATCTCAGATCTCAAAAGATAATTGTTTAGAGAATTTTTCATGAAGGATTTAGGAGCTGCAAAACAAATCCTAGGCATGAGGATAAAATGTGACAGGAAAAATAAGAAATTGGTTTTGTCACAGGCAGAGTACATAGCCAAGGTACTTGATATATTCAATATGGGAGGTGCTAAGCCGGTTAGCACTCCATTAGCCAACCACTTCAAGCTATCTAAGAAGCAAGGTGCAAAGACGCAGGAGGAACGAAACTACATGGCTAAAGTCCCATACGCGTCAGCTATTGGGAGTCTCATGTATGTTATAGTAAGCACGAGACCAGACATTGCTCAAGCAGTGAGAGTTGTTAGCAGGTTCATGAACAATCCCGAGAAAGAATATTGAGAAGTTGTGAAGTGGATCCTCAGATACCTTGTGAGTACTAAGGATGTAGGGTTGTGTTATGGTGGATAGGAAATCAAGCTATAAGGCTATGTAGATTCAGATTTAGCAGGAGATATCGACAGCAGAAGAAGCATTATAGGTTATGCCTTTACTCTGGGCAGTGCTGCAGTCAGTTGGGTCTCTTAGTTATAGAAGATAGTATCTATCAGTACGACAGAAGTAAAATATGCTGTGGCTACAAAAGTATGCAAGGAGATGGTGTAGATGCAAGGTTTTATGAAAGAGTTGGGTAAGAAGCAAGTAGATTGCAAGCTGTACAGTGACAGTCAGAGTGCAATACACTTGACTAAGAATTTATCCTTTCATTCAAGGACCAAGCATATTGTCATCAGATATCACTTCATACGTTCGTTACTGGTAGATGGATCGATTACTCTGGAGAAGATTCATACAAGTGAGAATCCTACGGATATGCTGACCAAGGCGGTCACACGAGAGAAGCTGAAGCTTTGTTCAGCTTTGATTGGTCTTCAAGCTTAAAGATGGGGAGGTGGTGCACTCCAGATGAAGAAGATGAAGATTTTTAGCGATGTATTTCTAAGTGAAAGATTGTTGAGAAGTTGAGCCACATCTGGGCCGTCTTCGACCGGTCGTAGGACATGCTCGACCGGTCGTAGGGGCCCGCTTGACCGGTCGTGGACCTGCTCGACTCAAAGTCTAGTGAGTCCTGTTTTTTCATGTCTGGGCCCTTCGACCAGTCGTAGGAACTGTTCGATTGGTCGTAGCTCCTCTTCAACTAGTCGTAGCTATGCAGATTCGTTTTCGAATCCGATGCGGACTGCGGATTTTGTTATCGCCTTTCGCAAGGGTGTGAAAGAGAAGTTTCCTAAACTATATATACGTGTTCCTAGGGCTTTTTTAGTGTATTGGAAAAGGGTTGAAAAATATTATAAGGTGTGGGCTAAGGGATTTGTATGTTCTTCCAAGGGAGAGGTTAGTATTTTGCTTTGTAATCTTTGTTTTTCTTCATAGTGGAAGTTTGCATCCATGACTTTTTACCCTAGTTTGTGATTTTTTCACGTATATCTTGTCTTGTGGTCTGTTTGGATTGTTTTGATCTGTTTTTAATTTATATTTCTTTTTATTTATCGTTTTTGGGTGAGGCTTGAGATTGGATCTCGGCTCACTGCGTTGTAGGCGTGCTGCGCAACACCACTATAATGCATGCATTTTATCCATGCCATTCATCCATTTTGCTAGCTTGAGCAAATCCACATCCCAGGTGGACCAATCATTAAAACCTTTTGGGGCCTACCGTGATGTCCATTTGCTATCCAACTTGTTGGTAAGGTCACACAGATTTACATAAAGGAAAAATAAAAATATCAACTTGATTCAAAACTTCTATAGTCCTCGTGAAGTTTTCAATGGTAAGAATTAAATTCCGACCATTTCCCATGGTATAGTCTACCTTACCTCATTTTTTAGGCCATGCCCTAAAATGAGCTTGGCAAAAATGGATAACAACATGAATAAGGCACATACATCATGGTGGGGCCACAAAGCTTTGACACCAGCTAGGTTACTGGTGTTGGGTCACTAGCCAAATTGTGTCTTTGGGTGGCCCTCATTTGAGTCTTTTTAATTTGCTTTGGAATTTTACTAGCCATACTGCAACTTTAGGTAGCTCTCATGTGAGTCTCTTTAATTTTCCTTTGAATTTTGCTATTTTTATGTAATTTTTAGACCATTGACCTTTTGGAAGTGATATATTTCAACAAGCAAGTGTTGGGCTCTCTTTAATTTCCCTTTGAATTTTGCTATTTTTTAATGTAGTTTTTGGACCATTGACCTTTTGGAAGTGATATATTTCAACAAGCAAGTGCTGGGCTGATTTCTGCAATAAAACTTAGACAATGAATTCTACACTTTATTCACTTTATTTTGAGTTAATATATTTCTCATACATCATTCTAAGTATGTTCATAACAAGTAGCCAAGAGTATGAAATATTTTTTATAAGGGAAGAAGGTTTGCAAGAATATATCTCAACGTATCACAATAACATACATCCATGCTAGGTGGGGCCTACCGTGATATTTTTGAGAATCCAATGTCTATTCATTTTTCAGTATCATATTCAGACATGAGCTCAAAAATGATGCAGACCCAAAACTCAAGTGGCCCCATAATAGGAAACAATGAGGATTGAATGTCCACGTAAGGCCACGAAAGTTTTGGATCAACGTATATCTTTGAATTTTTAGTTCATCCCGGAACAAATGACCTTATGACTAGTTTAGATGGCATACAAATATTGAAGGTAAGCATTTTCCTACCCACTTTTTCTAGTGCCCTTGAGTTTTGGATATGTCTCATCTCCATGCCTATGTCCTAACATGAGCTAGCAAAATGGATGGATCAGATGGATTTCTCACAAACATCAATGGGCTGGACGTTCAAAATTAACCATTTTCAATGATCCAAAATGTTTATTTGATAGGACTTCCCTTGAATTAGATGGCTATAGAAATTCTTGGATGAAATATTTCAATGCATTGATTATATAAAGGTTACGAATACTGTTCATGATCAGAGCAAAAGAATCAAATTATCTAATGGTTAAAATCATTTGAGACTTCTCATATAAACGGTTTAGATAATTGTGGGATGACTCGGATTCAAAGGCTACACTGGACATACCATGGAGAATACATGGTTTTAAGCCTCGTCGAGTTGGGTGTGACTTAGACAAGCCACCTATGACTCGGTTTGAGCTGATACCCGGCTTGGGCGAGTCCCAACTCAACTCGATCAGGGGCCGAATGAGTCAAGTCTCAGAGTCTCCATCTTAGAATGTTTCGGGTTTATTTATAATATCCATGAGCCGAGATCTAGCCAGGTGGGTGTGACCTTGACCATGAAGCCCACCTTGATGTATGTGTTGTATATCCTTGTTGTTCATATGTTTTGCTAGTTTATTTTAGAGTCTTGACTATGAATTTTTTGATGATTACAGTTCGATAGACGGACTTTTGGACATTATTGAAGAGCTGCATCTGATAATGGGGTAACATTAGAAGTGTGTGTACATGCTTGTAATAAGGGATGTGATAGGTCAACGTCCCAAAAATAAAGCAGATCCAAATATCAGGTGGACCCCACCATAGGAAATAGTAGTCATTGAACACCCACCATTAAAAAGTATTGTTTATTCGTCATCCAACCTGTTAATAAAGTCCCCTATACCTAGATGAAGGGAAAACATAAATAATAGATCGATCAAAAGCTTTTTGTGGTCCCCATGAAGGTTTTAATGCTGGGAAGTCAATACAATTGTTGTGGCCCACCTTGATGTATGTGTTGTATATCTTTGTTGTCCATCTGTTTTGCTAGTTTTTTACGAGCCTTGATCGAGATTTTTTTGATGATTACAGTTCCATATAGACAGACTTTAAGACACTATCCGGGAGCTGCACCTGGTAATAGGGCAGCATTAGAATGCGTACATGCTTGTAACGAGGGATGTGATAGGTCAAGGTCCCAAAAATGAAGCAGATACAAATCTTAGGTGGACCACACTATAATAGTCATTGAACACCCGTCATTAAAAAGTAATATTTATTTGTCAGTGAACCTGTTAATAAAGTCTCCTACACCAGATGAAGGGAAAACATAAATAACAGCCCGATCCAAAGCTTTTTGTGGTCCCCAAGAAGGTTTTAATGGTGGGAATTCAATTCCTAGTATATGGTTTACCTGAATTTTGCTTCATTTTTGGGACATTACACTAAAATAAGCCATCAAAATGGAATGGAGTCAATATACAATACATACATCAAGGTGGGCCCCACAGTCACAGTTGCACCCATCTGATTGGATGTGGAGTTGCAGCTAATCCACGTCCACTATACATGTGGGCATGTGTATGATGATCTGAACCATTTATCATGAGGTCCAGATGTGCAACATATTATAGAAGCGATAGAGAATAGACTTTCCTAACCATAGGAAGTTGTAAAGAAGAGCTATTGTTTTTAGTCCTTTTATATTCTTTTTATTAACATAAACAAGCTGACACTACAAATCTCTCCATTCAAAATTTCTATGGGCCTGAAGAAGTTTTCAACTATAGGCATTCAATCCTCACCGGATTCAAATGGTGTGGCTCTTGAGCTTTGAATATATGTCAATTTTTAGCCTATGTCCTGAAATGAGGAGGTAAAACAAATTGACGGACTGAATATATATATATATATATATATATATATATATATATATATATATATATATATATATATCCCAAACTGTCTAGTCACCAGGGATATCACGGTGTTGGAATAACGATCCGATGGCAGATTCGGTTGGACGTGGACAGGGGGAATTGGGTCTACCCCCACCAGGACCTAGTTAAAGATAGTCCTCGGGGCTCTGTAAGGCCCGCTGTGATGTATGTATTTTATCCGCATATTCATCCCTTTTTATTATTTTAAGGCATTCATTGATAAAGTAGGTAGCTCATAAAAGAGGCAGATTGAAGACTTTAGTTGATCACATCACAGGAAGTAGGGGTGATAATAATGCTTACTATTGAAACCTTCCTGAGGCCCATCGATATCTTTATTTCATCCAACCCGTTCTTAAAGCCAAACAAATTTAGATGAATGAAGGGAAAACATAAATACCAGCTTGATCTAAAACTTATGTTGCCTTGAGAGATTTTGAACTCTATAATACATAGACATATCATATCCACTTTTTTTTATTGTGTGGTCTATTCAAACTTTAAATATTGGCTTATCTCATTCAATAATCCGTCAAAGTAGACAAACAACATAAATAAAACACACAGAGAACCATGCCAAGAACAACCTCTAGCCCGACCTCTAGCTAAGGCCTAGAGGGACTGTGAGGGGTGACCATGATATATGGGTTTTATCCACATCATGAATCCATTTTTCCATCTCATTTTAGGATATAAGCTTAAAACATGAGGTAGATTCAAGTCTTGTGGACTGCATAATGGGGATCAAACGCATACAATTGAAAAACTTCTCCAAGACCATAAAAGTTTGTATCAAGCTAATATTTATGTTTTCACCTTCATTCAAGTCTCTATGACCTTATGAATAAGATCAAGCTAATATTTATAGTTTCCTCTCAATCATGTTAATGCGATCATATGAGCACGTTGGATGGAAAATAAACACCACGGTGGGCCTTACTAAGGTTTCAGTGGCATACATCATTATCACCAATCTTCTTGTAGTGTGGTCTACTTAAGCCTCGGACCTAACTCTTTTAGGGATTACATACTAAAATGATATGGCAAAGTAGATGAGCAGCTTGGATAAAGCCCATATATCATGGTGGGCCCTAAGCACCCCTCCTTATGTGAAGCTCCATATAAGTTAGATTATAACCAATGCACATTGTAACGTGGCCAAATTTGTTCAGATTAGGTGATACTTATTAAAGATAAATAATCATTAAATACCTAACAATTTTTAAACATGTTTAGCCGACATCTTTACAGCGCATCGTGGGAAATTTCCGTCCGCCAAAATAACACTTTGTTACATAGTATGATGTGGCGCTATTTTATTGGCCCGCCGGCAATTTTTTGAAAGTTAGTGGGCCGTTGTCTAACAGACTTAGGCCAATGAAATGGTGCCACGATGTGATGGAGCTAGATATTATGACACCTGGCCAATTGGTTCCACGCGCATACGTCTCACTCAGAGAGCGATCAGCTATATAATTTACTCGTGGGCCCGGGCCCATGCCCGTGGCCCTTGAACCACATCTCCCAGATTCGTGTGAATCTCACACACGTGCCGACCTCGTCGAAGCACTTCGCACATACTCTGATTGAGTAGGTGAATCGCACCGCATAACCCAACCTAGCACGCATTTGCCATTTACAAGATCTGGACCATCTGAAAAATTGGTCTGTATGTTAAAATGACCATTCCCAAGAATATATGAATCCTATTCCACTCATCAGAAATGGCACGCATGCTTGTCAAATATAGACCGTACGTTATTTTCTTTCTAGCCATCTAGTTTGCTTATACAATTTCGGTCCACATAAGATTCTATCAGGTTTATTTACCAAGGAAAGTGATTTTTTACGGTGGAATATACATAATTATCGGTCCAGATCCCGCGTGTCCTTATTCACCGAGAATACTACTCCAATATCAACTCGCGCGAATCGCCTTACGAAATCTGAACCCTCTTGTCCGTTTACTCCTCTCTTCCCTACAGAAAGACGCACAGCTGCAGCAGTACAGCAACGGTGGCAGCAATGCAGCATTTCTTCGCGAATTTCATATACCCAAATTGCCCTCCATTAAAACCCGTAAATTCCTCCCAGCTCCCTCCTCCTTCCCTCTCCCGTCGTCGTCGCCCTCTCAAAACCAATCCCTCAAAATCCCGAAAGTACCCCTCGCCCAAACTCGATCTCCGAAAGCTCACCACACGTGTAGTCGATCTCACCCGTCGAAAGCAACTGCATCAGGTCCTTTCTCTCTCTCTCTCTCTCAAAATTTTACCAAATTGCCCTTTCGTCTAGCTTGACTTCTGTACGCACGGCGAGAATCGAGTGTCGGTGCGCACGGCGCATGTTATCTTTGAATGACGGTCTGCGGTAAACGTAAGCGTTTCAAAATGCGAAGTTTTGGACGCTCTTTTCTAAGTTCGCGTCTAGATTCCCGCCCACCATTTTTGGATGCTGGGGGGTTATGTGCGCACTGACTCTCGGTGCTCTCTGTGCGCACAGGTAATCTAGACCATTAATCTGATGGAACCGACCATGGATTGGGGTATCCTAAAAAATCTCCTGGATCAGAGTCTCTTATCCCCTTGATTAGTCGCCTTCTTACAGACGGTTAATGGAATTGAACTGCAGCAGTCTGTTAAAAAAAGAATCAAAGATTGGACGGATGGGATCTTACAATTTGAAATATTTTTGTGCCATCCCTTGTCCGTGGGTTCTATAAGATCAATGGTCTAGATCAGTGAACTATTACAAATGCGGTTCAACGGAAAACTATTCACATGTATGCATTGGGGGCTCTATATTTAATCTTTTGAACAGTAATTTTTTTTTTTGGTTTTTGGGTCCTTACTCATGGTGTAGTGGTAGACTCACAAGAGTTTCAACATTAAAGACATGGGTTCGAGTACCCATTGTGGTGTGTGTGGGTGTGTGCGCAAAAAACTAAAAATAAAAAGGTTAATTTTTGGATTAATGGTTACACCCACTCATAATTTTCAGACGCCAATTTCCATTTTGGTATTGCAATAGTGAACTTTTTGTTTGTGTCTGCTTTGCTGACACATGGGGATAGCACATATGCCAAGGGCCTCTTTGGAAGCAATCAAAATTACATTATGATCAAGCTATCTGGGGTAAGCTGACCAGGACTAAGTTGACTGAGTTAATGACCTGGATTAAAGTACTTTAGTGCCCAGGATTAGGAAGGATTATACATCGCATGTGGTGCATGTGTGCACTTCTAACTTGGCACGTGTCACATGTCTGGTGCTTCAAATTGTATTGTGGCATGTGGTACATATGGGGTGCTTGAAGATGTATAGTGGCTTATTGGCACATGTGAGAAACTTGACGATACACCACATGTAACACATGCAGTGCCTGTACAACATGGCGAGTGTGGCAAAATTTTAGCACTTAAAGATGACAGCAACACCTGTGGTGTTTGTGGCACATGTGTACTTTGTAATATAGAGTAAAAAATCATCCTATCCTAACTTAATATTTGACCATACTGACTACATTTAACCCTAGCCCTAGCCATATGTCCTAATTAAGCCAATTCCAAAAACAAACGAAGGTCTCAACAACCATGTGCAAATCTATGGAGATATGGTACATAACACTTTATACTAATTCAATCCCTAGAATGGAAGATGGGTGTATGGAAATCAATCAAGGTGTGTTTGCGTGGGACGATGGAAACTAACATAGGTTGCAAGATGGGAGATCAATTGCGCATTAATTTTAGCAATCAACATTTAAAAATCAAACATGTCACAAAATAGATTCAGACATTCAGATTTGTATCACAAAGGTCCTAGGTTATTACATACGTGATGCACGGAAATATAAAATAATTCGAGAGTGGCTCACTTGGAAGTAGAAACTTCCATCTAGCATAGGTAGTGCAACAACCATGTGAATAAACAATGATGCAAGTAAAATTCTGGTTTGGGAAAGGTTTTACAAAAAAAATCATATTTCGTTAGGATTTTAGGTTCATGGATTGAGATTTGGGAATCGAGGTCGTAGGGATTTAAAGGATATATGGATGGGGTTGGGTTGGAAGGAGATCAAGGAGGGGAAAAGATGCGGAACGGGCCCCACACGTGTAGGTCTGTACGGATGCATGTGCGCGCGTGTGTGCGTACATGCGGGGCGGGTCCACATGTGGATGGGTAGGGAGAGAGAAGAAAAGTGATGGATTGAGTTAGGGTTTTGACAGGTTTAGAAATGTTGCAAGGGAAGGGATAGGAGGAAGAAAAGAAATGAATAGGAATACCTTGTTGAAAAAGAGAAAGAGGAAGAATGCACCTTGGGGAATCTACTACTAAACAAACCTCTACCCTAACACAATTTAATTGGAAGGGATGGTTTCTCACAAACCCTTAAAAAAAAAAAAAAAAAAAGGAAAACACCTTCACCAAGTAAGTTTTTTTTTTTCCCCTTCTCAAAAATACTCCACTAGGGTTGGACACCCCTGTATTTTTATAATGAAATTTCAAAATAATTACAACCATGCCAATCACTTAAGTGATATGGCCCGTCATCCAAAATAAGGAAACTAAAACACTTACTATCCTAAAATAAATTCTAAAAATAACAAAAAACATAAAGCAAGATTAGAGTTCAATGGGCCCAGATCCGGATGATCTGGTGGCCCGATGGCTTGATCGACAAGATCCAACGGTAAGATCGATACGAAATAAAAATTCCATGACTAAAATGGTCTCCTAAGCAGCTCACATACATTATTCCTAAGTAGGGTCTTCTTGATGCATGTCCAGTGCATGTGGGGTCTTCAAAATGGTTCGGCGGGCCCCATTTGGAACTCATTTCCCATCCACAAAGACAGCTGAGCTAATGTAGATGGTCGTCTCCATCTCTGGTACACCCGAGTAGGTCCTCTGATGTCCCCATCTCATTTCTTGTAATTTATTGGAGAAACCTCTACCTGTGCTTAGTGTGTGGCTTTTCTTGTTTGTGTGTTGCACTTAAATCTGAGATGTGTTAAAGGTCCATGATTTGAGCCTTTCACAAGTTTGGTCCCATGATGGATTTGAGCCTTTCACAAGTTTGGTCCCATGATGGATGGATTACTCTTCTCCTTCAAAGCCAATTGTTGCCAATTTCTTTTGCACTCATCATTTTTATGTCACCAGTTGGATGGTTAAGTTTGTCTAATCAATGATATTTTTCTACTGTGCACAATGCACTTAATAGATGACCATCATTCTTTTTATTTATATATTTATATATTTTTTTGTTTATGTTTAAAGATATTTGAAGAGGTGGAGCATGCAAAAAGGCGGTATGGGAAGCTGAACACGATTGTAATGAATGCAGTTGTGGAGGCTTGCGTTCACTGCAGTGATGTGGATTCTGCACTCCAGATCTTTCGAGAGATGTCAGAGCCAGAGGGCTGTGGTGTTGATGGCATCACATTTGCAACCCTGCTGAAGGTGATTTCCCATTTGGGTGTTTGGAAATTCTGTCTTGTTTCCTGAATTGAAGCAATTTCTGTACAATAAATTATTGTTATAATTGATGGATTTAATGTTGACTATATGATGGAGTGATCCTAACTAGCAATTGGTGAATTGCAAATAGACTATCTGAAAAAACTCAAGCCATGTTCCATTTTCAGCAAGCAAAAATGTTCTGATGGTAAAGTTAGGCTTGTCACTTGTCAGATTCGTGTGACTTCTGGGTGATAGATCGTCAATGGTGGGGCCCACTAGATGAACGGTTCATATCATGATCCTGCCTGCTGAAATATGTGAATCATAACTAGTTGCTTTAATAAAACAACACAAGTCAGGATTGGTTCATTTCAGCATGCTGTCTATAATCCCAACTTCAGCATCCCAGCCATTTGTTTGGTGGCCCCCTCCATGGATTATCAATTACCCCAAAAGTCACACTAATCAGACCGTACTAGCTGTTGAACAATAAACAAAAAAATGGACGCTAAGAGACTCAATGGTCTGACAACCAAAAATATTCTGGTTGAAAGGTTTGGATCCGCTGATCAGCGACCCTCAACACGAACAGTTCAGACATCAGCTGGCCCCACTGATTCAATATATATATAAATTGAGGAGTTTCCTTTCAAATTTCAACTTTCTAAGAGCTGCAAATTTTCTGTTGGGAAGGGTTTAGGTGAGGCTCGGCGAATTGATGAAGCATTTCAAATACTTGAATCTGTGGAGCAAGGCACTGCTGTAGGAAGTCCAAAGCTGTCGCCTTCGCTCATCTCTGGTCTATTAAATGCGCTGCTTGAAGCAGGTTAGTGTTAGAACCCTATCCTAAATGATTGTAGCATCTACTCATTCATTTGTAAGTGCACGCAGGTTGCTTTTGGTCAGGTTGTCAATGGGCTGGGCCTGGGCTGACCAAAATTGAAAATTTCGAGTACAAAGTCTGAGTGAGACCAACCCAGGCCTGGCTTCTTCATTGTTTTACTTACATCATGACTATTGAAGCTTCTTGTCTTGGACATTTAAAGAGTTGGGGAGCTATACTAATGCTGTGTTTGGGTGTTATGAAATAGTGGTTGGGCGAGATTGGTTTTATCAAAAAAACATAAAACTGATAGTAGAGTCATTTTAGTTGCTCGGTGAAATGAGCAAAATTGTTATTTCATTCCAGTTTTGTGGAACACACGTCTTGCTTAGTAATGCATGGGCATTTTCACACCGGGCTCGAGTGTGGTGGCCTATGGGATGCAGGTGCACACTCGGGTGGGTGGCCTATGAGAGGTGGAACCCATGGATTTGGAGCCCATGAGGAGGATTGGGCCGATGACCTAACCTATGGATGTGGAGCCTAAGCTATGAGATAAAGGGATTAATTCTTCATGCTCTATCAGTTCGAGCTTTTAGAGCAAGTGGTTAATTGTCCTGCATCACTTAGTACAGAGTCCGTTTCCCATGTCTTTCCAAACCATAGTTCAAACAGTCAAAAACTTGACCCGTCAGGTCAATTCGAAGCCTCGAACAAGTGTCAACTCAAAGACTTGAACAAGTCTTAAGTTTTCTTGACTCAGTATTATATAATATATAAATGACGAATGTTGGAATTAGCATAAAAAAGTACATACATTAAATAACTAAAACAAAACATGATTGAAGCTTCTGGATTGTTGGTAATGCGCTTGCACTTGTAGTGATGTGGTCGTGCGTTCAATTCACCCATGCGACATTTTTCATTTTATCATAAAATGAAAGTGGCATGGTGGGTGACTCGAACCAATTCACACCGAGTCATAGTGCGTTGGATGAGTTGTCCTGCCGACTTGACGAGTCTTCCTGATCAGGCTCATACTGAGTTTCTTAACTCGGATCGAAATCTCACCGAGTTGAGTTGACTCAGCCGAATTTCGAGTTGAATCAGTGAGTTTTAGAACTCTGTTTCGAACAACTGAAGCTTATAATACTTATTTGTTTTGGTAATATGTTAATTTCATCAATTCTCGGGTTTAGTGCAGGAGATCTGCGCCGTGCAAATGGCCTTCTTGCACGTTATCGTTTTGTACTGCATAAAGAAGGTCCTTCAATCTCTATGTACAACTTACTGATGAAGGTTTGCATTGACCTTGTGTTTTGTAACTGATTCAAGAGTTTTCTTAGTTTATGGTCAACTGTCATCATGGCGTGCTAGTAACAAGTGCTGATCTTCAAACATCTAACTTATTTGCTCTACATGCCAAAATTGCACACATGTTCAAGATCCAGGTCATTTATCAGGCAAGATTACATGCTAAATGTCCCAAGACCAGAAATCAGGTTGACATACTTCAGGGGCTGAACGAATTCAAAAAATTGGACATCCGATGACTGTACATGTACATTCAGTAGTGTACGTGTGTTCAACATCAAACTTATTTGCTCTACATGCCAAAATTGCACACATGTTCAAGATCCAGGTCATTTATCAGGCGAGATTCATGCTAAATGTCCCAAGACCAGAAATCAGGTTGATTTACTACAGGGGCTGCACGAGTTCAAAAAATTGGACAGCCGATGACTGTACATGTACATTCACTAGTGTACGTGTTGCTAGCCTGATGAGTGGACCCAATCAGCCTGATTTTTGGCTAGGGTGGGACCTGCCTGATGAACGGCTGTATCTCATACATGTGTGCCAGTTGGAACATGTGGGTTGCTCGTGTTTGGCATTTGTAGATGGGCATTTGCAAGAAGCATTCCTAAGGAATTACTACTTTCACTGTTATTGTCGATTTTAACCAAATTGGGCATTTTTTTTTTTACTACAGAAGTATATAATGTAGAGGTTATGATTTTTTTTTTTTTTTTTTTCAGGGGTATATAAACACTGATTTCCCTTTGGATGCTTTAACTGTACGTGATGAAATATTCCGTCAAGGATTGAAGCCTGACCGTCTCACATACAATACACTAGTCTTTGCATGTGTCAAGTCTGGAAGAATGGATTCTGCGATGCAGTTGTTTGAGGAAATGAAGGTCTCAAGAAAGTATTTGAAAGGCCAGTTTAGAGCCACAAAAAGCCATGCTTCTTAGGTACCATTAATCGTTTCATGGGTTATCTGAAAGCTTATCTGTAATTTCTTGCAGGAAGAAGCACAAAGGGTTAATTGTCAGGAGCTTTTTCCAGATGCTGTCACCTACACTACCTTACTTAAGGTCTGTTAGTTATGCCGCTGCCTGTATTGTTAATGGCATTGAAAATTGTAAATCTTTGCTTGGCTTGTCAAGCAAGCTAATGCAGCATTGCTTGCTTATTTAGATGTGTATAATGAATTATGTTAATCACAATTATCTATTTATAGGAATTTAAGATCCTGATGCATCTAGATTTGGTTGGTATGCCTACAAGTGGGGCCACTGTTCAGTGATCCAAACCATTGATCTGATGGGAACAATGGTTGGATGGGGGAGTGCCTAAGAAATCTCTCAGATTGGAAAATCCTAACTCCAACATCATTGGCCTATAAACTGACGGTTAAGAAAGATGCAGCAACTGCCTGGAGAAAATTCCACAGATCAGAGGCTAGGATTTTCCACTCCGAAAGATTCCTGTAATATCCCCCATCCCCTAGTACCCACTTGATCAATGGTCTGGGTCATTATACCATGGGCCCCACCAGCATGGGCTAGGGGTCATGATGCTATTCATCTCCTCATTAGTGCTGTCCAAATTCTACGATTTACGATATATGATTTTAGTCGAATCTTAAGCAAAATGATTTGAATCCCAACCTTGAATCCCTTTTTATATGAATCCTATGATTCTATGATTTGAATCCTACGATTTATGATTCAAATTATACTTGTTCTCTTCTATTTTAAGCTTTAATTGCCTTTCATTTTATGTTTTTTTAAATTGGTGGAGGATTTAAGAATCATTTAGAAAAGGTAAATTATTTTATTTGTTCTTTATAAGAGATTAAATAATATATATTCTCTTCAACATTAAATCATGTACCTTTTTTTTTTTTTTTTTTTGTGTGTGTGTGATTTCTTAGTTCTTAACTAGTTGGAACACCAAATTGATGTATGACTTGTAATGTTTTTATGGATGGTTACAATGATGCTAACTTGTATGTATTATGGAATGATGTTTAGAAATCAAAATATCTTTTTTCGTTGGTCTACAGTATCAAAGGCCACTTTTCCACTGCGATTCTACATTCAAGAATGGTAACAAGAACATAAATTATTAAAGGACCCTTGTGTGTTTTTCCAAGGGAAATTTCCTGCAAGACAGAAATAAAGGAATAAGAATCCTTTAACTCTATCATGACATTGTATTACTTGGTGCACATTGATGGTAAAAGGAAGATTGGTGAGTTCTAAAAAAATTTCTGATTTATTTATATTTTTCATATATTTTTTTTTTCAAAATTTTAAGGAAATTGTAAAAATCTTACAATTTACAATACAATTTGTGATTCGATACGATTCAACCCCTACTATGATTTGTGTAACAATAACGATTTTGACAACATTGCTCGTCATGCATCGGCATGCTTTAATTCTCATTTGTTCAATGATGTGGATGCTTATTTAAGCAAACTTCAAGAGATAATAATCTTATATTAATTTTCTCACTGATAGGGACTATTGTCCTTGATTTTGCTTTCTGACAAATATCAACAATCATTCCTTTTTGTCTGTCAGTTGGGGTTAAAATGTTGTTGTTCATCTCTCTTCTATAATTTTGATCATTTGAATCTCTTTTGTTAGGGTTTTGGGAATACCAAAGACCCACTTTCAGTTCAGAAGCTTGTGGTGGAAATGAAATCATCACTTTATCTGTTTATTGATCGAATTGCGTATACTGCGATGATTGACGCATTGCTAAATTGCAGCTTAACTAGAGGTATGTTAACTTTGCAGGTCATCTGTGCTCATGAAATTCTCACACTTCTACTGACGTGGTTTCAATTCTTATTCAAATAATATATATGTATGTGTGATACAGTCAATTGTCAGTTGTCACCATTGAATCTGATTCAATCATTAGTTTTCTCATCTTCTTGTCATGGTAGTAAGTGTTGTTCTCTTTTGGAGCTTCAAATGAGCCTCCAACATTCCCACATCCACCATCTGTCGAACATTTCAAATTGAACTTTAACCAATCTTCGTGGGGTTTTATCCCATTCTCATCATCTGTCATATTAGTAGGAGATCCAATCCATTCATCAGATTTGTGGATGCTCTTGTGAGTCTTGCCCAAGAATCAGGTCGGTCCAATCGTCAGGTGGGCCAAAGTTTATAAAGCAAAATCAGGGATACAAAAGAACCTGGATGATGTTTTCTCAACCGTCCAACTGTTCCTGACATTAGGGCCCACCTGCTGAATGGACCAGATTTATTTTTTGGAGAGAGCATCTCCATGGTCAGACCCACCTTCTGATGGCTATCAACTATAAGAGAAGTTTTAAGCCGTTGAGTCTGGTGTTGAGCTTTTCAAGTGTAGATGTACATGCAGACAGACATTCATGTGCAATTATGTATGCTAGCATACATGCATTTGTGTACAGATGATTATTTAGTTCTATGTATAGTTGGTAGAAGGGTGAAATATGATGAGTCATGCAATTGTACCTTTTTTCTAAGTCAAATCAAATGGCTTCCTCCACTTGAGGTAACTTTCCATATATTTATTCTTTTAGAAAAGAAACCCACCTTTTTAATACAAATAGTTACGCTGTTAGAAATCAGTAAATTAAAGTTCTCTCTAGTACCGCATTTTGTAAATGGAACTTCAATTGACCTCTTCAATATGGCATTGAAGAAAAAAAAAAAAAGCATCTTCAATAATCACGGTGAATGAGAGCTACAATATCTGTCAAGATGGTGGATAAGATGAGCTAATACAAAGATGGAATGTATCTATAGCTAGAGAATCTGCTATGTCATCAGGCCCTCGTGGAATGAAAGAATGGAGAGATGTGAAGGGGAAGCTGTAGCCTTGATTTCATCAAAGCGAAAGTAAACTTCTATGGTTCGCGTGCTTCCTGATAAGAAGATGTAGTTATCTTTATCTAATTTGTCTATAGAAAGAAGAAAACAACCTATGCATCCATGCAATTTATAAAATATTGGACGAAAACCTGTGTCTTTTTTGGATTATTTTGTGCTAATGTGTTATCTTGGTAGAGAATTCATGTTAATGAAACCCAATGCATGTATCTCCAATGAAAGCCTCCCTCAGATCTATTTAAACTCTGAAAGTCAAGATATCAATTGGTGTTGGCTGCTAAACTTTTCCTTTCGTAATTTTCTTTTCTCTTTTTGTTTTCTTTATGTATTATTTATCTTCTCTAGGCGCCCTTTGTGTATTTGGGGAGATAATAAAGAGGACTGGAGAAAATCAGAACCTTCGGCCAAAGCCCCACCTATATCTTTCTATGATGCGGACTTTTGCTGCCGAAGGAGATTATGATCTGGTCAAGAGGCTGCATGTTCGCATGTGGCTAGATTCTGTTGGAGCCATCTCGGCTGAAGTTCAAGTAGAAGCTGATGAACTTATCATGGAAGCAGCCATAAATAATGGGCAGGTAGTAGTCTTTCGAATGGTCGCTCTACTTACCTCGTTATTACATTCCACCCTCATGCCTATGTACGACGTCTATGCATGTATGTTGTATTATTGCATTATGCAACTGATATTCAGACACGCACACACAATCATTTTGTGTGTGTGTGTGTGTGTTATATTAATGTTTTGTATGTTGCATATGCATTAAATGCTCATATAGAAGCGAGCACATCCTTTGGCTTCATATGTTTTACATAACAATAAGACCAACATAGCTTTTGATTCACATTCCCTTGGTACCTTGGTTTGGTTTTATTGCTTCAGCAGATCAGTACAGCCAGACAGATACTTTCAGGCATCATTAGAAGGCATAAAGGAATATCTTGGACCAGTAGAGGAGGCATGGTATGTAACTAATTTTCTACTTCCCTCTCCTCTAGCTACTGTAATAAATGGAATGATAGTGAATACATTAGAAGTTTATATGTTTTAGTACTTACTGCTTACTAGAATGATAATTACCCCATATGTCAGAACATGCAGTGGCTTGATGCGCCATTCTGTGCAAGTGGGCCCATGATTCACTGATACAGGCTGTTAATCTGATGTCCCCCACTGTGGATGATGGATGCCCCAAAATCTGTCAGGTTGGAAGATCCCACCTCTCAATCAGATGCCATGAACAGATGGTTAAAAAAATACCAATATTCTAGCAATAATCTCTCTCTCTCTCTCTCAAAGAAGAAGAAGAAGAAGAAAAGAAAGAAACAAGAGGGGATTCTTCTAATCTGAAAGACTTTTGTGGCTCTCTCTCTCTCTCAAAGAAGAAGAAGAAGAAGAAAAGAAAGAAACAAGAGGGGATTCTTCTAATCTGAAAGACTTTTGTGGCTTCCTCTGTCGACAGTGGGATTCATCAGATCAATGGTATGGATCCATTAATGCAGGGGCATTTTCACACCGAGCTCGAGTGGGGTCGCCCGTGGGATGCAAGGGGACACTCGGGGTGGGTGGGGCCCATAGGGGAGGTCTCGTGTTCGAGACTCCTCATCGGGGGTGAGTAATGCGCATTTCACACTGGGCTCGAGTGGGGTAGCCCGTGGGATGCGGGGCCACACTTGGGGTGGGCGGCCCATATGATTTGAGGCCCACGAGGGGGGTTTAGCCGTGGTCCTAACCCATGAGATGTGGGGCCTGGGCTATGAGATGAAGGGATTAATTCACCATACTCTAACAGTTCGAGCTTTTAGAGCAAGTGGTTAATTGTCCTGCATCAAATTGTTATTAGAGCGCGAGGTCTCGTGTTCGAGACTCCTCACCAGGGGTGATTAATGGAGGGGCATTTTCACATTGGGCTCGAGTGGGGTTGCCTGTGGGATGCAGGGGCACACTTGGGGTGGGCGGGGCTCACGAGGGAGGTCTCGTGTTCGAGACTTCTCACCGGGGGTGATTAATGCACATTTCACATCGGGCTTGAGTAGGGTAGCCCGTGGGATGCGGGGACACACTCGGGGTGGGTGACCCATGTGATTTGGGGCCCACGAGGGGGGTTCGGCCGAGGTCCTAACCCATGAGATGTGGGGCCTGGTCTATGAGATAAATGGATTAATTTGCCGTACTCTAATAGTTCGAGCTTTTACAGCAAGTGGTTAATTGTCCTGCATCATCCATGGTTCCCACTTCTACAGTCTGGCACATCGGGACAGTACACGCACACACACACACTCACTCTCTCTCTCTCTCTCTCTCTCAAGGAAGAAGAAGAAGAAGAAGAAAAGAATAAAGAACAAAATGAGGGTGGAGGGGATTCTTCCAATCTGAAAGACTTTTGGGGCACCTCCATCAATGGTGGAACCCATCAGATGCATGGCATGGATACCCATGGTTCCCACTTGTACAGTGTCATATCAGCATGCTACATGTATTCTAAGCATCAGGACCTTAAAATCTCTAGATTTAAATTTTTTTTGAGTTATAGTGCTTCTAATTGTCTGAGAACCTACAATTTGTTACATCATATGACTGATAAGTCACTGATCTCCACAGCCTGGTTCAGGACGATAAAATGGGAGTACATATTGAATCCTCTGTTAGGAACATGGCACCTACAAAAATTAGATAGTGGAATTATCTGCATCCCGATACAGATTCTTGATTTTTAGAGAAGTAACACAGGCAACTTTAGATTGTAACATATTTTTGTTTGTATTTGTCATCGGGCTGTAGGTTGCTGTGCGTGTAGAGGCTTTGTCTGGGTTCACCAGTTCTATTTTTAGTCCTTACATCCTTCCTCAGGTATTTCATCTCTCTCTCTCTCTCTCTCTCTCTCTCTCTGTGCAGAAGTTTCTTACACCTTTCCAATTTAGGTGTCATTGGATGATCCAATTGAGAAATATATGACACCATTTCAAGAAGCCAATCCGTTGCTAGCTAGCTTGGAGTTGAAGGAAGTTGTGATGCGTTTCTTTAGGGATGCTGTTGTGCCTGTTGTGGATGATTGGGGTAGCTGTGTTGGGTTAATACACCGTGAAGATTGCAATCAGGTACTCTTTATATTCTAGGATCCAACCATGCACTAAGGGTACTCAAAAAGGAATTTCCGCAAAAAGCTGCGCACTGGATGCAATCCTCCCGAAATTGCAATTGGATTCAGATGGTTCTATTTGGAATCCACTTGTGAGTTGGGGTTGGAAAAAACCGGCAAACAAAGTCCTAGTAATGTGGTTCTCGTTTCCCACTCTGACACAAATGCAAGATTTTTGTTCTCCATTGAAAAGAAGAATAAATCAATTTGGGCGATCTTCCAAACAGGCCTTTAATTGATGCTCTGTTGTCATTCTGAAGAATTGTATGAAACATTCTCAAGTTGTTTAAATTGCTGCATTGCTGTTCATCTATCCTTCCCCCCCCTCCCCCCTTAAAAGCTCATATTTATATTTTAAAAGCAGGTAGGCAGGAAATGTGAGGAAAACAGGCTCATTAGTTTATGGTAGAAAAACCTGGGTCACGAAAATGCTTGATGGCGGGTTTGGAATCTATTCACAAGAAGTAAGATTTATGCTTGGAAACCAAGTATTAAAATATGGTTACGTTACCTAACAGTAATGGCACTGCCCGTTACATGATACAGGGCCACAACACCCGTTTTGAAAAAGAAAAGAAAAGAAAAGGCCAATACAGAGCCATAGCAGACCGATTAGGCCCGGTAATGGGCTGATACGGGGCTGTTAACAATTTTTCCCTTAAAATAAATTTTGACTGTTATGGCGCCGCTATGACCTGTATTGTGATGGCTGTGTACGGCCACCATTATCATTATTGAATACCTTTATGGGAACTCAACAAACACGTGATAATATAGATTTGGTCAGGCTGATATAAAGAAGCTAGAGACTAGAAGCAATCTATATTGTATTGAAGAAATATAAGATTTAACTCGGAAACCACTAATTTTACGACACATCTACAACACTAGAGTCATCAAGGATCAAACTTGGAAAGGGTGTTTATCTAACAAGAAACCATCGGAAAAAAAGAATCATGTGCTATGTGATAGGTGACAATTAGGAAACATAAACCTATCTTATAAAATCTGAGTTTTTGTCTCCTTTCAAAAAAAGAAGAAGCTTCAAACCGTAGTTCAAAACCCAAAAACTTGACCCAACTTTATCTCCAGCTGGGTTGGGTCAACTCGAATACTCGGATGAGTCTTCGCTTGTAGATATTTTTATTACATTGATAATTATTATAATAGCAGTAAAAATCTAAAATGCTTACTGAAAGAATATATAAAACTGCTGAAACGAGTACATCTCAAGCTTGTGTTGCGCTGGTTAGATGCATCTCCCTAACCGTCTTGGGTTCAAGATTTCACCCATTGTCCTTTTTCTTTTTCCTTGAAAAGAACAGTGTGGTGAGTAACTCGGTTTGAGTATTTTTGAGTTGCATTCAATGTTTTCTGTATCAATGGATTATCGTACCCTTGGTATACAAAAGCATATTGGTTATCACATTGGAAATATTGGATGTATAATGTTTTGGTGTTTTTGGGAAACATCGAGAAATTGGTGGATTTTTTCATTGAAACTAAGTCTTTATAAGTTGCGTCCAATGTTATTTGTATCAATATTGATGGATTATAGCCTCTTGGTATATAATGCTTTGTTATTTTTGGGAAACATTAGGAAATTTGTTGATTTTTTCAAAGAAACTTAGGAATGTTAAAAAAGGCAACGCTACACTTCTTATGTGCACATAAGCTTCTTATGTGCTGTTTGACAAAGTGATGCAACTATATTCAAAATCAATTCATTTCATTTATGAATCTAAGAAATGGATTAGAAGTGGAAGATTTGACAAAAATGGGATTTCGTAATTTTTTTCCCCAAAAACCCAACACTTACTGTCAATAGCCATGTATTGATGATACCTCATCCATACATTATGATACATTGCGATAATATCATCGATATTAAAAGTCCCACAACTTCCTGCTAGTTTCGTATTGCTGAGGTGCGATATCAATAATATTGACCAATATTTTTCATATTGCAAACATTGACGTGTCTAGTGGACCAGGTCTCGCTAAGGATCAAGTTTCTTAGTTACCTGGCACGAAATCTCGTTGGGTTGTGTCAACTCGGCTTAGTTTCCTCCAATATGGTCATTTTTTCTGCATGAAATTGAATTATTGTGATACAGTTCAACCGAGCCTTGGTATGCATCCTTAATTTCTGTATAGTGACAAGATTCATGTTGTCTTTTTCAGCTGGATGCACCTCTTTCGCAAGTGACGCGGGGTCCACCACCATGCATTACAACCTCAACATCCACCTGTCGAGTCATCGAACTGCTCCTTGAGAAGAGATACAAAATGATTGTGATTGTAAAATCTAGCAATGACTATGAAACTAGTTACAGCTCGAGTTCAAAACCTGTCGGGGTGTTCACATTGGAGCAATTGTTTAAACTTGCTATTCCTGTATCAAAGGCTGATGAATCTTTGGATAGAACTTTCATGTAATTGCTATGTAAATATGTAATTTTCTATTGAGTTTTCTGATATGGCAGTGTATGGAAGATGATATTTGCTTTTGCACATCCAAGATCCACGCCATTCATCAGGTGGGACCCACAATGAATCTGGTGGGGTCCAAAAATCCGGCTGCTCTACTCATTAGGTGGTCACATGTGGATGAAACACATGATCTTTTGCTTTGATACCATGTGAAACAACCACTTAATCTAAAAGCCGTTAGAGGATGGTGTATCAATGTCATTAACGGTCCGGATTACTCAGAGGTTTATGACCTTAACGGTTTGGATTACTTACCAATGGCTCCACTTGAAAAGCCTGGCCTGGCTTTGGGCTGGGCTTCGGCATGGATCGTTTAAGCCCGACATGACATAATCCGACTTCATGTGTATTTGTGTTCTCTTCTACACGTGTCATTCCAACCATTGGTTAGCTAACACGTGCTTATTGCAAGTGGATCCTTTTTTTAAAAAAATAAAATTATAAATATATATTTCTTTGTTCATGTGCGGCCCACATGATCAAGGGATGGATTGGGACCGTTCATTACAATGGCCTGCTGGCCCAACCCTAGCCCATCTAGGCCCGCTTGTCCAACGCTGGCCTAGCACAGCAGGCCCAGGCCTCCTGATTCACTCAATTGATCAAGTGGGCCACATTTAAAATTCTGATTTAACAGGCCCGAGCCTGCCCATTGACATCCGCATCCATTAGGTGGGTGGGATCCCAGACCGTGGGCCCCACTGTGATGTATGTGCCTTATATCCACGCCGTCCATATGTTTTGAAAACTCATTTTAGGTCATGATAAAAAAAGTGAAGCAGATACAAATCTCAGGTGGACCATGATACAGGAAAAAGTGGTAATCGAACATTAAAAACTTCTCGTGGGCCACAAAAGTTTCGTATCAATCTGATATTTGTGTAGTCTCTTCATGGAGGCTTTGTGACCTTATCAACAGGTTGGATGGAAAATCAACATTCCAGTGGACCCATGAATTTTTTAACGGTGGAGATTCAATCACAATTATTTCCTGTGGTAAGGTCTACCCGAGATTTGTATCTGATTCATTTTTTAAGATCATGTCCTAAAATGAGCTTTCAAAATGGATGGACGGTATGGATGTAAGGTAATACATCACGGTGGGCTCCACATTTAGGGATCCACCCAAACCACGTCCCCCGACCACAAACCCGGCCCATTGCGACCTTACCTCAAACGGTCGGATGGATAGGACGCGTTTGAGGTTTGACTAGTGACCTCAACACTAGCGGGTATCAAAGCTACTTGGCCCCACCATGATTTATATATTTTATCCAAGCCGTCCATCCATTTTTACAGCTCATTTTAGTGCAAGAGCCCAAAAATAATATGAAACTAAATCTAAGATAGACCACACTAAAGGAAAACGGTTTTGATTGAAAGTCCACTATTAAAAACTTTCTAGGGCCCACTGTAATGTTTATTTGGCATCCAAACAGTTGATAAGGTCACACAGACCTGATGAAGGGAAAATACAAATATCAGCTTATCCAAAACTAATGTGGTCGAGAAAGTTTTCAACAATAAGCATTCAATCCACACTATTTCCTATGGAGTGGTCCACCTCAAAGTTGGATCTACCTCATTTTTGGGATCATGGCCTAAAATGAGCTGGAAAAATGTATGGACGGAGTGGATAAAACATATACATCTTGGTGGGGTCCACAAGCTTTGACACCAACTAGGTGGGTGGTATTGGGGTCCTTTCATTAGCCAAACCGCATTCGGATATTGCAAACGGACGTGTCCGTTTTTTGTCTTCTCCGATTCCTCTTCGCGCGAATCTCCAAAGCTTTCCTCGTGGGGTTTTTCCTCCGTCCTTCTCTAAAACCCTAATCTGCTGCTAGAAGAAGCTCGGAATCTAACAAACCACACATATCTCCATTCCATCGATCAGTTTGATCGGACGTCCATGGCGTTCCGATCTCGGGAGCTGTTAAACAAGATCATCCGCAAGATGGGCCCCGACTCCATGGCCCCAGGCGTGAAAGAATCGCTGAAGAAGGATCTCCCAAACAGCAAGATCGTAATGGGAAGGGCCAAACGCGGAATCTACGCTGGAAAACACATCCAGTTCGGGAATAAAGTCAGCGAAGATGGCGGCAACAAGTACTCTCTCTCTCTCTCTCAATCGATTTTTCAATTGATCTACGCCGCGTTTGGATGCACGACTAAATTTGAATTTGCATATAAAAAGGAAATGGCACTGTTAGATGGGGCCCACTTGTGGAGATGGTCGGGAAGATCGGAACCATTCATTATCTTGTTTATGTCATGGATGGGACGGAAGATGATTCTTGACCATTGATCTGTAGACTTGAATACGAATCGTCTGAAGTTTTGTTTTCAATGGTCAGATTTCAACTCGGATTATCTGTTCAGCTTCTGCTTTTGGGTTTGTGATCCATTCAGTTGGAGGGTTCCTATTGTATGACTATCTCTACATGTGGGTCCATGGGCCAATCCATGCTGACAAGAACTGATGATGTTTTATAGTTTTCAAGTAGCCGTCATATTGCAGCTGCATTTTAAGATAAGATCATTGCAATTTGACCCAATTCTTGCAGCATGAATTCTAAGAAAGGAATTGCAATTTGGTCATTTCCACTTCATTGGAATAGTAAATTGCGATTCCATTCGATGGTGCATCTGAACTCCCCTCTTGTGGTTTTCTTTTTCATGCCATTTGTATGGTGAAATTATTGGGACAATTCACATGGAAACTGAATCCTGATCGATTGTGATTTTATTCAAGACAAAAGGTTGTATTCCTTTTTTTTTTTGGAACAGTAAGAAAAAAAGATTGTATTCCTCCCCAGGAAATGGTATGCATGAAAACACATATGCATGTGGCAGGTGCCCTCAATAAAAGAATTAAATATTAATAATTATTACAAAAAGATTTGCAAGATTTTCAGTAGTCCCTAAGGGGGCATGTGGATTGTAAGTTACTTAAGATAAGGTACTTATGCTTTAAGTAGCTTATCTTGATTTCTGCTTATTAAATTGAATTGATTAAGTAACTTTAAATAAAAAGCTACTAATAATTGATCATAAACCAAACTTCCTTATCTCATATAAGTTACTTATCTACTGCTGTAAGTAGAAAAAAGTAATTTTTTTAGTGGTATCCAAACGGGCCCTAAAGGATCATAGCAGATCGATCAGAACCACTTTAGTGTGCGAGTTGGGGGGTGTGTATTCTTGAAGAGAGAAATGGCTGATCTCAGAGGATGCATGCTTTAAGACGCTGGTGATTATAAGATTATTTTTTTTTTTTTTTCTTGGTTTTCCATGAGCACTGGTAAATGGGGTTTTCAGGTTATTTTCTCTCAAAATGCCAACCAGCTCAAATGGCTATCTTTATAATCATGCATGCGCAGATTAATCTGCAACTAGTCAGGAGAAATGTCCCCTTTTCTATCAGCGTTTTTCTTTCAGTGGGCTGAGAAGCTAAAGGTGAAATTAGAAATGTTGGGATTTTATTGACTTGTTGAAAGAGGCCATTAGCCACTTTGCACATGTGCAATCACACATGCTAACAGTCATCCTCTTCAACATTACATATTTCACTTGGATTATGGGTTACTTTGGTAAGTGCTAAGAGAACAGGCATGCAGTTTGCTACTTCCTTCGATACATGGTATGCAAGGGGTAGGATGATGTGGGTAGCTTTGGTTCAATTTAGTTTTATATACAAATGGAAACTGTGGTTTATATATGAAATGATAAATGTTATTATAATAGTTCCTGCATGCATAGTATTGTATTGTATCATATGTATGCCTTGCATAAAATAAAGTACAAATCTCTGCATTTTAAACATAATTACAAGTCTACAAGATAAATTTTTTTACTTCAATATATATATATATATATATATATATATATATATATATATATATATATATATGAGAAATGGTACTATAAGGTCGACCTCATTGGAACTTCCCATGAGGTCGAGCTGTGTGGGCTCCTCCATGATGTGTGTCGAACATCAACTATAAGGTTGACCTCATTGGAACTACCCATGAGGTCGAGCTGTTTGGGCTCCTCCATGATGTGTGTCGAGCATCAACTATAAGGTTGACCTCATTGGAACTACCCATGAGGTCGAGCTGTGTGGGCTCCTCCATGATGTGTGTCGAACATCAACACCGTGCATTTGATGGGTCCCCTTTAGGTTATGGGATATACCAAAAATCAGTTGTGTATGGAACTCAGGTGGGCCATACCATCTAAAACCATGCGAAAACATGCCTAAAACATATAAAAGTACTTGGCGGGGCTCACCTGAGTTTTGGATGTGACTGAAACTTGGTTTGACCCCTCATCCAAGTGGGACACACAATAGATGGTCTGGATTTGTGAACCACATCTTGGTGGGCCCAATAAATGATTATGAATGTTGTAATGGGAGGGTAACCCCTCTCAACTATTGTATGTGGTGTGGCCCACCCAAGTCATGGATTGACTTGATTTTTAATCCTATGGCCCACCATGGAATGCTGCATCTGACTAATGGGGTAGATGTTCAACACACATCACAGTGGGGCCCACACAGCCACACAGACTGTAATTTGGATTTTGCAATTCAATGGAAAACTTAGGGGGTTGGCAATTTAGGTAACATTGATTACTAGAGTGTCAAAATCCATTATGGGGATGCTTATCCCCAAGTTCTCCCATATTTTAAGAGGTATGTCTAGCATAAAACACCTTGGTTTTGTGAATTCCCATTCTGAATGGCTCGAACTCCTTACTCTGTGTGTGTGTGAGAGAGAGAGAGAGAGAGAGAGAGAGAGAGAGAGAGAGAGAGAGAACTTCCCATGAGGTTGAGTTGTGTGGGCCCCACCATGATGTTTGTCGAACATCAACCCCATCAATCAGATGCACCATTTCATGGTGTGCCACGGGGTTAAAAATCAAGTCAATCCATGACTTGGGTGGGCCACACCACATACGACAGTGGAGAGGGGTTATCCTCCCATTAAAACATTCATAATCATTTATTGGGCCCACTGAGATGTGATTCACAAATCCTGCTCATTCATTGTGTGTCCCACTTAAATGAGGGGTTAGACCAAGTTTCAGCTACATCCGAAACTCAGGGGAGCCCTACCAAATGATTTTATATATTTGAGACATGTCTTCACATAATTTTAAATGGTATGGCCCACCCGAGTTCCCTATACGGCTGATTTTAGGGATGTCCCATAATCTAAAGTGGACCCATCAAATGCATAGTGTTGATGTCCGACGCACATTATGGTGGGGCCCACACAGCTCGACCTAATGGGAAGTTCTCATGAGGTCGACTGCATAGAACCGTTTCCCTATATATATATATATATATATATATATATATATATATATATATATATAGTGTATTTAAGTGTCAAAAACCCCGAATTCTCCCATATTTTAAGAGGTACGTCTAGCATAAACACCTTGCTTTCATGAATTCCCGTTGAACTCCTTAATGTAGGGGGTGCCTTTTTTTTTTTTTTTTTTTTTTTTTTTCTTCCCCCTTTTTTTTATTGAAATTTATAGGGAGTGTATTTAAGTGTCCAAAAAAAAAGGTGTTAATCTTTTATGGGGAAGCTTATGGCTGACCTTCCACATATTCTAAGAGGTACAACAAGTATAAAAATGCCACCATTTCATGAACTTCTGTTTTGAATGATTAGGACTCCATAGTATAGGGCATGCATTTAAGTATCCGAAAAAAACCACCAAAGTGTTGATACCTTTTATGGGGATGCTTATAGCTGAACTCTCTCATATTTTAAGAGGTAGAACAAATCATAAAACGTCTAGGTGTTACAATCCCAATGGTTTGAAGAGCTTAGCTTGATGTCTTCCATTAGTCTTGGGGCTTTTGGCATACCGGTTATGTCTTAACAATTGGTATCAAAGCCAACACACCACATCTTATGTTTTGAGTCATGTAAGGGGCGACTTGTGGAAAGGGCACTCTAGATCAGAGTGAAAGCTGCCATGATGTGGAAGGGGCTACCTATACAACCATAGTGCAGACACCATGCTATCTTAGGGTGAGAAGGGCTACCTAGATAATCATAGTGCAGCTGCGAAGCCCTCTCCATGTGGACAAGACCTAGTGGAAAGGGTCCTTTGGAATGGAGGCCAAAGTGAGTGGCTGCCATAGAGTGGGTTGCCACCATGTGGTGGAATGTTATGATTCCTTTGGAAGGGGCTACCTATACAACCATAGTGCAGACACCATGCTATCTTAGGGTGAGAAGGGCTACCTAGATAATCATAGTGCAGCTGCGAAGCCCTCTCCATGTGGACAAGACCTAGTGGAAAGGGTCCTTTGGAATAGAGGCCAAAGTGAGTGGCTGCCGTAGAGTGGGTTGCCACCACGTGGTGGAATGTTATGATTCCAATGGTTTGAAGAGCCTAGCTTGATGCATTCCACCACCCCTAGGGCTTTTGGCATACTGGTTAGGTTCTTAACGCTTGGCTTCATGAACTTCTATTTTGAATGCGTACACTCCACATTATCAGGAATGTATTTAAGTATCTGGGAAAAACAGATCTCCTAGTTGCAACCTGGGAGCTGGTGATTTCAAGATTTGAGGAAGCTTGATTATTGGTAGAGAGTGTACCTATCTTTTTGGGGCTGCATTGCTCTAATCAGATAAACGCTTTCCAATTTCCAATCTCCAGACTCGCTAACTCTTGATACTGAAAATTTTAGTTAAGGCAATGGATAAATTGGAGAGAATTTAAAGAGTATTCCTTTGGAAATGGCATCATAGGCTCCATTGCTGAGCTTATGGAAGGATTGAGTAATGGAAGCCTCGTGGTAGAGCTCCTTGATAGATGCTCCCCACAGCATTATGTGGGAATTTAGAAAGAGAAACAAAAGAAATTTTGAAGGTAAGGAGTCTTCCTTGTCCTCTTTGGTTGCCAAGATCAAACTCTCCCTAGCCTTTTGAATCTTCCTTTTAGAGCTTATCAAAAAATGGAAAAGGGTTATTGTCTTATTGATGATTAGAATCCTCCTTTTAGAGCTTATCAAAAAATGGAAAGGGGTTATCGTCTTATTGATGATTACCAGCAGATTCCAAAACTCTTTTTATGTTGGTTTCTCCCTCTTTTGAGCTGGTTGAAGCTTAATTTTGATGGGAGCTTGTTGGGTTATGCTTGAACTCCAATATAGAGGTACTTTTGGTGATCAAAACAGGAATCAAGCTTCTTTCTGGTCGTCTTGGAGGGCCTCTCATTGTTGAAGGAGATCCTCCTCGGCTGTTGTGTGGGCATCGGGAAGGTAGACCCACCTACGAAGTTGGCCTTCATTTCAGATGATATTAAGATGCAATCGTTCTGTATTAGTTTTAGTCATATCCCAAGAGAATCTAATTGTATGTCCATCTTCTCAAAGCAAGGAGTCGATAGATCAAACCTATGTATAGGGACTCTTAGACATTGCCTTGACAGATTTTGTTTTCCTCTTTGTTTGTTCTCGTCAAATAAATATTTACAAGAAAACAGAGGTCTGTTTCTCTACCCAAATCTGTCAAGTTGCGATAGAGAATATATACAATCATTACGACTGCTGCATGGTTTTAAGACTCGACGACCTGGACTGACTCATCAAGTAGGCCAAGTCACCCTGTAAACCCTAAACTCTCTCTCCAATTCTGTAATCTGATTGATGGTGTTGAACTGGATTGGGCCCAAACAAGTTTGAGTCAACTCAAATGAGTCACATGGGACTCGTCCAAGTCTTAAGACCTTGGAGTACTGGGTGCCATTTGAGTTCTAGTGGGGTGATTATACACTTATCAAGAAAAACAGTGAAACACTATTGACCCTGGTTTTAGGCAATCCAGCTCATTTTTGTGACTGCTTCTTGATGCGGACACAAGCGCATTCAAGGTGTACCAACGAAGAAAGCGCCAACCACAAGTGCCGTCCTTGTGGATAGACAACTATTGAGGAGCTGAAGACCTTTCACATGTGATTGGACATATAGAAGACCCCACTTAGGGAAGACACATATGAAGGAAGATTAGAGAAGGAAGACCGGGAGCCCGAACTTTTCCGTACTTATGTTATTTGCGTGTTTTTGCTTAGTTTAGGGTATTTTAGTAATTATATGTCTTTATTTGCTTATTTTAGGGGTATTTTAGTAATTTTATGTCTTTATTTGCTTATTTAAGTGGGCTGAAGCCCTAAACACGAATTTTAACTATTGATTAATGAAAAGTAAGCCCTTTGGTTGCCTCCTTCCTCTCTTCTCTCTAACGGTGCTTCTTCTCTTCCCTTGATCTTCTTCTTCTAATTTCTTCTTATGCCCCTCCAACTTCTTCAAGGTAATTATTTTCTTCTTTATATTTTTCAGTTTTGGCTAATCATTTTTCGATCAAAATCTTGAGAACCGATTGAAACCCTAAACTCCTAAAATTCTCAAATCCCTAATCCGAGAAACTTCTTGGTTCTTCGGACTAGTGATCTTCATTGATCGATTGGGTGTGACCATGCAAGATTGGGAGGTCTCATCCCTCGCTGGATCCAACCTAAGTATTAATTGAATCTCATACTCCACGGTTGTGATGATGGCCCGCTCCATTGCATGTTTCCTTTATGATTTTCTCAGTTATGATGATTACTGCTAGAATTTTAGATCATTTATTCCTTTTATTTCCGCTGTTTAATTATGTTCATGAGCATGCATCATAATTAGGGCCGTCCTGCGTCAAATTTGGTATCAGAGACTAGGCTTGCATGGTTTTTGTCTAGATCGAGTTATCAAATTAGGGTTTTGATTTTTAGGTTTAATTTAGGAAAGTTTCAGATTTAGAAAGTTTTCAATTTTAGAAACTTTTCAATTTTAGAAAGTTCCTAATCTGAAAAATTTCCAGATTTGAGTTGTTTCCTGTTTCAACTTAATTGTGACAGTTCATAGTAGTTTTGCATTCATCTTAAAAGTCATAACACCTGGTAGTCTAGTTGGGTAGAGTTTGGTTCAAGTCTTCATTGTATGCTCACGAGAAGTGGTAGAGGTTTCGGACTTCAACCTACTATGAATAACGAGCAATTATCTGAGCAACTTGCTCAATTGATACAAAAGATAACCGCCCTAGAAGTGGGTCAAAAGCTTGAATTTGCCCGCCTTGAGAACCAAATTACCACTATCATGACTAAGGTCGAGCAACTAGAGGCGTCCCAAAAAGAAACCCTCGCTGTAGGGGATGATGCGTACTCCCAAGTGAGAGGAATCATTGAAGAACGCGCTGCCACACGTGGTGGTCGTGAGAATAGATATCGTGGTAACGGTTGTGGTGTGGTGTGAGAGGCACGAGCCACATGCGATCATTAAGACCGCTATGATCCAGATGAGCGTGCGATGAAGAGTGTGAGAGTTGAGGCCCCGAGTTTTGATGGACGCTTAGATCCCAAGGCATTTCTTGACTGGGTTGCTGACATGGACCACTACTTTGAGTGGTATGACATGTCGGAAAACCGTCAAATGCGGTTTGCTAAGATGAAGCTTGTGGGTCAAGCCAAGCTCTTCTGGACCAACACCGAGCGTAGGATAGAGAGAGTTGGTATGGCCCCTATCACACATTGGTATGAGATGAAAGAGAAGTTGAAGGAGAAGTACCTTCCTCTCTCATACCGTCAGAAGCTCCTTGACCAATGAGATTCCTTACGCCAAGGGTCAATGTCTGCCACTGACTACATCGCTAAATTTGAAGAATATGTGATGCGATGTGATATCCAAGAAGACCCTCTAGTAACGATCTCGCGTTTTAAGACGGGCCTTCGTGCGGATCTTCAGTGCGAGCTTATGACTCGTCCTTTAACGGACTTGGATGAAGCATATCAAGTCGTGCAGGAGTTAGAGCAATATCTGAAGGCTCCTGTCGTTCGTCGTTTTGAGTCCCGAGATTCCAGTGCTAGATCTAGTTTTCAGGGAACTAGACCTAATATCGGTAGTCAACCTAGGGCACAGGCGACCATCCCGCCTAAGCCTATGGAGGACAAGGACAAAGGGGTTCTTGGTGCCGGTCCTAGTAACATGAGCCAAGTGAGGTGCTATGAGTGTGGCAATCTTGGCCACATGTCTAATCAGTTTCCTACGAAGAACCGTGGGAGAGCCTTAGTTATAGGCGAGTCCCACGAGGGTGGAGATGACCATGGTGATTATGAAGTTGAAGAGTATCATCCTGAAGGAGGACTTACTGATGAAGAAGAAGTGGATGGAGAAGCAACGCTTGCAGTAGTCAGACGTGTGCTAGCTCAGTCTAGAAGTAGTGCTGACTGGCGTCGAAGTACTATCTTCTACACTATTGCCAAGTGTGGTGAAAAGAATTGTAAGGTGATAATGGACAGTGGAAGTTGTCGGAATGTGATTTCCACTAGCACCTTAGATCGCTTAAAACTAAAATCCACACCTCATCCAGATCCGTATAAAGTTTCTTGGGTTGACAAGACATCCCTACTTGTCACCCAGCAATGTCTAGTCCCCATCGAGTTTGGGTCATACAAAGAGTCCCTGTGGTGTGATGTTTTACCTATGGATGTGAGACATGTTATCCTAGGTAGACCGTGACTATTCGATAATGATGTCACGATCTTTGGCTGTTCGAATGCGTGTACTTTTATGTATAACAGTAAAAAGATCAAACTTAATCCCATGCCACCTGAGAATACACTAGGGAAGAAGAAGGATGAGAAGGCAAGTGAGCTTAGAGAAATGGGAAAATCCAAGCCTAAGTCTCTACATATAATCAACGCAAGAGAGTTTGAAAAAGAGGCTAAGGAGGATTCTATGGTGTATGCCCTTGTGGCTAGAGAGATTACACCTGAGGTTCAATCAGAGTTGCCCCGTGAGGTGACTTCAGTCCTGAAGGAATACAGTGATGTATTTCCTTAAGACTTACCGAATGAGTTGCCACCTATGAGGGACATACAACATGCCATTGATCTTGTCCCAGGGTCTACTCTACCGAACCTTCCTCACTACAGGATGAACCCTGCAGAGCATGCAGAGTTGAAGAAGCAAGTTGATGAGCTTCTGCAAAAAGGTTTCATTCAAGAGAGTATGAGCCCGTGTGCCGTGCCTGCATTGTTGACGCCAAAGAAAGACGACACGTGGCACATGTGTGTGGATAGCCGTGCCATAAACAAAATTACTGTCAAGTATAGGTTCCCTATACCTAGACTTGATGATATGCTTGACATGATGGCCAGGTCCACTATATTCTCTAAGATAGACCTCAAGAGTGGATATCACTAAATCCGTATACGCCCAGGAGATGAGTAGAAGACGGCGTTTAAGACGAAAGATGGGTTGTATGAGTGGTTGGTCATGCCCTTCGGCTTGACTAACGCACCCAGTACTTTCATGCGGGTGATGACACAAGCTTTGAGGCCGTTCATGGAAAAATTCCTAGTGGTGTACTTTGACGATATTCTTATTTATAGTACCACTAAAGAATCACACCTTGAACATTTAAAGAAGGTCTGTAGTGTCCTTAGGGAGGAAAAGTTGTACGCTAATCTTAAGAAATGTGCATTCATGTCTAGCCAAGTTGTGTTCTTAGGATTTATAGTGTCATCTGACGGGATGCGTGCAGACCCTGAAAAGATCAGGGCCATAGTTGAGTGGCCAGAACCAAGGAACATTCATGAGGTGTGAAGCTTTCACGACCTAGCTACTTTTTATCGTCGGTTCATTAGGAGTTTTAGCACGATCATGGCTCCCATTACCGAGTGCATGAAAAAGGGAGAGTTCGTGTGGTCTAAAGCCGCAGTCAAGGCTTTTAAAGAAATTAAGGGCAAGATGGTGGAAGCTCCTGTCATGCGTCTACCTGACTTTTCTAAAGTCTTTGAAGTAGCGTGTGATGCGTCTGGTGTCGGGATAGGTGGAGTGTTGAGTCAAGAAGGACACCCAGTGACCTATTTCAGTGAGAAACTGAATGAGACAAAACAAAAATACTCCACTTACGACAAAGAATTTTATGCGGCAGTGCAATCCCTAAGACATTGGCGACACTGTCTCCTACCACAAGAATTCATTTTGTTTTCTGACCATGAGGCTTTGAGATATTTGCATTCTCAGAAGAAACTCAACCCAAGGCATGCCAAGTGGGTAGCGTTTCTTCAGGAATATTCGTTTGTTTTGAAACACAAGGCCGGGGTTGAAAACAAACCAGCGGATGCCCTTAGTAGGAGAGTGGCGTTGCTCAACTCCTTGAGTGTAGAGGTAGTCGGATTTGAGCAACTGAAAGATGAATACCCCATATGTCTTGATTTTGGGGGTACTTACGCATCGCTCTCTAGTGACCAACATATTATGGGTGAATATGTTCTTAAAGACGGCTTCCTTTTCAAGGGAGACAGACTTTGTATTCCTCGTATGTCCCTTCATGAATTCCTCATCTGGGAGCTTCATTCAGGAGGGATAGCTGGCCATTTTGGTCGTGATAAGATCATTGCCCTCGTGGAAGATCGTTTCTATTGGCCAAGTCTCAAGCGAGACGTAACCAAAGTTTTAGGACAGTGTTGAACATGTTAGCTGGCAAAGCAAAGAAAGCAAAATACCGGGCTATACACGCCATTACCAGTGCCACATGATCCGTGGCAGGACATTAGTATGGATTTCGTGCTTGGGCTTCCCAAGACTATAAAAAAGCACGATTCTATTTTTGTCGTTGTGGACCGTTTTTCTAAAATGGTGCATTTCCTCCCATGTTCGAAGACGTCAGATGCGTCTCATGTTGCTCGTCTCTTTTTTGATGCTGTGGTGCGTCTCCATGGGTTGCCTAAAACCATAGTGTCTGATCGTGATGCTCGATTTACTAGCTATTTTTGAAAGACACTGTGGCACATTATGGGAACTCGTTTGCAATTTTCTACTGCTTACCACCCACAAGCAGATGGTCAAACTGAAGTGGTAAACCGTAGCCTTGGAAATCTTCTACGTTGTCTAGTGGGTGAACATGTTAAGACTTGGGACCTAATTTTACCACTGCTGAACTTGCTTATAATGGGTCAGTTAATAGATCTACAGGGTTGAGTCCTTTTGAAATTGTTAGTGGTTATAAGTCTAGAATGCCCATAGATCTCTTACTTATGGCTGTTACCCAAAGGTCTTCTGAGTCAGCCGATGCATTTGCTCGCCATATTCATGATTTGCATAAACATATTAGACAACGGTTAAATAAGAGTAATGACGATTATAAAGTTTCAGCTGATTCTCATCGTAGAGTGCAAGAATTTCAAGGAGACTATGTAATGGTGCGAATAAGGCCAGAGCGATTCTCTCAAGGATCTGATAAAAAATTACAAGCGCGTAGTGCTGGACCATTCAGGATATTACAAAAGGTTGGGTCCAACGCGTATCGGATTGACCTTCCACCTGCAATGGACATTAATCCAACTTTTAATGTGGAAGATCTAGTCCGTGCCCATACTCCCATTGTTGATATATCGTCCCTTTCATTGCCTTTTTCTGAATTTGCTACCCAACCCCTTCCACCCCCTTCTCCACCCATTACCCATACAGAAGAAATTGAGAAAATTTTGGATGATGAGATAGTATCCACGAGAGATGGAGGTTTCCAAAGGTATCTTATCAAGTGGAAGAACAAACCGTTGTCTGAATCTACATGACTGTCGAGCGACGCATTGCAGGGTATTGATCCAGATCTGCTAGAGCGCTACAAAAGTTTCAACTCGTCGGAGTCGAGTTTTTCTCACCCGAGGGGAATTGATGCGGACACAAGCGCATTCAAGGTGTACCAACGAAGAAAGCGCCAACCACAAGTGCCGTCCTTGTGGATAGGCGACTATTGAGGAGTTGAAAACCTTTCACATGTGATTGGACATATAGAAGACCCCACTTAGGGAAGACACATATGAAGGAAGATTGGAGAAAGAAGACACGGGCGCCCGAACTTTCTCGTACTTATGTTATTTGCGTGTTTTTGCTTAGTTTAGGGTATTTTAGTAATTATATGTCTTTATTTGCTTATTTTAGGGGTATTTTAGTAATTTTATGTCTTTATTTGCTTATTTAAGTGGGCTGAAGCCCTAAACACGAATTTTAACTATTGATTAATGAAAAGCAAGCTCTTTGGTTGCCTCATTCCTCTCTTCTTTCTAACGGTGCTTCTTCTCTTCCCTTGATCTTCTTTTTCTAATTTCTTCTTATGCCCCTCCAACTTCTTCAAGGTAATTATTTTCTTCTTTCTATTTTTCAGTTTTGGCTAATCATTTTTCGATCAAAATCTTGAGAACCGATCTAAACCCTAAACCCCCAAATTCTCAAATCCATTATCCGAGAAACTTCTTGGTTCTTCGGACTAGTGATCTTCATTGATTGATTGGGTGTGATCATGCAAGATCGGGAGGTCTCATCCCTCGCCGGATCCAACCTAAGTATTAATTGAATCTCATACTCCACGGTTGTGATGATGGCCCGCTCCATTGCATGTTTCCTTTATGATTTTCTTAGTTATGATGATTACTGCTAGAATTTTAGATCATTTATTCCTTTTATTTCCGCTGTTTAATTATGTTCATGAGCATGCATCATAATTAGGGCTGTCCTGCGTCACTTCTGGTCCAGACCACTCTTGACCATGCAGTTCAGTCCATAGGTGTAAGGGGGCATGCCTTCTGCTAACCGAATGCCATGTGTGGAGAACATGCATGAGGTCCACCTTGTCCATCATGTGTGTTGCCACATGTTCACCTAGGAACTCAAAAATCAGGGCTGATTCAAAACTTGGGTAGGCCAACATCATTGGGAATAGTTGGGATGGGGATGTCCACCATTAGTTGTTTGTGGGGGCCCACAGGGGTGTTGATATGTCATCCAATCCATTCATCAGATGTTTCTTACCAGGATGAAGGGATGCCTGAAAGGTCAACAGTATTCAAAAGTCATTTGGCCCACATCACATGAATTTGGAGGGTTTAGGCATGATTTACAACGTTCACTATCGTATGGCCTTCCTGAGTTTTGGATTGGCCTGATGTTTGGGATTAAGGCCAAACACAGGTCGGTGTACTTGCTGGACGGTGGATTCTCATGCAGGGTGGATTCACATGCACATAAGTCTTTCCCCCAAAGTTAGGGTATACTTAATGAGCTACACCAACGATTTCATTTTCAATAGGGGTGACCTCTAAAGGTTTCGCCTGAAACACCTACATTTGTGTTCGAACAAAGATGTGTTGACGTACTTTTGTAGATTGCTAGCCTTGCATCATATGAATCTCCACCAGTTGCCGTAGTTGAATTTTCCAGCCTTGTTCATGTGGGACATGTTTAGGGGTGCATATGGGTCGGATCGAGGGGAAGCCCAGACCTGACCCATTTAAGAAATGGGTTAAAAATTTGGACCCAGATCCAACCCATTAAAATTTGATTTAGTCTGGGTCAGACCAAGTAAAACATAGCCAACCTATTTATACTATATATAATGTGAGCAGCTTTTGGACATTTTTGCCCATGCAATTAGTTGTGGAAGGGAAAAAAAGCTTATTTTTCTTTGGTGTAGCCTTTCAACCTGAGGGCATTTTTGTCCTTTCAACTCCTTCCCAGAGTACCCCTGCACTTCTCTTCTTTGCTTGTAGCCTCACGAAGGGCATAGCATTAGGGAGCCCGTGCGAAAAAGGTTCTGTGGGGTCCACTTCCATGAATCTGCAACATCCACACCGTACATCTGTTGTGCAAGCCCAGGTTAGGATGGAGGCCCAGAACGAAGTAGATCTAAAGCTTAAGTGGATCCCAACGTAAAAATTATGCACGAGTCGCGCACTGTTGAAAGTCCTCTTTTTCTTTGTGTGTGTACCCCACATGCATATAACTGCACTCTCGCCCTCACTCCCTTTCTCTGTTTTTCTGTCCCCTACTCTCTGCCATGACCCCTAGTTTATTTGATGGGTCAGGTCTGGGAATCAGGACCCAGACCCAGACCATCTAATTGGTGGTGGGTATCATTTTTTATGCTGAAGAAGAAAATGGCCAGCAGTCCAAATTCAACTAGTAAAATAAGATGGTATGGTAGTCCAATTAGTGTGGTTTTAGGTATCTTCTCTATCAGCAATGGCCCACAATTTGCATAGTCCAATTTGTCAAAAGTATTGGATGGGCTATATTTTAGAAAAGGTGGCGAACCATTGTTGTAGTCTAGCCCAAAAGAAAAAACTCACCTGTTCACTAACTACTTTTGGTTGGGTCTGGGTTTAGTCCATTGGATGACCCAAATTGCATCCGTTTAAAGATTGGGTCCGAGTTGGGTCAGTTTGGGTTGATTTTGAGAGGAACCAGACCCAACCCATTTAGAAATTCAGGTTGAATTTTTGGACCCAAATACGCCACATGGGTCTAAATTTTGGACCCAGGCACACTAATTGGGTGGGGACGTTAGGTCCAATGACCCACAGGTTGACCTGACCCATTTGTATCCCTAGAAATGTTCCACCAGTAAAAAAGGAACTCCATCTGGGCTACATTTTTTCAATGAAATATTTGCTTTCTTTAAAGCTCTGGATGTCATCAAAATCAGATAACCCAAAAGAATCTGCTTGTGGTATTCACAGGACGAGACGAACTTGGAAGCCAAATGTACAAGAGAAGCGCCTCTTCAGTTACATACTCGACCGGCACATCCGTGTCAAGGTGACCACGTATGCCCTCCGCTGCATAGACAAAGCAGGTGGGATTGACGAGTACTTGTTGAAGACGCCCTACCACAAGATGGACACTGAGATGGGCTTGTTTTGGAAAGCCAAGATCGAGAAGATGTATGAAGAGCTTGGGATGATGGAGGTGGGGTTCTTCCCACTGGAGGAGGAAGCCAAGCTCGAGGAGGGGTTCAAACAGCTGAAAATCGCTAAAAGGGAGTTTCGAAGGGAAGCCCGGAGGAAGGCCAGCGAAGCCTCGGGGAATCAGAAGCAGATCAATGAAGGGAATGCAGACAATGAACCGGCAGATGATGAAAAGCCAGCTGAGCTAAAGGCTGCGGCTGCCTAGTTTTCGCCGTTGGCTTCTCCATTCTCTTTCGCATTTTGCTTTTCTTTTCTGTTGGCTATTTCTGTCTTTTCTTACGGCGGAAGAGAGCAAGATGGACATTGGCATTTGCAAGGGCTGGGCCATGGTTTTTGTCATTTGGAGAGCTCTTGCCTAAAGCCTTCCTGGGGAGGATTCATATTTTGCTGATGAAATTGAATCATGGAGTGTGATGTTATGGCCCATCAGTGGAGGGGCTGTCCAGATCAGATGCCTGATCACTATAGGGCGGGGCACCTTTGTGTGGTCCGGAGTCCTGGCCTGAAAAATAAAATGCCGGTTCTGGCCAAACATTGTACATTTCCTCATTAGAATTGCATACTCAGGAAAAGATTTGTTTCTTTTCAAGTGACAATGGACCTTTGATGATCTAAGTTATCCACCTGGTGGGCCGCATCTGGGATGGGCCAATGAGCCATGATCATTGGTTCAACGAAGCAAATCATCCCATATCATACGAAGTATACGATCCTCGACCTGAGGCCTTGAGTGGTATACTTTGGCTAATTGGCTTTCAGTTCTAACAAGTGGGGGCCATGGTTCAGTAATCCAATCTGCTATTGCCATCGGTCTTTTTTCCCCACCATGGATGGACCATGCCCCAAAACTATCTATGACTGGATGACAATGGCAACTAACCTTGGGGACTTTTTTTTTTTTTTTTTTCAGTTGGAATACGGACAGTTTCTGTATTTCTGGAATGTTATGATTGCCCACCATTTATTTATAGGTTGCAAAATGAATGGTTATGATTCTTTCTCTTGAGATATTTGGGGAATCATCCCCAAATGGCAGGTGGTATATGGACCCGTCTTGATTATGTGCAACCTTTTGTCAAGCAATCATGTTGAACTGCCCCATTCTACCTCAATAACTCAATTGACAGATCTATGACAAAATGGATGGAATGCTGACCGTAGCTCGCCTACTTCAAATCCTTAATGGGGGTGGTGGGGGGTAGATGTTGACTGCAACAAAGGGCTAGATCTGGACCGTGACTGCTGAAAGTATACGACCAGAGGACAGGAACGAGGATCATGCGTGTAACTTGAACGACCCAAGTGGCTTGTGAATGCGAAGCGAATGGCATTGGGTTATGATGGCCCATGGCCGGCTGGCCCGCCGCTTCTTAGATGGGCTGTGGGCACACTTGGTCTGGGTTAAAAAAATAAAATAAAAAAAATGGTAACTCGTCCTAATAGGAAGCTTTTGAATGGGAAGACAGCAGGGCCGGCATTAGGGACGCGGATTTCCTGCGCAAGGATTCTGGGTGGGGCCCACTGCGATGTTTGTGAGAAACCCTACCCGTTTTTGGAGCTCATTTTAGGACTTCAAGAGCAAAAATTTGGTGGATCTAAAACTCAAATGGGCCACATGAGAGGAAACAGTTGGGATTTAGTGACTACAGTTGAAATATGTATATGGCAATAAAAGTTTTGTATCGGTCTAAGAATTTGGTGTTTTCAATTCATCACGTGAAAATGACCTTATAAACGGTTTGGATGGCGTATAAACATTAAGCTGGAGCCTAGGAAGGTTTCAACGGTAGGAATTCCTTTTCCCACTGTATGGCCTAGTTGAGTTTTGTATACTCCTCGTTTTTGGTCTCATGTCTTAAAATGAGCTGAAAAATGGATGGACGGGTTGGATTTCTCATAAACATCGCGGTGGACCCCACCTTGCATCCCAGTGCAGGAACTTCCTGGGAAAGGCATTCGCAGGGAATCTGCGTCCCTGGAATAGGTGTAAACGTGGGTCCATTCGGCATCCAGTTACATTTGTAGTTCAAGACATTCGCTGGATCAGTGTTACACCTCGAATATGGAGCCCAATTCCTTGACTTTTGCCTTTGGGATGCGACTCATTCGGGATTTTGTTTTTAAAAAGATATGGTTGGTTTAATAGTATTTTTCCTTTTTAATTGCGGTGTAACTGTAACAGTTGGTTCCATAATATTTTTCTTTTTTAACTATGGTATAATTTTAAACATATACGACTGACTGATCATAATACCAATTTTATTTTTATTTTTTTCGGAGAAAGTGAAACTTTTTTAGAGGTGTGTGTGACAGATTTGGAATCATGTTCCAATGCAAACATTTATGTCCCTTTGCCTTGTTTCGGAGGTGTGACAGACTTATGTACTCCAATCCAAACCATTTATATGATGGGAAAAGTTGCTGTAGATGATAAATGCATTAAATAAAAAAAAAAAATTAGACTATTTTAGACATTTGATCATTGTAATATTTCTTAGCACATTAAAGCTGCCCGGGCTTAGGTAGTGGGCTTCCGGCGTAGACATGGTCGAGTGCATTGCTACCACTAATAAGAAGGTTTAATCTCCAAGACTCTTGAGCAGTTCTTATCGGGAGTGAAAATGAGGCTCAGTTAAAACCCCAATTCCTTTCATGATAGATGGTGGGGTCCACCCACAATGACGCACGGGTGATTCCATGTTGGTGGGTGGACCCAATGTCATTCACCTCAGCCGCCCTATAATTATCACCCAACCTACCTCACCCACCATACTAAAATCACACTGATAGGATGATCTTAACCGTTGAACATTGGCCTTCTCTATTTATAGCTGCCCATTTTTCAAGCTATATATCAGGCAGCTAGCATGTTGATGATCATGATCGATGCCCCAAAGTTGAGGCACGCCAAATGGATGATCCAGATGGATGCACCAGACCTTATTTTCAGCAAAGAATAACCGTCAATTTTGCATGGCATCCAATCTAATCACTGTGATTTTTTCACGTTGGCATATGTAGTTAAAAAGATCGTTTGGAGTGAACGAATGGCCAAGATTGATGATGTGATCTGGTCATTTGAACTGCTATTTACAGGTTAAGACAAAAACATTGATGCTCCGGCACAAGGTGATGATCTCATATACGGGCGCCCCGAAGGTAGACTTTTAACTTAATATAAACCGTAGAATTCATGGGAGCCACTTTAAACCGATGATAAGGCATCAGTTGCATTGAATTGATGTCCCGATTACCTGTTCTTGGACATCAAATCGACGGCGAAAAGTGAATCAGATGTTAGGATCTTTCAATCAACAGCGGATTCTACAATGTGGACCGTTCAATATGACTTAAAATGCGTGGCAGATGAATAATACCAGAGTGTAAGCGTCTGAACTATCAGTATTTGACCACTTATTTTGGAAGTCACCATGCAAAAATCGCACCGTTAGATCCTGTCCGGTTCTTTTGAGTGTGTTCATTTCATCATACCAATCCAAAAAGGTGACTGATATGCCATTATCTCTTCCACCCTGCAAGCATGCACACCAATACCAGCCTACCAATCAACCTATTTGGATGATCCTAACCATTCAATTTCTGACCATTTAGTGGACAGTCAACTATGTTGGGAAAAATATACCTGAGTAATCAAACCACAAAAAGAAAATGGGTAAAAAAATAAATTCAAGAGCCAAACAAAAAACAAGAGACAAGTCATGGAAATTTATGTACTCCCTAATAACAGAACTTATTTCTTTATTAAAACAACAAAAACAAAACTACAAAATTTACCTCTACTCTTCATTTGTACAAGAAAATTCCACCCAAGAATGCATCAAAGAAGAAGATGAATGGAATGACTCTTTCCATCTATACTCCTCAGTATATAAACTATACCAGAGGAGAGCAGATGTCAGACCTACTTAAACTAGGCTTCACAAAGAAAACTGCAAAAAGGAAAAATGGTATTAAGAAAAATATAATTTTGATAGGTTCATTTTTCTTTTAGGTTAATATTTTATTAGGTTGTAATTAATTTAGAATAGAATTGATTTTATTGTAATTTTCTTTTTGAGACAATCGCCCTTGTAAAAATTCAAAGCTATGCACAATGAAAATATATAAGCAATTCTTCCATCTTCAATTTTTTAAATTGGGCATTACGGATTTTCAAGTGTCAACTTGAGAAAAAAGAATAAAATTAAAGATGGTAGAGTAAAAGGTGTTGTTCAAGTATCTAGAATATCACCAATCAAGCATAATCCACACCATAAGATGATTAGTAAAAAAATAATCACAAGATTAAAACGTGTGCACTAATCTATTGAAGTGGGAAAGATTAACAGAAAAATCAGCAGAGGCACGTGATTAGGTCGTTTTCCCAAAGACGATTCGTGCTTATTTCCCGAATCAGATAGTGCAATAGAGATGTTGCAACTGGCTTTGGAAAACAGCTGCAGATCGATAAAGAATCATCGACTCCAACACCAATGACTAATGCTCAACTTCCAATTAAAAAGAAGAAGTTGAGAGCAGTTTGTTTGTTTTTTCTTCTTCTTTATTTTAGTTTTGTGTAAAAATTACCATACATAGAAACCTAAGAGTACACATGATAGCTACTTGGCACAAATGTGGCGACCAATGTATAAAAAAAATGATCACAACACTCTTAAAATAACGTGCGTCGTATAACCAATATCCTCACGCAAGACTCGGTGGAAAGAAAAAAAAAAGGAGAGAAAAATAAAAATGAACTAGGTAGACAAGCCCGAACTGAGCCTATGACACGGCCGGTGGGTGTGCACTAATGTGATGTTTAGCATAGCATACCCAAGGACCAATATAAGATCTATTCTCTCTCTCTCTCTCTCTCTCTCTCACACACACACACACACACACACATATAAAATAAAGGAGTACAACTGCCTCTTCAAGTTCCAATGTAGTACTCTTTTACATTAAAAAAACATTACTCTTTTACATTGGTGTTTCCAATAGTCATTTTTCTCTATAATTTGCTTTTCTATTTTATTTTCTTTTCGAAACAAAAACCAACAAAATGTAGGTAGGAGAGAGAATGTCTCTCTCTCGAGGAGACGTAACATAGGAGTGACAGGCTCCACCTTGGAGACGTCACCCACAACAAACTGAAGGCGGTCAGCGGTCCAAGTTTGAAAGCATGCATGAGAAGCATCGATCATCAACATTATTTCCGACCCATTTGCCACAATGATGGGCCCCACGATTTGAACCGCTTAGATGTGTGTGTGTGGTGTATGACTTACTTCAGACAATGTAGTCCAACTTCAGCACATGGCTTATAAAACCTGACCATATCAGCAATAGAAGAGAAGAAAAATCCATCCATCTGCACTCACGAAATGGAGAAAATAAGGCTATTGAAGGCGGAAGGTTTTCTGAGGATCTTCTCCTTATTTCTAGCAATATCATGCGCTTGTCTTGTTGGGTTAGACACTCAAACCAAACAAATCTTCCTCTCTGTAGAGAGAAAAGCCACTCGCAACGACGTACCGGCTCTCTCGTAAGTAATAGTCTTTTCCTTAGTTGGATGGTCCACTAAGATATACACCGTGAGTTTGGTGTATGTTCATGATGGGTTTTTGTTTTGTTTTGTTTTTTGTTAGGGTTTTGGTGATTGTAGAAGCTATTGCCGCGGGCTACCATTTCATTCAGCTATGCAAGTGTATGGTTTTTGTTCGGTATAAGCAAAACCCAAGTGAGAATCACAACAATCTGGCATGGATTTGTTTCATTTCCGACCAGGTATGGTGTATATTAGCTGGTGGGCTCATTTTAGGGTTTTTAAGATGGGAGAAATGTTCACATCCAACTGGGTCGGATAATAAGCTACCATCCACCTAGGGGATAATTTTCAACCTATATATCATGTGTCTACGGTATCCAATCCGTTGAATAGGTTGGCCCTGCTATGAGGATCACCTTGTACAAAAATCAGCTCCATCGACTGATCAAGTGGGACACACGTAGAGCTGTACATGAACCAAATTAGCTTGGTTATCTCACTCGACTTGGCTCAAAATTGGGTTTGAGCTGAGTTGAGCTGATTTTTTGAGCTCGAAATTTTTTTATGCCGAGTCCGGACTAAATCAAGCTCAATTCAATTTGGCTCGGATTGTGCCTCGGTTCAAATTGATTTGACGGACTAGGATCACTTAGTATAAATATTTATATATTTAAATAAATTATATATTATATTATATTATAAACCCTGAAACACGTACTTGAACTTAGCTTGTAAGCTTGAATTCGAATTCGAGCTAGCTCAGGAGATCGAGCTTTGGCTCAAACCCGGCTTGAGCCCAGCTTAATCAACTAATCAAGCTCGAGGACCAATCCAAGCCGAGTTCAAGCTAGGTTAGGTTGCTGGCCAAGCTGAACCAAGCTACGCCAAGCTTGACTCGATTCGGCTTGTGTACGGCCCTAGACACACCAAAGAAAATAATGTATAGCATTTGATAAATAAAAAAATAGAAGTGTGTGGCCCGCTTGATAATTGAATGGGGCTGATATTTGCATAAGGTGATCCTCATGGTGGGGTCAATTTGTTGGACGGATTGGATGTTAACATGTTAAAAGTTACAAGTGGGTATAAAAAAATATTAAAAATTCATTGGGCCTATGACAATATGTCATATGCACATCAAATAATGGGATTTGCACCGGGACTCTGAAAAACGGTGCAAAAGGTCGAACCGTTGGTATGAATGGTTGGACCCATGGTTTGAACTGGTTAACCAACTTAATGAAATGGTATATGACATGGTTCTCAGCTTCCTTTCTTTAATCATTTTAGGGAGGACATCAAGATTGGTAGTCCGATGGACTACCTAATAATTTACCTGGAGATTGGGGGTGTGGAAAACCTTGAAAATGATATCCTCTTTTGAGAACAAAAGGAAGCTCTGGAAAATGACTTTCATCTAAAAATGATATTGTTTTCTGTGACCGGGCACAGTGATATTCCTGTGCTCCTGTTGTTGGAAGCTGTGTGGGGCCCACAGAGATGCCCGTACCAAATCCAGTCCGTCCTTCAGTTTTACAAGACCACAACAGGACAGGCAGATAAAAATCAGATATATCCAAAACTCATGTGGCCCACACCAAACGAAACAGTGGAAATGAAAATTCCACCACCGTTGAAACGCTCCTGGAGCTTACTATTATGTTTATATGCCATCCAAACTGTTAATAGGGTTATTACTACTCAGATAAGATAAAATGTAGGCACAAGTATCATCTAGATACAAAACTTTTGTAGCCTCCACAAAGTTTCCAATGGTGTGTTCAATCCCTGGTGTTTTGTGTGGTATAGCCCACATGAGTTTTTTTTTTTTTTTTGAAAGATCACTGCATTGTATTAAGAAAGAGAGAGAGAACAGGAGTGGATGGCCGCTAAGATAGCCGGCCACCTAATAAAGATAAAATTACAATCCTTATCTGTCCACATTAGAACCTCATTCTATAATCAACCGTTTTATCTTTCGCACCAGAACTTCTACCGAATTAGAATTGCCCCTAAAACATCTCTCGTTCCTTTCTTCCTACATGGTCACCAAACAGCCAGGATAGCTAATCTCCATATCTTTGTCCTTTGCTTGCCTAATCTAAGCACCATATCAAGCCTTCAGAAGACGACCTGCTAAATCAGGGAAAGCCCAATTGATACAAAAGATCCTTAGCACTTTTGTCCAAATTGGATAGATGAAAGTACAGTGGATGAAGAGGAGATCCACGGTCTCTTCATTCGCCCTACAGCAAGAGCACATGTTTACTAGATTCATCCATCTTTTTCTCAAATTGTCAACCGTGAGAATCTTACTGAAACCCACTAACCATCCAAAATGCCCACATGAGTTTTGGATCGGCCTCATTTCTAAATTCCTGTCCTAGTATGGTCTTGCAAAACTGATGGACAGTGTGGATTTGTTATATGCATCTCCGTGGGCTGCACATAGCATCTGAAAATAGGGGCTCGAGAATATTTATCATGACTTTTGGTACAATATTAATTTCATCAAGTGTTTAGAAAAGCTGAGAGATTGGTACAATATTAATTTCATCCAGCGAGAGATGCAGCTGCACTTTTAGTGATTTTTGCTATTCAGTACATATGTGGGGCCCCATGTTTTAATGATGGGTTTTATCCATGCCCACATGCATGCAAATGACTGGCATCACATGTGAAATATAGTTAACTGATTATAACTTCATGATGCACCAAACATAAGTTTGGCTTAATATAGCGGTTTTGCACAATGGAAGTATTTGATCCCATCAGTAGGAATGGATGGTCAAAATATCATGGTATTTTCAGGAATATGGATACTCTGCTTGTCTCAAATCATGTTTGTTGTAATTTAATTGGCCACATCATCACACATTACATTTAATGTTGTACAATAATAATAAATTTTCTGTTTAAGGCAAGCAGAAAAATCAGATTCTATTTCTAAAATTTAATCATTGTGCAGTAATAATGTTTTACAATTCAAAACCATTTAATCCGGTGTTCCAAACAAGCCCTAAAACAAACAACATAGCTGACAATTAAAATCATGATTTCTTCCATTTCCTTAGATTCCAAGAAAGCTTAAATCTCTCACACGTCACATCATGATGCATGCACCTGCACATCTACCATAACTGTTGGATGTAAGGTCATGTTTGATGATCCAAACCGTTCATAATGATGGGCCTCACTGGGTAGGTATGCCCAAAAATGAAAATCTTTATCTTGAAATATTGCAACACTTTGATTGTGTAATTATTTTCTTTTGAACGTGGACTTCTTGTTAACCATTGTTTTCGTGGACCATTGATGGATCGGATCTTTCAAATCCTGCAGCCACCCTGTCCTGTCTATGCTGTCAGGTCAATATAGCTTGGATCACAGAACATGACCTCAGATCCAACTGCTATAGTCTTACTCTGTATCTCACACGTGTGGAAGATCCAAGACGATCATCAGGCCAGGCCCACTGTAGATACTAGAACCCAGTGAATGTGGGCCACTTATCATTTTCTTTATAACATGCATTCATTTTGTGTGGTGTACCCCACACGACGAACAGACCAGCTTGATTTTTGTACTAGCCATATGAGAAGCTGTCCACTCCACATACGATGAGCGGTTTGGATCGCATAAGTTGTGGGCCACGATGACCAGCAGGCATGGGAGTGATGGTGACTTTTCTACCAAAGGTGGGGCCCACCCATCAAATAAATAAAATGGTTTGTGGTGGGACCACGAATATTGGAAAGATTCTGGAACGGATGAGCACTTAATTGATAGATGGTGACTCGGAACCGAAACACTGGTATTGTTAGTAACGTGGTTTTGGGTCCTTTTCAAATCCTAATTAAGGCTTTTGAAATGCTGATGAGGCTGGCCCACCAGTCTACATTGTCATGGGATGATCGAGACAGTTCATCTGTACGATCCCACCGTTGAGGTGACATGTGGAAATAATTTCATTTATACGAGTCGTTCAATGAGAAACAAGGGTCAAGAAAGAATCCTTGTGATTCGCCTTTTTGTGGATGACAAGGGACACTTGATTCCTGGACATTAAAAGGACCGTTGGATATCTTTCATTTTCAACCGTCCAATAAATGTCTATCAATCCAATAGTTATTTTATTTAATAATATCTTGATTTGTGGCTCATGATACATCTAAACAGGGTCCAACAATTTGGACGGTTTTATTTTAATTGATTAGGGCCTGTTTGATTTTCATATCATTTGTAAATACGTTGTAAATAAGTAATTATTGTTGTTATTTGAGTTTATGTGAAAATCCAATGGTATTTCCACCTTCGAAAACGGTTCAAAAGGAGTGACTTAAATATGTGGGCCCACCATAATATACGTGGCATATCCACACCGTCCATTCATTTTACCCAAACATTTTGGACGTAAATAAAAAATACGAGACAAATCCAGTGCTCAAGTAGCCCACATCAAAGGAAACAATGTCCTTAAAACGTCCCTTGTTGAAAGCTATTTCCTTTACCGGCCCACATTTATGTTTATTTGTTATCTAACCGGTTCATAAGTTCACACAAACATGGATAAGGGAGAAAACATAAATACCATGTTGATCCAAAACTTCTAGGGCCAATAAGTTTTTAAGATAAGCATTCAATTCCCATTGTTTCCTATTGTGTGGTCCATTGAGCTTTGGATCTGCCTCATTTTTGAGCTCATGCCTTAAAATTAGCTGACATAGCGGATGGACGGTGAGGATAAGCCACATACATTACAGTGGACCTTACATTTATTTCGCACCTGTCCTGATTTTAGTGTTTAAAAAGCAAGTGTCAACGCAAAGCTGGCGATTACTTAGGTAAGTAATTATTACCTATTTATTATCTGAAAACCACGAAATTTCAAAGTGCCTACCTATCATCATTCATCACTCTCCCAGAGTAGGGAATTTTTTCTTCTATACATGCATGTCTACTGATTTACTGTGTCCTTCTTGTTGGTGGGTGTTGGACAGACGGTGGCGTATGTTAGCTTCGCTGCCACCTCAGCAGCAGCACAGGCCTCGATGCTAGCAATTACGGGAGCGAGTCATTTCCAGTGGATGAAGCTGTGTCCCATATACACCCGATTCTGTGATAAAATCGCAGGTGGGCTCATCTGTGCTCTCCTGGCCACACTACTGACGGCTGCTGTTTCTTCAATCTCAGCCTTCCATCTTTTCCGCCGCTACTCCCCAGAGCAATTCCTCATCCTTAAAGGAAGGTTATCCTAGGTTGGTACGTGTGTATACACATTCTCTCCGTGTATAAACATTGGATATAAATTACATATGTGTGTTGAATTTTACAAACGATTATTTTAGCATGGATGGACCATACGTGAAAGCTTTCTTTGGTGAGATGAATCTAGCCACGAATTAGAGGACTTTTGCCTATCCATCCATTCCTCCCTGGGCCCCAAGAAGCAAACGGTCCAGATATCCCACATATACGCTGGCAAAAGCGGGCCAAAATGAAAATATTCAATGGCTCAGGTAACATGACTAGTTGAACACTTAAGCAAATGGACCGATATTTAGGGCCCATTTGGGAGTCGCTAGATTTGCATTGCCTTCTGCCAGTGAATTCAAATTGCTTTTGAGCATATAAGTGCAAATGGTTCAGGTTGATCGGTTGGGTCGTTGCTCCGAACCCCCTGACTAGTGGGTCCAGGTCTAAAGTTCAGAGCCATGGGCCGGGTTTGGGTCCAAATGTCAATCCATATTATTAAATGGGTTGGGTCTGGTTCATCTTAAAAGCATCCTGACCTGGCCGAACCTATACCCATTTTTAAATGGGCCCAATTTGGATCATACTATTAATTTACCACATTTTTCTAAAAGGTGGTTACAGTAGTCCCCATTGACAGTGGAGAATTATTCCAAAACCCTAAACATCTTATTTTAGCCGTTGAATTTGGAATGGTTGTTTTAATTTTCACCATCAAAATTGATAGTCACCACTAATTAGATGGGGTTTGGAACCTTATTTGTGAAAGGATTCAAATGTAATTTCCACAATCAGTCCATTTGATAAATGGGTCAAGTTCAGGTCCAGGAACACCCAACCCAGACCCACTAAAAAAAATATTTGGTGGCTATTTATTTATTTTGCTTGGACCCAAAAAAATCTTACCTGAATTTCAATGGGTTGGGTCTAGATCTTAGTTAACTGATCCAAGACTGATTTTGGGCCAGTTTGGCAGGCTTTTCTTCATTCGGCTCAATGACAAATGGGCTTTCTATTAGTTGGATACTGAGTTTTAAATCACGAGGGCTTTTGCACGGCAAGTGGCTCATTTGAAATAAGCCAAAAAGGGTCCAAGCTGTTGTTGTACTGGGCCAGGCTTTAGCTTTACAGAATGGGTGGGAGTGGCCCCATTTTGGGAAGAAACAAGAAGCTACGGTACCACCAATTGGAAGAGGAACGAGCTATAATATCAACTGCAAGAAGAACAGAAATCCCTTCCGCTTGATGGATGGCTTGGATCTAGAAAATCTGTGCCATGCAAGCTTTACATGTAGTACAATAAAGATGATAAATGAAACACAATTGTAGAGTTTTTCAATGCAAAAAAAAGTATTGATAGTACAATCATACCAACTCCCAGGGTTTTATACCCGCTTAAACCACATCTTACTCAAAGCTGGCTTACCATGCAACTGGTTGTACCAATGACACCTTTAAAAAAATTTTCAAAGGTAAAATGCTAGTAAAATGAGTCATGTGTTAAATTACAAATGCTTGTAGGTAATCAGGCTCTCTGTATAACAACAAGACACCTGAATGCAATGCAGCAAAAATGGACCTTAACTCCCTCAATATAGATTGGAGTCTTTGCATCACTTTCTACAAACAACCAATGTGGGACAACGAAACCCACAATACAATAATAAAAAGGAATTAAAAAAAAAAAAGCATACCTTTTTCTTCTCAATCATGATTAGCTCCGTAAGCAGCTAGTCCATCCACTATCCCATTGCCCTCTACAAAAGTTTAAATGAGCACTTCAACAAAGGCAGCATCAATCATTACATATTTGGCAGCAGCTCATTTAATCCCGGCCACTGAACAATGTTTCATATCTTGTTGGATGCATGCTGTAATTCTGCAATTTGCATTGGATCTGCCTATGGAAATATTCATGGTCGGTGATATCGAACCTGACACCGGTTTGCATGAAGGAATAAAACGCACAGAGACGCAGCGACGATCTCCTTTTTGCATTATCTGAAAGTGAGCCTTGAGACGGTCATTCTGCATCAGAAACTTCATCTTCGTCTTCGTCTTCCTCGAGGATATATACCAGGGCCCGCCTTCGCGATGCAAAGACACAGGCAACGCCTCTAGAGGCTGTGAGGAACGTTTGAAATTTGTTAAAAATGCATGCATACACCATTCTGTTAAAATGGACACATGGTATCTATAGCCAATGAATATATAGAAACTAACAAACACCTCATTTTTTGAACTTCCAAAGAATCCAACTTATATATGTGAATGGTGGTTGATGGCTCACCAAAATTAACAATTGGGGGAACTTTTAAGGCTCTGTGTGGTCCAAAATCCCTGAGAGAATCTCATTAGACAGCTGGGACCCACATCACCATGTTGAAAAATGGGCCGTTTTGATCATGTGGTGCTGTGGGACCCATCTGCCCAATCAAAATGCCCACTGGAAAGAAATATCATTCCTTGGGAAAATACTTACCACTAACGGCTAATGGGGATGTCACAGAGTGAGGAATGCAGCGGACTTTGCCATCCTCCATGCGCAAATTCACAGTAGAACCCTGGAAGCAATCACGGACTCATAAGCAATGCTTAGTTTCTTCCATTCCAAATAACTATATAAGATAATTACACGGATTACCAAGTGATGGAAGGTTGATAATCATATTTGCCAAGTACAAGCGCAGAAAACAAAGGTTAGATTGACTACAGAAGGAATCTAATCCACAGATTTGGAAATAATCTCATGAATACACAAAATGCATCAGAAATTCTTGAGTTGCAGGTGGTCTGGAGTTTTTGTTATTGGATATAAAAGCCGCGAGGCAAATGCCAGATGGTCATTCCGCATCGGAAACTTCATCTTCATCTTCCTCTAGGAAATATACCAGAGACCACCTTCGCGATGTAAAGACACAGGTGACGCCACTAGAAGCTGTGAGAAATGCTTGAAATTTGTTAAAAATGCATGCATGCACCAACCAGGGTGTGAAATCCAGATGCCTCGTCTTCAAGCACCAAACACAGACACACCAACATCTCAACTGTCAATATGTGTGTGAAATCCAGGGTGTTGCTTGCATTGAACGTGAGAGGGTGATTTTACCTACGTCCAACAGGCAGCAACATGGTTCACTAAAAATAACAGAAAACAAGAAACCAAGGCTTACCTCTTCTCTCCCACTCTTCCACTTCATAAGAAATTTCTCACCCAGAAATTCCCCAGAAGATGCTCCCTCTCTCTATACCTATGTTCACTTATATGGACAACACCGACAAGAGAGCTTTGCATAAAGCCCAGAGAAACTAGGCTTCACCTTGTTTCTACGTACATACATATGTGCATAGCCATACGTAACTAAGAAAGTGAGAACGTTTCTTGGTAGGAGAGTTCTACATGTCTCCAACCAGGAGATGACATCACCTCAACATTCTCACACTTGAAAATTAATTTCTCTAGTAGTGCGAAGACTCCCAATGATAACTACCCAAACGTCACCAATCACTAGGTAACATCAAGCCCAAGAAAAGTCCTGCAACAAGTAAACATTTCCCTTGCAATAGGCTTCATCAACATATTTGCTATGTAGTTGGTGTGAATCTTTATCAAAGACACCGCAGCTTCAAAGATAACCACTCGAATATAATGATATCACACATTCGTGTTTGGACCTCACATGATAGACTTGATTCTTAGCCAAATGCAAAGCACTTCAGCTATCACAATATACAAATCTTTTCTTGTTTTAAACCAAGTTCACTAACTAGGCCATTTAACAATAAAGCTTTTTTCACAGCTTCTGTAGTAGCCATGTACTTTGTTGCATGGTAGATAAAGCAATTGTTGATTGTAACATCAATTCCAATTAACTAGACCACCTGCAAGAGTGAAGACAGCCTGTGGTAGACCCCCTGTCCAAAACACCTGCAAAATTGGTGTCTACAAATCCAATGGTGCTGCCTCTTTCTTTTTTCTTTTTTCTTTTTTTCTCACTATTCATGTCAAACATTCTTTCAGTATTCTTCAAATAGTGTAGAACCCATCTTACAGCCTGCTAGTGTACCTTTCCTGGATTTTCCATATACTTGCTCACCATACCGACTGCCTGTGAAATATCTGGCCGTGTCCTTACCACACTGTTTGTGACATGTAATTCCTCTCATCATCAATATTTTGTGATTGAGTTGTTGGAAGCTTGAAATGAACAACAAGAGGAACAGCCATTGACTTAAAATTCTCTGTGTCAAACCTAGCCGAAAGACTCTCAATGTACTTCCTTTGTGACAAACACAACTTGTCTACCTTTCTATCTCTATGTATTTTCATGCCAAGGATTTGAATTTCACTGTAGCACTCAAATACTTCATCTCAAACTGTGTTTAGATGAGATTCCAACACATTGATTTCAGACATCTTTCGCAATTATTAGCATATCATCAACACATATCACCAAGCATATGAAACAATCATTAGGAAGCTTCATAAAATAAAAATACCGATCATACCTACTTTTATAGTCTCATTGTCTATCCATAAACGTGTCAAAACGTTTGTACCATTGCCTTGGGGGTTGCTTTCAACCATACAATAACTTTGTCAATTTGCACATAGGATTTTCCTTGCCTTCCACCTGAAATCCTTCTGTTTGATGCATATACTATTCTAATTTGTTATGTAAGAACATTATTTTAGCATTAAGTTGCTTTAACTCGAGGCCAAATAACGCACCAATAGCTACTAAGATCTGAATAGAAGATTCCTTTATTATTAGTGAAAAGATCTCACTAAAGCCGACATCTTCCTTTTGTGCATAGCCCTTCACCACCAATCTTGCCTTGTACCACATCTCTAAAACTACGAGAACCTTCCTTTTTCCTTACGACTCATTTATAACGAATAGCTTTCTTTCCCTTAAGCAACTTAACTAAATCCCATGTCTGATTTTTATAAACAAATTTCTTCCCCTCTTCTATAGTAGCTTTCCACGTACTAGAACCGCTATCATCCAATACTTCTTGAAATGTAGATGAATCTCCATTCATTGTCAACAAAGCATAAGCAACCATATATGGCATCATCTTAGGCTTCTAATCCCTTTTTTAATTTCAATTCCCATATGTCTACAACTGCTCTTCTTTCTCACGTTCATTTTGCACATCTGACTCATCTGTGGATTTTTCTATATCATTTGTCAAAGTAATAATGCATAATTCATCATTGATATCAAACTCCCTGTGAATGTTGTCTTGATCATCCGGTTTATTTGCTTTCACAATAGTAGACTCATCAAACCAAACATCTTTACTGATAATCGACTTAGGCTTCTCAGAACTAGGATACCAAACCTGTAACCTTTAACACTTATTGCGTAACTGAGAAACATACACTTCTCTGCTCCCAGTTCTAACTTACTAGCACTCACATGAACATATGCACGACAACCAAATATACGGAAATTAGAGTAACTAGGAGGTTGACTAGATCATTAGCTCTTCTAGAGTTTTCAACTCCATTGCTATAATAGGTGATTTGTTGACAAGGAAAGATGCTATATGCATTGCTTTTGCCCGAAAGTCCTTCGATAGACAAGTGTTGCCCAACACACTGCATGCCCTAGTTTCATGTTCATTTGTTCTACAACACCATTCTGTTGCAATGTAGTTAGTGAAGTAACAAGCATTACTCCCATCTTTCAAGAATTTTGTGAATTCAGTCAACTTGAAATCTCTACCATTGTTCGTCCTTGAGTGCTTCACATTTCTGCTTGTTTGTTTCTAAACTAATGTTTTTCACTACTTAAAAATAAGGAATACTTTGGACTTGTTCTTCAAAGTGTAGACCCACACTTTTCTCGAGTAATTATCAATGAAGGAAAAAATAATTTGGTCATCCCTTTGAAAGAACTTTAGAACCCCATACATCTGAGTGTAAATAATCCAAAATACCATTGTTATGATGAAACAACCTTAAACGCTGCTTTCCAAAAACATTGCTCACAGAAGTTCAACTTACGAGACTTTATACGAGCAAGTTTCTTATACAACTATGATAAACTACCCTCGCTCATGTGACCCAAATGCATATGGCACAAGCGCGTCTGATTTGCATCACCTGATGTGGTCACTACTGCTCTAGTTGAAACAGTACTCCCCAGAAGCTCATATAAGTTACTTTTTTTTTTTTCCCTTCCATCATAACCAGGGGCTCTCTCTCTCTCTCTCTAAAAAATAATAATAATAATAATAACTTTCACAACACCAAATTTTACTGTTACCTTACAAGTTACAACTATTGAAGTTGAGCGTGCCCAAAGATATCAAAATTTTCTTTAGATCTGGAACGTGTCGCACTTCTGTCAGAGTTTAAACAATGCCATCATACATCTTAAATCTGACTTATCCCAATTCAATAGTTTTACAAGTAACATTATTACCCATGAGGACCATTCCACCGTTAAATAGCCTGTAAGTGGTAAGTGGTAATTGGTAAACCAATCTTTATTAGGACACGTATGATAGGAACAACCAAAATCAAGAATCTACGTGTCCTGAAAATTTATATTACTCGGGGCTGCTAATAAAATAACACTACTACTCTCATTAGAAGAACATTTTATTACATCGGCCACATCTGAAGATCTTTCTTTTTTTCCTTTCTTTGAATTTATTACTCTTTTATATGCTCCATCTTCTTGCAATAGTAACACTTTACATTTTATTTTTCAGACCTAGACTTCGATCTATACCTATTACCTTGATTTTCTTATCCATTTTCTGTTGATCTACCTCTAGCCACCAAACCTTCAACATATCCTTATTACTTGACTTTTTTTAACAAGCTTTTTCGATAGAAAAGATGTAACATCATCTACTGTTATGGTCTCCTTCCCATAAAGCAAAGTTGTCACAAGGTTACCATATGATGAACGAAGCGAACACAATAACATTAAGGCCTTATTCTCTTCATCAACTTTCACGTCAATGCTCAAAAGTAGACAAATAATCTTATTAAACTGATTCAAGTGTTTATAGACAAACGTAGCTTCTTCCATCTCCAAGGTATATAATTGTTGCTTTAAGTACAACCTGTTAGTAAAAGACTTTGTCATGTAGAGACCGGTGTTTTAAATAGCGTTTGTCCCTCTATAGTGTGCAGTGTAAGCTACACAATACTTAATATTTTTTAATTAAAATAATAGAGAAATATGATAAAATTTACAAAATGCATAATTCCTATGAGTTCTTGACTATGAATTTGGATAATCAATCACATATTTCCTTGCAAAATCTCTGTCTCTTTGCCTTCAAACATCTCTAAGTGTGAACTCTCTCTCTCTCTCTCTCTCTCTCTACATAAAAAATTGAAACATCACAAATTAATAATATGGACCACAATTTGAAAGGTCTAGATTGATCTAAGTGCTCTATCCACGATATGGACCACAATTTGGATGGTCCGGATTGATCTAATGTAGTGCCGCGTGTGATGGGGATGAGTCACCATCATTTTAAAATAGGTGTTGAACTAGCATTAGAAGAAAAACTTATAAAATAAAGGAGATTTCAGGTAGCATACGTTACTTGCACTACATGTAGTGTACGCTACATGCATCGTAGCTTACACTACTAGGGAATTACGCTACCTGCATAGCTACGCTACGAGTGTGTTGGTGCACAAAAAATGTACGAAGTTCCCATTATGCATTGTTGAGAATTACAAGTGATAAAGAAGGGATTTTGAGAGAAGAAAAGATATCAGAGACAACGAAGAAAAGACTAGAAGAGAAAGGAGATGGAAATCAAGGTGCAAAAGATAGGTGAGTTGCGTTGGACCACGCAACTCATGTCAGGTCTGTACAACATGTTTTGTGGGTAAGATCAATTGCGCACCGGGCAACCAGAACATTGCACGGTGGGGTCCACAGCAATAAGATCAAGACTCTACACGTGTGGAAGCCTATAAATACCCCTCCACCCCTTCATTTAGGGAGAAAGAAGATCAAAGCTCGACACCTCTGCAAAGTATTGAAGAAGGAGAAGGAAATCGAAGAAGGAGAGAAGCAAGTTGTGCGGCCCATTGCGCTGGACTGCGCGATAGAGGTTAAGTTGTGCGGGCTCGTGCAACTAGGCTGTTGTACGCCAACGAACACATATAGTCCATATGATGTTGGATTTTCTGAATTCTCCGTAATCTGTTTTGGAAGTAAATCATTCCTATATCAAGCCGTCATTCCAAATAAATTGAGGAGAATATGAAAGATATTCAGACCCGCACAACCCTTTTGCAACTCCAACGGATGCAAAACAAGTTAGAATGCTACCGAAATTGCTATTGAATTACCTCTCTATGCTGGTTCATTGTGCTTTGTTTTAGAATCAAGGGAAGCAAGAGGATTTAAACGAACTCAGAATAAATAGAATACTCGATGATGAATGTTCTCTTCTATTCTTTTTTTTTAATTGAATGATAATTCCCCTATCAAAACACATTCTTTTCTGGTCGAAATTGAGTGATATTGAAAACACTGGTAGAGACCTTTCAGTCATTTTTTTTTTTCCAAAGCTTTTCTGCAAGATTCTCATTTATGACATTATAAAGCACCTTATCTGAAAGACAAGCAGATTATTAATAGCTCTGGAGTCCAAACCTTTCCACTCATCATCAATTATGACGTATTCTACGATTCTCCCTTCAACATCTTGTGCAAGCCTTGCAAAATAAGTAGATAACAAACTTTACCTTGCCACACGCTAAAATTACTCTTTGCATCAAACTTCTCCACGTTAAACTTTTCATTCGATGTCTTTGTAGCAATTACACAACTTTTAATAGCTAGCGGATTGCTAATTAAAAGTGTATAAACCAAAAGATCACAAATCAACCAATTCGAACCAAAGCTCTGATACCAGTTGTCATGGAAAATTAACCTTTCGTGTTTGATACAAGCAACACAAAACCACAGAAGGAAAGATTCAAATAAGAAACTCAAAAGGTCAAACCAAAAGGTAAGAGACAAGAAACAAAAAGATTTACGTGGTTCAACAATATGCCTATGTCCACAGGAAAACAAGAAAACAAGGCTTGCTTCTCTCTCTCTCTCTCTCTCCCACAGCACAAGAAATCTCTCACCTAGAAATTCCCAAAAGATACATCCTCTCTCTACCCATGCTCCCTTCTATAAACAACACCCATAGAAGAGAGCTTTGCATAAAGCCCACGGAAACTAAGCATCACTTTGCCTCTACATACATAGTAATATGTGTAAGACCCGTATCTTGGTCCGTACCTTTCCGTACACTTCCGCGGTCTTACCGGTCGAATTCCGGCAACTTTCGACCCTTAACCGATATCGACGCGCGACCCAGATTCATGTGCCGACAACCCGAGTCAACTCAACCCGAGACCAATACCATAGCGACCGCACCGTCGCCGCGGTTCCGATACCGCGACTCGCGCACCGAGGCGATACCCGGATCAAGAGATATGGGCCAACGTTCGGTGCGAGAAAACGCCGCGCGTTGCGAAAACCAAGGGAATCTCAACGATGTGTCACATCAATCACATCAATCCCATCAATCAATCACCCATCAACCCATCACATGTCAAGTACACATCACTCTCACCCATTTTCCCAAGCAACCACAAAAGTCTTCACATCCCATACCTCTCTTACACAAAAAGCCTCAAAAGTCTTCACAACCCATACCTCTCTTACACCAAAGCCACAAAAGTCTTCCTAACCCATACTTTTCTTACACAACCATCACTCACCCATCCATCCATCACTCTCTCTCTCTCCCTTTACATCACTCTCTCTCTTTCTCTCTTTCTCATTCCAAAATTTCCAAACAACAAAAATTGCAAGGGCTCCATACGTATGGCATTTCTCCAAAGACCTTAAGCTTCAAGTGGCCCACCTCCCTACCCCAAAATCTTCCATCTCAACCCTCCATTCTTCATCTTAGCCATTGAAGTTGAAGACAAGGTGCCAAGGAACCTCTAGGAGCGAGAAGATCGGACGGTGGGTGCTTCTATAGGGTAGATTTTCTTGATTTTATGGTGGACCAAGTGAGGCCCACCGATCCATGGTGTGGATCTCACTTGGGACCCTTATTTGTGGCCGATGGACCACTTGGATCATCATGATCATTCCATGATGGGGCCATTCTCCATGGACCCCATCACGATGTTTATTTTCATTTGAAAAGGTCATCTAGACCATTCATATTGGTGGGGAAGGGATCCTCACCGTTGATCTTTAATTTTGAGGGTCACATGTACAAAATGACCCAATTGATGTATGATTTCATGCATGGGAGCGCCCATAGTGACGGGGTCCCTCCATCACTAGCCGTGTCCCACTCTTCATGTCTCTCTCTCTATTTTATTTTATTTTATTTTATTTTATTTATTGCAAAAGGATGGTGTGGCCCACTTGAATGGATCCCACCTTGATATAATTATTTTATTCAAGTGGGGCCCACCTTAGACGTTGGACCTATGGCACCCATCAGTGGTGGCCCACTTCATCAAGGCCCACACAAAAAAAAATACATATATATATAAAAACTGTCCAGCGTCTGGGACGCTGGACGTTTTACAGAAAGAAAAAAAAAAAAAGGAAAGAAAAGGAGAGGTTTTGGGTGGTCCCTTAGTGTAGGCCCCACCTTGATGTATATGTTTGATCCGAGCCGTCCATCCCCTTACTCACATCGATTTAACCATCAAGTAAAAGAATGGGACTGATCCGAATATCTTGTGGGCCATAGCATGGGAAACATTGACGGTTACCATTGAAAATTCTTCTGGTGTTTCTAGGCCTCAAAAAAATTCGAACTCCGGACTCTTTTTGTCTGTTGCGAGCCGTAGAACACTATGGATGGGATGGATTTTCAAGAAGCGGGTCCCACACGTGATTTTTGGCCGACACTAAAATTTAGAGGAGAGAGAGAGAAGGAGAGGCAGCAGCTGCTGCCGCTGTGTCAGGCGCACGCAGGCGCTGCCTGCGTGCTGGCGGACGGGCGGGCACCCACGGCTGCTGCCGTGGGCCCCACTTGATGCATATGTTTTATCTACCCCGTCCATTGGGTGGGTCCCCATCTCAGGTGGGCCCCCTGCGAATTTCAGGTTGGTCCAAAACTCAGGTGGCCCACACCGTAAGAAACAGTGTGAATGAGCATCCACCATTGAAACTCTCCCCGGGGCCCACAGAAGTTTCGAATCAAGCTGAAATTTATGTTTTTCCTTCATCCTGGTCTGAATGGCCTTATGAATGGGTTGGATTTCAAACAGATATGACGGTGGGCCACATTTGTGGGACCCACGTGGATGTATGTGCCAAGTCCACCGTCCAACGGACGGTGGCACTCACCGTGATGGCGCCCCCCCCCCCCCCCCCCCCTTTGCTTGCGTGCCTCCACCGTCCAGTGGACGGTGGGGCCCTGGGAAATGTATGTGTTTTTATCCGCACTGTCCATTGGACAGTGGGACCCACCATGATGCATGTAATGCATCTAAACCGTCCATCCACTTAGTGAGATCATTTCTAATGCATGAATTATTAGGTGGGTGTGCCATTCATTTGGGTTTGGCCCATTTAAATTGTAATAGGCCTATGGGCTAGGCCCAATTGAATTTTTAAAAGGGCCATGGGCTAGGCTCACTTGGCTTATGAAATGCTTATGGGCTAGGCCCATTGGATCCACTTAAGGCCTAAGATCCTAGGCCCGTTTAATGTACTTCAAGGCCCATGTAATTGAACCTTTTTGTTGAAATTTTAAAAAGCCTATGGAAGTAGGCCATTTGATATATTGTAAGGCCCATGGGACTAAACCCATTTGATTATAAAAGGGTCCCTGGGATTAGGCCCACTTTGATATGCATGCAAACTCATGGATTAGGCCCATTAGAATTGTTTAAGGCCTAAGGATTTAGGCCCATTCGACTCATATAAGGCCTCTTGGTTGAGGCCCATTTGATATACATTTGGGGGCCTAATTGGTGTGGCCCATTTGATACATATTAGACTCATATGACTAGGTCCAATTGATGCAATCCAAGGCCCACGGGTTTCGACCCATTGCAATGCACATAAGACCCATTGGTGTGGCCCATTTATGTGGCCCATCTGATGAATAAAAGCCCATAGGATATGGCTCATTTGATATATATATGTAAGATCCAATGGGGACAACCTACGGTCCATTGCAATGTGTAAATCCATTATAGACTAAGTACGATGTTCACAACGATTGTGCCTTGGGAGCAATGTTGGTTTGACGTCCACATTGCGAGCGTAATACTGGTTGGATGTCCACATTACGACTCTCCTTAGGGCCCATCACCAGGCCGTACTTGCTGTGTATTGACCGTCCAAGTCCATCTGCATTGTTAAATAGTTCATTTCATTATAACATGTTTAGTATAGTTTCATGACTCACGATCATACGCATCATATGTATGCTTGATATGAGGATTGACTGATCATAGTAATTGCCTTCGGGCAGGTTGTTTATGGGCTCCCGGTTAGGCGGTGTTGCCCTACATGAGCGCACGGTATGCGCAGGATTGGTTGCATGACTGGATAGCGTGATTCATGCATTCCGTATTTGTGTGACATGGTTATTGTACGTCCTAGCGACATCAGGGCCGTAGCCTCCACAGACGCATCGTGGTTGGCAGGATTGGATACCGGAAATCTTGATCTACATGGGGTACTATAGATATCCCTGGGTGAAAGTCCCTAAACCCTTATGGTACCAAGAGGTTGCTCCAACGTCTAGACCGAGTGGGTAGATGAGCGTTGAGTGCCGATTACCAGACGGTTACGCTCTCCACTGTGTCGTGGTCGGTTGGAAGGGGGTGCGGCCTTACCCGCCCGATTGTAGGGGGCAATGCTAGGCTGAGTCTGACCAGCTCGAGGAATGGGTCCGCTATCGACGAGTCGCGCCCGATATTGGCAGACGGATAGTGAGGTCTCTTCCACTTACCTTATTGTGCGCGATGTGGCGGCAATCTGGTTTAGAGTGTACTAGACCCCGGTGATATTCCATACTTTGAGCTGTACTGATATGTGGACATTGATGAGTATCCGTATGCTTGAGTTGCATTATACATTGCATGGCCTTGGGATGGCCGATACCATTCATGTCTTGCATAGCATAAGCCTTGGTACGGCTCATGATATTATGTTTCCATTTGCATATTCCGCATCACTCTGACATTGCATGTACATATTACTACCTTGAGCACACACCTTCACCACCCTCTAAGCTTTCTGTAAGCTTATGCACGACCGTTGCGTGCAGGTGACGTTGGATCGCAGTAGCGTTGAGGCAGGAGCACGTTGCTGATCATTTTGGAGTTTTTCTGTTATTTACCCTTGTATTTCCCTTTATGCCTATTGTACTTGTAAAGTTTTTGATCATAGTGGAAATGTAATGGATTTCTTGGTTGTTGTTTGTGGGTTATGCCTTTGGTTATGCTTAATACGAATCAAACTGATATTTAAAATCCTCCTCGTAGCATCCCAGGATCGGAACCTGGCGAATGGGAGCTAGGAGCCGAGAATGGGGTTCTACGGAGGCTGTTGGCGCCGGATTCGGCGATCGGAAATTTTGTGAGCCCGGTTTCCGAGTTTGGGGCGTGACAGTATGTAACTAAGAGAGAGCGAATGTCTCTTTTTAGGAGACATCTACACATCTCCTAACAGGAGACGTCACCACCTCAACACAGGGTGTCCTCAGAAAGTCCCCTAAGTGCATGTGTCCTATCCTGACAAACAGGAAGGCACACTCATTAGATGAATGGCACATGCAACTTGAATGCAGATCATTCATTTTCTCCGTGCATAATGGACTGACTGGATTCTTGAGTTAAGGAAGATTCACGGTGGGGACCATCTTATGAATGTCCTAGATCCCACACACATGCCATTTTGGCGCATGTGGTTTGTTTTATGTTTGGCACTTGTGATGTGGGATTTGGAATTATAATTCTTAATGATAACAGGATCTGGATATGCAAATTTTGACAAGTGAGGACATGATCAATGCGCAGTAGCAGTGCTTGCAAACATGATGCTATCAAATATCCAAAAAGAAAAGGGCCAAGACAAAAAATAGCAGCCGAGGGTACAAAACAAATGCATAGACGAGGGGCCTCCCTATCTTCACATGTTCAAATCCTTCTAAATTGCGATATTTTCAAGCTTATATCCAGGGGATTGGAACCTATTAGCCATATTTGGAGATATAAGGGCCTACTTGGGTTCTTGCCTTTGTGTGGCTGATTAGGAAAAACAAGATGTTGACAATAGATAATTTGAGTAAGAGGAACATGACCATCCCTAATGGCTGTCCCATGTGCCTAAGGGACACTGAATCTATCGACCTACTTTTTCTATATTTTGCCCTTTTGCTCTAGAAATATGGTAGAACATCTGGCAAATCCTCTAAGAGTATTGAATTATGCCACAAAAGATGGTTCAGTTCTTAAAAGGCTTCGCAAGAGGAAGGTCAAGGGAGCAAGAGCAGGTCCTCAGTCTGGAAGATCACAATGCTAGTTGTTTGGTGGTCAGTGTGGCAGGAACATAACAATCGATCCTTTTCGCAACATTGCCAATTTGCTTCACATGGTTATAGTTAAAATTGAACAGGCCCAAGTTCATCGAGCAATCCAGGGGTCTTCTTTATAGGTTTTTCTTTGATGTTGTGGAATGATTGCGGGTCATCTGGGTGTATCATTTTAGTTTCTTGAACAAAAATTTTGGAATCCTTTAAAAATAATAAAAAAGAAAAAAGAAAAAAGCTGAGTTGATGCAAGAAACTGCTGCAGTAAATGTCTCATCATTTGCAATAGTAATTATACATTATCTAATACGCCTCGTAGCAGCACACCATCAGTCACAAGCGCAGGTAAAGGAGGGCTGGTGTGAGAAAAGCTGTGACCAAAAAGTTAAAGAGTAATTGTTCATGATGTGAGAGGAAACATCACTTGAATGTAGGTACTTCTGAGGGAAAACATGTTTCCTGCTAAACATGGGTTGAAATGGACACGATGATAATTATTTCAAGTCCAACTCTCACATTAGAGTAGATATGACAGGGTAAAGTAGCAATAACACAGGTACAGGCCCAAGTTGAAAGTCCTGTTTGCATGTAGGGCACTGGCCATTTCATTTTGAGCCGGAGACGGAAGAAAAAGAATCTAGGAAATGGTGGCCGTTTAGTGTATTAAGCTTCTGCCTCAGACGTTTGGGATAAATCAAAAGACAGTTTATTTTGGATGCAAATCTTTTCAAATAAGGAAAGAAGAATTAGAGAACATAGGGATTCACCACCTTCTAAAAAAGTCCTAATAGACCAGTTGTGTTAGCAATGAATAACTTCCCTTAAAGTTTTACAGTTTTACTACATTAAAAAAATAAAAATAAATAACATTGGCATATCTTGCCGAATTCTTCCATTCCTTCAGTTTTTTTTTTTCTTCCAAGACAGAACAAATTTACAGCCACAATGCATCATGTATTATGACAAAGTCTTAACCCTAGCATACATTCAGAGCTTTCATGCTGTGAGGAAATAGATTTTCATTTTATGTTAGTGAAGATTTGGGCTGCATTTGGTTGCTCTGGATATTATGAAATATCATGATATTTTGCACCAAATTAGAATGATTAATAATGAAAACATCATGAAATTTAGTGATATTTGTGCAATCAAACACACCCTTAATCAAAGGATGTAAGGATTATACACATTCATACTTAAAGTTTCTGATAGTCTTATAAATGGATAGGCCAATGAATTAGGAGCTTCTTTAGCCAAAGAGGCATTTCAGATGAAAGCATTTCATTGTCTTAGAAAAGTGTATGAGAAAACAAAAAGGATCAGTTAAAGAAATACCTTTAGTTCATGCAACTTCCAAAGGTTTGGACTAGATGATCTTGAAATAGACACAAAGGGGAGGTCACTTGTCTGCACGATCATCAACCAAGCCTTCCCAGGGCTTTCAAAAGCTATAGTTGTTTCATTTAGTAATAAAACAATCTGCCTTTCCTGGTTCAATGTGGAAAAGATCAACCTTGAAGATGGTGAATTAGAAAGTGAAAGTGAGGATTTATAAGATCTGGAAGCTGGAAATATGCATAGTGCCCATGGGCCTGTATGAGAGGGCCTGCGGTTTGGTAATCTAGTCTGTGCCACCATGGATAGATCATAATCCAAAACTCTCCCCAACAGGACAATCCTACCCCTTCAATTAGTAGCCTGCAGAAAGACAGTTAAGGAAAAAGTAACAATGCTCCACATTCAACATAACAGGGCCAAGGACTGGTGAGCTAGGATACTCCTGTCTGGGATTTTTGGGCTCAGTCCATTTATGTCGACACCTATCAGATCAGCATCTACATCACCACCACATCCTCTCTTGCATGGACTGATGGGATGCAATACATAAAAATAGTTCAAGGATCATATAATTCCTCTTTGAAAAGTACCACGAAATTTGTGATCTTTACCTTATATAAGGCTAGGTCCACACACTGGTATCCATCAGGAATACATATTAGTATGGCCTCCAAAGAAGTTTTTCCCTTCTCAATACAACTTGAATCATGCATAAACCCCCTCACTATGCCTATGCTACTTGACGTATCTGAGGAAGAATCATTGGGTATTCTGAAACAAATGTAGTCCACAAGGCTATGTCCAGGCGCATGGTAAGTAGAAGCATCCGTCAAGACATCCTACCATGCAAATGAAACCATCACAACCTGAAGATAAAGCTCTAGAAAGATGGAGACAAAATCAACAAATAATTCCAAGTATAAAAGGCAATAAAGCCAAAATCCAGAAGTTAAACTATGCGAATAACCAGTGCACGATTGAAAAGTGAGTTAGGATGTGAATATTTACCACTAAGGATCAGGAGCATTGCCAAGTGTTTTATTTTATTTTATTTTATTTTTTTTTAACACCCCCCCCCCCCCCCCCCCAAAAAAAAAAAAAAAAAAAACTGTAACACTTTAAATGCTTTACTTACAAACTACAATGTCTGGATACAGATTCTGACACCAGTGATTGGAAATGATTCTGCATTACATAAATCTAGCATGCCAAAACAGATATGGGCATCTCATCTGATACTTTAATACCAACAGAAAATTGCAAGTACAGAACTTGCAAGGTAGGTGTTGACAGACTGTGATGGATGATGATGATTACACATGCGGCCCACTTCACATGGAGATTATATTTTCCATTGTTATATTTATTATTCTCTTTTTTAGTCCTTAAGGTGATGTGTTAGCATAGAGTTTACACATACGGGCTTTGGTTTATGTAAAAAACTAAGCATGGAGGGTATTTTTGTACCTTCATATTCACACGTGCATGCGTGCACACACACACACGAGGGAAATGCTACTATGAACTTGACCTCATGGGAGCTTCCCATGAGGTCAAGCTGTGTGGGCCCCACCGTGATGTGAATCAGACAACCACACCGTGCATTTGGTGGGTCCAATGTTGTCGAATCACATATGCGATCATATATATATATATATAAATATAATAGGGAAATTTTTTTTTTTAAATGTAAAAATATATAAGAAACTAAGGAGAACTTCTCTAAGTTAATAGATAACCAATTTTACATATTCAAAATACATTTGAGAGACATAAAATCAATAAAACAATGAATTAAACATCAAGTCATCAACATTTAACAATATAGTCAACAAGAAGTAACAACGAAATCAACAAGCTATTTATTCATTATTGTAGAAAATCAAGAAGCTATCTTCCTTGAAAGTTGAAAGTGCGAATCTTGATCTTCCAACTTCCAAGAGTGAGGGAATGTAGGAGAGAGAGAGATTAGGATCACTTGGAAGTAGGAAATACAAGAGAGAGAGAGAGAGAGAGAGAGAGAGAGAGAGAGAGAGATTAAGATCACTTTTAATTAAGAAATGTAAGAGAAAAATAGAGTAAGAGAGTTTTGGAGTGAGAATATTGCAAATGGAGGAGATTTGGAAAACTTCTTTTAGGAAAAATGTTGTTTTTTTTGCAAAAAAAATTAAAATTAAAATCCAATGTGCCATGGCCAATATGCGATTGCATATGCTGTATGCGATCGCATATTTTTGCATATGCCACATATGCGATCGCATATGTGCCATGGTTGCATATGCCATGGTTGCATATGTGATTTCATATGGATACGCACATATGCGATCGCACATGACAACACTGGGTGGGTCCCCTCTAGTTTATGGGGTATCCCAAAAATCAGCCGTATCTGGAACTCAAGTGGGCCACACCATTTGAAGCAGTATGAAATCATGCCTAAAACATCTAAAAGCACTTGCTGGGGCCCACCTGAGTTTTGGATACGGCTAAAACTTGGTGTGACCCCACCCTCATCCAAGTGGGACACACACAATGGATGGGCTAAACCACATATCAGTGGGCCCTACAAATGCTCATGAAGATTTCAATGGTTGGATATCCACTCTTAATTGTTGTCTATAGTGTGGCCCACCTAAGTAATGGATTGGCCTGATTTTTAGGCCCGTGGCTCGCCATGGAAGGGTGCATCTGATTGATGGGTGGGATGTTTGTCACACATCACGGTGGGGCCCACAAAGATGGACCTCATGGGAAGCTTCCCATGAGGTCAACCTTGTAGAAGGCACGAAGGCACGCACACATGTACGTATAGATATAGACACACACACATATACATATATATGAAAAGACAAATATATTTTATTGAGAAAGTGCCGAACTAGTGCAAATAATTAAAACCGTAAAAGAAAAGAAAATTTACAATCATCCACCACAGTTTCCACCAAGGGCCTGCCAGTAAAGTCAGCTTCTAGGTCTATCTCTTCATTTTTCCAAGCCTGACACCATGCCAAGCCATTAAGAGGTCGCCAATTGAGCCCAACATACCTAGGACACCTCGAACAAATTAAAGAAACTTCCACATGTTTTCCTTGCGAATTGGCAAAGCACAAAGATGTGTGATCAACTGTCTCTTCTTTAGCCATGCACATCACACAGATGTTGGGATCACCGTTGACCTTCTTTTGGAGGTTGTTGATAGTGAGTACTCTCTTCCAACCTACAAGCCAAGCAAAGGCCACTACCATTATGGGAACACCATAGGACTACAAGATATTTGAATATGCATTTGCCCGCCGACTTGGCATGAAGCATTTTGTGGAAGGAGTAGACTAAGAAGTGACCAGACTTTCCCATTTTCCATACCATCCTGTCATGGACCTCCTCCAACAATGAGCAGCTTTGAAGATGACCCTGCAACCTAATGAGCTCCTCCACTTCCTCATCAAGAAGATTTTTGTATTTCATGAGTTTTAAATCATCTTTCTCATCGCATGGCATTATTCATCAAATCTCATGAGAACACATGCCATAACAAAGTGGTGTTATCGAATGTAAGAATCGGCACTTGATTAAGGTTACTTGGGCTATGCTGTTTAACATGAAGGTTGTAAAAATGTTTTGGAGAGTAATGCAATTTTTATTACATGTCATTTAATAAATTGAATGCCTTCATCTGTTTTGGATAGGAAATCACCTTCTTCTTTCTTTTTTTTTTCCCTATTTTGTGCCTTAGTATTCATGTGTTTTCCGTCCCTCCTAGGGTGTTTGGATGTAAGTGTTTTGTATATTAGTTAGATCATGTTCTTGACATGTTTGAACCAAAGGCTATCAAGCATAGCTTTCTTATAGATACTCACGTACCCAACGAGGATACAAATAGTACAATCTGGTTTGTAGCAAACGTTACATTTCAACTGATGCCACATTCTTTAAAAGTATTTCCTTTCCTTTTCTTTTTTTCTAAAAAAGGGTAAGACGTTGCGGTTTGGAGACATGTCTATTACTCTTTCCATTGTGCCAGACAAAAAACATACATAGAGAGATGTTTGTATAACATTTAGTTACTCCATCGCAAGTCTCCTATAGATGTTCCAAGCACGGTGATGAAGTTCATCCAATTGTGGCTTCTAGTAATCCTCTGGCTCTGTTTGAATATCAGTCATCCTAAGTCTCCTTCTTTACAATCTAATGAAGACGACTTACCCGGCGCTCTTCACAAGGGGTATATGTTCATCCACTCAACATCATATTTCTCATTTTGTTTCATTTGTCGATTTATCTCCTTTGTTTTTTCTTTACAAAAGTGTTTTGTCATTGTCGTTTGTGTCTGATCCTCATTATTTTCAAGAAGCTCTTAATCATGATGGATAGAAACGAGATGTGAAAGATGAGATGGCCACATATCCTGATCCATTTTGTTTTTAGAGCTATCCCTCACTACAATAATTATATGACAGGTGGGTCTTTTTATCGGATAAGTCCACCCCGTCAGTTATTAGGCCGCCAAACTACGACGAGAGTTTCGCCCTTTAAAGCAACAAGCAGCTGAAAAACGTTACGCGTCCTAGCACGTAATGGCTTTTCAGCTAGCTGTTGCTTGTTGGTGCGTTACACAAACAACTCGGCCTGAATTGATCGAGTTTCCTTGCTCCTTCCACCGTCGGGAATTAGGACAAGAGAAAATATCCCCAGCAGTGGGAGCCCCAAGACCTGGTTGTGACGATACCTTTCGTCAGTGGAAGATCGGATAAGACTTCTCTTCATCACGAGACTGATCGGATCTGCCGAACTTTGATCTTGCTTTAACATAACTATTGAGATTTGAGATCGAAGTCGATCAATCAATAAGAGTATCGGCTTTCATTCCATCATAGTCAAACTTGGACTCTAGTTGAATTACCTACTGGAAAACATGGGATTGGGTGTCAATGGGTGTATTCAGTTAAGTACAATCCTAATGGTTTGGTAGAATTCTTAAAGGCTTAGTTGGTCGTTGAAGGGTATTCTCAAACCTTACTTTTGTCACAAAGCTTAATTCTGTGCTAGTAATCATTTTGGTTGTCACAAATTTGCATTAGACCTTATACCAATTTGATGTAAAAAATGCATTTCTTCATAAGATCTTACTGAAGAAGTTTATATGGATCAACCGCCTGGTCTTGTTGCTCAAGAGAAGTCAGACAAAGTGTGACATTTTAAGAAGTCCATTTATAGACTAAAACAATCTTCAACAGCTTGGTTGGACAAATTTGATAAAGTAATGTTTGAATTTGGGATGAAACAAAGTCAGGCTAACTACCCTTTGTGAGCAAAGTAAGGCAGGCAATCTCGTGTTGGTAGTGTACATGGATGATATCATTGTCACTTGTGGGTATTCACAACTTGAAGACATTTGTGCAACAACACCTTCACATAATTGTCTTCGGTACTTCTTTGGTATTGAAGTAGTAAGATCTAAGGTGCACATTAATTTGTCACAAAGAAATTATGCGATGGATTTATTAGTCGAGATTGGTTTTTTAGCAAACCAGTCAAAACTCCTATTGACCAAATCAAAAGCTTAGAATAGACCGGGGAAAATTGATTGATGTCTAGGAAGATATCATCAACTCGTTGAAAAATTGATTTACTTAACGATCAGTCAACTTGATATCACATTTCCTATAAGTGTGGTCAACTAGTTTAGGCAAGCTCCTCGTGTTTCTCATTTGGAAGTTGTGTTTCGTATATTGCATACTTAAAGGGAGCTCCTGGTCATGGTATTTGGTATAAGCCCAATGGTCATCTTCAAATAGAAGGATATTCAGATGCAGACCGGATCGGTTCTCCATCTGACAGGCGATCTACTTATACCTTTGTAGAAGGTAACTTATTCACATGGAGAAGTAAGAAGCAAAGTGTGGTGGCCCATTCAAGTGCAGAGGTAGAGTATAGGATAATGGCTCATGTTACGCGTGAACTTATTTGGTTGGGGACGTTGGTGAGTGAGTTGAGGTTTATGGTTGATATTTCCACGAAACTATATTTTGATAATCAAGCTACTTGTCATATTGCCAATAATCCTATTTGTCATGAGAGAACTAAGCACACCGAAGTTGATTGTCACTTCATTGGAGGAAAAACGTTATGAGCAAGGAAATTTGCATGTCATTAATCAAGTCCCAGGATCAGTTGGTAAATGTGTTCACTAAGACTCTTTGTCATACTCATTTGGATCATCTCTTCATCAAGTCGACTATTCATGATATATTTGCTCCAGCTTAAGGGGTAGTGTGGACGGACTGTGCTAGATGGTGATGATTGTACATGTGGCCCACTTCACACGGAGATTATGGTTTATACTGGTTCATTTTATTATTCTCATTTTTAGTCCTTAGGGTGATTTGTTAGCATAGAGTTTAGGCATATGGGCTTTGGTTTATGTGATAACCTGAGAACAGGGGATATTTTCATACTTTCAAATATATTAGGAAAGACCTAATGATAAGAAGAGGAGAGGCTACGGGCACCACCACCTTCTAGGCCTTCTCACTTTCTCTTGTTTTTTCTCATATTCTCCCCCCTTCTCCTTTTCAATCTTAACTCATGGAACAATGGGAGACTGTTAAACCACATCTTACGAGTAATTAGGTGGTATTTAGTGCCAGTATTGGCATGATATGATACCAATACACTAAGCATATATAAGTACAGTTATATCTAATTAGGAAATCTTTCATTATGTTCGGTACTGAAAACCTTCAATTGTCAAGTTTGTATTGTCAAGCTCATAATGCCAACCAGTAATCGTTTTTCATGCCATTGAAGATCTCTGCACCTTAAATCAAATCTTGTGTAAGTTGTGTTGTAATCACTACTTCAAGAAAGATATTCCTAGCTATTAGCTTATCATGGGTTTATGTTCTGTGTTTACCCGGATGAAAGGTATGGGTTGCCTCCACCACATCAACCTCTAAAAATCTATATGTTTAAGATAAACACAAATAGAGAATAACAAAAGGAAAGGAAAGAATGCGCATAAACCATTGTATTAAAAAACTGTTACATAAGGGCCGTTACGTAATGGTAAAGGCAGGAACCATTACTAGATACAAGGCTGTAACACCCATTCTAGAAAAAAAAAAAAAAAAAAGAAAAGAAGGGGGGGGGGGGGGGGGGGTCCATAACAGGCCTGTAACAATTGTGGCCGATACAGGGCCGTAACAGTCCAATACAAAGCCAGTACATTTTTCTTCCTGTAAAAAGTATGTTGAACGTTATAGGCTGCAATGGCCCTTGTGGCCTGTATCGTAACAACCGTAAGGCTGGCCGTTATGGCCACTCTATCATTATTGAATACCTTCACACAAACTACCATTAAATTGCATTTACTTGCACCATATATAATGAAGTTTTATGATATTTTGCACCAAATTATACTGACTAATCATGAAATATCATGAAATTTCATGTTACTTGATGCAACCAAACACAGCCTTATTAAAATTGTCTGTTACTAATCAAACAGAATAACAAAAAGAATGTTATTTGAAGAAAAAAAAAAATCAATTCAAGCCTAATCAATGTCAAGTACAAAAAAAATCAAAACTATTCAAAGATTTAACATGATACCTCATAGAATGACACTGATGTAGGAACGTGCAAGGGAGAATATATTGGTGATGACGAAAAAGGATACAAAGGCAGCAAATCTTCACAGTGTATCCTTTTGGAAATAGTTGTAAAGGGCATTGAGAAAGCCTCCTTGAAACTGACATTGTGAACCATTAAAATAAAACATATTCAGAGTTGATGAATACCTGATCAAACTGAATTTAAGGAAATGCACTGAAATAGTAAAACTGTAAAAGTAAAATATGACTTGCAAACCTACAACTAGAAATTTCAAAATGCAAACCTATATGATTCACAGTCCAAGGGAAACACAAAATGGGAAAAAAAGAAGAAAGAACTAAAAGCAAGATAATAACAGAATATTAAAGCGAAGATATACTGACATAGCTAATGACATTAGTGAAATATAGTAATGGAATGAACTTGTGATGAAGAATCAAGGGGGATAAGACTATGATAACATTCTTCAAATAGTTAAGAGTATGTTTCTATGTTACAATATCTAAATTGATGTCACGCCCCAAATCCGGTTTCTGGCATCCATTCATTCTAACCCAAATCCGGTGCTGACAACCCCCATAGAACCCCCGATTCCGGCACTCAGTGCCCATACACCTGAAGGCGGCGTTTCACAAGGAGGATTTCAGAGAAACCTTAATAACTAAGCATGACCAAAAGAACTCCACAAGCAACATACACCTTTACTATATAAAAGGTTATATACAATACTATTGAAAGGGAAATACATCTGATAGAAAAGCAAAAAAAAAGGAGCGTGCTCCAGCATCGCCAATAGTTGCACTCTAACATAACTTGAAAAGAATGAGCAAATGCCCATAAGCTTCTTCACGAAGCCTAGTAGAGAGTGTGTGTGTGTGTGCGCGCGCGCACGCGTGCGTGCCTAATGCATATGACATACATATCGCAACAATATCCATATTAATATCAGAGTAAACAACAAAGATGAAGGGCTAATCATGAAAATGTCCATGCGTGCAACCAATTATACCAAGGCTATGCATATATGCTATGCGAAGGTCAACTGAGCCGAATGTCATATGTAGTCATGCGATGCAACATGCCAATCCTAATGTCGAAACCAAATCTCAATACGGTTTTCATCTGGAATCATCAGGGTCAAGTACACAGGCACCGATCTGCAACGAGCGATCATGCAAGCATAAGAGACGTCACTACCCACCACGGCGGTGGAAGGCCTATAGCCATGCCAAATCCCACCCGGCATGCTAGCAACAGACCCATTTCCAAGATGGTCAAACATGACCTCAATCACCACAACATTCTTTGAGCAGGTGAGGCCAAACTCCTTTCCAACCGACCCTAACACAGTTGGAGGCAGCCTGCTAGTGTGCATCACTCGAGCGCTCATGTATCCACTCAGTCTTGACATTGAAGCATCTTGCAATACTACAAAGCTTAGGAACTTTCACCCACGGACATCCTACGCGCCTTGTAACCACAACCAAATTTTGGTGTCCACAACCATAATCGCCAACCATGATGAACCTATAGTCGCCACAACCCTGATGTCGCTGGGGTGTGCTTGCAAATGCATCATGCGTGCGTGAATGCAAGAGTCCACAATCCGAGTCATGCAACCATGTCATGCAAAACTGTACATATATGCAGGACGACCCCATCTCATGCCCAAAGCTTCGTCCTACAATCCACCTCAGCCACCTATCCCGGGCACAAAGTCGCTGCAAAGAAGAAATCGTAGCACCATAGTTCTACTGGAAACGACCAAATCAAGAACCACTAATCTTTTATTTTTGTATCTTAATGACCAGACCTTCTCTATGAAGAGCATCTACCATGAAAAAAAGGTCAATGTTCACCCCTTGACAAACGCTTATCCAAAGCTCATCATATCCTATAGGCCTAATCTTGTACATTTTCAGCTTCAAAGTGCAGTACTCATCCAACCAATCCCTCACTTGGGGGATAGAGGCTCCATCTTTGGTTGTAACAACAATCGAAAATTATAAAGATTCCTAAGCTCGGGAAACCACCTTTTGATGAATGCGAACCCCCTTCTTTGATTTCTGTCGCGACCCCTTCTTCAAAGAGGAAGGACCACTAGAGGTCCCAAAGGAATCACCGCAATCTTCTCCTCTTCCTGTTGATACATAATTCCCCTTCTCGACCACTGCCTCCTTGAAGGAGTGATTACCTACAACCGCAATGTTTCCTCGACTCGAGCTTCCTTCTTTCATCCCGATACCAGTCTCTTCTTTCCCCCTCGCCTGAGTGCTCTGTAGTTTTCTCCGATATGAGATTTTTGAATTTGGGGCCCTTAAATCTCTAATTTTCATCTCTAGCCCAAAACGGGATCTCTACACTAACAATTTCACACCACGAAAACTTTCTCCATGGAGCATTTCCACCACACGGCATAGCTCTTCCATGGAACTCATGCGCGCGAAGCTGAAGCCCCTTGGCATGGAGGTGTTCTTGTCCATCGGGAGAACAACATCCATTACTGCACCTGCTCTTCCGAAGACTCTAGCAAAATTGATCAGAAGCCATCCTTCCCGTCAAAAAACCCTTCACAAATAGAGTCGGGAAGTCCGCGACATCAAGCTTTCTTATGGTCTTCTTCTGTTGCTCTAGTCTGGAACAGCAAATCGTATTCCATCTTGCCTCATTGTCCTTATTTGATTTATTTGATTCGATACCGCCTTTCCCTTCATCCCCTCCAACTCCATCACTATGAAACCCCATGGCTTGAATCCCTTCTTCCATGAGATGTACATATGACTTGGTAACTATGGGCTGCAATTTTATAGAATGAATGCAACGGGACACACCAATGCCTAATATGGAATGCATAAACTCCTTTGCATGATCGAGCGTTTGGACGGTGTGAATTTCACACCACATAACGGTGGACCCTGGGAGTCTCCACGGTGCAACAGGGAAGGTTTCAACGAAAGCATCATTATCGCTACTATTGTTGGAGTGGGGCCCGCTTGGGGCTCAGATCTGCCTCACGTGCCCCCCCCCCAGGTCCAAACCTGAGTGACCTTGTCATTAGGTTGGATGATAAATAAACATGGTGGGCCTAGCTATACTGCAGGCGTCCAAGCCACACTGTTTCCTATTGTGCAACCCACTTGAGGTCTGGATCCGCTTCATTATAAAGGGCTAGTAAAAAGGAGAAGGTGAGGATCTCATACACACATCATGTGGACCCCACTTTAAAGAGATGGAAAAATAGTGGACAGTCTGGGTGCAAAGCACATCACGGTGTTGTCCTGGGATACATCAACGGTGGTCATTTAGGTTTGTGTGACCCTATCAACAGATTGGACTGCAAATAAACCTCATGGTGGGCCACAACGTGGAATACTCTGTTTGGACAACGTGCTTGCGCATGTTGTTTAGGCAGTGTAGTCCACCTGCATGGGCCCCAAATCACACTAAAATAGAGGGGTAGAGAGGGAGAGAGAGAATGGTCGAAGTGAGGCCCTACCACTATGGGGTCCACACAAGTTTACAACACATAAAGCATCAAGGGAGTGTTCTGAGGCTTAACCACACGATCTAGGTGGGACCCACTTGGATGGCCCAAAATGGGGGTGGATGGTGGCCCCCAAATCCCCACAAACAGAGTTGGGGTCCACCTCCTTCCTCTCAAGATGATCAACAAACAAAAAAGAAGATAAGGGAGATGATACTTATGTGACAATGATATCAATGCACTCACATTTCAATGGCTAGGATCTTCCATATAGGTTTCAAATATGGGTTGGGATCTCCATTAATGGAGGTTCCAAGCTCTAACACAACACTACTCTTTTCTCTCATTTTCTTTCTTTCTTTTCCTTTCTCATGGGGAGCTCGATACGTAGGAGCTTTTTTTTTTTTTTTTTTTTTTTGGGGGGGGGGGAGGGGGGGGTTGGAAGGAAAGAAAGAGTAATGGGTAGAATGGGGAGGGGGAAAGAGAGAATGGGAAGGTTAGCATGGGAGAGGGAGTGGGGTGGTATGGGTTAGCATGCCTTGAGGGGGAAGGGGTATGGTAAGCTTTGATTTGAGTGGTGTGAGGGGTATTTTAGGGATTTTAGGTGGTAGGTGGGAGACTGGGGGTAGTGTAGGGGTAGTTTAGATCATTTGCATGGGGGGTTGGTGTGATGGTTGAAAAAGGTGAAAAGGTAGTGTAGGTACTTTGAAAATAACCCTTTTTGAGATTTTCTAAGATTCCTTGCAATTGGGGCCCACTCGCCACGCGTACACACATTGTAATGCGTGTCTGCCTTAATTTTCGTAAACGTGCGTATCTCACTAACCAAGTATCGCAACGAAGCATGATGCACGACATTGGAATCGCAACACCGACACGATTTCTAAGGTATAGGTCTCGGGTCATTGTGGTACAAAAATCAGGGATTGTAATTGGTGCTCACCAATTTAGCCCGTCCCAAGTATGCTGACACCGGAAACTAAGTGTGCAGAGGTCTTACGGGGACATAACTCTGACAATTGAGCTCTGAGGCCATTAGCTGAAATTTGGATGGCAAGTTATTTACCAATGGAAAGCATAGGAGAAAGGAAAGAAAGATGCACAAATCTAAAAGGAGGAATCAATGACGAAGAATATACGCATTGACGGTGAAGTGTCGGAATACATAACACTATGAAATTTCAACAGTGAGTACGTTTCCAATTAGAAACCCACTTGAGCAACTCTTTACAAGCTTGATCATCAAAATTTTAATTTACATCCCTATACAATTTAGTTTGACAGACTTTCCTAGCTTTCAACACTTCCCAAGAGAGAGGATATTTGGGAACCTAAGTGTGTACACTACAAATTGCACTAAATGCACTTTGCATTCACATCTAAATAGGGGAAAACATATTTATGCCTCATCACATCCAATATTTCAATTTTACATGTAAAAGTTGTACCTTAGTTCTTTCTTCTTCTTCTTCTTCTTTTTTAGAAGAAAAGTTTATAAATTCTTTTTAGCAATTTAAGGGAGCCACCCATAAAAAGAATTAATCATACAACACCAAACAACATATGATGAACCAAGTAACTTCTGCAAAGTAAGGATTTCACAATGATAATTTAATTTGAGGGCGTATTTAGTTTTCTAGTTTCCAGTGTAATTCAAAGTAAATGAGTCATCATTATCTTATTCAAGGTGTTTGGCTAAGAGATAATTACGGCATAAAAAAATGAGAGTCAAATACACATGTAAAGTAAACAGGTAAAGAAAATTGTAATCATTATATTTTTACATACCAAAATGCTAATTTTTATAGTCATGCCCCTGTAAAACAAACAATAGTATAGTGTAATCATTGCAGTCAAATGTAAGTGATGTCACCACACAATTACAGGGGTAAGTAATCATGACCCATTTCCAACTAATTACCATTGTAATTGGAAACCTAACAGGCCCCCAAAAGAAATAAAGCTTCAAGTGACCAATGTTATCAAAATCGTATGATTCATGATATGAATTGTACGATTTATATCATATTGTATGGGTGTACGATTCAAATCTTACACCCAAATCGCAAATCCTAAATAATCGTACGAATCGTATCGAATCGTACAATAATTATATCGAATCATAAGATAATTGTAGACTACATAAATGAGCCCAAAAAATACTTAAAAATCAATTTATTATTCAATTTTTCCTTTTCTTTGTACCCTTTTGCTTATGAAATATGAAAAAGGTTCTCTCCTTTTAAAAATATCCTGTTTTTTCTTTTGGGGATTTTGATCTTCAAAAACCCAAAATAAAGAAATCAAGATATCTTTCGATTCACAATGGAATCGAATGTCACTTTTTGTAACATCATTCTACACTCAAAAAAGGTAAAAAACAAAAATTTTAAGGACTCTTTGTATGTTTTTTAGTGTAAATTTTTCAAAAGACAACAAAAGAAAGCAAAGAAAAAAGACAAGAATCCTTTACTATCATGATATGTATACCATATACATTTTCTCAGATGATAATATCATGTTATGTAAATCTTTTATGATATATATATATATATATATATTGTAAATCAGAAAAAATCTTACGATTTGCGATTCAATATGATTCAACCCCTCTTAGGATTTGCGATACGATAATGATTTTGACAACATTGATGCCCACATGAAGTCAACCATTGATTCCGGCATCACCCAAGCAATATTGAAGAAGCCCAAAAAATGCTCCTATACTCTATAATCGAATTGGCAGCGAATAAAAAGGTGATCAATCAACTCCACATCCTTCATACACAAAACGCAAATGTTGGGGAGGGCAAGGGATCTCCTCCATAGGTTGACCACCATAAGGATTCTCTTCCGATCCACTAGCTAGGCAAAAGCTGCCACCCAAGGAGCTCCATAAAACCAGTGATGGTACCTTTTGTTAATTAAATATCCGGAATCATTTACAAATCCCTATCATAGTATTTGACAATTTGTAGCCCCCAATGTATAATGCTGTAAATCTGCTTTTTTTTTTTTTTTTTTTTTTGTAAAAAAATAAAATCAATTAACTACATTGTTGTAAACATTACAAACAATGCACCAAAGAAGTTTTTATGGTCAATGGAATTTATTAAAGGGAGAAAAAAGAGAGAAATGGCACAGCCCACCCACCCAAGGGGGAAAACTGATACAAAATAATACAAAGTGCTTTGAAGCAGCACCCAGACCAAACTAAGAAACACCCCAAAGTGCTTCAATCTCCTGTCCAATCCTTGAATAATCATCCCAAATTTATGCACCTGCCCAAAATCTCAATCCTTCTGCTGACAGCACCCCTTTTAGCCTGCTGATCCGCCTCTTCATTGGCCTCACTGGGGATGAGATTGAGAGAAACAGAATACAGAGAACCTACGTCCCTAACCTCCTCCTCAATAATGTCTCCACATCTCTAGGGAAATGGGCCACCTTTCGCCCAAGCAATCACTTTTTTTTTTTTTTGAATCCCCATCAATCGCAGCCAGACAGGTTGAAATCTAAGATCATCTTAAACGCTTGAAGCACCGCATCTGCCTCAGCTGCATTTCAATCAGAAATTCCACCGAGTCCAGAAAACTCCAATATTATTTCCCCCCAGTGATCCCGCACAATGCCATCAACTCTCACTGAACTGGGATTTCCCTAGAGAACACCTGTCGAAATTTATTTTGAAGATCCACAGGGGGTAAGGCACTAGGCACTAGCCACACTACAAAGGGACAGAGACTTGCCAATTATTGATTATCCAGTCAGCGGAGAACCCCTGAAATCAGACAAAGAGGTGGCCCAGCTCATGACCGTTTTACTGATCTTTTCACCAGTCTTCCCACAGAACGCTTTCCTGGAGAAAATCCTGTTGTTCATCTCTAATCATAAACACCACAAAGCCACATAAAAGCACCATCTTCCATTTTCTTCCTAAAGAGCCCCACGCATTCACTGACCAATTGCAGATAAAATCCTTAACTGAGGAAGGAAACACCCAGCCAATTCCAAATTTAACAGTGATTTCAGCCCACATACCTCGAGAATAATCACAGGGAATCAGCAATGAAGGACATTATCCTCAGTTGTGCAACAAAGAGAAAATGTCTTGGGGATTATCGTACCACAGTATTTGAGAGAAGAGTATGATGAAGTTAAACCCTGTTATAGGACTAGAAAGTGCTATAGTAAAATTTATCGATCTATGGTAAAATTTATGCAAGATTGATATTCACAGAATGACTGCACAGTCAAAGAAGATTCTCTTAGGTTGTCAACCAAAACCATCCATTTTACCACATTTTTGCAGATCTTTTGACTTAAGGAATTCAGTTACGTTATGTTGTTTATTCTTGGTTTCCCAGGCTAAGATAAGTTAATGCAGAAGTTACGAATTCAAGTGCCTAGTCAACAAAAACCTTGGCATCCTTTTCTGAATTCCACATGTATATGCATTTTTTTAAAATGTACTAAAAAAACCTGTATATATTCAATTTCGAAAAATTTCACCTATGATGCTTACTAGTATTCATAAAGTATACCTATTATGGCATTCTCCAATATTTATTCAACTGCTTAATGTCATGGTTCCTTTCTTAGCTAGCTTAAAAACCAGTACACATTCCAAAGAACTAAGTGAGAACCAGATGCCAAAATGTTATTACAGCTTTCCATTGTCCCTCAATGTGCCAGCGAAAGATTTGATAAGATTTTCTAACCAAACAAAGACCAAGTTGAACAAAAATTCTTTAACAATGTCTATAGTTCTCAAAATTTCTCCATTACCATCACCCTCTCGTCAGCATCTATCTACATATTTATTTGCATGCAAAAATGCATATCATGCTAGAATTTTTTGGGGTCTTTGCAAGGAATAGAATTACCTATATTCCATCTGGTCAAATTCCTTGGCTAAAGTTCTTCGCAGGTATTCAGTATCCAAGAAGCCTCCAAATCTAACAAGTTCTTCAACCCTTTGGGCTGTATCTCTGTAAAACAGTAAAAGGACACTTGTGTAAGGAATCAGCCAAGAACATATAAAATCGTTTAGACTCACACCCAAACAATAAAAAGAGCAATCACATTAATCCATAACACATTCCATTGAACGGAAAAAAAAATTAAAAAAAATGCCTACCACTGGATGAATCTTAATTACTGCCAGAGTTGGATAGAACCCTTTTACAACCCCCTTCCCCCACCACAACCAATCCCCATACCAAGGGACATTTGAAACATCCACAAAATGTATTTCATAGCACAACAAAACCAGTTTTTGTACTGACCTAACTGCTTCTGGGGCACAAACAAACCAATTTCTGTGCATATGTTGTTTGATGTTCTTCTTTACTTGCTTTGTTTGTAAGGGGAATGTGGCAGTATTTTTCTGTTTAAAGGATGCAGTACATTGGATAGTGTGTGGGCTTTCACTTTTTCATGTGCCATTTTGCACATTGTTCAATCTAGCAACCCATTTCAATCTTTGCTGCATAAATGGTACCAGAATTCTAACCAGTATGCACACTGCAGCAATATATTCAACGGGTCTATGGACTTGGCTCATAGGCTCCGGTAAATTTTGGAAGTTTCATCACCATAGTGATAGCATCATTGCAAAATACTCACCTTTCATCTGTGTGGTTGCTATGTGTTAGCAATTTTCCTAGCAACTGCCCCTCCATGACCCTACTTTGATTGCTTGCCCTTTGAGGCGTGCATGTGATATCTGCGTTAGGTGTCAATACTGGATGGGATCATGTTCGCATGTGAGAAGTGTGAATGTGAGTCTTCGTCATGGCCAGTTCCAAAAGCCTGGGTAAATGAGGAAGGTTGGGTGCACAGTTGAATGTAAACTTCTGCAAATCTACCATATGGCAGCAATAACCTGCATGGATGCGAATTGCCTGTGGCTATGCCCAAAAGAAGTTCCTGTGGTTGGAAGCTATGTGGGGCCAACAGAGATGCCCTTGACAAATCCACTCCGTCCATCAGTTTCGCAAGATCACAATTGGACAATCCAAAAATCAGGCAGATCTAAAACTCAGGTGGGCCACACCGCACGAAACAGTGAGAAATAAGAATGGAAAAGTCCACCAATGAAACCTTCATGGAGCAGACCATGATTTTATATGCCATCCAAACCATTCATAGGGTTACTACCACTGAGATAAACTGTAGGCACAAATATCATCCTGATACAAAGCTTCCATTGGCCCCTCACAGTTTCAAATGGTGGGGGTTCATCCCTGCAGTTTCATGTGGTATGGCCCACCTGAGATTTGAATCTTCCTGATTTTTTGGACAGTGGATTTGTCACAGGCATCTCTGTGGGCTCCACATAGCTTCCAACCAGAGGAACTTCCCGTGGCCAGGGTCACAGGCAATTTGCGTCCAACCTGCATGAAGTTAAGAACCAGGAACCTTGGAAACCATGTTCCAAACTGAGAAGGTTCGGTTGGATAAAATGAGAATTTGTGAGAGACTGTGGGAGTACCACTAATTTAGTGCATAACAAGGAGATGGATACCCTCTAACCTACCGAAACCTAGCACCGCGAAGGAGATCAATGTAAATATATCACCGTGGATACCCCTACTATCTATTGAGAGCAGAGTAGGGTCTGATGTTTCATTGTTTGCAACTGGGTGTCACTCGCATGAATGCCAAGAATCAATTAGATGCACTAGTAAATTGGGTAAAACAAGAGAGAAAGAAATACAAAATCGTATAACAAATAAAAGAAACCCCATGTGAAGAAGAAAATATTACCACAGGCAATGAGTACATGGTGTTTTGACGAACTACTATATTTATGCAACCACACGCAACGAAGAAGTAAAAGAAATAGGCAAACCTAGGAATTGAAAAAAGAATGACAACTCATTGCAAAAACATCTTGGAAGCATACAAACCCATTAGGCGCAACATGATTATGAAACAGTCTACAGAAAATTACAGACTTACAAATCTATTTCAATATTCTGATTTGCTTCAGAGTTTTCCAATAACTGTCTGACAGGATCATGTTCGTAAAGAAACTTCAAGAATATAACTACAAGTTCACTGTCAAAATCCAGAAGGTATAGAGTCATATGTGCTATAAAGCATAATATCCTAGTAAACAGATGAAGCATTAACAGTAAATCAAATGGCCAAACCTATTGAACACAGGTAGCTGATCAATTGGTTCAGACATTAGAACCTTTACACACCTTGTAAGCCAAGCAAAGAAATTCTGGAACTGAGAACAGCACAAGAGATCATCAATAAGAACAATATAACAAGAAAAGGAGTACAGATTTTCTTGTTATTGAAAAAGTATTTCCAAAGGCATTTATGGTATAGACATTCCAGGCCCTCTAGAGACTAGTCAATATAAAAGGATTCACCAAGGGAAATGTGGCATCACAATAGAACAATCATTTAGTAATGCATTTGGTAATGCTTTTGGTCTTTCTAAATCCATCAAAGTTGCTTGGCTGAGGTTTAAGGTAATGAGTAGCAAAGACTTGAAAAAACCTTGTGCATGCCTACCATTGAAGAACTTTACAAAATAATTTATTCCTTCGATGGAATTATATATTACCATTGTGAGAATGGGTTCCTCTGATTATTATTTTTTCTTTCTTTTTCAACTTGAAAAGCTGATAAAAAGTGAAAAGTATGCGGCCCTGCCTCGAGGAGCAGGCCTTCAGTCAATACAGTTAAATGCCTCCTTGAGTTTCGCCTTTGGTGTCATTGAAATTACTCTAAAGGCATAAAGAAATTATACGACAAAAATGAACTACTGAATAAAATAGCAACTAAAAATTTGAGCATCAAACATAACAGAGCTGACTACAAATACACATCATCATCTTCATCATCTAAGCCTTATCCCAACTACTAGGGGTTGGCGACATGCAATGTTCCAAGTATCCCCAATACTATCGATAATCCGCAATATTATTTATATCTCTAGCTCAGCGATACCGATAACATCGGTAGTATCATAAATTGTAGATATCGGCGATATATCACTAACTATCGCCAATGTATCGATATCGCCAATTTTTTACCATGTAAATTCCAGGTGTTGCTTGTATTTGCCTATGTATCCGCGATATTTTGATAATATCGTCAATGCAACCATATTGCAAAAAGTCTATTTATTAAAAAAAAAATCCATCACAATGTTTTTTAATGGGTGCATGGTTGTATGATGAAATGCATGTTTGTGTGTGTATATGTATGCATGTATGGATAGATGGATGGATCCTGAATGGATGTATGCATGCATGCATGGATGGATGGATTGATGTATGGGGGTGGGTGTATGTGTGTGCGGATGCATGGATGGTTGGATGGATGGATGGATGGATGGATGGATCTACCATTTTCCCCATGTTTCCCCAATGTTGCCGTGAGTCAATGATACATGCTTTTAGGCCCCCATTAAAGGAAAACTTATTATTTGATTCCTAAATATACAAATATGCATCTTTTACACCATTATTTTATTCTTAAATATGCAAATTTCGTCGACATTATTGATAATCCCCGATATTATTTGTATCTCTAGCTCAACGATACCGATAACATCGGTAGTATCATATGTTGATAACAAAATCTGGTCGGCCCTCCCTCCACGTTACCCTCTGCGTATCGTCCCTAAAGCCTGCACCAAGAGAAAAGACAAAGGTGACCCTGGCTAAGCCGGGGGACCCTCCGATGCCTAAATCAGGACAAGGGAATCAGGGTCTATGTCGAGAGTAGAGGAGAGCTCAATTTCACCTACCTGTAGATATGACGCTGTGTGCTATTTATACTTGCCTGTGAGGCGGTCTGGGTCCGATAATCTAGGCACGATCAGAGGGATTCTAGGATCATGGGGATATTGCCCGCAATCTATTGATTGCACAGCGTATCTGGTGGATCGTGTGCATCTGCGAGCGAAGTTACCGGCCACTTTTGGTCGTGGCGGTTTCCATGTTTAGCGAACGGGGTATGCGCCTTTAAATATCGACTCGGCTCGGCTCATCCGACCACGGAGTAAAGGACTATTCAGCTCAGACCATCTGACCACGGAGTGAAGTCCAGTATCTAGTACTGCCTGATCTGTCCTGTTAGGCCAGTCCCATCGTAGTTGGTCTGGCTGGTCATGTCGAGCGGAGGGCAGGTCATCCGGTCGGAATATAAGGACTGTCCCGAGTTGCATCTCGGCCGTGTCGGTTGCTCGGACGGGTTGCATTTCGAAACAGGTCGGAGGAGTCACGCCTTAGCTCTGACTGGCGATCGGACCAGCGTTGTCGGACCAACGTTGTATCATGAGGTCGGATTTCCCATAACAGAAGGCCCCTACTCTTCGAGTTTGCTTGCAGGCTCGGACAGTAATTACGTAGGAAATCTCCCGCCCTCATCGCAATGATGACGGATCTCGAATTGCGCGCGTGCTGGTCGCTTGGATGACGCATGGCGACGGTTACGATCCTGAATCTCCTCCAGCCTATGAGAGGCTACCACGCAGGCCAAAGGAGATATGTACCTGACGGCTCCGAGTGCCTGGGCGTCGCTTCGCGTATCGAGGTACGCTGCCCGATGTCAGAGCCGTGCGATCGGTTCGGTATCCCTCCAATGCAACGCTGCCATGTGTCCTCGGAGATCGGCTCGTGCCGATTCGGCTGCTGCCATTAAGGCTCGCCATTAATGCAGAATCCCTTCACTGCCTATATAAGGCGCTTCGAATTTTCATTTGCTACTTTACATTCTTAATTAGAAGAGCACACCGGAGGAGGTGATTTCCGACGAGGCGATTCCGGCCGAATTTGAAGTTCCCGGTAGAAGGCGTTTTTCGGCAGTCACCCGGTGAGTCTCGCTGATCTTCACCCTTCTTTCTCCCATGTCTTCTGACCTCGAGATGGTCCGCTAATATGCCGATGACTCCGAGTCGGGGGAGTACTGAAAGTGAGAGTGGGTCCTCCGAAGGCCCTTTTGAGACCATTACCCTATACCCCCCGCCTCGGAGGCAAAAAACGTTGGGTTCTAAGACCAAGCAGCTCATTAAGAAGACAGCCACCCGAGCCCGTCGAGTCGAGACCACTACCACTACCGAAATGCCCGCGAATTTGCGCACCGCAGAGGTAGTCCCAGGAGCTTCTGTCATGTCAGAATCTCAGATGGAGTGGATTCGTTCGGAGTTTCAAATCTCTGAATCTGTTCAGATAAGGGCTCCTGGTCCTTTGGACGTTGCTGGCGCTCCTGCCAAGGGAGAGGTAGCTATCTTCCTTTGCGCGCTGCAGTGCGGGGTCCGGCTCCCACTACACCCATTCATCAGGAAGGTTGCGACCTACCTCGGATTGGCTCCCGGGCAATTCGCTCCGAATGCATGGAGAGTGATGATTTCCGCCTACATCATCTGGAGATAAGTTGGAAACTCCGAGCTGACCCCAGAGGAACTGATGAGTCTGTACATGGTCAAGCATGACAGCAACGATCCATGGTACTATTTTGCGACTCGGGGGAGCAAGGGGTCGGGGTTGGTGATGCACCTGCCGTCCTCTAATAAGGACTGGAAAAACAGGTGGTTCTGGGCGGCAGGTGAATGAGAGGCACCAGTGGCGGAGCTTAGAACCTCAAAGGCTCGGGTTCCGACCCATTTTACAAAACCAGGTCGGACCTCATTTTACATCCGGGTTGCTGCTTTAGTTTTTCCCTGTTTCAGTCGAAGTAAAATTTCTTTTTCCTTTTGCAGCTTTTCAAAAGGGGTTGCCGCTCCTCGACTCAGACCAAAAAAACCGCATAACGAAGGCCAGAGCGCGATCGGAGACGCTCCGTTCCTGGGCTGATCTGATCAACGCGGCCAACCTCCACTGGTCTGGGCTCTGCAAATCCCAGCTTTTGCTCACTTCACTCAAAAAACTGTCCTGATCTCTCCGATGGACTTTCTTTTGATTATTTAGTAGCTGACAACCTTTTCTTTCTCAGGCATGGCTGCTCGGCAGAGGAAAGCAGCTCCGACCGCGGCGGAGTTGCTGAAAGAAGCCCCCCGAGTGAAGATCACTCGGAAGAAGCCGGCTCCCCCTCGCGTGGGGAAATCTTCCGCTGCGCTGACCCCAGCAGCCCCAGTACCGGGACCGGTCGGCTCTTCCTCAGTACAGCTGACTCCGTCGCAACCTAGCACTGTCGTGACTCCCTCGGCAGTCTTGCGCCCCGTGGTACGTCCTCCTCCAGGGCTCGTCCGAACGATTGTGGCCTGCACCGCAGTCGTTCCGAGCTCCGTCGCTCCTCGTGTCCCCGCCGTCACCGTTCCCCCCACCGCGGAGGCTCCCGCCGCAGCTCCCGAGCCCCCCATCGCTGTCCCCTCTTCCTCCGAGCGGGAGGCCATGAGAATGGCAGATAATATGACTTCCCCCCCCCCCCCCCCCCCCCCCCTCGAGGTCGGGAGAGATACCTGCGCTGAGGGTCAAAACTCGGCCGGCAGCAGGGTGGGGAACGAGGGAGCTGAGGCCTCGCCCCAGGCGGGCACGAGCGACGAGAAGTTCGAGCCGGGTTATCATATGGCGTGCTTGGCTCCGTGGGCCGCTAAGCATGCTAAGGAGGAGGATATTGCTCAGACCCTTGAGCGGTCGAAAAGCGGCTTTTTGAATGACTTCGCCTCCGTGTGCTACATGGTATACTTCCTAGAGGACTCTCTTTCTTTCATATCGTTATGTATATATTTTGTAGATTCTGATCTTTGCTTCCTGTTCAGGCCGTCCCGGTGCTGCTCTTGATTCGGGAGAGTGCGGGAGCATAGGAGGAGGGAGGTAGAGTTGGAGGCTCTCCAGGCCGAGGCAGTGGCCTTGAGGTCTGAGAGACTAATCTGCGCCAACAATTTTAGGGCGAGAGTGCCAGGGCAAGGCCACTACAAGGAGTCATCATCGACTTGGAAGCCAGGGAGCTGCATCTGCAGGATAAGGCGGATAACTTTAAAGCAAGTGGTGATGCAGCGACCGCCGAGCTGACCCGCGCCAGGGCCCACTCGGACTCTTTGGCCATAGAGACCACTCGGCTCGGTAAAGCCCTAAAACGTGCCAAGGCCGAGGCGGTTGAAGAGCGGACCCGAACCGTGAATCAGGTTGTGGAGGCTCAGCGGTCCAAGGACAAGGCCTCCCTGGCCACAGCGGTTGTTGCCGCGGTAGATGACTTCAAGACCTCCAAGGAGAGGGACGCTGAAGCTGCGACATTCTACAACCGCGGCTTCGATGCTTGTTTCGAGGCAGTATTGGGTTTATATCCAGACCTTGATCTTGACTCTCTCTTGCCAGAGGACCCCGAGGACGCCCCTGCTAAAGTCGTCCGCTCGGACCAAGCCCCCGACGCCCAAGCTCCTCCAGCATGAAGACATTCTATCATTTTTGTTTTTATCTTTGGACTGTTGACATTAATTTGTGTTGATGTACTTTTTACCCCTCCGAGGAGATTTAATGAGAAACATTCTTTTGGACTTCTCTATTTTTTACTTGCAATGTCGTTTTATGACTACGCTGACTTCTTTGTGGGTCTAGCCCTTTGTTTGTTGCTTAATTCATTTTCGGCCCAAGTCTTAGTTGGGTCCGATCTTTTGGAGTGTTCGGTTCGTCGCTCATCGGGCGAGAGCTTTTCATTGTTGTATGTCGAGCCAAATACTCCACTGGAGAGTCGGGTTATGATTAGGCTTTTTCCCTCAAAAGGGATGCCTTGTCGATCTTTGTAAAATTAGGCTCCGACCCCTTGGGGGTCGAACCATTAGGTCATAGTCGTAGTAACCAAGACAGTTGAGTAAACATCCGAAGCCGAATTGAAATTTTTATTAAGAGCCTTAAAGGCTAGTCGCTCGGAGGCATACACTTTATTATGAGCCTTGAAGGCTAGTTCCTCATGGGTAGTAGATTTTCAGGTGTTCAGCATTCCAGGGATGAGGGAGCTGGCGGCCTTCGAGGTCTTCCAGGTGGTACGAGCCTAGTTTGGCAGATCTGACCACACGATATGGTCCTTCCCAGTTGGGTCCGAGTGCTCCTGCTCCTGACTCAGCCGTATTCTGGAAGACCCGTCGAAGGACCAAGTCCCCTAGGCGGAAGCGCCTGACTTTGACCTTAGAATTGTAAAAACGTGCCACCTACTGATGCCGAGCCGCCGTTCGGATCTTGAAAACATCTCTGAGTTCTTCGAGCAAATCCAGATTGGCAGCGATCTGTTCGGAGTTCTGATTTTTTCTCGAAGCTCCCAACTCGCGCCGTAGGGAGTCCAATTTCTACTGGCACCATTGCTTCCGAGCCATAAGATAACGAAAACGGAGTCTCACCCGTTGAAGTTTGTGTTGTGGTCCTGTAGGCCCATAGGACGAGGGGGAGCTCCTCGGCCCAGTTTCCCTTTGCTTTTTCGAGCTTTGTCTTGAGGTGATGCTTGATGATTTTGTTGACTGCTTCAACCTGCCCGTTTGATTGCGGGTGCCGAGGCGATGAATAGGCGCTCACGATGCCAAGTCCCCTGCACATACCGCGGGACTTATTATTATCGAACTGGCGGCCGTTGTCAGAGACGATGGTACGTGGGATTCCGAGCCGGCAGATGATATTTTTCCACACAAAGTCGATCACTTTCTGCTCGGTGATCTTGGCGACTGGCTCGGCCTCAGCCCACTTAGTGAAGTAGTCGACGACGACTATAGCGAACTTGACTTGTCCCTTCCCAGTGGGCAAGGGACCGATGATGTCGATTCCCCATTGGGCGAACGGCCACGGCCCACTCATGGGGGTCATTTCTTCTGCCGGTTGCCTCGGCACGGCGGCAAAATGCTGACACTTGTTACACTTCTGAACAAAATCCTTGGAGTCTTGCTTAAAAGTCGGCCAGAAATACCCTTGACGAAGTATCTTCATGGCCAAGGCGTGACTGCCCGAATGGTTCCCACAGTTTCCCTCGTGAATCTCTCGGATTACGTAGTCAGCCTCGTCCGGTCGGAGACATCTAAGGTAAGGCTGAGAATGCCCCTTCTTGTACAACACTCCGCCCAATATGACGTACCGAGCTGCCCTGACTCTGAGTCGCCTTGCGTCTAACTTGTCCGAGGGGATTTCTCCGAATGACAGATAATTGAAGATCAGGTCCATCCAACTAGGAATGGACTGGACGAGATTGATTTTCTCCGACTGGTTGATACTTGGGTGTTCAACGAACTCGATCGGGACGAAACACGGGATCTTTCCCTCGGAGGCCGAGGCGAGTCTTGCTAGGGCATCAGCTCAGGAGTTCTCGACTCTGGGGATCTGTCGGATAGTACAGCTCTAAAACTTCTCGATTAATTTCCTCGCTTCTTCGAGGTAAGCGATCATTCTGACCTCTTTAGCTTCGTACTCTGAGGAGATGTGGTTTACCACCAGCTGCGAGTCGCAGCGGACTTGCAGGGTCTGAATACCTAGGCTCGCTGCCAGCCTGAGCCCAGCTAACAACGCTTCATACTCGGCCTCATTGTTTGAAACTTTGAATCCAAGTTTGAGTGCGTATTGGATTGTCGTTGAATCAGGGGCGACCAGGACAACCCCGGCTCCTGCCCCTTTAATGTTGGAAGACCCATCAACATAAAGGACCCATCCTGGATCCGACACTGCCTCTTAGTCGCTCAACGGGACGGGTGACATCATCTCAACTTCCTTACTGATTTGTTCCTCACTCGGAGCCGTGAACTCGACGATGAAATCGGCTACCGCTTGACCCTTGATTGCCACCCTAGGGCAGAACTGAATGTCGAACTCTCCGAGCTCCACGGCCCACTTGGTGATCCGACCTGACACTTCAGGCCTCTGGAGTACCTGCCTCAGATGAGAGTCCGTTAGCACAACTATGTAGTGGGCTTGAAAATATGGTCAGTCTTCTGGCCGCTATGACGAGGCAGAGCGCCAGTTTTTCCAAGGACTGGTACCTTGTTTTAGCTAGTACCATGGCTTTGCTTACGTAGTACACGGGATACTGCTTGCTTCCGACCTCTCTGATCAGAGCCGAACTGACAGCTGAAGTCGAGACTGCGAGGAAGAGGAACAGGGGCTCCCCTTCTTCAGGCTTGGATAATAGAGGCGGTGAACCCAAGTACTGTTTCAATTGCTGAAAGGCTTGCTCGCACTCTGGCGTCCACTCCGCCTTCTTATGGCCCTTCAGCTGCTGGAAGAAGGGAAGACATTTATCTGTAGCCCTGAATATGAAGCGTCCAAGGGCAGCAACTCTTCCCGTGAGACATTGTATCTCCTTAAGAGTCCGAGGCGAGTTCATGTCGAGGAGGGCCTTGATTTTATCCGGGTTGGCCTCGATCCCTCGCTAGCTGACTTGAAAGCCAAGGAACTTCCCTGACTCAACTCCGAACGCACACTTAGCAGGGTTAAGCTTCATCTGATACTTTCGAAGAACGTTGAACGTTTCTTCGAGATCAGCAAGGTGGTCGGAGGCTTTGATACTTTTTACTAGCATGTCGTCCACATACACCTCCATGGTGCGCTCGATCTGTTTGGCGAACATCTGATTCACTAGCCTCTGGTATGTTGCCCCAGCGTTTTTCAGGCCGAATGACATGACCTGGTAATAGTAGAGTCCTCTGTCCGTGACAAAGGTCGTCTTCTGCCTGTCTGGGGGATACATAACAATCTGGTTATACTCGGAATAAGCGTCCAGGAACGAGAGCTGGTCATGCCCGGCTGTGCTGTCTACCAGTTGGTCGATCCGAGGCAACGGGAAGCTATCTTTAGGGCACGCTTTATTCAGATCGGAGTAGTCTACGCAGACCCGCCACTTTCCGTTCGATTTCCTGATGAGAACCACATTTGCTATCCAGTAAGGGTAATATACCTCTTATATGAAGCCCGCATCGAGCAGGACGGAGACCTCCTCGGCAATGACTTCATATCGTTCGGCGTCAAACGGCTTTCTTCTTTGCTTGATCGGCTTATGATCTGGGTCCACGTTCAACCTGTGAACCAACACGTCAGGAGATATCCCTGGCACATCCGCATGCGACCATGCGAAGATATCTCGATGTTGCTTCAAGAAAGCTAATAGTTCGTTCCTCCGCTCGGGATTCAATGATGACCCGAGTTGGACAGTCTTGCCCGGGTTTGATTCATCGAGGGGGACTTTTTTCAGATCCTCGACTGATGAACTTTTTGCTGGTCCTCGGGGGTCCAAGGCGTCTATGACGAGAGCCTGTTTAACGGCTCCTTTCCTAACCGCTATAGCATAACATCTTCGGGCCTCGCGCTGATCGCCTCGAAGATAACCGATCCCTCCTTTGGCTGGAAACTTCATCATCAGATGGTAAGTTGAGACGACCGCCCTCATTGCATTGAGGGAGGGTCGGCCCAGGATTACATTGTAAACAGATGGAACATTGTAAGACCCGTATCTTGGTCCGTACCTTTCCGTACACTTCCGAGGTCGTCCCGGTCGAATTCCGGCAACTTTCGACCCTTAAACGATATCGACGCGCGACCCTGATTCATATGCCGACAACCCGAGACCAATACCATAGCGACCGCACTGTCGCCGCGGTTCCGATACCGCGACTCGCGCGCCGAGGCGATACCCTGATTAAGAGATATGGGCCAACGTTCGGTGCGAGAAAACGCCGCGCGTTGCGAAAACAAAGAGAATCTCAACGATGTGTCACATCAATCCCATCAATCAATCACCCATCAACCCATCACATGTCAAGTACACATCACTTCCATCCCTTTTCCCAAGCAACCACAAAAGTCTCCCAAACCCATACCTCTCTTACACAAAAAGCCAACAAAGTCTTCTTAACCCATACCTTTCTTACACAAAAGGCCAAAGAAGTCAAGTTTTTCTTACACCACCATCACTCACCCATCCATCCATCACTCTCTCTCTCTCCCTTTACATCACTCTCTTTCTTTCTCTCTTTCTCATTTCAATCTCCAAGCAACCTCCAAGCTCCACACGTATGGAGTTTTGCAAAGCCTCCTAAGCTCCAAGTGGCCCACCTTCCTACCCCCAAAATCTCCCATCTCAACCCTCCATTCTTCATCTTAGCCATTGAAGTTGAAGACAAGGTGCCAAAGAACCCGTAGGAGCGAGAAAATCGGACGGTGGGTGCCTCTATAGGGTAGATTTACTTGATTTTATGGTGGATCAAGTGAGGCCCACCGATCCATGGTGTGGATCTCACTTGGGACCCTTATTTGTGGCCGATGGACCACTTGGATCATCATGATCATTCCATGATGGGGCCATTCTCCATGGACCCCATCATGATGTTTATTTGCATTTGGAAAGGTCATCTAGACCATCCATATTGGTGGGGAAAGGAACCCCACCGTTGATCTTTAGTTTTGATGGTCACATGTGCAAAATGACCCATTTGATGTATGATTTCATGTATGGGAGGGCCCATAATGACGGGGTCCCTCCATCACAAGCCGTGTCCCACTCTCCATGTCTCTCTCTCTCTCTTTTATTTCTTTTATTTCATTTTATTTGATTTTATTTTATTTTTTATGCAAGGGTATTGTGGCCCACTTGAATGGACCTCACTTGAGGTGTTTATCTGGTCCAAGAATCCTTCAAGTGGGGCCCACCTTGTATGCCGAATCCCCATTATCCATTAGTGGTGGCCCACTTCAAAAGGGGCCCACCACCATGCGCATACAAAAAAAAAAAAAAAAACTCACTGTCCAGCGTCCATGTTCAAAACAAAAAGAAAAAAAAAAAAAAAAAAAGAGGGAAAGTGAGACTTTTTGGTGGCCCACTTGTTTAGGCTCCACCTTGATATTTATTCTCGATCCAAGCCGTCCATCCCTTTCACCATCTCATTTTAGGCGTTGAGCCAGAAAATGGGATTGAACGGAGCACTTGGTGGGCCATAGCGCCCAATATTGTATTCTCACCATTCAAACTCTATTTTCTTAATTTATTTCACTTCCAAGCATAAAAAAAATTTGAACTCTAGACTCATTTCGTCTATTTCGGGCCACTGATCGTAATGGCCGGGGCGGATTTCACTTTTGCGGGCCCCACATGCGAAAAACCCCAAGAAAAATGGATTTTTCCTTTTTCTAAAAATCCCATGGCCTCTGCCTCTGTAAAGGGGCAGCACTTGCATGGGCGTGGGCGGACGGACGTGGGGGGCCACGGCCGTACGTGTGGGCCCCACCAAAAATGTTTATTTGTCATTCCATCTGTTCATGAGGCGGGCCTCCTTCTCAGGCGGGTCCCCTCCAAATTTTGGCGTGATCCAGTGTGCGGGTGGCCCACACCACAGGAAACAGTAGAATTGAGTCCTGGCCATTGAAAATTTCCCTGGGGCCCACAGGAGTATTGGATCAAGATGAAATTTATGTTTCCCCTTCATCCAGGTCCAAGGGACCTCGTGAACGGGTTAGATTTCAAATGAACATTACAGGGTGGGCCCCACATGGGACCCACAATGATGTGTGCCTTAAAGACCACTGTCCAGTGGACGGTGGCGCTCACCTTGCCGTTGTATTGCTTCCACCGTCCGCTGGACGGTGGAGCCCTCTTGATGCATGTGTTTTATGCACGCCACAGCGGGCGTGCAGTGTGTGTGCGCGTGCTGTGTGGGTGTGTATGCGTGTGTGGGTGTGTGCATGTATACATATACATACATACTTATATATATACTATATGTATTATATGTATTATATGTACATATTATTACTGTTGTAATAAATATGATGGTAGGCCCTCATGTGGGCCCCACCCTTGATGCATGTGATGCATCCGGACCGCCCATCCGCTATAACATATAAGGCCTTTGGGTTAAACCCCTTTGGACTGTAAAAAGAGCCTATGGGCTTAGGCCCACTTGATACGTTCCAATTCCATAAGAATAGGCCCTTTTGATGTGATCCAAGGCCCATAAAATTGGACCCAATGTTGCATTCTTAAAGCCCATGGAAGTGGACCCAATTGATATATTGTAAGGCCCATGGGACTAAACCCATTGATTATAAAAATAAAAAATAAAAAAGGGGAGGCCCATGGGATTAGGCCCATTGGACTTGTTTGAGATCCATGGAATTAGGCCCATTGGACTTGTTTGAGACTCATGGGCTAGGCCTACTTGATATATGTAAGACCTAGGGGTTTAGGCCCATTTGTTTCATGTTAGGCCTATGGGTTGAGGCCCACTTGACCCACATGTGGGACTCAATTGGTGTGGCCCATTGGTCATACATTAGACTCATGAGACTAAGCTCATTTGATGTCATCCTAGGCCCACGGGTTTGACCCATTGCAATGCACATAAGACCCATTGGTGTGGCCCATTTATGTGGCCCATCTGATGAATAAAAGCCCATAGGATATGGCCCATTTGATATATATGTAAGATCCAATGGGGACAACCTACGGTCCATTGCAATGTGTAAATCCATTATAGACTAAGTACGATATTCACAACGATCGTGCCTTGGGAGCAATGTTGGTTTGACGTCCACATTGCGAGCGTAATGCTGGTTGGATGTCCACATTACGACTCTCCTTAGGGCCCATCACCAGGCCGTACTTGCTGTGTATTGACCGTCCAGGTCCATCTGCATTGTTAAATAGTTCATTTCATTATAACATGTTTAGTATAGTTTCATGACTCATGATCATACGCATCATATGTATGCTTGATATGAGGACTGACTGATCATAGTAATTGCCTTCGGGCAGGTTGTTTATGGGCTCCCGGTTAGGCGGTGTTGCCCTACATGAGCGCACGGTATGCGCAGGATTGGTTGCATGACTGGATAGCGTGATTCATGCATTCCGCATTTGTGTGACATGGTTATTGTACGCCCTAGCGACATCAGGGCCGTAGCCTCCACAGACGCATCGTGGTTGGCAGGATTGGATACCGGAAATCTTGATCTACATGGGGTACTATAGATATCCCTGGGTGAAAGTCCCTAAACCCTTATGGTACCAAGAGGTTGCTCCAACGTCTAGACCGAGTGGGTAGATGAGCGTTGAGTGCCGAATACCAGACGGTTACGCTCTCCACTGTGTCGTGGTCGGTTGGAAGGGGGTGCGGCCTTACCCGCCCGAGTGTAGGGGGCAATGCTAGGCTGAGTCTGACCAGCTCGAGGAATGGGTCCGCTATCGACGAGTCGCGCCCGATATTGGCAGACGGATAGTGTGGTCTCTTCCACTTACCTTATTGCGCGCGATGTGGCGGTAATCTGGTTTAGAGTGTACTAGACCCCGGTGATATTCCATACTTTGAGCTGTATTGACGTGTGGACATTGATGAGTATCTGTATGCTTGAGTTGCATTGTACATTGCATGGCCTTGGGATGGCCGATACCATTCATGTCTTGCATCGCATAAGCCTTGGTACGGCTCCTGATATTATGTTTCCATTTGCATATTCCGCATCACTCTGACATTGCATGTACATATTACTACCTTGCGCACACACCTTCACCACCCTCTAAGCTTTCTGTAAGCTTATGCACGACCGTTGCGTGCAGGTGACGTTGGATCACAGCAGCGTTGAGGCAGGAGCACGTTGCTGAGTATTTTGGAGTTTTTGTACTTTACTACTGTATTTCCCTTTATGCTCATTGTACTTGTAAAGTTTTTGATCATAGTGGAAATGTAATGGATTTCTTGGTTGTTGTTTGTGGTTTATGCCTTTGGTTATGCTTATTACAAATCAAACTGATATTTAAAATCCTCCTCGTAGCATCCCAGGATCGGAACCTGGCGAATGGGAGCTAGGAGCCGAGAATGGGGTTCTACGGAGGCTGTCGGCGCTGGATTCGGCGATCGGGAATTTTGTGAGCCCGGTTTCCGAGTTTGGGGTGTGACAAACATTGACAACTAAAAAGTCCACCAGAAGTGTGACTTGATGTTGCCCTTCTCCCACTGTTACAGGGAGGGAGACAACTCCTTCGGAGATTACTCTTTCTGACAAAGCCGTGCAAGGGAGTCTTCACAGGTCGGAGTCGAGACCGTGGAATTCCCATCTTTTCGAACGCCTCGGAATACATAACATCGGCTGAACTCCCGGTGTCGACCAGGATGCGGAACACCTTGTGATTCACTATGGTCATGGTAACCACTAGCGCGTCATCGTGTGGATGCTGGATCCCGCGTGCATCATCTTCCGTGAAGGTCAGGCTGCACGGAGCGACTCGGAGTTCCTTGCTGGGACGTTCCGTCAGGTGAACGTGATGTTCCGGCTCGGATCTCCGGGAATGGGCTTTTCGAGCCCTGTTTGAATCCCCTCCCTCAGCTGAACCCCCGAAGATGGTACGAATTTCGGCTAGTTCCTCTGGAGGGTTGTTTGGCTTTTCCCGCGGCTGCTCCTCTCCGAGCGGATCTTTCTCTTTTGGTATAACGACGCAGATGTCCCTTACGGATGAGGGACTCGATCTTGTCTTTCAGGTCCACGCAGTCGTTTGTGTTATGGCCATGATCTCGGTGGAAGCGGCAGAATTTTCGCTTGTCCCGTTGCTCGGGGTCAGCCCTCATGCAAACTGGCCAATTAAGTAATCTGTCTCCTAGGACATCTAGCAGAATCTGCTCGGCAGATGTGTTGAGAGGAGTATAGGAACGAAATTTTCCCTCTGGCATACGGCTCGGTCGACGATCGCGGGGAGCACGGTCATCGGTCCCTTTGCCGTTCGGCTGAGAGTCTTCGTTCCTCGAACTCTTCCCCTTGGTTGCCGAGTCAGCGACTTGTATTCCTTTACGGGCGTTAGTGAACTCTTCGGCGTTGGTGTACTTTTGAGCCTTCGCCATAAAGTCCGCTAGCGTTTTCGGGGAATTTTTGCCGATGGAGAAGGCGAACTTTCCTTCCTTCAGTCCGCTCAGGATGGCAGCAAGAGCCATCTTGTCATCGTAGTCTTCGACATGCAGCGCCTCTTCATTGAAACGGGCGATGTAGTCCTTTAACGACTCCTTCGGAGCCTGCTTGATGGTAAGCAGGTGGGTGTTAGGTTTCCGACTTCTCTTACCACTTATAAATTATGTAAGGAATAGCCGGCTTAGTTCTGCGAAGGAGCCCACGGAGTTTGGCTTGAGCTGGCGATACCAAATCCAAGCGGATCCTGTGAGGGTGATGAAAAACCCCCTACACATCATTGCATCCGTTGCAGTCTGGATCTGCATCCACGATCGATAGGCCTCCAAGTGTTCGGATGGATCCCCGGATCTTAAGTACTGGATGACGGGAGGCATCCGAAACCTCTGTGGCATCACTTCAGCCATGATGGTTGAGGTGAAGGGAGGTTCGGTCTCTTCCATCATCGCATGGATCGTGGCTGGAACTGTCGATTGTTGTTGCTTCTTCTCCAATGTCAGGAACTTGTCATTCAACTCTGCAAATCGTGCCTCCCATGGGTCCCTATTTTTTGCAACGACCTCTATGGTATCCTTGTCCTCCGGCGTTCTCCCTTCTCTCTTCCGTTCTAACTGATGACGGAGGTCCGTGGGCGCGACAGAGCGGATGTAGCAGAATGAACGGTTGTGGAAACCCGGGTAGAGGCATTCCGCGCGGATCCCTCGCCATGCACCGCTGGAGGGTTCTGTCCTGAACGCGACACCCCTGAATGCTCGGGGGCTTCAGGTCTTACACTCCTTGGCGCAAAGCAAGTCTCCACGAACAATCCCACCGGTTCGAGAACAGGTTGTTCCTGAGCCGGACGTGACTCTGGTTCCCTCTGCTGCTTCATCTTGTTAATCTCATCGCGCAGGGCCTGGATCTCGTTCTGCATGGCGGGGTATTTACCCGACCGGTTACGAGAACGTTGAGAAGGTCCTGGTGCGGACTCGGCATGAAGTGTTGATGAAGACCGAGCCTGCTCACTTGGTTCCGGTTCCACAACTACAGCTTTCTTCCTCGCTATTGCTTAAGTGAATGAGAACCTAACTTCTAGTTTCAGGTTCTCACAGACGGCGTCAAAAAATGTTGATGACAAAATCTAGTCGGCCCTCCCTCCACGTCACCCTCTGCGTATCGTCCCTAAAGCCTGCACCAAGAGAAAAGGCAAAGGTGACCCTGGCTAAGCCGGGGGACCCTCCGATGCCTAAGTCAGGACAAGGGAATCAGGGTCTATGTCGAGAGTAGAGGAGAGCTCAATTTCGCGTACCTGTAGATATGGCGCTGTGTGCTATTTATACTTGCCTGTGAGGCGGTCTGGGTCCAATAATCTCGGCACGATCAGAGGGATTTTAGGATCATGGGGATATTGCCCGCAATCTACTGATTGCGTAGCGTATCTGGTGGATCGTGCGCATCTGCGAGCGAAGTTACCGGCTACGTTTGGTCGTGGCAGTTTCCATGTTTAGCGAACGGGGTATGCGCCTCTGAATACCGACTCAGCTCGGCTCATCCGACCGCAGAGTAAAGGATTATTCAGCTCGGACCATTCGACCACGGAGTGAAGTCCAGTATCTAGTACTGCCTGATCCGTCCTCTTAGGCCGGTCTCATCGTAGTTGGCCCGGCTGGTCATGTCGAGCGGAGGGCAGGTCATCCGGTCGAAATATGAGGACTGTCCCGAGTTGCATCTCGGCCGTGTCAGCTGCTCGGACGGGTTGCATTTCGAAACAGGTCGGAGGAGTCACGCCTCAGTTCTGACTGGCGATCGGACCAGCATTGTCGGACCAGCGTTGTATCATGAGGTCAGATTTCCGATAACATCATAAATTGTAGGTATCGGTGATATATCACTAAGTATCGCCAATGTATCGATATCGCCAATTTTTTTACCGTGTAAATTCCAAGTGTTGCTTGTATTGCCTATGTATCCGCCATATTTTGATAATATCGTCAATGCAACCATATTGCAAAAAAATTGTTTATTGAAAAAATTTTCATCACAACTTTTTTAATGGGTGCATGGTTGTATGATGAAATGCATGTTTGCGTGTGTATATGTATGCATGTATGGATAGATGGATGGATCATGAATGGATGTATGCATGCATGCATGCATGAATGGATGTATGCATGCATGCATGCATGGATGGATGGCTGGTTGGATGGATGGTTGGATGGATCATGCATGTGTGTTTGTATGTATGTATATGCATGCATGGATGGATGGATCTACCATTTTCCCCAATATTGCCCTGAGTCAGTGATACATGCTTTTAGACCCCCATTAAAGGAAAACTTATTATTTGATTCCTAAATATACAAATATGCATTTTGACACCATTATTTTATTCTTAAATATGCAAATATGTGTATTTTAGCATCTTTTGAAGTATCATTGAAAATTTTCACAATTTTCCCCAGGTTTCCCCAATGTTTTCTTAAGTCAGCATTACATGCTTTTAGGCTCCCATTAAAGAAAAAACTTATTATGTATGAGTTTTTTTTTTTGCAATTATTTGATTCCTAAATATGCAAAAAATGTGTATTTTAGCATATCTTGGAGTTTCATTGAGAAATTCCACCATTTTCCCCATGCTTCCCCAATGTTTCCCTCAGTCAACGATACATTTCCGGATATCGGCGATATCGATACATGTTTCCGTATCTGCAGCCAATGACACACATGTAAGATGTAACGATACCAATACTATGAACACTGGCTACATGACCCTTTTCCACCATTCCATACAACATATTCATTTTGTAAATTAAGTGCAAAAAGATATTAGCCCAACCACATCTTTTGAAAGAAATGCTTACTTAGAATCTATCATGGAAATACACTAGATAAAAATCTAGACCACATAAAAAGTGGAAAGGACCACCTCGTAAAATAGATATTCTAACCAAGAGGCTCACTAATCTCGTGCACATATTGCCTAGCCCCACTGCATGCCACACATTCATCGAGTGACGTGAGGTGAACATGCAATCCATCCATCAGCTGGTCCTCACCATGTTGGTGCTCTGTCCCAAGAATCAGGCCAGTCCCTTCATCAGGTGGACCAGGTAGAAAACAAATGGATGGAAAAAAGAAAAAAACACGGACTTCAGTGATCCAATTGTTTTCCACACTATGGCCCACCTGATGAGTGGACTAGCCTTATTTTTGTGCCACAACATCTAGATGAGGAAGCGTGCCTAATGGATAGCTTGGATCTTGCACACATGTGGCAGCTTGTCAGCTGGTACACGTGTTGGGCATCTAGGGGTGTTGGGTTATATGCATTATGCATCTGTGGGATGATCAAACCCCTACTGACCAAGGTACAGTTGACCTTTTAAGAAATAATATACATGAAAAGAAGAAGCCTCAAGCAAACCTGATATGTTACACCTGCTAGCACCCTTAGAAACCGTTCGACCTGCACAAGCAACATTCCAGCTTTTTCCGTAGCATTATGTATAAGATTTTCATCCAGTCCAATGCTCTGATAGCGTGCGCGCCATCTTGAGAGGCCTTTCAGTTCTCCAATTCTAAATCCAATAATTTCCGTAGCAGGCTACAAAATACAAAATTTAAAATATTTCAATGCTTCAAAATCATTCTGTAAAACTAGGATGTCAACGGAATAATTAATGAAAGCATCAAATTAAATAATTGTTAGAACATGTCACATGGAGAGAAATATAGAAAGAAAGAAGCACTTTCATTGATAATAACAATTCAATAGAACTGTAGCAACAATTCAGAAGAATCAATAATAAATAAGGACAAAGCATAGAGTTTCTCAAGTGGCTTAAAATATATTTAGAATGCACAGGGTATGGATCTATATGCTTCCTTATGACTCAAAACTTCCTGGCGCATATTAACTGATCATCTTCAGCACTGTAAGCATGCATGCACATATACACCATCCAACTTTTTTTAAGCATATTTAGCGAGGAAATGATAAAAAGCTAGATGAGCAACCAGCTTTAGAAGACATACATGTATGTGTTTATGAATGTCCTAGTTAGCAGTAAGTAACATGACATTAACATAAAAGCCACATAGCAAACCAAAACATGCACCTGGAGATGCTCACGGATGATAAGATGAAGTTCTTTTCCAGCACTGTCTACAGCCTTTGCCACCCGCTTCAGTCCCTGTTAAAAGGAAAAAAGAAAAAAAAGAAGTAACACTGAATAAACACTGACAATCAGTCTGCTAGGCACAATTTTTTATGCTAAGGTTGATAATACCACTTCACCAAGAGAGCTGACTAGAAACTGATGGATTGGTGGACTTGTCCGAGCACCACCTAAAAGGCTGAGGAACTCCTCTTGAGAAGTAGAGTCAAGTCCTGTGGAAACAACGAATAGAAGAAAAATGCAGTAAAATAAATAATAGGAAAAGTAGAATAAAAGATCAAAGAGAGAATGTGTTCCAAATAAGCTGTTATTTTTATTTTAACAATATCAAGTCATCAGTAGCTACCATGGTCATTAATCAAAGGAGACAGAGAGTCAAACTTCTCATGAAATGTGTGCATAGCATCAGACCATTGCTTATGCATCAGTGGTAGTGAAGCCCGGACAACCTCAATTAGATCCTCTATATTTGAAGCTTGTTGAGCCACCTGATGGAGCTCATTTTTCCTACAAAATGAATAACATGCACAGATTCAATTGGGAACAGTCCGTACTTCATAGTAAAAAATGCAGCAAGGTCAAAATCAGCACATGGGATACATCAAAAATCCAATGCATGACCAAATAGAGCCCAACAAATTAACTCAGGACAAACAACAAGCTGATTAACAATGAAAGGAACAGAATAAAGTGATGAAGATGAAGATTGAACAATTTCACGTGCTATATCCAATTTGAGTCAAATATACCCACCAAAAACGAAAAAAGAAAAAACTAGAAACCACTGCACCATTTATCCAAACTCATATAGGATGGGGTTGCTCACCTGTTCCGAAATATGGAGGTATTAAGAAGTACAGAATGCAGTCCAACTGAAGAATCATGTTTATAAGTGCATTTGTCTTTCAGGTCGACCTTGTCTTGAACCAGTTCCCCAAAGCAAATAACGACCAATTCACAGAGATTCTTTGACAAAGCCACCTGAAAAACAAGACCATCTATCCACCTAGTGAACTCAGCTTCTGTACAACTATGTATAAATGATAAAACAGAGAAGGTAACATGGTTCCCACATAACCAGAGCAGCTAAATGTCACAAGTGAAATTTGAGCAATCCAACAGTTCATCCTCCAAGGTATATCATGAGTCCACTAGTACAAAATTACCTGAGTTTACAGATCAAAACATACACATGCATAGATGATGGTTTCTGCAAACAACACGCTTGCTTATAATTTCAAAATACAATGCTTTTGTTTGAGATACAATGAACCAAGTGAGAGAAGGTGGATCTTCTATGCCTGGGGGATGAAAAGGGGCAAGCATCGCAAAAGAGCTAGGAGGTTGTGTTTGATAGTTTTACGTTGAGTATCAGAATAATCTGTTTAGGATTGGAGACAGTCAACAAGCTCTATACTCTGATTGGATACATACTGCATGCAGGTATGCTCCCATGAAGATGTGAAATGGCCATCTTGCAAATTCCTGGTCTGTCTTTTGGAACAAGTTGAATTTGCCTGTGGAATGAAACTATGAGAGGGAAACTGTGGAATCATTTTTCGATTGGGGCTTCTTTTTTTGTTTGTTTGAAAGGTTACAAGAATTTTAATAAACGAAAAACAGAAAATACAACAGACAAGGGGCGCCGAGGAGGTGACCCAAATTACCCAAGGAAATCCAGATTACAACCCTTTAAAGATAAACAGTGCCAGCCCATTCTATGACTAGCCCTCTTGCCCTTTGAGAAATACCAACCACTGGCTTGCTGGAATTATTAAAGCACCTATTGTTTCTTTCTTCCCAGATGGCCCATCAAATTCCAAGCAAAGCCATTCACCAAATCAGATTCTTTGGTGTCCCTAGGCACACTCCATGCCAAGCATGGATCATACAGTCCACCGACGCCGGGGAGGCCCACCTCAATTGGAAGCAATTGAGCATATCTGCCCAAACCGGACCAACCTAGGGGCAGTGCAGAAAAAGATGGTCCACCGACTCCTCATTATGCATACACAAGCTTGATCATAGCTCTTTTCCAGAGATTATTGGTAGTTAGGACTTTCTTCCTACCAACCAACCACCTGAACGCTGCTATCTTTGGGAGAACTTTGTATGACCAAACAAATCTTGTGCTCCCAGCGAATCTTGATGAATACTCTTTCATAGGAGGGAATAGAAGGATTTGACAGAGAACTTACCTGATTTGTCAGCCGACCACACCATTTTATCCGGCTCAAATGGGTCCGGGACGAAAAGATGTATATGCTCCAAAAGAGCAACATAATCCTCAATGTCGTCACACCAAAGGAAACGCCTACATGGAGGCTCCCAAACCACCATACCTCCAATATGGGAGTAATTGTCAACGACCAAAACAGAAGGATTCAGGGCCAATCGGAAAATATTAGGAAATTCATCCTTTAATCCTCAATTTCGACCACCCACGCGTCCTCCCAAAATCTGATTCTTTCACTGCTGGCCAATGAGAATCCTACACCTTCCTTAGAAGATGACTTCACAGAAGAGACCCCTTTCCATAGGGCCGACGCTCCGTAGAGCGAGGATTCCCTACTTATCCATACAATGAAGCACCTCTTTTGAAAGCCCCCCCACCCTCCAAATGCACCAGGAGCCACTGAATCTCTCCTTCTTAGCAGACAACTATTCCCAAAGCTCCAACCTTCTGTCCACCTGATTTGGGTCGTAAACATGGGTGAATAACCATTGGAACCCAGATGAGTTATCCTTCAGCACCACAGAGACTGAGAAGACATTGGCCCACCAAACTGATTTCGTCCAAATGGAAGAATCCCAGGCCACCAGGATTCCACCAGATCTGCCAACAGCAGGAGAAGCTACCAAGTCTGCATTCTTAGCTCCCCACAGGCCAAGGGTTTGGCATTGAAGTCTTGCACCTTAGTTTCCTGAAGCATAACCAGTTGCGCCTTATATCTATTACAGATATCCTTAATTTGTTTTCTTTTTTACTTGCGCCTTATATCCATGTTCTAGTTCATACATTTGACTATATTTATAGCCTTTTACAAAAATCACTAATTAACACCAAAAATCCAAAGAAAGAATCCTGCTGGATTACACAAGACTTTTCCTAAACTATCTCCAAACAAAGTGTCTAGATAAGCAAATAAAGAGTTCAAATCAAAGTCAACTTCTATGGGAAAAAACAATGGAAGAAACTGAAAATCTGCAAGTAATGACTCCGAACTAATGTAAAATCTTTATATACCTATCATCTGAAGCTATATACCAATAGTATGATGTTAAATACTACCAAAAGGCATGTATGTGCTGTAAAGTTTGTACAAGGGAATAGTGCCAACTGAATATGCTATACTGTTAAAAAAAGGGTCACAAAGGCAGTAAGGTTTCCGTAGTTTTTTTAAATTAAGAGTAAAAGAAGATAGGGAGAAGAATGAGGGAGAGAGAGAATTAGGGTTGGTTGTCCTCTCTCTCCCCTTTTATATTATAATAAAAAGAATATGACAAAAATACCCTTAGAGAGAGATGAGAGTTGGGAGAAGAGAGAGAGAGAGAATTAGGGTTGGAAATCCCCCCTCTCAGCTTTTATATTATAATTAAAAAAAATGACAAAAAGACCCTTACGTAACAAAAGCCAGCATAACAACTAATTAACAAAGGTAAAAAGACTGCGGTCAAAGACAAGTGGGCTATACAGTGGAATGGCCCACATTCACATCCCTTAACAGTTTCCATAAGAACAAAAAAAAATAGCATTCGATTGCAATATGGACCCAAAAAGGTATCCAACCGGTATATATAGCCACCTGATTGATCCTGTGGGCTCCACAGTCCAATCAGACCGTTAGATGGGCCATTCAATTGGATCTGTGAGTCCAACATTTCAATTGGACTGTTGATCTTGCCCAGAACATTAATCTGGACAATTCATAAAGCACCGAACTTCCATCAGATCAATCTGCCTGGTATGGCCCAAATCTAAGATACAGATGGTTGTCTGATCAACATCTTCAATTTGGATAGCTGGATCTTTAATCAGGAACCTTGCATGGCTTGATATTTGATCAACCAGCAATTGGACCACTGCGTGGTCTCCCTTTGGATGACTGGACTGTTAAGCATCAATCTCATTGCCCCAGTTTTTGAAGGGGTGGAAGGTAACCCATCAGGATCCACCGTTGCAGTGTGTACAGACAAATGAATAAGCTCCGCATAGAGGTTTGCTGAAGAGGAATCTTAAAATCAGAAACCAAGGGCATCCATGACCAGGCTATTTTTCGGGGGTTTGCTTTAATGAGGGCCATGCAGTTTTGCTTTTGGTGAGGCTATCTTAAACACAACTGGTATTGAGGCCCAAGTCCTAGAGTTACAGAATGCAATTGAGCTACTTTACCAATTGCCACACGCAACACTGCAGAGTGATTTTCTCTGTCATTGAGCAGCTGAAAGGAAATCATCAAGAGATGCTGTACCTTTTCTCTTCTTTCGGGGCCTAGGTTTTAACTATTCATGAAAGGCGAACTCTGTGTCTATGACTTATCATAAAAAGAGAATTAATACTGCATTGCTTGTATCTCCTTATGATTTAGCATAACAGAGCCAATTCTAAACTGGTTTTGGGCCATGTCCATGTCTAAACTTGCTTTAATTTCATTATCAGTTGACTTCTGTTGTGAAATGACAACATATAATCATGAAAATATACAATGGGAGTGATATATATATATATATATATATATATATATATATATATATATATATAGAGAGAGAGAGAGAGAGAGAGAGAGAGAGAGAGAGAGAGAGAGAGAGAGAGAGAGAGAGAGAGAGAACAAGATGTCATGGAAACACTGTTGCAATGAACCCAAAGACCCAAGAGAATGAGAAACCAACACCATGTCACTGAAAATGTTAATATCGTCACTACTCACTAGTCGCAAGTAGGACACAACTATCAGTTACATTGACAAACACTAAAGATGCTAACTGTAGTCAACCAACATCCTTATATGAAGATTAAAAACATAGCATATTATATATGCCATTTCATGCTTATTCTGTCATATCACTACTTCAAATCGAAATACAAAATGAATATCATGGCAAATAAGCTTACCCAAATTGTATATGGTACAAAAGAAGATATGTCCAAAAGAATTTTAAAATTTGCAATATCCATTAATCCATTTCACCTGGAAAATCAACAGGTGCTAAAAAAGAGTATACTTAAGGACTACAGTGTATATAGAAGCATACCTTGTATATAGAAGCATTTTGAAGACGATATGTAGTTTCTTTCTCCAAAGATGGAGTATGAATAGAGACTTCGTGTATATTCTGGTAAATAACTCCCACACATGCAGCAGTTTGTTAGCATATGAAGAATCAGTTTTGATCACGAGTCAAACTTGTTATTGTTAAATTGATCAAACAAATGACATTTAATTACAAAGCCGTCAAACTTGGGAAAGATAATAAATTTGATGTAGCCACATCCATACCAGCTATAGATAAATGACTTCATCTAATAACATGGGCTAAACATGGGAGGATTTTTTCTATGATATAGTTTCTATGATGGAGAGCACAAAAAGAAAATTTATGCCTATGATTATTGATCGGGGGATGCCACGATACATAGACCGGAATTTAAGGATGCTACTAAGGAAGATTTCTTTTAGGATCACAAAATTGTGATGGATGGTGAGGACTTCAAAGTTAAAGTTGTGGAAGGCTGGAAGCTGTTGGGGTTGTGTGTACATATGACCATCCATGTGTTTATTGTGGTGTTTTAGTTGCCTTTTAGTACTAATGGCATTTCTGTCCCTTTACTTGCTTTTATTAATAAAGTTGTCATTAGGATTGTGAGACCTGATCACCTATCTTTCTAGCAGATGTTTTTCCTTCTCTCTCCTCTCTTTTCTTCTTCATTCTTCTTCATTTTGTTGCTTTCTTATGGTATCAAAGCAATTCGATCTCTGCATTTAATCCACCTAAAACTCTTTTTTCTTCTTTCACTTTTATCCCAATAAGAATGCAACAGTTGTACAGCTGATTTCCAAATTTTCAGTTATTTAGAAAGCCATCTGCAAGGTATTCAACAATGGTAATGGTGGCCATACCAGACAACCTTATGGCCATTATGATACGGACCGTAACGGCATTACAGCCTTGTAATGATTAATTTTTTTTAGGGAAGAAAGTATCAGACCGTTTAGGCCCCATACTGGCTGTTACATGGCCATTACGGGCCTCTCTTCTTCTTCTTTTTTTTTCTTTTTTTTTCAGAACAGGTGTCACAGCCCCAATTGGATAAGGGCTCCCATCGTTACAGCCATTATGTAACCATTTGTGAATACCACAGCAATACAGTTATGTTAGCAGTTATACGGTGTGAACAAAAATCTTGCATGGTTTAGACTTGAAGTGATCAAGGGCTGAGAATAGTTCTGGACTTCTGGTGCAGTGGAGATCATCCACTGGTGTGGTCGGATGAAGATCTGTGTACTTATGAGTTATGACAAAAAACAGTAGCTGTCCTCTCTAGAAAAGAGAGCTTGTAGATCTGAAGGGTAAATTTTAGAGAAATAACAGCAGCCCACTATCTGGAAAAGAGATCTATGTAGATCTGTAGCTAGGTCTGGTAAAAAAACAAAAGCAGCAGCAGTAGCCCACTATTTAAAAAAGAGGTCTGAATAGATATGGACATATGTTAAGTTGAAAATGAAACAACAAAGAAAGAAGAATGGAAAAAAAAAATTAAAAAAAATGAAGCATTTTTCTTTTCTATTTTTTGCTTAAATATGGGTTCATGTACAAGTGACGAACAGATCTGGCACAGATGTATTAAGTATAATTCTGAAATATTATCAACAGTTTGTGGATCTGATTTTATGGAGTACTACATATTTAGTGTTTTTCTGTGACTACAAATAATAGCATGATTTGTGGATCCACTTAAGTCTAAAGATATCTCGTCAAATAAAACAGATATTGAATTACAACTAGACACATAAAATATGTCATCGGGTAATATGGAGAACCACTAGTCTTTAATGGTCTCATAGAAACTGAACAAAGGGAATTATCTTCGATGGTCCAAATCCACAAAACTCTTTCTTGGAGGTAGACGTCTGAGTACATAGATGGGACAGTTGTTAAACCTGTTGCTATGGACACCAAACTTTGAGAAAGTAATTGCTTCTCATAGTTCCAATCAATTAGTTATTTCCTGGCTGTTAAATGCAGTGGAACACACTTTTTTTTTTTTTTTTCTCAGTGGAACGCACAATATCTGCATGAGTGATGTTTATAATGACTGCTAGGAAGATCTGGAAGCTCTTGGAACTGTGTTAATCTCAAAGAAATGCCAAAGTGTTTCAGCTTCAATTAGAAATTAAAAATATAGAAAAAGGTAATGGAAACCTTTTGAATTATTAAAATTCAGTCTCTCAGGGAGCAGTTTTCATTTTATGCATTGGTACAACACTATTTGTGTCCTTGCATTAGTTGGTCCCATCAGAATCAGATGAACAAACAAATAGGCAGAGATTGTTCCAACCCCTCACCAGACTTAAACTGAAATTCGAAGTTGGTAAGATTCAGATTCTCAGTGGAATGAGGTTGGATTTGGTAGTTGTCATTGGCATGGTGTCATGACTCATCAGAGGCATAAATAATAATATCAGTATCGTATCAGCTGATACAGCTGTATCATATCCGTATCGACACGAAATGATATGTGATATGGGGCCGTATTAGCCCGATACAAAAAACTGACCCGTATTGGCGCCGAAACACCCATAAAAACCCAATTTTGAAATTTTATTTTATTTTATTTTTCCTTCAAAATTTCATTCATGTCTCCTCTCTTCTTTTCTTTTTTTAAATCATGAAATTAGTTTAAAAACTCATTTAAAGCTAGATCTAGACATATTTAGGGATCAAAACAAATGATTTGAATGGAATTCGACAAATTGAAGCAAAGTGGACCATTATGGGAAAAATTTAAAAAAAGGGTAAACATTCACTAATTTCTTCTTTTTGTTCTATTTCAATGTAATAGGCCCTAGTTCACCAAATCATGCTTGATTTGTGTTCAATTAGGGCCCATTTAGTTGACCTTCAACAAGTCAAATCAACAAACAACATTCTCATCAAAGAATGGTCTGATACACCATTAAATATATGGTAAAAAAAAAAAAGATTATTGGATATCTCAAATTTTTTTCTTTTTTTCTTTTTTTTTTTTTGCTTAAAAAAAATTCTGACCGATACGGCCCCAATTTCAATACGTGACATCGTATTGTATCATTTCTTTATGCCAATACACCAACAAATATCGACAATCAAAACCATGATAAGAGGTTGTCCCAACCCTTCACCACATTTACAACTGAATTCAGTCTATAAGATTCAAGTTCTTAGTGAGAATCAGGTTGGATTCGCAGCAGTTGATAATATGATAGGGGTCTTTGGATGCAGGTCCGAATGCCTTCTTCATATTTGGGTGCACAGTGCACCTTTGTGCATTAGGTGAGCTGGCTAAGCATCTGAGGGACAAGGCAATGAAAGGTTTGAAAGGAAAATTTCAGGTTGGAAGAGAAAAATATCCATCACTTGGCTGTAGAATAACCCTAATCAAGGTGGCCATGTCTAATATGCCATTATATTTCATGTCCCTATTTTAGTGACAAGCTAGCATTCTTAACACGCTGGAAAATATCCAAAGAGACTTCCTTTGGAGAGGCTCAGCTAAGGACCTCAAGTTTCACCTCATGGCATGTAGTGAAACTTACAAACGAATTAGTGAAGGTGGCGAGCATGTATTAAGGATTTAAAATGCATGAAAGTTGCTCATCTCAATAATGGGTTGTGGAGGTTCAAGGAGGAGGATAATCTATTAAAGAGGGTGGGTCATATCATGCAAATATGGCGAAGCTATGGGAGGTTGGTTCAACAAGGCCTCCTCTTTATACAGAGCTTCAAGTCGTTTGGAAGGCAATATCCAAAATTCATGAGCATTTCGAAAAGGAGATTGTGTTTTAAGCATGGTATCCAAAACGCTTACACAACAGCCATTATATAATGGTAATGGCGGGTACTTTACACGTTACGAGGCTATAACGACCATGACAAGAAAAAAAAATTGACCCATAACAACCATTATAGTTATATGATAAAAAGGTCGTTATGTGGAGTGTAATATCATTATGGCCTGTATCGTAACAGTAAAGGGTGGCCGCTACGTCCGCCGTTACCGTTATTGAATACCTTGGTTTGGAGTGGGGAATGGTACTCACATCCAATTTTAGGAGGATGGATGGTGCACTGATCAACCCTTGTGCATGCTTCATCCTAGCCTTGCTCAAGTAACAGTTGATAGAGAAGTGGATGTTGCCCATTGTTTCTCCATCATTAGGAGCTAACTGGTTTGGGCTCCTTGCTATCGGAATCTGTCTAATGATGAATTGGATGATTTGCTAGCTTACTCTATAATGGGGACATCATGCGCATGCCCCCCGCCCTACACACATATTCAAGGAGGAGGAGGGCCCCACTATCGATCTGGATCGACGATGACATCTATGGAGGGCCTCACAGTTAGGGGTTGTGCTATGGAGCATTGGAGTGAACTTGATCATTATATGGATTCTACCATCAAATCTCATGATCGTGGCCCACTACCCTAGATAATCTAGGATTTTGAGTTTTGACTATTCTCGTTATTAAAAACATCATGAACGGCTTTGATTGCGTAGATTAGTTATTATTTTATTTACTTCAGCTTTAAATATTAGTGTGCGTGCATGGCGCAAGGGTAAAATTGGCTTTTGGGGTTTAGGGTTTTCTTATAAATAAGCAACCCCATAGGTATTTTTCAATGAAATTTATGAATAAAAATTCTGCATTTTTCTTCTTCTCTATCTCTTTAAGTTAAAGAATCGAATTGGATGTAAAATCCTCCCTTCCTCGAAGGGCTAACTACTGTGGTGCGAAGCCACAACCATCATAAATCATCCTCACTTCTTTATACTCCACATCCATCATCTTCTACATCTCTCTCATCTTCAGATTCACCCTTTCTTGTACCCAAGTTCTCTTTTACAATAGATTTTCAGGTTCTGGCCCATCAAAAGGACTGAAACTTCGGCGGAGTACTACGCACAAACCGTGCATTGGATTGACATAAAATTTGGTATGGAAACGGTCCTACCTCGGCCGATCCTAGCCTAGGAACTGCTTTCTGACTTTGTGGGCCCCACACACGTGTGGACGAGTGGTCACATACGTGCGCCCAAGGCTAATTGCTATCCACGCACGTGGCTCATCTCAGGTTCTATCTTTCCTCTATTTCCCGCCTCTTTAGCCTTAAATCCAGGCCCTTAACCCTAGAGAATCCCAAATCCCAATTATTCTCAAATTTGCAAACCTTAGATTTTCCCCCGAATTGAAACATAGTAAATATCTTGAATTGGGGAACAATCCTTTGCAAAAATGGATGAATCTTACATTCCTTTGGGCTTGTTTAGTTTATAATTTTATTTGATTCAACTCTAAACTTGTATACGCTTGGACCTCCATAGATTCCCCTTTTTAAATATTTTGATCATATGTAAGATGTGGAATTTTGTGATTGTTTAAAATTGGTATAATCTGAAATTTGAACTCTTGCATGTCTTGTTTAATTTCATGTCCAACATCACTTTGCCAGTTGCAGAATTTGGTCTCATTTGAGGCAAGAAATGGACTCCAAGGTGTGGAAATTGGAGAGATCGGGGAGATTCACTATGAAATCAATTCATAAGGCGCTTCATACTCTTGATGCTAACGAGGCCTGTGTTCCAATGAAATGCATTTGGTCATACAAAGCCAGCCCAGGATTATTGCTTTTTCTTGGCTAGCCGGCAAGAACAAGGTGCTCATGGTCAACAACCTCCAGAAAAGGCACATAACTTTACGAATGCGTGTATTTGGGGTAGGTTTTTAACTTATTTCAGTATAGCTGGGTGATGCCTTCTTCTATAGGTCCTTTTAGTGTAGCATGGAATTAGGGGGCAGCTTTGGCCATAAAGGGAGAATTCTATGGAGGTTCTTCATTCCATGGTATTCAAAACAATTTCCATAATGGTCGTTACGTATTGGTAACGGTGGGAGCCGTTACGCGATAAGGGCTATAGCAGCCATTCTGAAAAAAGTTGGCCCATAACGGCCCTATAACAGTCGTTGTGGCCCAGGGCTATAACAGACCGATACAAGACCGATGCTTTAAAAAAAAAAAAACCATAACAGCCATATTGGCCTGCATCATAATGGCCATAAGGCAGGCCGTTACGACCACCGTTACCATTGTTGAATAACTTGCTCTTTTCTTATGGGAAAATAATCAATATAAACTAAACAAAGAAATAAATGTTTCATAATGTTGTTTGTAGTCCAGACAAGGGGTTTAGGAATACTAAGTTGATAGTGATCGCGAGAGCATCAATGCTCAAGCCTTTTCTTCAATGTTCCCCTCTATATTTCTAACATTTTTTTTTTAATCTACTCTTGTGTAAATTTGCATTGTGTTTTCTACTAATGTTGTCATATGCAACTGCATATGCATGTGTTGATTGCATATGGCATGGTGGCATATGCGATCGCATATGCAAAAAAGTGAGAATATGCGATCACATATGCAATGTATGTGATTGCATATTTGCCGACGGTCAAAAATCTGACCGTTGGCACTTCTTTTTTTTTTGTTGCAAAATCCTTACTTTTTGCCTATAAAAAGACACTCCAACCCCCCCCCCCCCCCCCCCCCCAAAAAAAAAATGCAACATTATTCATTCCAAACTCTCTCTTACTCTCTTACTCTCTTTTACTCCTTAATCTTTATACTCTCTCTCTCTCTATTACATTCTAAGCCTAAATCCTAATATCTTTAAGAAATCCTCTACAAGTCTAGTCTATAGTATGTGACTATGGTTGCATCAAGCGTAAAGTGAAGAGGCAATATATTCATGTAGATGTGACTACCCTATGATTTTGATGGATACTTGATGGGAAACCCAAGCCCCTCTAGGTTGGGAGTGTGATTAGCAATAAGAAGCATGAGATTTTGAAGGCATTCTCCAGTCCTTGTGGTATTATGTGATCAAACAACATGGAAATCTTCGCTTGTCAGTATGGCTTGCGGACGCACCCCATGGATGCTGTGTTTTTATCATTAAAAGGGACTCAAGCAAAGCCACTAAGTGGGCTTCCTCGGAAATTCCAAGCACATGGAAATTTTATTCTATTTCATCTGAGATCCAAAATTGTTGCAGCATTTTTTTTTTATATATAGAGTGACACAAACAAGGTTATTGATATTCTAGCAAAAGTGGGATTAACCAGAAAGTAACTCATTGTTGGCTCCTCAGTGCCTTTCCCTTTGTGTCTTTTTATTTCCTTTTGCTTCTTTTAGTAAAATGTTGGTTACCTTTCAATTAGAAAAAATGAAAAAGATAAAGTAAAAGGAGTAGAATATGTTGTTCTCCAAAATCAGAACATAAACTTACAATTTTTCCTATTGGGAAAATCCCAAATATAGTAAAGCAAATGCTGCCATCCTTATCTCCACTGCAAAGGATGTTAAAACGTTGATGCGAAGAATTTGATACTTGAAATGAATCATCATTGTCATCCATGAATCCAGTATCCCCAGCACCCAGTCCAGGCATCCGAGGAACCCTTGGAGCAGGAGGGAAGAAACGGGCTGTGCGGTCTTCATATGTTAAGAAGTTCTCACTCTCATCCTGAACCCAAAAGTTTAAATAGTATGAGTAATTAAAGGACAAAATCTATTATTTCACAAGCAAAAAAGAAAATCAGATATTAGATGAGGCTTTACAATTTATTAAAAAATAAATAAATAATCCACGAGCACTGATAATATTAAAATTGACATAGATTCCAAATAACTAGAAAAATTAACTTTGTGCAACTGAAACAAAAAGTTCCCAGTAAGATAGCCATAGGAAATGCAACTTGCATAGGACTTGTATCTGACATAGATGTAGCATTTCACGGGTACAATCCTCAACTTAAAATAAACAGGGTGATGACCACCATTTCTTTGAAAAATCAGTTAAGGAAACTGTAATTGTCAATGAGTTTGATATAATAGGTAATCCATCATGTCAAAGAATATGAGACAGCTCCTATAAATACTTCAACAGGGTCTATGCCATCCGATTTTTAGAAAAGATGCTACTTATTAGTTTCCAACTACATGGAAGTTAGGTAACCCTTTCCAATGATTATACCACTTCTCAGGCATATTTCATAACTTTACTCAAAATTTGCACAACTCGTGGACATCATGGCTTGCAGAAATGACAGGCCAACCAGTTCTCAAAATCACTCCAAAGCAATACAGTGGACTGCTTCTGGTTCCTCAGATCATCAAGAAATCTGGTTTTGCAAGTGCCAATTAACAACCATTTGAAGGATCCTTCTCTTTGGCAGAGCAATATGGGACTCTGGTCCTTGCTCTTGCTCGGGTGGTCGACTCTTAGGAGTTTCAACTCCCGGTCAAGGGTTCGAGCACCCATAGGTGGTGAAATTCCACCAGCATGAGTGTGTGGGGTGTGTGTGCGTGTTAAAAAAAAAATAAAAAAATCCAAGTTTGCATATGATAGGTGGGGCTTGCCCTTTTTGTTGGGCCCTACCTGAAGGCATTGTATTGTTTGCTGTCTATGAATGGAATGGTTTGTTAAATAAATAAATTTAAAAAAAAAAAAGAAAAAAAAAAAAAAAAGAGCAATATGGGACTCTGGTCTGATGAGCAATCAACAATGCCACCTGCCCCAGATCGCATGCTAATTTTAGGAGAATTTTAGTCAGGGAAAGTAGAGTTTACGCACAGATCATCATAGATAAGAACTAATAAAATGTGAAATGATTTAATTAACCACCAAGACTGCTGGGAAACCTAGGCACATGTGAAGTTTGCTATTGACTTCAAGGTGACTTTTAACCAACAAGCCTCTCTTCATCCTATTTGAATTAGTCTTGGCTTCCTAGTAAAACCAAGAATGTGCCAAACAAAAAATTTAATAATAAGAGATCCACTCCATACAAAAGGATGGTTAGAAACAACAGCCTACAGTTTAACTCCTTTCTATGGTTAACGAGTAATCCCTGATCAATAGGATTTTACAAGCGGCCAATCCATGATGGGGCTTACTAGATGAACAATCTGGATAACCATGTGGTGAGGCAGAGTGTAAGAGTAACAAATGGAAAACAATCATCATTTTTATATAGCCTTGTCAAAGCTAGTTGGGTCAAGCATGACAACAATAAATTGCAAGGACAGCGAATTCCTCCATATGACAAGCAACGTCAGCAAAATTCCTCCATAAAATATAAAAACACAAATTTCAACTCGAAGCTTCAACATACCAGATCATTTTAATTTCAAAATAATGGAGATTAAGCCCATCTAAGCTTAGGATTTTAAACTTAACCCATTGCAGGACAACCTAAGGAAGCCTCTTGTATCTTCATAATGCAAGAAAAAACTAAATGAAAGTAAGGGGGAAAAAGGGAAAAAAATATCCACAAAGGAAAGAGAGAGGATGCACAAAATTTGTAGCAGATATCGCTAGTATCACATTAAAAGGATGCATAAACAATAGGATATATCACAAATCTTGTATATTTCATGACAACAATTTTATTTATTGAGTTGGATTATAATAGATAGCTGGCTCAGTGGTGCACAATGAATTAATAACCAGGAAAGTGGTAAGACCATACCCCTATTGGTTGTCCATCCTCCACCCAACTGAGACAAACAACAGCCATCTGGTGGGACTTAATGCTTCTCAACAGCTTACCATTCTGCAGAAAGGTAACAACCACATGAAAGTGAAAAATGTACAGGATCACACACATCCACTAGAAATTTTTTATTATTTTTTTTTTAAAAAAAGATAATCTAAGCATATCACAAAAGGAGCCATGAAGAGACTTGCGATTGAGAGGCAGGAGTGCCACAACCTTCAAAATATGAAAGGTATGGATGTAGGTTAGGGATAGAGTATAAGGTTCCCAAAGACCAACTAAAATCCCCGCACAATGGTAATGCCACCAGAGACAAAAGAAACATTCATATCCACAGAGCACATGTAAATTTGCATATCATTTAGTTCGTAAGGTATGTTAAGGAGTGCCTACAACTAGATCCTATTCTGCTAGACTGCCACAGAACAGACATTTTTATTACCAATTTTCTGCTTTGAAGTTAACAACCAAATGATGGCAGGCCACCAAACATTATGCAAGGAATGGCCTCTACCATAGCTACCAGAAAATCCGTTTCCACCAAGCGCATATGCTTCCCCAAAAATGTATTCGATTTCTTTAAATTTCCATTGGAAACTTGGTTCCTATAAAGTTGTGATTATAAAAACAATATTGGATATCTCATCTCAATTAAAAACTTGATAGAAGCATTATTTACAACATGACTTTTGATGTATACACCCCTTCTCTATACTTTTGGTATTGGAATCATATCTAAATTTGGAAATTAACAAACAAAATTAACCAAATATGACAAATCAGGTTGGGTCATGTCAGATACTCTAATGTGCTCACAATGCGGCGATATAACTCGATTTTATAGATGACATTGATGAACTGAACGAGATCAAATTTGAAAGACACTGATACTTCTAGTGTTATAGGAAAGAAAGAGACAAAAAAAGGAAATATAGATACACATGTGGGTGTGAGTATCACTTACATATTAAGAGCTAAAATACTAATAACAGCTTATATTTCATAGATAACACATAACAGTAAAAAGAAAATTCGAAATAAGTAATCATTTGAAGCTACCAACTTCGACATCATGCAACGAGATGGTCCCATCTTCCAGTCCAACAGCTATTGCTTTACCATCAGGGCGCCAACAGAGGGATGTTATGCATCTCCCTGAAGAAGATTGGGGATGTGTTAGCAGATGTACAACCAGCAACGAAAGAATAACAAGAAAAACAAACAAAGGTAGATCAGTTCAAAGCTGTTCGAGGGAACATGTAATTACTTATTTGATTTCCTTAAGGTCTACACAAAGGCATTTCAAAGACAAGGCCAATAGATATGGGGAATGTGTGCAAGATCCAAGCCATTCATCAGGGAGTCCTCTCATCAGATGGGCCATACTTCTGAACTGAGTATAGGTTCTTGCTTGTTCTTCTTGCTTTCCATTTTTCTCATGCAGCTGTTGCCAACCTGGTGAACGGACCAGCCTGATTTTTTGGGCCAGGGAATATCAACAGTTGACCCACGTAATGAACATCCCAGATCCCTAATGCACATGCTACATTAGAAAATGTGCCAAGAATCACCTTTCAAATCTGTCTTCATGCTGATCTCCTTAGAATTTTTTTAAAGACTTTAAAGAGTCAGTTCATGACTACACCAAGTCAACTCCAACCAAGCCACCGAAGAGAACTTGATTATTGACTCAAACTAAAGAATGACGAACAAATTCCCAAAGAGCTCAAGAGAAAGACTCACACATTAAGGGTAAAAATGTCATTTTGTGGGGTTAAATGTCATTCACATTTTCAAAGACCAAGTTTCAAACAAGAGCTTTGCTACGCCGACACGTGTGTGAAATAAAGCCCATGTGCACACCACACATATATGCTAGCATGGCATGATATGTCCGAGAACCAATCCATCCATAAGAATGGCATCACTATATTGATCCCTAGCCCATGAATCAGTTTGGTCCATTCATCAAGTGGGCCACAGTTAACAAAACAAATGTACGGCTCCAAAAAACTTGGCTGAAGTTTTCTAACCCAGCCAACAGTTTCCAGTATTGGAGGACACATGCTGATTGGATCATATTATATTTTTGGAAAACATTTTCAAAGTCAAACCAACCCGATGGATGGACTAGATATCACACCTACGCACTAGGCTGGCAAATGTATGGCATGTACACAAGCTTTATTAAACACATGCATGCACTTAGGAAAGATCTTCAAACAGAACCACCATTCAATTGATCTATCTGAGCAACAACAAAAAAATGGCTGACTGTAAGGGGCCGTTTAGATGCCTGTAACTACTGTAAAATGTAAGAAAGTTACAGTTGGTTTTTGGGGGAGAAATAGTCTTAACCTATAACTTTGCATCAGGTAAGATTGCAAGAAATGTAACAAGGTAAGATGGTGTTTTACCACTCACAGGTTACTTTGTTATAGGCAACGGCTATCTATTTTGAATTTGGGAGAGGGAGGTGGAATCGTAGTTGCATTGAAGGTGCACCCACCTACTCTAACACATCACCTTCTTCTCCCTTTCTCAGCATCTTCTTCTTCCTCTCTCTCAGAATCTCCTTGTCCCTCCCTCCCTCCCTCCCTCTTCCAGATCGAGTAGAGGTAAGCCCTAACCCTCTCTGTTTTTCTTTTTTTCCTTTTTCCCTCTCTTCATCATTTTTTTTTTTTCATTTTGCATCAAGGTGGAACAGATGCAGTTTGGCTAGGGCATAGTTTTAGTGGATCCCCGACACCGAGGTGGGTGGGATCCCTGACTGTGGGGCCCATCGTGATGTACTTGCCTTGCATCCACACCGTCCATCCGTATTGAAAGCTCATTTTAGGGCATGAGCCAAAAAATGAAGCAAATCCAAATCTTAGGTGGACTACACCACAAGAAACAATCTTGACTGAATCCCCACCATTAAAAACTTCATGGGGTCCACCAGAATGTTTATTTGCCATTGAACATGTTGATAAGGTCACAAAGACTTGGATGAAGTGACCACACAAATATCATCTTAATCCAAAACTTTTGTGGCCCAGAAGAATTTTTTAATGGTCAATTACTATTATTTCCTATATTATGGTCTACCTAAGATTTGAATCTTCTTCATTGTTTGGATCATGCCCTAAAATGAGCTTTCAATAAGGATGGACGGCATGGATGTAAGGAAAATACATCACGGTGGGCTCCACAATGAGGGATCCCACCCACCTCGGTGGATCCGAGGATCCACCAATGCCGTCTTGTGTAGTGACACTGGCCAATAGCCAAGTGGCTACTGGTTGGTGCTCTATGGGCCACACCATGTTGTATGTGTTTTATCCACGTCATCCATCTATTTTTCCATAGCATTTTAGGGCTTGATCCCAAAAATGAGGTAGATCTCAATCTCAAGTGGACCACACCAAAGGAAAACGACAATGATTTTATTTTATTTTTTTAAAAGGCAACGGATCAAAATTCATTAAAACGACAATGATTGAATGTCCACCATTAAAAACCTCATAGGGTCCACTGTACATTGTAATGTTTATTTGACAGCCAACCTATTCATTAGGTCCTAAAGACCTAGATGAAGGGGAAAAACAAATATCAGTTTGATCTATAACTTTTGTGGTCCCCAAGAAGTTTTTAATGGTGGGATGTTTTAAATATGGATTGAAATGCACTAATTCTGATCCAGACCATTGAACCGATGGTTCCAATGTTGATTGGGGGATGCCCCAAATTTATTCTTGATTGGATGGTCATAAACCTTTGATTAAGGGTCTTGATCACTAAACCATAGGTTCCACATGCACTGAATCAAAACTATCATCAAATTGTTTTGTTTGCTTAGGTACTTAGATCCTATAATTTGGTTCAACTCTATATGTTGGGGTGTTTAAGTTTGTTTCTAATTGACTGAATCTTATCCATACGTTCCCTCATAGTGTGTCCCCTAACCAAAGCCATGTATTGTTGGAGAATATGGTTCCTAAATAAATGGCACTTTTGTTGATGTAATTTGTTTTTATATTCTTTTCCCTTGCAGTGTTGTAAACATATCTTCAAAAGAAAATGTAATTTTTAGTTCCCTTTTGCTTACCTTAAGTTTTTCCACATTAGATGTATTTCGAATACATGGTCCAACTTTTAAGACCCACCAGATTATTAGTTCAGCTTAAGAATCGGTCCAACTATTCATCTAGATGGGCTCAATAAAATGACATGCTTTTATCCAAGCTTTCTTAAGTGTCAAATTGATTATTAAAAAATTTCGTACTCAAGTTCTGATTGGTGTGAATACATAACATCTTACCTATAACTAACTTCCTGGTTATCCCAACACAGAAACTAAGTTACTTATAAGTTATAGCTTACATCCAAACAGGATTACCTATAACTTTCTTTCATTTATAAGTTACCTGTAACTTACAACTTAAAAAACTTACAGGCGTCCAAACGTGGCCTAACCGGTAAGTTCCATTGAACAAACAACCATCAGCCTAATTTCAACAAAATACCAATAACATGTAAGGTCACGTTTGGATGCAGAGTAGAATTGAATTTTGATCGTTCATCTCAATCAAAACAAAATAATCAAACCATAAAGACGTTTCATAGTGTTCAAAATGCAGAACAAATTGCACTGCTTTCAATTCCAACATAAAAAGTAACGTAATTGCGAATTGGAGCCCATGAAATTCAAAAGTGCATCCAAACGCGCCAAAGGTCATACGTAGGAAGGATCATTATAAGGAGATATGGGGAATGAAATATGGAAAATCGTACCAGGAGAGACTGTCCATAGCCTCTGCCAATTGAAGCGATGCAAGAGGATCTTCGAGTCTTCAGTGACCATGGCCAGCAGATCTTTCTCGGGATTCCATTCGGAGATCTTGACCTGTTTCAATGGTCGAGATTTGAAGTGAGAACGAGAAGAGAGAGAGAGAGAGAGAGAGAGAGAGAGAGAGAGAGAGAGAGTACCTGAGAAGCAATTGGTTTGTCGAACTGGAGCTGGAATGGAATCGTTCCTTGGGCCTCGTCCGATTCCATGGGGATTACTTGTCTGTTGAGAGAGAGAGAGAGAGAGAGAGAGAGAGAGAGAGAGGGGTTTAGAAGCAGCCAGGGCGGGAAGACGAGGGTTTTTGACACGGCAGAGGGAAGGTAAAGAGGAGTTTGATACTCTGGCAGAGTGTGATGGTTGATACACAGGCGCTATGAGATTTTATGCTTGCAAAATCTGTTAAGAAATCAATTCGATTGAGATAAGTTGGAAATTCGTTCCTTAAATTAAGATTATTGAATGTTTGTATACTAACGGTCCATCAAACCTCCTCCAACCGTCCAATTTGAAAATACAAAATCAGTGCAATTTTTAGTTTTATGGTCGGAATACGTCGGGCGCGGCTTCGGTGGTGGAACCCTGAGGGCATGATACCTAAAATGAAGCAGATCCAAATATCAGGTGGACCACTGTAAAACAATGGTGATTGACCATTAAAAACTTTGTGTGGGCCACGAAAGTTTTGGATCAAGCTAATATTTATATGGTCCCTTCATCAAGGTCTTTGTAACCTTGTCAATAGGTTGGATGGGAAATAAACATTCAGGTGGCTCCCGAAAAGTTTTTAATGATGCGCATTCAATCACCACTGTTTCCTGTAGTGTGGTGCACCTAAGATTTGGAACTGCTTTTTTGGGATCTAAAAAATGAGCTGAAAAAAACGGATGGACGGCATGGATGTAAGGAAAATACATCACAGTGAGCTAAACACTCAAGGATCCACTGAAGCTGCACCCATAGACATTAGGACGACGGTTTGGATTGCTTCAGCTATGTTCTTTGGTTTTCAACTTCAATGGCTCTGATGCTTGGGTATCATGGAGCGTACTACTAAGAAGGTGTGGCCCTTACCATGGGCCCACCTTGATATCTATATTTTGTATCCATGCTTCTCATCCGTTTTTTAGGGCCTGTTGGATTTCCTGGCTCAAATGCCAAATGAGTAATCAGTATTTACCAAATGCTGACTTGACCGGTTACTTTTTAAACACTTAAATTGAGGAATTTGTAAAATAAATATGGGACCCACCATGATGTGCATGGCTTATTCACACTGCCCATTCATCATGTCAAATGAATTTAAGGCATGAGCCTAAAAATTAGGCAAATACAAAGCTCAAGTGGACCACACCACACGAAATTATAAGAATCGAATGCCTATCATTAAAAACTTGTTGAGGCCTTTAGAAGTTTTAGATCAGACTTATATTTATATTTTTCCCTTATTTATGTTTATGTGACCCTATGAACAGGTTAGATGGTGAATAAACCTCAATGTGGGCCTAGTAAAAAAATCAACTTTCAACGATGTACAAATTAAATTCATTGTTTCCTTTCATGTGAGCCAATTGAGCATTAGATCTTTCTAATTTTTTTGAATTATGCCTAAAATATTTTAATAAAATAAATAGACAACATGGATATATTATATACATTATGATGAGGCTCATAGATTTAAGTCAACATTTTTAGACCAATTTTTTAAGGTGAAATTACAGACCCAATTTCAAACAAGTGAAAAAGTAATAATTACTTCTTTAGCAGGGATTTACCAGGATCATGGAAAATCCAACTAGCCCTTAAGATCATTTTAAGAGATTATCCTAAAAATGAAGCATGTCTAATTATCAGGTGGACCACACCATTGGAAACAGTGGTGATTAACTATTAATGGGCCAGTAGAGTTTTGGATCGAGCTGATATTTGTTTTTTCCCTTCATCCGAGCTCATGTGTTCCACCATGATCATTTGTATTGAAAGACGCTGAATTGGTTATCCTCCCTCAGCCAACACAGCCTAACAAATGTAGGGGTTTGCTTCCACGACATTCCAGGACTGGGCTGGCAAAAATCAATTTTTGAAAAGAGCCAGCCTAGTTGCCCAGACCAAGAAGTTCAAAATCTGGGCCTGAACGAGAAGTTGGCCCACCTATGCCAGGCTATAAATAGGTAGGTGCCTTCATTGTGTTGCCAGGTGATGCATGGGTGAAGAGACTAGGGTGGCAATGAGTTGGGCCACCTGGCTCTTTTGGATCGGAGCTTGGGCCCATAAACTTGGACCTTTAACGGGAACTTCCTGTGACTGGAAGTTAGTAGGGCCCACCGTGACATTTGTCAGAAATCTACCTGTCCATCTGTTTTGCCAGATTATATTAGGATATGGGCCCAAAAATGATGCAGATATCCAAAACTCAAGTGAGCTGCATGACAGGAAAAAATGGGTAGGGAAATGCCTACCATTGAAATATCACTACGTCCACCATGGTGTTTATTGATGTTTGTATGATATCCATACCATTTATAAGTTCATTCAACACAAAAATATTAGCATGATCCAAAACTTCCATGACCCATGAATGTTTAAATGGTGGACCTTCATTTCTCACGGTTTCTGTCATGCGGCCCACTTGAGTTTTGGATCTTCTTTAACTTTGAGCCCATGTCCTAACATGATCCGGTGAAACAGATGGACAAGGTGATTTCTTACAAACATGATGATGGGCCGCACCTAGCTTCCCGTCACAGAAAAGTTCCTGCCAAAGGCTTTCGCAGGCAATTTGCGTCCCATAAGCTTGCCGCCTCGCCGCAGAATTCAATCATTAAGCAGGACTTTTATAACCGTTGAAAGCCAATTATTAACAGTTCCCTATTAAGATTCATGGGTGGTGTAATATAAAATTTTGAGATTTGTTGTGGATGGAGGATAAAAAATGAAATAAAAATACAATCCGAAGGCGAGCCTATGAAAAACCTTTGACTATAACTCTTTTCTTTATAGGGACACTCTCCCAGCCCATTAGACCTAGGGCACGACCTTTTTAGCCCCTTGGGTAGGGCCAGGCTTGGGCTGAGGCTTAATAGATTAGGGCTGGGATAGGACCCAACCTGATATAACCTAGCCTATTGTACCCAAAAAAGAGATTAGAGGGAAATGGTGCAGCTACACTAAATGTGGGCAACATGCATCGAAAGAGGCCATCAGCTCAATTGTGGGCACTCCTAACCTTAGGATATGAGCTGTGAGAACTAATCAACGTCACAAATTCCACACAAACATCCTGATAGGCCTCACATAGTTTTACCTGTTGGGAAGGGCCAGGCTTGGGCTGAGGCCTGATAGATTAGGTCTGGATTAGGGCCGACCTTGACCCAACCTTAGACTGGCCTGCCCAGCCCATGCACCCCATAAGAGATATTAGAGGGAAATAGTGTTGCTACACTCAAGTGCAAGCAACATGCACAAAAAGATCCTATCATTTCAATGGTGGGCCTTCCTAGCAATACAATATGAGTTGCAAGAACTATTCTAAGTCATAAATTCCACACAAAACATCACGATGGCCCCACATAGTTTTAGCTCATCGGGAAGGGGCCGAGGTTGGGCTTAAGCTTAACCGATGACGGCTGGATTAGGGCCGACCTTGACCCAGCCTTAGCCTGGCCCATTGCACCCCAGGAGAGATTAGAGGAAAACGGTGCAACACACTCAAATGCAAGCAACATACAGAAAGAGGCCATCATTTCAACGGTGGGTATTCCTAACCCTACAATATGAGTTGCAAGAACTAATCTACATCATAAATTCCACACTAACATCACAATGGCCCCACCTGAGTTTTTGTTGGACTAGCTTCTTAAGGATTTTCCCCATGAGGGCTAGGCGTAGAGATAGATTTTAATATAATAATAATAATAAGTGCAGCTACTTGCATCAAACAATGCAATAATGGAAATAATGCCAGTTCGAGGCTAGACACATCGAACCTTTATTTTATATCTTTCAGTGACTAATTGTAAGGGTAAAAAATCCGCAACACCACTCACCTTATACATGATAGAGACAGTTTTCCACTTATATAAGAATGGTCCACATCAAACCCAAATAGTAATTGTGGGAAATATACTTAAAATATAGTTGAAAATAGTATTTTAGACTTTAGAATATAGACATTCGTATAATGTGTTTTGTATGGATGCTCATGAGTAAGGATCCTTTATGTAGAGTGGGTCACGGTCACTTTCATGGTAAAGATGGACCAGAGAAGACCTCATCAAAGGCAAAAGTAATTAGGATTGTAAAAACCTTAAAACAGTCATATCTCATGAACCGGAAACAGTTTTTGGACATATCATGTCTGATTTTGGAGTAGGAGAAGCTACTTTAGCCAGCCACGCCGGATTTATGAGACTCCATTAGCTTGACAGTTGAAAGTTCATTTTATTTTCGTTTTCATTATAAATAGTAAGTTTTTGTTTGATCGTAACTTTTAATCATTTGAGTTATAAGAATCGTGCCCAACATGAAAATGGCTTAAAAAGATTAGGATAATAACGTGGTTAAGCCAAATTGGACATTTACTATTTTCGGGCGAAAACCATGATGTCTAATACGAACCATGACCATTTACAATAGTAAGTTTATTATTTACGTTTTTAAGGAGTTTTTGTTTGAGTCTAAAACTTTGTCCTAAGTTTGGGCTCATTATTTGAAGGATTGTAAATTTGTTTTTCATCATCAATCAATTTATTTTGAATTTATTAGAAATTATTTTTATTTTCTTCCAGTGAGGGGTATAGAAAGCCTCAAAATTTCGGAATAGTAATTCCTAAGGAAGATGTTGATCGACCTCATTATGTCCTTCCCTATGTTAATCAACTAAGAATGTTAGTGCCATAAGTTATGGTGGTAATGGAAAAAATCAGGTCTACTCAACTTGCAAGTGGGCCATGCCAAAAGAAGAAGAATAAAATGCCAAACTCCCCCATAAACGTACAAATTCAAGTGGTGAGGCTAGCTTAACTAGATTTGGATTGCATGGTGATCCCAACACCACTTAGCTCAATATAGCGTCAGGATTTGGTGGGACTTGTTCAGGTCACAAGCTGCTTTCAGAAGTAAGTGTGGTTTAGCTCATGTTTGATGTGACAACTTTCAAACATGTTGCGCGTAAGCCTCGCATTTGACAGTAACACATGGTCCAAATCCTACCAGGTTGCAGCACCACCAAGGTACAAGTTGTTGGGGTCACCACGCAATCCACTTCCAACCTAACTGTTGGATAGTGGTGGGCCTCACCTGATACATGACTTGGATGAAATACAAACATCACTACAACCCTCACACCGCTGAAAACAATGTAAAGGAGCAATTATCAATGCAAATTCAAGTGGTGGGGCCCAACTGATGTTCAGTCTAGGCTGATATTTTGAATTTCTCATTAACTTAGTTGGGTGCACCTGTTGCATGGGTTGGATGACGTATTTCAGTATCTTTCTATGAGATGGGTGTCCCCACTGTCCCTATGGTCTGGCCCACGTGGGTGATTGGATCAACTTGATTTTAATGGACCATGTAAGAGGATTGCACCTGTTGCATGAGTAGAATGTTATATCCACACCACCTGAAGAATGCAATTTCAGGGCAGCAGTAACATTTCCATGACACACCTAAACTACACACTTCACGCAGATACCCTTTTCCGTTTTCCTCTTCTGCCAAACCATTTAGCCTGACCTCTAAGGCCTGTTTGGCCACAAAGCAGAATTTCCACAGCCAAGTAAATGTCACTTGGGTGGATACAAAATGGCTTTTCCTTTCCAGTGCATTATAGAAGAGTCCCCGCTCACAAGATTTGAAATTTTCAAAATCACAAAAAATACATGAACCTATTATGTATTAAGGATTAGGATCTTTGAATTTGAAACATAAGTAATGTTAACTAAAATGAGATGATCTTATTTTTTATTAAAGCCTAAATAAAAATTTTATACAGGAAATTCTATTAAAATTTATTTATTTTCTTATATATCTTAAGGGAGAACTTTAAGTAGTTTCTGTGATATATTCATATAGTTTCTTAGGGCCCATTTGGATACCAACAAATAAGTTGCTTTTTCTACTTGTAGCAGTAGATAAGTAGCTTATTTGAAATAAGTAAGTTTGGTTTATGATCAATTACAAATAGCCTTTTTATTTAAAGTTACTTAATCACTTTAACTTAATAAATAGAAATCAAGATAAGCTACTTAACTCATAAATATCTTATCTTAAGTAAATTACGGTTCAAATACTGTAAAAACTCTATAATTTAAGCCTTATTGGTCAAAGTCTGAATTGTCTTAAGGGTTGGATAACTAAATAGCCAATTTTGAATGGAACATAATTGAAAATTTTGATTAAGATGTGTTATTAACTGTTTTTTTTTTTAAAAAAATAAAATAAAATAGTACGGCTTACTATTTTACTTTGAATGATCCACTTTATCAGCATTAATTGGATGGCTAAGATGGCTTGATCAGTATATTATAGATCAATGTGCAATTTCAATGGTTGTATATATAACTTAGCATCAGTATGCGTGGGGAAGATGAATCATCACTACTTTCCAAAGGGGAGTTGTTTAATGCCCCACAGTGTGTCGCCGGATACAAACAGTATATATCATTAAATTGTGGAACTCATTGTGGCTAAGTTACAGTTACAAAATGAAATTGAGTAAATTAATTAACTTAATCTTTGATTACGGGACACTTGTTTATTGAGATAAGACCATTGAATTTTATTTTTTTTAATAATTATCCAAAAATGTCAACCAATATTATAGGAGTTAGATAAATAAAAAAGCATAATTGGTAGTTCATGACACATCTAAATTAAGACCTATAATTCCAGCAATTCAATTTGAAGTACTTGTGTTCCATCTCTGCAATTTATACACAATTTCTAAGGGCCCAAGTATTGTAACTATCAAAGTTTTTATTTTTATTTTATCCCTTTCTAAATGGTGCAAAACTAACATAGGATTATAACCCATATCTCTAATTCCTTTGCCAGTTTTGATTATATACATTTTCATTAAAAAATCCTACTAAGAAATCACACAATGTAATGTATTTGTGGACAGTTGCCCATTAAAACAAAATAATATTTTAAAACTCTTCCTCATTTTATATTACATTGCACTATGATATCATCACCGTTGTCGTCCATCTTTCAGTAATTTGAAGTTGGATTTTGTTAAAGTAGTGTGTATATGTACTATAATATCAGGTAATCTTACTACTAAATTATTCTATTATTATTTATTATAAATAAAAAAAGAAGAATGAACTTATCTTAAATCTCTAATTTTCAATGTTATCATGATATATATCAGAACAGTTTTTCAACCTTAACGTTGAATTTCCCATGTTGTTAGATTTTAAGTAGATCAGCAAGAGCATTATCTCTTAATAAACTAAGTCATCTTCTTAGAATCTTCAACAGAAGAACTGTCACTCACCTACTAAATGATTTTTTTTTCTTCTAAAGTGTGCTTAGAGCAGCATGATTAAATTGGTTAAGGTTGCATTAACATAGGGCTACACTCCAATATCAGTATAATGCCATTTGGGAAATGGTGGTAAATCTTCAACCTCACACTTGGCATAATTGTACGGTGATATAGAGCATCTAGACTGCTAACTCAACCATGAGTGGAGCATGAACTAGAAATGAAAATCGTTCACTATTTTATTTTTAACCATCCATTTGAGAGAAATCAGCTGGATGGTTAGGATCGCTTGGTTGGAGTGGTTTTAGAGATAAGATCCATCCACAATGTGACCCACATCTTAGATGGTCTGGATAGCTGTATATGATTGTCAAGGGACGAGTCACCGTTAATCTAGCCCATAAACGAATTACAGTCACACATTCACCTCAACGTGCAGCGGCCGGTTGACACGTGTATGACATCCTATCCACTTATCAGATAGGGCCCATTGTGTGGACTGCTTGGAAAGAAAATTTCCGATGTCCAACTATCAGGTAGACCACACATGCACTAAAACGGCATATCACATTGAAAAATACGCTGCAATGTTTTTTGACCGTACATTGGTTTATTGGATGGGCAACGGCTGAGATTTAGACCACATGATCTAACTGGTGGGTCCCACTTAATACACGGATCAGATAAATCACAAATACACTACAACACGATTTCTCTCCATCGCTTGGATAGAGTCATTCTTTACTCGGACGAGGAAAGGTTTAAGCTTTGAATTATGAGATTTGATGAGAACCCCACAAGTTCAATTTGAAACTGGTGATCACTCATCCTCCTAATGTGGGGCCCCTTGTGGATGAAGAGTAAATGGAATGGCCCACTGAGAAGCAATCCTAACCGTGCACGGTTTGGGTACTACCCGCCTGTCTTGACCTCAAGAAATGCTGGAGCTCTGAGGGACCACTGTGATGTATGAGTTTTATCCATACCGTCCATGTGTTTTTTTCATATTATTTTAGGTTATAAGCCCAAAAATAAGTCAGTTACAAATGTCAAGTGGACCACACAGTAGGGATTAAATTCCTACTGTTGAAAACTTCTTAGGGGCGTGGAAGTATTGGATCAAGCTGATATTTGTGTTTTCACTTCATCCAGGTCTATATGCCTATGAACAGGCCTATGAACAGGTTAGATGACAAATAAACATCACGGTAAGCCCTAGAAAGGTTTCAATGATAGGCATCATTGGCACCAATGCTTGCTTCTGTGTGATCCACTTGAGCCTTAGATCTAACTAATTTTTGGAATTATACTTTAAAATTATATGAAAAAAATAGATGGACGTTGTGATAAAATCCATACATCACGGTGGCCCCCCAAAGCCTCAGCCTATCCTGAGCCTAGTACAAGCAGGGTTGGTGCCCCACCCAGGTCTATCCTAACCATCTAATGAATGGAACTATCAAATCGATGCGGCCGAAATTAAAACAGATAATGGTCTAAATTCATCGTTATCGTTTAAGCCTTATCACAATTAATTGAGGTCAACTATCATTTTATGCCAGGGCATAAGTTGATTAAAATCGATAAATTTGAGAAATCCAAATTTAAGAAATCGGATGGCTAATTTTACACTCTCACCATTGTTGAGAATGTGGAGCCACATCTAGGCCACCTTCGACCGGTCGTATGACGTCTTCGACCGGTCGTAAGGGCCTGCTCGACCGGTCGTGGACTGGCTCGACTCAAAGTTCAGCGATGTTGTTTTTTGCTGTTTTGGGCCCTAGGACTAATCGTAGGGACTGTAAGACCGGTCGTAGGAATCTTACGACCGGTCGTAGCTCTCCTAGGACCAGTCGTAGGGATCCTACGACCGGTCGTAGGTTACGCAGATGTTTTCGAAACTGATATGGATTGCGGATTTTGGTGTCGCATTTCGCAAGGGTGCGGAAGGAAAGTTACCTAAACTATAAATAAGGGTTTCTAGGGCTTTTCTAGGTAGATGAGAAAGAGGGGAAAGTAATTCTAAGGTGTGGGCTAAGGGATTTCTCTGTTCTTCTAAGGGAGAGGTTAGTATATTGCTTGTAATCTTTGTTCTTTTTCATAGTGAAAGTTTGCATCCGTGATTTTTTTACCCTAGTTTGAAATTTTTTCACGTATATCTTGTCTTGTGGTTTGTTTTGGATTGCTTTGATCTGTTTCTAGTTTATATTTTTCATTTATTTATCGTGTGTGGGTGAGGCCTGATCTTGGATCTCGGCCTACTGCGTTGTTGGCGTGCTGCGCAACAACCACAATTTGAGTCATCACCATTTTCTTGAAATTTTAAATGGAGCAAAACTTACATGGGAGTTTAGCTTAGATCAAGCTCGTGTAGTTTGGATCCTTACTCTTGCTCTGGTGGTAGGCTCCCAAGAGTTTCAACACCCAGTCAAGGGTTCCAGCATTCATAGGTGGTGAAATCTCACAATGGCATGAGTGTATTGGGGAGTGCGTTCATGTGTTTAAAAGAAAAAATTTATTTTATGTTCTTCCATGAAAACTATTGTTGTGTAAAATAATGTGGCCCAGCAAGTTGTGATCGTTGGATGAAGTGTGGTCCTCCATGTACTGTTGATGGACGCAAGATTAGAAATATGTGTAATCAAGGAGATTGAAAATGTGTTTGAAAAATGATAAAGAAACGTTTGAAAAGACATACGAAAGGAAGCTACTACACCTAGCACATCCATAAAAGGTTTAGTACACAGCAAACGAAGTGGTACACGAGCAAAGAAGCACCGTTGATTATTTCCCCGAAAAGCTACAACATGATAAGAAAGGAGGCGTGATGATTTTATCCGGCAAACATGTCTGGTGGCGATCAGAAGTGCTGTTCTAGTGGGCCACCATGTGGATTGGGCATATTGCAAAACGCAGGAAATTGGAAAATCCTAGCCATCTGATGTGTGGCCTGACAAATGAAAGCCTATGGACGGTGGTCTGCATTCAACTGGTAAAACTGATGTTGTGGTGGTCGCGGACACTTTCATGGCAAAGATGCACTAGAGAAGGCTCAAATGGAGGCCGAAGTGGTCAGAACTTTAGAACCTTAAAACAAGCATATTTCACAAACAGAAATAAGTTTTCCGCATCGGCATCATATATGATTTGATTTTGGAGTATGAGAAGCTACTTTAGCCAGCCAACCCACCTGTGCTGGGTTACCTTGCGCAATTTCATGATGAGCAAAAGTCTATTTTACTTTCATTTGTACTATAAATAATAAGTTTTAATTTAATTATAACTTTTGATTTATTAAGTTTTAAGAGTAGTGAATAATGTGGTAAGGCCAAATTGAACCCTAACTATTTTTGGCTGAAAACCATGAGTCTAAAACTTCTTCTTACGTTTGAGTGGACTATTTAAAGAATAGTAATTTCGTTTGTTTGTTTTTTTTTTTTTTTTAGTTTTTATTTTTAAAATAATAATCAATCAATTTATCCTTAATTTATTAAAAATTTATTTCTATTTCTATCCCTCGTGAATTTTGGGAATATATACGAGGAGTCTAGAGAAGCCCCGTGGATTCGGAGTAGATATTTATGAGGAAGACGGACCTGTGTAAAAAAAATCCAACCGGTGGATGGTCAGAGTTGTCCTATGAGTGGATTTTTAGCCCATTTACACAGTGACCTGCCAGATCAACTGTCCAGATTAAAAGATATAGTCGATTTAGATTTTAGCCCTCGTACATATTCAGAAGCCAGATCAACCGTCCAGATTAGAAGAGGCAATAGTTCCCTGGCAAACATATCTGATGGTGATCAGAAGTGGTGTTGTGGTGGACCACCATGTGGATGGGCTGTGTCCCAGCTCAAGTAATTGGAAAAATCATAACCATCTGATAAGTATCCCAGGAATGGAAAGGTTGTGGTGGTCATCATTCAACCGTTAAAACCCACAACAAGTGGATCTTCAGAATTGCTAGACAGTGACCCACCATATCAACGTTCCAGATTAGAAGATACCGGATCTCAGTGTTGTACTACAAATGAAACTTCTTAGTCTCTCATTATCTTTTGAGTTATGGTCTGTGAATGATTGAGTATGCACATGTGCTTTTCAGGAGAATTATTTCAATGTTGAAATCTGCTGTGGTGGTAGGTGGTAGGCCTAACAAACGAACGGTAGTGATTCATTTTCTTTGATTTCTTTACGGAGAAGTACAGATCACCTGCACTGCTGTGGGCATCCATACCATGCAATTAGCAGGCCCTATCGTGAACATCACCTGTCTCCAAAATCAAGTGTACTTGATAGGCCCCATCAAGAACATCATCGGCTAATTTGATGGGCCACACCTTAAAGCTGAGTTAGATTATCCTTTATCTATTGATTCCATCAATCTGCCAAAGTTATACGAGGACCCGTCTAATTTTTATTAGGCTAAGCTATTTTTATGTTGGGGGCTCTTAATAGTCGTGATAGAATTAAGTCATTAATTATCATATATATCTACACCCTGATCCATAGCTCAAGTGGTGGACTGAGTGAAGGATACCTCGTCAACTGACAGTGGGGTGTACTAACAAGCTAACAGACTATATATATATATACACACGAAAAGGTATTATACGCTCGACCATATTATATCTTTCATAATGTTGAGTGTTGGTGTCATGTTATTCGTCAGAAGGTGAGGAAATTTTATATAGAAACTAAATAAACAAAACCGCAAGAAATTTAGTAGGAAACGGACGCGGATTAGCTACTTACAGGTTGGGTGGTGGGACTTGCTACTGAAGTTATATAACCAAGTTTTGTGGGCCTCATCATGATGTATTATATCCACTCCGTCCATCCATTTAGAGAGATCATATTAAGGCATCATCCAGAGAACGAGTCATATCAAAAGCTCAAGTGGACCACCACAAATAATAGTGGAGAGAGTGACACCCACCATTAAAAACTTCTAAGCATTACAAAAGTTTTACATCAAGCTAATATTTGAGCTTTCTGTATTTCATGTCTACGTTAACACATGAACCGGTTAGATCTCAAATAAACATCATAATGGACCTTAGGAAGGTTTCAACGGCAGTCGTCACTATCCCCACTGTTTTCTATGGTGGGTCAACTCAAACTTTGGATCTTCCTCATTCTTTGGATCATGCCCTAAAATGATCTCTCCAAATGGATGGACGGTGTGGAAACAACACATATATTGTGGTGGGCCCACAAAATTCAGTGACGTGACTTCTGCAGTGAGTTTGGCTACTCAACCCGTCAGCAGGAAACCCGCTGTAACACGCACTTCACTCCTAGATTCTCGAGACGCAATCTACTCTAAGTTTTCATAGGAAGTTAGTGTGCCCAAAACTAAGTGGGCCCCACCATGATGTTTATGAAAAATCTACCCCATTCATCCATTTTTTGAGCTCATTTCAGGACTTGAGACCAAAAATAAGCTTGATACAATATCTGGTCATCCATGAAAGGTTAAGTAGCTGAAGTCACATCACCAATTTCTGTGGGTCCCATCATGATGAATGCATTATATCCACACCCTTCATCCACTTTAAAGATCATATTATGGCATTATCTAAAGAATGAGGCAGATCAAAAGCTCTAGTGGTCCCCACCACAGAAAAAGGTGTGGAGAGTGATGATGCTCATGCTTAAAATCATCCTAAGGCCCACTGTACTGGTTATTTGACATCCAAACTATTGATTAAGTCATGCGGACCCATGTGAAGGAGAAAAACAAAGATCAACTTGATCCAAAACTTTTATGGGCCCCCAAAAAAATTTAATGGTCGACGCCCATTCAACACTGTTTCCTGTAATGTAGTCCACTTGAGATTGGGATATACCCCATTTTTTGTCTCATTACCATAAAATGATCTAGAAAAATATATAGACAGCATAGATGAAACACATACAGCATGGTGGGGTCCATATAGCACCGACCACCTACCATTGGCCGTAGCCGGTACGTTTCCGGATAACCTACTAAAAGTGAAGATTCGCGAAAAGATTCTGTGTGGGCCCACTGTGATCTTTGTGTGAAATCCAACCTGTCCATTCATTTTGAGATATCATTTTAGGACATTATACCAAAAATGAGGAGGATCCAAAATTCAAGTAGGCCATACGAGATGAAACACGGTAAAAAGGAATGTTTACCGTTGAAACCTTCCTAGGCTCCACCTTGGTATTTATATTCCATCCAAACCGTTTATAAGGTCATTTTCACTGATATGAAATAAAAACACCACGAACATAAATCAATACAAAACTTTTGTAGCCATATGAATGTTTTAACGGTGGTCACTAAATGCCCTTTTGATTCCTCTCATGTGTCACATTTAATTTTTGGATCCTCCTCATTTTTGGTCGCATGTCATAAAATGATTTTGAAAAACGAATGGACGGGTTGGATTTATTACAAACATCATAGTGGGCCCCATACAGAATTCTAGCACATGATCTTCCAACAACAAAAGGCTTGCACATAAATTTCTTATGGTTTTGTTTATTCCGTTTCTAAGAAAATTTCTCTACCATTTGACGAATAACATGCCACTAGCACTCAACCTTATGGAAGGTATAATACGGTCGAGCATATAGTACCTTTTCCCTATATATATATATATATATATATATTTATTTATTTCTAATTATACTCTTTACATATAAGAAAACTCAATAAAATTCTCCAAATCTGCTTAAGTTATAATGGCGCATTGTCGCATAACACTAACGTAGTATGTTGGTAGAAAGATGAGGACTTTGGATTCCCTCCCTAATTATGGAGATTAGTATTCGTTGGTGCTAGAAAGGCCTAGTGACCCCACCATGATATATGTGTTTTATCCTAAAAATTGTTGCTTCTTCGGTAAGAAGCTAGTCAGGATTGTGCAAATTTTAAAGAATGACTTATTTTTAAGGGTAATAACAAAGTTTTATTTTGTGTTGAATCTAATTTAATTGATGTCCACATACTCCTAGTGGAAAGATTTTCGTGTAACTATTCATATATGTAATTCCAAATAGGATATGCTCCAAAGTCATATTCCAATTGATGGAGAAAGATTAACCTATATTGGGAATGATATTATAGTAGATATGGAAGCTACTGAAGTCTATACGCTTAAGTTATCATTGGGATATTTTCTTAGTAAATACTATTTGTGTGCTTCGTATAAGATGCAATTTGATTTGGATATTTCATGTCTACAATTATAGTATAAGATGCAATTTGATTAATTTTGATACTTTAGTTAATAACATTTATCAGATAGATTTCGATATTTTATGTCTACAACATCAACTTTTTATATGAAAATTCTAAAGTCATCAAGCAAAGTTTAGATTTCATTAAAAACACTACAAATGAGTATATATGTGAAAGTCAGTGAGAGTGAGTTTATTATTTTAGTCTTGTATGTTGACGAAATTTTGTTAACCATTAGTGATATTGGATTGTTGCACGCGACTATTTTAAGATGAAAGATCTTGGTGATGCCTATTATTTATCATCGGCATTATAATTTGTTAGGATAGATCACGTGGATTACTTGGTCTGTTACAGAGGGGTTATATTAATAGGATTTTAAAAATGTTTAGTATACAAGGTTGTGCTCCTAGCCAAGCACCTATTGTAAAAGGTGATAAGTTTGGCCAATTTCAATGTCTTAAGAATGACTTAGAAAGGAAAAAGATGAAAGATATTTCGTATACATCAGCAATAGAGAGCATCACGTATGCTTAGGTATGTATGTGTTCGGATATTCCCTTTTACGGTTAGAATGTTGGGCAGGTCCCTTAGCAATCCAGGGATTAAGGATAAATCATCGGATAATTGTTAAGAAATTATTGCGCAACCTATAAAGGACAAAGGAATCATAGTCACATATAAAAGATTCGACTATTTGGAGTTGGTTAAATATACATATGCAAATTTTGTAGGCTATTTCAATAGCAAGAAGCCTACCTCGGGCTACGTATTCATAATGGTTGGTGGAGCCCTGCCATGAAAGAGCATGAATAATCGATTACATCATCTTTTATGTATCATAAAAGTAGAATATGTAGCTTGTCATGAAGCCACAAGTTAAATGATATGGCTTCAAAGCTTTTTCTCTATTTTATAGGTTGTACAGATGATCCTAAAGCTATTGAAAATTTATTGTGATAGTTTACCTGCAGTTAATGTTGTGTTTTTTAGAAAAAAAATAAATTTCAAAAATAAAGTTATTTTTAGAAAGTAAATAAATATATTAATTATTTAAAACTTTTCATAAATAGTATGAATAGCCTGTCGGTAAGAGAGGGGGGATTTTTTCTTATGCAACCAGGGTTTAAATCTTCCGTCCGCGCACGCGCGCAGGTGGCGTGGGCTGTAGGGCTGCTTGGGCGCTTTTTGACGCTTTATTAGGCGCACTTAGCACTTCGCACGTTCGCATCGTCATAAGCAGCTAAAAGAACTTAGTCTTTTTGGCACATGGTTCAAATTTTTTGGGTCATGGAATTGAATCCTGATGATTTATTACCTTTTGTTGATTAAGAGTAATTATGACATGATTGTACATGTGACACCTATGCCATGTGTCGCTTATGTGGATACAGTTTTTTCTGTTGGATAACTGCTTCTGTCTGAATGGGTACAGAAATAACTGCCATAGGACAAAAAGTCATGTCCTTTCATGGAAGGCAATTATTTGCTATGAATGGGTGTGGATTTCTTGAAGAGTCTCTTTAGCACCTCTTCAGGAAGAAATCCATAACCCTTCAATTGATATAAATCCTGAATGCTATAATTCAGATGAAGTAATTCTTATCCTTAAGATTATATCATCTTCTGAGCAATTACTCTCGATCTAATCTCTTACTGAATTTTTTCTGAACATCTTACGGCATATCAGTTTTTAAACTAGAGATCTGTTCAACACTTAAATGTGTAAATTTTCGTGTTGAAAATCGGATTGAGAGTTCATTGTATCCTGAAGACAATTTGAAGGTTTCTTCATTTACACTTGCTGAAAATTTCAGAAAAAGGGCAGCAAATCTGTCTTGAGAAATTGACTATTCAAGTCAAGCCTTGAACCTGATAAATCTGATCGTTTCGTTATCATTTTCTTCTATCCTCCGTTGTGTAAAAAGAACTACATTTTCTAACATTCAAGACAGATTTGTTATCTTTTCACAATGGAGGCAATTCATTCAATTCAAGTTATGAATCAAGACTTTGTACGACTGGATCGTTTCGACGGTCAGTTCTTCTCAAGATGGCAACAGAAAATGTTTTTCTTTCTGACTACTCTCAAGTTATCCTACATTCTAGATGATGATCTGTCTTCTCTACCCGAGCCAAAGGAAGACGACTCAGTTCAAGTGAAGGAAGAACGAAAGAAAAGGAAGGAGGATGATTTTTTATGCAAAGGTCATATCCTAAACGCTCTCTCTAATTCAATCTATAATTCATACCGTAAAATATCCCCTGTTAAAGAACTGTGGACAAAATTGGATTAAAAATATAAAACTGAAGAAATCAGTACTCAGAAATTTTTGATCGACAATTACGTCCACTTCAAGTTTAAAAATGATCAGCCAATTCTCTCCCAAGTAACCGAACTACAGAACTTGGTTGATGAATTGAAGATTGGTGGGATAGATCTTTCTGAAGAATTCCTGGTCGGTGTAGTAGTTGCAAAATTACCCTCATCATGGTTTGATTATAAAAAGAAACTGAAACATAATGAAAGGAAGTACACTCTTGAAGGACTTTAAAGACATCTTCGTATAGAAGAAGAGTCCAGAAACCGAAACAAGAAAGAAAATGCTTCGAAAAATCATTCCAAAACAAATATAGTAGAAGATGACAAGCCAAAATCTCAAAACTCCAAATCTATTTCCCCAAAGAAAGATACAGAGTTTAAGAAAAAAGGAAAGAAAAAGGGCAAGTGTCACTTCTGCAATAAGCCTGGACACTACATAAAGGAATGTCGACACAGGAAGAAACAACTGAAAGCTCAGGCTAACATGACAGAAGACCAATTTGTTGCAATGGTTACTGAAGCTAACACAGTAATATCCGATGGTGGATGGTGGCTAGATACTGGTGCAACCATTCATATATCGAAGGACCAAAACATCTTCAAGACCTATGAAGGTATAACAACTGGACAAGAAGTGAAGATGGATAATAATGTTCGTGTGAACGTTGTTGGAAAATGAACAATAGAGCTTCAGTTTATATCAGGCAAAAGACTGATACTAACAAATGTATTGCATGTACCTGACATGTCTAAAAATCTAGTGTCAGGCGATCTTCTCAATAAGAGAGGATTCAAAATAGTGATTGAGTCTGATAAGTTGGTTATCACTAAGAATGGTATGTTTGTAGGCAAAGGATATTCATGTAATGGTATGATTAAACTGAATATTAATAATAATAATGATGTTTCCGTTTATATGGTGGATTCTATATGTTTATGGCATGCTAGACTAGGTCATGTTAATTATCGTTCAATGAAAAGAATGATGATCCTATGCCTTATACCAAATCATGAAATTCAACAAGAAGGAAAATGTAATGTGTGCGCCTATTCTAAAATAACCAGAAAACCATTTGGGACTGGCATGAGAAAATCACAACCCTTGGAGTTGATTCATTCTGATATCTGTGATTTAAATAATATCTTAACTCGTGGAGAAAAAAGGTATTTTTTCACATTTATCGATGACTTCACTAGATTTTTCTATGTATACTTGATAAAATCTAAAGATGAAACCTTTGAAAAGTTTAAACTTTATAAGGCCAAAGTGAAAAATCAATTGAATGTAAAAATTAAAGCCCTCAGAAGTGATAGAGGGGGTGAGTACTCTTCTAATGAATTCAACGACTTCTGTGAATCAAATGGTATAATCCATGAATTTACGGCACCTTACACACCTCAGCAAAATGGCCTAGCAGAACGCAAAAATAGGACATTAGTTGAGATGATCAACTGTATGATATTAAATTCTGGATTACCTTTAAATTTATGGGGGGAAGCATTGTTAACAGCAAACCGTATTCTAAATGCTATCCCACACAAAAAATTGGATATCTCCCCATATGAATTATGAAAAAAGATGAAACCATATCTTCATTACTTCAAAGTGTGGGGAAGTATAACAGAAGTTAGGATTATTGATTCCAAGACAGTAAAGTTAGGTCCTAGAGGAATCAGGTGTGCTTTTGTGGGTTATGGGAATCATAGTCCCGTATATAGATTCTTGGTTCTAGAACAAACTTCGTTTACTGACAAAAACATAATTATAGAGTCTAGAGATGCTATATTTTTTGAAAATACAGTATACAAAGACTATATGAATAATCATACAAAAAGGCAGGGTGATGAAAATATTATAGAACCAATGAACGTAAAGCCTAACAACTTTCATGATAAATCTAACACTCATCTAGAAGGAAATGAACCAAGGAGATCAAAAAGGGTAAGAAAAGAAACATCTTTTGGTCCAAATTTCTATATGTTTCTTATAGAAGGGGATATAAATGAAATAAGAAAGGAGATTACTCTACCACTAAGTATTGAAAGTGATCCATCAACACTTAGTGAAGCTCTCTCATCTCCTGATGTACAATTTTGGAGGGAAGCCATCGACGATGAAATGGATTCCATAGTTTCCAATAACACATGGTGTTTGGTCGATCTTCCACCAGTTTCAAAGCCTATAAGATGTAAGTAGATTTTTAAAAGAAAGTTCAATCCTGATGGAACCATAAATAAATTTAAAGCTCGATTGGTAGCCAAAGAATTTAGACAAAAGGAAGGTATCAATTTTTTTGATACATATGCTCCTGTTGCTCGAATATCTACCATTAGAACTTTAATTGCTCTTGCGGCAATTCACCACCTAGTAATCCATCAAATGGATGTCAAAACGGCATTCTTAAATGGTGATCTAGATGAGGAAATCTATATGAACAACCTGAAGGGTTTATTCAACCCGGGCAAGAGAAGAAAGTGTGTAAACTAGTCAAATCTCTCTATGGGCTCAAGCAAGCTCCTAAACAATGGCATGAGAAGTTTAATCAAGTAGTACAATCTAATGGTTTTAGAGTAAACCAAGCAGATAAGTGCATATATATTAAAGGTCAAATCATTATCTGCATATACGTAGATGATATGCTAATATTTGGACCAAATGAGGACTTTGTGAAAGAAACTAAAAAGTTTCTAAGTACCAATTTCGACATGAAGGATATGGGCAAAGCCGATGTAATATTAGGTATTAAGATTTTTAATCTTAATGATGGAATAGCCTTAACACAATCTCATTATCTAGATAAAGTGTTAAAGAAGTTTAATCATTATGATAGTAAACCGATTTTAACCGCATTTGATCCAAGTATTAAATTGGTTAAAAATACTAGTAGATGTAAAGCACAACAAGAATATGCGAGTACTATTGAGAGTTTAATGTATGCAATGAATTGCACTAGACCCGATATAGTATTCACAGTAGGAATGCTAAGCAGGTATACCAGTAATCTAGGATAAGTACACTGGAATGCGATTTCGAGAGTTTTAAAGTATCTAAGAGGAAACATATACTATGTACTGTATTATAAATCATATCCCGCTGTACTTGAAGGGTACAGTGATGCAAGCTAGAATGCAAATAACATAGAATCTAAATCTACAAGTGGCTGGATATTCACTCTTGGAGGAGGAGCAATATCATGGGCATCTAAGAAACAAACGTGCATATCTCACTCTACAATGGAAAGTGAGTTCATTGCACTTGGTGCTGCTTGTAAAGAAGGTGAATGGATAAGATACCTATTGTTGGAAATCACGTATTGGCCAAAACCTACTCCTGCCATATCTATCTTTTGTGATAGTCAGGCTACTCTTTATTGTGCAATGAGTAAGACTTATAATGGTAAGTCTAGAAATGTAGGTCTAAGGCATAACTTTGTTAAAGAATTGCTCAGAGATGTAGTAATCACAGTGGAATATGTTAAATCCATCATGAACTTAGCAGATCCCTTGACAAAAGGTTTATCAAAAGATCAAATAAGAAGAACCATTAAAGGAATGGGACTAAGATCCATAAAGATGTAACTTTCACTCTTGATGGCAACCCTACCTATATTTTGAAATATAGGATAGGTTCAAAGGGACAAACAAATCAAGTATATGACTGAAACATACATTAGAAAAAGAAAAACAGAGTCTCATTCCTAAAAGTCTAGTGTTTGGTTTCTACATTTCATAAGAGACTGAGTACTAACTCTTAATAGATCTATAAGCAGACTTTGCTTACATGAAGCAGAATCATCTTTGATAGATCTACCTATATGGGTAGAAAAGTGAGGCTGCTTTTGAAGAGATTGAGATCGTCTCTATAATACTCATGAAATAGGGATACGCACAAAGCCAGAAATGTGTGAACTTTTAGATCTCCAGTTATATATGAATAGATGTGTGTTATGTGTCTGGCGAGTCATATAAGGTCCTTAGTTCAAGACTAATGGGTCACTAAGTACCTGGCATAACTTTGATACGTATATATTAAAGTAAAGGTTCAAATCCAAAAGATACTTTTACTTATGCACCTATTTATACTGATATGCCATTCGTTTCAGAATATGATTTTATTTTTAAAATTGTGGGGGATTGTTGTGTTTTTTAGAATAAAAATAAATTTCAAAAATAAAGTTATTTTTAGAAAGTAAATAAATATATTAATTATTTAAAACTTTTCATAAATAGTATGAATAGCCTGTCGGGAAGAGAGGGGGGGTTTTTGCTTATGCAACCAGGGTTCAAATCTCCTTCGCATCGTCCGCGCACGTGCGCGGGTGGCGTGGGCTGTAGGGCTGCTTGGGCGCTTTTTGACGCTTTATTAGGCGCACTTAGCACTTTGCACGTTCGCATCGTCGCAAGGAGCTAAAAGAACTTAGTCTTTTTGGCACATGGTTCAAATTTTTTGGGTCATGAAATTGAACCCTGATGATTTATTATCTTTTGTTGATTAAGAGTAATTATGACATGATTGTACATGTGGCACCTATGCCATGTGTCGCTTATGTGGATACAGTTTTTCCTGTTGGATAACTGCTTCTGTCTGAATGGGTACAGAAATAACTGCCATAGGACAAAAAGTCATGTCCTTTCATGGAAGGCAATTATTTGCTGTGAATGGGTATGGATTTCTTAAAGAGTCTCTTTAACACCTCTTCAGGAAGAAATCCATAACCCTTCAATTGATATAAATCCTGGATGCTATAATTCAGATGAAGTAATTCTTATCCTTAAGATTATATCATCTTCTGAGCAATTACTCTCGATCTAATTTCTTACTGAATTTTTTCTAAACGTCTTACGGCATATCAGTGTTTAAACTAGAGATCTGTTCAACACTTAAATGTACAAATTTTCGTGTTGAAAATCGGATTGAGAGTTCATTGTATCCTGAAGACAATTTGCAGGTTTCTTCATTTGCACTTGCTGGAAATTCCAGAAAAATGGCAACAAATCTGTCTTGAGAAATTGACTATTCAAGTCAAGCCTTGAACCCGATAAATCTGATCATTTCGTTATCATTTTCTTCTATCCTCCGTTGTGTACAAAGAACTACATATTCTAACAGTTAACTTATCCAACAACAACAAGCATTCATCAATGTCAAATTGTATTGACATTTAGTACCTTGTTGTGAAAGAGAGAGTTTAGAATCATCAAGTATCTGTAGAACTCACTGGCATGAGGCAGATGATAGTAAATCCACTCACTAAAGGTCTTCCGATCACACTTTTTAATAAACATGTGATGTCTATGAGAATTGTAGATCCCAATGATGTACGTAAGTAATGGGAGTTTTCAATTTTGATTCGATTACACACACACACACACACACACACACGCACACACACATTTTAAAGATATCTTTTATATGTATTAATGATTCTGGTATTCAGTTTATATCATACTTCTCCTTTAGTGTGCGCATTTAGTTTTGAGTAAGGAAGACTTTGATTTGTATCTTTGAGATACATACAATAGGACCATTTGAAGATAGACACGTATGATCACATTAGACATGTAATTTTCATATCACACCCCATATCTTGATCCATTTCATTAAGGCTATTGCAATTTCTGACAATAATTGTCGCACTTTGAAAAATATTAAATGTTGTGTTAACTATCACGATTTAATATTAGTGATTTTGATGGAGTGAATCTGACAACCATTACTCATAATTATCTAATGGTGTAGTATTATTTTGAAAATTACTAGGGTGCCCACTTTAAAAAATAAATACGTTTTATAAAATATTTTCATAAAATTAAAATAAATTTTTTTTATTTTCTTTCAGAGATTATTATAGCCCAAGTTGGAGAATGTAAGACTCCATTAGGTGGGCCATACATGATCATCGTTTAGATCTGACTATTGAATTAATTAGATTAAGTGATTCAGTGGGCTTTACTACAGTTGTAATAATTAAAGATATGTTTGGAGTGAGATGCTTGAACCGTGGTCCCTATACACAATTATTAAGATAGATATAGAAACTTACGGTATGAAGACTTAAGATGATAGAAATGTGATGGGTAAGCTTCTCTAACCCTCTTTTCTATAAATACATTTCTTACTCTCCTCACCCTCACAAAGAGAGAAAAAAAAAAACCATAGTCCCATTGAGAAATTCCCTTAAGAGTATAATGTGAGGAAGTCTAAGATCCAATTTCGGTGACACCGCGACATTAGGAATGTCTTCCCTATAATGTACACGTTTATGGTTAAAGTATTAAATCTCCATTATTGATATATAGACGATCCTCGTTCCTCTATTAAGATTACAACATGGTCCTCGTTCCTCTATTAAGATTACAACTCACACTTTCTCTCTTTAATTGTCGCATGGACTATTTTCTTCGCCATCTCTCTCTCTCTCAAGTCTCACATCTCTTTCCCTTCTTTAGACGTGCATTGCTCGTTTTTTTTTTTAAAGCTTTCAACCTACTTTCTCATGGTTAGAAAATTACCTTACAAATTTAAAGGTAAATAATTATACGATGACAAAGAAATAATGGTTACCTAATATAAGTAGGTTTTAGAATGATTAGGGAGTTGAACGGGATAGAGTTTCTTGAAAGTAAAGAAAGAGGAGAGAGGATGAAATCGGGACTAGACCCCTATATCAGCTTTGTACGCTTTAAGAATTGACAATGACCCAACTTCCTCAAATGTGACACTCATGCACGCTTATCCAAGCCATCCAAATGTGGGTCCTACTGCGGATGGAACATATATCAAAATCATGCTAATCAAGCAATTCTAACAATATCCAATTTTAATGGCTGTAAAAACAATGGTCAAAAGTAAATGTTCAAATTCAAAGTACCAATCACATGGTTAATAGTATCTTCTAATTAAGATTTTTCCATTATGCTCCATCCATCTTTGGGCCAGCTATTTGGACACGTGTACATTTGTATAGTCACCAATCGCTTTTAAATGGTCCCAAACATTAGAGCATACTGCCAAAAAATCCTTACCATCCGATTAATGACCATTGAATGGATGGTTAAAAGAAAAAAAATAAATAAAAAATGAGTGGTCCAAATCGGAATGTACAAATCAGAACTGTTTAATAACATCTTCTCAGTGTGATTTTTTTATTATGATTCATCCACTGTTAGGTTGGCGATTTGGACGGTCTGGATTGCCATAAAATTATCCCATGTGTACAATCTGGTAAGTCACCACCATTTTTTAGATGGTCCACGACAAACATAGGAGCCTAAACCTGAAATTGATGTTCTAACCACTTCACCCTAATAAGAATAAAGTGTAATATTATTTCCATTTGTTTAAATGCCATTCTCTTATCCTTCTTCGATTCTTAAAGAAAATCCCCATTCAAGACGAAATTGGAAGACCTTTGCATGATTTTGACAGGGCCTTTTCTCACGGTGGCCCACCTTTTTAGATACATGACATGCTGACACGAGGGAGGAGAAATATTGGATGGGTTGGATCAAGTACACGTGCCATATAGACATACATGTGCAAGATCCAGGACAAAAGTTAGGTGGGGTCGACATGGAGGTGCTCCTGCCTGAACGAAAATCGGGCAGATCTCTTAATCAGGTGGGCTGCAGTCGTATGTGGGAAATGGACGGTTAGAAAGAAAATCATGGGTGGACTCGGACAAACGTGCATGTGTGGCCCACACGGTGAGTAGAATAGATTGGAATATGGAAGGTTGCATGTTATCATAAAGCCCCACCTGGGCAGATGGCCCGGATCTTGTACACGTTTGCCACATAGGCCCCGCAGTTCACGTGGCTTTTCTAACGCGCGAATCGCTTTTTAAATTTTCTGTCCTGGAGGGTCATGCGTTCCTGTTTGTTACGGATGATAGTGTCTTTACCTTCTATTAATATCCAATTTTACTTCTGCCACGTGCAGCAGTACCACCTCCTGATTGCAGCTACGGTACATCACCACAGGTGGGGCCCATTTATCTAATGGGACCCACCTTCAATGGCCAACATGGTAAATTTTCCTTTCAGCTGGACAACCCAACATGGTAAAGTTTGTAATTGAACGGTTATGATCGATCCAAGATGGAGATTTTCACCATGGGTCAGCTCTAGAAAGCCAGAAATCCAATCAACGGTCGGATCATTGAGAGTCGACCACATAAATGGGAGTTCACACGGTCTATTAAGCTAGTCTTGTCTCCCATCAGTTCTCTTTGTTGGGTAAGCCCCACCTGAACCACTGCGTAAAATACCAACGGCTTACATTCAATGAGAAAAAGTTTCCTTAATCTAACAGTGTTGATCGACCCAATATGGAGATTTTCAAGAGGAACAATCTCTGGCGGGCCAAAAACCGAACGAACGGCTGGATCATCGAGGGTGGGCCACATACCATGGAAAGTCCCACGCTTTACTCAACTAGTCTTATCTTCCATATCGGTTCTCTTTGTTAGGTAAGGTGGGGCCCACACATATGAGATACCTGAAGGTTGGGATACATACCTCCATCCAAAATGAACTCTTGTTCAACACCCAAGATAAGATGTGAAATGATACTCTAAATAGTTTCACTGGGATGGGTTTGTACCATGCAACATGCATGGCCCATGCAATATGAAGAACATCTAATGATGTGATGGTTTTGGAATCTTGGACATAACCATGATTGGATTGGAGATTGAAATATCACAGACATGAACGTTGTGGACACATAAATGTCACATTTTTGGGCCTTTTCACATCCATTGCTTGTGAGGATTATCTTAGGAGAAAATCTTTGATACTCTGGCAGAGTGTGATGGATGATACTCAGGCATATGGAAATCGCATACGTTGCATAAAATTCAGTCACATTAAACTGTCCAAATTAATTTTTCAAATCTAGTTATTCCATGGACCAAAACTTGCACTTACATGATTATTTCACTATCTGATAGTTGGACATTTATTGGACGTAAAATATCCAAAACAAGTGTCCAGGAATCAAAGGTTAGGATTCTACAACTAAATATGGGGCTACGACTTAGAGGCAGTTAGTTCCAAAATTTAGACGGTTTAACGCCACGTGTACAATTTCTAATTGGCAATGAATAGATGTGTACCAGATTACCTACAGCAGGTTGTATTTTAAGTTAGTATAGAACTCCCTCTATTTCGCCAAATTTCACCTGTTAGGACATCCGGGCCATGTAAAATGTTTGCCCCACCATCAATATTACCTATTCAGAAAATCATACCACTGTACATATCTGATAAGCAACACCTATACACTGAGTCATTCCATCGGTCGTCCTTTGATACCCAAGGTACGGCTTTCCTGATGAGTGAATTGGATTTTATTTTGAGAAAGGTCATATCCATAGTGGAACCCACCGTTTACATGGATAGGATTTCCTACTTTACAACATGTTAGAGAGAAAGATGGTGCTCAACCATGCATGCTAAGTTACATACGCTGGCTGTAGGGATTATACAATGCTGGGCGGAGAAACTGTGCGGTACCATTGCGGTTTTAGTTTACACCAGTGGCCATTATATTTAAGTTATCCAAACCGTTGGTAAGGTGGGCCTCACAGTGGATGGTCTTTGAACCCCAAAAATTTAGAAATTTGAAGAACGTGGTTATACAATATTTGGACTTTTATTTGATGAATGTAAACCGTTTGATATACGTATAACAACGGTTATGGATTTTGCATCTGGGAGATTTTCTTGAACATGGAGCAGAAAGTGGGGTCCATTACATGAAAGGTTCGGATTTATGGATGTCTTTCCAACAAATGCCTTTCATTGGAAGATTACACTGACAATCTTGTATCTTTTCGGTTGACTGTTGGCTATTGCTGTACTTCCAAATGTTGTCTACCGGCCACAAATTGAAGCGTTAAGATTGTACTAAAGATAGAAATCTCGGGAGTAGTATATCCACCGTTGATTCAACAAGCCAATGGTCTGGATTGCCCAACTATGGCCTCAACTTGTTCGAATCGAAGACCGGCATATGTTGTGCAAATGCTTGGTTAGCCTATCAGTCAATTCCTCCTGACTTACACTTTTCGATTGCTCTTTAGCTCTGTCGCGGCTCAAGATCCAGGGACACGGATTGCGTAGGGAGTAAACTCCGTGGGGCTCACCTTGATGTATGTACCATGATCCGTGCCGTCCATCCGTTTTACCAGCTCATTATAGGGCATTACCCGAAAATTGAAGCATATCCAAAGCTCAAGTGTACCACACCACAGGAAATGACGAGGATAAAGAGGTACACCCGTAAAACCTTCCTAGGGCCCCCGGTGATGCTTATTTGTCATCCAAAATGTTAATAAAGTCACACAGCCATGGATGAATGGAAAACACAAATGTTAGCTTGATTTAAAACTTCTGTGCCGCGAAGAAATTTTCAATGGTAGGTTTTTAATTCACATTGTTTCCTTTGATGTGGTCTACTTGATCCTTAGAATGCTTTAATTTTGGGATCATGGCTTAAAAATGTGCTGGATAAGGGATGGATGGCCTAGATAAGATACATACATCACAGTGGAATCCATTTACACAATTCAATCAAATAGGAGACTATACTTGTTAGGTAGGGCTGGTATTTGGTTAAGATGTGCAATTATGATAGTGGTGACTTAAAAGTTGTACTTGACTTAAGTTTGATTGAACACTAGTGCCACCGACATTAGGATGGATCAATTAAGATGGCATTTGAGGACTCAACCACCCTCCGAGACTATACTTGTTAGGTAAGGTTTGTATTTGGTTAACATGTGCAATTATGATAGTAAAGACTTAAAGGCGTACTTAAGTTTGATTGAACACTAGTGACACTAATGCTAAGATGGATCAATTAAGATGGCATTTGAGGACTCAATCATCCTTCGAGACTATACTTGTTAGGTAAGGCTTGTATTAGGTTAACATATGCATTTATGATAGTGGGGACCTAAAGATGTATTGGACTTAAGTTTGATTGAACACCTGTGCCACCAATGTTAAGATGGATCAATTAAGATAGCATTTGAGGAGTCGATCACCCTCCTAGCCACAGGTTGTAACATTGATTAGACAATTTGTACAATGGTTAATCTTTTTGAATGGATTCCTTTTGCCTTGTTTTGAAAAACCTTTTCTGTCATCAATAATTGCATGTCATGTAGTTCTCAATGGAATGAAGATGAACAAATTTAAAATGAAGGTTAAAAACAATATCAATTTGATTCATGTATATATAATTGCTGCTTAAAAAAAATGAAACAATGAAATGAGATATAGATACATTAATTACTCGTATGAATATACAATCGAGGCAAATGGTTAACATGATGTGATCGGTGGTTTGATCTTTCAAGTAAGGACTCAATTCATTAGGATATAATGATAGAAGGTCATGTATATTTATACTACTCTTAAGCGTACTATAACAATGATAGTTGAGAGTGACAATCTAAACTAACCTATACCTAAAACGTTCTGCAATGTGATTCGACAAAAACAGAAGAGCTAAAACGAAGCTAAGATAAAAAAGCAATGTTTGTATTGTATAGACTAGTTATGTTAGGCATGGGCTTAGAGTTCTTCATTACATTATCCTTTTATAACTTTGGAGGCTGCAAAATCCTAGCTGGATTTCCTTACTAATCCAAGATTCTTGACAATTACGATGTTCAATTATTTTCTAAACATTTTAGCTTGGCTAAAGAGATTTTTAGATATATAAAACCATTTTCAGATTTCTCAATAGTGTGACTGTGGAGATCTATGAATCTTATAGGATCAATCTCGCTAGCTCAGATCAAGACTCAATCCATTAGTTCTCATCCGGTTTGATGTCAATCGTATCATCGAATCTTTGTAATAATTATGAGAATAGTAAATGTCTCCGAGAAGATCTTCTAGTTTGGAAAGATTATGGAAGAGTCTAATGAGCATATCCAGATTTGTGATAAAATTCACCTCTCGACGAGTACTTTATATACATATTAAGTATGTTGCCGTCAAAGCTCCGAGTATCCATAGGTGGCCAAATTCCACTATGGCATAAGTGAATGGAGGTGTGTGTGCATGTGAAAAAAAAAAAAGCATGTTACTTAGGTCACACGTGACACATAAATTAGGGCTCTATATTATTCGTTGCTTCGTCTATATGGTATATGGTTTTTTGCCACTTAACTTTTGACCGATGATGTGCTTCTAAACTAGGTGAGACAAAAAATATTTTCGAGCGCAGGTATGATTTTGTCATTATCAGGTGCCCACACATGACAGCATTATTTCAGCCATGCGGGTTTACAAAAAGCGCGTGTAAACAGGCCATATGAAGTTTACTCAACACGCAATCCGGCATCCAAGATCCATGATGTGTGGCTAGACGATTTGAAACGCTCCATGTTTTAGACTCTATGCTATCCTTGGCATCCATATAAATTAACTTTGGCTGAAAGGATGATTCTTGCTGTCGCCATCAGATGAATTTAGAACACTGAAACATGATTACGAGCTAAGTGGCTATCTATTATCCTAATGACAAGTGAACGGTCCAAATCATTCATATGTACTTATCTCAGGATGTGGGACCCGAGGAGCAATCCATGACTACTGAAACAAATTCATAGTCCTACATTTGGCTGTAGTACATGGTTGTTTAGAAGGAGATCAAAGTTACATGGGCCTCAAAATGATGTATTTATTATATCCACACCGTTAATCCATTTTTTGAGATCATTTTAGAGCATTAAACAAAAAATGAATCATATCCAAAGTTCAAATGGACCACACCAAAAATAGCAGCGGGATAATGATTTTTACCATTAAAAATTTCTAGGGCACACCATAATGTTTATTTTCCATCCAATCTGTTTACAAGGTCAAAAATACATGGATGAAGAGTAAAAACAAATTTCATATTGATCCCAAAAGGGTTTCAATGGTAGAGGTTCAATCTCCCACTGCATTTTGCACTGTGGCAACTTAATCTTTATATCTGCCTTATTTTTCAGATCAAGCCTTAAGACGAGCTTGTAAAATGGATGGACGGTTTGGATATAACAAATACCTCATGATGTGACCCACGGAACTTGCTTACGGCAATACACCAGCTATATAGCGGGTGTATGGTACACCAGCCAATCCGCTTCCGATCATCCACATCTTATCCAGTGTGGATCGCACCTCCTGATGTGGGGGCGAGCCTTGCAGTGATCCACGTGGCTCGTCCATGAAGTTTCTGTGGAAACTTAGGTGGGGCCCACCGTGATGTTTGTTAGAAATCTAACCCGTCCATCCTTTTTTTGAGATCATTTTAAGAGTTGAGGCCAAAAAAAACCAGGATCCAAGACTCAAGTGGGCCGCACTAAAGGAAAAGGTGGGTTGGGAAATTTCTACCATTGAAACCTCCGTGGGTCGAAAGTGATATTTACATGCCATCCACACCGTTCTTAACGTCATTCCTACTGAGATGAACTGAAAACACAAATATTAGCCTGATTCAAAGCTTCTGTGTCCGTATGAATATTTCAACTGTGGACGTTCAATCCTCACTTTTTCAGCCCACTATTCGATCCAGCTCATTTTTGGCCTCATATCATAAAATGATCTCACCAAATGGATGGACGGGGTAGATTTCTCACAAACATCACGGTGGGCCCACCTAGGTTTCGGGTATGTCCCGGGACTACTTTCATTTTCCCTTCCAACAGAAGACATTGCTTGCTTCTTATAATCTTAGTGGTGTGCCATTTACCCAATGAGAAAAGATCCAGTGGGCCAAGTGCATGTAAACCTTACCATGCATGATATTGCATTTGAACTTTGTTGCCATCCATGTCACCTAACGTATCAGGACCATCCATTAGATTCAGTCCACTCTTTCTTAGCTACAATGCAAAAATCACAGCAATTGGATGGTCCTAAGCATTTCATGCTGGACAGATCTTTTATGAATGATCTTGTCCGTCAATGTTTTACATACTGATTAGACAGTTTAGATCATCCGGATAATATGATTTTTTTTTTTTTTTCAAGTCAACCTATGGAGAGTGGATTAGACATAATGACGGTCCACTTAGATAATTGGAAAAGGTCAGAGTCCAAATGCAGCTATTTGCATGGGTAAATTTCAATACACACGGCCCACCAGACCATTTCTCTTTACTTGATTTGAAAAATTCAGATGGATGGATTATCAAGATAATGTCTACGCCTAACAGGTCTGTCTAAGCCCACACGCACCTCTCTCTCTCTCTCTCTCTCTCTCTCTCTCTCTCATACATAGACCAATCGTCAGCCATGGCATTGCATGTAGAGCTGCTTTTTGTTTGGTGGGGTATGTGATTTCCATTTCGTGGCCAAACCTAGTGGACCTAGAAGGCTTTGCTTGTTGTTGCAACAAATCTACACCGTACATTTAGTGGGTTCTTGTTTATGAATGGTCCAAAGTTGAAAATCAAAGAGAACAAATGATCCCATCTGCCTATATATGGTGTCTTTCGAATGGATATACACATAATGGTTTTAAATATCGGCCAGGGGGTGATGTGGCTCCATATCTGCACTTATTGGCTGACATGGGTCCATCTCATATCAATACAAATATGATATGTTAACGGATGCAAAATCTCCAACCATGAACACCATCAAAAGTAGGCCATTTTGGCATGTAAAAATGGAGATTGGCTTGAGGAAACAAAACACGAGTTAACAGCTTGTTTACTTAGGTTACACTTTTTATCTTTTTAATGCATGCACGCACTTACACCACAGTGGGATTTCACCCTAATGAATATTTGAACCCATGACCTCATGTTATAACTCCTGTGACGTAGAGAAGATTGCGGACACTTTCATGGCCAAGATGGACTAGAGAAGGCACGATCAAAGGTAAAACTGATTAGGACTGTCATGACCCTAAAGCAGTCATATCTCACAAATCCGAATGAGTTATTCTAGGTATTATTTATGATTTTGGGGTAGAAGAAGCCACTTTAGCCAACCAACCCCATTATGTCAGGTTGCCCACATCAGATTTGCAAGATTCCGTCATATCGATGGTCGAAATCTCATTTTATTTTCATTTTTACTATTTATAGTAAGTTTTATGATCATAACTTTTGATTAGTTGAGTTTTAGAAGTCGTGCTCAACATGAAAAGGGCTTAAAAAAATTAGAGGATAACATGGTTAGGCCAAATTGGACACTTACTATTTTTTGCCAAATCATATAGCTTAGTAGAAATAATGACCGTCTATAAATAATAAGTTTACTATTTATAGTAAGTCACGTTTTTAGATATTTTTATTTAAGAATTTAATTCCAAAACTTTTTAGATTTGATATCACTATTTAAAGAATTGTAAATTCATTTTTATCATCAATCAATTTATTTTGAAATTTATTTCTATTTTTTTATTCTCTCTCATGGATTCAAGGAATCTCTTCAAGCACTCCAGGAAAGCTCCATTGATTCAGAGTAGTTATCCTTGAGGAAGATAGTGATCAACCTCATCATGTTCATACCTGTGTCATCTTGTGAGTCTATCAATGAGGCATGAGTAAGGACCCCACTTAGGTTATACTTCATACGGCTATCAATGGGTACCGGCTTGATTTTAATAAAATGGGTTGAAATTTTTGGACCTATTAAAAAATGAAGTTAGTTTAGGTTTCACCTTTTTAGATCGAGTTAAATTTCGACTAAGACAAGGCCTAGCTATGGATAAAATTAAAATGCAAGTATGGTCTCCCTGATGAGTAGATGGAGCTTATTTTCTTATGTGAGGTTATTCTTATAGTGGGCCAACCTATTGGAAGGGTTGGATGTAGCATGCGAATGATAGATTGGAAGGTAGTCACTGGCTAGATTGTAAAATTATGATCCAACCTGTTGGACTTGAAGACCTCTCTATCGTGCATGTGTTAAAGTGGCACATGTGTGTAAAATCTAATCCATCTATCAGGCTGTCTAGATTATTTAAATACTCGCTCTAACTAGACACAAACCTAGCTTGATTCCTAGTTGCAAAGACCTGATAAAAATCTATCTGAAAAAATGAGACCCAAAACTAAAAGAATCCAAAACTGATTAGCCTAGGCAGACCTAGCCTAGCCCGACCCCTTGACGGCCCTAATACCAAATCTACGTTGAAAATCATGCACCAACTTTTCTCTTTGATGTAGCTTTGAAAACAAATTATATTATGAGATTTAAGGGTGTGTTTGGGTGTCAATGAAAAATTGTTTTAATCAGTTGTCTTTCATTAGGTGATGGCAGCTCAAAACTTCTACTGAACCAGCGGTTAGGATTGTGCCAGCGACTTTGGCCTACCTTTTCATCCAATGGTCCTAATTCCAAAAGGGGGGCGTATCTAGTAATGGTGCTTCCAGTGAGTGGTTTGGATCCACATACATGTCACCAACTTACACGAAATGGAAGGACGAAGAAGGACACTTTTAAAATTAAATGAAGAATGGACGGCTGGCTAACATGCCACGTGAGCTTGTTTGGTTGCCTGACCACCGTAAAAAAGCAGCGGATGACACGTGCAATCTTGACATGCAATTGACCATTTTTTATTTTTATTTTTTTTTCTGGCAGGCCTTGAATGTGGTCTGTATTTTCTAAATGTGAAATGTACTTATTTGTATTGAATATTCATGTATCATAATATTTGGAACTTTCTAACTTGATATGACAAGGGATCTGATGATACCTTCACCCAAACCATTTGATGAGACAGTCGTGCATAGACAAGCAATTTTCAATGGTGGAAGTCGTTGCCCTCCCTTATTTGTATTTATGTAAGTACAAAACTTGCCTCCCTTCTCTCATCTCAATTTTAAAAGAGTGTGAATGCTACTTTCTTTCAAAGGACTTTCTTCATGGGATGTTTGAGTTTTCAATTATAATGGCAAATGACTAGAAATAAGTAAATGGTTATTTTCTTCTCTAACTCTATGGTAACATCGCCTATAGTTGACTGTAATGATAAGTGGTAAGTTTACTGCTATTATTTATTTCACTTAGAAACCATTCTAGAATTGATTGTTTTATAATATAAAATGTAATGATTATATTAAAAAAGTTTATTTGTTTTATTTATGAGTGTTAAAAATGTAATGATTATAATTTTCTTTATTTGTTTCATTTACGAGTGTATTTGATTTTTGATATATGAGTTTTGATTTTTGTTTAAACGAAACTTTGAAATAACAATAAGCTCATTTATTTTGTATTACAAGGGAAATTGGAAAAGTAAACACACCTTAAAGTGTGCTTGGTTTTTCAATTACAATGAGAAATGGTCAAAAATGAGTAATGATTACTTCTGTAATGAATGGTGACATCACCTACATTTGATTGTACTTGTAAAAAATGTAATTTTTACAATTTATTTATCTATTTTTTAAAGTGTATTTGACACTTGATTTATAAGATATAATTCTTATTTAAATTGATATCTTGAAATGAAAATGATAACTCATTTACTTTGTATTACACAAGAAATGGAAAATCAAACATGCCCTAAGGGTATTAGCTCATGGTTGTTATATTTTATGGATTTAATAATTTCCCTATTCTTATAATGAAGATGTTTGGTTCACACGTTTTACTAATTTTTACATTTTCCAGGATTTACATTCCTTGATGATTCTTTAAGAAACTTGCTCCACTTTGGAGCTAAGGACTGAAAAAACCTAAAGACTTTAAATAGAATTTTTAATCTTTTTCAAGCCTCATCAAGAATTCCAATGTATCAACAAAATAAAATTTGTTTTGGAAATACTTGGTCAACTTTAACATTTCTTAGGAAATATAAAAATTAGAGAAGGTAGTCCCCAACAACCAAACAGGTCCTTAATTAAGGTCTCACAAGTGTCATCTCTTGGGTTATATGCTGTTTACGAAAGGACGTGAAAAGAGATGGGGATTAAATTCATTTAGGGAAAATCTTATGTAGGTCAGGAGAGTAGAGGAATGATGGGCCTTATATTCTTTAATTTCTCTTGTTTTAATTAAGGCAAAAATTTCCCACTGTTACCTTATAAATATATACAAATTACCAAAGCACTTAAATCGCCACGCATCTTATTTCTTTTTATTCTCTTGCTTTTTTTCTTTAGCGGTTTTATTCGTATTGCATTGATTGTCGATGTTTTTCTTCCACAACATTAGATTTGGGTTGCCACCAAAGGATCAATTCAACTTACTTTTAGCAAGCAAATGCGATTTTAGTTATTAGCGCCTGCAAGCTAAGTCATGATGAACGATCAAAATGCATGATTCTAGTGTGGTCCGCTTAAATTTAAAATATGCTAATATTTACAACATGTTATTTTTATGTTATAGTTGACATAGGGATAGTTTGGATCCCGCACAGATGTCACTGGTTGGTAGACATGAAAGCAAGCAGAAAAAGGACTCCCAAACTCATTTCTAAAAAAAAATGATCAATCTATCTTCTCAACGACCAATAGCTAATGATTTTAGTCTAGCGCCAAAAAACAAAAGAAGAAGCTTATGGTAGGTTTGAATGCCCCTTAAAAATTATATCATCTCATTTTAGTTAATATATTAATTATGTATTAGAAGTCATTTATCGTTGTTTAGTAGGATTTTTGGAAGCCCCACAAAAAAATACATCTAATGCATAATTATGTTGTATCAAAATGAGATGAATTCAATTTAAGGTGGCATCCAAACATGCCTGTAGGTCACACAATTACAACTTATGGCTTGATTTCTTTTCCAGAGGTTGGATAAACCCAAGGGGTTGTGGGTTTTTTTTCATAGCATCAATCCATCCCCTTATACATCCAAAATCCATGCAAATAAGTCATGTAAGATCCAAGTGCTTGTTTGGGTGGACAACATTATCAATCAGGCAAGTCCGTAGGTTACAGTAATATGAAAGAAATAGTAAGCTATTTTATAGCCTTCCAATTATTTTGTACATCATGGCCCACATGATGAGTGAAAAGAGGGCTAATTTTTTGGACCAGCTAGCGAATCTCCATATTGTACACCTGAAAGATTGCTGGGCAGTTGCAATTGCGTGCAAACGTGAAGCATACAGCTGCGTGTACAATTCGTACTTACCATCTATTTCCTTATAACATATATAGTGAAGTAACTTTGCTAAGCCCACACGCAAGTACAAGTTGGTTAATGCTTACATCACTTAAGCTAGTGGCATAAGCTCAATATCCAAGCCATCCATAACACGGGTACCATTATGTTGATTGTCTATGTCAAGAATCATGTTGGTCCACTGGTTAGAAGTTTGTCCATTAGTTAGATGGGACATAACTAACTGAACAAAATTTACCAAGTCAAGTAATAGTTTGAAGACTGTCCACTTATTTTTAATATTATAGGACACCAGCTAAGTGAATTAACTTTTCGCTTCTTATCTTTTTTTTTTTTTTTTTTTTTTTTTTTAATCCTTGCATTAAGGCTTTGTCTTTCTCGACCAGCTCAACAAAAAAAAAAGAAAAAAAAAAGGTGAACCAACTTTATCTTTGGACAATAATATTTCATGGTGAGGTCCACTTGACAAATGGCTTGGATATTTTACCTTTTGCCACGCTGGCATATAGAGTAGAGTATGCATTAATTGATTTGTACACACACGTGTGCTTGGCAAAACTTCTTGTGAACACCAATATCAGGTGTGTTGTTATTATGGAAATATTTCTCTAATTTTGTTAGGAAAATAAAAATCCAAAATTGAGAAATCACTTTTTGTGTAAAGCTCCAATCCTCTAAAATCTTTTTTTTTTTTTTTCAAGAAAGTGGCCTCTTGCTTTGGAAATTTCATTGATCTGAGACATTTACAAGCTTTCGGGGGGACCAAACAAAAAGCTATGTCCACTCTTATCGTGTCACCCCTCTAGAAAAAATAAATAACTAAATAAATAAAAAATTGAACAAAAAGAGAATCCTAGGTAGCCTCAAACTGAAAGATACAACCATATACAAACCGAACTAAGGCCTTCTCAATGATCCAAGACCTGAGTTATCCAAAACAAGAGCACCTCTAATAAGCTTGGGAAAGTCTGATGAATGCCAGAAGGTTCTGTCTGGCCAGCCCTCACTGATCAATTGAGCTAGAGCATGCGCCACAATGTTACCTTTTCGAAAGATGTGCATGCGGAAAGATAAGATTAAGAGAGTGCCTTTTAGAGTGAATTTTGCCCATCCTATACCAGATACTCCAAGGGCAGGCCGAAAGGGGGTCCTCTGCCACCTGAATGGTAACTTTAGAGTCTGATTCAACTATGACATTTACCAAGCCCAGATTGGAGCATATGTTGAGGCCATCGATCATGGTCTGAGCTTCCGCCACCTTATTTGAGACTATCCCATATTGCCTGTAGAAGGCAAATACCATTCTACCGGAATGGTCTCTACAAACTCCTTCTCCACCGCCTTCACCTAGGTTGTTTCTAGACGATCCATCTACATTTAATTTGAACCAACTTACAAGAAGCTTTAACCATTTAACAAAAAGGGGGGCACCTCTAGGGGTGGGGGGATTTTCAGGGACTAATCGATGAAGATGTTGGCCATGGATGACCTACATGAATTGATGCCCCTGCTTCTTTCAACCTACTGGAAACATTGAAAATGATTGACGAAGTTGACATTTTGTGGCCTTCGAACTGGGAGGAATTCCTACTGAGCCAAATTTCCCACAGGACGAAGCTGGGAAGGAGACCAGAAAGGGTGGAAGCTCGGGATGAACGGGTGACCGCTGAATACCAGTGCCTAATGCAAGGAATAGCGGACTGTTGGGGGATAAATGGGATGCCAAATAGGTGATGGAAATGCTTCCAAACACTGTCTGCAATTGTCCCTTGACTGAAGAGATGATCAAAGGATTCAACCGCTCCCCCTGATTGGGTAGCAGAGTCTCCCTGTTGCTAACCGTCTGGTTGAGCAGATTGAGGAGATGCCACAGAACAGGGGACAGGAGTTCTACAACATTCGCACCCAAACCTCTGCACTGCTAAGTCAACTGGGACTGCTTTGTGAATTGATTTCCATTTAAAAATAGAAATTTTCGAAGGGAAAGGTTTGTGCCAAAGCCACGTTAACTAGGGGACTTCCAACTAGTGCGCCCTCATAGGCTGATTTCAGAGAGAGCCTGACCGACGAGGCTAATTCCCAAATGAGCTGGTCTGTTCGGTTGGACAGGGCCACCTGTGTAGCTGAAATGGACTGCATAGCTGAAGGAGAGATGTAACCTTGGATGTCTGAAAGCCTCCATCGGCTAGTGAGGGGGTTGAAATCACTGACAGTAGCTGATAGGAGATGGGGAGGAACGGGTCTGACGATTGCATTAGCGAGAAGACCACAACCCGACCAGTTGTGGATCCAGAAGCTAATTTTCCCTTCACCTATGAGCCACTTGGAGTGATGGAGAGTAAAAGGGAGAGCTTTGAGGAGCTTGTTCCAGGCTGGCGATGGTGCCGAGGATGGAACTCCTTTTTTGAAGATAAACTTTCATAGATATTTAGCAGAAAAGAAGGAAGCCCAAAGAGATTTGCTCTCTAGGAGATTCCAGCACATCTTTACTCTAAAAGCAAGCATGACATCCTCTATTTTCCTAATTCCCAGGCTTCCTTTAAGGATTGGGGAGCAAATCTTCAACCATTTAATCTAATGCATTTTGTGCCCTTCTTCAAAACTGCCCCAGAAAAAAATAAATTGCAAAAGCTCTATCCATGGATTTGCAAATAGATTTTGGAATGCTGATGCTGAAAGTAGATGAACAGGGATGCTTGATAGAACATGCTTGATAAGCGTCACTTTTGCTGCCTGGTTACGGAACTTAGCTTGCTAGCCCTCAATTTTGTTGGTGATCTTCTAGATGATCGGCTGCAACAAAGGGCTCTTGATCTTACCTTTAGGTAACGGGACACCCAGGTAAGTAATTGGAAAGGAAGCCTGAGTGTAGCCTGTAAGACTGGTTAGACATTAGGCTTTATGTCTGGCTGATTTCTTAAGGATTATGAAGGCTGTCTTCGACGCGTTTACCCTTTGACCCGAAGAAGATTCATATTGGCGAATTAATTTTGGCATTTTGCACACATTGGATAGCTTGCCATTAAGAAAGAGGATGGAAAAATCAATGTAGATTAAGTTCGCCAAACTTAGATGTTTGCTCAAATACATTCCAACATATTACATATGATATGTTGGAACTTTGGCTATTGGATTTTGGTCCTTTTTAAAGATACAAATTGTTTATTTGATGGGGCTAGCCTTGGGTGGGGAGCGCCAACTCTTATATATTAAATATGTCAATCCATTGTTTATATAAAGGTTATGGTGACTTTTATATTCAAAGTCAATCTACCTAATTTAGGGTCTCCAGTCTCTGGACAAAATTAATCACCATTGATCAATCAATCAAAATTGATCGGATTTAATTCAATTTAGTTGTTGGAAAGTTTTGGTCATTATTGATCAAGACCGCTCGAGGAGATTCTTGATCGATCGAACCCCACTTTAATCAATTGAAATACAACAAAATTTCTAGTTTTGGTCGTTGGACAAAAATTGGCCCATTCTATGTATCGAATAATGACTTCGATCCATTGACCAAAGCTAGATAGATATTCTATCACACGATTCAATTTTCTGAAAATTCTAGGTTTTCTTCTCTTCTCCCTTAACTTAGATGAATCCATTGTTCCTAGAGTTGGGTTCAACTCATCCAATGACTTTCCTCTTTGTTAAATTCAAAGAAAGCAAATGATCCCCTAAATTTAAAATATCCGGAATCCATAACTATTGACTTGAAAATTATTTTTAACATGAACTATTGTTATCTGTGCAATTTGTAAATCACCGTGGGAAGTCTCTAGTCATATGATTTTATAATTTGATGTCTTAACATGATTTGACTTTAGGATTCTTTAATTCGAATCCTCCTATACTGATATGGCTGGATTTCTCAAAGTCGATATTTTCATAATTACAAAATTTCACTAAAAGTAGCTTTCTTCCTTCAAACTTTCTCTATAGATCCAAATGATGGGTGTAGAAGTAATCCAGCATGTTCATTTGTTGGATGTATGACTTTTAGATATAGAATTATGAAAAATTAAAAGAGAAATTGTTAAAAACTTACTAGTGGAGGCTTCTCTCTCTCTTTCTCTGCTCTTAGCTTTAGGGTTTTTTGCAAAAATTTCCTGCGAACCTTCCCTTTAAATACAAAAGGAGCCTTGGATGAAGATTCCAACAAGATTTTGTGGAAGTTGGCAAAATTTTAATACAATTGTGTTAGGAATCAACCTTATAACCTATCCTTCCACCAAGAGTACCCCTATTCATTGGGTTAAGTACTTGATTTTTGTTATAAATAATAAAATTAAATTCTCAATTCGATTTATCCATAGTCTCACGTGGCTCAAAAACCCAGAGGCCTTACATTCCTCCTCCCCCTTGCCTTGGATATCCTCTTGACTACGTCTTGGTATTTAATTTTACTTAGTCTTCCTAGGGAATTTTCCATTTCATGATTAGTTCTTCTCACCTTGTTGTTGAACCAAAACCACTTGCATTTCAATATATTTCAAGGAGATTTGGCTGGCGGTCGGCATAGGACCCATTTTTAATTTCTTGTATCCATCCCATAAGCCCTTTTTTTTTAATTACTTTCATTACTAACACATATTTCTCCTCAGAGATCTTGTCATTCCTACATATCCATAACTCCTAAACAATGGCCATGAAATTATCCATCTCAACATTTTATATTTGGACAACCTACTGGTAAGGCTACACCACCATTGCCTTCTCCAACAGATTGTTTGGTTGCTTACATGGTGGACAATGAAGATACCATTGAAGTGCCTCCACGTTGCTAAGGCTAGCCTTCCTTGACAAAATAGATAGTTTAAGCATCATCACCCTCCGCTAGTGACGCAGGAGAGGACGTGAGGTCGAGCACCATCTTCCTCAAGAGGATAACTATTCCAAATCCACAAAACTTCTCTAGACTCCTCACAGAGACTTCTCGAACCCACGAGGAAATAAAGCAAGAAAATTGGAATAAATTCTAATAAATTTGAAATTGATTGATGAATTTTTATTTTATTTTTTAAAAACGTGTTCACAACCCTTTAAATAGAGATACCAAGCAATGGGAGAGAAATTAAAATCAAACTACAACTAAAACTCCTAGAATTCGTGACTTACTATAAATAGTAAACTTACTATTTATAGACGGTCGTGATGTCTATATTAGTGTACAAAGTTTTCGGCCAAAAATAGTAAGTGTTTTATTTGGCTTCACCAAGCTGTTCTTCTAATTTTTCTAAGCTCTTTTCACGTTGGGTGCAACTCTTAAAGCCCAATAGATGAAGAGTTATAATGAAAGTAAAACTCACTATTTATAGTAAAAACAGAATTAAAATGGGGAAACGATCGTCGATCTGGTGGTATTTGGCAAATCCGGCTTGTGCAACCCGACATAGTGGGGTTGGGTGGTTAAAGTAGCTCGTTTTATCCCAAAATCATATATTTTACGTCCGATAAATCATTCTAGATTGCGAGATATGCCTGATTTAAGCTTCGACTGTCTGGATCACTTTTATCATTGATCAGGCCTTTTCTTATTCATCTTGGCCATGTAACTATCCGCGACCCTCTTTACATCAGTTAGCAACTCATTCCTGGATTTCTGTTCTCAATGACTTATTGATGTGTGACGCAGGGATGAACGTGATGAGGTCGATCACCGTCTTCCTCAAGGAAAACTACTCCGAATCCACGGAGCTTCTCTAGACTCCTCACAGAGACTTCTCGAATCCATGAGGAAAGAAAGCAGGAAAATAGAAATAAATTCTAATAAAATTTGAAATTAATTGATGAATGAATAAAAATGAGTTTGCACCCCTTTAAATAAGGGAACCAAGCAATAGGAAAGAAATCAAACTCAAACTACAACTAAAACTCCAAGAATCCGCGACTTACTATAAATAGTAAACTTACTATTTATAGACGGTCGTGATGTCTACTAGTGCACAAGGTTTTCTGCCAAAAATAGTAAGTGTCCTATTTGGCTTCACCAAACCATTCTACTAATTATCCTAAGCACTTTTTATGTTGGACACAACTCCCAAAGCCCAACGGATGAAGAGCTATAAGCAAACTAAAACTTACTATTTATAGTAAAAACGAAATTAAAACGGAGAAACGACCGTCGATCAGGGGGTTTCTCGCAAATCCGGGCTGCACAACTCGGTGTAGTGGGGTTGGTTGGCTAAAGTAGCTCGTTCTACCCCAAAATCATACATTTTACGTTAGATAACTCATTCTGGATTGCAAGATACGCTCGATCTAAGGTCCAACGGTCCGGATCACTTATGTCGCCAAAGTTTTTTTTTTTTTTTCATGACCCACCAAAGTTTATCCCTTGCACCCAACTTATATAGTCTCAAAAAATTTCTCATAGATGGTCCACATTCTTTAAAACCTAAAAGACTCTAAATTATCATATTGTCATTCCACACCTAGGAGGACTTCCTCCACTGGTTTTTTTTTTTTTTTTTTCAGAAAACTCCATCTATACTGATGTGGATGGTAGGAAGGCATATATAATTTATTGGTTTCAATAGAAATCACTAGTGTTGTTTCTGATTTCTATCTACTATCAATACTTGAATGATAGAATGATGCGAGAACATTCGAGAAAGGCAAATGACCTTCTTGCACAATGTGAATATCCAACCTGCATAGCCCATGGCAATTAGGCCTGCGTCTTCTATTGCCTTCTTGAAATCTTCCATTGCTTTGGTGTCCAAATCATTGTGCCCCATCCTCTCCTCCGCCTCCACAACGATAATGAAATCTCCACAAACTGCCCACACCTCTCCGACTCGCCTGTCAATATCCTGAATCTCTTCCCAAAGTTGAGTCCTTTCTCCCCAATTGCACTTATCATATAGACCACCGAGAATACCACTTCCATGTTGTATCCACCATCCTCTCTTAATCGTTACGCATTCTCAATAAGCTTCTACCTTACGAATTCAAACAAAGCTAGCTCTTGTTCATCATCAAGATTCTACCTTCCAAAATTCTCTCCTTCACTTCCTCAAAACCCAACCTCCTATCTATTCTTAGTAACTTCCACTTCTGAAATATCATGATTAAAACTCATTATTCTTGATTATTTTACATAGATATAATGCAGTCAACACATTACCAACTCCCCTCACATTCCATGATATCAAGCAAATCATCAAAAACCCACTTCAATTGCACAACCCACTATCTACATTTGCTTTGGCTAACTCCCAGCTTCTTTCTCATCACCAGCCCTTTTCTCCCTACCTTTTTAGCTCTTTTCTCCTCTCTCCTTATCTTCCTCTCTTTCAGAATCGCTACTTAAGTGAAATGATTCCGTCTCTTTTGATTCAGCTACCTCCTTTAGGTCCACCCACAGGACCTGGTTCTCTACGAACGCTATATCCTCATCTAAAGGCTGCAAGTTGTTTGAAATTAACGTCTTGTTTTTTTCCTAATCCGAAGCAGACATCTTGCGGCCCACTATCTACCAGCCACACCCATCTGATCATTCTTTCTTCCCTATTTCAAGATCGAATGTTCTACCAACCTAATGTTTTGCTATTCATATCTGAACCGTTAATTTCGAAAATTACCATACTACTCTTTCATATGGTAGTTAAACGAGTGCAGTGTATTGATTCAGTGACAGATGATCAAATGGGTAGAACAACCTTATCATTGTTATTTTTTTGTTTCATTCCCCATCCATAGATGGTATCACAATTTGGACAGTCTGGATTGACACTCATCGATGCCATGTGTAAGATGAAAGGAGGAGGGAGTATAATTTACCATACTTTCGCAGAGTATGGTACTGTTCTTCTCTTTAAGCACGAGGAAAACGAAAGTGCACTCGCTTTAGTGAACTTCGAAAGTGATCTGCCTCACACGTGGAGGTGAGATACTCGTGTTTCATCGCTCCACTCATCAGGCAATATCCAGAATCTAGATTTCATGTCTTAAAAATAAATATGATAAAATCATAAGGTGGGCCGTACGTATGCAAAATAAATTTACCGCAGAGAAAATTTACCAACGGTCCAAATTCAATGCCAAAATGTGGCCCACCTGATTTATCAATTCCTCATCATTTCAAATACATCCCATCTACACAGCAGAAATTCTGTAATGATTGTCTCCGATCTCGTACGCTTACCATGAATTCCACTCGTGAGAAATGCAAGTGCACCGAGTATCTCCTCCGGCATGTTTAAGTCACCTATCACGTGTTGAATATGCTTCTCAAATAGAGGAAGAAGAAACCGGCCACACATTCATGAGGTCGTCTCGCCTCTGTCGCGACTCAGAATCATCGAACGTTGCCTTTGTCAGTCGCAACACAGAATCAAACATGCGTCGCAGCCCAGTGGGGCCCACATGCTGAATGTTCCATTGATCTGAACGGTCCATGTTGTCTGCTTTATGCTGTAGAAACACCATAACCAGCTTAAGATGAACAGATGGTTATGACCATCACCATCCTAGATGAATTTAAAACAATAGAAAGAAATTTTTTATCAGTGGCTCACATTCAACTCGAAAAATCAAAGGCTAGGATCATCATTTAATTGTGATTATGGGATAGGGCTTTATCCATTTTAGTCAGCACATGGGGCCCAACAAAACGAACTCTAAATTCATGTCCATACAAGTATCTCCAAATCGCAACCGTCGATTACATACATCACAAAGGCCCATCAAAATCTCTTTATATCATACACTCCAAATTTAAAAAAGAAAGCGAAAATAAAAATAAAAATCAAAGCTTCAGAGACAAGTCCAAATGATTGAAATCCTCCTTACCAACATCTTCATGCACGTAGCTTCCATTCCAAGAGCTCTGTCTCCTTTCAAACCTACCCACGTTGTAATCTTCGCTAACCTTGTAACCAACGGTGGAGATTTCTTTGCTCTGTCGAACATAGCTCGCCTCGCTATGACGGTGGCCCACCCCGGCATGTGGCTGGATTGCTAGGTTCAGCTCGCGGCTCCGCTTAGCCAAGCTACGCTCGAGCTTGTGGGCGTTCTGATGGCCACCTAATGCCTGTGAGCTGTAGAACTTCCTCTGGCAATAGTTACAGGCGAAAATGCGAGGTTCCGTTGATGATGCGGGCTCCAGCACCAGCTCTAAATTGAGATCTTGGCTCGGTAGGCCTAGATCGAGGCCGAGTTCCATCGCATGAAAATGGGATTTTTTGATTGAGAGAGAGAGAGACAGAGAGAGAGAGAGAGAGAGAGAGAGAGAGAGAAGAAATGGGACTTTTTTAGATTACTAAGGAGAGGCTCTGGAAAGCATTATATGAGAGTGGGGGCATGAAACGGTTTCGTGCTCCTGCATCCACAAATGGAAATATGAGAGAGAGAGGGTGCAAAAATCAGTGAGGAATCGAAGGGTTGTCGATCTCATTTATTGTAGGATTTTCCGAGCTGGTGTCGGTCCCTGGCGTTTCAGTAATTTTCTATGTTACAAAAAGTACCGTCTATACACGCGCGAGTAGAACAATTCCTACTCGCGGTCGCACGTGCCTGAGTGGAAAATTTTGGACGCGGTTTGGCGGTTTGGCTAGTGACGCTGCCATAGCCAGGTGGCTAGTGGTCGGTGCTATGTGGGTCCCACAATAATCTATGTGTTTTATCCACACTGTTCATCTATTTTTTCACATCATTTTAATGATTTATACAATAAATGAGGCGGATCAAAATTTCAGGTGGGCCACACCATGGGAAAACAGTAGTGTTTGAACGTCTACTATTCAAAACCTCCTAGGGCCCACCGTAATGTTTATTTGACATCCAACCTGTAGATTAGGTCATACAGACCTAGATGAAGGCAAAAAATATATATATCAACTTGATCCAAAACTTTTATAGCCTCAAGAAGTCTTTAATGGTGAGAGTTCAATCAGTACTGTGTGGCCCACTTGAGACTTTGATCTACCTCGATTTTTGTTTCATACCATAAAATTATCTGAAAAAATGGATGAACGGAATAGATGAGACACATACATCATGTTGGGTCCGCAGAGCACCCACCACTAGCCCTTGGCTAGTAGCAGGGTGAGTAGCCAATCCGTTTCCGAAAATTTTGTTCGGTATCTAGTACGTTCATCTTAAATATCCATACATGAATGTCCCACTTCCCCAAAAATCTCTTTTTTAACTTAATAGGTGGACCAAACTTGCATAACGTACGTTGTCCGTCCAATTTTTCCATTTGCATATGGAAACCACGATCAGATTAATCATTTTTTTATATATATAAAAAAGAATGCATTTAAAGTGGTTTTCTTTTGATGAACGGACCAGATCCTTTTCAACCTATCCACTCTGGCATGTATGCCTGGGACGCGGATTGCATACTACCCCGCCGTCCCTAGCTCCGAAAAGGCAGATCTGTGGGCGGGCCCACCGTGATGTATCTGTACATCCAAGCCGTCAATCCTTTTTCTCAGTTTATTTTAAGGCACCAAAACAAAAATGAGACAGATCCAACGATCAAGTGGACCACGCCAAATAATAAGCTTGGTTGCATTAAAATGCACAAAGCATTAGATGCCAGTTGCATTAAATGCAAGATTCATCTGTGACGTGGTCCATTTGATCGTTGGATCTGACTCATTTTTGTTTTGTTTGTTTAAAATAATATGAGAAAAGGGATAGACGGCTTGGATGTACAGTTACATCACGGTGGGCCCGCCCACAGACAATCCGCGTCCGTATGCCTGCGAGTACGATTCTACTTGCACTAGCTGCAGTAAGGATTTTTCTGGGCTTTAAGGGAGTTATATGATACTCTGGCAGCGTATGATGCTTTATACGCAGACACTCGGAAATCGTACAAGTGGCAACCAAGAAATGAAAGTGAACCACCTAAATTAAGATTATTTTAATAATCGTAACGTCTTATCCATTGGATATTTTTCAATCAAATAAGTGACTTTTTGGATTATAATGCATATAAGCCCCGACCCCGCACGTCTTTTGGGCAGTCCAATTTGAATTAAGCGTATGCAAATTGTACAACCTCCCAATGCGGGAGTATCATCTATCCGACTTTGACGGAGTATTGAAGGATTCCTCCTTTTAATTTTATAAAGGAGAAGTCTCAAGTCCAACGGGTTGAAGCACAAGGTAAGGTCCATCCACCTGAAAGCTTCCGATCTTTGTGTGTGTACAACATCTAACCAATCCAATAGGTTAGTCCCACCATGTTTACTATATTTTGCAAAATTCAATCAAAAATTCATTGTGTGGACCACAATTTTATTTTGATATTTATCAATGGGTAGATATTATTTTCTATTGTATGGCCCAATTTATAAGTAAAATAGGGCTGATTTTTAAGTAAGTGATCTCAATAATGGAAGCATCCTATTAGAAGGGTTGGATGTTGCATTTACTCAATACGTTGGAAGTTATTTTCTCATCGTCTGGGTGGATATAACCAGTGGTCCAACTGATTGTACTTGGGATTTTCTCTTTTTTAACCCACCACGCATCTAGTGCATTAGTCCAATCACTCTAATAAGTTAGCTCGAATACATCTGGCCTATTACAAGGTGATGCGTGGGGACTCTATCCTTTGAATCGAGATCATGCTCTGTTGATGTAAACCGTTTATACAATGGAACTCTCCTAATGTGATGGATAGACACCAAGTAAAATACTTAAATTTGATAACTTTAACCATTTGAAATAAAGCCTATTTGCTTAGAAAACGGACGGTTATAATCAGATTTGTAAAATCAACGGTTTTACTTATTCAAAAGCATAGATATTTGTCATACCTCTCTTCAAGACAAGACCTAGTACATCAACGGTTTGGATCATTGAAAAGAAGCCAATATCAATGGATAAAACCCTGATGCATCAGGTCACAATACATCGCGATGTATTCTAACAAACATCTGACTTCAATTTCCTTTTCGTACTCCATCTATCTAATTGCATGTTTTGTCAAAAGATTTCCAAAAATGGGTAGAGATGGCTTATCAAGATAAGCTGATCACTGGGAAATAAAGAGGATAAGAAAACTGAGTTTATACGAAAGTGTCCAAACAAACTAATGTTTAAGCATTTCTCTTTTGACTTCTCGTCCATCTCTACTGCACACATGACAAGCTTGTTTTCTGATCAGGACCATTCATTTAGTGGGTCCTACTTTGATGGGGTGTTGTTGTAAATTCATGACCGTCGGATTAATTTTGTTCTTGCATTGGTTGTTTTCGCTAGTGTACGGTTGGGATTACTGATTTGGACAACCGGTATGGGAGACGTGTGTGATGATCCAACCTTTCCATCAGGTGGGCCATGTTATTTAGATATTCTGGCCTCAAAATCTGGTCATTTCACACCTCACGAGCACTACAACTTGTAAAACAAATGGGCGACCATGAACAGTCTGATTTAATGAGGTAAAAGATCTAATCATTGTATCCAGTCAGATGAAAAGCTCAGATCTCACACACGTGTTCTGTATTAGCCCACGTGCCTGCATGTGGATGGCTTGGCTTGAAATTGGCAAACGTGAGAAGATGTACGCTGATTTAGAAGTAAGAACTCTCACCCCGATAGATAGCTCAACTGGCAGACTGAGTGGAGATACCTCGTTTCAATACTTGAGGTCTTGGTATTGATCCCTAGTGGGGCTGGCTAACATGGGGTGTGTGTACTGACATGGGTGTGTACTAACAAGCTAATTCCTCTCGTAAAAAAAGAGTTAGAACTCGTTAAGAGATCACACACTCAACTTGTTGGACAACAAGGTGTAGGAGTGCACACGGGTCGGTTTGGTCCGATTTTGGGGTAAAATTGGAACCAAACTGTTCCTAACAGTTTTGAAATTTTTGAAACTAGAACTGAACTGTTAGCACACTAGAATTGAACCGTTTTTCATGGTACAGTTCAGTTCCATGGTTCTAGGTTTTTAGAAAATTCAACAAAAGAAAAAAAAGATGAAAAAAAAATATCCAACGGTCAAAAACTCTTCAAATCATCAAATTACATCTTAAAATAGAAACTCTACTATTATATTGATTTAAATATTTTTAGAAAATTCTTCCAAATCTCTTTTTAATAAGCTATTAACGGATCTATGTCACAGTTCAACGGATTAGTTCTGTGCCACAGTTCAATGGATCGTCGGTTCCACGGTTCGGGTCCACAGTTCGGTTAACGATTTGGTTCGGTTCTAAATGCCCCTAAACTGGAACTGAACCATATCTAATGGTTCTTATAATTTTGGAATCGGAACCGGTGCTATCTAGAATTGGACCAAACCGGACCGATCCAACGGTTCTGATTAGGTTCCACGGTTCTACCGGTTAAATGTGCACCCCTAACAAGGTGGGTGTGTGCAACATCCAAACCGTCCAAATGACTGATCCTACCATGAAGGACACCTGGTGTAAAAATTAGGCTGGTCCATTCACCATGTGGGCCATATCGTGGATAACAATATACAACTGCCAATTTCATCGTGTGGCCTTCCTGATGTGTGGATTGGCTAATTTTTCTAACAAGTGATCTTCATGGGACTGAAATCTTACGTATGAAATATGAGCACAAAATTCTTATGACTCATACGAGTTGACTCGGACTCAGTTGGACTCAATTCAATTCAATACTCCAAGTCACCCAGTCAGGCTAGACTCGCGTGAGTCAAGCTGATTCACCCTGGCTGTGACTCGACTCGAGACGGACTGAGTTGATCTCATCAAATCATGATTTCTACCATCTATTTATACAAATACTAATTTAAGCTATAATTGGCATGGGACGACTCGACTCAATTAACTTGACTTGTCCAACTCATTTCTAACTTGATCCGAACTGAATGGGTGAATCGGTCCAAACCGAGTAAGCTTCAACCCATCCGAACTTAAACTGAGTCAAGTTCGAGTTACTCAGCAACTTGATCCGACTCGACCCAAAACTCAATCTGGTTAGACTTGACTTTATATGAAATCGACTTGACTCAATTTCGGATATATATATATATATATATATATATATATATATATATATATATATATATATATATATATATATATATATATATATATATATAATCCCGATCTGATCCCAAACTCTCTTCCTCCCTCATCCTCCTCATCTTCCCATCCTGGCAACCACCCACTTCCATCACCACCCTCCCCTCTCTCTCTCTCTCTCTCTCTCTCTCTCTCTCTCACACACACACACACACACACACACACACACACACGTCTTAATCCAAATTGATGCCAACTCAAACTGACTCGGTACTTTTTACCATGTCGGACTCAATCCAGATTAATCCAGGTTAGACTCGGATTTGGATCGGTTTAGGCATGTTGGACTCGGTACCGAGTTGAGTCGAGTTTGGGTCATGCCTTTTTCAAAATCAAATCGAGTCGGGGCAACCCTAACTCAGTTCAACTTAACTCGATGCCCAAACTCTAATTATAGCACTAACAACTGAGTTTAAGAGACATATCCTTTTGTTTTCTTGTTTATGAATGTTTATAAGCTTAGGGTTTTGATAACCGATCCATACTAAACTCCTTGTTGACATGTGAAGCCACATTTGGGAGCCGCTCAACCGGTCGTGCAGCTCACACGACCAGTCAAGGACTGACTCGACTCAAAGTCTAGTGAGCATAAATTTTTAGGTTTCGAGGTGCTCGACCGGTTGTGGTCTATGCTTGACTGGTCGAGGGGTCCGCTCGACAGGTCAAAGTTACGCAGATTTATTTCTGAATTTGATGTGGACTACGAATTTTTGAGTCGGCTTTCGCAAGGGTGCGAAAGGGAAGTTGTCTAAACTATATATAGGTGTCCCTAGGGCTTTTCTAGGGTATTTGAAATATTGAAAAATAATTTTAAGGTGTGAGAAAAGGGTTTTCTCTATACTTGAAAGGGAGAGGTTAGTATTTTGTCTTGTAATCTTCATTTTTCTTCATAGTGGAAGTTTGCGTCCGTGGTTTTTTATCCTAGTTTGGGATTTATCCATGTATATCTTGTCTTTTGGTTTGTTTAGATTGCTTTGATCTGTTTCTAGTTTATATTTCTTCTTGTTTATCATTTGTGGATGAGACTGGAAATTGGATTTCGGTTCACTACGTTGTTGGCGTGTTGCGCAACAACTGGTATCAGAGTTATTGGTTTAGTTCTATTGGGAGCAATGACGAAAAAAGAAAAAACTAAAGTTGAGAAGTTTGATAGTTCAAACTTTACCTTCTGAAAGATACAGATGGAGGATTATCTGTATCAGAAGGACCTCTATATTCCTCTAGGAGGAAAAGAGAAGAAATAAGAAAAGATGATAGATGATGAATGGTTTTTACCGGATAGGAAGGCTTTAGGAACGATCCGACTCTTTTTGTCTAAAAGCGTCGCCTTTAATATATCTAAGGTGAAAACCACAAAAGAGTTAATGGAAGACCTAACCCTCATGTATGAAAAACCTTTTGTGTACAACAAGGTTCATCTTATGAAACAGCTTTTCAACATGAAGATGTCAGATGGTGGGAGCATTACTGAATATCTAAACGAGTTCAATACAATCACAAGCCAGTTGGAATCCGTTGACATTATTTTTTAGGATGAGGTCAAGGCATTATTGATCTAATCTAATTTGTTAGACAGTTGGGATGGTTTGGTGATTGCTGTGAGTAATTCTTCAGGGTCGACAAAGATGAAATTTGATGATGTGGCCGGTCTAATTCTCAGTGAAGAATCTAGAAGAAAGGTATTAAGTGTTTCAGGGGATTCAGAGAATACTCTAAACGTTGAAGAAAGAGGAAGATCGTTGAACAAAAGAGGCAATAAACACGAGTGTTCTAAGTCGAGGAAGAAGTTCACAGGATTGAAAGACAAAGACAGGTGTTAGCATTACAGTAAGAAGGGGCACATGAAACGTGATTGTACGACGCTCAAGAAATAAGAAAAAAGCTCTTAAAGTGGGAAGGATTCAGTGAATCTATCTGAAGAGAGTGATACAAAGGCATTGATTTTATCTCTTGATGCGGGAATGAGTCTTGGGTTATAGACTCGCGTGCTTCGTTTCATGGCACTTCGTGTAAGGAAGTTCTGTGTAACTATGTATCAGGTGACTTCGGGAGAGTCTACCTGAATGATGATGAGCCATACAGTATTGTTGGAAAGGGAGACGTTCATATAAATTAGAAAGACGAAACGACATTAAAATTTAAGGATGTCAGACATGTACCGAGTTTAAGAAGAAATCTGATCTCAGTGGGGGTAGTTGGTCGATATTGGTTATGTGACGACATTCACCAGTGATTCCTGAAAGATAACAAAAGGTATCTTGGTGATATCTTGAGGCAAAAAGGAAGGTACTTTGTACATAACTTTAGGATCGTATAGTTCACTCGCAGTTACATCAACTGGAGTGAATGGACAGTTATGGTATCAGAGGTTGGGACATATGAGTGAGTAAGGGATGAAAGTGTTATTGTCAAAAGGGAAGCTACCAGGGCTGAAGTCTATTGACTTGAAATTCTATGAAGACTGTGTGTATGACAAGGAGAAGAGGGTAAGCTTCAAGAAGATAAGACGCGCTCCAAAGACACATCTGTTGGAGCTTGTACACACTGATGTGTGAGGACCGACACAGGTGTTATCTCTTGGTGGTTCACGTTATTTTATTTGTTTTAATGATATTGCTAGTAGAAAACTGTGGGTTTATTTCTTAAAGCATAAATCTAATGTATTTGATGTATTTAAGAAGTGAAAAGTTACGGTAGAAAATGAGACGGGTAAAACAGTAAAATGTCTCAGATCTGATAATGAGGGAGAGTACTGTGATAAGAGGTTTGAGGAGTATTGTGCAGCAAATGGAATCAAACATCAAAAAATGATTCCAAGGACACCGCAGCAGAATGGTGTAGCTGAGCACATTAAAAGGATCATCCTTAAGCGCGTTAGGAGCATGAGGTTACATGAAGGGTTGTCCAACACGTTTTGAGCAGATGCTGTGAATACTACCACATATCTCATCAATAGAAGTCCTCCAGCACCATTGGATGGTGGGCTATCAGAAAAAATGTGGACTAGAAAAGAAGTGAACATTGTACATCTTAAAGTGTTCGGTTACACTTCGTATGTTCACATTGATGTAGAGTACAAAAGTAAGCTGGATGTGAAGTTTAGAAGGTGCACGTTTATGGGTTACGGGCATCATGATTTTGGCTATAGGTTTTGGGATGCAGAAAATAAAAAAATCATCAGAAACAAGGACGTGGTCTTCAATAAAAAAGTGATGCATAAGGATAGTGTGCAGGAAAATAAGGACGAGAAAAAGAAATTCGTAGAGTTGGAAGAGTTACCTGACACGGGTGTTACAGCGCCACAGGATGATCATGTACAGGAGCATTATAAGGCAGAGTCACGGACACCGGTTGTGAGGAGGTCTTCTCAGGAGAGGAGACCCACAGTCCGATACTCACCCTTCTTATATTATCTATTACTGACAGATAATGGTGAACCAAAGTGTTTTAAAGATGCATTGCAGTCAGATACACGGGTTAAGTGGGAGCAAGTCATGGATGATGAGATGGATTGTCTTGAGTCTAATCATATATGTGAGTTAGTCACTCTACCCAAGGGTAAGAAAGCTCTTTATAACAAGTGGGATGACAGACTGAAGGAGGAGCACAATGGTTCGAAATGGTACAAGGTTAAACTGGTTGTGAAATGGTTTCAACAAAAGGTATGTATCGATTTCACTGAAATATTTTCACGTATGGTGAAAATGTATACGATTCGCATGGTCTTGAGTATAGTAGCTACAAAGGACTTACTTCTAGAGCAGCTAGATGGTAAGACAACCTTTCTTCATGGGGACCTTGAAGAAGAGATATACATGCATCAGTCGACAGGATACATGGCACCAGGAAAGGATAACAAGGTGTGCAGACTGAAGAAGAGTCTATATGGAATGAAGCAGGCCCCGAGGTAGTGGTATAAGAAGTTCGACAATTTCATGTCGGAAAACAGTTTTAGGAGATGTCATGCAGACCACTGTTGTTACTTGAAGAAATTTAATACGTCATACATCATCTGTCTTCTGTATATGGATGATATGCTTATGGTTGGTTTAAGCATAAAGGACATCTCAGATATCAAAAGGTCTAGAGAATTTTCTATGAAGGATTTAGGAGCTGCAAAACAAATCTTAAGCATGAAGATAAAACGTGACATGAAAAATAAGAAACTGATTTTGTCATATGCAGAGTACATAACCAAGGCACTTAATCGATTCAATATGTGAGGTGTTAAGCCGGTTAGCACTCCATTAGCCAACCACTTCAAGGTATTTAAGGAACAAGGTGCAAAGACGCAGAGGAACGGGGCTACATGGCTAAAGTCCTATACGCGTTAGCTATTGGGAGTCTCATGTATGCTATGGTGAGCACGAGGCCAGACATTGCTCAAGCAGTGGGAGTTGTTAGCAGGTTTATGAACAACATCGAGAAGGAACATTGTGAAGCTGTGAAGTAGATCCTTAGATACCTGGTAGGTACTAAGGATGTAGGGCTGTATTATTGTGGATCGAAAATTAAACTACAAGGCTATATAGATTCAGATTTGGCAGGAAATATCGACAGCAGAAGATGCACTACAAATTATGTTTTTACTCTAAGTAGTTTACAGTCAGTTGGGTCTCTCAGTTACAAAAGATAGTATCTATTAGTACGAAAGAAACAGAATATATTACGGCTACAGAAGCGTGCAATGAGATGGTGTGCATGCAATGTTTTATGAAAGAGTTGGGTAAGAAGCAAGCAGATTACAAGCTATAAGTGAAAGTCAGAGTGCAATACACTTGGCTAAGAATTTAACCTTTCATTCAAGGACCAAGCATATTGTCATCATATATCACTTCATACGTTCGTTACTGGAAGATGGATCGATTACTCTGGAGAAGATCCATACAAGTAAGAATCCTGCGGATATGTTGACCAAGGCGGTTGCTTGGGAGAAGCTGAAGCTCTGTTTACCTTTGATTAGTTTTCAGGCTTGAAGACGGGGAGGTGGTGCACTCCATATGTAGAAGATGAAGGTTTATGGCGATGTGTCTCCAAGTGAGAGATTGTTGAGATGTTGAGCCACATTTGAGGGCCACTCGATCGATCGTGCAGCCTACATGACCAGTCGTGGACTGGATCGGCTCAAAGTCCAGCGAACATCAATTTTTAGGTTTCAAGGTGTTCGACCAGTCATGGCCCATGCTCGACCGGTCGAAGTTACGCAGATTCATTTCTGAATTTGATACGGACTGCGGATTTTTGAGCCGGCTTTCACAAGGGTGTGAAAGGAAAGTTTCTTAAACTGTATATAGTTGTCCCTAAGGCTTTTCTAGGGTATTTGAGATATTGAAAAATAATTCTAAGTTGTGAGCAAAGGGTTTTCTCTGTACTTCCAAGAGAGAGGTTAGTATTTTGCCTTATCTTCATTTTTCTTCATAGTGGAAGTTTGCATCTGTGATTTTTTTACCTTAGTTTGGAGTTTTTCCATGTATATCCTGTCTTGTAATTTGTTTAGATTACTTTGATCTATTTCTAGTTTATATTTCTTCTTGTTTATCGTTTATGGGTGAGACCGGAGATTGGATCTCGGTTCACTGCGTTGTTGGCGTGCTACACAACACTCATTATCAATGATTTTGATAAGACGACCACATTTCTTTTTCTCCATATTTCCTACCTGTTTGTGGAAGTGGGCGGGCGACCTTTTAGTTTCTCAAACTCTTTCTTCTCAAATGTGTTCTTTTACAAAGCAAGAAATTATAAAGACAAGTGTAAGGTGTTTGTTATATGAATTAAGTTTTGAATGAAAGGTTTGCTAGAATTGAAGTGAATTACCGGTAGTCTGGGGCTGAATGGGATTCTTGCAACCCTAGGCTTTGTGGGGCCACCATGATGCATGTATTACATCCACTATGTTCATTTATTTTTCCAGCTCATTTTAGGATATAAGGCAGATACATAGCTCTAGTAGACCACACCGTAGAAAATAGCTAGGGGCGTAGGGATTGGATTGGCCAGAGATGCATCTTATAAAATGAGGGGCATAGGGATTCGAATGTCTGGGAGTGCCCCTTGCAAGATTAGGAACTTGAACGATCCAAATGAGAGTCAATGACATGGATAAATCAAATTGGGTGGAGAGGAGATTCTTCCCTGATGATATTGATGGTATAAGAGTCTTATGTATTAGTATCTTCTTGATGTTCTGGTAGAGGATTCTGGAGTATGTTGTTAGCAACTATGTCAAAGACCTTGATCCATCTTAGATGCCACTGATGTTGTTGTTGTTGTCCCTATTAAGAAGTAAATAGCGTGCCTTGGGTAAAGCTGACGAGATTGTCTTCTTTCATTAGATGACATTCGAAAACACTCCCGTTGTCATTTTCGTATCTAGCATGACTTCCTTCCACTATCGGTTATACTGGAGAGGCCTGATGAGGCCACCAATGAGGGATTATCCTAGCCCTTATTTCATCTTCGACTTGTTCCCTGGTGCAGATGAGTTGGGTAAAGTTGGTATACATCTATGAAACAAGGTATGCAAAGATACTCAAGTTTGTCGACTAGATGATTATAGAGATTTGCTCATTGTCGTCGATGAGTGTCTTCATTCTAGTGGTCATGACTCCCACCGTCCAACATAAACTAACAATGATTCATCATTCTATTGCCTTAAGGCAGCAAGATTTGCCCTTCTGAGTGTTGAGTTAAGATTGTATGCGAAATGATCGGCAAATGCTTGAGAAAGTTATTCCCAAGTCTTGATTCGATGGTAGTCCAGTGACGTGTACCAATCTAACACATCACCTTTCATAGATTTCTAAAACTGACAAATCAATGCTCTATCATTGCCTGTCACGGCATTAAGCTTGCCACAGAATACTCTTAGGTGGTCTATAGGACATCCAATACTTATATTTTTTGAATTTTGGTACCTTAAAGTTTGAAGGTACCGTTGCATTAGGAAAGTGACAAAGGTCCCTGAACTTGGTGGACTGAAGATACATCCCTTGTTGTTTTTACAAGTTCCTCTTCATCTCTTATAATTGTTCTCAGTTTTTTTTTTTTTTCAATTTTGGAGGGATCAGATGAGTGGAATTTTGTCCCTTGCCAAGCATGAACTGTCTCCCTCACAATAACTAGCCTCATTGATGCACATATGACTCCTAATTGGAGGAGGTTGGACATGATGATTGCTCCTATTATTATGAGTTTGTTGGATTGAGATTGAGAAAGGAGACTGCAAAGAGACACTAGTTGTAGGAGAATGTTGAAAATGACTAGAATTGCCATTAGGGAGACAATGTTAGAATTGGTTGGAAGTTCTAGCCGTGGAAATTGATTGGAAATCGCTCCCGTTTCTAGGAGGATAGTATAAGAAATGCTCTGAGTTCAAAGGTTATTCTAACTAAAGGCCTCCATTGGAAGGGTATCGACGACTGCAGTTGAATTGAACTGGAGACTGGAAGAAGTGCGAAAACTGGTGGTTATTATTGCTGAGTTAGACCAGCATGAATATTGATTACTGAAGCTAGTGAGCATTTACTTTGTATAAATTGTAGAAGTTGTCTTCGTATGGTCTTCATATTTTGTGCGCCTAAATGTGGGCAATTGGTTAAGATTCAGTCGGATGTAACTATGGAGGAGAAGCCTGTGGGGAGAAAAGAGCCATGATTGTTCTATATTGGGTAGTAGTAAGGAAGGCTTGCTTTGGAACACCCGGGGACAATGATTCTAATTATTATTTTTTACCTTAACCTTATATCTATTTACCTACGTGGCGAGTCAAACTCTTACACCTAAAGATAAAAATTATTGAGTTGTTAATCCACACGAGTGTAATAATGTACCAACTTGCACTTTCATTGCTTCACTTAGGTAATAGATCGACCACACAATAACTGTGTAACTGAGACATGGTTTAATCATTCAACCTGACTTAATATCGGTTCCAATGAGAACAGGTTCGAGTTAGAATGCCTCAGTATTAAATTCATGCGACTCGCTCCGAGTCGTTATGAATTGGGATGAGTCAGACCAATTTGGACCGAGTCAGACTAAGTTAGACAAGTCAGACTAGGGGTGCACATTTAACCGTTGGAACTGTGTAATCGGACCGGAACCATTGGATTGGTCCGGTTTGGTCCTGTTACAGGGTGGTAACGGTCCAGTTCCGGTTCCCAAATTTTGAAAACTGTTGATTACGGATGGGTCCCGATTTAGGGTCCTGTAGAACCGATCCGAATCGTTGATTCGAACCGTAAAATCGATCCATGACGGGAACCGTGGATCCGAACCGTGGATCCGTATTTAAAACCAGAAAAAAAACCCTAACATGCATAAGTTCATGCCCTGCCCTCTTTCTCGCGCCGCACTCCCTGCCCCTACCCTTGCCCTCTCTCTCTCGCCGCACTCCCTGGCCTGCCTATGCCCCTCTCTCGCCGGCGTCGCCACACTCCCTCAGTCCCTCTCTCTCTCTCTCGCTAGCCCGATCCCAGACACCAGCACCCCCCTAGCCCGAAGGTCATGCGACTGCGGCGCGTCTGAGCTCTCTCTCTCTCTCTCTCTCTCTCTCTCTCTCTCTCTCTCTCTCTCTCTCTCTCTCTTCTCTCTTTCTCTGCAAATCCCCTTTCCCTTCTTGCATATATAAGAGAGATTCTCATTCTTGATTTCTTCCATCATCTTCAATTGTTGTTTGGATCTCTCTCTTTCTCTCTCTCTCGATCTCCTATTCTCTTTCTAGGGTTTCAAGAAACCAAGGAAAAGCCATTAGCTTCCCTGGTAAGTCCTTATTCAAGTTTAATGTTTGTTTTGATGATTCTAGGGTTTTGAGCGATCGATTCTGATGCCGGATTTTTATATTATTCTTCTTTTTTTTTCTATTTTTTAATGTGGATCCCTATTGTCGATATTTCTACTTGAGCATGTATGATTTTCTTTGAAATCTTGGGTTTGATTTATTTATGGGTTGCAATCCTTTCTTACTATCTGTTTCGAGATTCACCTGTGCCTAAATCAGATTTTGTGTTTTTTCCTCTTCTTCTTTTCGTCGGAATTCTCTCTCTATAGTGCAATGGATCATGGAGTTTTATGATCTTTAGTTATTGGAAAAGAGAAAACGAAAAGCTTTGATGTCTAGGAAGAGATTGTGGTATCGAAATGAAGATTGGATTAGGGATCTTGCTGAGTCTATGGAAAGGACTAGAATTGAAGTATGGGATTTTCGTGCGCTGGTTGTGAAGTCAGCTGATGGGAAATTTTACTCTTTTTTTTTTTTCAAATCAATTAACTGAGATAGATTTATAAAAGCCCAGAACCGTGGATCCAATCCGGGACCGAACCGTTCTTCACAGTCCGGTTCCGGTTCGGTTCTAGGGTGCTAACGGTCCAGTTCCTATTCAAATATTTGCAGAACTGTTAGGAACGGTTCGGTTCCGATTTCATCCAAAATCAAACCGAACCGACCCATGTGCACCCCTAAGTCAGACCCATATAGACTGAGTTGGGACAAACCTAGTCGGCGACTTTTACTGATGCATTCAATCTCGAGTCGAGTGGGTGCTGAATCAGCTCGACTCACTGCTGAGTCATGGTATCAGACTAGTTTGTGTTGGACAGAGTCCCAGTTGACTCGGACAAGTCACATCAGACTCATCGGAGTCTTAAAACTCCTCCGGACGGACTCGGACCAGTCTCTCTTTTTATTTTCATCATCCAAGTGACTCATCCTGTACTGGATAGACTTGATGTGCGGCTTGGATGTCTCAATCACGAGCCAGTGTAGGACATGTGGGTGCGTGCACGCTCACCATAAACGTGAGCGACATGGAAGCGGATTGGCTGGTGTACCTCGCACCAGCTATATGGCTGCTGTATTGACATAAGCAAGTTATGTGGGTCTGATCACGAGGTATTTGTTATATCCAAACCGTTCATCCATTTGGCGAGATCTTCTTAAGGCTTGAGACAAAAAACAAAACAGATCTAATTATCAAGTGGACCACAATACAAAAAGCAGTGGAGGAGTGAACGTCTACCGTTGAAACCCATTTTGGGGTCAAATAAGTTTTGGATCAATATGAATTTTTTTTTTTTTCCCTCTTCATTCATGTCTTTTTGACTTTATGAACATATTGGATGGAAAATAAACGTTATGGTGGGCCCTATAAATTTTTAAACGGTGAAAATCATTATCTTCGCTGCTATTTATGCTGTGGTCAAGATGATATACGGATATGATTCATTTTTTGTATAATGCTCTAAAAGAATCTCTAAAAATAGATGAACGGTGTAGATATAATAAATACATAAATTTGGGGCCCATAAAACTCTGATCTCCTTTGAACCGTTTGTACAACAACTCGGAGTTTGAAGAGCGTCCGTGCTTGTCTTCGCACGACACGTATCTACAGCAGCTATATAGGTGGTGTGAGGTACACCAGCCAATCCGCTTTTCTTATTTTCATCATCCAAGACTCATCTTGTACTGGATAGACTTGATGTACGGCTTGGATGTCTCAATCATGAGCCAGTGTAGGACGTGTGGGTGCGTGCAGGCTCACCATAAACGTGAGCGACATATAACAAGTGATCCACTGAAATAAGGTTCTTTTGTCTTGGGGCGGCAAATGAGGCTATCTTGTCATTCTCATGGTTTTTTCTGCGTGTGGCCAGATAAAGTCCCTCCACACCAAACCTCCATTCATTGATATGCGTAAACGCATGTCTCCATTGGGGCCCACCACCCTGACCCATATGGTTCGGACATAATACTGCCACGTGTTCGACACCAGATGGTCAATCCAAATAATCAAGCGAGAATCATCACCAAACACTCCTTTTGCATGTTAAGGAGAATGATGATCAGACATGCAGGGGGCTCGAGTTTCCACGTGTCCCTTCATGTGGGGGCGCAGCTGCTAACTGCGTTGGATGACATATACATAACACGGTGGACCCCACAATTCCATTGTATCACCCTCCATAATGTCCTCTATCTTTCCTTTTGGTGTGGTCCACCTGAGTTATGGATCTGGGAGGATATTGGCATTTAGGCCGAATACTGAGGAGCTCATCTAATGGACGGGTTGGATGGCGCTCATACTTGCCCCACGCAGCTTTATACGTCTGGATACATGGGATCATTACCCCATGGACAAAAAGGGTATCAAGGGCTCGACCCCAGCTGACCCACCTAAAGGATGTAGTCGCCAATGACCTAGACGTCATATGGACCGTTCGATCAACCGTGCATGGTCTCCACACATCCCAAACCGATAGTAACATTTCATAACTAAGCATATGGGGTTCTTCATCTCCGACCAACCAAGTGATCAGATCTCTCTCTCTCTCTCTCTCTCTCTCTCTCTCTCTCTCTTCAACTGCCTACCTTAATAACAGAAAGAAGCCATGTCCACGAAAAACCAGGCATATCTTAGCCTCTTGTCCACGAAAAACCAGGCATATCCTAGCCTCTATACGTTCTCAGACGTGTTATCATAAACCAACCACCAAAATCATACTCGCGAGAGTACGATTCTAGTCTTTCTCACAGCCACAGGTGCCACCGTGGCACCTATGTGTCAGATCTGGCCGTTTCATCAGCTGGGCCTCACTGTCCACTCACCCCAAAAAGGACCAACCTACTCATCAGTTTTGCTTCCACTAAAAACTCAACCAACGGCTCACATTCACTGATGAACTGTTTCCCAACCAATGAATGGACCAGTCGGATTTTGGTCATCACATACAGATTAAGCATCTCAAGATATATGGCCGCACAGGCCGGATCCTGCACTTGCCTGCGAGTAAAATTAGAATCCTACTTGCGCAAGTAGACTCCATGATTTTTTAAAAATAATCCGATTATTGAAATCTTATGAAACTACGATATAATAGAGAAATATGTCTCTCCCATCAGAGACACAACAAATACATGAATTTGCCATTTCTGTAGGGTAGGTGGTCCATCACAAGAACCATAGTCAGAGAACATTAATTCCTTTCAAAGATATGAAAAAAATAAAAATAAATGTGGGGAGCCTTGTCCATCCACGTTCATGCAAGCATGTCGATATGGTACACGTGCAAGAGATCAGAGCCTTTCGTGAGTTGGGTCATACTCTTTCTATCTCTAATCTGAAAATCAGGCCGTTTCAAAACTTAGGTAGGTCACACTATATACAAAAGAAATGGACAGCTATGTCTGTTTTTTTCTTTTTTTTCTAGACATCCATTTATTTTGTAAATTGTGGCTCATCTGAGGAGTGATATGGCCTATTTTTAGATCAGGAGATCTAAACACCGTGACCCACGTGATGGGAAGCTGGTAGCTTTCCCACGTGTCCCATATTCGCACGTGTGCTTTCTTGTGGTGAGCAAACCTAACTAGTACACTTCCAATTAGTAAACAGAAGATTGTGTAGTTGATCAAAATGATATGGGGCAGTAATAAATATCACTTTGAATGTGCATAGGGATTCCCACCTGCCACAAACCAACGGATGAGAATCATTTGCAATCTACAATCTTTCCTTGGTGCCCTTGAAAGTTTAAGATAAAAACATTAAAAAAGAAAAACAACCCATTTGTGTTTCATGGATGTATTGATGATTTTCTCATCAAATTCTAATTCCGAAAAGAAAAAAACCCAAGTTTTCTTTTTTAATTTCATCATGAGATAGAGAGGGAGTTGTAGAGATGAGAGAAAGAGGACTCACATGAAATTATGAGAAAAGCTTTAGCTATTGAAAAATCAAGCTTCCTGATTTGCGTTTGGCAGGCCCTCAACTGATAAAAATCGAGTTTTGGAACTAACTGAAGTGGCAAAATCTACCATTGGCTTTGATGAAAGATTCTCTCTTTTGTCGCATTTTATAAACTTTTGTAAGGAATGACTGAGATTTTTGTCTTTTGGCTATTCTTTTTCGTTTTATCGTTTATATGCACGTGGACAATGACTTTTACTGTGGACACCAATGGCCAATCCTGTAGAGGAATGATCAGTGGCTTTCAACATACACGTGGACGTTTCTCATCGATCTGGCCCACCCACCTTTTTGAATCTTGCATCTTGGATTGGATGGATGATCCTCTCCATTCGGGTCAGTAGAGGTGCACATTCAACGGTCTAAATTCCATTTGAGTTGTGGGCTATGGTTGCATGGCCCATTTTCAATCTGGACCATCCAACTTTGATGTCCCACTTGGGTTTGTGGCCAGACGCGTACCATTATCTGTATACTTGATCAGATGGAAAGGACCGTTTGATGGGCTAGAATTTCGAGTGGTATGTAACTCGAGGTGGGGTCCACTATGTGGACGGTCCCGATCAATGGTATTACTGACCCTATGTGCAGTAGTGTGGAGTTATGTATAATTTTATTGGATTATTCTAGTAGGATGGATGATCCTATCCATTAGGGTAAGTAGAGGTGCACATTCAACGGTCTAAATTCCATTTGAGTTGTGGGCTACGGTTGCATGGCCCATTTTCAATCTGGACCATCCAACTTCGGTGTCCCACTTGGGTTTGTGGCCAGACGCGTTCCCATTATCTATATACCTGATCAGATGGAAAGGACTGTTTGATGGGCTAGAATTTCGAGTGGTATGTGACTCGAGGTGGGGTCCACTATGTGGACGGTCCCGATCAAGGTATTATGACCCCACGTGGAATAGTGTCGAGTTATGAATATTTATTAGATTATTCTGGTTGTTTAGACTCCTGTGATATTTTACCACTATTTAAAAAGTGGTGGTGACTCTTCAAACTTGCAAATGGCGTACTGTTACACGGACAAGATGGTATTGACCAGATGATTTTGACCTTAGAATTTGGACCAATCACTATCTTACTGTTAACCATTCATTCGATACCCATCAATTGGACGGTTGGGATTTCATGATCAGTGTGGTTTCAGATACATCCACCATCCACGATATGAACCACAATTTGGTTGGTCTAGATGGCCATAAATGAGTGCCACGTATGAGGAGAATGAGTCACCACTGTTTTCAAAACTTTGGTAAACTATCAAAATCCATTCAAGTAATTCCTGGCCCATTTAATTCCTTTCCTTTCCTTTTTATTTTTTTTATTTTTTTATTTTTTTAATTTTTAGGGCGTAGACGTTCTGCTGCTTGAAGGGATATGACATGTCAGCATCTTCATGTGGTGCCACGTAATCAGACAATGTTCTTTAGCTCATGTTCCTTGGCTTCTTCTCTGCTTGGTTTTTTCTGGTTCGAGGGCTTTTTGATATTTTCATCAACGTTAGGGGTACTGTTTGTCATGGAGAAAGTCGAGACCACCACATATGCTCGGAGCACTACCACGAGTAGTTCTGTCGTTTCTGTCAGTTTGCTACACCTTAGTAAATGTCAGCTGCTGAATCAATACGACATATGGCAACCTTTTATACAAATCAGGACGGTCGAAATCATGGGCCACGTTTCAGATGGGCCATGTATCAGATATCAAGCAAATCGGTTAGTTTTAACTATCCTTAATTTGGTGACTATCAAATGAACGGTAAAAAATAAAAATAGTCCACTATTCCAAGTTACGAAAATCATCATATCAGCGTGATTTTCGGGCCACGTACCGTTCAAAATTTTTCCTGTAACTTGGACGGTCTGGATTGATTTACATGCATGGCATGCATACATTTCATTTGCCTTGGGTACAGCAAGCGCACACTACTGCCTAGAACCTGCTACAGTTATTCGAGCGGTTATAACTGATACTCTGGCTGCGTATGACGCTTCATACGCAGGTACGTGGAAATGGTACATGTGGCCATGAGCTGGTCCCAACATCTGATCAGACACTACCAGATAAATGCACAGTAGAAGAAAGACCAACGTTCCATTTTCAATTACGCATGTGGCGTATCTGATGATTTGAACGGCCTAATTTTTGGTATACAGCATGATCAAAGGCTTTCATACCTGATGAACGATCTAGATCTATAGCATATATGTATTGTTTTCATGTGTAATGCGAAGGCCAGCATCCATCTCACACGACTGAGTGCAAGTAGCACTCTTTCCGGTGGCAGATAAGAAAAGGAAGGGACAAGCAAGGAACGCCAAGAGCAGAAGACGCAAGCCTAACCTAAAAAGGCCCAAGGCCTGTTTGGGAGCATGGATTTAACTCTCCGGATTCGGAATCCCAGGATTTGAAACCTGGTTTCTAATTCTCCCAGTGCGGTACCTGCGTGTGAATCAACTTTAATCCAAAAATACCTATGGTATATTTACTGAGGTTTGAATTTAATTACTAAATCAATTTTAATATCTTTAAATAGTGAGATATGTAATTTTTAACACAATGATTGTGATTGGCCTGCTGAAATATATACTTTGTTAGAAAATGATGAAATTTCAATTCTCGGGTAGGCTGCAAGCATAAGATTATGTCTAAATGACTAACTAATGAATTTTAATTGTTGATTAACATGGACAATATTTGAAGGGTGCTAGACAATGTTTGGACGGTGTTGATTATCAATAATAGGTCATGTTCCCAATAGAATAATAATATATAATGACACACATGTTATACATGTAACTATTGAAATGATTTTACGTGTAATCATATCTCTACTGTGGATTACAAACCTCTAAAAAAGGGGATTTGAAACCCTCGGTTACTTTATGCTACCAAACAATAGGAGATTTCAAATCCCCTCCCATCCACGGTGCCAAATGATCCCCTAGACCATCTGAAGAGGCTGTAATAGATTCACCAAATTCTCAAGAAGGATTATTTGTCTACCGTGGGTATGTTTGTGGGACCCATGGCCCACCTCCATAACGTTTCCATGGCGAGTACTGCTCAATGCATGTGCATTGTCTACTTGAATGTACCATAGGTTCTCCTGTACTCTTGTATTATTTGCCACGTCATAACTAGCATAAGTGAGATAGGAGAGCTGTGTGGGACTAGAGATGTATTATTTGCCATGTCATAACTAGCATAAGTGAGATGGGAGAGCTGTGTGGAGCCCATAGAGATGTCTGTGACAAATCCAATCCGTCCATCTGTTTTTAAAGATGAAAGTAGGACAGGATTCTAAAAATCAGGCAGATCCAAATCTCATGTGGGCCATACCACAAGAAACTGTGGGGATCGTTCCCCTGGCACTGATGGAAATTTTTTATCAGGATGATATTTGTTTCTATAGTTTATCTTATTGGTAATAATTCTATGAACGGTTTGGATGGCATATAAATGTCATGATCAGCTCCAGGTAAGTTTCAACATTGGACACTGTTGTTTCCTGTTTTATTGGTGTGGTTATGTTAGTTTCAGATTTACTTGAATTTTAGAATCCTGTCTTACTGTGGTTTTCCTAAACAAATATATGGGCAATACCAGTTCATAATCCAGTCCGGAAGTAGCTCTAGGTGTGCCGGTCACAAGGCGTTACCTTAGGAAGCGGCCAATAGTACATGTTAGATTGAGTGAGGTGTACCATAGTGTGTAGTACTTCGAACTATCAAATAAATTTATCATTTCTTTTATTATAAATAAGAAAAGAGAGAAGGAAAAAAATCATAATTTCTAATTTCACCTGATGTTATCATGATATCAAAGCTATAGTTTTTCAAACCCCAATCCTAGTATGGTAAGTTATAGTACTGTTCCTAGGTGCATTTAAATACTTTAGAGGAGCATTCGGCGCATGATATTAGATTGATTAGGTGGGATGGGGTTGTATTTAGTCCGTGCCAATTCCACCCAATGTTTGGGTATACTTAGAAAAGCTTGGGATCAGGTGAGATAGAATTGCATTGGTCCGTTTCAATTCCACTCAATGTTAGTATAATGTGTGGACTATATCCACACCGTCCACCCATTTTTCAAGATCATTTTAGAGCATGGGCCAAAAAATCAATTAGATCTAAAACTCAAGTAGGCCTTACTATAGAAAGCAGTGGGGATTGAATACCTGTGGTTGAAAACTTGGGTTACATAAGTTTTGGATCTACCTCACTTTTAGGCTCATGCCATAAAATGAGGTTACAAAACAGATAAACCATTTGGATATAACACGTGTTATTCTCCATAGTTTCAAATGATGGTGGGTATATCAATTCAATGTACAACCGTATTACAAACATAGCATGTAATTAAGCTTATCCCATGGCATTAGGGCACAATCCCTATTGGTAATAATTGTGCTTTTTAAATCCCATCCCACCTAATCCTTTCCAATACCATGCCTCAAACACCCTCTTAATAGATTGGTTTGAATTATCCATTAAGTTTAAAATGTAGGCCACCATGCAAAGAAAAAAATTACACTGATAAGTGAACTTCATAATCAACCCTATTTTTTCCAAATTATCTTGACTATCCATATTAAATACCATTGATCAAATGGTTCATATTTGCCAGATTGGAATTATGTCATACATGATCGCCCATAAAATGTGCATTGAACCTTATGAACGCTCTAGATTAATGGATCGATTTGAGTCTAGTCAGGTGAGTCAACTCAACTAGATAGATAAGACCTTCAAATTCCATCCAACTTTCAATTTTTTGAACTACCTAGGCTACATGATAACATATTGTAAATTTGTAACAAGATACGTTGGGACCTTAGCCTTTTGATTTGGTTCATATCTGAATGATCCAAGCCGTTTATATGATGGTCTTCAACTTGGAACGGGAATGCTAGAAACGTAAAATCTCTTTGATTGGAATATCTGAAACCCTTGATCGTTTGGCTTTTCTTAAACCTTGGACAATCGATGAGTTGACTGATTCCAATGTGAGAGGTTTTTCAGGTTTCAGCCATCTGCAATAAGGCCCATCATACAAACAGTTTAGGCCATTGAAAAGAGGCCACCTATCCTGCCAAAGTCCTGACGCATCCTATACGTCGGATGCACTCAAGCAAAACTCAATGGACGGTTTCTAGAAGAGAAACGTCATGGTTACTCGCGAGAGTAGGTTTATGGATTCCACTCATCCTGGTTAGTCATCTGGTGGGCCACACCTTGAACGTATCTGGCCCCATGAAATCATTCCAATCATCATTTACATCTGTGACCGATCTGATGAACGGACTAGATCTTGCACAGACATGGCACATTGGCACATGCAAGTAGCCACGCATGACCAGTGGATACGAACTTAAATGATTAGAAGCTTCTGACATCGACAACAGATTGGTTGGTGTGATTACAACCTAACGGAGTTACGTAATGGGAATTATTGGAAGATATGATCCTCGGTTACGTACAGCATCCTCGAGCCTGTATTTTAGATAAATGGGCCCCACAGATTGGTGATCCAGGCTGTTGATCAAATGGACTGCAACATGGACGGACCATAACCCAGAATTCAGGGAGATCGTGCCTGTACAATCTAACATTTTTGTTCGTTGATGCATTCTCTTGTAAACCGTCTATATGCAGGCCACTTTTCTATCATGGATATTTTTGGAAGACCCCTATCCATGGCAGGGATTGTCATATCAACGGTCTAGATATTGATCCACGAGCCCCAGTAGTCCAAGCTTAAGGTTAAAGTAGCATATTATGGTGGCCTCGAACCTTTGCTTGTGATTGGTGACTAGTTGCATTGATCCAGCCGTCCAATCTAGGGGCGACAAATGGACGGATTATTTCCTAATAATTTCTCTAATTGCTTGAATATATCCTTTCGATTGATGGGCATTTATCCCATTGAATGTATACCGTTGATCGTTTTTTCGTTTTGACCATCCACTTGAGGGCACAGAATCAGACGTTATGATTGTTGGTTTATGTTATTTTTGGAATATTGCCCACCCTAGAGGTGGTCCTTTGATTGAACGGTCAGGATTGGTGAGCACTCACACGTGTGGTGTTAGGAAAAATAATGTCAACCGTTAGCGCCAAAACGAAGAGGTTTCAGTGGCAAAATAATAATTCAACTAAACGAAATTATATATTAAGACATTCTGAGCCGCATCAGGTGAGGTCCACCCTATATATCTATCAAGTGGCCAAAAACTCTGGCTGTTTAACTATTTCGGTGAGCCACACATGCACTAAGACCATGAACGGTCCAAGGAAATCGCCGACCATCGTTTTCATCCAAGCATGGACCACGAGATACCTCAACAGCCTTAAATTTTGGCCAGATCATTTATACAGTAGTCTCACCTAATGTACGCACAGAAACAGCTCAAATTAGAATAAAAAAATAATAATAATAATAATAATAATCAAATAAACCAAGCACAAACATAATACAAAATTTTATATGAAAAAATCTTCATGAAAAAAAAAATCACGGTACAAAACAATAACGAATTCACAACAATAATTAATGTTACAAGAAATATAAGAGTTTATCGATCCGAGAATACACTCCAAAAACCATAAAAATCATAGCTCTGAACTCAATTTGCTCACTTAAGCACTATTCACATTTTTAATACCCTAATCTCCGATTACAAACCCTTAAAAATAATTAAAATTGAATTAAGAAATTAACAAAACCTACAATTCTGTAAAACTGCGCAAGTCGATCAATAAGAGCTTCAATCATATCAAGTGTCGTCGACGACCCATCGATGAGGTTGAAGCCATCTTCGATCAGATTGATTTGGATCTAAAAATCCAGCAAGTAAATGCCAAAAAAACAGGATTTTCTCGATAGGATCGTGTGAGCTGTCAATGTAATAGAGTGGTTTGTCAATGCATCGACAAACTCAATTTCCAAATAAATTTAAGACATATAGCAACACTCTCCACCATGTCTTCGATTATCACGAACTACAATTCTGAGATCCTATAACGTCCCGTGTTTTAAGGACCCGAGTATATGATCTGTTTCCTAAAAACCCGAGTGTTAACCTTAAACGATGGTCAAATTTGAGTGCACGGTTATTTTTTTTCATTTATCAGAGTAAGTAGATGATCGTAGAATGGACAAATCAACATAAAAAAAATTTTCAAATTTCGTTTAGAATATACAAGTGGTTGCCCATAATGACTTATACAAACTAATGTCTCCACAATAACAAATACAAGATTACATACATGAAAATTTTAAAAGCATATGAAACACAAAAAAAAACTGCAAGATCACACAGCTTCCTTAACAAGTACAACCACATGTTCTTGACCACCATAGCGGCTTCTCATCAGTCTGAACCTGTATATCACTTAAGCCACCTATGCTACCTGTATGGTTATATTTTTGATGGATGAGTGGCCAATTTAGTGTGAATTTTTCTCAAGATTACACACCGCCGCATTAAGTAAGTATAATTATAAAACGATAAGGCAATCAAAACAACACATGATGCAGTCTTTTTAAATGCGTGAATACGTGAATGCACATCCATGCGAAAATTGGGCTCGTCACCCATGCAATCATCGACTTGGAAAAATCATTCAGTCAGAACAATAGATCGATAGTCGATGGTCTGCGAGCTAGCGAAACGATACTTAGATAATTCTAAGACACGTGCTAAAGCATCTAGAATTACCCACCCGTCATCCTTAATATGCCATGGATGCATGATTAGCTAAACCATTATTAATCCAGTTACAATCAGTCAATTTAAATAAGCTCAAGGTCACTATGGGGGCTTATTACCAGCGTAGGCTAACAACTCGGACATAGGTCTCATACCACCATCTCCAGCTCATGAGACTACCACCTTAGGATGTTTAATGGAACCCCGTCGACTAGTGGTCAATCATATTACGATAAATATGGCTTACCATTGCATGGTTGTACAGTATAAAATATCGAACCCATATGGAGAAGATACCAGGACAAAGCCATATATGACAATATTAAAACAAGCCACATAAGGCAATTATCAAAATAAGCTACATAGGGTGAGTATCAAAACCATGCGATAAAAGACTATCCTTGAAAACCATTGGACATAATAACCTTGGATGATAGTGTAAGACCCGTATCTTGTTCCGTACCTTTCCGTACACTTCCGCGGTCGTACCGGTCGAATTCCGGCAGCCTTCGACCCTTAAACGATATCGACGCACGACCCTGATTCATGTGCCGACAACCCTAGTCGACTCAACCCGCGACCAATACCATAGCGACCGCGCCGTCACCGCGGTTCCGACACCGCGACTCGCGCGCCAAGGCGATACCCTAATCAAGAGTTATGAGCCAACGTTCGGTGCGAGAAAACGCTGCGCGTTGCGAAAATCAAGGGAATCTCTACGATGTGTCACATCAATCACATCAATCCCATCAATCCATCACATGTCAAGTACACATCACTCTCACCCATTTTTCCAAGCAACCACAAAAGTCTTCCTAACCCATACCTTTCTTACACAAAAGGGCACAAAAGTCTTCCTAACCCATACCTTTCTTACACAAAAGGCCACAAAGTCAAAGATTTCTTACACAACCATCACTCACCCATCCATCCATCACTCTCTCTCTCTCCCTTTACATCACTCTCTCTCTTTCTCTCTTTCTCATTTGCAAAACCCCAAGCTAAGGAGCTCCATACGTATGAAAATTTGCAAGAGCTCCTAAGCTCCAAGTGGCCCACCTTCCTACCCCAAAATCTCCCATCTCAACCCTCCATTCTTCATCTTAACCATTGAAGTTGAAGCTAAGGTGCCAAGGGACCCCTAGGAGCAAGAAGATCGAACGGTGGGTGCCTCTATAGGGTAGTTTTACTTGTTTTTATGGTGGACCAAGTGAGGCCCACCGATCAATGGTGTGGATCTCACTTGGGACCCTAAAATGTGGCCGATGGACCACTTGGATCATCATGATCATTCCATGATGGGGCCATTCTCCATGGACCCCATCATGATGTTTATTTTCATTTAGAAAGGTCATCTAGACTGTCCATATCGGTGGAGAATGGATCTCCACCGTTGATTTACATTTTCAATGGTCCCATGTGCAAGGGATCCTTTTATTGTAAAATTTTCTTGTAAGGGAGGGCCCATAATGACGGGGTCCCTCCATCACAAGCCGTGTCCCACTCTCCATGTCTCTCTCTCTCTCTTTTATTTTATTTTATTTTATTTTATTTTATTGCAATAGGATGGTGTGACCCACTTGAATGGATCCCATCTTGATGTATTTATTTTATTCAAGCGGGGCCTACCTTAGACGTTATTCCCATGCCGCCCATCATGTGGTGGCCCACTTCTTCAGGGCCCACCTTTAAAAAAAATATATATTAATATAACTGTCCAGCGTCTGGGACGCTGGACGTTTTCAAAGGGAAGAATGAAAAGTAAAGAAGAAAAGATGTTTGGGGTGGTCCCCTCGTATAGGCCCCACCCTAAAGTTTATGTTCAATCCACGCCATCCACCGCCTTTCCTAGGATATTTTAGGCGTTGAGCCAAAGAATGAGCTCCATCCAATGATCAGGCGGGCCGTACCAGAGAAAATGGTACTTTTACTCTTCCAAGCCTAGTAATGCCCATTTTGTGGTTTTTACGCTCCAAATCAATGCCAGAGATGAGGTTGGTGTGGCCTGTTTGGGCCCTAAAATCAAGTGGGCGGAGTGGATTTACCATCTGTGGGTCCCACCCTTGTTTTTTTTAAAAAGCTCAAAAAAAAAAAAAAAAGGGGTGGCAGCGGCGCTGCCACCGTTTGAAGGCAGCAGGCGCTGCTTGCGCACGCCCGGACGGACGGACGTAAGGGGGCCCACGGCCCTGCGTGTGGGCCCCACCATAATGTTTATTTGTCATCCGACCTACTTATGAGGTGGGCCACCCCGGTGGTGGGCCCCCCTTCAAAAATGAGTCAGATCCAAAACTCAGGTGGCCCACACCACGCAAAACAGTGTGAATTGAATTCTACCGTTGAAAATTTTCTGGGGCCCACAGAAGTTTTGGATCAAGCTGAAATTTATGTTTCCCCTTCATCCAGGTCCGAGCGACCTTATGAACAGGTCGGATGGCGTTTAAACATCACTGGGTGGGCCCCACATGGGACCCATGTTGTTGTATGTGTGGTAGTCCACCGTCCAGGCGGACGGTGGCTCATCCTCCTTGCACACGTGCTGCCTCCACCGTCCACGGACGGTGGGGCCCTGGGTGATGTATGTGCCTTACCTGCACTGTCCACTGGACAGTGGGACCCACCATGATGCGTATAATGCATCCAGACCGTCCATCCACTTGTATAGACCATTTTAAGGCCTATGGGAAAGGCCCATTTGATTTGTAAAGGCCTATGGGTTAGGCCCCATTTGGACTGTAAATGGCCTATGGGCTAGGCCCATTTGATTTATGAAACGCTTATGAGCTAGGCCCATTGATTCATTTAAGGCCTAAGAACTTGGGCCCACCTGATATGTAAAGCCCATGGGCTTAGGCTCGCTTGATATTTAATGCCTATGGGTTTAGGCCCACTTGATGTGTTTCAAGTCTATGGGACTAGGCCCATTTGATATACTTCAAGGCCCATGCAATTGAACCCATTTATTGCATTCTTAAAACCCATGGAAGTGGACCCATTTGATATATTGTGAGGCCCATGGGACTAAACCCATTTGATGATAAAAGGGGTCCATGGAATTAGCCCCATTGGATTTATTTGGGACCCATGAGTTAGGCCTGTTTTATTTGATTGAAGCCTAGGGGTTTAGGCCCATTTGACTCATGTCAGGTCCATGGGTTGAGGCCCACTTGATCTGCACGTGGGACCCAATTGGTGTGGCCCATTGGTCACATATTAGACGCATATGACTAAGCTCATTTGATGCGATCCAAGGCCCACAGATTTTGACCCATTGCAATGCACATAAGACCCATTGGTATGACCCAGTTATGTGGCCCATCTGGTGAATAGAAGGCCCATAGGATATGGCCCATTTGATATATATGTAAGGTCCAATGAGGACAACCTACAGTCCATTGCAATGTGTAAACCCATTACAGACTAAGTACTGACGTTTACAAAGATCGTGCCTTGGTAGCAATGTTGGTTTGACGTCCACATTGCGAGTGTAATGCTGGTTGGATGTCCACATTACGACTCTCCTTAGGGCCCATTACTGGGCTGTACTTATTGTGTATAGGCCGTCCAGGTCCATCTGCATTGTAAGATAGTTCATTTTATTATATCATGTTTAATACAGTTTCATGATTCATGATCATACGCATCATATGTATGCTTGACGTGAGGATTGTCTGATCATAGCATTACCTTCGGACAGGTTGTTTATGGGCTCCCGGTTAGGTGGTGTTGCCCTACATGAGCGCACGGTATGCGCAAGATTGGTTGCATGACTGGATAGCGTGATTCATGCATTCCGCATTTGTGTGACATGGTTATTGTACGCCCTAGCGACATCAGGTCCGTAGCCTCCACAGACGCATCGTGGTTGGCAGGATTGGATACCGAAAATCTTATTTTACATGGGGTACTATAGATATCCCTGGGTAAAAGTCCCTAAACCCTTATGGTACCAAGAAGTTGCTCCAACGTCTAGACCGAGTGGATAGATGAGCGCTGAGTGCCGAATACCAGTTGGCTGTACTCTCCACTGTGTCGTGGTCGGTTGGAAGGGGGTGCGGCCTTACCCGCCCGAGTGTAGGGGGCAATTGCTAGGCTGAGTTTGACCAGCTCGAGGAATGGGTCCGCTATCGACGAGTCGCGTCCGATATTGACAGACGGATAGTGAGGTCTCTTCCACTTACCTTATTGGGCGCGATGTGGCGGCAATCTGGTTTAGAGTGTACTAGACTCCGGTGATATCCCATATTTTGAGCTGTATTGATGTGTGGACATAGATGAGGATCTGTATGCTTGAGCTGCATTGCACATCGTATGGCCTTGGGATGGCCGATACCATTCATGTCTTGCATCGTATAGCCTTGTTACGGCTCATGATATTATAGATCCATCTGCATATTTCGCTTTACTCTGACATTGCATGTTCATATTACTACCTTGCACACACACTTCCACCACCCTCTAAGCTTTCTGTAAGCTTATGCACGACCGTTACGTGCAGGTGACGTTGGATCGCAGCAACGTTGAGGTAGGAGCACGTTGCAGAGCGTTTGGAGTTTTTGGTACTTTACCATTATATTTCCCTTTATGCTCATTGTACTTGTAAAGTTTTTGATCATAGTGGAAATGTAATGGAGTTCTTGGTTGTTGTTTGTGGGTTATGCCTTTGGTTATGCTTATCACGATTCAGATTGACATTGAAAATCCTCCTCGTAGCATCCCAGGATCGGAACCTGGTGAATGGGAGCTAGGAGCCGAGAATGGGGTTCTACGGAGGCTGTCGGCACCGGATTCGGCGATCGAAAATTTTGTGAGCCCGGTTTCTGAGTTTGGGGAGTGACAGAAGTTGGTATCAGAGCATAACTTGGGAATAACCGAGAACAACATTACATGTCTGCTATGAGTGAAGAATGGCTAAGTCCCAAAGTTCGGATAGCTTCGCAACCTTCTAATACAGACCGTTAACATGCGTACCTTCGAGAGTTCTGAAGTTGATTGGCGCCTTCGCTCTTTCCTGTAGGATATGGCGCCTGTGAGAGTTACACGATCGACTCCCGTGCCACCACCTGAGGATTCTGCTTCACCATCGGAGGCTCCAGCTTTACCCCCTGCGTCTCCAGTTCCACTCTCAGAGATCCCTGCTTCCTCCCATGAGGATGACATTCCTTCACCTGAGGCCGATGAGGAGCCGACCGTGACCGTTAGTGCCTCTCAGTTACAGCAGATGTTACAGGCTGTGACAGCCGCACTACAGGGACAGGGCAGACGTCCAGCTGTTTCACCAGCTCAGGCAGAGCAGGAGCACGCGAGCGCCTTACTACATGAGTTCAGACGGCTTGATCCTCCACGTTTCCAGGGTGAGCCAGATCCGATTGCAGCAGAGAGATGGCGCTCTGATGTGGAGAAGATCTTCGATACCATGTCATGCACGACCGAGCAGCGTGTCCGGCTTGCAGTATTTCTCTTCCAGGGTGAGGCCGAGCATTGGTGGACCTCTGTTACCCGTGTTGCCGGACCCGATTATGTCTGGACATGGGAGGACTTTGTGAACCGATTCGAGGAGCAGTACTTCCCCGACCATATCCGTCGTCAGCGAGCTTTAGAGTTCGAGACTCTAGTGCAGGGAGACATAACGGTGGCACAGTACGCGGCCCGTTTTGTGGCACTATCACGTTTTGTACCATATATGGTTGATGACGAGGGGCGGAAGGCCCGCCGTTTCTAGCACGGCTTACGTTACGGCCTTCGAGGTCATGTTATTGGGCATGAGCTCCCTACTTTCCAGGCAGTAGTGCGGAGAGCTCAGATTTACGAGACTGAGTGGGCCGGTTCTCAGTCTGAGCGTGGTCAGAGGGGATACCGGAAGAGGCAGGCTTCTTCCAGTCCTTCCCAGCAGCGTCGACCACAGCAGCAGAGGCGCACAGGTCGCCCAGCTTTCCGAGCACCATCAGCACCAGCAGCACCTCCACCACCACCTCCGAGGCAGTTCACCGACACTTGCTTCAGGTGCGGTGCGACGGGACACCGTTCATGGGAGTGTCCCAGCCCCCAGCAGCAGCAGAGAGGTCCACAGCAATAGAGACCTCCACCGCAGCAGCAGAGACCCCCACAGCAGCAGCGACAGCAGCCTCCACCACCGAGGCCACCTCAGAAGTAGCATCAGCATCAGCACCAGCCTCAGAGGCCAAAGCAGCAGAGGCAGCAGTTTCGACCGCCTCAGTGACCCCAGCAGTAGCAGCACGTTCAGAGGGGACATGCACCTCCCCAGCCAGCTCAGGCTAGATTCTATGCGGCTCAGCAGGATCCGCAGTCATCTGGAGTTGTTGAGGGTATACTGTCAGTTTCTGCATGCATTGCACGTGTACTATTTGATTCTGGTGCATCACATTCTTTTGTGGCCGAGAGCTTTTGTCGATCGGCTGGCTTACCGTTAGAGTCTGCTGATAAGAGCCTATCAGTGTCGACTCCCTTAGGGAGGACTGCGGCGTTGGGACGATTTTACTCGTCTTGCCCCGTTCTAGTTGGGGATACCTTCCTGTCCGCTGATTTGTTTGTTTTGCCGATGTCTGAGTTCGACGTCATCTTGGGCATGGATTGGCTCGCCGAGTACTATGCCATTTTGGACTGCGCCGCGAGGACCGTCACGTTCTGTATACCCGGCGTGCCACAGTTCGAGTTCGTTGCAGAGGCCAGAGGAGAGCGGTTGTCTTGTTTGATGTCTTGCGCCATTGAGGAGCCTGTTGCCGTTTGCATCGACCATCTGCCCGTGGTTTGTAATTTTCTCGATGTGTTTCAGGAGATTCCGGGATTACCGCCTCGTCGACTCACCGAGTTCCAGATTGATCTCGTGCCCGGTACTGCGCCTATTTCGAAGGCCCCGTATCGTATGGCACCGTTGGAGTTATGGGAACTGCAGAAGCAATTGGACGAGTTACGTGAGTTGGGTTTTATCCGTCCGAGCAGTTCGACGTGGGGAGCACCGGTACTCTTCGTGAAGAAGGATGGTTCGTTGAGGCTCTACATTGACTATCGCGAGCTCAACAAAGTCACGATCAAGAACAAGTACCCGCTCCCTAGGATTGATGATTTGTTCGACCAGCTGCAGGGTGCACAGTTCTTTTCAAAGATTGACCTGCGTTCCGGTTATCATCAGATTCGGGTCCGAGATGAGGACATTCCGAAGACGGCATTCAGGACGCGTTACGGACATTTTGAGTTTCAGGTCATGTCCTTCGGACTGACCAATGCACCCGCAGTCTTCATGCAGCTGATGAATGAGGTTTTTCGTCCATATCTGGATCAGTTTATTATAGTCTTCATTAACGACATTCTGATCTACTCGAGGACCCGTGAGGAGCATGAGCAGCACTTGGAGATTACTCTACAGACCCTCCGTGCACACTAGCTGTATGCGAAGCTGGAGAAGTGCGAGTTCTGGCAGGAGGAGGTGAAGTTCCTCGGTCACGTGGTGACGAGGGAGGGTGTCGTAGTGGACCCCTCGAAGGTCGAGGCAGTGCGTCAGTGGGGCCAGCCCACGACTGCGACAGAGATCCGTAGTTTTCTTGGTTTAGCGGGCTACTACCGGCGCTTCATTGAGGGCTTCTCTCGTATTGCAGCCCCGCTGACCAGGCTGACTCGGAAGGGCGCAGAGTTTATTTGGAGTGATGCCTGCGAGCGAGCATTTATGGAGTTGAAGGACCGTCTGACGTCCGCTCCTGTCCTCACTCTTCTCTCTAAGAGTGACGGCTTCATTGTATTCACTGATGCCTCGCATATCGGTTTGGGTGCTGTCCTGATGCAGCACGGGAGACCAGTGGCCTTTGCGTCTCGTCAGCTCAAGGTCCATGAGCTGAACTATCCTACGCATGATCTGGAGCTGGCTGCAGTTGTCTTCGCACTGAAGGTGTGGAGGCATTATCTTTACGGGGTCAGGTTCGAGCTCTTCTCTGATCACAAGAGCTTGAAGTACCTCTTCTCGCAGTCTGAGTTGAATATGAGACAGAGGCGCTGGATGGAGCTCCTGAAGGACTATGATCGGTCTGAGTTGACTATGCGACAGAGGCAAGGCGAATGTGGTGGCAGATGCCCTCAGCCGTCAGCCACGAGGCCTAGTGGCGCATATGATGATTTAGGAGTGGCGGATGCTTGAGGATGTTGCTGCGTATGACTTTGAGTTCGGCCTGCAGTCTTCCATTGTACAGTTATCGAGCTTGTCGATTCAACCCTCTCTTGTCGCTAGGGTGATTGAGGCTCAGCAGGCTGATGAGTCGTTGCAGGGTCATATGGCTGAGGCGGCATCTGAGGGTCAGGCAGATTGGTAGATCGGTACAGACAGTGGACTTCGCTTCAGAGGCCGATTATGTGTCCCGGATATTCCAGAGTTACGCAGAGATCTTATGACCGAGGCACATCGATCGAGATTTTCTATCCACCCGGGCTCGACGAAGATGTACCGTGACATGAGGCGACAGTATTTTTGGGCAGGGATGAAGCGTCAGATCGCCAGTTTTGTGGCCGAGTGTGACACGTGCCAGCGTGTCAAGGCCGATCATCAGAGACCTCCTGGTCTATTGCAGCCGTTGAGCGTCCCGATGTGGAAGTGGGAGCACGTGTCGACTGATTTCATTATGGGTTTGCCGAGGACTCAGCGCGGTCATGACGCAATTTGGGTTGTTGTGGATCATCTGACGAAGTCGGCACATTTCCTTGCGATGCGTGCGACTTGGTCTATGGACCGGCTTGCGAGACTGTTTATTGAGGAGATTGTGAGATTGCATGGCGTTCCAGTCTCGATCGTTTCTGACCAGGACTTGAGGTTCACGTCTCAGTTTTGGGGGAGCTTCCAGCGTGCGATGGGGACTGATTTGCAGCTCAGCACCGCGTACCATCCGCAGACCGATGGCCAGACCGAGAGGGTCAATCATATACTTGAGGATATGCTTCGGGCCTGCACGATTGATTTCGGGGGTAGCTGGGATGAGCATCTGCGATTGGCTGAGTTCGCGTACAATAACAGCTATTAGGCAACCATCGGTATGGCTCCTTTTGAGGCACTATATGGCAGACCATGCAGATCACCGAGTTGTTGGACTGAGGTTGGAGAGCACCGTCTCCTAGGTCCCGAGCTTGTGCAGGAGACTTCAGACGCTATTGACATCATCAGGCAGAGGATGCGCACAGCTCAGAGCTGACAAAAGAGTTCTGCTGATCGTCGGCGTCGTCCCTTGGAGTTTGATGTAGGGGACCATGTGTATCTCAAGGTCTCGCCCATGAAAGGCGTAGTTCGATTTGGAGCGAAGGGCAAGCTTGCCCCAAGATTCATAGGACCTTTTGAGATCACTAGGCGCGTTGGCGCCGTGGCCTATCGGCTTGCCTTGCCATCTCAGTTGTCTGGCGTCCACGACATTTTTCACGTCTCCATGTTGAGGAAGTGTGGGCCAAACATAGTTCCCGTTATTGATTGGCAGCCGTTGGAGGTTGTGAGGACGCTTCTTACATTGAGCAGCCAGTCCGTATCCTTGATCGGAAGGAGCAGGTCCTCAGAACCAAGGTCATTCCGTTGGTAAAGGTGCAGTGGGGTCACCATTCTGTTGAGGAGGCTTCTTAGGAGCGTGAGGCTGAGATTCGAGAGCGTTATCCTCATCTCTTTGATGGTTGATCTTGTATTGTATTTTGTATGCTGCCCCTGAATTCTATATGATGACGTAATGTTTCTTATTCTTCGCGAGTTATGCTTAGTTGCGATGTTTGTGTAAATTTCGAGGATGAAATTTTTATAAGGAGGGGAGAGCTGTAAGACCCGTATCTTGTTCCGTACCTTTCCGTACACTTCCGCGGTCGTACCGGTCGAATTCCGGTAGCCTTCGACCCTTAAACGATATCGACGCGCGACCCTGATTCATGTGCCGACAACCCGAGTCGACTCAACCCGCGACCAATACCATAGCGACCGCGCCGTCGCCGCGGTTCCGACACCGCGACTCGCGCGCCGAGGCGATACCCTGATCAAGAGTTATGGGCCAACGATCGGTGCGAGAAAACGCCGCGCGTTGCGAAAACCAAGTGAATCTCTACGATGTGTCACATCAATCACATCAATCCCATCAATCAATCACCCATCAATCCATCACATGTCAAGTAAACATCACTCTCACCCATTTTCCCAAGCAAGCACAAAAGTCTTCCTAACCCATACCTTTCTTACACAAAAGGGCACAAAAGTCTTCCTAACCCATACCTTTCTTACACAAAAGGCCACAAAGTCAAAGATTTCTTACACAACCATCACTCACCCATCCATCCATCACTCTCTCTCTCTCCCTTTACATCACTCTCTCTCTTTCTCTCTTTCTCATTTGCAAAACCCCAAGCTAAGGAGCTCCATACATATGGAAATTTGCAAGAGCTCCTAAGCTCCAAGTGGCCCACCTTCCTACACCAAAATCTCTCATCTCAACCCTCCATTCTTCATCTTAACCATTGAAGTTGAAGCTAAGGTGCCAAGGGACCCCTAGGAGCAAGAAGATCGGACGGTGGGTGCCTCTATAGGGTAGTTTTACTTGTTTTTATGCTGGACCAAGTGAGGCCCACTGATCAATGGTGTGGATCTCACTTGGGACCCTAAAATGTGGCCGATGGACCACTTGGATCATCATGATCATTCCATGATGGGGCCATTCTCCATGGACCCCATCATGATGTTTATTTTCATTTAGAAAGGTCATCTAGACTGTCCATATCGGTGGAGAATGGATCTCCACCGTTGATTTACATTTTCAATGGTCCCATGTGCAAGGGATCCTTTTATTGTAAAATTTTCTTGTAAGGGAGGGCCCATAATGACGGGGTCCCTCCATCACAAGCCGTGTCCCACTCTCCATGTCTCTCTCTCTCTCTTTTATTTTATTTTATTTTATTTTATTTTATTGTAATAGGATGGTGTGGCCCACTTGAATGGATCCCATCTTGATGTATTTATTTTATTCAAGCGGGGCCTACCTTAGACGTTATTCCCATGCCGCCCATCATGTGGTGGCCCACTTCTTCAGGGCCCACCTTTAAAAAAAAAAATATTAATATAACTGTCCAGCGTCTGGGACGCTGGACGTTTTCAAAGGGAAGAATGAAAAGTAAAGAAGAAAAGATGTTTGGGGTGGTCCCCTCGTATAGGCCCCACCCTAAAGTTTATGTTCAATCCACGCCATCCACCGCCTTTCCTAGGATATTTTAGGCGTTGAGCCAAAGAATGAGCTCCATCCAATGATCAGGCGGGCCGTACCAGAGAAAATGGTACTTTTACTCTTCCAAGCCTAGTAATGCCCATTTTGTGATTTTTACGCTCCAAATCAATGCCAGAGATGAGGTTGGTGTGGCCTGTTTGGGCCCTAAAATCAAGTGGGCGGAGTGGATTTACCATCTGTGGGTCCCACCCTTATTTTTTTTAAAAAGCTCAAAAAAAAAAAAAAAAAGGGTGGCAGCAGCGCTACCACCGTTTGAAGGCAGCAGGCGCTACCTGCGCACGCCCGGACGGACGGACGTAAGGGGGCCCACGGCCCTGCGTGTGGGCCCCACCATAATGTTTATTTGTCATCCGACCTACTTATGAGGTGGGCCACCCCGGTGGTGGGCCCCCCTTCAAAAATGAGTCAGATCCAAAACTCAGGTGGCCCACACCACGCAAAACAGTGTGAATTGAATTCTACCGTTGAAAAATTTCTAGGGCCCACAGAAGTTTTGGATCAAGCTGAAATTTATGTTTCCCCTTCATCCAGGTCCGAGCGACCTTATGAACAGGTCGGATGGCGTTTAAACATCACTGGGTGGGCCCCACATGGGACCCACGTTGTTGTATGTGTGGTAGTCCACCGTCCAGGCGGACGGTGGCTCATTCTCCTTGCACACGTGCTGCCTCCACCGTCCACGGACGGTGGGGCCCTGGGTGATGTATGTGCCTTACCTGCACTGTCCACTGGACAGTGGGACCCACCATGATGCGTATAATGCATCCAGACCGTCCATCCACTTGTATAGACCATTTTAAGGCCTATGGGAAAGGCCCATTTGATTTGTAAAGGCCTATGGGTTAGGCCCCATTTGGACTGTAAATGGCCTATGGGCTAGGCCCATTTGATTTATGAAATGCTTATGAGCTAAGCCCATTGATTCATTTAAGGCCTAAGAACTTGGGCCCACCTGATATGTAAAGCCCATGGGCTTAGGCTCGCTTGATATTTAATGCCTATGGGTTTAGGCCCACTTGATGTGTTTCAAGTCCATGGGACTAGGCCCATTTGATATACTTCAATGCCCATGCAATTGAACCCATTTGTTGCATTCTTAAAACCCATGGAAGTGGACCCATTTGATATATTGTGAGGCCCATGGGACTAAACCCATTTGATGATAAAAGGAGTCCATGGAATTAGCCCCATTGGATTTATTTGAGACCCATGAGTTAGGCCCGTTTTATTTGATTGAAGCCTGGGGGTTTAGGCCCATTTGACTCATGTCAGGTCCATGGGTTGAGGCCCACTTGATTTGCACGTGGGACCCAATTGGTGTGGCCCATTGGTCACATATTAGATGCATATGACTAAGCTCATTTGATGCGATCCAAGGCCCACGGATTTTGACCCATTGCAATGCACATAAGACCCATTGGTATGACCCAGTTATGTGGCCCATCTGGTGAATAGAAGGCCCATAGGATATGGCCCATTTGATATATATATGTAAGGTCCAATGAGGACAACCTACGGTCCATTGCAATGTGTAAACCCATTACAGACTAAGTACTGACGTTTACAAAGATCGTGCCTTGGGAGCAATGTTGGTTTGACGTCCACATTGCGAGTGTAATGCTGGTTGGATGTCCACATTACGACTCTCCTTAGGGCCCATTACTGGGCTGTACTTATTGTGTATAGGCCGTCCAGGTCCATCTGCATTGTAAGATAGTTCATTTTATTATATCATGTTTAATACAGTTTCATGATTCATGATCATACGCATCATATGTATGCTTGACGTGAGGATTGTCTGATCATAACAAGTCGGTTTACATCCCAAGGATGGGGTACATTTATAGGTATGAGTTTCTCACTAATGTACCAGTTTAAGTTCCATAAGCAATCCACAAATAATCCACAAGCATGAATAAATATGCAGGATAAACATTAAGCATGTAATGTAACAATTTAATTCTAACAATTTACACATGTGACTATAAAATTGAGATATCAATTACAAATTAAAATAAAAACTATAACTTAAACTAATGAAAAAATGAAAAGGTCAAGAGGAAGAATCATCACCTTATATTTTGAACCGTCTACCCGTGTTGCTAGAGAATGCATGTTTCTTTAGAATCAAACTCTATCATGAATTGTAAAGTTATACCGTTAGATTCAAGCTTTACACGTTATTCTTGGTCAAGGTCTTAACCTAGGGTTTGAATTATCTTGGTTTTAAGGTTTCACCCAAGAGTCTGGGTCTAGACTTGGACCTTGGGGTTTAGACCCGAGTTAGTTGTACAATTAATTAAAGGATTAATTTAATAGTTATGAGGTGCTTATTAACATTAATGATTTAATTAATATTAGCTAATATGCTAATCATAATCGTTATGATAAATGTTAATATAATAGCTACCAGGTACTTATTAATATTAATGATACAATTAGTATTAACTAATCTGGTAATCATACTCGTTATGATAGTGACAACTAGTACAGTCCATTATTAATGGTAATATTTAAGGATGGTAATTAAAATATTACTATTTAATAATTGTAATTATATTTATAATATTTAATACCTGTGTAAATAGTCTACCAATGACTAATCATGACTATATTAAAAATTATTATGATAATAGTAATAAGGGTGGTAGTTGTAAATCGGGCCTAGAGTTTGTCCACAACTAAGGCTTGAATTGGACCTCACACATGGGCCTATATATACCACAATGGGCCTGACACAACATAATGGGTCTCATATGTACAACAAGCAGGCCTCTCCAGGCAATGAGGCCCACGACCCAAAAATAAATGGATAGTGTGTGTAACACGCATACATCATGGTGGACTTGGGAAAAAAAATCAAGTAAATATGTGGCTTATGTGGGTCGTACCATGCACAACAATTAGGAGGTTCATCCACCATTAGAGCATTCATAATCATTTGTTGGGCCCACCAAGTTGTGGTTCACAAATCCAACCCATCCATTATGTGTGTCCCACTAGGTTAAGGGGTCAAACCAAGTTTCAGGTGTATCCAAATCTTAGATGGACCCCAACAAGTGCTTTTATTGTAGATGGTGTGGGCCACCTGAGCTCTATGTATGGCTAATTTTTGGAGGCACCCCATATATAAAGGGGACCCATCAAATGGACGGTGTTGATGTTCAACACACATCATGGTAGGGCCTATGGTGGGGCCCATGGTCCTGGCCAAAATCTCAAGCATAAGGAGGTAGCGTCCTCTGGACGTTTATAGCTACACCGTCCAGCATGTTTCGTATATATTTATCCATTTATTTATTTTTTTTTCTGGTGGTTTTTCATAGGTGGGGTCCTCCTCAGGAAGATCTACTCCACCGGTTGGGTTCCAGGGCTCAGGACAGGTCCAATATGTCCAATATTTAATATGTTTTGACACACCGAAACATCAAAGCGGGCCCTAACAGTTTACATGGCCCAAAATCACTCTTTTCTATAATATGGCCCGCTAGAGATTCAGTTTGGCTTCATTTTTTGGCTCAACGCCTAAAATGAGTTGAGAAATAGGGTGGACGGTGTAGATATATCATACATCTAGGTGGGGTCCCACTTCAAGAAAAATGGATGGAGGGTGTTGAATAACACATTCCTCAATTAGACCCACATGACTTGGTAACATCAATACAACAGTCATTCTGCTACTGGGGCCACAGATGGACGGCGTGGAATAAAACACATACATCATGAGGGACCCACAGAACCTCTGTCGTCAATACCCCAGCCAATCCACTTCCTCATCAAGTAGGTCCCACGTGGGTCCTAGCACATATAAAATAATAATTTATATATATATATATATATATATATATATATATATATATATATATATATATATATATATATATATATATATATATATATTATCTCTTCTTCTCTTCTTCTTCTTTCTTTTGTTTTGGTTTTGCGGGCTAGTAGCATCTATCGTCCAGTGATGGACGGCTGGATAAAATACATGTAGTAGCAGATGGCCCTTGGATGCCACACGTGCACTAGGCCCATGTGATGGACGGCATGGATGGAATACAACCATCAGTGGGGGCCACGTTATCGTACAGTGCAACTCTATGAGACCTGAATCTCATGAGCGGCCCACCTGGTTTCTGAAGTGTGGTGCGGCCCAACAGCCTTTTGTAGGGTGCGGCCCAACTGCTAGATCAGTATGCGGCCCACCCGCAGGTGTAGCGTGTGGCCTACCTAGTTTTTGGTGAGGCCTAACAACTGCCTTTGAAACAGGACCCATTTCACATTGTATACGACCCAATGCATGGGTCTGTTTGAGGCCATTTTTCAGCTTCTTCTCGGGCTGAGAGACAGCTCCTTTGCATGGCTCACTTGTGAGGCTGATTTCAGCCTCAAATCAAGGCTCTTATAGGGACACTTTCTGCCCCATTTTCAACTCTAGGAACGGCCAGGACTTAGTCTATTTTTTGGTTTGTTAATGGCCCAGCCAGGGGACCTTTTCCTGTTGCAATTAGGCTAAAATCTCAGTCGTTCCCGTGCTGAAATTTCCACCAAGTATCAAGCTGACCTTCTGCTGATCCTATGTTTACACACTTGTCTGTATTTAAGCTTAGCATTCGGCTGATTCCAAACCATTTTTAATTGAATACACGACTACTCACATGTTATATTTTCAACCTAGTTTTGTGATGGAAAGCAGCTATTATCAGTTTGTGTTTCTAGCCACAAACAGAGCTTGTTCTAGAGGGTTGTACATGGCGTGAGCAAGGCGTGATGGAGCTTTGTTTTGAGCTCATTTTAAAGTTCCAAAAGAGTGGAGAGAAGTTTCCTACCTGCTACAGTCGAGTCCGACCTGAGTTTGGGCTGGCACGTACACACACACACCACCTTTCACTCTCTTTCTTTCTTCCCTTATCTTTCTCCCTCAGGTGGTGACGTTATGGTCCCACATTGACTCGACTCAATTCGGTTTTCACGGACTGAGTTGGGGAAGTGTGCACCGAGCTTACCAAACATCCTCTGTTTCACTCCTCTCTATTTTCTCTCTATTTTCTCCCTTTCCTTCCTCTCTGTTTCCATTCCTTTTCACCTCTCTTTCTGTGTGGAATCCCCAGGGCAGCAATGCCTATTTATAGGCAAGATTGAGTTGCTGCTAATGGCTGTGTCAGTTCCCCTCTGTAAGACCCATATCCTAGACCGTACCGTTTCATAGGCTTCGGCGGTCTTCCCGGTCGAATTCCGGCAACCTTCGACCCTTAACTGATATTTATCCTCGACCCTGATTCGTACGTCGTCAACCCGTATCGACTCAACCCAAGACCTTTACCATAGCGACCGCGTCATAGCTGTGGTTCCAATGCTGCAACTCACGCGCCGAGGCGATACCCTGGTCAAGAGATGTGGGCCAACGTTCGGTGCGAGGAAACGTCGCGCGTTGCGGAACCCAAGAGAATCTCTATGACTTGTCACATCAATCCATCAATCTCAACATGTCAGGTACACATCACCTTTCACCCTTTCCCAAACAAGCTCCAAAAGTCAAAAAGTTCTTACACAAGCCATACTTTTCTTACAACATTTGCCACAAAAGTCAAAAATCTCTTACACACCCATCACTCACCACATCAACACATCCATCACCCATCACTCCTCTCTCTTTACAACCCTCTCTCTCATTTCATTTCTCAAAAATATCCTTTCCAACCAAGAGAAACCTCCATACGTATGAGCCTCTCCAAGCCTTCCCAAGCAACAAAGGTGGCCCACTTTCCTACCCCCTCATCTCCCATCTCAACCATCCAAACCTCATCTCATCCGTTGGAATGCTAAGAAGCTAAGGAAGCCTATGGTGCAAGAAGAAGCCGGTGGGTGATCGTTGATCTTCATTTCCTTATATTTTTGTGGTGTAAGGTCTCACTTATGGTGGGACCCACCTTGATGTATGTTAAGGGTCAAATAGTGCATATTAGACCCCAATTATTGTCCGGATTTACGAGCATAATAGTGTTTAACGGCTGATTTAATCGTGTTTATGTTACAGGTTGATTTTACAAGCTCGGATCGAAATAGGATACTAAATGCATGGATTTAATGATCCAAATTCACCTAAGCATGAGACACACTCCAGGGGACCAAGATTGACAGATATACACGGTCAAAAATCCGAGAAAACTAAGAAACTGAAGCTCAAGTGGCTTGAAACGCATCCAGAATGCAAGATCACATGGTTCCCGACATCTGATCGGTTCAAAACTTTATACATGAGATAAAGACCATAAATTAACCGTACATTTCAAATTTCAGCTCTTGGATCACTATAAAAGTGCTCCAACTGACAGATCATCTTATAAACCGTCGATTCTGGGCCCACCTGATATCTGGAATTGCCTCGAATTTGGTATCAACACCTTAAATGAGGAGACCAATCAGATAGTTGGATCAGATTTCGCAAAAACATCATAGTGGACCCCACTTTAGCTTGAGTGTGTATAGTGCACATGTGCACTAGCCGTGCACGTGATTTCCCAAAGTCGGTCAGCACCGCTGACCGACGTCTCCTTCTACAATTCAAAAAAAAAAAACGTAAGTTTACGTGCCGCATAACCGGCCGTTGCCCATTTTTGCGGACCTCTGTGGGACCCACACGTCACCCGTACGGAAAATCTGATCCGTTCACCGTGTAAAGGGGCTCGAATACTACAAAAACATGTTAACTCTTTTCATTCATGCGTACACACGTATGCGTTACAGAGGCCACAAAAGGGCTGTCCTGGGACGTTCAAAATTGATTTTATTACGATTTATTCTCTGGACCACGTCAATGGACGTTCAAAACCACCTATTCTTGACAGAAATTTCGTTATGAATCCAATGGACGGGGTGGATTTTTCATGAAATGCTTCTGTGGGCCCACCGATCACAATAGTGAAATGGTGCGAAAGGTTTCGCACACCTCGAAATTTGACTTTTCTAGGCAGTTTTGGCCCACCATCTTTGATCATATGGCAGATCTGAACCGTCTATCATGTAGAGGACCCAAGAAAGTCCTAAGGGACTGTGTTTCTTTAGAATTTAAGCGAGGAAAGTGGCGTGTTTCGAGGCACCGAACTTGGTTGCAAAAAAGCTTTCAATGGGCATGCATAGCTTTCCAAATCCGATTCAAATCCGATTTTCACCACTCCAGCAGCTATATAAAGAGGTTTTGGATGTGGGGAGGGGAGATTCAGGTCTAGGGAGGAAGATTTAGAGCTGGGAAGGAAGGCTCAGGTCGGACGTCTGCAAGAGAGAGAGTTGAGTTTGTTTATTTCTTTTATTTTTATTTTATTTTGTTTTGAGATATCTAGCCTATTCATGTTGGGCTAAATCTCCTATCTAGGGTTAGGAGGTGAAGCTTGTAGTGAGATGAGAGAGTTTAATTTATGAATTTTTTTATTTAATTTATGAATTGAATTAATGTTGATGCTAGTTTAATTAATGGCATGTTTTTGTCTTTAATGGTCTGTTGTGACTAAAATTATAATGGGTCTGCAATGACTTTGATCATGTCCTTCTACTTTTATGTTTATGACGTCAGGACGTCCCGTTGTTCACCATAGTCTCCTGGGCATGGTTGGATGACGGTACCCTTCCTAACTCTCATACATGTGATTGGTTGGTAATTAGTTTAATTCTGTTGTTTGCCATAGTCTCCCGGACATGGTTTGGTGATGGAATCCATTCTAATTCATACACCTTTCATCTCTTTGAAAACTAGATCAACGGCAGTTCAGTAATTTCCATGATTTTTGATGCAAGCATAAGTTCTCCCTGATCTCTACAAGTGGATCCTCTGAATCCCTAGTTTCCTATTCCTGATTTTTCTTAAGTTTTAGATAATAGTTTTACAATTATTCCTTAATTTCTACTTGATTTAAATTTCATCTCATTCTAGTTCTAGTTCTAGTTAGTTTCAGAATACGCACAAGTTTTAGTCCCTTGGGATTCGACCTCGGTCTTACCGAGTTATTACTACATCACAACCCTGCACTTGGGGAGTGAACAAGTTTTTGGCACCGTTGCCAGGGACTATCAGCTACGTTTTTTTGAAATTAATTAGTTTTAGGATTAGTTTAGGATTAGATTTTCTTTTTAGAAATTTTTAATTCTAGGTTTAGAAGCTTAGTTATTTTCCTTATTAGAAATTTTTTCTAACTTTAGAAACTTTTTATTCTTCATTCTATCTGATTTTTAGAACTAACCTAATTTTTCTGTTTTGTAGGAAACTTCTAATTTAGTAAGCTCTTTCTAATTCTACTTTCTTTTAGGAATTTATTCTTTTTGTTTAGAAATTAGTTTACTTCTAATTAGGAATTTTTTTTATCCTAGGCTTTCTCCTTTTAGAAACTAACTTGTTTTGTTTTATTTTGCAGGATCTTAATATAGGAATCTCTAGTCTGGTACATTCTAACTTCTCCTCCTCTTACTTTCCACACTGCTGTAGAATCTCTTCTTTTATTTTTCTTAGGATTAAATTCAAATTAAGGGTTGCACCATGTATATGCACGAGTGGCAACGTCAGTATGCTGAGAAGAATAACTTATTTTGGGATGATGATGATATAAATCAACTTATGTCTCAAAACTTTTTTGAAACTATCATTGAGAATCGATCAGACTATAAAGATCCACCGGCTAAGAAGTCTTTATGTGAATATATGCAGGAGAACAATTACACCCTACGGATTAACAAAACAGTACGTGAGTGTTGGGGTTATCATAACTATAGTTGTGAGAATTATTATCACTCATCCGATAAAAAGAAAACAATGCGTGATTATATCATGAGTAATAATAAGTATTACCAACCATCAGATTCTCCCACCTATGATCTGTATGACTACAATCAGTGGAAACATCAAAATTGGGAAAATGAACCAACAACATGTTATAATGATTATTCTCTTGGATCCCCTACCTTTGAAATCCAACCAAAAATGATCCAAGAGGATTCATATCAGAGTGACATGGCCTGTCTTGAGGAAATTCGAAACGCAGTGGAAACACTCATGTCGCGCCTTGAAAAGATAGAGGAAGCTTGTTCATCCCAACCGCAACCCAATCCAGAAATACAATACGAAGAAAGTGATCCGCACTCACTTTTGAAAGAATCTAAAATTTGAAATGAGGAGTTGGATTCTGTTAATAAGCATATAGTTCAATTTCTCGATGAGTCAATCTCGATGACTGTTCGAAGGAATGGTGAAGATACATGGGTATCTTTTAAATACATTGATGATGACACACCTTCCTTACATGACACACATGATTTCAATAATGAGGAGGTTAGTTTATTCGAACCTCAACCCATGCTAAGTGTAGAATGTGAGGAAAGTAATCTCATCCCAAATGCGCACTGCACTAGACTAGAACATGATTGCGATTCTGAATGTGTAGCCACAGTCTCCCTAGAATCCCTCTCATGTTTGGTCCAGATCAATGATCAAGACGTACATGAAGTGGTCGGTCATAATGAGCCACTCCCCTCACCTGACATGTCTGATTCAAAGGTGGAGGATGTGCCCTTTACAACTGACCCTTCCAACTCTTGTGAAACATGTTTGGACCACTTCTCTGAATCGAATGATGATATGATTCAGGAGACGAACGAGCCACCTGATACAACTCTGGAATTTGAAACCACCCAGTTGAGTCCACCATCTGAACTGTCAAGTTTTGACGATTCAATGCCTCTTCTGAGTAGTATCAATGAATAGAGTTCACCTGTCAATACTTCATCAACTGACCCTCAATTTGTCTGTGCAGAACGAGAGCAAGAGTGCATACCTCCAATTACTTTCAAGGACGATGGATTCGTTGCGCAGATCATCACAAGCCACAATAAGTCACACTCAGCTAAATTTCTTAACTCGTGGGATTGCTTGGCACACTTTGCGGTTTCAAACGATCCCATGTTAAAAGATAAAGTGGATGCCTTGCAAGACAACATCTCGGTAGTCATCACTGACCGAGAGAACCCTTACTCTAAAATTCTCTCTTCCCCTGATCTTAAATGTCTACCAGTAAAGGAAGAGTTGAAAATTGAACCGAAGTTTAGATCTTCGGAATATATTGAGACTACATCACTTCTCAGGAAGTTTTCTAAACTTTATTTACTTGTAGTCTCTGATTCACCATACGATACTAACGTTGAAACTTCTTCTGTCATAAGTGAATTGTATATATTACGGATACCTCCAGCAATTCAATGGAAGATTTCTTATGAGGTACATAAGTCTCTCTGAAAAGTCATGCTCCAGGGCGCCCAAGCCTATTGCAAAAAGGGCTTTTGGATGATCCTGTTGAGGAACTTACTGCGAAACTTATCAAGATATTGGCCGGAAGGGGAACCTTGCGGCGTGATCGATTCAATGTTTGTGGGTAATATTACTGCAAACCTCCACGAGACTACAACTCGTCCACTAAGGGCAACCTAGGGGTTTAAAGGCTTGTTGCATATGCTAAATGCAATCGAAAGCACCTGCGAAAGTGGTATAGGTAGGATTTTATTTTCATTATTTTTGTTCTACTTTCTCTCTCATGCTGACAAGCTTCCATGCTGTGATCTTTTGGAAACTCTCTTGATTCGTTATCCAGGTACTATCTTCCCATTACTTTATTTTCGTTGTTTCATGTGCATTGCATGTCCATATCTTTTACATTGAGGACAATGTAAATTTTAGGTTGGGGGTGTGAGATTAGATACCCTAATCTGTGTTTTCTTGGTCTTGAGCAAAAATTATGAAAATTTTTAAAATTTTTCTGAAAATTCCTACAAATTCAAAGTGATTTTGACAGATATCCCTAAGTTAGATTTTCAAGATACATAATGTTGGATTTATGACTCTTGGATTCCATATCTGTTAGATTTCATAGTTAAGTGAATTATTAATCCATGATTAGAAGCTGTAAACATTAACTGAGTCATGAGTTCACATGTCACATCTCGCCTTCACATTAAGATTTCAGTTGATATTGAATGATTAATTTAGTAATCACTAAGCATGAAAGGAACTAGCCTGGAATATTTGCCTAACAGGATTGATATGAAAAAAAAAAGAAGAAGAAGAAGAAGAAGATACTTTTGGAAAGATTTCGGCAAATGGTCATCACCATAGGTATGCTCCCTATAGGCGAGGATTTGACTCCCCACAGTTGATATTCAGAAAATGTTAGGCGATTGGATTTCACCATAGGTTTGCTCCCTATGGGTGAGGATTTGATTCCCTTCCTTGGCATTACTTTGAATAGAAAAATCACAAGTTAATAGGTTAATCTATGAGGCAAGTTTTGGATTAGGTTTTAGTTGTCATGAATTTTCTAGTTGGTTACCAATGATATCATGAAATTGACGATTGGATCTCTTAATGATGATAAGCCGAGAGTACACTATATGCTCATGGATCTTAATGTTTAGAAATTTTCTAATTAGTAGATTAATATTGTGAACTGGACTAGGAAGTTTACCATGCACTCGAGTCCAGGAGAAAGTAATGTCCAACATTCATGAATCTTGAAATCCTGGTAACTGAATCATTTTTCAAAAAATCACTCGAGTTCATAGAAATTGTCTTGTAATTCTCAACTTATTTTTCGCATATTTTGCTCGGGACTAGCAAAATGCTGATTGGGGGTTGTGTTGAGGGTCAAATAGTGCATATTAGACCCCAAATATTGTCCGGATTTACGAGCATAATAGTGTTTAACGGCTGATTTAATCGTGTTTATATTACAGGTTAATTTTACAAGCTTGGATCGAAATAGGATACTAAATGCATGGATTTAATGCTACAAATTCACCAAAGCATGAGACACACTCCAGGGGACCAAGATTGACAGATATACACGGTCAGAAATCCGAGAAAACTAAGAAACTGAAGCTCAAGTGGCTTGAAACGCATCCAGAATGCAAGATCACATGGTTCCCGACATCTGATCGGTTCGAAACTTTATACATGAGATAAGGACCATAAATTAACCGTACATTTCAAATTTCAGCTCTTGGATCACTATAAAAGTGCTCCAACTGACAGATCAGCTTATAAACCGTCGATTTTGGGCCCACCTAATATCTAGAATTGCCTCGAATTTGTTATCAACGCCTTAAATGAGGAGACCAATCAGATGGTTGGATCAGATTTCGCAAAAACATCATAGTGGACCCCACTTTAGCTTGAGTGTGCATAGTGCACATGTGCACTAGCCGTGCACGTGATTTCCCAAAGTCGGTCAACGCCGCTGACCGACGTCTCCTTCTCTAATTCAAAAAAAAAATGTAAGTTTACGTGCCGCGTAACCGGCCGCTGGCCATTTTTGCGGACCTCTGTGGGACCCACACGTCACCCGTACGGAAAATCTGATCCGTTCACCGTGTAAAGGGGCTCGAATACTACAAAAACACGTTAACTCTTTTCATTCATGCGTACACACGTGTGCGTTACAGAGGCCATAAAAGGGCTATCCTGAGACGTTCAAAATTGATTTTATTACGATTTATTCTCTGGACCACGTCAATGGACGTTCAAAACCACCTATTCTTGACTGAAATTTCGTCATGAATCCAATGGACGGGGTGGATTTTCCATAAAATGCTTCTGTGGGGCCCACCGATCATAACAGCGAAATGGTGCGAAAGGTTTCGCACATCCGCGAAATTTAACTTTTTCAGGCAGTTTTGGCCCACCATCTTTGATCATATGGCAGATCTGAACCGTCAATCATGTAGAGGACCCAAGAAAGTCCTAAGGGACGGTGTTTCTTTGGAATTTAAGCAAGGAAAGTGGCGTGTTTCGAGGCACCGAACTTGGTTGCAAAAAAGCTTTCAATGAGCATGCATAGCTTTCCAAATCCGATTTTCACCACTCCAGCAGCTATATAAGGAGGTTTTAGACGTGGGGAGGGGAGATTCAGGTCTGGGGAGGAAGATTCAGAGCTGGGAAGGAAGGCTCAGGTCGGACGTCTGCAAGAGAGAGAGTTGAGTTTGTTTATTTCTTTTATTTTTATTTTATTTTATTTTGAGATATCTAGCCTATTCATGTTGGGCTAAACTTCCTATCTAGGGCTAGGTGGTGAAGCTTGTAGTGAGATGGGAGAGTTTAATTTATGAATTTTTTTATTTAATTTATGAATTGAATTAATGTTGATGCTAGTTTAATTAATGGCATGTTTTTGTCTTTAATGGTCTGTTGTGACTAAAATTACAATGGATCTGCAATGGCTTTGATTATGTCCTTTTACTTTTATGTTTATGACGTCAGGACGTCCCGTTGTTCACCATAGTCTCCTAGGCATGGTTGGATGACGGTACCCTTCCTAACTCTCATACATGTGATTGGTTGGTAATTAGTTTAATTCTGTTGTTTGCCATAGTCTCCCGGACATGGTTTGGTGATGGAATCCATTCTAATTCATATACCTTTCATCTCTTTGAAAACTAGATCAACGGCAGTTCAGTAATTTCCATGATTTTTGATGCAAGCATAAGTTCTCCCTGATCTCTACAAGTGGATCATCTGAATCCCTAGTTTCCTATTCCTGATTTTTTCTTAAGTTTTAGATAATAGTTTTACAATTATTCCTTAATTTCTAGTTGATTTAAATTTCATCTCATTCTAGTTCTAGTTCTAGTTAGTTTCAGAATACGCACAAGTTTCAGTCCCTAGGATTCGACCTCAGTCTTACCGAGTTATTACTACATCACAACCCTGCACTTGGGGAGTGAACAATGTAGGTCTTGTATCAAAGAGGGGCCCATAGTGGCGGGGACCCCCATCTTCGCCTATGTCTTTCTCTCCCTTGTTTCTCCTTCCTCATGTATTATGGCCCACCTTGATGTATTATGCATGCCTACCTGCATGAGGCCCACTCAATGTTGAATCGGATTGGCTAGTGAACTTACAGCAGCTATATAGCTGCTGTAATGATGTCATTAAGGAGGTGGGCCCCATCAAATGGTATGTATTATATCCCACCGTCCACCTATATGCATAGGACCCACCCCACATGTGTGACACGTGTGAGGGTGGGGCCCACCAAAGGCCTTGATGTATGGATTTTGTCTAGCCGTCCATCTGGACACTGGACGTCAACTGTTAGTGTGAGCTGACTGTGGGGTGTGCTTGCCTTGCAAAAAAAAAAAAAGAAGAGAGAGATTATATATAATATTATATTATGTTGCAAGAGAAAAGGGTGGCCTGCACGTGGGACCCACCTTCTGTTTTGTTAAACGTATAACGTGCGGTAGGCTGGTGACGTCATCAGGACCCATAAAACCCATCCAAGCCATCCATCCATCCTGACGGTGGGGCCACCTTGAGGATGCACTACATGTAAGACCCGTATCTTGGTCCGTACCTTTCCGTAGACTTTCGCGGTCTTACCGGTCGAATTTCGGCAACCTTCGACCCTTAAACGATATCGACGCGTGACCCTGATTCATGTGCCGACAACCCGAGTCGACTCAACCCGAAGCCAATACCATAGCGACCGCGCCGTCGTTGCGGTTCCGATGCCGCGACTCGCGCACCGAGGCGATACCCTGATCAAGAGATGTCGGCCAACGTTCGGTGCGAGAAAACGCCGCACGTTGCGAAACTCAAGGGAATCTCTACGATGTGTCATATCAATCACATCAATCCCATCAATCAATCACCTATCAATCCATCACATGTCAAGTACACATCACTTTATTCCATTTTCCCAAGCAACCACAAAAGTCTTCATCTCCCATACCTCTCTTACACAAAAGCCTCAAAAGTCAAGCTTTTCTTACACAACCATCACTCACCCATCCATCCATCACTCTCTCTCTCTCCCTTTACAACTCTCTCTCTCTTTCTCTCTTTCCTGATTCAAAAATCCCAAAGCCAAAGAGTCCCATGTATGGAATTTTGCAAGAGCTCCTAAGCTCCAAGTGGCCCACCTTCCTACCCCAAAATCTCCCATATCAACCCTCCATTCTTCATCTTAACCATTGAAGTTGAAGCTAAGGTGCCAAGGAACCCCTAGGAGCAAGAAGATCGGACGGTGGGTGCTTCTATAGGATAGATTTTCTTATTTTTATGGTGGACCAAGTGAGGCCCACCGATCAATGGTGTGGATCTCACTTGGGACCCTTATTTGTGGCCGATGGACCACTTGGATCATCATGATCATTTCATGATGGGGCCATTCTCCATGGACCCCATCATGATGTTTATTTTCTTTAGAAAGGTCATCTAGACCATCCATATTGGTGGGGAAAGGATCCCCACCGTTGATCTTTAGTTTTGATGGTCACATGTGCAAAATGACCCACTTGATGTATGATTTCATGTATGGGAGGGCCCATAATGACGGGGTCCCTCCATCACAAGCCATGTCCCACTCTCCATGTCTCTCTCTCTCTTTTATTTCTTTTATTTTATTTTATTTTATTTTATTTTATTTTTATGCAAAAGGATTGTGTGGCCCACTTGAATGGATCCCATATTGGCATTATTTTTCTTCAAGATTTATTCAAGTGGGGCCCACCATATGCGTTGTACACCCATCAGTGGTGGCCCACTTCATCAGGGCTTACCACAAATTTTTTTTTTAAGAAAGCAAGCCGTCCAGCGTCTAGGACGCTGGACGTTTCAAAGGAAAAAAAAAATAAGAAAAGGGAAAGAAGAATAGAAGCCTTTGGTGACCCATTGCTTAGGCCCCATCATGATGTATTTACACAATCCAAGCCGTCCAACCTCTTACCTACAATATTTTAGCCGTTGGGTAGGAGTTTGGGACTGATTGGAAGACCTGGTGGGCCATAGCATCGAAGAACTCATCACTACCATTCAAAGATCTTTTTTTTAGTTTATTTCATTTTCTATCATCAAATAAATTCAAACTTTAGGCTCTTTGGACTTGTTTCGAGCCAGAGAAACCAATGAATGGTGCGGATTTAGGCGATGTGGACCCCACCTTCGAAAATCCTCAAAAATTAAGATTTTTCAAAAAAAAAAAAGAAGAAGGAGAGAAGCAGCTACGCTACTGTGTCAGAGCCGCTGCAGGCGCAGCGCGTCACAGCGGGCGGACGGCTGGCTCCCACGGCCTCCAGCCGTGGACCCCACCTTGATGTTTTTATGCCATGTAAACCGTTCATCGGGTGGGCCACCCCCTACAGTGGCCCCCCTCCAAAGATCAGACTGATCCAATACTCAGGTGGCCCACATCATAGGAAACAGTATGAATGAACGTCTGTCATTGAAATTTTATTTGGGTCCCACAGAAGTTTTGAATCAAGCTGAAATTCATGTTTTTCCTTCATTCAGGCCCGGGGAACCTGATGAACTGGCTGGATGGCATCTGGGAAGTGTGGTGGGCCCCACATGGGACCCACATTGATGTATGTGCCAAGTCCACCATCCAGCGGACGATGGCACCCACCTGATGTTTACGTGGCCTCCACCGTCCAGCAGACGGTGGGGCCCTGTGTGATGTATGTGCTATATCGGCACTGTCCACTGGACAGTGGGGACCCACCATGATGCATGTGGTGCATCTAGACCGTCCATCCACCTGGTGAGATCATTTTAAAGCATGGGTTGTTAGTTGGGTAGACCACTCACATATGGGTTAGGCCCATTTGATTTGTAACAGGCCTATGGGCTAGGCCCATTTGGAGTATAAAAGGCCTATGAGCTAGGCCCATTTGATTTATGAAATGCTTATGGGCTGGGCCCATTTGATTCATTTAAGGCCTAAGAATTTGGGCCAACTTGATATGTAAAGCCTATGGGCTTTGGCTCACTTGATATTTAAGGCCTATGGGCTAGGCCCATTTGAATTCCAAAAGGGCATGGGCTAGGCCCATTTGATTTATAAAATGCTTATGGGCTAGGCCCATTTGATTCATTTAAGGCCTAAGAACTTAGGCCCATTTGATGTGTTGCAAGTCCATGGGACTAGGCCCATTTGATGTACTTCAAGGCCCATGTAATTGGACCCCTTTTGTTGAAATTTAAAGCCCATGGAGGTAGGCCATTTGATATATGTAAGGCCTATGGGTTTAGGCCCACTTTGATATGCATACAAGGCCTACGGGTTTAGACCCATTTAATGTACCATAAGGCCTAGGGGTTTAGGCCCATTGAACTCATGTTAGGTCTATGGGTTGAGGCCCACTTGATCTACATGTGGGACCCAATTGGTGTGACCCATTAGTCACATATTAGACTCATGAGACTAAGCTCATTTGATGCAATCCTAGGCCCACGGGTTTTGACCCATTGCAATGCACACAAGACCCATTGGTGTGGCCCATTTATATGGTCCATCTGATGAATAAAAGGCCCATAAGATATGGCCCATTTGATATATATGTAAGGCCCAATGGGATAAACCTAAGGTCCATTGCAATGTGTAATCCCAATACAGGTTATGTAGCGACGTTTAAGAAGATCGTGCCTGGGGAGCAATGTTGGTTTGACGTCCACATTACGAGTGCAATTTTGGTTGGATGTCCACATTACGACTCTTCTTAGGGCCCATTTCTGGGCCGTACTTATTGTGTATAGGTCGTCCAGGTCCATCTGCATTGTAAGATAGTTCATTTTATTATAACATGTTTAGTACAGTTTCATGACTCATGATCATACGCATCATATGTATGCTTGACGTGAGAATTATCTGATCATAGCATTTGCCTTCGGACAGGTTGTTTATGGGCTCCCGGTTAGGCGGTGTTGCCCTATATGAGCGCACGATATGCGCAAGATTGGTTGCATGACTGGATAGCGTGATTCATGTATTCCGCATTTGTGTGACATGGTTATTGTACGCCCTAGCGACATCGGGGCCGTAGCCTCCACAGACAGATCGTGGTTGGAAGGATTGGATACAGAAAATCTTGTTCTACATGGGGTGCTATTGATATCCCTGGGTGAAAGTCCCTAAACCCTTATGGTATCAAGAGGTTGCTCCAACGTCTAGACCGAGTGGGTAGATGAGCGTTGAGTGCCGATTACCAGACGGTTACGCTCTCCACTGTGTCGTGGTCGGTTGGAAGGGGGTGCGACCTTACCCGCCCAAGAGTAGGGGGCAAGACTAAGCTGAGTCTAACCAGCTCGAGGAATGGATCCGCTATCGACGAGTCGCGCTCGATATTGGCAGACGGATCGTGAGGTCTCTTCCACTTACCTTATTACGCGCGATGTGGCGGCAATCTGGTTTAGAGTGTACTAGACCCCGGTGATATTTCATATTTTGAGCTGTATTGATGTGTGGACATAGATGAGGATCTGTATGCTTGAGTTGCATTGCACGTCGCATGGCCTTGGGATGACCGATATCATTCATGTTTTGCATCGCATAAGCCTTAGTACGGCTCATGATATTATAGATCCATCTGCATATTCCGCTTTACTCTGACATTGTATGTTCATATTACTACCTTGCGCACACACTTTCACCACCCTCTAAGCTTTCTATAAGCTTATGCACGACCGTTGTGTGCTGGTGACGTTGGATCGCAGCAGCGCTGAGGCAGGAGCACGTTGCACAGCGTTTGGAGTTTTTGGTTCTTTACCATTGTATTTCCCTTTATGCTCATTGTACTTGTAAAGTTTTTGATCATAGTGGAAATGTAATGAAGTACTTGGTTGTTGTTTGTGGGTTATGCCTTTGGTTATGCTTATTACGAATCAAACTGACATTGAAAATCCTCCTCGTACCATCTCAGGATCGGAACCTGGCGAATGGGAGCTAGGAGCCGAGAATGGGGTTGTACGGAGGCTGTCGGCGCCGGATTCGACGATCGAAAATTTTGTGAGCCTGGTTTTCGAGTTTGGGGTGTGACAATATATCCACCGTCCAGTCCATGGACGGTGGATCCTAACCATGATATATGTGTTTTACACGTGCCATCCATCTATTTTGATAATGGGACCCACTGCCATCTGACGTCAGCAGTTCTATGGGTCACACATGAGATCAAGACTGTCCAGATGGTGGGACCCAGGTCCATAGCCCAACTGGCAGACCGAGTGGAGATACCTTGTTTCAACATGGGACCCAAGTCCCATAGCTCAATGGTAGACAGAGTGAAAGATACCTCGTTGCAACGTAGTGGGGTCCATGGGACCAATCCTAGCCATGCCGTCCACCATTTGTTGGGCCACACCGTGGAGCGTGTGGAGTGTACACTGTCCAAGGATGGTGGGGCCCACCCCACGTGTGAGGCAGCACTGTGATGTATGTTGCTGTTCAGGCCGTGGACGGCCTGGACGTTATATATATATTATATTATATTATATTATATTATATTATATTATATTATATTATATTATATATATAATACATATGCTATTGTGGTGGGCCCTACGTGGGACCACCTCTCTTGTGTCAGGAAAGAAAAAGAAAAAAAAGAAAAGAAAAGAAAAGAAAAGAAAAAGAAAGAAAAAAAGTAGGGGCCATGTGCCCTCTCTCTCTCTATATTTCTCTCTCTATCTCTTTCTATATATCTCTCTCAAAATCCCTCTTTATCTCGTAGATGTCCAGGGAGTTGTGGGTCCCACCTCGAGGCATGTGTGATCGGATGGTGGGACCTACCCCCACATGTGGGATAGTGTATGTGTGTGTATGTGTGTGTGTGTGTGTGTGTATATATATATATATATATATATATATATATATATAATATTATATTATATGTAATATAGTGTATATATACTATATATAGTTTATATATTATATTATATATGATATACATGATAGTGGGCCTTCATGTGGGCCCCCACCATGATGTATGAGTTGCATCCAATCCATCCATCCATTTGGAAAGCCCATTTTATGGCCTGGGCATAAAAGATGAGCCAAATCCATAGTCCAAGTGGACCCCACCTTGACATGTTTTGAGGCCCATCTTAATGTATTCATGGTAGATCATTGGGGCCCATGTTGATGTGGATGTAAGGCCCATGAGATTAGGCCCATGGGTTAAGGCCCATTGAGATGTATTAGGGCCTATGGGTTGAGGCCCATTCGATGTGCATATGGGGTCCAATTGGTGTGGCCCATTTGTTACATATAAGACCCATGAGATTAGGCCCATTTGATGCATTCTAAGGCCCACGGGTTATGATCCATTGCAATATACATAAGGCCCATTGGTAAGGTCCATTGATGTGGCCCGCTTGATGAATGTAAGGCCCATATGATATGGCTCATTTGATGTATTTAAGGCCCAATGGGATGTACCTAAGGTCCATTGCAATAGATGATCCCAACATGATTTATTTGATGATGTTACGATGGACACTCATTGGGATCAATGTTGGTTAAATGTCCACATTGATGGACAATGATGGTTGAATGTCCACATTGTGACCTTCTCTTAAGCCTTATTAGGCCCATTCTCATCGCTACCGGTTGCCGATTCCGATTTGTTTAGGCTCATTCCGATTGTCGAGGCCGAGTATCGAGGCCAATTCTGATTTGTCGAGACTGAGTATCGAGGCCGATTATCGTGACCGATTACCGATTATCGTGGTCGATTGACCGATTACTGATCGTGGCCGATTATTGATTGACGTGACAGATTGCCGACTCTGCTTGCAGTGGCCAATTGACCGATTACCGATTGTGGTGGCCGATTGACCAATTACCGATCGTGGTCAATTATCGATTGACGTGGCCGATTGCCGACTCTGCTTGCCGTGGCCGATTGACCGATTACCGATTGTCATGGCCGATTGACCGATTACTGATCGTGGCCGATTATCGATTGACGTGGCCGATTGCCGACTCTGCTTGCCGTGACCGATTGACCAATTACCGATTGTCGTGGCCGATTGACCGATTACCGATCGTGGCCGATTATCGATTGAAGTGGCCGATTGACCGATTACCGATCATGGCCGATTATCGATTGATGTGGCCGATTGCCTACTCTACTTGATGTGGCCGATTGACCGATTACCGATTGTAGTGGCCGATTGACCGATTACCGATCGTGGCCGATTATCGATTGACGTGGTCGATTGCCAACTCTGTTTGCCGTGGCCGATTGACCGATTACTGATTGTCATGGCTGATTGACCGATTACCGATCGTGGCCGATTATCGATTGACGTGGCCGATTGCCAACTTTGCTTGCCATGACCGATTGACCGATTACTTATTGTCGTGGCCGATTGACCGATTACCAATCATGGCCGATTATCGATTGACGTGGCCGATTGCCGTTCTTCTTGTCATGGCCAATTGATCGATCCTAATTATTGAGGCGGATTATCGATCGAGGCCAATTATCGCAGTCGGTTGTCGATTCCGATTGTTGTGGCTGATCGCCGATTCCAATTGTCGAGGCCCAATGTGATGTATATGCGGCCGTATTTGAGGCCCATCGTGATGTGTATCCAGCCCGTGTTTAAGGCCCAATGTGATGTATATGAGGCTTATGTGATGAGGCCCACTGTGATGCATTTGAGGGCTAGGCGATGGAACCCATTGTAATGTATGTTAGGCCCATGCGAAAGGCCCATCATGATGTGTATTAAACTCTTGAGTGAGACCCATGGTGATGTATATTTGGCCCTTGTGTGAGACCATGAGTCCACTATATGTTAGGCTTTATGTGGGTCGTTCCTTGGGGGACAATGTTGGTTAAATGTCCACGTTGTCGATGTCGATTGTCAATGCCTGTTAATGATACCGATTATGAGTATGTGACTGCATAGCAGCATGATACATGCCCATACGCATCATCTGTATGTCTGTTATGAGATATGATTGACCATTGCATATGTCATAGTATTAGTTGTTACTAGACTCCCTGATAGGCGAAGATTGCCCCACATGAGCGCACGGTATGCGCAGGATTTATACATGATTGCACTGTGTGACTCATGCATCTCGCATTTGTGTGACATGACCATTGTACCTCTTAGCGACATCAGGGCTGTAGCCTCCACAAGCATATCGTGGATGGCCAGATGGGACACCGAAAATGTTTGGTTCGAGCATCGGGCTGCCATAGATGGCCCTGGGTGAAAATCTCTAAAACTCTCTTGGTACCAAAGGATGCCCCAACTTCGAGACGGAGTGGATACATGAGCGCCCGAGTGCCGAATACCAGGATGTCGCGCCTCCCACTGTGCCGTGGTCGGTTGGGAGGGGGTGTGGCTTAACTCGCCCGAGCGCAGGGGGCATTGCTAGGCTGAGTTTGACTAGCTCGTGAATGGGTCCGCTATCGACGTCCCGAATAGGTATTGGCAGACTATTGGCTAGGCGGATAGTGAGGTTTCTTACGCTCACTTGGACTATATGGCTAGGGAGAGCGGCAGTGCCATTTGGAGTGTACTAAACCCCGGTGATGATCCCAGAGAGGAACCGTACTGATATGTGGACTTATTGAGTAGGAGTTGCATGCTCATTCATTCATTCATTCACTATCCATTCGGGCTGGTGGTGCGCAACTAATTGTTGCGTACCTTTGTTATGGCAAGGATTTCGGTTAAGCGCGCGACTAACCTGAGATCAAGAGTTTACCACGTTGAGTCTGACTATCTAATTTTAGGTATGAGACTAGTTTGGATTGAAGTCCCTTATGGTGGATCCCTTAGCCTACGATTCTACGTACTATCATCCCGACTTCACACTCCAGCATGGTCATTTCATTCGCATCGCATATTGCATAACATCTGCATGCATATGACATTTTGGGTTGCTATGTTTCTGCACTTATATGGCCTAGACAGACTTAGCCGGATTTGTATATTGCATTACATCCTCGACATCTAATATTTGACCCTTTATGACTCCTTATTGCATAGCTATTTTATATTGCGTATTCTGATATTGATTGACTTATGGACTTGTCCATACTTCCGCTTATTTTGTCATCGTATGATTCATGCTCTTGTCAGTATTTTTGTTTACTCTGATAATTCATGATCTTACCAGTGTTTCTGCTTATTCAGACATTGTATGGTTTAAGGATTTTCAATTTTTTGATATTGTATGATTATGACATTGTATTGAATACTTGGCACTTACCTTACGCACACACTTACACCACCCTCTAAGCTTTTTATAATCTTATGCACGATATATGCATGCAGGTGATGTAAGGCTGCAGCATTGTTGAGCTTAGAGCGTGTAGTGGTCTTCTGGAGCTTGATTTTCTATTTATATATTTCCCTTTCAGTGTTGTACTCAAATGATTATATTAGTGGATATGTGATGATGATGTTGCCTTTGTGAATTAGGTAATCTTATAGTTATGCTTATTACTAGTTAAATGTATACAAAAAAAAGAAAATCCTCCTTGTAGAATCCAAGGATCAGAATCTGGCATATGAATGCTAGGAGCCGAGAATGGGGTACTACGGAGGCTGTCGGCACCGGATTTGGCGATCGAGATTCCTGTGAATCCGATTTTTGGGTTTGGGACATGACAGAAGTTGGTATCAGAGCATAACTTGGGAATATCTGAGGATAACATCACATATCTGCTGATAGCTACACTACACTGTATGATTGTTGAGAACTTAGAATGGTTAGACTCCCGAGTTTAAATAACTTAGAAACTTCCTGATATAGCTCTCTATTATGTGTGCATTCGAGAGTGCCCAAAGATGATAGACCCTTGTTCCTTTCTGTAGGACATGACACCCAAGAGATTGACCAGAGTGTCTTCCGTTCCCTCGCCTAAGATTCCTGTTCCCCCACCCGAGACTTCTGCACCCCCATCCGAGTCTAGCGCAGCACTGACCGTGTCTTTAAGTGTGGACCTGCTATAGCAGATGTTGCAAGCAATGACTGCCATTCTTCAGAGAGGAGACCGGATGAGAAAGGCCCCCTCCAGTAGCTCCAAATTGCAACGATGTCGACGACCATAAAGGCATATGAACCATCCGTCCTTTCGATCATTTGCATCACCTAAATGTCAGTCCTCAAGTGTATGCTTCAGATGTGATGAGGCGGGGCATCGCTTCTGGGAGTGCCCCCACCCTCGGCAGCCCCTGCCGCTTAGACCGTTCTCTTGTGCTTGCTTTGGGTGCGGTGGGATAGGGCATCGTAGGAGCGAGTGTCCCTGTCCTCAGCAGCAATAGCAGCGACGACAATATTTGTCGCTAGGACCTCATCAGCGGCAGTAACAACAACAAGATTCTCAGACATCAGGAGGAGTCGTCGAAGATTCTTGTGACTTAACCCCTACACCGTCTTCTTAGATTGTTCATGAACGGGGCATCTTGGGAGTCAGAGCTTGATATTTGTGGGTGTTATCCTCATCTCTTCGATGTTTGATTATGTCGGTATGCTGTGTTCTGATTATATATATATAGTGGTGTGGTTTCCCTCCCTTGGTAAGCCATGTATTGGTTATGTTGTAGTTTAAATTTCGAAGATGGAATTTTTATTAGGAGGGGAGAGCTGTAAGACCCGTATCCTAGACCGTACCGTTTCATAGGCTTCGGTGGTCTTTCCGGTCGAATTCCGGCAACCTTCGACCCTTAACCGATATTTCTCCTCGGCCCTAATTCGTATGTCGTCAACCCGTATCGACTCAACCCAAGACCTTTACCATAACGACCGTGTCGTCGCTGCGATTTCGATGCCGCGACTCGCGCGCCGAGGCGATACCCTAGTCAAGAGATGTGGGCCAACGTTCGGTATGAGAAAAAGCCGCGTGTTGCGGAACCCAAGAAAATCTCTACGACTTGTCACATCAATCCATCAATCTCAACATGTCAAGTACACATCACCTTTCACCCTTTCCCAAACAAGCTCTAAAAGTCAAAAAGTTCTTACACAAGCCATACTTTTCTTACAACATTTACCACAAAAGTTAAAAATCTCTTACACACCTATCACTCACCACATCAACACATCCGTCACCCATCACTCCTCTCTCTTTACAACCCTCTCTCTCATTTCATTTCTCAAAAATTTTCTTTCCAAGCAAGAGAAACCTCCATATGTATGAGCCTCTCCAAGGCTTCCCAAGCAACAAAGGTGGCCCACTTTCCTACCCCTTCATCTCCCATCTCAATCATCCAAACCTCATCTCCTCCGTTGGAATGCTAAGAAGCTAAGGAAGCCTATGGTGCAAGAAGAAGCCGGTGGGTGATCGTTGATCTTCATTTCCTTATATTTTTGTGGTGTAAGGGCCCACTTATGGTGGGACCCACCTTGATGTAAGTCTTGTATCAAAGAGGGGCCCATAGTGGCGGGGACCCCCATCTTCGCCTATGTCTCTCTCTCCCTTGTTTCTCCTTCCTCATGTATTATGGCCCATCTTGATGTATTATCCATGCCTACCTGCATGAGGCCCACTCCATGTTGAATCAGATTAGCTAGTGAACTTATAGCAGCTATATAGCTGCTGTAATGATGTCAATAAGGAGGTGGGCCCCATCAAATGGTATGTATTATATCCCACCGTCCACCTATATGCATAGGACCCACCCCACATGTGTGACACGTGTGAGGGTGGGGCCCACCAAAGGCCTTGATGTATGGATTTTGTCCAGCCTTCCATTTGGACACTGGACGTCAACTGTTAGTGTGAGCTGACTGTGGGGTGTGCTGGCCTTGCAAAAAAAAAAGAAGAGAGAGATTATATATAATATTATATTATGTTGCAAGAGGAAAGGGTGGCCTGCACGTGGGACACACCTTCTGTTTTGTTAAACCTGTAACGTGCGGTAGGCTGGCGACGTCATCAGGGCCCATAAAACCCATCCAAGCCGTCCATCCATCCTGACGGTGGGGCCACCTTGAGGATGCACTACATCCACTGTCCAGTCCATGGACGGTGGATCCCAACCATGATATATGTGTTTTACACGTGCCATCCATCTATTTTGATAATGGGACCCATTGTCATCTGACATCAGCAGTTCTATGGGTCCCACATGAGATCAAGACTATCCAGATGGTGGGACCCAGGTCCATAGCCCAACTGGCAGACCGAGTGGAGATACCTTGTTTCAACATGGGACCCACGTCCCATAGCTCAATGGTAGACAGAGTGAAAGATACCTCATTGCAACGCAGTGGGGTCCATGGGACCAATCCTAGCCACACCGTCCACCATTTGTTGGGCCACACCGTGGAGCGTGTGGAGTGTACACTGTCCAAGGATGGTGGGGCCCACCCCATGTGTTAGGCAGCACCGTGATGTATGTTGTTATCCAGGCCGACGTTATATATATATATATATATATATATATATATATATATATATATATATATATATATATTATATTGTATTAGATTATATATATAATACATATGCTATTGTAGTGGGCCCTATGTGGGACCACCTCTGTTGTGTCAGGAAAGAAAAAGAAAAAAAGAAAAGAAAAGAATAGAAAAGAAAAAGAAAGAAAAAAAGTAGGGGCCACGTGCCCTCTCTCTCTCTATATCTCTCTCAAAATCTCTCTCTATCTCTTAGATGTCCAGGGAGTTGTGGGTCCCACCTCGAGGCATGTGTGATCGGATGGTGGGACTTACCCCCACATGTGGGATAGTGTATGTGTGTGTGTGTGTGTGTGTGTGTGTGTGTGTATATATATATATATATATATATAATATTATATTATATGTAATATTGTGTATATATACTATATATAGTTTATATATTATATTATATATGATATACATGATAGTGGGCCTTCATGTGGGCCCCCACCATGATGTATGGGTTGCATTCAATCCATCCATCCATTTGGAAAGCCCATTTTATGGCCTGGGCATAAAAGATGAGCCAAATCCATAGTCCAAGTGGACCCCACTTTGGCATGTTTTGAGGCCCATCTTAATGTATTCGTGGTAGTTCATTGGGGCCCATTTTGATGTGGATATAAGGCCCATGAGATTAGGCCCATTTTTTGTTTTAGGGACCCATGGGTTAAGGCCCATTGAGATGTATTAGGGCCTATGGGTTGAGGCCCATTCGATGTGCATATGGGGCCCAATTGGTGTGACCCATTTGTTACATATAAGACCCATGAGATTAGGCCCATTTGATGCATTCTAAGGCCCACGGGTTATGATCCATTGCAATATACATAAGGCCCATTGGTAAGGTCCATTGATGTGACCCACTTGATGAATGTAAGGCCCATATGATATGACCCATTTGATGTATTTAAGGCCCAATGGGATGTACCTAAGGTCCATTGCAATGGATGATCCCAACATGATTTATGTGATGATGTTACGATGGACACTCATTAGGATCAATGTTGGTTAAATGTCCACATTGATGGACAATGATGGTTGAATGTCCACATTGTGACCTTTCCTTAAGCCTTGTTAGGGCCATTCTCATCGCTACCGGTTGTCGATTCTGATTTGTCGAGGTCGATTCCAATTTGTCGAGACCGAGTATCGAGGCCGATTATCGTGACCGATTACCGATTGTCGTGGTCAATTGATCGATTACCCATCGTGGTCGATTATCGATTGACGTGACCGATTGCCGACTCTGCTTGCCGTGGCCGATTGACCGATTATCGATTGTCATAGCCGATTGACCGATTACCGTTCGTGGTCAATTATCGATTGACGTGGCCGATTGCCGACTCTACTTGCCGTGGCCGATTGACCGATTACCGATTGTCATGGCCGATTGACCGATTACCGATCGTGGCCGACTATCGATTGACGTGGCCGATTGCCGACTCTGCTTGCTGTGGCCGATTGACTGATTACCGATTGTTGTGGCCAATTGACCGATTACCGATCGTGGCTGATTATCGATTGACATGGCCGATTGCCTACTCTACTTGCCGTGGCCGATTGACCGATTACCGATCGTGGCCTATTATCGATTGACGTGGCCGATTGCCGACTTTGCTTGCCGTGGCCGATTGACAGATTACCGATTGTCGTGGCTAATTGACCGATTACCGATCATGGCCGATTATCGATTGACGTGACCGATTTTCAATTCTACTTGTCATGGCCAATTGATCGATCCTGATTATTGAGGCCGATTATCGATCGAGGCCAATTATCGTAGCCGGTTGTCGATTTCGATTGTTGTGGCTGATCGCCGATTCCGATTGTCAAGGCCCAATGTGATGTATATGCGGCCGTATTTCAGGCCCATCGTGATGTGTATCCAGCCCGTGTTTAAGGCTCAATGTGATGGATATGAGGCTTATGTGATGAGGCCCACCGTGATGCATTTGAGGGCTAGGCGATGGAACCCATTGTAATGTGTGTTAGGCCCATGCGAAAGGCCCATCATGATGTGTATTAAACTCTTGAGTGAGTCCCATGGTGTGATATATTTGGCCCTTGTGTGAGACCATGAGTCTACTATATGTTAGGCTTTATGTGGGCCGTTCTTTGAGGGACAATGTTGGTTAAATGTCCACGTTGTCGATGTCGATTGTCAATGCCTGTTATTGATACCGATTATGAGTATGTGACTGCATAGCATCATGATACATGCCCATACGCATCATCTGCATGTCTGTTATGAGATATGATTGACCATTGCATATGTCATAGTGCCGGTTATTACGAGACTCCCTGATAGGCGGAGATTGCCCTACATGAGCGCACGATATGCGCAGGATTTATGCATGATTGCACTGTGTGACTCATGCATCTCGCATTTGTGTGGCATGACCATTATACCCCCTAGCGACATCAGGGCTGTAGCCTCCACAGGCATATCGTGGATGGCCAGATGGGACACCGAAAATGTTTGGTTCAAGCATCGGGCTGCCTTAGATGGCCCTGGGTGAAAATCTCTAAAACTCTCTTGGTACCAGAGGACGCCCCAACGTCGAGACGGAGTGGATACATGAGCGCCCGAGTACCGAATAACAGGAGGTCGCGTCTCCCACTGTGTCGTGGTCGGTTGGGAGAGGGTTGGCCTTACTCGCTCAAGCACAGGGGGCATTGCTAGGCTGAGTTTGACCAGCTCGTGAATGGGTCTGCTATCGACGTGCCGAATAGGTATTAGCAGACTATTGGCCAGGCGGATAGTGAGGTTTCTTACGCTCACTTGGACTGTGCGGCTAGGGAGAGCGGCAGTGCCATTTGGAGTGTACTAAACTCCGGTGATGATCCCAGAGAGGAACCGTACTGATATGTGGACTTATTGAGTAGGAGTTGCATGCTCATTTATTCATTCATTCACTATCCATTCGGGCTGGTGGTGTGCAACTAATTATTGTGTACTCTAATAATTCATGATCTTACTAGTGTTTCTGCTTATTCAGACATTGTATGGTTTACGGATTTTTAATTTTTTGGTATTGTATGATTATGGCATTGTATTAAATACTTGGCACTTATCTTGTGCATACACTTACACCACCCTCTAAGCTTTCTATAAGCTTATGCACGATAGATGCGTGCAGGTGATGTTAGGTCGCAGCATTGTTGAGCTTGGAGCGTGCAGTGGTCTTCTGGAACTTGATTTTCTATTTATGTATTTCCCTTTCAGTGTTGTACTCAAATGATTATATTAGTGGATATGTGATGATGATGTTACCTTTGTGAATTGGGTAATCTTGTGGTTATGCTTATTACTAGTTAAATGCACAAAAAATAAATAAATCTTCCTTGTAGGATCCTAGGATCAGAATCTGGTATATGAATGCTAGGAGCCGAGAATGGGATACTACGGAGGCTGTCGGCACCGGATTTGGCGATCGGGATTCCTGTGAATCCAATTTCTGGGTTTGGGGCGTGACACCCTCATACCTAAAATGGAAGGCTCCACTTCCACCATTACGGCCCTCTCTATCCTTTTTTTTGCCATGAATGGACCTTCCCAACTGTGCTCACAGAATGCTTAGGTCCACTGGTCAATGGAGGGTTTGCCTTGCAAGAGAAGCCTTCAGGTAGCCCCTTCCCTCAAATCCTAGCCACATGTTAAGGGAATGGATGGCCCAAACATATCTCGTTCGTTCCTATGCACGGGCCGAAACCCCTATACAGTTTTGATCAGGGGACCCTTGTGAGTGAAATGGACGGTTTGGATAGTCCGAAAAGTGGCCAGGGTGGTCCATTTTAGGGCCCAAGTCTCCCTGTTTTTGAAATTTTAAAAATGGCTAGAGGGATCCTTTGTTTTGCAAATGGGTCGGTCAATAGCGAGTTGACCGCTCCTCCTTGGTCCAGTGCACATCATGCACAATAGGTCGAGATGCACACATGCTTTATGTAGGTTATAATGTGATTTTTGTGATAAATCTACACCGACCATTTATTTAAGGGTCCCAATGTAGGGGCCTCGGCCCAGTTTGGGGCGCATGTGAGGCCTAAGTGGGCCATATGGGTCGATTCTTAGCTCCAACGGTGGTTTATCATTGATCTGAGGGTCGGATCACCCCAAGATTGAGCGCCAACGGTTAGAAAATCCTAATGGGCCATTTGTGAGGCTTCCACCATATATTACTGGCCAATTAATATAAAATCTATTACTTTTATACTTATAATTACATTAATTAAAATAATTTACAATTATATAAATAAAATTTTAATATTAACATACCATTATATACATGTTATTGACTGTACCTTTTCTAGCGTATAATTCATAATATACAATGTCATTCTATGCATATACATGAATTGGAAATTGTACAACACCATATTTAAAATTGCATTGTTAAATAATTTACAACTTTATTAAAAAATCTAGTAATCTTTTGTATACATATTTATACAAGATGTTTACTACTACATTAATATTTATAGTTCAATTATACATTGTAAATTCTTCACTCTTTATGTTTATTTAATAAAATATTATTTTTCATATACATTAAATATGCAAATATTACCTTATTTCAGATTCTTATGGTAACATCCGAGTACTAGAAAGTATGGGGTGTTACAGACTACCCCCCTTAAAGAGAATTTCGCACCTGAAATTCAGCACTCCCCCTATGAATGTGGACAACAATCTATCCTACGGTGTCTGTATATATCCGCTAGTTTTTTACAATATGGTTATTTGCGTACACAACGCTTAAGGGTAGGGTCATCACAATCTACCCCCCTTAAAGAAAAAATAAATAAAGTTCTACTTCCATATTGGATGGTGTACGTACTTATTATTAATATTATGAGTGGTTCAATTATCCAAGAGAGGTACCCTATGTTTGCGTATGAAATCCTGACAACTGTACTTAAATTCCTCACACCCCTTTAAGCTTTTTGTCTAGCAAATCAATTAAGGTGTCTCAGTCCCACTGAAGGTCATAAATCATTCCTGTATTAACCAAAACTACGGGTTTATCTAAATGTTTATGTTCATCAAGTGTCCTATCACATTTACTAAGATTACAAGTTCATTTAGGCGACCGCTATTAATAATATCTTGTCTTTTTCTTAATTTTGTTTCACTTCTAATGTTATTTCTCTATCATCCAAGATACAATATAACTTCCTACTTTCTGTGTTATAGGTAGCATGAATAAATGGTCGTAGTGGGTTCGAGCTCGATACATCATTCATCTGCCTGCAGAACAGATGATTTCGGTATTAATTCACCATCCTGTTAAATCTCGATCCTTTGTTTGATTAGGGCACTGAGATCATTGGGATTTGTTAGGATTTTAGAATTTGAGTCAAACCATGAAAACTCTGTTTAATTATAGTTCTATCAGTCCATGATCCCGATTGATCTAGTCTCCTGGGAAATGTCATGAAACCTTATATTTTCATTATGACAAGTCTATGCGACTCATTACGCTTCCGCTACGCACCCTGATTATCTAAGCATTACTTAGTAACTTCAGGTCCAGGATCCCTACATGAAACCTAAGTTTAAAAAAATCTTTACTAAATCTATCTGAGATTCCAATTCAAATTCCAATATACTTAGTCTATAGTTGGAAATTCACCTAAAATCCTATAGTCTGCCTCTGATAAATTTTGCGTAGTGGGATTGTGAGAAATATTATTCCTAAGCAAAGAGAAATATTAAGGAAATTCAAATTCCAGTTTTTTTTTTTGAAACGATTTCTTAGGTTTAGGAAGTGCGCATAGTTAATCTAATGTGTAGAATATGGTGGGTAGCAAAATTTCCTACAATCCTGAGTTTGTTTCATTGGTTAAACATTACAACGATATTATTTCTAACTAAGAAGTTTTTGGGAAAGTTCACGTCATGGACCTCTAAGGATTATTCATTGAGAGTCAAGTTCAATGAATATTCTCATTCGATGCCAAATACATCATAGTAGGTATTTGTTCTTTCATAGTACATGAGTTTAATTTCTAAATTCAAATAGCCATTCTGGTAGTTTTTTAAGGAAACATATTTCTAAGTTTAAAGGTCATCCAACCAATGTGTTAGGGAACCTAAGATCTGGATCTCTATGTTCTCGAGTTCTCTCAATTCCAAGGGAATTTTACCTAAGTTCAAATGACTAAACCTAAAACGCTCAAAGAGGCCTAAGTTCATTTCTACGGTCTTTGGCCATCCAAACAAGTTTCTAGGGGGCCTAAAATTTTGAGTTCCTATATTCTCATTTTCTCCTAGCTACAAGGGCACATAATTTCAAATGATTATCTTAATAATTTCTTAGGGGATCTAAGTTTGGGTTTCTACATTCTCAATCATTCTTCCAAGTTTAAAGGAAATTCAGTTAAGTTCAAAATTTTCTAATTCCAAACATTCTGACTTAAGACATTTAAGGTTTGTATAAGATCATTTCTCAAGGCTAAATTTGTCCAAAATATGCTCTGATACCAACTGTAACGCCCCGTGTTTTCAGGACCTTAGTATATGACCCGTTTTCCAAAAACCCGAGTGCTAACCTTGAAGGATGGTCAAATTCAAGTACATGTTTTTTTTTTTCATTTATCAGAGTAAGTAGATGAACGTAGAATGGACAAATCAACATAAAGAAAAATTTTAAATTTTGTTTAGAATATACAAGTGGATGTCCATAATGACTTATACAAACTAATGTCTCCACAATAACAAATACAAGATTACACACATGAGAAATTTAAAAGCATATGAAACACAAACGAAAGCCGAAAGATCGAGCAGCTTCCTTAACAGGTACAATCACATGTCCTTGACCACCATAATGACTCATCAGTTGGAACATGCATATCACTTAAGCCACCTGTGCTACCTGTACGATTATATTTTTGATGAATGAGTGGCCAACTCAGTATGAATTTTTCTCAAGATTACACACCACCACATTAGGTAAACATAGTTATAAAACAACAAGGCAATCAAAACAACACATGATGCAGTCTTTTTAAATGCGTGGATGTGTAAATGCACATCGCCTCGGGGATGCATATCCATGCGAAAATTGAGCTCATCACCCATGCAATCATCGACCTAAAAAAATCATCCAGTCAAAACAATAGATCGATAGTCAGTAGTCTGGGAGCTAGCGAAAAGATACCCCGATGATCCTAAGGCACGTGTTACAGCATCTAAAATTAGCCACTCATCATCGCCAATATGCCATAGATGCATGATTAGCCAAACTATTATTAGTCTAGTTATAATCAACCAATTTAAATAAGCTCAAGTCACTGCGAGGGCTTGTCACAAGCATAGGCCGACAGCTCGGGCATATGTCCCATACCACCATCCTCGTCTCATGAGACTACCATCTTAGGATGTTTAATGGAACTCCATCAACTAGTGGCAAATTATATTACGATATATGGAGTTTACCATTGTATGATTGCATAATATAAAATATTGAACCCATATAGGGAAGATATCAGGACAAAGCCACATAGGGTGATATCAAAACAAGCCACATAGGGCAATTATCAAAATAAGCCACATAGGGCGAGTATCAAAACCATGCGATAAAATACCATTCTTGAAAACCATTGGACATAATAACCTTTGATGGTAGGCCCATATCAATGGTTAATTTAAACCACCATTCAATAGCCACTAAATCGAAGGTCCATTACAATCATAACCAGTTGGGTTACATCCTAAGGATAGGTGTAGATTTATAAGTGGGGGTTTCTCACTAATGTACCAATTTAAGTTCCATAAGCAATCCATAAATAATCCATAAGCATAAATAAATATGTAGGATAATGTATCAATTCAATTCTAACAATTTACACATGTGATTATAAAATGGAGATATCAATTACAAATTAAACTAAAAACTATAACTTAAGCTAATGGGAAAATGAAAAGCTCAAGGGGAAGAATCATCGCCTTATATTTCGAACCGACTATTCGTGTTGGTAGAGAATGCATGTTTCCTTAGAATCAAACCCTATCATAAATTGTAAAGTTATACCGTTAGATTCAAGCTCTACACGTTATTCTTGGTCAAGGTCTTAACCTAGGGTTTGGATTATCTTGGTTTTAAGGTTTCACCCAAGAGTCTAGGTCTAGACTTGGACCTTGGGATTTAGACCCTAGTTAGTTGTACAATTAATTAAAGAGTTAATTTAATAGTTACGATGTGCTTATTAACATTAATGATTCAATTAATATTAGCTAATATGGTAATCATAATCATTATGATAAATGTTAATATAATAATAACTAGGTACTTATTAATATTAATGATACAATTAGTATTAGCTAATCTGGTAATCATAATTGTTATGATAGTGACAACTAGTACAATCCATTATTAATGGTAATATTTTAGTATGGTAATTAAAATATTACTATTTAATAATTGTAATTATATTTATAATATTTATTATCAGTGTAAATAGTCTACCAATGGCTAATCATGACTATATTAAAAATTATTATAATAATAGTAATAAGGGTGGTAGTTGTAAATCGGACCTGGACTTTGTCCACAGCTAAGGCCTGAATTGGGCCTCACACATGGGTCTATATACACTACAATGGGCCTGACACAACATAATGGGTCTCACATGTACAGCAAGTGAGCCTCTCTAGGTAATGAGGCCCACGACCCAAAATTAAATGGATAGTCTGTGTAACACACATACATCATGGTGGACTTGGGAAAAAAATCAAGTCAATATGTAGCTTATGTGGGTCATATCATGCACAACAAATAGGAGGTTCATCCACCATTAGAGCATTCATAATCATTTGTTGGGCCCACCAAGTTGTGGTTCACAAATCCAACCCATCCATTATGTGTGTCCCGCTAGGTTAAGGGGTCAAACTAAGTTTCAGGTGCATCCAAATCTCAAATGGACCTCAACAAGTGTTTTTATATGATTTAACATGTCTTCACAAGATTGTAGATGGTGTGGGCCACCTAAGCTCTGTGTATGGCTGATTTTTGGAGGCACCTCATATATAAAGGGGACCTATCAAATGGACAGTGTTGATGTTCAACACACATCATTGTAGGGCCTGTGGTGGGGCCCATGGTCCTAGCCAAAATCTCAAGCATAAGGAGGCAACGTCCTCTGGACGTTTATAGCTACACCATCCAGCATGTTTCATATATATTTATCCATTTATTTATTTATTTTTATTTTCTGGTGGTTTTTGATAGGTGGGGCCCACCTCAGGAGGATTTACTCCGCCGGTTGGATTCCAGGGCTCAGGACAAGTCTAATGAGTCTAATATTAGATATGTTTTGACGCATCGAAACATCAAAGTGGGCCCTAACAGTTTACATGGTCCAAAATCACTCTTTTCTACAATATGGCCCTCTAGAGATTCGATTTGGCTTCATTTTTTAGCTTAACGCCTAAAATGAATTGAGAAATAGGGTGGACGGTGTAGATATAACATACATCTAGGAGGGGTCCCACTTCAAGAAAAATAGACGGAGGGTGTTGAATAACACATTCCTCAGTTAGACCCACATGACTTGGTAATGTCAATACAGCAACCGTTCTGCTGTTGGGGCCACAGATGGATAGCATGAAATAAAACACATACATCATGAGGAACCCATATAACCTCTGTCATCAATACCCCAGCCAATCCACCTCCTCATCAAATGGGTCCCATCACATATAATATAATAATATATATATATATATATATTTATTATTTCTTCTTCTCTTCTTCCACTTTCTTTTGTTCTGGTTTTGCAGGCTAGTAGCGTCCAGCATCCAGTGATTGGCAGCTAGATAAAATACATGCAGCAGGTGGCCCTTGGATGCCACATATGCACTGGGCCATGAGATGGGCGACATGGATGGAATACAACCATCAGTGGGGGCCACGTCATCGTACAGTGCAACTCTATGAGACTTGAATCTCATGAGCGGCCCACCCGCAGGTGTAGCGTGAGGCCCACCTGGTTTTTGTGAGGCCCAACAGCTGCCTTTGAAACAGGTCCCATTTCACTTTGCATACGACCCACTGCGTGGGTCTATTTGAGGCCATTTTTCAGCTTCTTCTCGGGTTAAGAGACAACTCCTTTGCATGGCCCACTTGTGAGGCTGATTTCAGCCTCAAATCAAGGCTCTTACAAGGACACTTTCTGCCCCATTTTCAGCTCTAGGAATGGCCAGGACTTGGCCCATTTTCTGGTCTATTAATGGCCTAGCCAGGGGACCTTTTCCTGCTGCCATTAAGGTAAAATCTCAGCCGTTCCCATGCTAAAATTTCTAACAGGTATCCTCTAGACCTTCAACTGATCCTATGTTTACACTCTCGTCTGTATTTAAGCTTAGCATTCGGCTGATTCCCTGCCATTTTTAATCGAATACATGGCTGCTCACATGTCATATTTTCAGCCTGGTTTTTATGATGGAAAGAAGTTATTATCAATTTGTGTTTCCAGCCACAAACAGAGCCTGTTTTAGAGGGCTGTACGTGGAGTAAGCAAGGCATGATGGAGCTTTTTTTGAGCTTATTTTAGAGTTCCAAAAGAGTGGGGGGAAGGTTCCTACCTGCTACAGTCGGGTTCGACCCGAGTTTAGGTTGCCACGTACACCCACCACCTTTCACTCTCTTCCTTTCTTCCCTTATCTTTCTCTCCCTCAAGTGGTGACGTTGTGGTCCCACACTGACTCGACTCAGTCCAGTTTTCACGGACTGAGTTGGGGCAGTGTGCACTGAGTTTTCAAACGTCCTCTGTTTCACTCCTCTCTATTTTCTCTCCCTTTCCTTTCTCTCTACTTTCCTTCCTCTTCACCTCTCTTTCGTAATACCTATTTATAGGCAAGATTTAGTTGTTGCCGACGATTGTGCCAACTCCCATCATACCTAAAATGGAAGGCTCTGCTTCCACCATTATGGCCATCTCTTTCCTTTTTTTGGCTATGAAAGGACCTTCCTAGCTATGCTCGCAGAATGCTTGGGTCCACTGGTCAATGGAGGGTTTGCCTTGCAAGAGAAGCCTTCAGGTGGTCCCTTTCCTCGAATCTAAGCCACATGTTAAGGGAATAGATGACCCAAACATATCTCGTTCGTTCCTATACACGGGCTAAAACCCCTATACGATTTTGATCAGGGAACCCTTGTGAGTGAAATGGACGGTTTGGATAGTCCGGAAAGTGGCCAGGGTGGTCCATTTTGGGGCCCAAGTCTCCCTGTTTTTGAAATTTTAAAAATGGCTAGAGAGATCCTTTGTTTTGCAAATGGATAATGCGGGGACATTTTCACATCGAGCTCGAGTGGGGTGGCCTGTGAGATGCAGGGGCACACTCGGGGTGGGCGACCTGTGTGAGGTAGGTGGCTCGTGAGATGTGGACCCCACCCATGTGACTCGGGTAGCTCGTGTGAGGCAGTACCCATGTGATTTGGGGCCCATGAGGGGGGTTTCTACCGAGGGCCTAACCCATGAGATGTGGGGCCTGGGCAATAAGATAAGAGGATTAATTCACGATGCTTTAACAGTTCGAGCTTTTAGAGCAAGTGGTTAATTGTCTTACATCAAATTGGTATCAGAGCGGGAGGTCTCGTGTTCGAAACTCCACAGCCAGTTGACCGCTCCTCCTTGGTCCAGTGCACATCGTGCACAATAGGTCAAGGTGTACATATGCTTTGTGTAGGTTATGATGTGATGTTTATAATAAATCTACGCTGACCATTTATTTAAGGGTCCCAATGTAGGGGCCTCGGTCCAGTTTGGGGCGCATGTGAGGCCCAAGTGGGCCATATGGGTCGATTCCTAGCTCTAACGGTGGTTTATCATTGATCTGAGGGTCGGATCACCCCAAGATTGAGTGTCAACGGTTAAAAAAACCTAATGGGACATTTGTGAAGCTTCCACCATTTATTACTGGCCAATTAATATGAAATCTATTACTATTGTACTTTACTTATAATTACATTAATTAAAATAATTTTTAATTATATAAATAAAATTTTAATATTAACATACCATTATATACATGCTAATAACCGCACCTTTACTAGCGTATAATTCATAATATACAATGTCATACTGTCCATTTACATGAATTGGAAATTGTACAACACCATATTTAAAATTGCATTGTTAAATAATTTACAACTTTATTAAAATATCTAGTAATCTTTTGTATACATATTTATACAAAATCTTTACTACTACATTAATATTTATAGTTTAATTATACATTGTAAAATCTTCACTCTTTATGTTTATTTAATATAATATTATTTTTTATATACATTAAATATGCACATATCTCCCTATTTCAATACATTTTTACACGTTTCTATATGATAAATAAATTATCAATTACACTTAAAAAATTTGGTTTATTGAAGCGATTGAAATCAACGTTTCAGAAGCTATAATGAGTAATTTTGGAATCAATTAGGTGAACGGCTTGTCATACGAATGAATGTTATTCTAGACGGTTAAGATGGATGATTTGAGGATCAGAAGGTGCAAATGTGTAAGGAAAGCTACGTGTGTTTATCAAACGCATGTAGACTGATTCAGATTCTTATAGTAACACCCGAGTACTGAAAAGTACGGGGTGTTACAGCTCCATTTCTAATTACCTCTATCATAGTTCCACCATCATCGTCGCTTCTCATGACCATCTACCTTCACCAAGGCCCAAAGAAGTCATACGTATATAACTTAAATTTCTATCTAGTAATCACCTTTGTAAGCATATTTGCAGGATTCACACTTGTATAGATCTTCTTAAGAGTTCCTCCTTCTTCCTCAAGCACTTGTTGGATAAAATGATGACATGCATCAATATGTTTAGTATGAAAATGATAAGCAGACTTCTTTGTCAAATTGATCGTGCTTTCATTGTCACAATTTATTAGCACAGCTTCTTGCTGAAGCCCAAGCCGATTTTTCATCCCTTTAAACCAAACATATTTTGTGAATGCTTCTATCACCATCATATACTCTGATTCGATTATGAAAAGATCCACTACAGACTGAAGCTTCAACATGCAACTGATCGCTCAACCCGCCAGTACAAACAAGTAGCCGGAAGTCGATCTTCTATTATCCACATTACCTATGTAATCGTCATCTACATAACCTACCAACTTGCCCTAAGACTTTTCAAACGTCAAGACGTAGTCTATTGTACCTCAAATATGTCAAATTAATCATTTCACTGTCTCCTAGTGTTGCTTGTCGGGGTTAGCCATGTATCTACTCACAACACATTGCATGTGAAATATCAAGTCTCATAGAGACCATGTCATACATCAAATTGTCAACAATGCTCGAATAGGGCACGCGGGATATCACTTACTTTTTTCATATGTAATAGAATTTGTTTGTATGAAAGCATAAAGTAAGCGGCATGGGGTGTGCTAATCAGTTTTAGCTTGTCCATACCTAACTTAACCAATACATTCTCAAGTTCTTCTTCCTGTGATAATCGTAGTTACTCATTTGTCTGTCTCTATGAATATTTATACCTAGAATCATCTTTGTAGCCCCCAAATATTTTATTTTCAATGTCCTTGACAACTGAGTCTTCTTCGTATCAATTTCAGACATGTTATGGCTGACAATAAATATGTCATATACGTACAATACCAGTACGATGAACTGTCCATCATTTAATATCTTATAATAGACAAAATGATCATATTCACTTCTAGTAAATAGTTAACCCTTTATTAAAGTATCAAATATTTTATACTACTACCTTAGCGATTGTTTTAGGTCGTGTAGCGATCTCATTATCCTAAAAAATTTATTTTCTGCCCCTTTCATTTCAAACCATTTTGGTTGCTTCATGTAAATTTTTTTCTCTAACTTCACATAAAGAAAAATAATCTTCACATTCACCTGTTCTAATTTTAGGTTATATTGGGCAATCACCATCAATACAAATCTGATATACACATGCTTGACTACAATAATGAAAATCTCGTTGAAGTCGACACTCTCCTTCTACACATACCCTTTTCACAACCAATATTGGCTTGTATCTATTCAGTTTTTTCTTATAAATTCACTTATAGGCGATTGTTTTACGCTCCACTGGAAGCTCCATCAGCTCTCATGTGTCATCTTTATGTAAGAAATCCATCTTGTTATGCATAGTTACTATCCACTTCTCAGCATCAGAACTATCTAATACTTACTGAAAAGTATACGGATCTCCCTCATCCGTAATGAGGGTGAATGCAACATTTGAGTCATCACTATATTTGACTGGAAATCCATGATCTCTTGAAAAATTTCTTCTGAGAAATGGCTACTCCACATGGTCTTATACTTATGCATACAACTTAGGCTTGGTTTGTGTATCTTTTTGTTTCAATCTTAACATCAATGATTGATGATTTCTTCAATTTCATACATTTGTCCTTACGGAACAAGGAATCTTCATCAAACCTGAAATCTCGACTAATTATGATCTTTCGTATGATTCAGTTGTACAGCTTATACTATTTCACATCATCACTATAGCTCATAAAAATGCACTTCTTAGCCCTTTGGTATATCTTATCTCTCTCAATTGAATGCACATAAGAGTAAGCGTTATAACCAAATACATGCAACTATAAGTAGTATACCTCATTATCATTTCACACTTTTTTAGGAATCTTCCGGTCTATCAACGTAGATGAGGACTGATTCACCAAGTAACAAGTCGTGTTAACGACCTCCATATATAATTTCCTGCCCAATCCACCATTACTAAAGATGTTTTAGGCTCTTTTTAAAAGAGTTCGATTTATCTATTTTACCACTCCATTCTGCTCAGGAGTGTGCCTCACTGTATTGTACCCCAATCCTCTCATTTTATAAAAATGGTTAAATTCCTTTGAAGTGAAACCACATCCATTATTAGTCCTTAATACTTTCATTTTTCGTCATTTCTACATTTCAATCATCGTCTTTCACACTTTAAATGTAGCAAAAATATCGAATTTATTTTTGAGAAAATAAACCCACACTTTCATTGAGTAATCATTAATGAATTAGGTAAAATACGATGACTCTCCAACAGAAATAATAAGCAATGGGCTCCATACATATGAATGCATATACTCAAACACACATTTACAAACTTGTTTTTCAGTGTTAAAAGTTAGCATTGACTGTTTACCATATATATAATGCTTACATATACTAAGTTTAATACTTTTAAAACAGGAATCAAGCAACGATTAGAAAGTACCTTCATACTGCGGTCACTCATGTGATCTAACTGCGCATGCCACAATAGTGTCGACGTGGATTCTGCTACAGACGTTGTAGCTCCACCCATTTCAATGTTTCTGATCAACTTGTATATATTTCTACTCCGTTGCACTTTCATCATAATAATTGTCCCTTTAGAAACTTTAAGGATCCTCTCATAACCAATAAACTTAAAACTAAGTGCCTCAACGGCCACTAGAGATATCAAATTCTTCATTAAGTCTGGATTATGTCGAACATTTATCAAAATACACTTCACCCCATCGAACATTCTGATGTGGACTGAACCTATTCCAATAACTTTACAGGAAAAGTCATTGCTTATAAAAACATGTCCACCATTATACTCATTGTATGCAGTGAACTAATCCCTGTGAGAAGTCATATGTTATGAGACCTCCAAATTCAAAATTCAGGTGTTACTAAGGTAACCAAATTTGGATGCGATCAAGACATCACTACCATCCATATCCTCGCATGATTGTGCTATGTTGACATCTTTTGGTGTATTCTCTAATTATTATCTCTTTTAAGCCTTAAGGTTCCTATAATCCTTTTTCATATATCATGTCATCTCATAATTTTAACACTTCATCTTGCCATTCTCTTTCGATTTAAATCGCTGTCGAGAATTGTTATTCTCCCTTTCAGTATTTCTTCCCCTGACAACCATCACATCCGTAGAGATACCTCTATTACTGCTTTCTTTCTTAACTATTTTTTATGAAGAACTGAGATGACAGTCTCTACATTGATGGTATCTCTACCATGAATTATTATGTCTACCAGATTCTCGAAAGATAGTGGAAGAAAATTTAAGAGAATTAAGGCTTGATCTCCCTCTTTGATCTTAACATCCATATTCGTCAGTTTATATACCAACTCGCTGAAAGTGCTCATGTATTTATTAATGTTAGACCCCTCTGTCATCTTAAGATTATAAAATTATTTCTTAAGATACAAACGACTACGTAGGGATTTTTTCATGTACAGGCCAGCCAATTTGGTTCATACCCCTGCGTTGTTCTTTTGATCTTGGATATTATATAGGATATTGCACAATTGTATTGAGGTTGTAGCCCTCTCGTCTAGTCCATCTCATTCTTCATCAATTATACATGTAGGATATTTCACCTTGCGAAGGAGAGCGTATTGCAATCCTTATTAAACTAAAAGGTCTCTCATTTTAACCTCTTATAGTCCAAAGTTATTTCTTCTAGTGAACTTCTCTATTTTATACTTAATATTAGATCCCTTAGAAGACTTGTTTCCATATTAAAAAAAAAATCAAAATCCCAACTTAGCTCTGATACCGCTTGTTGGGGGGATGCGCGGAAGCAACTCGAGTTGAAATCAAATAATAAGAGATCAAATAAATCAAATACAAAGAGAACACAATGTTTTACATGGAAAAATCCTTGTGAGGAAAAATACAGCACAAAGCAACAATGAATCTACTATGATTATCAATGTTACAAGAGACGAAAGATCGTACTGATCCTAGAGTACACCCTAAAAATCCTATCTTTGATTTTCCTTTGCACACTAAAAACCTTAAGCACGTTTTCAATATTATGATGCCTCATTAAAAATCCTTAAAAATGATTAAAACCAAATTAAGAAACAAAACTCGTAATTTCACAAAACTACGCAAGTCGGTTGATGGGAGCCTCAATCATATCGAGTGTTATAAACGACTTATTAATGATATCGAAGCCATCTTCGGTTAGATCTTTTGGACCTAAAAAATATCCAACGAACAAAGGCCAAAAAATGAAATTTTGTCGAAATGATTGAGCGGGTTGTTAATGGGACTGAGTGGTCTATCCATGCCACCGACAGACCCAGTTTATAGACAATTTTAAGATATCTAACAATAGTGTCAATTCGACATACATGGCTATGCAACAAGGCATTTTATACTGGTACATGTGGGACTTAATCATTACGATATTTGAAATGTAATGGAAAATAATATATTCAAAGTTCAGATTTTAGATTTTATAATTCTAAGGGTCCACACACATGGATATATAAGGATTTCATTGATCAACTTATCAGAAATGTAGTTGAATTTGTTAATACCAATCCATCAAACTTGAAGGTCTCTCCTTAGTCCATCCTTCATGAGGGAGAAGATGAGAGCCTGTTGAGATGTGGAGCCACATCTAAATGGCCGCTCGATCAGTTGAGTGCCCTACTCGACCGGTAGAGTTGTCCACTCGACCAGTCGAGGACTAGTTCGACTCAAAGTCCAGCAAGTAAATTTATTTTTTGGTCTAAGGTGCTCGACCAGTCGAGGCCCCTGCTCGACCAGTCGAGGTTACCCAGATTCGTTTTTGAATTTTACACGGACTGGGGATTTTTGAGTTGGTTTTTGAAAGGGTGCGAAAGGAAAGTTGCCTAAACTATAAATAGGGGTCCCTAGGGCTTTTCTAGGTATAATGAGAGCTATTCCAATGTGTGTGTAAATGATTTTCTCTGTACTTCCAAGGGAGAGGTTAGTATATTGTCTTGTAATCTTCATTTTTCTTCATAGTGAAAGCTTGCATCCATGGTTTTTTACCCTTTTTGGAGTTTTTCCACATATATCTTGTCTTGTGGGCTGTATGAAATGCTTTGATTCTTTTTTTATAGTTTATATTTCTTCTTATTTATCATTTGTGGGTGAGACCAGAGATTAGATCTCGGTTCACTGCGTTGTTAGCGTACTGTGCAACAACTGGTATCAGAGCTATTGGTTTAGTTCTAATGGGAGCAATAACGAAAGAAGGAAAGACTAGAATTGAGAAGTTTGATGGTTCAAACTTTGCCTTCTGGAAGATGCAGATGGATGGTTATCTGTATCAGAAGGACCTCTATATTCATCGAAGAGGAAAAGAGAAGAAATCAGAAAAGATGACAGATGATGAATGATTTTTATTAGATTGGAAGGCTTTAGGAACAATTCGACTCTCTTTGTTTAAGAGCGTCGCCTTCAATATATCCAAGGTGAAAACCACAAAAGGATTAATAGAAGCTATAGTCATCATGTATGAAAAACCTTCAACGACCAACAAGGTTCATCTTATGAAATAGCTATTCAATATGAAGATGTCAGATGCTGGGAGCATGCCTAAACATTTAAATGAGTTCAATACAGTCACGAGTCAGTTAGAATCCATTGGCATTATTTTTGAGGATGAGGTAAGGGTGTTATTGATCTTGTCCAGTTTGTCAGATATTTGGGATGGTTTGGTGATTGCTGTGAGCAATTCTTAAGGGTCGACAAAGCTGAATTTGATGATATGGTCGGTATAATTCTAAGCGAAGAATATAGAAGAAAGGCATCCAGAATTTTAGGAAATTCAGGGAATGCTATAAACGTTGAAGGAAGAGGAAGATCGCTAAACAAATGAAGTAATTAACACGGACGTTCTAAGTCAAGGAAGAAGTCAAAGGAACTAAAAGACAAAGACGGGTGTTGACATTGCGGGAAGAATGGGCATATGAAACGTGATTACAGGGTACTAAAGAAACAAGAAGGAAGCTCTTAAGGCGGGAAGGATTCAATGAATCTATTTGAGGAGAGTAACATAGAGGCATTGATCTTGTCTCTTGATACGAGGAATGAGTCTTGGGTTATAAACTCAAGTGCTTCATTTCATGCTGCCTCATGTAAGGAAATTTTACGTAATTATGTATCAAGTGACTTCAGGAGAGTTTTCTTGGGTGATGATGAGCCATGTAGTATTTTTGAAAAGGGAGACATTCGTGTCAATCAGAAAGATGGAATGGCTTTGAAATTGAAGGATGTCAGACATGTACCGAGTTTGAAACGGAACTTGATCTCGGTGGGACAGTTGGCTAATACTGGATATGTGACGACCTTCACTAGTGATTCCTGAAAGATCACAAAAGGTGTCTTGGTGATATCTCGAGGCAAAAGGGAAGGTACCTTGTACATAACTTCAAGATTGTATAGTTCACTTGCAGTCGCATCAATTGGAGTGAATGGGCAGTTATGGCATCAAGGGTTAGGACATATGAGTGAGAAAAGGATGAAAGTGTTATCGTCAAAAGGGAAGCTAACAGGGTTGAAGTAAATTGACTTGAAATTCTATGAGGACTGCATGTATGACAAGCAGAAACTGGTAAGTTTCAAGAAGACAAGATGCGCTCCAAAGACGCATTTGTTGAAGCTTGTACACACTGATGTGTGGGGATTGGCACAAGTATCATCTCTTGGTGGTTCACATTATTTTATTTCCTTTATTGATGATGGTAATAGAAAATTGTGAGTTTATTTTTTAAAACATAAATCTGACGTATTTGATGTATTTAAGAAGTGAAAAGTTATGGTAGAAAATGAGACAGGTAAAATAGTAAAATGTCTCAGATCTGATAATGGGAGAGAATACTATGATAAGAAATTTGAGGAGTATTGTGCAGCTAATAGAATTAAACATCAAAAAATGATTCCAGGGACACCACAACAGAATAGTGTGGCTGACCGCATTAATAAGACTATCCTTTAGCACACCAGGAGCATGAGGTTACATGCAGGGTTGTCTAAGACGTTTTGGACAGATATTATGAATACTGTCGCATATCTCATTAATAGAAGTCTCTCAGCACCATTAGTTGGTGCGCTATCGGAAGAAATGTGGATTGGGAAAGAAGTAAACCTTGCACATCCTAGAGTGTTCGGTGACACTTCATATGTTCACATTGATGCAGAGCACAGAAACAAGCTAGATGCGAAGTCCAAGAGGTGCACGTTTATAGGCTACGAGTAATATGATTTTGGCTACAAGTTTTGGGATAAAAAAATAGAAAAATCATAAGAAGTAAAGATGTAATCTTCAATGAAAAAGTGATGGATAAGAACTGTGTGAAGGAAAATAAATTCGAAGAGAAAGAATTCGTAGAGTTGGAAGAGTTATCGGTCATGGGTGTTACAGCGCCACAGGATGATCATGCACATGAGTATTATGAGGCAGAGCCACAAACACCGGTTGTGAAAAAGTCTACTTGAGAGAGGAGACCCATGGTCTGATACTCACCCTCCTTACATTATTTACTACTGATAAATAATAGTGAATCAGAGTGTTTTGAATAGGCATTACAATCAGATACACAAGTTAAGTGGGAGCAAGTCATGGATGATGAGATGGACTCTCTTGAGTCTAATCGTACATGGGAACTCGTCACTCTACCTAAGGGTAAGAAAGTTCTTCATAACAAGTGGGTTTACAGACTGAAAGAGGAACATGATGGTTTGAAATGGTACAAGGCTAGATTGGTTGTGAAAGAATTTTAACAAAAGGCAGGTATTGATTTCACTGAAATATTTTTACCTGTGGTGAAAATGTCTACGATTCGCATGGTCATGAGTATAGTGGCTACAGAGGACTTACATCTAGAGCAGCTAGATATTAAGACAGTCTTTCTTTATGGGGACCTTGAAGAAGAGATATATATGCATCAGCCGACAGGATATGTGACATCAAGAAAGGAGAACAAGATGTGTAGACTGAAGAAAGTCTATATAGCTTGAAGCAGGCCTCGAAGTAGTGGTACAAGAAGTTCAACAGTTTCATGTCGGAAAATAGTTTTAGGAGATGTCATGCAGACCATTGTTGTTATTTAAAGAAGTTTGATATGTTGTACATCATCCTTCTTTTGTACATTGATGATATGCTTGTGGTCGGTTCAAGCATGAAAGACATCTCAGATCTTAAAAGAAAACTGTCTAGAGAATTTGCCATGAAGGATTTAGGAGTTGCAAAATAAATCCTATGCATGAGGATAAAACGTGACAGGAAAAATAAGAAACTAGTTTTGTCACAGGCAGAGTACATAGCCAAGGTACTTTATCGATTCAATATGAGAGGTGCTAAGTCGATTAGCACTCCATTAGCTAACTACTTCAAGCTTTCTAAGGAGCAAGATGCAAAGACGCAGGAGGAACGGGACTACATGGCTAAAGTCTCATATGCATCAGTTATTGGGAGTCTCATGTATGCTATGGTGAGCACGAGGCCAGACATTGCTCAAGCTATGAGAGTTGTTAGAAGGTTCATAAACAACCCCGAAAAGGAACATTGGGAAGCTGTGAAGTGGATCCTCAAATACCTGGTAGGTAATAAGGATGTAGGGTTGTGTTATAGTAGATTAGAAATTAAGCTATAAGGCTACGTGGATTCAGATTTGGCAGAAGATATCAACAACAGAAGAAGCACTACATGTTATGTCTTTACTCTGGGTAGTGCTGCAATCAGTTGGGTCTCTCAGTTATAGAAGATAGTATCTATCAATACAATGGAAGCAGAATATGTTGCAGCTACAGAAGCGTGCAAGGAGATGGTGTGCATGCAAAGTTTCATGGAAGAGTTGGGTAAGAAACAAGAAGATTGCAAGTTATATAGTGACAGTCAGAGTGTAATACACTTAGTTAAGAATTTAGCCTTTCATTCAAGGTCCATGCATATTGACATCAGATAACACTTCATACGTTCGCTACTAGAAGACGGATCGATTGCTCTGAAGAAGATTCATACAAGTGAGAATCCTACGGATATGCTGACCAAGGCGGTCACACGGGAGAAGTTGAAGCTCTGTTTAGCTTTGATTGGTCTTCAGGCTTGAAGACGGGGAGGTGGTGCACTTCAGATGATGAAAATAAAAATTTATGACGATATGTCTTCAAGTGAGAGATTATTGAGATGTAGGGCCACATCCGGAAGGGTGCTCGACCGGTCGAGGACTGGCTCAACTCAAAGAACAGCGAGCAAAATTATTTTTTGGTTCGAGGTGCTCGACCAGTCAAGGTTACGCAAATTCGTTTTTGAATTTTACACCGACTGCGGATTTTTGAGTCGGTTTTCGAAAGGGTGCGAAAAGAAAGTTACTTAAACTATAAATAGGGATCCCTAAGGCTTTTCTAGGTATAATGAAAGTTATTCTGAGGTATCGGCAAAGGGTTTTCTCTATACTTCCAAGGGAGAGGTTAGTATATTGCTCATTTTTCCTCATAGTGAAAGTTTGCATCCGTGATTTTTTACCCTTGTTGGGATTTTTTCACGTATATCTTGTCTTGTGGTTTGTGTGGAATGGTTTGATTCTTTTTTTTTCTAGTTTATATTTCTTATTGTTTATCGTTTGTGGGTGAGACTGGAGATTGGATGTCGGTTCACTGCGTTGTTGGCGTGCTACGCAACAGAGCCAACATGCCAACTCTTGTAATATAGTAAAGGAAAATGTACATAGCCATTCACAAATGGACCCTACACATGCGATGAATGAGGGGATGAAGATGAGAAGGAAATACTCTTTTTTCTCTACTTCTGGATGCCAAAGATGTCAAAGGCTCTCTCTCACTAGTGACTTTTTCCTGAGATAAGATTTATATACAAAAGGTTAAGTTTTCTAAAAAAAGCAGAATTTATGGTATTCTACTACATTATAGGCATCTTTAACCTTACCTTCTCATGTTTCCATTTTTTTCAGTCTCATGGTCATTCATCACTTATCCAATGCCCATACAAACCAAGTGTGAAACCCTAAATTGAAATCATCATAATATCATCAATTACGATGAAAACCTTTTTCATAGTTAAAATAAAGCTTTAACACTTGAAAACATTTATAATACTTGTTAAATACTAGGCTTAGTAGAAAAACCACTTAACTAACATCTAATTCCCAAGATTAAGGTCATTTAGATATTTCCTGGAAAACTAGTAAATCAACCTCAATCAAATCTTAATGAATGTGCCCACTTACATTAACTTTCATTAGCCACAATATGACCTTATAAAGTGAGTCAAAAACACTAATAAATAAAAACCTCATGTAAAGATAAGACTGAAGGAGATGAATTGGAGTTGCACTTTTAACATGAGAGGGACCCTAGCCGTGTATGCATATTTATAGAAATATTTGTACAGCTGTATACATCATGTATAGTAAGAAGAATCTATCATCTATCAAGTATCTATCAATTACATATAAGGTAGAGCTATTTTGAGCTTATCCTACAACTACCTGTTTGATTCCACATTTCCTTAATTATTTGCATTAATTATAGAATGGTCCTTTTCTTTATCATAGTTTCCTTCTTTATCAATAAAGATTGTGAACTCTTTACACATCCTTAAGTCTATAGATTAATTAAGCTAGTAAATTTATAAGTAGATTATACTCTATGCATGATGAACCTTAGTTTAAAAGCTTAAACTCGGTCCACTAATGGAGTGCTCAACAAGTTTAATATTAGGAGCGCATTCCAATTGCGCACTCACACTTCTATGTAGAATAGGGTGAAGGGACACCGACTCTTCATCATGCAAGATGGTGGGGACATTTCATCAAAACACATCTCTAGTCCCCTCACATAAGATGATCGCATAATAAAATAATAATAATCATATGTATATAGGGAAATGGTACTATAAGGTCGATCTCTCATGGGAATTTCTCATGAGGTCGAGTTGTGTAGGCCCCATTGTGATGTGTGTCAAACGTCTACCTCATCAATCGGATGCACCATTCCATAGTGGGCCACAAGCTTAAAAATCAAGTCAATCCATGACTTTGGTGGGCCACACCTTATACAAAAGTGGAGAGGGGTTACCCTCCAATTAAATCATTCACAATCATTTATTGGGCCCGCCGAGATGTGGTTCACAAATCCAGCCCATCCATTGTGTGTCCCACATGGAAGAGGGGTGAGAACAAGTTTCAACCGCATCCAAAACTCAGGTGAGCCCCACCAAGTGCTTTTATAATGTTTAGACATGTCTTTAGACATTTTTAGATGGTATGGCCCACCTAAGTTATGTATACATCTGATTTTTGAGATATCCCATAAACTAAAAGGGACCCCTCAAATGCACTATGTTGATGTTCAACATACATCGTGGTGGCGCCCACACAGCTAGACATCATGAGAAGTTTCCATGAGGTCAACCTCATAGTACCATTTCCCATGTGTGTGTTTGTGTGTGTATATATATATATACACACGCGCGCGCGGGGGCGCGTGTGTTAGTGTTATGTCCTGCGGCTGGTTAGGTAATCATTTAACAATAAAGTACTGAAATTCATATAATACAATTCATTTACGTCCACTATCAAGCTCACAACCAGAGCAATCCATCTCATCACTCATTTTCATTTATGTAAAGAGCATCCCACGTATTAACTATGGTACTGCAATCTATCTATTCAGGATTTATGATTAATTATCATGATCCACCGACAAGATCATCAGGATTATATTCATTCCATCCATCAAGGTTATGATCACCTGCGTGCTTACAACAATAGAATCCATTGCACGGGATTTTCAGTTGCAATTGCAATCCAACGTACCTCCCAACATGTTTTGATTGAGGGACATTTGAGCCGTTGGTGAGGTGGACTGCACCGTGACAATCACCTGCCTTAAGTGTGGCTGGTCCACCCGTCAAGTGGGCCACACTGTACGAAACTAGGATGGTTTCAACCATATCTTCAAATGGTCCGGTTCGATTTACACGTGATCCCACCTAATGAGTTGGCCAACCTGACCTTTCTCGTATGATATATATTCATTGTGGGCCCACCTATTGCACCGTTTGGGTTCATGCATGCCCACTTGGCATGTTTGGCTGCATGCGAAAAGTCATATGCAATGGGTAGTTGGCGGTTCTTCCTTCTCATGCACTAGATACGCCAAATAGTTGCATGCACCATGGTGCACGTGAGAACTCGAGCAAATGCATTGTCACTAGTGTCTCACACGTAGCAATGTCACACATGTGCAACATACAAGCCGCTCATCAAGATCCTTCCAAGGGCGGATGCCCTGTGTCAAAAAATCTGGTCGATGCTAATAACGCACGGTGAATATGGACCATTAGCAAAATTTTCTTTACCATCCTTATATTATGTCCATCTAAGCCCCACCCAATCATCCGAACCATCTGTTATTTCGTAAACAGTATCTAGGAAGTGAGAAATGTCTTATTAACGGATTGGATCTCTCAGTGACGTGCTATGTTGCCGTGCATGTGAGTGAAGAGCCAAAAAAGTCTAGTCGCTCGACTTCACGTAGAATTCCTTAGTTGAATCTAGGACGGAGGTTTGCTAGAAAACATCGAGACGAATTACAAAAGGATACGTCGTGGCTACAGCCGTTACTTGGTTATGCAGGTAATCCGAACGTTCTAAATGATGAATGGAGAAAAGGATGGGGTATTTGCAAGAAACTCTTAGATTAGAATATTTTAACACTCTGATCAATTTATTCTTTTCTTTTAAATATGGACCGTCTATTTAATCTGTTTGGTAGACCGTTGATCTAAAGTATAATATTTCCTGAAAATCTTCAAATAATCAATATGTCTGTCATCCAGGCAAGTGGACAGCTTGGATAACCTAACGTGTCCGTACATCCAACCGTTATAGTTCTGATGTATCATTTCGAAGTACGTTCAGTTTGTATTCTAGCAAACCTATCTTCGCGTGCGGCATGCATCATTTGCATGATGTGCCCGTGTTGCCAACGGTCCGACTCGTCATCTCCATGATAGTAAAGAAGCCCATTTAGATGTGTGATCGAGGTGGGCCATGCATCCTTTGTTTCCTACGCCTCTAGGTCCACTGCAAGGGTCACCGTAGGAGGTTAATTTCTCAGATCCAATCTACCGTTGATAGGATTTTATGTTTAGAAGAGAACTAAAAATCCAATGGAAATGGACCATTCAATCAGTGGGCCACCGCTTAGATGAGGCATAGAAAAAACAGTGTGCCAGCGGATCCAATCAGGCGTTTTCGGATGACAAAATAATCTTCCAAGAGTTGGTTCGTGGATATAAACCATTAGTAAAATGAAAATTTTTGGAGTTGGTCGTGGATATAAAAAGTTAGTAAAATGAAATTTTTTGGAGTTGGCCCATCTATGAGGGATCTTGTAAATTGGATGGTTCGGATTGAACTATGTGTGAGAATTTTAGGACGTGTATTTGGCGGAAGCGGATTGGCTGGTGTACCATACACCGATTTGGCTTATGTGTTGACGTCACCAAGTGATGTGGGTACCATCGTGAAGAATGTTTTATGAGTCTGGATCCCCTGTTATCAGGTCAGTAGAGAATTTCTGATACCCTAATCCTCATTGGCCCATGTCACTACTCACTAAAAAATTAATAAAAATAAAAACCAACTTCAGATGCCAAACCATTAGGGTAACAGAAATTCCCAGTTGACCTGATAGCAGAGGATCCCAACTCATGTTTTATATCCAAATTGTACTTTCATTTAGAGATCTCATCTTAAAGATGAAGCCCAAAATATTAAACAAATTCAAAAATCAAGTGGACCACATTACAAACAGTAGTGGGGGATTGAAAGTCTATAGTAGAAGTTTTGCATCAGCATGGTATATTTTTATTTTTTTGACCTCATGAACGTATTGGATGTAAAATAAGGAAGCAATTGCTTACTGGGTAACTCAGTGCTCTTAGTGTATGAAGTAAACTCTGTGGAATCTATCGTTATTTATTTATTTTATCTACTCTATTCATCCGTATTAATAGATAATTTTAGGTCTTGACCAAAAAAAGGAAGCATACCCAAAGATCAAGAGAACCACACGACAAGAAATAATGTGATTAAACCTCTACCATTAAAAAATTTCTGGAAGCCACGTGAGTTTTGGATCAAGCCAATGTTTGTGTTTTCTCTTCATCTATATGTTTTTTAAATTATAAACAAGTTAGATGGCAAATAAACATTATTGTAAACCCTAAGAAGATTTTAATGGTGGAAATCATTATTCCACACTGTTTCAGTGGCATAGTTCACTTGTGCTTTGGATTTAATGCAATTTTGAGATCATCCTTTAAATTAGCAGGAAAAATGGATGGACTGTGTTGATAAATCACATACATTTATAGTGAGCCCAATTGAGTTTACTTAACACGGTAAAAGCATGATGAGTAAGTCAGTGCGCAATCCATTTCGAAAAATAAATACTGTCACGGGCCTAAGATTGTTTTAACGGGGAGAATCATTGTCTTGCTATTTGTATCGTGGTCCACTTAAGCTTTGCATATGGCTCATTTTTAGTCTTATTATTTAAAATGATCTTGCAGAATGGATGAATGGGTACATATAATAAATACATCGTGATGGCCCATGTAACTCTAATCTCCTTTGAACCGTTAATATAACTTAGAGCTCAAAGAGTGTTAGCGCTTGTCTTCCCACGACACGTATTCACATCAGCCAAGTCGGTGATGTGTGGTACACCAGCCAATCCACTTCTGTATTTGGCTTCTCAAGGTCGCTTTGTGCGTTTGCATTCTACATACGTAGGAAACTGCTGAGGTTACTTTTTCTAACTTGGAAACAAATCGACATGTATCAAATTCATGCCGTCTATCAGGTGCCAAAATTGAGGTTGATTCAACACTCAGGTGGGCCATCTTATATAATTATACATAGAAGCTATTAATTCACATGGTTTGGCCCACCTAAATCTTGAAAAACTATGAAATTTGGATAGTTCCTTCATCCTTGTGAAGCACCTTAGATGAATGGATTGGATGTTATATAGACACCATGGTGGTTTCTACCATAAACTAATGGTGGGCATTCCATTGTGAATATTTCCCATTGTGTGGCTTACTGGAGGTTAGATTTCGTGATCTTTTCACTCAATGGTTGATATTAGACATTGTATCTGATTGACGGGGTGGATCATGAAAGTTCCTCCCTCGTATCTTCGGATTGTGAAAGTTGCCCCCGGTAAATAGCCAGGGCATGGTACGCTAGCGCCGTTCTCTGCAAAATAAGCAAACCAGGCGGGGCGTTGAGTGGGGAAACGGATCCGCTACTCACCCTGCCACTAGCTAATGGCTGATGGTCGGTGCTCTGTGGGCCCCACTGTGATGCATGTGTTTCATCCATGCCGTCCACCCATTCTTCCAGATCATTTTATGCTATGAGCCAAACAATTAGGATGATCCAGATCTCAAGTGGACCGCACGGTGTTGATTGAACACCCACCATTAAAAGCTTCTTGGGGCCACAAAAGTTTTGGATTAAGCTGATATATATTTTTCCATTCATCCAAGTCTGCATGACCTAACAAACAGGTTAGATGTCAAATAACCATTACAGTGGGCCCTAGGAGGTTTTTAATGATGTACATTCAATCACTATTATTTTCCTATGGTGTGGTCCACCTGAGATTTATATATACCTCATTTTTGGGATCGAGCCCTAAAATTATCTTTCAAAATGGATAGACGGTGTGGATAAAACACCTACATCATGGTAGGGTCCACATAGCACCAACCATAGCCACTTGGTGGATGGCAGCATCACTAGCCAAACCGCGTTCGCTGATTGGGTACTACCTGGGGGTGTACATGAGTTGATTTGAGTTGAACTGGGCTCAACTCGGCCCGGCCCAGTCACCAGCCAAACCTATCCTGAACCTGGACCCACCCAGTCACCGGACCAACATGTTTAGCCCAAACTCGGCCGGGTCAACAATTGGGTAAGTTCGGGCCAGTTTCGAACCTTACAGTAAGTTCATGGGAAGGGCTTTGACAGATAATTCATGTCTCATTACAAGGCCGTCGATCAGCGGTTTATATAGTTGAACTATAAACTCCATAAAAAATTTAACTAGTCAGGATATTATAATTGTTTTTTGTAATTGGATGAATCTATGTCATTCGAGTTATTCGTTTATGAGGTGGATGAGTCACTGTCACTTCAAAGATGGGTGGTGAACTATCTCAGAATGGTTAAGGGGAAAGGGACGGGTAGGGTTTTGAATATATATATATATCACTCGATCGAGTCGTGCAGGGTCGGGTCGAGTTGAGCCGAACTGGGACCTATCCGATCTCGACCCGAACTCAGTTTCGGGCTAAAGAAAATGACCCGTCCCGACCCGAACTCAGTTCCAAGTTGAGCCAAGTCGAGCAAGTTAACCAGGCTAGCCCGGTTCGTGTATAGCCCTAGTACTACCCCCACCAGGACAATAACAGATTGCGTACTTTGTAAACACTGTGGGGCCACCTTAATATACATATCTTATCTACTCCGTCCATCCATTTTACAATATAATTTTATGGATTTAGACAAAATACTTGAAGTATATACAAATCTCAAGTAGACCACACCACAAGAAATAGTATGAATTGAACGTCTGCCTTTGAAAAAATCTTAGGCCAACGTAAGTTTTGTATCAAGCTAATGTTTGTGTTTTTCCTTCATCCATATATTGTTTTTATCTTTTTAACAGGTTGGATGACAAATAAAAATAGCCATCAGCCTTAGGAAGATTTCAACAATGGAAATCATGTGGTGTGATCCACTTTAGCTTTGGATATACTTCAAGTTTGGGTTCCACATCTGAAATAAGATGGAAACAAGGATGGACGGTGTGGATAAACAACATACATTCACAGTGGGCCTAACATAGTTTACTCAGTTATATAAAAGTGTACTAAGTAACTAAATGCGCAATCCAATTTCAACTAGGACGGGCGCGGCTTCAATCTGAGGTGGGTGATACCCTGACTATGGGCTTATGGTGATGTATTCTCCTTACATCCATGCCTTCCATACGTATTAAAAGCTTATTTTAGACCATGATCTAAAAAAATGAAACAGATACAGGTCTCAAGTGGACCGTAATACAGGTAACAGCGGTAACCAACAATTAAAAACTTCTTGCAGGCAACAAAAGTTTTAGATCAAGCTAATATATGTGTAGCTTCTTCATCCAGGTCTTTGTAACCTTATCAATAAGTTGGATAGAAATTAATTATTCTTGTTGGGAAAAAATATGACAAGTTCAGAGACCCAGTTATGAAATGAACCAACACTACTGACACTGCCTAAGAACCTGAGGCAACAGGTCAGATCGAGACAAGACGAAGCCTAAAGGAAAGATTTAGCTCGAATTGACAGAAAATGAATCCATACTGAGATTTAAAGAGTCAAGAACCATAGACAAATATATAAGACATATAAAGTTGACTCGGTTAACGAGGCAACAACGTCTAAATGGGCCGATTAAGACCCGAATGCTATAAGTCACCTGATCGACCATAAAACCGACTCCTATTAAGCCGGTCACAATGTCGGCTATCGAATTGAGGAAGGACATCGGCCATAAACTAATGTCTATTTCGTCCAACAAAAGGTAAAAAGCTTCATCCTTGTAGCCAGCCGAGACTCAATTGCTATCAGAGTCGGTTAAGGACGAGCCGAGCAAGGAAGAGACGGTATAAACTTGAAATATCGTCCCAAAAATCTTGTAAAAAGATCTCCGATCCTAAGAATCTTGGGATCGGATGAAATCCATAAACAAATCAAATTAAATCTCCTAAGAACGGGGGAGAGAATCCTCGCACACCGGGACCTCTCACTCCTATAAATGAAGGACTCTTCAGGATCAAAGGTACGCAGAAAATATCCCAACAAAAAAGACCTTCTTCTTTGTCCAATCACTAACTTAAGTATTAGAGGTTCCCCGGCTTTAGCCAGGGTTCCCTTTACGTCCTTTTGTGTGTAGGTGAGGAGGAGGAAGGAGGCATATCAGAAATCTATATCAACAATTCTAATGACCTACCTAAGGTTTTTAATTGTGGGGATTCAATCACTACCGTTTGGTATGGTATGGTCCACTTAAGATTTGTATTTTCTTCATTTTTTGGATCCTGCACTAAAATAAGCTTTCCAAATGGATAGAAGGTGTAGATTTAAGTTACATCACAGTGGACTCCACAATCAGTATCCACCGACCTTGTGGATCCGGGGATCCACCCAAACCGCGCCCCACCCGGACCATGCGGGAGATGGACGATGCTGTCAGGGGATCCGTGGTGGCCGATGTATTTTTTTTTATATATATATTCAGGCTGTTTTTCGAATTTTACATATCATTTCAGGCCATGAGCCAAAAAAGAGGCACATTGAATGTTTGGCGCAGAAGTTTTGGATCAGCATAATATATATGTTTTATCTTCACCTAATGAACAGGTTGGATGGCAAATAAACATCACAGTAGGCATAGGAAGTTTTCAATGGTAGGAATTCAATCCAAACTGCTTCATGTTGTGTGGTCCACTTCAGCCTTCAATTTGCCTTCCTTCTGAGCTCATGACCTAAAATGTCTGTCAAAATAGATGGACGGAGTAGATAAAACATATACATCATGGTGGGTCCCACACTTCTTTGTGTGGGTAGTACCCAATCTGCCCTATCAGATAACTCTTGAGTCTGGGCCCACCGTGATGTGTGCATGATTTTCTCCATCAATCATGTCCACCCAAGGTTCTCTTTGGAGTCCCAAAATCAAGCCGATCCACAGCTCCTGTGGGCCATACCAGGAAACTCATGCCTAAATCCTCTAAACTCACCTGTTATGGCCCACCTTAGTTTTGAAATGGACCAATTTTTGCGATCCCCATCCATCCTGGTGGGGTACATCTTATGAATGGATTGGATGCTATATTCAAAATACTGTGGCCCCACAGTCTGGAATGTTTTAATGGTGTTGTGTACCATATCTCAAATGCTACCTGTTGGGTGATGTTTGGACCGTCTAAAATTTGGATACCCTGTGATAGATGTGGACCCTACAGAACGGTGGACCGTCTAAAAGTTGTAGAACATCTTGTTCGTTCATCATCGGGCGGGCCGCACTTGTACGAACATATCAACGGTTAGATAAGGATTGCCAAGTATCCAGTGGCTGACATTCGTTGTACATGTATGGCCCACCTGATGAGTGGATGAGTATGGTTTTCAGATTACGTTACATCCACCAAGTGGCCTGCTTGATGAACGCTCCGGATTCTATAGTATGCTTACGCTTGACATGTCGGCATGTGGGGGCCCACCCCTGCAATTTTTTTTCCCAGTAGAGATGGGGGTTGGAGAACGAGTGGTCCCTTGCATCTCCACCGTAGGTGGCAGACAAGGGAGCAACACAAGTTGACCAACGACTATGATGCGTCGGTTATTGGAAGGTGACGTGTTACCACTTTGATATCTACGGCCTACCTGCTTGAGCGCCACGTGGCGGTCCTCGTGCGCCTTATCCACTTGCGTTTTATCATCATGTGATTTAGAAAAATGCATATCATTATGTATTGATGTGGTTTTGCGGAAGCGGATTGCGTGGTGTTCCACACACCACTGACCTCAGTGGTGTGTTGACGTAACAAGCTCTGTGGGACCCCCCATTACGTATTTGTTATATCCAAACCGTCCATCCATTTTTAGAGTTCTTTTTATTGATTTAGCCCACAAATAAATATGATCTAAATCTTTCGTGAACCACACCATAGAATGAGGCGAATTGAACGTCGACCATTAAAAACTGTTTGGAGTTTACAGGTATTTTCTATTAATCTGATATTTATTTTATTTTATTAATATTCATCTATATACATCTCCGTGACCTTATGAACAGTGGAGGGCTGGGAAGGTTTCAACGGTGGGAATCATTGTTTCCACTTTAGGTGGTGTGGTTCACTTGAGCTTGAATGATCTAGAAAAATGGACAGACGGTGTGGATATAACACATGCATCATGGTGGAGCCCACATAACTTGGTGACGTCAACACACCATAGAGAGGTCGGTGGTGTGTGGCACACTACGAAATCCGCTTCCAGCGCCTAATCGCACATGCGTGTGGATCATCCATCCATCCACACTCATGCATTCGTACCGATACGGTACGTAAAACAAGTTTTCTAGCGTCCATTTAGTTTGTTCATTGTGGCCCACCTGAAGAGTGAACCGCCTTGATTTTTCATCCCGAAGATCTAAAAAGTGGGTCCTACCTCTACGAAAGACAGATCTGTCACGTGTTGCATATTAACACGCATGACACGCGCGTGTGCGAATCTTTTTTGGATTGGCAATTTGGCATGTTATGGAGAGATTTGCTAGACTATATACCGACTTATTGCAATATGATACGTCAGGAATATAGGCATTGGATCTGTGCCATAATCATAACCGTTGATCTGATGAATTACAACTAGAAAGGTTACTGATTCAAAAATCTTCAAGATTGGAAAAACACTGGCTATCCGATAAATGGCCCACAAAGCTAAAGTATTCTGTTGACAGTCAATATTCAACAGAAAAAAGTTAAATAGTTGAAATACTAAATACTCCAATCGGAGAGATTAATTGACTTTTTCCTCCATCCAGAGTGAGGTCTACCTTGTAAATGGTTTGGATCACCGAAGATTACTCAATTCTACTGGCCATAGTTTCGATGAATCCTAATACAATACGTCCGGATGTACTCTAGCAAACCTTTGAGATCGTGGAAGATATGAGAAATTTAGGACTTCGGACCCCACCTTTTAGCCAGCTGTTTTTATGGAGGAATACAAACTTTGTTTTGCAACTTAGACCCGTACGTGCAGATATCGAATTTCAGGACGAAAATATCCCTCCTTTCAAGGAAACGGATTGGGTACTCCGTCTGCCACCAGCTAATGGTGGATGGTCGGTGGTATGTGGACCCCACCTTGATGTGTGCTTTTCATCCATGCCGTCCATATATTTTTCCAGATCATTTTATGGTATGAGACCAAAAATGAGATATATCCAAATCTCAAGTGTACCACATTACAGGAAACAGTGTTGAATGAGTGTTAACCATTAGAAACCTTTAGGGGGCCCACTGTGATGTTTGTGAGAAATCCTCTCCGTTTAAGTTCATTCATAGGGTCAAAAAGACCTAGATGAGGAGGAAAAATAAATTTCATAATAATCCAAAACTTTTGTAACCCCTAAAAGGGTTTCAATGGTAGACGTTCAATTCCCCACTGCCTTTGACAGTGTGGTCCACTTGATAGTTAGATCAATCTTATTTTTCGTCTCAAGCCTTAATATGAGCTCGTAAAATATATGGACTATTTGGATATAACACATACATCATGATGGGACCCACAAAAGCAACATAGAAAAAAATAATAATTTCAGTTTGTCCCGATCAATTTCTAGTTTGTCTCACTCAATTTCTAGTTTGCCTCGCTCAACTAGAAATTGAGCGGGGCAAACTGAAAATTGAGCGGGGCAAATTAGAAATTGAGCGGGGCAAACATGAAATTGACCCCACTGTCAAAATTTAGTTTGCCCACCTTTTATCCAGCTGTTTTTATGAAAGAATAAAAACTTACTTTTGCAACTTAGACCTTCACGTGTGGATACCTAATTCCAGGATGAAAATATCCCTCCTTTTCACTGTTGTCCACTTTTCCTCTCCTTTTTCACTGTTTGATTTTCATCTCTCTTTCACCTCCCTTTTCACCCTCCGGTTCCACGAGAAAGATGGGAAAAACTCATTTTGTGGGCCCCCCTTATCAGCATTTTGTCTTCTTCCAAAAATGGTCAGTCCAGGGAAGAAATCACACATCAGTTGGGCCCACATTGAATGTATGTAGTTTAGGAAACGGATTGGCTACTCCCCCTAACACCAGCCCCGTGGCTAGTGGTCAGTGCTCTGTGGGCCCCACCATGATGTATGTGTTTCATCCATTCCGTTCATCCATTTGTAAAGATCATTTTAGGGTTTCATCCTAAAAATAAGAGGGATATAAATCTTAGATGTACCACGTTACAGGAAAACAATAGTGATTGGATATCCATCATTTAAATCCATCAATTCAAGTTTTTCCCGCTCAAAATTTAAATTTTCTCCGCTCATTTTCTAGTCTGCCCTGTTCAATTTCATATTTGCCCGCTCAATTTCATGGTTGACCTGCTCATTTCCTAGTTTGCCTCGCTTAATTTTCTGCTTACCCGCTCGTTACCTAGTTTTTCTCACTCAATTTCATGCTTACCCTGCTCGTTTTCTAATTTTTCCCGCTCAATTTCATGTTACTCTTGCTGAATTTCTTGTTTGCCCCACTAAATTTCTATTTTGACCCGCTCAATTTTCAGGTTGTCCTGCTAAATTTTATGTGTGCCCCGCTCAAACTGATAATGCTCCCCTCGCTCAATGGTATGATAGATAGCATCACAAAATTAAACAAGCACCACTCATTTTTCGTGTTTCCCCCGCTCAATTTCTAATTTGCCCCACTCAATTTCATGTTTCCCCCGCTCAAATTCATGTTCGCTCCGCTGATTTTCTAGTTTACCCCCACTCAATTTCATGTTTACCCCTGCTCAAAACTTAAACGTAAACCTAAACCTAAACCAAAACCTAAAACCTAAATGTATTCTCAAATCCCTATACCTAAACCTTAACGTATTCTCAATTCCCTAAACCTTAACCGATAACCAAACTTAAACCAAAACCTATATCGTACACTTGTAACTTAAAACTTAAATGTATTCTCAAATCCCTAAACCTAAACCTTAACCTAGTCTCAATTCCCTAAACCTTAACCTATAACCTAACTTAAACCTAAACCTATAACCTACACTTATAACCTATAACCTAAATATATTATCAAATCCCTAAACCTAAACCTACACCTAATTCTAATATCAATTCCTTAACCTAAACCTAAACTTGAAAACACAAACCTAAACCTGGTTAAGACTAAAATAGAGTATATGGAGTGCAATTTTAGTAATAATAAGAATGAGAACGAGAAATTAGTCAGGATTGCTTACTTGGATTGACAATTCGTGAGAGTGGATAGATTGAGAAGGATGTTGCGCATAGAATTCGGGCGAGGTGGAAGAAATGGAGATGTGCCTCTGGAGTTTTATGTGATCATCGTATACTCACTTAAATTGCCCTGATCCCATTAACTAAGGATCGAAGCAAGCAAGAGCCCTGTAGCAAGGGGATAGATTGAAGAGGCACATAATTCCCCCTCCCCTCTTTCCTTACCATCATCGTCAAATGAAAGTAGAGTCGTGGCTGCTCTCTACTTTTGCTTATAGACTTCTTCTCCTTCGTGCTTCAAGTGACAAAATGTGAAGCAAAGGTAGGTGAAGAACATATGGTCCCTAGCAAAATGGTTATGAAATAGATGTTGAACAACAAAGTTTGATTTTAGAAAAGCACCATCACTATGGGAATGTACACACGGTAAAAAAAATTACGTCAATCCATTGAGATATGGTATACTATAAGTGAATATTTGAGACAAAAAATGCATTTATGATGACTGATCCTTCTAATGTAGTCCACATAATGTCCATCTCGAGAGTATACATGTGAAGAAATGATCAAAAGGGTGGTATTTGTTAAAAAATTGGGAGTTCTATACTTATAACTTAAAATTATTTTCAAATCCCAAAACCTATAACCTAAACCTAACCTTAACCTAAACCTAAACCTATAACCAAAACCAAAACCAAAACCAAAACCAAAACCTATAACCTAAACCTGAACCCATTCCTAAATCCCAAAACCTATAACCTAAACCAAAACCAAAACCTATGATCTAAACCCGAACCCATTCTCAAATCCCAAAACTTATAACCTAAACCTAAACTTAAACCTTATCCTAAACCTATAACCTATAACCTAAACTAAAACCAAAACCTATAACTTAAACCCGAACCCATTATCAAATCCCAAAACCTATAACGTAAACCTAACCTTAACCTAAACCTAAACCTATAACCTATAACCTTAACCAAAACCTATAACCTAAACCAATACCAAAACCTATAGCCTAAACCCAAACCCATTCTCAAATCCCAAAACCTATAACCTAAACTAAAACCAAAACCAAAACCTATAACCTAAACCCGAACCCATTCTCAAATCCTAAAACCTATAACCTATAACTTAAACTAAAACCAAAACCTATAACCTAAACCCGAACCCATTCTCAAAGTCCAAAACCTATAACCTATCCATAAACCTTAACCTATAACCTAACCTAAACCTATACTTATAACCTAAAACTATTTCCAAATCTCAAAATCTATAACCTAAACCTAACCTTTCCCAAAACTTATAATCTAAACTCAATTCCCTAAAGCGAAACCTACACCTAATCCTAATCTCAACTCCCTAACATAAACTTAAAAACCCAAACTTAAACCAAATCCTAAACCTGAACCTGATTTCCTAAACCTAAACCATAACTCATTCTCAAATCTAAAAACCTATAAACAAAACCAAAACCAAAACCTATAACCTAAACCCGAATCCATTCTAAAATCTCAAAACGTATAACTTAAACCTAAACATAAACTTTATCCTAAACCTATAACCTATAACCAAAACCAAAACCAAAACCTATAACTTAAACCCGAACCCATTCTCAAATCTCAAAACCTATAACTTATCCTTAAACCTTAACTTATAACATAACCTAAACTTATAGTTATAACCTAAAACTATTCTCCAATCCCAAAACCTATAACCTAAACCTAACTTTTCCCTAAACCTATAACCTAAACTCAATTCTCTAAAGCGAAACATATACCTAATCCTAATCTCAACTCCCTAACCTAAACCTAACCCTAAACTTAAAAACCCAAACTTAAACTCAAACCTAAACCTAAACCTTATCCTGAAAAAGGAGAGAAAAAGTGGACAGTAGTGAAAAGGAGGGGTATTTTCATCCTGAAATTGGGTCTCCGCATGTGGAGGTTTAAGTTGCAAAAGTAAGTTTGTATTCTTTCATAAAAACGGCTGGATAGAAGATGGACAAACTAGATTTTGACATTGGGGTCAATTTCATGTTTGCCCCGCTCAATTTCTAATTTGCCCTGCTCAATTTTCAGTTTGCCCCGCTCAATTTCTAGTTTGCCCTGCTTAATTTTCAGTTTGTCCTGCTCAATTTCTAGTTTGCTCCACTCAATTGAGCGGGGCAAACTAGAAATTGAGCGGGGCAAACTGAAATTTTATTTATTTTTTGCTATGTTGCTTTTGTGGGTCCCATTATGATGTATGTATTTTTTGCTATTTTTTGCTATTTATCCAAACCGTCCATATATTTTACGAGCTCATATTAAGGCTTAAGATAAAAAATAAGATATATCTAATTATCAAGTGGACCATACTATAAAAGGCAGTGGGGAATTGAACGTCTACCATTGAAACCCTTTTAGGGGTTGCAGAAGTTTTGGATCATTATGAAATTTATTTTTCCTCTTCATCCAGGTCTTTTTGACCCTATGAATGAACTTAGACGGGGAGGATTTCTCACAAACATCACAGTGGGCCCCCTAAAGGTTTCTAATGGTTGACGCTCATTCAACAATATTTCCTGTAATGTGGTACACTTGAGATTTGGATATATCTCATTTTTGGTCTCATACTATAAAATGATCTGGAAAAATATATGGACGGCATGGATGAAAAGCACACATCAAGGTGGGGCCCACATACCACCAACCATCCGCCATTGGCTGGTAGCAGGCGGAGTACCCAATCCGTTTCCTTGAAAGGAGGGGTATTTTCGTCCTGAAATTTCATCTCCGCACGTGGAGGTCTAAGTTGCAAAATAAGGTTTGTCTTCTTTCATAAAAATAGTTGGATAAAAGGTGGGGTCTACAGTCTTAAATTTCTCTCATAGTTTAGTAGTGAAATTAAAGTCTTATTTATGTACATTTTTCTTAGCTGGTTGCTAAAAAATACAAACACTAAAAGCAAACAAGGTACTATACTATTATTCACACAGCAAATTCAAGAATACATAACCCCAACTTCTCACCTTAAAAAAATTTCAACTACTCCCAACAAGGATGAAATTTACTTATCTTTGTATCGATCCCTAGTGGGGATGGCTAACATGGAGGGTGTGTACTGACATGGGTGGTACAACAAGCGAACCCAAATGAAAAAAAAAAAAAAACACATTTTTTTTTGCAAAAGATGCAAACATCGATATTATCAACATATCATAGATATTATCAACATAAGTTGTAGATATTATCTACATATCATCGATATTATCGACGTTAGTTATAGATAATATCTATAATATGTCGATAATATCGAATCTGGATGATAATTGTTCAGCAAGTTTACCTAAAAAATCCTATAATTTTTTATACACTTTAGCTATGGATTATAACCGTTGTTATAATTGTGTTGATATATCGACGATATGTTGATATTATCGAAAAAGTTTAGAACTATCCAGCGAGTTTGCCTTAAAAATTTAAAATTTTCGATATACTTTAGCTACGGAATATAACCGTAGCTATAACCGCAGTGGACAGATAGCGCCGCGGCCATCTTTTTTTTTTTTTTTTACTATGTTGCTTTTGTGGGTCCCATCATGATGTATGTATTATATCCAAACTGTCCATATATTTTACGAACTCATATTAAAACTTGAGATGAAAAATAAGATAGATCTAACTATCAAGTGGACCACACTGTAAAAGGCAAGAATTGAACGTCTACCATTGAAACCCTTTTAAGGGTTACAAAAGTTTTTGATCATTATAAAAGCTTTTTTTTCCCTCTTTATCTAGGCCTTTGTGACCTTATGAATAGATTAGGTGGAAAATAAATGTTATAGTGGGAGCTACAAAATTTTTAACAGTGAAAATCAATTTTTCTCCTGCTCTTTGTGGTGTGGTCCAGTTGATCTTTGGATATGATTTTTTTTTTGGATAATACTCCGAAATGATCTCGAAATATGGATGAATCGTTGTGGATATAATAAATACATAGCTGTGGGGCCATGTAACTTTGATCTCTTTTGAGCCGTTCGTACAGCTCTCGGCTGGAGGAGCGTCAGCGCTCGTCTTCGAAAGGGAGGGATATTTTCGTCCCCAATTTTGCTGCCCTTTCGAGCAGGTCTAAGTTGCGAAACAAAGTTTGTATTCCTCTAAAAAAACAGCTGGCTAAAAGGTGGGGTCCACAGTCCTAAATTTCTCGGGAGATGTGGGTGTGTGGCTGCTGTGGGTGCACACTAGCCTTCTCCTAGGGGCGGTATGGATAGTGGTCGGTGCTCCGTGAGACCCACTATGAAGTATGTGTTCTATCCATTCCTTCCATACATTTTTATATATCATTTTATGCTTAATACAAAATATTAGAGAGATATAAATATGATGTGGACCACACCACATGAAAACAGTAGTGATAGGATGTCCACTATTAAAATTCTCCTAAGGCCCAATGTACTTTTTATTTTACATCCAACTTGTTGATTAGGTCATACAAAACTAGATGAAAAGAAAAAAATATATGTATCAGCTTGATCCAAAGCTTTTATAGCCCCCAAGAAGTTTTTAATGGTGGACGTTCAATTAAAACTGTTTCCTGTGATGTGGTCCACTTGATATTGGCATATACATTATTTTTCGGTCCCATACAATAAAATTATCTAAATAAAATATATGGACGGCATGGATGAAACAAATACCACGTGATGGGTCCAGAGAGCACCGACCAATAGCTATTGGTTAGTGGCAGGGTAACTAGCCAATCCGCTCTCCTTCTACGTTGGCTCGGAGGTCATTTTGGTAACTTAAAATGGTATTTCTGTTATTTCGGTAATCAGGAGGGTCATTTCCAAGGAAGCCTTTGCTTCCACACCAGAGACAGAAATTCATTACCACATATGTGGGGCCCACCGTAGTATTTTTGTGGAATCTACTCCGTCCATCAGGTGGGAATAAAGGTTTTACAATCTGAGGCAGAACATCAGCCTGATACATAACTCAGGTACGCCACACTACATTGAACAATAGGTAGGGGACGCCAACTATAGATTTATGTGTGGGTCTCACAGCTGTGTATGGATTCAATCCAATCCGTTCATCCTTTGCGTCTAAACATGATGAAGGGACAATTCATAAACTAGTCTGATTCAAAACTCAGACGGCTTTTACATTGATTTCCGTTGTGTGTCCCACTCGACTTTTAGATTTAGATAATTTCCGATCTATACAGTGAAAATGAGCTTTTCCACATGATGGACGGAATAGATTTCACACACGCAGACACCCACCACGGTCGAGCCCATAAGAGATTGGTTGTGGTTCTGGATGTGTAGAACAGGTGTTGTAGAGACCACCGGTACAACACCGAGGTCTGAACCTCGAGCGAGCTGGCCTCCTCAATAAAATTTCTACCTTGGAAGCGTGGGCCTCGTTTCCATCGTCCAATGAAACACGTGTGAACATGCCATGTACCAGAAAAAAAAAAGAAAAAAAAAGGCCTAGAAATCAGAATTTAGGCCTGAGACTGACAAGTGATTCCGAGATGAGAGGACCAGTCCCAACAATGGAGGGCGCGGATTGCGTTCTGAATAACTCAGCACTATAGTAAACTTTGTGGGGCCCACCGTGATGTATATATGTCTTATCCACGTCGTCCATCCATTTTTCCATATCATTTTAGGGCCTGGATTAAAAAATGAAGCATGTCCAGATATCTAAGTGGAACAGAGAACAGGAAAAGCAGTGGAAATTGAAGGCCATGAGCAGGGCCGGCCATTTCATTGACCCAAGTTGCCAATCTCATGCCGCCCAACATTTTGGGACATGCAATAAAAACAACATTTCCTTTAAATATACCATTGCCTTTAAATATACCATAAGAGAAGTACTTTAATTAGCATGTGTGAAAATGTCTGTACAGGTGTTAACTTGATGCATGACAATTAACCACTTACTTTAAAAGCTTGAAATGATAGAGTATAATGAATTAATTCCTTTTATCTCATAGATCATGATCTAAATTCATGAGTTAAGTTATCGGCCAAATCCTCCTCATGGACTTCAAATTCAGGGATTCTGGCTCCTTATAAGCCTCAAATGCATGAGTTTCGCCTCACACGAAACCCAATTCCACGAATTCTACAGGCAAAGATAACTTCTGAAACTAATTTCAACTAAAAATCAAGCTAGTTACAGTAAATATAAAAAAAAAGAAGGAAGACCATTGTTGCAAGTTGCCCTTAATTCAAACAACCTCAACTCCGAGCAACACTTGTAACTTGATGAATTCACACCAAGGAAGTGCATTAGTGAAAATGTTTGCAATTTGATCCATCATGTTAAAGTATTCCAACTTAATTTCTCCCTTTGACATTAGTTCTCTGATGAAATGATGATAAACTTCTGTATGCTTGGTTTTCCCTTAAAATGATAGAATTTTCGTAGTTGCAATGGTGGATTTGTTGTCGTAGTACATCGTCGTAGCATCTTCTTGCTTTACCTTCAAGTGTGATAAAATCCTTCTAAACCATACTGTTTGGAAAAAAACAGTTGTGGTAGCAACATATTCAGCTTTTGAACTTACACGGCAATAATTTCTTAGTTCTTAGTCACCCATGATATCGTTTTGGATCCAAGTGCAAGTGAAATCTTGAGGTCCTTTCTTTCTTTTTTTATTTTTATTTTCATCTGAACAGCCAGCCCAACCATTGTCAATATAAGAGAAGGTTAAAATCACTCACTTTGTAATACCTGATTCCAAAATTCAATGTGCCAAGAATATATCGTATGACTCTCTTCGTTGCACTCATATGATGTCGACTTGGATTTTGCATAAATCTGGATAGAAAGTGTTAAAATATGGGATTTGGGAAAGAAAATGCTTGATTATTTAGAGCCGTATACAACCAGTATTTATACAAGAATGGAAAAAGACAAATATAGAAAATAGTGAAGAAGGAGGATTTACAGAGAAGAGATTACAGAGATGATGGAGCAGTGATTTTAGCAGATGAGCTGGCTGCTGGATGTAGAGAGATTTTTGCAGATGATTCTGCAGATGAGCTAGATGCTGGATGCGTTCCTTCAACACTCCCCCGCAAGCTGGGCCTAAAGATATTCGAAAGGCTAAGCTTGGAAGTAATTGTGTCAAGCTGGTCATGTGAAAGAGGTTTAGTGAAAATATCTTTCAGTTGGTCCCCAGTGCGAACATGTGGAGTTATAATTTCATGAGATTTAATTTTCTCTCGAATAAAATGGAAATCCACTTTAATATGCTTGGTGCGCTCATGAAAAATTGGATTGTTAGAAATGTGAATGGCAGCTTGATTATCACACATCATCGACATAGGGTTAGATGGAGAGAAGCCAAGCTCGGTCAGAAATTTCTTAAGCCAAAGTAACTCACAAGTTGTATAGGTCATAGCCCTATATTCGGCCTCAGCACTGGATCGAGCAACAACCAACTGCTTCTTAATTTTCCAAGTAAGTAAATTCCTCCCCACAAATGAGCAGTAACCAGTTGTAGATTTCCAGTCATCTTTGGCACCGGCCCAGTCTGCATCAGAAAAAATAGAAATAGACAAGTGTCCATGTTTGGAATAAAGAAGGCCCTTACCAGGAGAACAATAACGAAGAACACGATAGGCGACATCCAAATGGGAAAGCCGTGGTGAGTGCATAAACTGACTGAGCACACTCACAGTATGAGAGATATCGGGTGTTGTCATAGTTAAGTAAATAAGATGGCCAATGAGTCGCTGATACGGACCAGGATCTGAGAGAGACTCACCAAGGAGAGAGGTTGTTGAGGGTCAAATATTACATATTAGACCCCAGATATTGTCTGGATTTACGAGCATAATAGTGTTTAACGGCCGATTTAATCGTGTTTATGCTGCAGGTTGAATTTAGGAGCTTAAGCTGAAAAAGGATGCTAAAGGTATGAATTTAACGATCTGAAGGCACCAAGGCAAGGGATGGACCCCAGGAGATTAAGATTGAAGAATTTACATGCCAGAGATCCGAGAAAATCAAGCTGTTGACGTTAAAGAGGCCCGAAATTAGTCCAGAATACAAGATCACAGGATTTTCGCCATCTGATTGACTTGAAACTTCATACATAGGCTGGAGACTATAAATTAACCGTACACATAAAATTTTACCCATTGGATATCTCTGAAAGTGCACCAACGGACAGATCAACCCTTAATTCATTAAGTGGGGCCTACATGCTATCTGGATATGCTTCAAAAGTGGAATCGACGGTTTAAATATGATGAAAAAAATTATGGACGGATTGGATTTCTGAAAATCATTATATTGGACCATGTATGCATGGCGTGTACACCCTGCATGCATTTGCCAGCGCTACACCAAATCCACCCAACGCAGTCAGCGGGCGCTGAATCGCGCCCGCCCGCAACAGCCTCCAAAACGAAAACTCCATTTTCATGCAGCGTTGCTGCGTATCGCGAACGGACGGTGAGAGTCCGTTTTGCGGAAGCTTGTGGGCCCCACCCATGGCCCTTACGGCCAATCTGATCCATTCACCGTGTAGAGGACCTCGAGCATAGAAAAATTTTACTAAAATTTTGTACTCATACATACACACGTGTGCGTTACAGAGGCCACAAAAGGGCTGTCCTGTGACGTTCAAAATTGATCTTTTAGTGATTTCTTCTCTGGGCTTCGTCAATGGACATTCAAAACTACCCATTCTTGACTGAAATTTCATCCTGAATCCAATGGACGGGGTAGATTTTTTAGAAAATACTTCTGTGGGGCCCACCGATCACAACAGCGAAATGGTGCGAAAGGTTTCGCACATCCGTGAAAATCGACTTTTCCAGGCGATTTTGGCCCACCATCTTTAATCATATGGCAGATCTGAACCATCTATCGTGTAGAGAACCCAAGAAAGTACTAAGAGACGGTGTTTCTTTGGAATTTGAGCGAGGAAAGTGGCGTGTTTCGAGGCACCGAACTTATCTGTGAAAATTACACTCCGTGTCCTGCTACAACTCTGTCACTGACTCCAGCCTTCCAGCAGTTATAAAAGGAGGTTTTGGACGTGGGGAGCATTTATTCAGGTCTTGGAAGGAGATCAAGAGGTGGAGAGCTTGAGGCTTGGGCTGAAAACGAGGGCAGAGGGAGTAGAGTAATTTTGTTATTTTTATTTTTTTTCTTTCTTCATATTTTCTTTTAACATGTCCAGCTTCATCATGTCTGTGATGGGCTGAACCTCTTAGCTAGGGCTAAGAGGTGAAGCTTGTGGTGAGATAGGAGATTTTATTTTATGTCTTTAATTTAATTTTAATTCTTGAATTAACGTTGATTTTAGTTGATTATTAATGGCATGTTTTGTTTAGTCTTTAATGGTCTGTTGTGACTAAAATTACAATGGGTATGCAATGGCTTGGAGCATGTCCTTTTTCCCTTTATGTTTATGACGTCAGGAAGCCCTGTTGTTCACCATAGTCTCCTGGGCATGGTTGGATGATGGTACCCTTCCTAACTTGCATACATGTGATTGGGTGGTAATTAGTTTGATTCTGTTGTTTGCCATAGTCTTTGGGCATGGTTTGGTGATGGAATCCATTCTAATTCATCTTCCTTTCATCTCTTTGAAAACTAGATCAATGACAGTTTAGTAAATTCCATGATTCATGAAATAGGCATAAGATCTCCCTGATTTCTACAAGTGGATCTTCTGAATCCCTAGTTTCTTTACCTCTGATTTCTCCTATAAGTTTTAGATTAATAGTTTACAATTATTCCTCAAATTTATAATTCAATTCAGATTTCATCTCATTCTAGTTCTATTTCCAATTAATTTTAGATAACGTACAAGTTTCAGTCCCTTGGGATTCGACCTCGGTCTTACCGAGTTATTACTACATCATAACCCTGCACTTGGGGAGTGAACAGAGGTGAGTTGATGATTGATCTCAAGAGGAGTAGCAACAGGCTTACAACCCAACATACCCATGTCATGGAGTAAATCCAATGTATATTTCCTCTGACATAAGGAAATACCAGAGCGAGAACGAGCAATTTCAATGGCAAAGAAGTAATGCAAAGAGCCCAAATCTTTAACATTAAAGGTACTAGCAAGATGGGACTTAATGTCGGATATAGAAGTAGAATCATCGCCCGTAATAATGATGTCATCAACATAGACCGAGACCACTGTGATCTCTTTAGTGGTGCGCTTCCAAAAAACATAATGATCGGAGTTACACTGATGAAAATGGGCAACCTGCATAACATGAGTGAATTTGTCGAACCATGCCCATGGTGACTGCTTAAGGCCATAGATAGACTTGCGAAGGCGATAAACTTTATGTTCTTCCCCCTTACGACGAAACCCAGGAGGTAAGGACATATATACTTCTTCATGAAGGTCACCATGTAAAAAGGCATTCTTGACATCAAGTTGATGTAGGGGCCAATCCAAATTTAAAGTCATAGACAAGAGAACCCGAATAGAATTCATTTTTGTAACTGGAGCGAAAGTTTCGGTGTAATCGATGCCATAAGTTTGTGTGAAGCCTTTTGCAACAAGACGTGTTTTGTATCGATCAATAGTACCATCAGATTTATGCTTGACAGCGTAAACCCACTTACAGCCCACAGCATGTTTATCGACTGGTAAGTCAACAAGTTCCCAAGTTTGATTTTTTTTTTTAAGGCATTCATCTCCTCAAGCATAGCATGCTTCCAGTGAGGATGAGCCAAAGCCACATCCACTCGTGTAGGAATAGATACAAAATCAACATTGGCAATAAAAGTTCTGTAGGATGGAGATAATGAATGATAAGAAATGAAATACTGAATAGGATGAAACGTGCAAGGACGAATACCATTCCCCAGATAAGAAGAAAAAGGAGCCGAGTCAGGAGTAGATCTCGGAGCATCGAATGAAGGTGGAGGTAGTGATGTGGTGGCTCGCCCTTTTCTTTGCTACAAGACAGATGAGGCCTGAGTACAGACATAGTCCTATAAATGGAGAGGTCGAGTGTTGGGGCGAATGGTGCGGCGTGGTTATTGTGGCGGAGTCAGGGAAAGTGATGACGGAGAAGGGGAGGTAGGGGACGGGGAGTTTAGAAAAGGGATAGGAGTAACATGAGGTGATAAGGGAGGAGATGAAATCGTCGAAAAAAAATTGAGAGACTCAAAAAATGTCGCATCGAGAGTGATATAGCGACGACCTGTACGCGGATCTACAAATTTATAACCTTTTTGGGTAGGTGAATACCCAACAAACATGTAAGAGATGGATCGATCTGATAACTTTGTTCAAGATGGAGAGACGTCATGCACATAAGCAGTGCAATCGAAAACTCAAAGAGAAATATCGGTGACATGGTGAACTTTCTTAAACAAAGATATTGGAGTCTGAAAGTTCAAAGCAGAATGAGGCAGGCGATTACCCAAGTAGCATGTGGTGAGAATTGCATCTCCCCAATAACGTTTGGGAACATGCATCTCAGTGAGGAGGCAACGAGTGATATTCAATAATTGTTGATTTTTTCTCTCTGCCATCCCGTTTTACTGAGGAGTGGAAGCACAAGTGGTGTTTTACTTGATGCCATGTTGACGAAGGTAGGAAAGAAATCCAATGGAAAGGTATTCGCCCCATTATCACAGTGAAGGACCTTGATTTTTGTTGCAAAATGATTAATCAACTAAACATGAAAGGATCGAAAAGTTTCAAACACATCACTTTTATTTTTAAGAAGATAGATCCAAGTCATCTTGGTAGTACAATCTATAAAAGACACAAAATACCGGAATCCCATAGAGGGAATAGGAGCAGGTCCCCAAATATCAAATTGAATGATAGAAAACATAGGACCAGAGTCTTTATTTAAGACTAAAGGAAATGAAATACGTTTCTTCTTGGATAAAGCACAAGTACTACATTGAAAGGTCTTAACATCTTGGTGGGAAGCTAAAGCAGGAAATAAATTACGTAAAATGAAAAAAGAGGGATGACCATATCGACAGTGCCATCGAAAAAAATCCTCCTGAGAGATAGACAAAAGATGGGCTGTTGATCAAGGTTGAACATCAGCATCGAAATGGTAAAGACCAGCACGTTCACGCCCACCACCAATCATCTTCTGCGTCCTGAGATCCTGAAACATTCAATAAGAAGGAAGAAAAATGGCAGCATGGTTAAATTGTTTAGTGAGAGTACTAGCGGAAAGCAATTTAAGTCAAGACCTGGGACAATAAGGGTCTTGTCGAGGGAGACAGTAGAGGTTAGAGGAATAGTTCTTGACCCCGTAATAGGAGTAAGGTTTCCGTTTGCTAACTTTACCGACCCTAATGTAGAACTGGGATGAAAAGATGAAAAAATGTGAGACATACCAGTCATATGATCTGTGGCCCCGGTGTCTATAACCCAGGGTTGGGAAGAAGAGGCAGGAGTGGATGTATCGGACATTGGGGAACTGGAAGTAGCCATAGATTTAGAGATCGAGAGGCCAGCCTTCTGGGCGATCAGGTTATCATATTCTTCTTGAAAAATCTGGACCATAGGAGTGGAGGAAGCAGACGGTGTCTCCTCAGATTCAGTAACAGACAAATTGGCCCATCGGCCACCTGACGAACGACCACGTCCACGAGTGAAGCCTCCCCACATGGGAGGTTTACCATGTTTGATCCAGCAATAGTCAACCATATGGTTGGTATGTTTGCAATGAGTGTAAAAAAGAGAACCACGACCACGGCCTCGAGTTCCACGACCTCGAGCCTTATTATTAGAAAAAGGAGCATCAGCCTATGAGGCAGACTGTGTGATCGAGGCATGGGGAATCATAACCTGCTTTCGTTTTTCTTCTCTTGCAAGTTGAGCATAAACCTGATTCAAGGTCATCGTATCAGCGTTGTGGATGATTTGTTGTCAGAGTATCTCGTACGTATTATTAAGGCCATCTAGAAACTTGAAGATCCGGTGTCGCTCTTGATGTTTCTTGATAAGAATCACATCGCGAGAAAAATAGGTATCTTCCTCATCATGATAGGCGAGCTCCTCCCATAAACTTCGAAGTGTAGCATAGTACTCTGTGAGACTTTTGTCGTTCTGTTGGAGAGAGGCAATCTCCTTTTCTAATTGAAAGATGCGTGACATGTTGTGCGCATCACTATAGAGTTCGTGGACTGTGTCCCATATTTCTTTTACCGTTTTTAAGAAAAGAAGGCCGCTTCGGACATTGTTAGCCATGGAGTTCCATAACCATGACATGACAATCATGTCATCAGATTCTCATTCTTCTTTCTTGAAATCTCCATCAGCAGGACACCAGTGATGTGGCGTAGTTTCCATTTGCCACCAATAAAGATGCGAACAACCTGTTGCCACTGGAGGAAATTGGACCCTGTGAGAGGAGATGATGTGATCTTTAGTCCTAGATTTTCAAACTGTTTGAAATCCTCATCATGAGAGGATGAAGTATCATCCAAGACCATGGACGATGCCATGAAAAATATCAAGGCTGAGGGAAATCAAACTAGATAGAAATTTTTCTTCTTCTTTTTTTTCTTTTTTTTTTCTTTCTCCTTTTTTTTTGGATATGAAAATGAGCAATGATCCAAAATTTTCAGAGGAGATCAGACTGGTAGGATGTGCTGATCAGAACAATTTTCAATACAAGAGAGAAAAGAAGAATCTAATCACTGAAATGCATGCAATGGACGGGACACAACAATTTGAAAATGAACTAAACAAATCTATAGAAAAATAAAAATAAAGTAAAATAAAATAAAAAACCAAAATCTCCTAGGAAAGGAAAAAAAAAAGGATTTTGGAATTGGGTTTTCAAGAAAACACCAGAAATACCGAAAATATTAGATATTTGAAGATGGGTTTCTTCAAACAAGCAACCTATCAAAGAAAACAATGAGAAGCAGCAAAATCTCCCAGAAAAGCAGTTTCTGAAATTGGGTTTTCTATAGATAGAAATCTACCAGAAAAACTACAAATCCAACCAAAAGATAATGTTTATAGAATCGAGTTTCTCCAAACAAGCAATCCCACCTGAGAAATCAACGAAGAAATTAAAGAGCGAAATACCTACCTAGAATGAATTACTCTGAAGCGAAAATGGCAGAATTCAGAACCTAAGAAAGCCAATGTGAAGAATAGAAGCAGATAAGCAAATAAAGAAAATAAAAAGATAGGTCTTTTGTTCTTATCTTCTTAAAGGTAAGAAAAATAAAATAAAATAAAAAATAAAGGTGTTCCTCTCTGCAGCCTTATTACGGCAGGTATTTGTGAAGGATGAAGTCGGTCAGAGAAGTGGGATGGCAGAAAGAGAAGATGAAAGTGGGGGGTTTGCTATGGTGATCGGCTTGGAGATAGGAGACGATGGCAACCATGTTCTCAGAGAGGCCCTGGCCGAAGAGAGAGAGCCTCAGTCATGGCTCCGATACCATGTTAAAATACAGAATTTGGGAAAGAAAAGGCTTGATTATTTAGAGTCGTATACAACCAGTATTTATATAAGAATGGAAGAAGACAAATATAGAAAATAGTGAAGAAGGAGGATTTACAGAGGAGAGATTACAGAGATGATGGAGGAGAGATTTTAGCAAATGAGCTGGCTGTTGGATGTGGAGAGATTTCTGCAGATGATTCTACAGATGAGCTAGACGTTGGATGCGTTCCTTCAACAGAAAGGCTTACTGCAAACTGTTGAGGAACTCCAGAAACACTCATAGATGAATGAAGTACAGTACTTACAATCGCACAACCGAGTCTAAATAAGTACAATTTGAATTTTACATTGAAAAACCCTTGCGGGAAAAAAATCATGGCACAAAGTGAGCAGTAATGCACTATGAAAGCAGAAATTACAAGATATAGAGTATTACCAATTCGAACAAGCCTCGAATCTTCCTCACAAGCCCTAACTATACCCTTGAACCCTTAGGAACGAATTAGAAAGCCCTAGAACACTTCATCTCTCTCCTAAATTCCTATTATACCTAATATATAAAGTATCACAATTGGAATAGGAACCGAATCCCGTACTTACACAACTCTGTGCGCGTGCTTGATGAGACCTTCAATGGCATCAACCATCCATCGAAGACTTGTCGATGGTATCAAACTTACTTCGATGACATCGAGTAACAACACTAAAACGTTGCAACAACCAACATAAAATTTTCTGAATTTTTCCAATGGTATCGAGTACTTGTCGATAGCATCAGGTCGGTTATTGACAAATTTAAGACATCAACAAGACAAGCATCATATCTAGCCTAGTGTGAGTGAGATAAATCAGTCCTCCAACCAATCATCTGTACTTATTTCCATTGGCTTTCTCTACCCCATCTTCTACAATAACCTTATATATATATATATATATATATATATAGGTTTTTTTAAAAAAAAAATTTTTTGCAAGAATGCAATTAGACATACAAAATCCTTTTAACAAATCCCGAGCATACTTTTCTTGGCAAACAAAAATACCATTAGAGCCTTGAATAACTTGCATACTAAAAAAAAATAAAAAATGTATAAGATCCAAGCCAGTTATTTCGAATTTAGACATCATTTTTTTCTTGAATTGTTTCATAAAACTCATAGAATTGCCTATATATGTATATATATCATATTGTCAATATACAATCAAACTATAAGAATATCCATACCTTAGGTTTTCACATAAAGAGTCAGTTCACTTTCACTCTTGAAATTATTATCAAGAAAATACTTGTTTGCTTTGTTGTAATATATCTTTGGGGCCTATTTGTAAACTTTATTCTACAACCCTGTGTTTAAATCCTATTGGTTGCTTCACATACACGTTTTCTTGTAACTCTCCATTTAAAAAGGCTGATTTGAAATCAAATTGATAAACTTGCCATCTTTCTTGAGCCACTAAAGTGAAAACTATTGTGATGGCTTCTAATTGAGAAATAGGAGAGAATGTTTATTTTTTAAAAAATAAATAAACAATCAACATTTGGAATTTGAGCATAACCTTTTGTGATCAAGCGACCTTTGTGATCTATCGGGGTTGAATTTGGATTTGTAATCTAATTAAGTCCAATAGCTTCTTTTCTTAAGGGCAAATCAACCAATCTCCTTGTTTGCTAGGGTTGAAAGTCGGGTGGGTTGGGTCAGGTTGGTGCTCAACACTAACCCAACCCAAGGTTCCTATACCTCAACCCTAACCCAACCCAACCCAACCTCGGGTTGGGAATTCTCAACCCAAGCCCAACCCAAGTGGGCTTGGTCAGGTTGATTGGGTTGGTCGGGTGTATACGTGCTAATATTTTCGTTATTACATTAGTTTATTATATTTTAATATAGGATTTATTTTTTGCATCTGTAATTTTATTAATTATATATGTGATTATTCCTCATAAAGAACTTATTTTTTTTTTCTTTACAAAATAAGCTAAAATGTAGGACAACTACTCTTTTAAAAGTCATGTAGCATAACACGTAATCTATTTGGGAGAGAGAAATCTGGCATATCTTGTAGCTTGAGTCCTTGGAAATGACATAGGCAAATGAGACCTGACATCACTCGTGTGCCTTTGACACAAACGATCCACACTCAATTATAATTTATAAGTAACTTATATATTCATCGGGTTCGGGTTAGGTTGGGTCAGGCACTCGAGACCTCAACCCGAGCCCAACCCAAGTTTTATCGAGTTGGTGTTTGTATAGCCCAAGCTTGAGATCGGACCCGATATATCCTGCCCAAGCCCAACCTAATGTCGGGTCGGTCACGGGTCAGTCAGGTCGAACCTGCCTAACTTTCATCCCTAATGTCTACAAATCAAATTGCAAACATTTTCTCGAAGTTGCTCCCAGTTGAGGTTGGTCAATTTTAGGCTGTCTTAAACTTAATTCAAACTTGCAACAATGCACATGTAGTTAAAAGTTTAAATAAGTCTTCCTTCATTTTCTGTTTAGCTATAACTGGTTTAACTATTAGATGTAACTGGTTTGAAAAGTCAGCAACAGGTGTCATTAGTGGAGTAATTTTTTAGCAAAAATCTCTTAAGTATTTAGTGGTTAGTTGGCAATGTCAAGTCTATATAAAAAGGCTAAATTGTGTTGTGTGTGTGAAAAGAAAATCAATGAATACAATCAGTCTAGAGTATTTCTAAGTTATCTAAAGAAATACTTGTAAGTATTGCAGCCACTTCAATAGCTCTTGGTATTAGAGAAGATTTTGACAGCAAGCTGGGCACATGGTGAAAAAGAAAGAAAAAGCAAAAAGAGAAAAAGAAGACATTGGGAAGAGGGTAATGACAATCACTAGCAGCCCTGTAAGTGTTTATCAGTATGCTGTTTCTATTTTCAGAAGAGAAATTATCCATTTTGGCTATTAAAATTAAAACCTGGTTTATTTGTCATGACTTATGAGAATTACTAAATCTCAGAAGATGGAGATAAAAGAAAATAGAATATATATACACACACACACACACACACACACACACACACAAAGACCCTATAATACATGTAGCTTGCTTTGGATGACACAATATTCCCATGCTTCTTTTGGAGGAGGTAATGACACAATATTCGCAAGCCTTGTAGATGAAAGATAATTGGAGGGAAAGTTCAAGTGAAGGTGCAACAACTCAGTCATTATAAAAAAAAAAAATGGGCCTAAAGTAAAAAGCCAATACAAGAAAGTGTGAGAAACTCCCGCACAACTCAGTCATTATAAAAAAATAAAAATAAAATGGGCATAAAGTAAAAAGCCGATACAAGAAAGTGTGAGAAACTCCAGTCCAGGTAACTATGAAATTCAATGCTATAATTGCAAAAAGAAAGGGCATATTGAAAAGGATTGTTGGTATAAGAATAATTATTCAAATGTATCTCACTGCTCAATTTGGGCATGACTGTTGGTACAAGACGAAAAATAGAGAAAATTTTCATGAAGTAATGATGAAAAACCATATGAAGAAAGCCTATTTCTTTCATGTTTTACTGCATTTGCTGAAAAATGGTTGGTATGAGAGCAGATTTTGATATCAAGCTGGGCACAAGGTGAAAAAGAAAGAAAAAGTAAAAAGGGAAAGAGAGGAGAAAGGGGAAGAAGGTAATGACAACCACTAGTATCTTTGATACCAAGAACTTTTTGAGTGGCCACAACACACACACACACACACACACACACACACATGTAGGAGAAAATAACTAGCACAAGTATTTCTCTAGATAACTTAGAAATACTCTAGATTGATTGTATTCATTGGTTTCTTTTCACACACACAACACAATTCAGTCTCTTTATATAGACCCAAGATTGCCAACTAACCACTAACAACTTGAGAGATTTTTGCTAAAAATCTCTTCTACTAATGACACTTGTTGCTGACTTTTCAAACCAGTTACAACTAATAGAGAAAATGAAGGTAGACTTATTTAAACTTCTTACTACATGTGCACCATTGCAAGTTTGAATTAAGTTTAATACATACAGAAAAGAAGAAGAAGAAGAAGAGAAGAAGAAAAAGATTTGGATGGTTAGGATCTTCCAAACCATGAGATCTAATTTAAAATTTGTGCAATTCACTTTTGTAATCAACTAATAATTGTAGGTTATATATATATATATATATATATATATATATATATATATATATATATATATATATATATATATATATATATATATATTGTAGGTAGGATCTATAATCAAAAGAAACCGTCATGCAAAACTATTACATTGTAAGAAACATTTCTTACTTATGAACAATGCTTCTGAATCCTCGAACTTCCCAAAGATGGTAAATCGTGTTAAAGGAAGGGTATTGCACAAGAACATATTCCACCAAAACATCATAATAGCTCTCTCATCCTTGCCAATCGTCACATTTCCATCTCATTTCCGAGGAATCTAGAAAACAAATCAATCAGCCTTCTTTGACTATCTCCTTATTCTCAAGTAGATCTTTTCTTTTGTAATTGAAACTGAAATATAACCTCCTACTTTGGAAAGATCCTAAACCTAACCCAATTTATCTTTCTCTATAATCTTCTCTTCATTCCAAACTGTCAAACACATCATAGAGTACAATTCAAACCCCAACCATTGTTGAAGATAACCAAACTTAGAAGACTAAAGAAGAAGTTATAAATTATTGTTAGGCAATGAGAAAATAGAGCCTTGGAATTAAGCTGTAGTTTTGATGCCTATAAGCTTTACCAGTTGTAAAGGACTTACAGATAAGTCACATGTGTGATTTGTTTGCACACTGTCCTGCTAGGTTGTAAATTGCAAAGTATTTGTAGGTAAGGACTTCTTAAGTTGTGCAAAATTTACACATGAAAGGGAGTTTAAAACATCATCATCATCTCTCTCTCTCTCTCTCTCTCTCTCTCTCTCTCTCTCTCTCTCTCTCTCTCTCTCTCTCTCTCTCTCTCTCTCTCTCTCTGCCCGACTCAGCACCCACCCACCCACATAAAAGGTACCTCTAATATTTGATTTTTTTTTATTTATATATGTATTTTTTTGAAAATAAAAAAATTGAGATTTGGGGTTTTGAATTTTTTATTTGGGTGTCAGGTTGGGTCAGGTGTGATTTGATATAAGATTATAGAACTTTTTGGACTTAATGTTCTGGACTTTTAATTTGTATTTTGTAGCAAAAAATATAATAAATTGAAGTGAGAGCAAGCTCACCTCGACTCAGTCCACTAGCTCACTTCAAAAGGTTTGACAAACAAAGCTCTGATAGTAAACTCAAGGGCAAGCTCGAGCTGGAGAAGAGCATAGACAAGTCAAATCAAGTTCTTCTTCTTCTTCTTTTTTTTAAAAATTATTTATTTATTTGGTTAGCTTGTTAGTACACCCCACTGTTAGTTCACACATCACTGTTAGCCACCCCCACTAGGGGATTGATAACAAGACCTCGACTCAACCCAACTCCATGTACAACCCTACAAGTCATCCATCAGCTAAGTAGATTTCAAGCCGGGCCTAGCCCTTAGGCAAGTCTAGGGGCCCAAATGCTTAGGCTCATTGCACCCATTAGTCAGGTTGGGTGTGGAGTGGTTTTACTTGGGTGGGATTGGCCAAATCGGGTTGAGGGTAAGGTCGTGCCCAACCCATCCTCAACCTGGGTATATTATGGCCCGACCCAAAAGGAGACCTGGTCCAAACTCCCCAGTCCAAGCCCAAGCCGATGTACAATATCCTCAACCCTAGCCTACCTTAGGTTAGGTTGTGTTGAGTTCTTAGGCAATTAGGTATGGTTGGGTCCGGTTGGGTAAGGCCACAGTACTTGGACAATAAGTGCTACCTTCTACTAATAATTAATAAGTATCTTAGCCCAGACCCCAGCTGGGTTCGGGTTGAGGATTTTCAAGCCGAGGCCAGCCCAACCCAGCCCGCTGACCCAAAATTCGGGTTGCCTGCTCTGGTTAGGGTTGAACCTGACCTAAGCTCCATCCTCTGCGGGGCTATCATGATGTATGAGTTTTATCTACACTGTCCGTCCATATTTCCATATCATTTTATGCCATAGGCTCAAAAACGAGACATATCCGATGCTCTTTTTTTTCTTTTTCTTTTTTTCTTTTTTTTTTTTCCTTTTTTTTTTTTTTTTCACAAACGCATACACACCCCAACACACTCACGCGTGCAATTTCACCACCTATGGATACTCGTACCCTTGACCGGGAGTTGAAACTCCTGAGAGTCTGCCACCCAAGCAAGACTAAGGATCCATATCCAATGCTCAAGTTGGCCACAGTTGGATGGAAACTTCTTGGGGCTATAGCAGTTTAGGATAAAACTGATATTGTTTGTTCCCTTCATCCAGATTTATGTGATCTTATGAACAAGTTGGATGGAAAATAAACATCACGGTGGGCCTTAGGAAGGTTTCAACAGTGGCCGTCATATTACTACTTCTTACTAAAGTGTGATCCACCTGAGCCTTGGATCTGTCTCATGTTTTGGATCGTAGACTAAAATGAGATGGAAAAATGAGTGGAAGGTGTGGATAAAACTCATACATCACGGTGACCAGCCATTGCCAAGCTCGGTACTGGCAGGGAACCTAATCGGGCGTCCATGCTGTCCATATTGTAGAGATCCAGTGGGCTGACTGCATCGGAGCCTTACCATGCACGTAGTTGCCTTTGGAGTCGTTGGCATCCACAACACTTATCTGGACCATCCATTAAGTTCAGTCCGTTCTTAGAAGGCAGCCTTGAAAAAATCACAGTAATTGGATGATCCAAACCGTCTAGTTGGCGGTTTGCAGATATTAATGATCAAGATTGTTCATTAAAGATATGTCCATTCACAGATGTTTAAGGCCATTTGATTGTGAAAGAACATCAGGCTAGATCATGGACGGACTAGATACATGATGATAAGCCCAAATGAAACTATGTGCATAAGGCAACGTTTCCATGCGCACATCAAATGACGTTTGCTAAATCATTGCATGTGAGAACCCCCGTTTGGACATGCCCCACCTGTCAAAATGGATCACTTGTACGAACTGATCCATCCATCGGTTTGGGCTGACCATCCAACCTGTTGATAAGGTCACAAATATCTTGATGGAGGGACCACACAAATATCAGCTTGATCCAAAACTTTTGTGGCCCACAAAAAGTTTTTAATTGTCAATTACCACTGTTTCCTGTGGTATGGTCCACCTGAGATTTGGATCTACATCAATTTTGCCTCCAAGGGGCCACCATGATGTATGGTTTTATCCGCACCCTGTCTCTATTTTGCCCCCGTCATTTTAGTTTATGAGTAAAAAATGAGCAGATTCGAGGCTCAAGTGGACCACACCACAGGAAGCAGTGGTGTTAATGACACCCACCATTGAAACTTCCCTAGTGCCCACTGGGATGTTTACTTGCCATCTAACTTGTTCATAGGGTCATTCAGACCTAAAGGAAGTGCAAATAGAAACCGGTAAAGTGAATGGACAATGTGGATAAAACCCATACATTATGATATCTCGAAGCCCGAGTTTATCTCAAGCCCGAGACAAGAGGGGGTAGTACTTAAACTGCGTCCATATGGAAGGAGCATTCATGGCCCACTAATGGACATATAGAAAATAAGTCAGTAATTTCTAACAGTCCATACAATTTTAATATTTGACTCAAAATTTAATTGTTGACATGTATATATTGTATTGGACATGTTAAAAATATTTACAACTCGATTCAAAGCAAACGCCTATAACCCCAAGTATTGCGATAGATAGGAAGATCGTGGTTGGTTATCTATGACTGAGAATTGAGTCAATTTCATCATCCCGCCTGAAAATAAAATCAACTCATAATTGAAGAGGGATTCGTCTTTTTTATGAGACAACTTAATTTATGCAATGTGAAAATAGAACGAAACTCAAATATATTGAATTGAAATAAAAATAAAACTCATAATAATATCCCTAGATGATATAGCATCTATGGCATAACTGACAAGACATTGGATCTTAAGTCTTTTTTAGTTTAATGAGCTGGGCATGCTCAAAGGGAATTATATTATTGAAAATGAAAGAAAAGTTCTTCCTTGTGATGTAGTGCTTGGTGTAAATGAAAGATAATTACACTACTTCCAATTTAAGTTTGTCAACGTAAATGGACATGATGATTACACTACTGTGCTAAAGTCAGTCCACCGTAGTAGCATAAAAGGGCTGTCCTAGTTTAAGAAAAGCTATGTCAAGATAAAATAAGATAAAAGATAAATAATATTACATTGTAGATTTGATTTAATATGTGTTAGGTTGGGGAGGGCTTGGATCTCTTCAATCTTCATCATTTTTATAGAATTTTAGGATGATTGTATGGAGAGAAATTCATAGTCACTACTTTCTATTATTGAGGAGATAATCATCTGGTTCCAAAGACGGTTGTGGCCTATCAAACGACAACATGTATGTAGTTCATTCATCATTATAAGTTCACGGTTGGTTGTGTGCATGTTTTACCCTATTATCTAGAGGAGAATTTCTCATCTGCTACCATGTATTAGCAATAGTCATTATATTTTCCACACGAATGTAAATGATGTGCGGGGAAATTAGGCCAACTTAAATAGTTGTTGCTCCGCTTTTTAAATATTTTCAACCATGGAGCTCTTGAATGACACTATGGTATGACCGTTTGAATATATCACTTGTGGTGACTGGATATTGGTTGAGACCCAGCTTCAATTATGAAGCAATGTGCTTGCTAATTAGCTTTGCTACGTGAATGAAATTTGTGACACATGTATACTCGTTGCAGTCTGTTGGGCTTTTTCTTTCTAGGCTACTAGCTTTAAGATAAAACTTAGCCGTCAATTTTCTCTTTTGAAGTTTGATCCTTAGCTACTTGTGTTTCTACCTTCCAATGTAAGATTAATAGTTCGTCTCGATAAGACAACTCTATCTGTGTTATCATAAATAGAGTTATAATCCACAAAGAGGGCCAATAGATGGTCGCTCAGAATCACCTGCCACATGTCAGGTATCTGGCGACAAACGTCCTTCTTCTTCCACCTACCTCGTGCAAAAACCTCCAAGACTCCGCCCATAGATAATGTAATACAAAGGCAATATTCAATTGCAGTGGCACACAGCCAATATCTGATTGGACTGCATTGATTGATGCACTTGACCTCCCATCTCCTGTTGGTAAAAGTGCAGGTCCATTCTCCACCATCTAACTGCCACCTAACTCTCACTAATGCTCTAATTGGTATACTGTTGTGTGAGTTTGCAACAATTTAGTATAGCTATTTTTTAAAACAATATTTAAATCTTCTTTTAAGGCAAGCTAAAATTTTATTACCTCATAACAGACAAAAGTGTTTGAAAAATAAGAGTACAACTTGGGTAGGACTCTGCCCCTAATCAGGATTTGGATTGGACTCTGACCAGAGAGGACCATCGAGCTCACTTCCACGCATGAATTGTATATCCACATCATCCATATGTTTTGGAAACTTATTTCAGAGCTTGGCTCTAAAAATGAAGTAGATACAAATTTTAGGTGGACCACAATACAGGAAACCGTATTATTAACAACCTGGCTAAGAAAAAGAAAGATATCTAAAAACACTGATAAAAAGGAAGCTAACTCTAAAGAAGAGGCCATCTTAACAACCAAACTAGAATGAAGAATGTTATGGAAAAAATATGACAAGTCTAAAGACTTAGTTATGAAATGGACCAACTCTACTAACACTGCCCGAGGGAGCAGGTCGGACCGAGATAATGTAAAGGTTAAAGGAGAGACTTACTTTGGATTTGTGAGAGACGGATCCTGACCAAGGCTTGAAGAGTCAAGAGCCACGGGCAAGGCATATAAGACATATAAAGTTGACTCGGTCAACGAGGCAGAAATGTCTAAAGAGAAAGGTTATGGCCCAAAAACCTAGAAGCCACCTGATCGACTATAAAACTGACCCACGTAAGGCCGGTTAGTGTCGGCTATTGAATTCAGGACATCAGCTATAAATCGACTTTGTTTGGTCCGACAGTAGGCAAAAATCCCCATCCTTGTAGCCAGCCAAGACTGATTTGATATCAGAGTCAGTTGAGGCCAAGCGAAGTAAGGGAGAGACGGTGTAATTCTAAATACCGTCCCGAAGATCTCGTAAAAGGATTCTCGACCTCAAAAATCTTGGGATCGGAAAGCATCCATAAACAAATGACAACTAAATCAAATCTCCTAGAATCAAGGAGAAAATCCCCTCATGTCGGGACGTCTCACTCTTATAAAAGCAGGATTCTACGGGACTAAAAGGTATGTAAAAAACTACTCTCAAAAATACCTTCCTGTCCCATTACTGACTTAAGCATCGGAGGTTCCCCGGCTCTAGCCAGGGTTCCCTTTGTATTGAATCATTGTGCAGGTGGGAAGTACGGGAAGAGGCACATCAAGTTTTTCGCATTAACAGTTTGGCGTCGTCTGTGAAAAACAGTACAAAAAGTCATTTTCTACCCACTAACCAGAAGTTATAAAGTGTTCTAATGACGAGAACCACAAGAACGGTCCAAGGAGAACTAGATGAGGCTGCTGGACAAACGAGAGTGAGCGTAGCCCAAGGGGTTCATAATTAGCCCGACAACCGCCAAGGTTTCGCGCCTCACTCAGCAACCTCCACTACGAATGATGCCCAATGGAACCGAGGCAATGAACGTTTGGATCGGGAGGTCAAGGAACTCAAAGTCTATATCAACTTTATGAAACAAATGTTGGAACAGATGCATCATCAGCAAATGCAGCAGCTTCATTAAGGTCAGGTGACGAACGTTCTGCAACAAGTTGTTGACCCTCAGCCCACCATTCCGCGATCCCTTCCACAGCCGAGTTAGCTCCATGATCCATCCGAGCCAGCGCCTGTTCATTCCACAACTGCTGTGCTGCCTCCCATTGATCTCCGACACGAGATAGATCAGAGGAGGCGTAGCCGGCCTCCGGTTGAGAGTGTGACAGAAAGTGATGAGCACTGAAAAGCTGATCTACAGGACTTCAGGAAAGAAGTACAGGAAAAGATTGCAAACATGAAGCAAGGTCGGGATGCACATCAAACGAGACTCGAAACAAAGGTGTTCTCATTCTTTGATGAAGTAATGCAGGCTTGGTTACCAGAAAGGTTTTGTCTTCCCCAGATTACACCTTTCACAGGAAAAACTGACCCAACTGAACACATTGAATGCTTTCTGACATACATGGAATTACATGATACTTCGAATGTCGTAATGTGCCGAGTATTCTCCCTCACCTTAGCCGACATAGCTCGACTTTGGTTCAAGCAGCTGAAACCGAAGTCTATCAATTCATTCACGGAGCTCAGCGACACCTTCCTCACCAATTTCATTGGTGAAAAGAAGAAATTGAAGCCCTCAGCACATCTGAACAACATATTTCAGAAGGAGAGAAAGCTACCAAAAGACTACATCAAACGCTTCAATTTTGAGTCGCTTCAAGTTCGAAAATATTCAGAGGAGACAACACTCAATTCACTCATGCAAGGCATTGGAGATAAGTCATGCGAAAGCCCCAGCCAAAGACTCAGCCAAAAAGAAAGTTGACTCGACTGGGGAAAAGAAGCGCAAGGACGATTGAACGAACGATGAGTGCAAGTCGGGTAAGCGACCCGACCAAAAGTTCTCCACATACGCCCCGTTGAATAAACCCCAAGAGCAGGTTCTGATGGAGATCAAGGGTGAAGGATTTGTCAACTAACCGGGTAAACTTCGAAGCAATCCCAAAAGATGGAATAAGGGAGAGTACTGCCACTATCATCGTAATCATAAGCATAATACGAGCGACTGCTATCACCTAAAGGAAGAGATCAAAAGGCTCATCCGAGAAGGCCGACTCACAGAACACGTCAAAAGAATCGGAATAGCGGAAGAACGCCCAGGCGACAACTGACCTATGGAGGAAATTCGGATGATTATCGGTGGTCCCTGAGGTGGAGATGACTCCAACAATGCTCGAAAAATCATGTCAGGAGTATTAGTCGTCTAGAGTCCGAGGTCCTCATCTTAGGTCGGCCCTCAAAGAAAAATTAAAGAGAGAAGTATTGCATTTCATTCACTGACGAAGATGCCCGAGGCATCTACCATCCCCATGATGATGCCTTGGTCGTTACTCTCACTATCGCAAACAAAAAGGTGTTCCGTATACTCATCGACACAGTATCGTCTGCTGATGTGTTATTCACTTAGGCGTTTGATAAAATGGGAGTTGAACGATCGGCATTACGATCAATTCGTACCTCATTGATCAGATTCTCAGGAGGACAGACACTCCTAGAGGGAACCATTTCACTGCCGCTCACTGTTGAAAACCCTCTACACCAAGCAACAGTAATAATAGACTTTCTGATAGTCGATCAATCATCCGTTTACAATGTTATACTCGGCCGACCCTCTCTGAGTCTCCTCTAGGCCGTAGTATCTACATATCACCTCTCTATGAAATTCTCGACTGAGTTGGGAGTAGGAGTTGTCAAAGGAGATCAGCAAGAGCAAAAAGATGCTATGCGACAACCGTTAAAGCCACTGCCGAGGTATTTGTGATAGAGTCACTGGATCCCCAGGTCGAGACTCACGAACGAGGACCAGAAGTGGAAGTCTTATCTTAATACCTCTGGTCGAGACAGATGAATCTAAAATGGTGCAGATTGGCTCGTTTCTCCGCTCGCCCCTAAAAGACAATTTGATAACCCTGCTCCGAAGATACGTTGATGTATTTGCATGGAGCCATGAAGACATGCCAGGAATCGATCCATTAGTGATCACTCACCGACTCACCATCGATCCAACCTACCGGCCAATCCGACAGAAGCGACGACCGCTCGGCCCTAAAAGGTATGCTATTATTGAAGAAGAGGTTAGCAAGCTCCTCAAAGCCAAATTCATAGAAGAGACATACTACCTAGAGTGGGTAGCTAATGTTGTACCTGTGAAAAAAGTAAATGGGAAGTAACGGGTTTGTATTGACTATACTGACCTAAACAAAGCCTGCCCGAAGGACAGCTTTCCTCTTCCAAGGATTGATCAGCTGGTGGATAGTACTGCGGGGCATAAACTTCTTAGTTTTATGGATGCTTATTCCGGGTATAATCAAATTGTAATGCATCAAGCCAATAAATCTATGATTACCTTTGTCACTGACAAAGGTCTTTATTGTTACCGTGTGATACAGTTTGGTTTGAAAAATGCTGGAGCAACTTATCAAAGATTAGTGAACAAAATATTCACTCGGTTAATCGGTCGAACCATGGAAGTGTACATTGACGACATGCTCATCAAAAGTGTACACGCAGTGGACTATGTAATTGACCTAGAAGAAATGTTCCTAATCTTACGTAAGTTTCAAATGAAGTCGAATCCGAGCAAATATGCCTTTGGCGTAAGCTCGAGAAAGTTCCTCAGATTCCTAGTTAGCCAACGAGGAATCAACGCAAATCCGGAGAAAATAAAGGCATTGCTCGACATGAAATCTCTAAAAACGATTAAAGACATACAAAGGCTGACCGGAAGAGTAGCCGCACTCAATCGTTTCCTTTCCCGAGCCACATGTAAATGTCTCCCGTTCTTCAAACAATTGAAAGGACGACAAACGATGGTTTGGACAGAAGAGTGCGAAGCAGTGTTCTAGAAATTGAAGTCTTACCTTGGATCTCTGCCTCTTTTATCGAAACTCGAGATAGGAGAAGCTCTGCTTTTGTATCTCAAAGTATCCGAGGCAGCGGTTAGCTCGGCCCTGATACGGGAGCACGAAGGAAAGCAACTGCCGGTCTATTATGTCAGTAAAGCACTATTACCGGTAGAGATAAGATATCCACTCCTAAAAAAAGTGGCCTTAGTCCTTATGGTCTCTTCGCGGTGACTTCGGCCATACTTCTAAGCCCATACCATTGTTGTTATGATCGATCTCCCACTGCGTCAGATTCTACAAAAATCGGAAGCATCCAGCCAACTTACAAAGTGGGCGATTGAACTCAGTGAATTCGATATTCAGTATAAGTCGAGAGTAGCAATCAAAGGGCAAGCCGTGGCCGACTTCATTGCTGAAGTAACACCACAAACCGAGAATACTACCAAGCTTATTGAAGATTACACGATCGCTTCTCCCAAGTCATTGTCCGACCTAATCCCATGGAAGCTGTATGTCGATGGCTCCTCCAACTCTAAAGTAAGTGGGGCAGGAGTAGTTCTGGAAACTCCTGATCAAATATACATGTAATATGCTTAAGACTTAGATTTCAAGCCTCGAACAATACAGCAGAATATGAAGCGTTACTGTTCGGCCTCCAACTCACGGTCAGTCTAGTGTTACGCATCTCCATATTTTCAATAATTCACAGCTAGTCGTTATCAAACACGAAAAGAACAACTGAAAGCGTATATGAAAAAAGCTAAAGAATTGATCAGCAAGTTTCAACTTTGTATCGTCACTCGGATTCCTCGAACAGAGAATGCTAAAGCCCATACCTAGGTCTGTTTTGATCGAGTATGTCGTTAAGCCGAGTATCAGTGAACCAGGTAGCTCGACTGTACACACGATTGATTAAGAACCTACTTGGGTTGTGTAAGACCTGTATGCTGACTGTATCGTTCGGTAGACTTCTGCGGTCTTTCAGGTCGAATCCCAGCAACCTCGACCCTTAACCGGCATTTGCGTGCGACCCTGATTCACACGCCGTTACCCCGAGTCTACTCAACCCGAAACTTGTATCCTAGTGACCGCGTCGTCGCTGGGGTTCCAATGCCGCGTCTCGCGCGCCGAGGCGATACCCAGGCCAGGAGATGTGGGCCCATGTTCAGTTTGAAAAAACGTAACGCATTTGCCTATCCAAGATAATCTTTCAAATCAAGTATCACATCACATCAATCAAGTACCACATCACATCTCATGTCAAAATACAACCCCATCCCCAAGCAACCCCAAAGTCAAACTCTCTCTTACACAAAGTACACCCACCACATCACTCACCCATCTCTCTCTTTCAATCTCTCTCTCTCACTTCCTCTCCCTCATTCTCTCCAAGCAACCATCCATGGCTTCCATGGGAGAAAAATTAGTGTGGCCCACCTTCCTATCTTCCATTTCCACTGTCCAAGTCCGATCTCAACTGTTGAAGTTCATCCATTCGAGCTCTAGATCGCATTGGCGGAAGAAGGAAGAAGAGATCTTGAGGTGGGTGCTTCTTTCTTTCTTTATTTCTCTCTTTTTCTTTTATTTTGTGGGTGATTTATTTTATCTTATTTTATTTCCAACCGGTGATTAAAGGCCCCTTGTGATGGGACCCATCTTGATGTACGCATTGTATAGAGGGGCCCATAATGGTGGGGTCCCTCCGCTACTCCAATCTCTCTCTCCCTCTTGATGTGTGTCCCACCATGAGATATCCACGTTGTCTCATTTGTGGGGCCCACCTCGCTGACGCTAGGGTAGCGGCCCACTGTGATGATTTTATCCACGCTGTCGTTTACCCAGGCCACCCAGCTGGCCATCCAGAAGCAACCCTTGTTGCCCGTCCATGATCGGACCACCTGGACGAAGTGCAAAGGCCTGGACAGTGAAGATCCACCTTAATGTATGATGCTATCAGCCGTGCAATATAGCTGGACGGATGGACTGGTGTATGGCCCTGATTAAGGGTACGACCATTTTTATCCAAGCCGTTCATCCGTGTGGGGCCCACACGATGCATATGTTTCATATCCTCACCGTCCATTGCTTGGACGGTGGGTACCCATCCCACACGTGGGCCTTGATGTGTTTTGCCTCACCGTCCAGCAGCATGGGACGGTGGGTCCCTCACAGCAGCAGGTTGCTGTACTGACGTAGCATGTGCTGTGGGCCAGCATGAATGTATGTGATTTATACTCCCTCCCTGCTCGTGGGACCCACTCCACATGTGTGACACGTGTGGAGGCGGGACCCCACCTTGATGTATCTGTTGTATATCCAAGCGTCTGTCCGTTTGGGAATGGTGGGTCATTGCTTTGACGTCAGCGAGTGGCCCATCATGAGGTTGTGTTTAATCCAAACCTTCAGACCATTTTGAAAGTGCACATGGGGCCTATCTTGGTGACGTGCTGAGTGCAGCACATGGACCCATAATGGATGTTTTCCATCCACACCGTCCATCCTTTTAGCTGGGACAGGCAGGAGCTTGGGGTAGCCACTTTGATGTTTGTGTTGCATATCAACCGTCCACCTGGACTTGAGGCAGATCCACATCCCTGGTGGCCCATGCATGTGGGACCCACCCTGATGTCTCTATTTTATATCCACACCGTTAATCCAGCTGATCTAGACGCTACACCGTGCACCCCCTGCATATATATAAATGTATATATTAATATTATAATATTATATTGTATCTGCATATATGGTATATGTGTGTGTGTGTGTGTGTGTGTGTGCGTGTGTGTGTGTGTGTTTGTATGTGGTGGGCCCCATGTGGGACCCACCTGCTGGACAGAATGGTTGGGTCCTCACACTAGCTGTTATCTTGACATCCCAAGTCATGTGGGACCCACTAACATATGGATTTAAATCCACACTGTCCACTCATCTGTGAGGACCCCACCGTGATATATGTTTTATAATCCACGTCGTCCATCTGTTGAAAGACTCACCATGATGTATGTTTTGATCCCACACCGTCCATCTGGACGTGGGATGGTAGGACACCACCATGATGTATTTATTTCATTCATACCATCCAGATAGTGTTGGATGGTGCTGATTTACCTGAACAATGTTTGGACAGTGCTAATCATCATTAGTGGGCCATGTGCCCCATGGAATGATAGCATACAATGATGCACATGTTACACCTACAACCATTGAAATAATTCTGGTGTGGTCCAACCCATTTGAGGCCCATTTGTGCGGTCCATCCATGAGATCCATCATGATGTATTTTTGGCCCGTGTGCGGAGCCCACCTGTTTGTATTTTTAGCACATGTGATGGGGCCCACCTATGATGTATATTTGAGGCCCACCTGTAATGTATATTTGAGGCCCATATGATGGGGCCCACCTACTTAGATTTGAGACCCATGGGCAAGGCCCATTGTGATGTATTCAAGGCCTGTGGACAAAGCCCATTGTGATGTATTCATGGCCTATGGACAAGGCCCATTGTGATATGTATTATGCCCATGACGTGTGACCCCTTTTAATGTATACGAGGCCTAGATACGTGGCCCATTTGATGCATATGAGACCCATGTGTAGGACCCACAGGTTATGTATTTGAGGCCCATAAGCAAGACCCACCTGTTGTGTATATGAAGCCCATTGGTGCGGCCTGTGGATGCGGTCTACTTGATGTATTTAATGGCCCACGGGTTGAGGCCCAATGTGATGGATATAAGGGCCACGAGTGAGGCCCAATGAGACGTATGTGAGGCCTTTGTATGGGGCCGAATGTGATGTATATGAGCTCCATTGCGATGTGTGATTATTCTGTTATGTATGTAATGATGATTATGGCGGGCCATGCTTTGGAAGCAATGATGATTTAATGTCCACATTGATGTGCAATGATGGTTGGATGTCCACATTGTGACCTTCCCTTAGGCCTTATTAGGCACATTCTCATCATTCCCTTAGTGGGTTAACCCAAATAAGTGGGCCCCATTCACCGTAGATGGATGGCTCCATGCTATCAGATTTGATATAATCACAGCCGAGTGCCGATCTTTATACTATGGTTGATTGGCTGATCATTTATGGACCCCCCTTCGTTTATCTGTTGATTATTGGTGCCATTACCGCGACTGATTAGCGATCGTGGCCGATTATCAATTGGCGTGGACGATTACCGACTCTTCTTGTCGTAATCGATTGACCGATTACTGATTATCGATCAAGGCCGATTACCGATTCTGATTTGTCGTAGCCGATTGTCGATTATTGATCGAGGTCGATTACCGATTCTGATTTGTCGTGGCCGATTACCGATTATCGATCGAGGGTGCTTATCAATTCCAATTGTCGTGGCCGATTGACGATTCTGATTGTCATGACCGATTCCGATTACTGAGTCCTAATCTGATTTCGATTTCGATTATCAAGGCCAATTGCTAAGACCTATATGATGTATATGCGACCCGTAGTTGAGGCCATTTGTGATGTATCTGTGGTCCTTGGGTAAGGGCGGCTATGTTGTATATTAGGCCCTTGTGTGAGGCCATGGGACCACTATGAGTTAAGCTTTATATGGGCCACTTCTTGGGGGCAACGTGGTTAAATGTCCACATTATCGAGGGCAATTATCGATGTCGATTGTCGGTGTCAGTTATTGATACCGATTATGAGTATGTGACAACACAACATCACGATACATGCCCATACGCATCATCTGCATGTTTGTTATGAGATGTGGTTGACCATTGCATATATCATTGGGCATGTTGTTATGAGACTCCCTAATAGGCGGAGATTGTCTCATATGAGTACACGGTATGCGCAGGATTGATGCATGACTGGATTGTATGACTCATGCATCTTACATTGTGTGTTGTGATTACTGTATACCCTAGCGACATCAGGGTCGTAGCCTCCACAGGCACATTGTGGATGACCAGATGAGACATCAAAAATCTTATTCTACATGGGGTGCTATAGATATCCCTAGGTGAAAGTCCCTAAACCCTCTTGGTTTCAGAGGTTGCTCTAACGTGTAGACCGAGTGGGTAGATGAGCGTTGAGTGCTGATTACCAGATGACCGCGCTCTCCACTGTGTCGTGGTCAGTTGGAAAGGGGTGCGGCCTTACCCACCCGAGAGTAGGGGGCAAAGCTAGGCTGAGCTTGACCAGCTCGAGGAATGGGTCCGCTATCGACGAGTCAGGCCTGATATTGACAGACGGATAGTGAGGTCTCTTCCACTCACCTTGTTGTGCACGATGGGGCAACAATGTGGTTTGGAGTGTAATAGACCCCGGTGATTTTTCAGAGAGGAACCGTACTGACATGTGGACTTATTGGATAGGAGTTGCATGCTCATTCATTCATTCATTATCCACTCGAGCTGGTGGTGCGTAACTAATTATTGTGTACCTTCGTTATGGCAAGAATTTCGATTGGGCGCGCGACTAACCTAAGATCAGGAGCTTACCACGTTGAGTCTGACTATCCAAATTTAGGTATGAGACTAATTTGGATAGAAGTACCTTGTGATGGACCTCGTAGCCTGCGATACTACGTACTATCATCCCGACTTCACACTCCAGCATGGTCATTTCATTCGCATTGCATATTGCATTACATCCACAGGCATATGACATTTTAGGTTGCTATGTTTCTGTACTTATATGGCCTAGACAGACTTAACGGGATTTGTATATTGCATTATATTTTCGGCATCTAATATTTGACTCTTTATGACTCCTTAGTGCATAGTTATTTTATATTGCGTATTCTGATATTGATTGACTTATGAACTTGTTCATACTTCCGCTTACTCTGTCATTGTATGATTTATGATCTTGTCAGTATTTCTTCTTATTCCGATAATGTACGATTTATGAATTACCAGTAATTTCTATATTGTATGATGATGGCATTGTATTGAATACTTGATACTTACTTTGTGCACACACTTACACCACCCTCTAAACTTTCTATAAGGTTATGCACGATAGATGCGTGCAGGTATGTTAGGTTGCAGCCTTGTTGAACTTGGAGCGTACAACAGTTTTCTGGAGCTTGATTTTTGATTTATGTATTTTTCCTTCAGCATTGTACTCAAATGATTATATTAGTGGATATGTGATGATGATGTTGCTTTTGTGATTTGGGTAATCTTGTGGTTATGCTTATTACGATTTAAATATAAAAAATAAAAAAAATCCTCCTTGTAGGATCTCAGGATTGGAATCTGGCGTGTGAACGTTAGGAGCCGAGAATGGGGTACTATGGAGGTTGTCGGCACCGGATTCGGCAATCGGGATTCCTGTGAATCCGATTTTCAGGTTTGGAGCGTGACAGGTTGATCCAATCGTCTGATATCTCGACAGCGGAGAATTGCCTGAAGATCATGCCGAAACTCGACATTTGAAAATTCGAGTCTCTCGCTACACCATACTTTACGGAACATTATATAAAAATGGTTATTATGCTCCACTGCTACGATGCTTAAAACCTAGTGAAGCTGACTATGTATTGTGAGAAATCCATGAAGGGATCTGCAGAAACCATTCAGGATGACGATATCTTGCACACAAGGTCTTACGTCAAGGATATTATTGGCCGACTATTCAGCGCGATGCTCGTAAGCTCATCCAGAGATGCGACAAGTGTCAAAGATTCGTGCCTATCCTAAGACAACCTCATGAAGAACTAACTCCTATGTCTGTTCTGAGGCCCTTTGCACAATGAGGAATTGACATTATCGGGACACTCCCTATGGGGAAAGGCCAGACCAAGTTCACTGTCGTGGCAATGGACTACTTCACAAAGTGGGCTGAGGCAAAGCCATTGGCGAAGATAATCGAACAGAAGGTCACGGACTTTGTATGGAAAAACATTGTTTGTCGGTTCAGGATACCCCGGACTCTTATAACTGACAATGGAAAGCAGTTTTACAACAGGAGCTATCGAGAGATGTGTGTCAATCTCGGTATCAGAAACGTGTACTCATTGCCCCATCATCCTCATATGAATGGACAAGTTGAAGCGGTTAATAAGATCATCAAACAGCATCTCCAAACCAAACTTGACCGAGCTAAAGGAGCATGGGCTGAGGAACTCCAGAAGATATTGTGTGCATACCAAACTACACCTCGAATCACGATAGGAGAAACTCCGTTCTCCCTTGCTTATGGCTCAGAAACCATTACCCTAGTCGAGATCGGGTTGCCTTCAGCCTGAGTCAGTTCATTCAATAAGGAGGATAATGAAGAACTCTTATCCCTCGGATTCAATCTTGTGGATGAACAAAGGGAAAGAGCTCGGTTACGGATGGTGGCTCGGCAACAAGAAGTAGCTTAGTTCTACAATACTCGAGTCAAGGTTAGGCGTTTTCGAGTCGGGGATTTGGTCCTCCAAAAAATGTTCCCTAACACAAAGGAGGTTGGTGTGGGCACATTAGGACCCAATTGGGAAGGACCCTATATCGTCTCAAGTACCATTCGACCGGGATCGTACCAATTAGAAGACCTAATCGGCCGATTAGTACCTCATCCGTGGAATGCCGAGCATCTAAAAATCTACTACCCTTAACTCGGCTCAACGAAGCGTTTGGAAAGACTCAAAAATGATAAGCATGTAAACTGTGTCAAAATGAATAAAAGAAAGCATATTCATTCATCAGTATGTTTGTTACATTGAGTTACATTTTTCTTCGACATTACATTGATAAAGTGAAAAGGGTTAATGATAAAAGAAAGATCGGTTGTGACGTGCAAACTTATCCCTCGGCAGTAGATGTTCTCGAGCTTGCCCAGAAGCTTGGTGTGCTTAAAGTGTTGGTATAAGTGTAAAAAATCAAGTGCTGGCGTGAGTGCCAAAAATGTTAAGCCTTAAAGCTCAGCACTTGGACCAGCTTCTGGAACCGCCTCAAGCTCAGCCTCGGTGCCAGGCGCAGCGTCGACAGACTTGACAGCTTGAGCCTCCAGGCTCGCAGATCCACCAGCACCGTCATTAAATCCCAAGAGATCAAGATTGGAAAAAGCCTCTCGCATCAATCAGATACATTCAGTGTACCCCGCCTAATACAAAATATCTCTCTTCCTCAAACTCGCGAGACTCGAGGAAAGCCTGTACAACCTGAGTGGCTTGGGCCTTGGCCTACTCAACCTGCTCTTTGGCCTACTTAGCGGCTGTCTCAATCTTAGCTTTGACCCGATTTAGCCTATCTTCGCATGGAGCATGAGCCAGACGAAGCCGCCGACTCTCTTCCTGAGCCTCTTTCAACAAAAAGGCCCCGCGGGCACTCTTAGCCTTGGCATCCTTGGTAGCTTTCTTGGGAGACTCAACTTGCCTGACAGCGCACCGGCCCGAGTTAGGGCGCCTTTGAGCTGCATCTCCAATTTCGCAACTCGCTTCTCGGCATCAGCAAAATTGAGCTACCCCTAAGCACACAAGGGGCAAACTGTAAAAAAAAAGCTTAAGGTTAGAATTAAGCTGCCGAGATGAAAGAGAAACCAATAAAGACAAAAAAAATCGAAAACCTTACCTCAAGCAGCACCTTCGCTGCATGAGGGAGAGACCGCCTCGAGGGAGAATTACAAAGGCCGGCATAATCCTCCTCTCCCCCATGGGAGATGACCCAAGGGACCATGGCCGACACATCCCTCAACAGAAGAGAGAGCTCCTATTGACTCATCTCCCCTTTGGAGGTTTCTCCTCTCTTCTCTTCTCTCAGCTCCGATACCTGCTCTGCAATAGGTCCTGGCTCAGGAGCCACCTGAGACTCGGCAGGAACCGCATCCACTTCTTCCGCCCTCTCCTCTGGGTCAGAGAGTACGGTGACAGTTGGGGCGGGGGCGACAGGGGAGACTAGGGCAGATGGCTCCCTAACCCTTGGGGTCGTCTTCAATTTCTTTGAAGGCCGAGCCTCCGACAGAAGCGCCGACCTTTGAGGAGCCTTTACCTTGGAAGCTAGTCTCAGAAGGGGCCGAGCTTTACCCATATCTGTGTTAGACAAATCGCATAATTAGAAAAAATTTAAGAGAAATGCGTCAAAGTAACTAGAGGATACCTGTCACGGACGAGTCTAAGCCCGAGAGAAGAAGACGCTCTGATTGAAGAAGATTCTTTTAAGACTGATCCTCCAGACTTAGCGCACATAGTTCTTTGATCCGAGTTAGAGCGTTGACCCCTAACTTCGGCCTTTTCTTGAAAATCTCTGCAGAACGCATTCAGTCAGCCTAAAAAATATCATGACAAGAAAAGACAGGAAAAAGGCACGCCGAATCACCTGCTTCACAGAATGTCCAAGGAACATGAGGCTTAAAGAGCCCAGACTCGACAATCTTCCAGCGATCGCAAGCCCAGAACCACCTTTCTCTCCAATGCTTGTTAGAAGTAGGGTTGGTTATCAAAGAGCTGCCCTTATTACGCCAAGCGCTCAAAAAGTACCAGCCAGGCTGCTGAGTGTTTGGACGTACTTGGTACAGATAGAGGAACTCATCAATGGTCAGTAGGGGCTGCTCAGCCTCAGCCCATAACATTGAACATCCGAACAAGTTCCTCCACCCGTTCGGAACTATCTGCCCAGGAGCAATTCTAAGTCAGGAAAGAAAATTCCGAGCAACGGGTTGAAGGGGCAGATGTAAGCCACATTGCATGGGGACTTGAAAAATCGCGACCATCCCTGAAGAAGGATGGTCAGGCAATTCACTCAAGAGAGGGAGGTAAAGAATCACAGAGTTGAGGACATGGTATCCGACTCGAATTCTGTCTAAGTCTGCCTCAGTCAAAACTGAAGGGACTAGGCCTCTCTGTTCGTCTCTAACACTCCCTCCCTCAGCAGCCTCTCCTTCTTCATTAGCTGACTCAACGGCCCGAGCCGATTTCCTAAGAGGAACCGACTCAGTGGTTCCCTCAAATTCTTCTTCTTCCAGGTCATCACTAGGAAAATGTGGGGTAGGTCTGCCAGGGGCATGCATCAGGCCAAAAGGACCTACTGAAGCAGATCGTTCTGCTGAAGTTTCAGTTACTCTCTCAGAGAACCGAAAAGCTTCATTGGCGCTAATCGTCATCTTCGTCAGTAGGGAAGGCGACTCTGAGACATTTTAGAGATGTCTCGTTTCATCTTTGTCACCGAAAATCCCTTCCTGGGGTGTAACACCCCGATTTTTGCCAACCTGGGATTAGACGTCCTTAGGCAATGGGTCAACCTTATCACTTTCAGAGGTCAATCCCAAAGCCAAAGAAATCACTCTTCAACCCATTTCCTTCAAAACTCACCTTTCACCACCTCATTCTTCAAACTTCTCCAAGTACTTTCATATTAGATACGACTCCTCAAGTTTAAATAGTAAAGAACACCAATCCTAGGGTATTAATGATGAAGAATAATACCGAAGCTAAAAATTACTGTGAATAGTAAATAAATGGGTAAAATGGGTTTCTACCATTAACCTTTTGGAATCTAACAAAATAGATGGGTTAGTTGGATGGATTAGCCTCTCCTACCCCAAAATCATATGCCACATGATGCATAAACTCATTTTGGTTTACAAACTGTCCCCGAAACGCCCCAAATGGAGTCTTGGGCCTATCTAAACCCAAATACAATGAACCAGGGTGGTCCCACATATATTTGGAGTCCCTAAGGCAGGGGGAACCCAGCCCATATGACCGGCCTCGCCGAAAATGATTTTCATCAGCGATGGCATCGCCGGTCAAAATGCTCGGTTGGGTTTGGGCTTTAGGACGGAGGTGTTTGGGGGCTAGGGTAGCCTCCTGGTATGTGGTTCGTCCTTTAAAACCTCTCCGATCAGGTACTTCCTTCACAAAGTGACCCTCCAAGCTCTCTTTTCTCACCAAAATGCCTGATTTTTGGCAAAAACCACCCCTCCAAACTCTTCCTTCTTCCGTTTCCAAACACCCTCGCTCCACCCTTCAAATCTCATCTCAAACAAAAATCAATAAAGGCTACTTCCTTTAGAAATCCAACGAGAATTAACTAACGCTGCACTAGATGGCCTATGAAATTCTCACCAATCACTTTCAATACAATCTGTTAGAGTCAAAACGTATAGGATAGGTGACGCTATAATACCGTAAAATCTAGGATCAAACTCTATTCTCGATTGCTCTCGGGAGCACCTTGAAACTTTGTATCGGCTCTGGACTGCACGTCGGAAGTCCGATTACCCCGAACTTAGACAATCCTGACCGCCTAGTTGGACTTGATAATCACTTCAAAAATCAAGTCCAAATGATATCCCACGACGATTTTCTTGAGTCAAGAGTGAAGAGTGTGAGAAATGTTAGAAATTAATATAATTTATGAAATCTGGCACGTGTCGCTTACGCGACATTTTCTAAGCGTTCTGACAGTCAGAATTTGATCAAATTTTACCATCGAATCAGGATAGGTGACCCTTACATGTCAACGCACTTGTGGCCCTGATCGAGTACCGGTAGTCGTTGAACTGAAACTGGTCCGCCACGTGCGATCTGGGAACACTACCGGACTGAAAAATTGATGTGAGAAGGATCCAGTATCCATGAGCTTAAGTCCGACCGCATTCATCCAAGGGACCTCCAGAAATGCTCCGTTGAGACGGAACAGTCCGTATTTGGACATAAAATAAGTATACTTTGGCCCCAAGTCTATTTTCGTCGCTTTTGGACTTATAAAAAGGGTTTAAACCCTTACTCTTTCATTTCATACGAATTTGGAGAGAGAAGAGAGAAATGAGAGGGAGAAAGAGAGAGAAAGGGAGGGAGATTTGGAGCTCTCTCCTGGGATTCTTCTCTGCTGCTCCATGTTCCATAGCTGCAGCTTCTGCACCGTCATTCCGGTGTTTTCAGCTCCATTCTTAGGTAAGAAATCCTAACCCTAACCTGATTTGAAGCTTAGAATAGTTGTAGTGTTGGTGTAGCTAACCTGTTTCATGTTATAGGTAGCGTACCCACCGTTGACGAAGACTTATCGTCTGAATCAACTCTGTTTCACAATTTCTGGTTTAAGGTGAGGATTTTAGACGTTTTGATTAATTGATTTCAAAGCTTTCAATGTCGTTTAATAATAGATTATCGACGGCAACGCCGTTTGACATGTACAACATGCTGTCCGTTTTTCGTTTCGTAAACGTACGGTAAATATGAGATTTAGGGTATTTTAGGCATTTATAGGAAATACCGCATACGTCCGTATTTTGCTGAAATGCTTGACATATAAAATTATCATGTTATGATATTATGTATGCGTGTATAATCTGTTTGGCGAAGAGATTCGCCCTAATGGGCACTTTGGGTCGACATATGCTATGTAGACTAAGTGTTTGTATAAATGTTTGTATTAGTATGTATTGAGTAAATGGTATTGTAGATTAGTTTCGAGAATGAATTCTCAATCCATATGATGTTGTATATGATTTCCTACATGTTTGCTATATGAATTGATTTCTTTATATGTATGGAATGCATGTGTTGGATGATTTGCTTAAGTTGTATGTTATAACATGTGATAACATGCTTGCATTGTTGTATTGCATTTCTATTACCCTCATATGACACTGATATTGATTTACAAATCTTGGGGCTCTGACCTAGTCCAGGCAGTCGGTAATGGATCTAATTCGTGGTTGGTTTCTATTTGCCACGAAGGACGCATCGATGAACGCGAGTCGTGTTTTGGGCAGGCGGCAGTGGTTAGATCACACGAAGTGTTTCATGCACTTCATGTTGCTCAGCTTGAGATGCGCTCGTACTAGTCGAGCCCGTCAAGTAACTCAACTGGCCATTGTATGTTCACCCTGTATGAGTCATAACTGCTTGAACCTAGGGTACTGAACTTACCATTGAAAACCCTGTTAACCATGGTACCTTGATCCATAAAGACTCATGAGCCGGGCATAGTGGTATGGGACACCGTGTTCGAGCTGTCGGACTACGCTGGGGCCACAAATCTCTTCGTAGTGACCAGTGAGCACCTATGACTCGTGAGCCGATTGTGGTGGTATGAGACACTACATTCGAGCTGTCGGCCTACACTGATCAGGTGACGAGCCCTTTGTAGTGACCGCGAGCGTATTCTGAGTTTACGGGAGGCGACGACCCTTCCGTAGCGATGAGAGTACATTAGGCCTGTATTGATAAGGTGATGGGAGAGCGGTGCAACGAGTGTGAGCAAAAGCCCTTGCAGCGACCTACAAATATAACATCGTATGAGATTACTAGGAGTGACGACCTTAGACAGGATCTGTGTTGGGATTGATATAAGGAATGTACCTTAGTTTTCCAATCCTGCTGTATGAAAAGGACTAATAACAACTTGGTAATCATTATCTATATCGCATTGCATGTGCTTGGAAGATGTGGAGCACTGCGGGAAGAAACCATGCCGCGGGCGTAAGATGGTGCCGTATGAGGAAGTATATCGGTGAGGGCATCCATCATGTCATTTATGCATGCATTAACAACAGTATCTAAGAATGTTTGATTGTTTGCTTTACTATTATCGCGTGATTGATTTGATAACATGCTAATCTTTGCTCTATGATTCCACTGAGTTGATTACTCATTCCCACGTTACGGGATGATGTTCCGGATACCCACCAGTCCCTATTTTACTTTCAGATGATGGCGCTGCTTGTGAAGCGGAGCTGGACTTGATGATGATGAGGAGGATCCCTCCTTTATGTGTGTTCTGATCGACGGGATTACAGGGAGGTTGATTAGACGCCTTGACACTTGTCATTTTATATTTTTGGAGCACTCATGTATATTCTTTTCTTTCCATTTTTGGAGTGTACATGTATTTAATTAACCTGGTAACATGTTCACACTCTGGAGACTTACAATTACTTATGTATTTTATGTATTTATCACAGTCTTCCACTTGCTAATTTAACTATCTCTGGAGTATGATATGTTACTTTGTCTTAGTCTCAATCTTGTTTAATGTCATTCTACAGACAACATGCATTTATCGTTATCTATGTTGTATAAGTGACGTTCTGGAACTCGGGAGTTGGGTTGCTACCCTAGCCCCGATTTTCGGGATGTTACATGGGGACTTGAAAAATGCATTCCCATTAAAAGTTAAAAAATAAAGGAAGGGAGAGGAAACTCACCGGAGAGGTGAAAAGCGCACAGTTGGTGAAATAAGGAAGAAAAAAGGGACAAAAACAAGGGAGAAAACGGCGGAATGCAAGGATAGGAAAAAGAAAGGAAGAGAAAATGAAAATGGAAGGATGAGAGGACGTGCGGAAGTGAGAAATGAATCCCGCTCCCCCTTTTATAGCTCTGCCACATGACATGGGCATTTAAGGAGGAGTCGAATCGACCCCTGCTTTGACTCTCTCGCCCGACGCATGACGTACCCCAACTGTCGCAAGTAACATCCTCGCCACGTGTCCGACACTCATAAGTGGACGAAATGTCTTGATGGCTGTCCGCTCGTGTGACCTTGAGCAATGAACCAACGCGCATTAAAGACGATACACCAAGCATTAAATACTCCATCATAACCTCGATCCCCATGCAAGTCAACCTAGAGACTCATTACTCCTTAAGTGTTAGCACAGCTGACACAAGGAGTAAGGGAGCTTACTGTTAGGGAAAAAATATGATAAGTCTGGAGACTCGGTTATGGAATGGACCAACTCTATTGACACTGTCCGAAGGAGCAGGTCGGACCGAGATAATTTAAAGCCTAAAGGAGAGACTTAGCTCAGATTTGTGAGAGATGGATCCCGACCGAGGCTTAAAGAGTCAAGAGCCACGGGCAAGACATATAAGACACAGAAAGTTGACTCGGCCAACGAGGCAGCAATATCTAAAGAGGAAGGTTAAGGTCCAAAAAGCTAGAAGTCACCTGATCGACCATAAAACTGACCCACGTAAGGCCGATTAGTGTTGGCTATCAGATTAAGGACATCGGCTATAAACCGACTCTGTTTCTTCTGATAGTAGGCAAAAAGCCTCATCTTTGTAGCCAGCCGAGACTGATGTGATATCAGGATCAATTGAGGCCGAGCCAAGCAAGGGAGAGACAGTGTAATCCAAAATACCATCCCGAAGATCTTGTAGAAGGATTCCTTACCTCGACAATCTCGGGATCGGGAAGCATCCGTAAACAGATGGAAACTAAATCAAATCTCTTAGAATTAAGGAGAAAATTCCCTCATATCGGGACCTCTCATTCTTATAAAAGCAGGATTCTACGAGACTAAAAGGTATGCAGAAAAATACTCTCAAAAATACCTTCTTCCTGTCCCATTACTGATTAAGCATCAGAGGTTCCCCGGCTCTAACCAGGGTTCCCTTTGTATTGAATCATTGTGCAGGTGGAAAGTACAGGACGAGGCGCATCAATAAAGAATACAACCAATCTTAGACATACTTTTACGATGAGAAGAGCTTATTATAGCAACTCGGCTATAATTGAGAGATCATACCTTTCCTCGTACTATTACAAGGCCTCATACTCTTAAGAAGAGATAGAAGAGGACTTTAGAAAGATTGCATCACTAAGCAGACTAATAGAGTAATGTACTAAGACATCTATCGTTGGGTTCAAATTTTGGTCCAACAAGTGCAAAATTGAGATTAATTAGATTGATGAATGAGTTGACCAATCAAGACCATCAAACCGATGGGCCTATCTTGGATGGGCCATTGAAAAAAATTATAATAATAGGTGTTGCGTCAATTCAATTAACTACAAGGCCACGTGTGTAAATTAGGGCTTGTATTTGGATATTGTGTGTAATTATGATTTTCAGGTGTGTCAGAGTCAATGCAATATTTGATTGAATCGCTGGTGCCCCATGTTGAGTTAGATTGTTTAGAGACTGGATACGGGATTTAACTATCTTCTCAACTATTGGTTGTGATTAGTGATCAAGCGACTTGTAAAAGGGTTGGGGTTATCTCTTCCTGATAGATTTTTTTTTTTTTTTTGCCTTGTGTTAATAGACTTAAAGACTTGTTCTTCCAATGGCATTTTACCTTGATATTTTTCAAAGGGATAGATATAAACAGATAGGCAAAAATAAAGGCTAAACAATGTTGATTTTATTAATATTTAAAGGTATTGGTCATTACAATTAATAAAGTATCAAACAATCAAAAAAATAAATAAATGAGAGATAAATACCTGATTCGTCTATTGGAACAGACAATCAAGATAATTATTTAATAAGATGAGACTGAATAGGTATGATTGCCTGAGTTGGAAACAAGTTGTTCATGATCTAACAATTTAAGATTGCAAACATTTAATCTATTCCTATAGTATTTGTAGTGAGAGTCATTATGTAGTAGCAATTTCTGCTAAAAATAGGCTAAGCTATGTTATACTAGAATAAATAAAAAGTAAATTGAAAAGTAAATAAATATGTTTGGCGTGGGTCTTCGAGCTCTTCATCAAATACTCATTTTATAAGCTTACAGGAGAAGACACCTTGCAGTATTCAACATTTGAAGAAATTGAATGATCAGCTATGTAAATCTCTTTAATTCCATATCAACATAGCATATTACATTTCACCGTGTACAAGAGAAACCCTCGCTTCTTAGTATCATGCATTGGTCGGAGTCATCCATCGTTGGACTCTCATGTAGAAAAGGTACTGGAGTCTCTGCGTTACTTAACTTTAGCATTAGTAGGAGGTGTTTTTGGCATGCTAAATAGCACATTGTTATGATAATGAGAAAAAAAAAAAAAAAAAAACTTGCGTCATCGGGACTCTTGCTTTTTGTAAAAATTTTTTTTAATAAGAGTTTAACATTTAATACTCTAATCTTTAATCTTACTCTTAAAATTTTTTATGTGGTATGAATTCCCATCACACCTTTTGAGCCATTCAGATTTGGCATCTAAGATAAGTGTAAACACTTAGTATAATAATAGTATTACATCGATTATTTAGTGTGTAGTGTCAATGCGTGAACATATCTTATTAGTCCACGTAGGTCTCGCAAGCATAGTATAAAGAATTGGAGGTTTAAGCTGTTGGCTCGGCCCATTCTTTTATTCGACCGGCTAAAAAGAGCAACGTGCCATATTGTTATAAAATTCAAGGCAGGATAAGCTTCGAATAACCAATGCGTACCCCACGACTTGGATGGTCCAGATCTATCACCACCTTTACTAATTGATGGTTTGCAAGCCTTCTAAATTTTAGTAGTACATCCTCAACACACGTAAAATCTAGAGTATAGCTTTAAGCTTTCACTCGCATTAGTCATCCTTAACCATCTGATTTCACTGCTGCAGTTGATTTCTAAACATATTCTTTCCAGCCATCCATTTGATAGTCATTAATCATTTGATCACGGAGATTTTTGAGATGTGATCCATCTCTAAACGGCCCATGATTTGGACGGTTAGGATAAACGTGTATACATGCCCACATTAATTACCTTGTGGTAAACGCACAAGGTAATTAATAGAATATGTCATGTTATGGTAGGTTCATGAACGAAGAGGAGCTACTGTTCAAAGACGCGGATTGCCTGCTGACGCTGTCCAGTTGGTCGGTGCTCTGTGGGGCCCGCCATAAAGTATGTCTTTCATCCGCACCGTCAATATATTTTTTCAGATCATTTCAGGGTATAAATTCAAAAGCGAGGTGGATGAAAATCTCAAGTTGACCACATCACAGGAAAAGATTGAACGCTCACCGTTAAAAAGTTCCTGAGGCCCACTGTAATGTGTACTTTCCATCCAACCTGTTTACTAGGTCACATAGACATGGATGAAGGTAAAAAACAAATATCGGCTTGATCCAAAACTTCTGTTGTCCCCAATAAAATATTAACGGTAGGAATTTAATCATCACTGTTTTCTGCCTTGTGGTCTACCTGAGATTTGGATTTGTCTCATTTTTGTTATAATTCCATAAAATTATCTTTAAAAATATATGGACAGCATGGATAAAGCACATACATGATGGTGGGGCCCACGGAACACTGACCACTCGCTGAGGCAGCGCCATAGGAAATCCGCGTGCCGGTTGATCAATGAGGGGCGGTACCGTACCTCTGGATGGGTAACTTGCTCTAAGTACATCGCGCACCGAGATCTATGTGGGAGAGATTTTATAAGATCCACTCCGTCCACCGGACACTTTGTCTGATATTCACATTTTATTCTAAAAATATAACCATACAGAACTCATTTAGGTCACATCATAAGAAAAAATTAGGATGAAACATACACCATTAGTTGTGTAGGGCCGACTATAGTGTTTATATACCATCCAATCCATTCGTATGATCTGATTCATCAGGATGAAATCATTACTCAAAATCACCGTATTTCGAAACTCATGTGGGTCATAGAACGTAAATTTAGAGATTTTTAGGTATGATTTTATAGGGTGGCCCACTAAATTGTTGTATCAGTCTGATTTTTGGAATCAAAGCTAAACAAGAAATAGTTCATCTGATGGACGGTCTTGATTTTATGCACGTTTATCTATTCCCCCCACGTTAGGAAAGCGACCAGGGTAGGTACATACGCGCGTTACGCAGGCGTTTTCCTTCTGTAATTGAATCACTCTTTATTTCTACTTTCGGTAATGTAGAAATACAAAGTTGCACAATTATATTCCCAAACGTAACAAACAGGATGTTCTATCAACAAGGGTGGGTGTGGATGTCAATTCCATTTTGACAACCGCTTATAAGATTCCAGCGATTGGGTTTTCTTCGTTCTATCAATTCATCCCATTCCAATCTTTCTCTTCTAACTCTTCTTGAAAAAAATTAATAAAAAAAGAAAAGAAAAGAGAAATGGGAGGAGGAAATGGGCAGAAAGCCAAGATGGCAAGAGAGAAGAACCTGGAGAAGCAGAAAGCTGCCAAAGGTACATCTCATTTTTTATATAAATCTTTTTTTCCCATTCATTTGTTAATTTCTAGTGAGAGAATCTTGCATATCTGGAAGTGGGGTTTTTTTTTTTTTTTTAAATATAGTTTTATTGAATTTGGTATTGTTTATTGATGATCTTAGATTCAAGATGGGGTATTATATCATGTAACTGTATACTGCAGAGTGGGTTGATGATAAGATCTCATCTACTCATTGTTAACATGGGTTGGATTTAGTTTAGATTTTGGGTATTTGGGTAGGATTTGATTTGTGGGGGAGTTGGTGAATATCAAAGTGGGTGTGCTTTGTAATGGATTTTATCGTCCAATTTATGAGAATTGAGTCTGTACTGAGTCTATAAGACGATTTTGTCCTTCGAAAAAAGGACCCTTTTCCAATGGTTTGTGGCTTCTAACTAGTTGATTTTAATCAACCTATGTAGTAGACTATTACATAGCGCCTGCTGGAGTTTTGTGCTCTTATTGCTGGTTTTGTGCTAAAATTCATAATGAATCCTAACAATATGACACTCCAAACTCATGCTAGGGCATTTGAAGTTACCACCCTTGATAGAGTGGAATGACAAAATAGGATTTGTGTAGTTGACCCCAATTAGCTGGGATAAGGCTTAGATGATGATGATAGTTGTGTATAAAGCGTGGGGTTCATAACATGTGGTACCAGAGCATTGGTTTGATTTTGTTGCTTGCTTATCGCATGTGCTCGGGAGAAATGGTTTGTATCAGTCCGTGATCCCTCAACTTATCATCACATGGTTGTGGAAGATCGGAGTGCCAACCAACAATTGGAGGCGAGATTTGCTTCTATGAACTGACAGATTGAAGAGCTTAGGACACTTCAAGTATTGAGAGTGCAACATGTTAAGAGCTTTGAAGGCTTGGTTCTTCTTCTTTTTTCCACACACACACACACACACACCCCACGTGGGGACTTGATCATAGGATCTCAGTGTTGAAACAGAGTCTGTCTACCACTGAGCCGTGGAGCAGGTTCCAAGGCTTGAACGAGTCTCATTAATAGCCAATCATTCATGTTGCATCAATGCTGGAAATGTGGAGACACATCAAGAGGAGTCCTCCATTCGGGGTCATTTAGATGCCTGTAAATGAGCGTAAATCATTTACAACTTGCATTCGGATGGCCAGTTTTTCCTGTAAATCATTTACATGATTTATAGTTTTTTGCCCCTTCTCATTTATAGGCAAAAACTCAGGATTTTATTTACAGGTAAATCATTTACAACTCTCTCCTTTGTCTCCAAGAACTCCATGGCTTCCCCCCCCCCCTCCCCCCTGTAAATAAAATACCCTGTTTTTTTTTTTTTTTTTGAAAGATAACTTTGATTAAAACGAAAAGAAAGAACAAAACAAAGAAGGAAAGAAAAAGATCTGCTGAGGAGGCAGATCGAAACTACACGCCCAAAAAAAGAAGATTATAGTCCTTAAGGACTCGACATTCACTGCCCAATCTACAAGAAGACTTTTAGCTCTAGAGGAGACATGGCGAGCAGAATTAGCGGTCCCTGAAGCACCTGCTGTTTCTTTCCTCCCAAAACAGACCACCATATTGCCAGAAGGGCCATTCTCCTCAGCCTAGACCGCTGTTTACCTAGCTTAGTCCCATGCCAAGCCTGAAAAAGAGAATAAATAAATAAAATACCCTGTTACCATTTCAATGACGATCAAAGTACATACATCAAAGACTGGCAGTGATAAGGACAACATATGGATGACCGGAAGAAATTTGACAACCGTGAAAGAAACCATGATCAATGTTTCAGTCATCTGGGTCTGCAAATCCACTGTTGCATAAGAAGTTGAAGTCAACACCATGGACGTGGAGTACTGCAAATACTGGAAAGAAGAAATTGTGTGACATGTAGCACTATCTTATCAATGAGATACTGATCAGATGTGTAGGACGTCATAACCAGCTGGTTCATGAGTCTGATGTTGTGAGGGATCCAAGAGGACTAATGCAACCTTGAGGACATGGTCGGTTTGGAGCGTGGTAGGGTATATGATCTCATCTAGTCATTGTCAGCATGTGGTAGATTGAGGTTGCAATTTCTATAGATCTGCCAGATTCTGGGTATTTGCTTAGGATTTACATACTAGGTAATAAGATCTTTTGGAGATCTACTTGTTATAGAAAGGAGGTGAGGGGGAATAAGTGATTACAAAGGGGTTGCGCCTTCTTTGAATTGTATCATCCTATTTTTGAGAAGAGAACTAATCACCTATAAGGCTCCTTGCACCACTATTGTGGTATAGAGCACTTTCATCCATTGTATATTTAAATGGTGGAGATCTTATTAGCTAAAAAAACTGCAACTCTTTTTTTGAGAAGTAAACTACTATTTCTTTTATTAAGAAATCATACCTCACCTTAGCCAGAGTCAACAATCCCCCAATACTCATAGGTTTTGTACAATCTCACGTACTACCTTCATTAAAGCAGAAGGGGAATAAGAAGAAGAAGAAGGAACTTTTTTATTTTTATTTTCTTTAGATCTTTTTTAGCAGACCTATCTTACCCATGATGAAACCATTGATCTGATGGTTCTAATCAGATCAATCAGTTATTAGCCAGGTTCATAAAAATTTTGTATCGAACTATTGATCTAATGGGTCCCACTGGAGGACCAACATCTGCTGTTTCAAGCAATTGACCATATCCAAAATAAAAATAATTATATGATTTGGCCTCTATTTTGTGGACAATTGGTGGTTGCACTCCAACATATGGCTATCTTTCTTTGACTATGCACTAATCAGCCAATTAGGATCATCTGTTTGGTATGATTTTTTAGTAATAATCTATCTAAAGTGGGGCTAATGATATGGATGGATGAATTCGAGGTAAAGGTAAGCCTCATGTACAATGACTACATGCATGCATATGGATCATCACACCAACCCATTGGATGATATATTTGATGGGTTGACAACAAAAGTCAGTGATGGGCCTCATGGTTGATTGATTTGACTTGAACCGTGAATCCAATGGTTCCATCATGGATAAGTTAGGCCCCACTGGAAAAATCTAAAAAAGATAAAATAAAGAATACCCTTCTTCTTCTTTTTATTTAATGGTTGTCGAATAGGAGAGAAATTCAATTGTGCATTACTCATGAGTGTAAAAAGGAGAAAGACAGACCACTTTATTTTGGAGAAAGAGGAAGAGGGAGGGTTTGTTTGACCCTAGTTAAAGTAATGTAAGATTTCTTAATAAAAAATATTTTAATATTTAAAAAAAGAGAAAGAAAAACAGGCTGCAGCTTTTTGGTCGACAAGCTCTCAACCATATAATTCTTATAAATGCCTTGTACCATGATAGTTTTGCAGGGTGCCAATAGGTGATAAGTTCTCTTATGAGAATTGACTTTGAAGTGAGTTTATAAAAGGAGGTTCTCCCTCAGAGAAGAACTCTTTTTCATTTAATTTTAAGATTATTGCATACAAGCTGTTTGACACTAATTGTCATGATCTGCTGAGATCTTGTCAGCTTAACTTGTTGTAAAAGAAACTTGATAAGAAAATAATGGTATTGATGATCTTAAATGCATGAGAGGGTATTTTAAGTGTACACTGCAGAGTGCCATGATCCACTGAGATTCGGGTCTCTTCTAACCGTTCATTTTTATTTTTTTTAATCTCTTCTAACCTTTCATAGAAGAAACTTTATATATATATATATGTTTTTTAGCACACCCACACACAGTGCCCACATGGGCACTAAACCCATGACGTCATGTTGAAACATGGTGGTCTACCATTGAGCCATGCATTGAGACCCACTTGATAAGAAAGTAAAGTTGTTGATGATATTAAATACGAAAATGGGGTGTTGTAAGTGTATCATTGCAGAGTGGGTTTACTACCACGATCAATTGAGCTTTAGTACTCTTTTTAACGTTTTGTAAGTAAAAATAAAAAATAAAATTATAAGAAAAGAATGGAATAGATAATCTTAAATACGAGGTATTTTATAGTGTATATTGCAGATCGCTTCTTCTTCTTCTTCTTCTTCTTCTTCCTCCTCCTCCTACAAGTGCAACTGGTCTTCTTCTTCTTCTTCCTCCTCCTCCTCCTCCTCCTACAAGTACAACTGGTAATATGGTAATGACCCTTTTTTTTTCCCACTTCTAGCCTTGAAAATGATTTGTACTCTAAGTTAGTCTATGCCTGGTTGTGGGTGATCAGTTCTCAAGAAAATAATGGTATTGATGGTTTTAGATTTGTTTTTTTGTGGGGTATTTATATTTATATTTTTATTTTATGTGATGGGATATAAAATTACAGATTGTTGGCCTTGTTGCCATGATACACTGAGATTCAAGACAGCTTTATACTGATTTATAAGATATTGTTACTGTCCAAAGAAAAAAGAAAACAGAAGAGAGGAGAAATAATATTTAATACAATGAGAAATGGAGCATAAAAAGTGAAGAGGTGGGGTATGAAAGTGAAAATTTTGATCTGGTTGTTAGAAGAGGGGGCTGTGTCAATATGCCTTTGCTCAACGAGTTAAGTAGTAGTAACTCATGCACTGGATATGTGGCTTCCATGTAGGTAATTTTAAGCAAGTCAGATTGGAAGTCTTGCTGTGGATGGAGCACAGCCTGAACATTTCACTGATTGCATGTTCATAATCATCTGATTGGTGTTCATCAAATGGATGGATATGAAAGAAAATGGTCAATGGTCCAAATTCAATTAGATGGTTAACTTTGTCTGATCTGTGGGATCTTAGGGCTGTGCATTGCTCCAACCACAGTGAAGCCCTATTAGGCAACCTTTTCTTTCTATTCGGCAACCTTTTCTTTCTACGCTTTTAAAGTTTCACGGATCTAGCTCAAATCATGTGGTTGTTCTCAATGTCCAGGTAGCCAGCTTGAAACAAACAAAAAAGCGATGACCATTCAGGTCAGATTCTAGCTTCTTCTTTTACCCCCTTTGGTGCTTTCGTGTTATTTATTTATTTATTTATAAACATCATTGATATCGAATATGTAGAAGAAGATGCTGTCACCAAACTTCATATGTTGAAATGTTACCATTCATGTGTCATTCTGTAGATTGTTTTAGGTGGACTTGGGACTTGGGAGTTCTCCAAAATGAACTTACAAAGAGTTCTAATAACTTTTTGTTTCTTGAGAAAGTATGCAATGATTCTCATGAAGATTATGTGAAGCTATTGTGACAAGTTAAATGTTTTAGATGATTGTTGTATGAAAACACATTGCAGTACTTCTCACAGGAGACATTGTTCACAAGTCATGCACTTGGGGAAGGTATTGAATAAAGTATCAATTGACATACGCATGCGCGTGCGCGCACACACACGCAAACTGAATAATGGTAAACAGATTTCCTTTCAAAAATTTAAAAAAAGAAAAAAGAAAAAAGAAAAGAAAAGAAAAAAAAGAAGAAGAGAGGACCCGAAAAAGAAAAGTTTTTTTTTTTTTTTTTTTTTTTTTTGGGGGGGGGGGGGGGGGGCGGCGCTTCATGTGCTCTAGAGAAGGGGATCATCTAGTATGTACCACAAGGTGTGCATGTTGTGCTTCAATGCCCAATCTATATAAGTGAGGCCCATGGTTCAGGTGAGCTATACCTTTGTATGGTGGACCCACTGTGGATGTCGGATGCCCCAAAAGATCTTCCGACATGGTGGACCCACTGTGGATGTCGGATGCCCCAAAGATCTCCTTGTTTCACGATCAAATGCATTTTTTAGGTAGAGAATCTTTTTGAGGAGCTTTGATTCATAGGCCAAGGGATAGATGCAAAAGGGCCCATTTGGTTTGCGGGATTAAATGGCATGGAATTGCATTAGATGGAATTAACACCATCATTATACAATGACTGCATGTTTGGAAATACCATGGTATTTTGACCATCTAATCCCATGTTTGGGATCAAAGTCTTCCATTGGGAAAAGACGGTATTAAGTGCGTTTGGTGGACCATAGAGTTGTAATCAACAGACTAGGTTCCACTTCCCAACTTATGTCAGTCACCCGTACACATATGCAACTTTTTGTTGCGTGTAAAGAGCACATATGGATGGACGGCATGTGTAAAACACATGGATCAATGTGGGGCCCACAGTGTAATGGATTTCAAAATCCACACCAGAAATCCCACATTATCTACTGCTGGGACTGGAATTATATGATACCTGGATTAATTCAATCCTTCCTATCATTTCCAAATGCCAAAGGAATTTACATGGGACCAAATGCAATTCCATACCACTTATTCCCAGGTTCCAAACAGGTGGGGGGTTGTTTAGTGCATGGTATTAGGTGGTATGGAATTGCATTTGGTCTGGCACAAATTGTTTCATAACAACAGGAAGGATTGGATGGAATAATCCTGGTATCACATATTCCAATGCCAATGGTGGATACTGCAGGATTTTTGGTGGATTTCGAAATCCACTGCAGCTGTGGGCCCCGTGTTGATGCGTGTGTTTTGTCCACGCCGTCCAGCCATGTGCCTTTTACATGTGATGTTCAAGCTGCATATGTGTATAGGTGACTGACATCAGTTGTGAAATCTGGTCCATTGATTACAATTCCATGGTCCCCCAAATGCAGACTACACTTAATACAGTGCATTTCCTAGGGGAAGAATTTGATCACAAACATGGGATTGGAGAGTGAAAATATCATGGTATTTCCAGACATGTAATCATTGTGCAATAATGGTGTTAATTCCATTTAATACAATTCCATACCATTTAATACCGCTGTCCAAACAGGCCAAGTTGTTGTATATGCATACACATCCACAAGGTACTGATGAAGAGATCTGTGCACCTCCACAAGGTTCAGGTGAGCTTGACCTCTCTATATGATGGGCCTACTGTGGATGTCAGATGCTCCAAAGATCTCACATGTCGGAAGATTCCTTGTTTCACCATCAAATGCATTTTTTAGTTAAGCTTTGATCCCTACGCCAAAGGATAGATGCATTGTAAGTCGTTGCATATGCCACAAGGTACTGATGAAGAGATGCATATCTATACAATCCGAAAACTGATGCCCTGATAATGATACTGATACCAATATCAATACATGTCAGATACGTTAGCTGTATCATTTCGTTTTTTTGACATTAGAAAGCTATTGCTGTGGCAACCTTCGTCTCCACATACGGATGTGTTTGATAGTATTGGATGTGTGTTTGTCTCTATGCTTTTGGAACATACATGGTTCCATCTCTATCAATATCCACGTGTAGGTATTTAGATAGGTCGACAAACCAAAGTCTTTCTATGGGGCCGAAAGAGCAACTTCTTTCTGCATTTATTGTTTCATAAAAATGTGAACTATTACGTTTTACATGTGTATGGTTGTAATGCATCGTGGTTGTGGTGATTTGTCCACAAACAACCTTATAATTAATTAGCTTTTTCATATTCAAGCACGTGGGAGGAATTCCAATCTCACATGACATATTGCACACAAGTTGCCATGGGTATGCATGCGCAGGTGTTCCATATCCGGACCCCTCATCAATGTCCTTACATGCCTATTTGCCCAAAAGATAAGTCTGAGGGATAATCTTAACCACTTGAATTGAAGTAAAAAAGAGATGACCACGATGCATTTATAGGCCATGTTCCAATTGAGTAGTGGGCAATACCTGGCCAGCCTACTTTTGGGTTATGGCCCACGTGGTGGTGCCGGAGAGATGAGGGACCGATCTTGTACACATCTGCCACTTGTCCCCATGGAACTTGTGTGTTGTAATGTGTTCAATTAGCATTCAGTTGTGTGGAACACAACTCTACGTCTTTTTCACATTGTTGCTGGGGTGTTTGGATCGTAAGTTACTTAAGATACTTATGCATCAAGTAGCTTATCTTTTTTTCTTTTTTTCTTTTTGGTTAGCTTGTTAGTACACCCACTGACAGTTCACACTTCACTGTTAGCCACCCCCACTAGGGAATCGACACCAAGACCTCAAGTAGCTTATCTTAGTTTCTACTTATTGAGCAAATAAGTATATTTGCTAAACAACATACTTATTAGCTTCTCCTCTCTTTCGTCTTTCCTTATGCCTCTCTTCAGCAATTTATGAAAAGTAAAAAAGCTAAAAAAATAAACTGAAGTGATTTAGTAATTTTAAGTAAAAAGTTACTTATAACTAATCATAAACCTAACTTATCTGAAATGAGTTTCTTATCTACTGCTGTAGGTAGACAAAGTAACTTGTAACTAATCATAAACCCAACTTATCTGAAATAAGTTACTTATCTACTGCTGTGAGTAGAAAAAGTAACTTATTTGGTGGTATCCAAATGGGCCCTTACTGTCCATAACTTTGTTATTTGTGGAGTAATTCTATTGCACTATCTTTTTCACAAGTGTTAGGTTCATCATCATCATAGTCTTGTCCTATCTATCTAGGGTTGACATCACATATCCTATTTGGCGTGCATCTCTTCAAATCGAAGTGCCAATGGTTTGTAGCACTTCTTCACTATGTAGTGCATACATCTGATTAGTTGGCAAAGATCATCTTTATGAATTTCTTTCATGGTATTTATCTCTTGACTTCACCCTCTTTGGCTATCTGACGCAGGACAGCCCTAATTATGATGCATGCTCATGAACATAATTAAACAGCGGAAATAAAATGAATAAATGATCTAAAATTCTAGCAATAATCATCATAACTGAAAAAATCATAAAGGAAACATGCAATGGAGCGGGCCATCATCATAACCGTGGAATATGGGATTCAATTAATACTTAGGTTTGATCCGGCGAGGGATGAGACCTCCAGATCTTGCATGGTCTCACCCAATCGATCAATGAAGATCACCAGTCCGAAAAACTAAAAAGTTTATCGGATTAGAGATTTGAGAATTTGAGAGTTTAGGGTTTAGATCGGTTTTCAAAATTTTGATCGAAGAAGGATTAGCCAAAATTGAAAAATAGAAAGAAAATAATTACCTTGAAGAAGTTGGAAGGGCATAAGAAAAAATTAGAAGGAGAAGATCAAGGGAAGAGAGGAAGCTCCGTTAGAGAGAAGAGAGGAATGAGTCAACCAAAGGGTTTGCTTTTCATTAATCAATAGTTAAAATTCGAGTTTAGGACTTTAGTCCACTTAAATAAGCAAATAAAGACATAAAATTATTAAAATACCCATAGAATAAGCAAATAAAGACATATAATTACTAAAATACCCTAAACTAAGCAAAAACACGTATATAATATAAGTACGAGAAAGTTAGGACGCCTGGTCTTCTTTCTCCAATCTTCCTTCACATGTGTCTTCCCTAAGTGGGGTCTTCTATATGTCCAATCACATGTGAAAGGTCTTCAGCTCCTCAATAGTCACATATCCACAAGGACGACACTTGTGGTTGGCGTTTTCTTCGTTGTTGGCACTTTCTTCGTTGGTACACCTTGAATGCGCTTGTGTCCGCATCAATTCCCCTCTGGTGAGAAAAACTCGACTCCGACGAGTTGAAACTTTTGTAGCGCTCTAGTAGATCTGGATCAATACCCTACAATGCGTCGCTCGACAGCCACGTAAATTCAGACGATGGTTTGTTCTTCCACTTGACAAGATACTTTTGGAAACCTCCATCTCTCGTGGATACTATATCATCATCTAAGATTTCCTCAATTTCTTCTGTATGGGTAATGGGTGGAGGAGGGGGTGGAAGGGGTTTGGTAGAAAACTCAGAAAAAGGCCATGAAAGGGACGATGTATCAACAATGGGAGTATGGGCACGGACTAGATCTTCTACATTAAAAGTTGGATTAATGCTCATTGCAGGTGGAAGGTCAATCCGATACGCGTTGGACCTAACCTTTTGTAATATCCTGAATGGTACAGCACTACGCGCTTGTAATTTTTTAGCAGATCCTTGAGAGAATCGCTCTGGCCTTATTCGCACCATTACATAGTCTCCTTCTTGAAATTCTTGCACTCTACGAGGAGAATCAGCTGAAACTTTATAATCATCATTGCTCTTATTTAACCGCTGTCTAATATGTGTATGCAAATCATGAATATGGCGTGCAAATGTATCAGCTGACTCAGAAGACCTTTGGGTAACAGCCATAGGTAAGAGATTTATGGGCATTCTAGGCTTATGACCTCTTAAAATTTCAAAAGGACTCAACCCTGTAGATTTATTAACTGACCCATTATAAACAAGTTCAGCAGTTGGTAAAATTAGGTCTCAAGTCTTAACATGTTCACCCACTAGACAACGTAGAAGATTTCCAAGGCTACGGTTTATCACTTCAGTTTGACCATCTGTTTGTGTGTGGTAAGCAGTAGAAAATTGCAAACGAGTTCCCATAATGTGCCACAATGTCTTTCAAAAATAGGTAGTAAATCGAATATCACGATCAGACACTATGGTTTTAGGTAACCCATGAAGACACACCACACCATAAAAAAAGATACGAGCAACATGAGACGCATCTGACGTCTTCGAACATGGGAGGAAATGCGTCATTTTAGAAAAATGGTCCACAACGACAAAAATGAAATCGTGCTTTTTTATAGTCTTGGGAAGCCCAAGCACGAAGTCTATACTAATGTCCTGCCACGGAGCATGTGGCACTGGTAATGGCGTGTATAGTCCGGTATTTTGCTTTCTTTGCTTTGCCAGCTGCCATGTTCGACACTGCCCTAAAACTTTAGCTACGTCTCGCTTGAGACTTGGCCAATAGAAACGATCTTCCACGAGGGCAATGATCTTATCACGACCAAAATGGCCAGCTATCCCTCCTGAATGAAGCTCCCAGATGAGGAATTCACGAAGGGACATACGGGGAATACACAGTCTGTCTCCCTTGAAAAGGAAGCCGTCTTTAAGAACATATTCACTCATAATATGCTGGTCACTAGAGAGCGACGCGTAAGTACCCCCAAAATCAGGACATATGGGGTATTCATCTTTCAGTTGCTCAAATCCGACTACTTCTACACTCAAGGAGTTGAGCAACGCCACTCTCCTACTAAGGGCATCCGCTGGTTTGTTTTCAACCCCAGCCTTGTGTTTCAAAACAAACGAATATTCCTGAAGAAACGCTACCCACTTGGCATGCCTTGGGTTGAGTTTCTTCTGAGAATGCAAATATCTCAAAGCCTCATGGTCAGAAAACAAAATGAATTCTTGCGGTAGGAGATAGTGTCGCTAATGTCTCAGGGATTGCACTACCGCATAAAATTCTTTGTCGTAAGTGGACTATTTTTGTTTTGCCTCATTCAGTTTCTCACTGAAATAGGCCACTGGGTGTCCTTCTTGACTCAACACTCCGCCTATCCCGACACCAGACGCATCACACGCTACTTCAAAGACTTTAGAAAAGTCAGGTAAACGCATGACAGGAGCTTCCACCATCTTGCCCTTAATTTCTTTAAAAGCCTTGACTACGGCTTTAGACCACATGAACTCTCCCTTTTTCATGCACTCGGTAATGTGAGTCATGATCGTGCTAAAACTCCTAATGAACCGACGATAAAAAGTAGCTAGGCCGTGAAAGCTTCGCACCTCATGAATGTTCCTTGGTTCTGGCTACTCAACTATGGTCCTGACCTTTTTAGGGTCTGCACGCATACCGTCAGATGACACTATAAATCCTAAGAACACAACTTGGCAATACATGAATGCACATTTCTTAAGATTAGCGTACAACTTTTCCTCCCTAAGGACACTACAGACCTTGTTTAAATGTTCAAGGTGTGATTCCTTAGTGGTACTATAAATAAAAATATGTCAAAGTACACCACTAGGAATTTTTCCATGAACGGCCTCAAAGCTTGTGTCATCACCCGCATGAAAGTACTGGGTGCGTTAGTCAAGCCGAAGGGCATGACCAACCACTCATACAGCCCATCTTTCGTCTTAAACGCCGTCTTCCACTCATCTCCTAGGCGTATACGGACTTGGTGATATCCACTCTTGAGGTCTATCTTAGAGAAAATAGTGGACCTGGCCATCATGTCAAGCATATCATCAAGTCTAGGTATAGGGAACCTATACTTGACAGTAATTTTGTTTATGGCACGGCTGTCCACACACATGCGCCACGTGCCATCTTTCTTTGGCATCAACAATGCAGGCACGACACATGGGCTCATACTCTCTTGGATGAAACCCTTTTGCAGAAGCTCATCAACTTGCTTCTTCAACTTTGTATGCTCCGCAGGGTTCATCCTGTAGTGAGGAAGGTTCGGTAGAGTAGACCCTGGGACAAGATCAATCGCATGTTGTATGTCCCTCATAGGTGGTAACTCATTCGGTAATTCTTCAGGAAATACATCACTGTATTCCTTCAGGACCGAGGTCACCTCACGGGTAACTCTGATGGAACCTCAGGTGTAATCTCTCTAGCCACAAGGGCATACACCATAGAATCTTCCTTAGCCTCTTTTTCAAACTCTCTTGCGCTGATTATATGTAGAGACTTAGGTTTGGATTTCCCCACTTCTCTAGGCTCACTTGCCTTCTCATCCTTCTTCTTCCCTAGTGTATTCTCAGGTGGCATGGGATTAAGTTTGATCTTTTTACCGTTATACATAAAAGTACACGCATTCGAACAGCCAAAGATCGTGACATTATTATCGAATAGCCACGGTCTACCTAGGATAACATGTCCCACATCCATAGGTAAAACATCACATCACAAGGACTCTTTGTATGACCCAAACTCGATGGGGACTAGACATTACTGGGTGACAGGTAGGGATGTCTTGTCAACCCAAGAAACTTTATACGGGTCTGGATGAGGTGTGGATTTCAGTTTTAAGCGATCTAAGGTGCTAGTGGAAATCACATTCTGTCAACTTTCACTGTCCACTATCACCTTACAATTCTTTTCACCACACTTGGCAATAGTGTAGAAGACAGTGCTTCAATGCCAGTCAGCACTACTTCTAGACTGAGTTAACACACGTCTGACTACTGCAAGCGTTGCTTCTCCATCCACTTCTTCTTCATCAGTAAGTCATCCTTCAGGGTGATACTCTTCAACTTCATAATCACCCTGGTCATCTCCACCCTCGTAGGACTCGCCTATAACTAAGGCTCTCCCACGGTTCTTCGTAGGACACTGATTAGACATGTGGCCAAGATTGTCACACTCATAACACCTCACTTGGCTCATGTTACTAGGACCGGCACCAAGAACCCCTTTGTCCTTGTCCTCCCTAGGCCTAGGCGGAATGGTCGCCTGTGCCGTAGGTTGACTACCGACATTAGGTCTAGTTTCCTGAAAACTAGATCTAGTACTGGAGTCTCAGGACTCAAAACGACGAACGACAGGAGCCTTCAGATATTGCTCTAACTCCTGCATGACTTGATATGCTTCATCCAAGTCCGTTAAGGGCCGAGTCATAAGCTCGCACTGAAGATCCGCACGAAGGCCCGTCTTGAAACGCGAGAGCGTTACTAGAGGGTCTTCTTTGATATCACATCGCATCACATATTCTTCAAATTTTGCGATGTAGTCAGTGACAGACATTGACCCTTTGCGTAAGGATTGTCATTGGTCAAGGAGCTTCTGACGGTATGAGAGAAGAAGGTACTTTTCCTTCAACTTCTCTTTCATCTCATACCAATGTGTGATAGGGGCCCTACCAACTCTCTCTATCCTACGCTCGGTGTTGGTTCAGAAGAGCTTGGCTTGACCCACAAGCTTCATCTTAGCAAATCGCATTTGACGATTTTCCGACATGCCATACTACTCAAAGTAGTGGTCCATGTCAGCAACCCAATCAAGGAATGTCTTGGGATCCAAGTGCCCATCAAAACTCGAGGCCTCAACTCTCACTCTTCATCGCACGCTCATCTGGATCATAGCGGTCTTGATGATCACATGTGGCTCGTGCCTCTCGCACCACACCACGACCGTTACCACAATCTCTATTCTCACGACCACCACGTGTGACAGCGCGTTCTTTAATGAGTCCTCCCACTTGGGAGTACGCATCATCCCTTACAGCGAGGGTTTCTTTTTGGGATGCCTCTAGTTGCTCGACCTTAGTCATGGTAGTGGTAATTTGGTTCTCAAGGTGGGAAAATTCAAGCTTTTGACCCGCTTCTAGGGCGGTTATCTTTTGTATCAATTGAGCAAGTTGCTCAGATAATTGTTCGTTATTCATGGTAGGTTGAAGTCCGAAACCTCTACCACTTCTCGTGGGCATATAATGAAAGACTTGAACTAAACTCTACCCAACTAGACTACTAGGTGTTATGACTTTCAAGATGAATGTGATGAATGCAAAACTACTATAAATTGTCACAATTAAGTTGAAACAGGAAATAACTCAAATCTAGAAATTTTCCAGATTAGGAACTTTCTAAAATTGGAAAGTTTCTAAAATTGAAAACTTTCTAAATCTGGAACTTTCTCAAATTAAACCTAAAAATCAAAACCCTAATTTGATAACTCGATCTAGACAAAAACCATGCAAGCCTAGGCTCTAATACCAAATTTGACGCAGGACAGCTTTAATTATGATGCATGCTCATGAACATAATTAAACAACGGAAATAAAATGAATAAATGATCTAAAATTCTAGCAATAATCATCATAACTGAGAAAATCATAAAGGAAACATGCAATGGAGCGGGCCATCATCACAACCGTCGAATATGGGATTCAATTAATACTTAGGTTGGATCCGACGAGGGATGAGACCTCTCGATCTTGTATGGTCACACTCAATCGATCAATGAAGATCACCAGTCCGAAAAATCAGGAAGTTTATCGGATTAGGGATTTGAGAATTTGGAAGTTTAGGGTTTAGATCGGTTCTCAAGATTTTGATCGAAGAAGGATTAGCTAAAACTGAAAAATAGAAAGAAGAAAATAATTACCTTGAATAAGTTGGAGGAGCATAAGAATAAATTAGAAGAAGAAGATCAAGGGAAGAGAGGAAGCATCGTTAGAGAGAAGATATGAAGGAGGCAACCAAAGAGTTTGCTTTTTATTAATTAATAGTTAAAATTCGAGTTTAGGGCTTTAACCCACTTAAATAAGCAAATAAAGCATAAAATTACTAAAATACCTATAGAATAAGCAAATAAAGACATATAATTACTAAAATACCCTAAACTAAGCAAAAACACGCAAATAACATAAGTACGAGAAAGTTCGGGCGTCTGGTCTTCTTTCTCCAATCTTTCTTCACATGTGTCTCCCCTAAGTGGTGTCTTTTATATGTCCAATCACATGTGAAAGGTCTTCAGCTCCTCAATAGTCGCCTATCCACAAGGACGACACTTGTGGTTGACGCTTTCTTCGTTGGTACACCTTGAATGCGCTTGTGTCTACATCACTATCTCATACTAAAAGCCCTTACATGTGATGAATATCTATAGCTCTGTGTGTGTGTGGAGTCACACATCAGTATTCGCCCCACACATGCCAATGTGGCACACATGTGAGATCCGGGACATTGGCCAGGTGGCCCCACAATTATGCCTCTCTAAGTGGACCATGCATACGACAAATGAAAGGCTATGAATAATCACCAAACCATAACCCCCAACCTAATTATGGTCCGAATCTCGCACAGGTGCCATGTTGCTTGTGTGGAGTTAGTTCATATGACATTCACATTTCACACGTGTCTAAATAAAAAGGATCTCTGCTAAGTCCACATGCATATAAAAGACGGGTCATGTACATGCCGATCATGCATCACCATTGCATGTACATGCGGGCCACAGCTTAAAAACAAACGTATGATTCTGAAAAACTTGGCTGAAGTCCGTCTCTGAATATTTCCAATATTGGGTCCACTTGCTGAGTAGACTAGATTTATTTATGGGCAAAAACATATGATGTGGCCCACCCAACTAATGGATGGATTGGATCTTGCACCCATATAAGCCATGCTGGCACATCCAGTGGCGTCCACATGATCTGCCATGTACATAGGCGTGGGCTTAACAAAGCTCTTACTAAAAAGTGAGGGTGCCATGCTGCCACCTTGTAGTTCGATTCATATCTGATGTCGTTTGAGTCTTTTCTTTATTTGAATTATTCCCTCTTCGATTCTTCTACTGATGAGATTCTGTGATCTTGCGTGGGAGGCCGCAGTGCAAGGTATGCATGCAGACGTTCATCTGCACCACATCGGAGGTGAAATGCAAGGAGCATGCCGAAGCGAAGCATCCGAAGAACGATCTTGTTCAGTGTTTTCCTCATCTCAAGAAATAGAAGCAGATATGTTTGTGAAACTTCATTTCAATGTGGTTAGATCGTGTCTTCCCATCCATGTTCTACTTCTGCTGTTGTAATTGCTGGAGTCTTATGCCTAAGGTGTAAACCCCATTTCTCGTCTACCTATCTCAACATGAGTGCTTGTGGATGTGTTTTTACTTGCAGTGTTCTTCATATAGTTAGGCAGTAACATATGAGGAATTATATGATGTGTGGCCCGCGTTTTTGCCCAGTATTCATGGGTTAATCCAGGCTGTTGTTCTGTCATGTCCACCATGCATGTAACAAAGATCTAGCTGGACAACCTTGAACTTTTGATTTTTGTCCTACAGAGAGGTGGTTAAGAGAAATACAGCAATGTTCCACTTTCAACTATAAAGTCCATCCAGAGTGGGATGAAAAGGACCAACAGTCTGGATTTCCGAACCATAGGCCCACTTGTCGTAATTTAAACCCCTTGCATACTGTCCAAAGATGCCGGTTGTGAGGTATATAATTATTCATCTATAATTCCATGTTGAAAGCCCTTTTTTTTTTTTATTTCAAGCTCCAAACATACTTACCACAACTTCACAGCTGTGAAAAAAGATCCCATGGTGTCGAGCAAAATGGGCCCCACTGTGATGTGTGTCCGACATAAAACCCATCCATCAGTTAGTCCCCTGATATTTGGCTCAGAGCCTGAAAATCGGCCGTATAGAGGGATCAATGGAGAGGAGAGACTGAAAATAGGCTATTCTAAGAACTGAGGTGCGCCAGCACCCACCACATGACATGATTTGCGCTGTTTGCTGTGGTGTGGCCCACCTGAGTTTTGGGCCTATTCTTGTGTAAATAATCTTGACCGTTCATGTTCAAGGTCATTAATCAAATGGTGTGATGTTTATATGGTAGCCCATAAACAGTCCATTAGACTTGAGTGGTTGTTTGGGAGTAGTGCGTTTGATGCTAAATGTGATCCAATTCACATCAACTTGCCACTGATTTGCAAGTCGCACTTATTTCAATCTCTTTTCCAAATATAAGTTGTTAAACACAATTTGGTGATTCTGATTGTTGGATTCTTTTGGAATTGTGATTGTCAGCTGCCAAAAACAACTAGTGATTCCAATGTATATGGATTTCATGGTAATTGCTAATGCATATATACAAACTACCAAAATATCTCAAATGAGCTATCCAGCTTAATGAATCCGCTATGCATCTTGATCCTCTCTAAATGAGTCAGCTATGCATCTTGATCCCATCTCTTGGAGCAGTGGAGTCTCTCTTTCATAATTAGGATTAAAAACTCTGAAGGGGTTTGTTGGCTGCTTAGTTTCAGAGGTATTTTGGGCTGGAGGTATTTGAAATGCATAGTTTTGTTGTATTTTGAAATATTTTCCTTTTGTTGTGATTAGGAGTGAAATGCCTTTTTTTTGTTTTTTGTCTATCTTTTTTTAATCTTCTGTTTTTAAATGTAGGAGGGTCACATGCATAACAAACTTGTAGCTAGCAACTAATGCATTGTGCACGTGGCACTGATGATATTCAAAAGAGTTAAATTATTGATTGTATCACTAAAACTACATCAATAGAACGGCCCAAGCAATCCAAACATTGGCCATATAAAATTGTAGTTAAAAAATGTTGATGAGTCAGCTCATTTATGATCCTATGCTTGCGGCTCACTAGAGACAAAAATTTGTCATTTTTTTTGGCCGAAGTATAAATTTTAATGTACTCGTTACAATAATTTAGTTAAATATCATGTATATATGCCACTTTAGGATATTAAATTAAAAATTTTCAGCAAGTCTCTCGTTTGCGATTCCTCATTTTTTGCCAAAATATATATTTTAATGTGCTTCTTACAACTATTTAGTCATATATATATATATATATATATATATATATATATATATATATATATATATATATATATATATATATATATATATATGTGAGAAATGCTCACACAATTAGTTGAACCGTCCAACTAGTTCAATTAATCAATGCTAATTAATGTTGAGACAGAGATAGGACTTTGTTTCACTTTACCTTTCAAATGGGTCTTTCAAAATGGTTATTGGCTTGGGTGGGCCCTATTGTGGTGTTAATGTAAAATTCACCCAATCATCATGTATGTCACTTGATGTTAGACTTGTGGACTGAAAATCAATTTAATTGGTGGTTCAGGTGGACCGCACAATTGGAAGTAGTGCTGAAAAATCTTACCCTCTAAAATGATTCATTTAATGAGGCCCACTTAAATCACATGTGGATCTTATTTTTCAGTCTCACACTTAGAATTTTTTGTTGCATCTAATGGTTGGAGTGGATTTCACATATTCATGATTGGGGTCCTGTAAAAATCAAAGGTGGACGTCTCTACCTCAAATGTTCGATTAGTGTGGCTTACTTGAATTACTAGTCTGCCTTATATTTAAGCTCTAGACCTAAAATGAGATTGCATATTTGATGGTCCAAGTAGATCTTATATATATATATATATATATATATATATATATATATATATATATATATATATGACTCGGTGGGTCATATAAAAAATCAAGGTCGGCTTTTTCTTCCATTGTTAAACTTCTTTAGATTTCGAGAGAAAAGGCGGCAGTGGATTAGGTGCAGCCTGTCTTCACACAGTACGGTGCATCCCTAACCCTGGGCCTACCTTGATATAGGTATCGTATATCCATACCCTACATCCTTATTTTCAGCTCATGATAGGACATGATTCGAAAAATGAAGTAGATAAAATTTTCATGTGGACCACACCACAGAAACTATGGTGATTAGCCATTAAAAACTTTTTGTGGGCCAACAGTTTTGAATCAAGCTGAAATTTATTTTTTATTTTTAATTTATTTCGTCAAGGTCTTTGTGAACTTATCAATAAGTTCGTTTGCAAGTAAAAAATTATGGTGGGCCCTAAGAAATTTTTAATGGTAAGAGTTAAATATCCACTATTTCCTATAGTGTGTACCACTTGAAATTTATAACTACATTTTTTGGATTAATGTTCTCAAATGGGTTGAAAAAACCAATGGACAACGTGGATATACAATACATACATCAATGTGGGTGGCATGATCAAGACGAACTGTGTCCCATGAGGAAGGGGCCACTCTTAGTCCACTTTAAAAAATTAAAAATAAAAAGAAATCTAATAAGCGCCTTTTTCTTGTGATGAAGCTAAAGAAGCTCAATGACAGAAGAAGAGGAACGCATAACCTTATTTTTATTGGGTCCATCCTAATGTCGTGACGTGCATGTTACATCCAGTCTGACTATCAAATGTGTCGTCTCAGTCTAAGTCTTGGTACAAAATATCAAATTGACTTTTGATTCAGGTAGGCCACACCAATAGAATAGTAGAGGGAGAAATGCCAACCTCTGATTTTTATGAGACTCACAATCATGAGTAAAACCAAAGGTTAGACGTAAAACTCAAAAATTAAGGCCACGCTTGATTTAAGTGTGCCTCATCAAAGGAATTATTTTGGAAGGTAAGCCTTTCTGGACGCTATTTCTAATCGTGCGTTCCACTTGGAACATGGATGGAGTTGATTTTTGGTTCCTAGGTCTAACATGGGTTGACATAAATGATGGTCAAGGTGGATTTTATATTAACACCATAGTGGAGCCCACCCCAACTGGGGATCATTCTCAAAAGACCTGAAAAGCTAAGGTGAAGCAAACACCCTATCTCTTGACGTATAAATGCCCAACTAATTAAACCAAAACACTGTGTCTCCAACCAGTGTGTGTGGGCATTTCAGTGTATGAGCCTCTCTCTCTCTCTACATACATACTCTCATGCTCAGCTGCACACCTCCTTATGAGAGCACCTATGCGCACCTTTGCAAAGATCACGGGTATAAAATCCGAACAGTCCATGTGATGTTGCACCCCATGAAAACTCTAGAGCCTAACTTTCAGACATGGGCCATAGAAAATTAGAGAAGCAAATCAAGGAGTTAATTGTTTCCTTTTTCTATGGCCCACTAGAGTTCTGGATGAGGTTGAAAGTTGGGCTTTAGGAGTTTTATGAAGTGCTGCATCATCACGTAGACGGTTTAAATTTTGCTTTCGCATTACGTATCAAAAAGTGCTCACGTGTTCCGTGTGAACTGGGCGTGTATATATATATATATATATATGTGCTAATTTAGGATATTAAAATTGATTTAGTAGTTAAATTAAAATTTTTGTAAATATAATATAGAAATTTAATGTATTCTTATGTTTTAAAACCAGCGCATTCTAATTACAACATGGCAAATACAATTGATGATTCGGATTCACCTTGATATGTGATTTGGAATTCAATGCATTATAAATTTCATGATATGCTTAAAAAACATAAAATTTCTTGAAAAACGCGTAATACCATGGTATTGGAAATTTTGTGTAACAAAGTAATACTTTAAATTTCATAAATTCACAATTGTATTATAATCTTTTGGTTGCGTGGGGGCAATAAACAAATGCAACCTGCAGCTCCCGACTATCACAGCTTGATGCTCAGCTGCAGAGAGAGAACATTTTCTATTGGTCAAGTGCACGGTCGAGCAGCGAGGGACTGGTCTTGTGACATGCACACTTATATGAGCCTGCGGTCACATGGAGATCCGTCCTCCCGACTAGTTGGGAAAACCAGCTGCCAGCTTTGCTCTCAAGTCCTTCCTTAGGATCTTGCCAGATGGAGCCTTGGGAATTGCATCGACGAAAAAGACACGGTGGATCTTCTTGTAGAAAACAACCTGCGTGAAAAGGAGTTGCATGTAAAGATTTTAGGAGTTGCATGTAAAGATTTTAGTGCGAGTGATTATTCCCAACCTTCCGATCGTGATCGGACGGTTGTTGTCTGTCTTTGTACTATCAACTGAAAGCAATTGATGGGACTACCAATTTAAAAAGAAAAAGTTCCGATTAACTTAAGCTTTAAGATGCATCAAAAGCGCAATTGATATAAATTGAAATACAGGAAAATCTCCTTTTTAAAATCATAGCCTAACCATGTAATTCTAATTTACATCAATTCCGACGATTTTGATTATCACCGTATGAATTTCATGATAATTGCCCACGCATATCAAATACACCCTCAAATACACCGAAGCATATCAAATACACGCTTCCATTCGTTCCGAATGCATATCAAATACATGCTCGCAAATAATTCTTATTGTGATAGATGGACATGCATTAAAAAGCTTTGTGGCCTACCATGCTTGTGAAATCCACTCCGTCTATCATTTTTGTTGGATGATGTTCGGACATGAACCCGAAAATCAAGTCAAAGTAAACATCAAGTGGGTCACATCATAGGGAGCATTGGAGGATAGGGATGTCCACCATTGAAGCCCTCCCAGTGGGCCATGATGTTTATATGCCATCTAACCCGTTCATAACGTGGGTCTTTTCAGGATGAAGAGAAGCCTGATACAAAACTTGGTTGGGACCCTCTGGTCTCGTATGATCCACTTGAGTTTTGGGATGGTTTTATTTTTGGGCTGGCCTAGATGATGCACGGAGTGGATTTCACAAACAAATTACGGTAGGCCCCATAGAGCTTTTTGTTTCACCGATTGGACAATCCCAACCGTCTGATGAATGGACTTGATAAAAACTTGTCTAAACGGTCCATTTGATTGGTGCGATCAACTATTCTGATCACCATACAAAGCCAGCCATATTTACGGCAGAGATTGATCAGATCACCAACAGCTCTAAAATGGGACACCAAATTCACATCCCAAACACCAGGATATTGTGGAAAATTACCTGTTTTGCTATGTATTGCTTGACTTCTTCTTCTGTGATTTTGGAGCCGCTAGATCTTATGACGAATGCCACAGGAATCTCTCCGGCAAGATAGTCTTTCATGCTGGAAATGACAGAAATAAAATCTGATCAGAACCGTCCATTGAAATAAATGGGCCTATGATCAAAGTTGTAGTGTTTTGCAGTGCTTACGAAACCACGGCGGCATCAGCAATGTCGCGATTGGCTATGAGCAAGGCCTCAAGCTCGGCAGGGGCCACCTGGAAGCCCTTGTATTTGATGAGTTCTTTCAATCTATCAACGATGAAGATCTCATCATCATCATCCACGTAGCCAATATCCCCTGTGTGCAGCCATCCATCTTTATCAATGGTTCTTTTGGTTGATTCTGGATCGTTGAGATAGCCTGCATGATCACACATTAACCATGTTACAAATAGCATGTGTATTACGATCAGGTCCACTGATTTTGGGTGGTTATCTGGTAAGACTTTTCTTTTAAGTGGGCCATCATAGATAGATCAACGTTCTTTATCAAATCAGACCAAATCTGACGGTTAGATCTTAGGTGATGAGCATGTTACTGGGGCCCACTAGTGATCTGATCAAACTTGGAATCAAAGTAAGTGTATTAAAACATATCCCTGAAAGGAAGGCCATGGGATTCTGGTCCATCTAATCAATGGCCCAGAAAGCGACGGGTAGCTTAAAAAACAAAAAGAGCCGATGACCAGTTGAGTGGTTCGAAGTTATAACCATCGGATGGTCTGGATTGTGCCAACTACTACGGCTATATCATTATGTACAGTCAACAAGTTGGCCCGCTAGATCAACGGTCCCAACTACAGCCATCTTCTTCTGTATTTTATTTCCAAATCTGCCCTGAAGATATAACATATTTTCAACTTTCAACGGCTATATGGTTTGAAAAATGAGTTGTGTGTGATGGTGGTGAACTTAGAAAACCGCGTTGCCTAACATTCGTGTCAGGCACAATCAGACGGTTCTGATGAGTGGGGCCCACCGATTGATGAACGTTCTTTTGTAACGGATTAACTACATTTTTTTTTTGTTTGTTGGAAGTTGGAATGACCACTTCAACTCTATATATTTATTTAATTACATATTTGTAAGTTTAGCTGAGCTGCCATTTACTTTCCTTATCGTTTGCTAATTGGTTAGATTATGGACAGATTCATTCATTATTTTAAGTTGGGCCCACCTATTTTAGTAGTCTCTACCAACCCACCAACGTGTTTTCCATTTCGATTGGGACCGTCCAATTGATGGGGCCATTGTAACCTAATTTCACCCCCTACATGTTCCTAACTACTTGTAGACGTTAGATTGTCAACGGTCCATGGATTCAACTGATCCAACGGTGGGGATCATTGGTTTCCGGAGTATTTTGAGCTAAGTCCTTATGCAGCAATTGGACGGTTGGGATAGTTTGTAAAACGAGAAGGTAGAGTTTTCGTGCGTGTGTGTGTGTGTGTGAGAGAGAGAGAGAGAGAGAGAGAGACGTAATGATCCTGTACAGCTAGTTGCACCTTAAGTTATCCTGGACAAGTGGACAATGTGAAAATTGATCTGGACCGTCCATTGGCTTAACCTTACCATTTATAGGCCACCATGATAAAATCATACCAATCCAATGATCCTAACCATCCAATCACTTGATCTTTTTGTTATGACCATCCTTTTTTTACACCCTCAAACAGAATGGCCGCGCCATCGGATCAAGGTGATTCGTGATAGACATAAGTAATAGGTGGGGTCCACCATATCGACCATCTAGTTTTCTATATATCTGTACCATCCATTTATAAAGGCATCAATCGGACGGCTAAGAAAGCCTGATCAATTAGAATGACGGTTCAGATCAAAAATCGGAAAAAAGGGAAACCAAAACAGAAGTATCCGTACCTTTCATGATCTGGGCCCCTCTGATGCAGATCTCACCCGCTTGATTCCGGGGCAAAGAAGCGCCAGTCTCGGGATCGACGATTTTCAGCTCTGCGTTACGGACGACCGTTCCACAAGAACCCGACTTTATCTGGAACGGGTCCTTTGCAAAGGCCAAGCACATAGAAAGCACCGGACCCGCCTCCGTCATACCATACCCCTGCACACATTCCATTTTTTGTCAATTCCAATATTAGCCTCATAGCAAGTTACTTAATAGGCAGGAAGCTAGCTGTAGGAGTTAATGACCCTTGGGTAAATTTGGAAAACCCGGGCAAATGTGGTATGATGAACTTTAATACTCTGGCAGAGTGTGTGAATGATACACTGGCACTTAATTTACTTAGCAATTGTGCATGTGGCATGAACCAAAGATTACGGACTTTTTATCATTTAACTATTCGACTGGTGGACATTTGTTGGACGGTTTAAAATGGAAAAGTAAAAGTGGATACGAATCAGTGGTTTGGATTTGTTTTTACAACTTAGTCCGTTTCATTTTAGTTAATGTATGCCACGTATCCAATCGCGGATTTGCTGCTTATCAAGAGTCATAAATTATCGGTATATCAGCATTGCGTCTGTATTGAACACGACAAGGATATCCATTAATGGTATATTGGATCTGATTAGGTACAGCGGATATCTTGGATGGATCTGGATATTTTATTTATTTATTATTGGTTTTCACACATGTATGAGATCAGGGCCGTTCATCACGGCGACCACAATATAAATGTGCTCCAACCAAAAGTGGTGGCAGCCCATCTCTGACCCAGCTGTGTACTGTAAAAATGGATGGTTAAAATACTGACAAAAGGTCCACGATCAACTTACACGTGTGGTTCATTGATCTTCCAAAAGGTGGGTCCCTCTCTCCCCAGACCGTTTGATCATTACGATCTGTTGGGGTAGGCCAACTGGATGAACGGCCTGAATCGAGGAAACAAGTGCCACGTGGATGGGACAAAAAAAGGGTCAAGGCTTGATAGCTGGACGCGGTTCGGCTAGTGACCCCAACACCGGTATCCCAGCTGGTGTCAAAGCTCTGTGGGTCCCATTGTATTTGTTTTATCCACGCCGTCCATCCATTTTTCCAGATCAATTTAGGTGAGAGCCCAAAAAATTAAGTCAGATCCACACCTCAGGTGGATGACACCACAGGAAAACAATGTTGACTGAATGTCCCGTTAAAAAGTTCCTAGAGCCCACTGTAATGTTTATTTTCCATCCAACCTGTTGATAAGGTCACACAAACACGGATGAAAGTAAAAAATAAATATCAGCCTGATCCAAAACTTCTGTGGCCTCAAAAAATTTTCAACGGTAAGTGTTCAATCCCTACTATTTAGTGTGGTGTGGTCCCCTTGAGCTTTGGATATATTTCAATTTTGATCTCATGCCTTAAAATGAACTGAAAAACATGATGGACGGCGTGGATAACGCAAATACATCACGGTGGGCCCCGCAGGGTTTACTCACCCCGTTGTAACGTGGTGAGTTACTCACTTCACAATCCGCGTCCAGCGAAACGGGCTTTAAAAGTTGACTAAGTCAATTTCATATTGCACTTCCGTTTTACAACGTGACAAAAGAAAAGCAATCTGTCGTTTATTTTCGTTTTTTCAATAGTCCAAGGGAGTCATCTAAGCATTACCTACCAAACGGTTCCATGTATTTACGGGAGTCTCATCTACCGTTGGATTTGTGGCTAATCAATGGACCCCACCTAATTCTTAAAATTTACAAGAATCATCATATGCCAGTCTAACATGTACAGAATATCCACTCCTTGCAAAAGGTGGGACACACACCATCATGATCACCTGGCATGCAAATCAGGCTGATAGATGGAAACGACGTGGCCCACCCAATGAGTGAACGGTCCTGATTTTCATACCAAGTGATTATCATCATATGACCCACCTTTTCCGAGATTGGATATTCTACGAACATGACACGTTGACCGGACTCATGCAGCTGATTACCATCTAATCACATCTTGTGTATTATGAACGACGTTGAGGCCCACCACCTTTTATGGTGGGCCCCACTCATCATCTTCGTCCCGTTCTGATCCTCATGTTATTAATTGATATTTCTTCAAATAAACACAGGAAACTACGATTTTTGCGTTTGGCTTTGATGAAGAGAAGAAGGAAATCCTTGACTTTTGTGATTTCCACTCTCGGTGGGATTTTCAAAAATCATGAAAATGATATTCCCAGTACAAAACAAGAGAACCCCATTTCGTGATTTTTGGAAATTCCAAAATCACAATACAGGTTTTTCCATTCCTGAAATAGTCATGTGAAAAACGCAGCCAGCATATAAATATTCGATCTGTACCGTTAAAATTTCAGAAGTCTTCTTTATTCTTGTTTTTGACATGTGGGTCCATATATTTCACCTTAATCAACCCAAAAAAAAACCACTTATTGCAATAGAAAAAGCAGAGAAAAAACCCAAGAAAATTGATAAAAGAAGGAAAACCCACGAAACCGTAATAAGAAAAAGAACAAAGTAAAAGAATTACATACCTGCCCAAGAATGGCATTTGGAAGCTTAGCTCTAACAGCATCCTCAAGCTCTTTCCCCATCGGTGCAGCCCCTGACATAACGGTCCTGATCGATGACAGATCATAGTTATCAACGACCGGGCTCTTGGCAATGGCCAAAACGATCGGAGGAACGAACGGTGCGATCGTTATCTTATACTTCTCCACAAGCTCCATCAGTGCAACGATCTCAAACTTCTGCATTATAAGTATCGATGCACCAGCTCTCAAACCACATAGCAGCACCGAATTCAAAGAATATATATGAAACAGCGGCAACACACACAGCAACACGTCATCACTGCGGAAATACAAGTTGGGATTATCACCGTCCACTTGCTGGGCCACACTAGTCACAAGACCTTTATGTGTTAGCATGACACCTTTCGGTAATCCAGTAGTTCCGGAGGAGTATGGAAGTGCTACAACATCATCAGGGTTTATATCAACGGCTGGGATGTTGATTTCATCGGCTTCCATTAGTTCAGAGAAATGCAAGCATCCTTCTGGGGGAGAATCAATACACATGATCTTCACATCATTTCCATGAGCTAGATCTCTTACTTTCTCGACGTAGCATGCTTGTGTGATTATAAGACGTGGGTTGCAAGCTCTAGCTTGCTTTGATATTTCATTAGCGGTGTAGAAGGGATTGGCTGTTGTAGCCACGGCTCCGCGGTGGGATGCACCAAGGAAAGCGAATACGAACTCAGGTGAATTGGGTAGGAGTAGCATGATGACGTGGCCTTGTTCGATGCCGATCTTGTGGAGGCCTGCAGCGACCTTGCGTGCAATGAGATCGACCTCTTCGTAGGTGTAGATTTCTCCAGTTACACCGTTGATCAGGCATGGTTTGGATTGAAAGTGGGCCATGTTTTGGAAGCAGTAGGAGTGTAGGGTGAGGTGGGCTGGGATGGAGATATCAGGGAGTTTTGAACGGTAGATGTAGTCATTAATGGATTCCATGGTGGATTTGCAGAAATGGGTTTTGAGGTGGGGAGTGTTTGGCTTGGTTTTTTGGATTTTTTTTGGATTGAGATTTGAGAATTGTTTGGAGAAGAGAATGTAATATATAGTGTTGTGGAGGAAGTTGGTGGGCTGTTGTCGTGGGGAGTCTATGGGAATTTTGAGATTTTATAGGGGTAGTTTGTGGGAATAAATGGTTGGTGAAGATGCCTTTGGGGGGTTTCCTAATTCCACACGCGTCTGGAGCTGTACATATCGACACTCAGGCATACGTGTAAATATGGAATACGTGTATGTGATCTGAGCTTTCCGAAAGGTTGATAACTATTCTTAGATCTTATATCAAAATTCAAATAAAATTATTCTTCATATGGGCCACAAACTATAAAATAAATTAACGGTTATCTGTTGTTTTCTGGCCATTCATTTCTTTTTGATGTGCTGTGGCCCACATGAAGTGTTACATGGCCTGATTTATAAGTGTGAAGTTTTGAACAGTGTCTTAAACCTGATGGAGAACTCAGATCTTACACATGTGTCATATTGTGTCACGTGCGCCTGCTATAGACGTGAAGGGCTGCGCACGCGTGTGGAATTAGCTAACTTCTCTAGTGTTGGTGGAGACGGGGTTGTGTTGGGTTGACCAGTGACCATGAACCTCGCCACGTCGGATTTCACCTACTAGGCTGCGCCGTTGGGTCTAGAATGCGCATGGTGGGTGCGGTGCGTTAAGTTATTATTATTATTATTATAATTTTTAAACCTTAAAGTGGGACTCCGATTCGGTAGTGACCCCTCCAGTGCAGCTCGGTACTGGTCGGTACTGGAATATCTCCCAGGGCATCACCATGATGTACGTGTTATATCACTCCTGACTTAGGGGTGGACGTGATGTGTAACGTCTATTTACACTATTAACAAATATCAAAATTCATAATTATCAAAAATGGTAAAATTGTTATTCTAATAAAAATCTTAATTTTAATAAAATTCTTCTAAAACTTAATTTCTAAAAATTAATAAAAATTTTAAATAAAATTTGGTTGGAAGAGTCCTATATTAGGAGTTATTTTTTTAAAAGAAGAAAATTTAAGAATCTAAAAATTTTAAAAAACTAATAAAAAATTAAAATTACTAAAAATAATAATTTTTCTTAAATTTTCATTTTTGAACTAATAACGCATGTTTTCTGATGAAATGGACCTACTTTGTGGGTCGGATTGTCCTGTTTTAATAAAGATTGACCAAACGAATTCACCGTTTCCGTTATTTTGACACGTCCAACATCAGCCTATGTAGCTTGGACCAGTACGGCGGTACTGGAGGGTTCACTGGCGAATCCGAGTCCTTTGATCGCTTAAATTCGGCACAGGCATCCAAGATCTGATCCGTTCACCAAACTGGGTTGACCATCACGTTTCATTAGGAAGATTTCACGGGCTTTCTTCATCCCTCCCGGGTCCCAGAAAATCAACGGTGTGGATCGTTGAACCATGGGTAGCGTGCATAGTTTTCGTATTTGCCGGCTTCGCACGTTTACCCCATTTTTGGCCCTTCATGAAGTCGACTAAAGAATGAGAAATATCTTTTGCCTTTTCTGCGAGGAATGCTATCGAGATTCGCTCGAGTAGAGATGGAAATAGGTTAATCGCATTTGGATTCAGTCGCGATTCAGATTCCAGCGCGTGTAGTCACCCATGGGGCCTACATGCTGAGATGATCAGATGATTTGAACCGTTCATATTTTTGTTACTACCATAGGCAAGCTTTTCACTCATGACTAAGCTTCGATGCTGATCCTAACCTTTGATTTTTATAGTTGAATGCTGGCTGGCCTTCAAAAGTTTCATTTCGCTGCTATAAACTCTACTGGTAGAGAAGGTCAAAACCATACATCCACCATAAGTTTCTGTGGCCCATGAAGCATGCCACAACATGGACGGTCGGATCAGTGTTAAACCCGAAACCCCTTTTGTTTTATGCTACGGATCGAGCGTTCTAGATTATGCAATTCATATTGTTATTTTTAGGGACTATGCTCTTTGTTCTTACCATTGACTGAGTTAATGCAAATTTACAATTACAATTACATTTATAAATATGAAAAAAAGGTACCGTGGGTCTACCTCATGCAAATCCTCTCAGGAGTTTGAGTTGTGTGGGCCTTACTGTGATGTATATGGGATATCCACCCCCCGTCAGTCAAATGCACCCTTCAATGCTGAGCCTAAAAATCAGGCCAATCCATGACTTACGTGGGCCACGAGCCTAAAAATTAGCCAATCCATGACTTACGTGGGCCACACCACAGATAACAGTTGAGAGTGAATACTCACCGTTTGAAACCTTTGTGATAATTTATAGGGCTAACTGAGATGTTGTTCACACATCTAGCGCATCCATTATATGTGTTCCACTTAGATGGGTCACACCAAGTTTCAGCCGCATCCAAAGCTCAATGGTAAGCTACCAATTGCTTTTATATTTTTTGGGAATGATTTCACATAATTTTAAATGGTATTGCCCACTTAAGCTTTGGATAGGGATTAGGTATCCTATGACCTAAAGGGGACTACCAAATACACAGTGTAGTTTTCTGGTACACATCACAAGAGGGCTTCCAGAGGTGACATCAACCTCATGGTACCGTCTCTTTTGCTCGGGTGGTAGACTCTCATGAGTTTCAACACTCGGTCAAGGGTTCGAGAATCCATAGGCGGTGAAATCCCACTAGCGTGAGTGTGTAGGTGTGTGTGCGCCGTGTGTTAAACAAAAAAAAAAACCATAATACCATCTCTCTCTCTCTCTATATATATATATAGAGAGAGAGAGTAATAGTCTACTGTGAACCATACTGCAGGTAATTTATCTACGATCCTTCATGTAAGCTGTAAGATGAGGAGAGCGGCTGAGATTCCATTGTAGTGAGAGAGAGAGAGTCTTAAAAAAAGGATTTCTTATACACTCACGGAGAGACTTTTGTAATTGCAAGTGGATTTTATGTTAAAGCCTTTCGTTGGAAGATCCTACAAAAGGATTATGTGTGAGGCGCCCATTATGATGTTTGTGATAAATCCAACCAGTACATCCATTTTTCGAAATCATTGTAGGACATACGATCAAAAATAAGGAGGATCCAAAACTTAAATGGGCCATATGAGAGAAAACAATGGGGATTTAATGACCATTGTTGAACCATTCATATGGCTACAAAAGTTTTGTATCGGTTTAAGTTCTCAGTGTTTTTATTTCATCTCAGTGAAAATGACCTTATAAATGGTTTAGATGGAATATAAACATCAAGGTAGAGCGTATGAAGGTTTCAACAGTAAGCATTCCTTAGGTCTTGGTATCGATCCCTAGTGGGGGTGACTAACGTTAGAGGTGGGCATTTCATACCCGATCCGGTGGATCCGACCCGATCAGACCTGATCCGACTCGATTTGAACAGAACCGACAGTCAGGATCTATTAGGATCGGGTAATAACATCCAGATCTGATTCTTTTTGGGTCGGATATGGATATACCCTGTTCCAAACCAACTCGATCCGGGATCCGATTCAAATGGATCCGACTCAGACCGACCCAACCCGATCCAGATATATATATATATATATATATATATGTAAGTTTAGGTTTTTTTTTTTTTTTTTTTTTTACTTTTATAATTTTACCCGAACTGTTTTTTTAACCTACCCAAATAGCTCCTCTCACCGCCGCGCCAAACACTAATCCCCAAATCCTATTCATCTTCTCTACCCTACCCGGCGTACCTGCACGCGAAGATCTCGAATATCTGGCTTGTTTTTACCCTACCCTGTCCCTACCCGCACTCGAAGAAGCTTCTCCACGCTAAATCCGGAATCCCCAAATCGTCCCGATCCCAATCTCTACCCGAAGATCTCGATCTTGTCGTCCCGATCCCGAGCTCTACCCGACGTTCAAAGTGTTCACTCTCACTCTTTACCTCGCGGCTGGGCACACCAATTCCGATCCCAATCAGGTAGGACCCACTCGGCCACTCCATTATTATTATTATTATTATTTTATTTTAAGAGTTCAAATCTCATGGTGGCCAGGCTAAGCCACCTATTACACGGAATAGACGGTGGTCCATGGCCAGCCATGGCTCGCTGCCCGCTGCTCGATTGATGAAGATAATATCAACTATCTTATTTTTTCCTTTGAATATTTACAATTTATTCCTTTATTTTTAACCATCCATTTGACAACAATAGCTCAATGTCGATGTGGGTGTGCATATATATGCGTGTGTGCGTGCATATATATATATATAATCAGTTGAGTAACTAACCTCTGATTCTTAGATTTGAAATAGGTTAACAGATATTTTCATTTTTAATCACCAATATATGTTCAGAGTCTGATTGTAAGATGATTATGGAAGCTTAATTTTAATACATCCAAACAGGGACCCGTAATTTGTATATTTTTATTTAACTTGCATTAGAAACCATGCAATTTATAAGTAATTTTTAGGTCCTAAAATGAGGCAGATCAAATGCCCAGTGGACGACACCACATGAAATAATGGAGATTGAACTCCCACTGTTGAAAAATCTCCCGAGAGCAACGAAAGTTTTGAATCAAGCTAGTATAGTAATATTTACATTTTCCCTTCAACTTGATATATGTAATTTTTATGAACAAGTTGGATGGCAAGTAAACATTACGATGACATTAAGTTGGCTTCAATTCTAGAGGCCATATCATGCATTTGAGCTTTTAATTTGCCTTCTTTTTACACTTGTAAAATGATCAAAATTGATGGATAGCTTTATGGAGCCCCCACCATCCGTCTCTCTCGTCAGGTTCTCATAAGATAGTACCTGTGTGGATGAAGCATATCTTTAATACATGTTTTAATATAGCATGTGTGTAGAGTTGCACTTTGAATTTGGATGAGGTGGGCCAGGCCCAACATGTATTGTTAGTAAAAAATTGTACAATAATGGATTGATTCATGCATTAATAAAGCCATTTCGGATTTCTACACAATTACTCCGGATTTCTCTACACATAGAATTCATGTCTATATGGGTGAGAATGTGATCTAACACATGGGTTCATTTTTTACATGCTTGAGGTGGGTGCACTTTCAAATTGTATTGAGCCACTACACTCAACATTTCTCAATTAGTTACACTCTCATTTGCTCTTATGATTTGTTTTGAAGCACTGTAAAACTGTTTTGATTTGAGCGGGTGAGAATGTGACACTTATTCATTCCACTTTATTAAATCAGTTTGGCATTGCTGAAAATCTAGAATTTATATAAGTGGATTCATTTGGCATAGCTGAAAATCTTGATTTCAATTAAAGATTGGTTCAAAATCTATACCACAGATGTAGCATTGATTCTAGTCTCTAGAGGATTGAAATCCTTAACTTTAGTTTCCAAAATTTTTTTTGAACTCTCTAGTTTATCCATTTCTTTGAATTCAACTTAAATTGACACAAGAGATGTTATTGGATTGTGATTTGTGAGGTTTGCTCAAATGCAGCAACATGCTGGGACACTAGTTGTTTAATATTATTTTCAACATTTTAATTTTTAAAAAAATCTTTGAGATTGATGTGTGCATTGCTTAGTTAATTATTGTGCATTATAATGTGTATACTTAGCTTAATATGTGCATTGCTTAGTTAATTATTGTGCATTGTATACTGAGCTTAGTTGCGATTGCAACTTATAAGTTAGATAATTAGTTACTCGTTTGAGGATTTCTATATGGTCATATATAGATATAGTGTGTTTTTGATGGTATAAAAATTACTTAAATTGTCCCTTTTTGGACAGTTGAAGATTAGATAGATAGTATGCTTTCATATAACCTATTTAAATGTTCATGCCTAATCCGCAGTCAATCTCCTTGTTTTTCTCTAGATATGTTTCTTTCGTTTCGTATCCAATGTCAAATATCTTTACATTGCTTTAGATATTTGACATTGAAATGTAACGTAAGATTAACTTATTTGGAAAGGCATGAGGAGATGCTGCCAGATTTTCAGCGTGAATATTTAAATGAGAATATGAAAGTATTACAATATATTCAATCTTTGATGAGTAACCAATTTAGGATTTAATTATTACTTGTAAGTTAGATAATTAGTTACCCGTTTGAGAATTTGTATGTGGCCATACATAGATATAGTGTGTTTTTGGTGGCATAAAAATTGCTCAAATTGTCCCTTTTTGGACAGTTCAAGGTTAGATGGATAGTATGCTTTCATATAACCTATTTAAATGTTCATGCCTGATCCGCGGTCCATCTCCTTATTTTTCTTTACATATGTTTCTTTCGTTTCGTATCCAATGCCAAATATCTTTACATTGTTTTAGATATTTGACATTAGAATATAACGTAAGATCAACTTATCTGGAGAGGCATGGGAAGATGCTGCCGAATTTTCGGCGTGGACGTCTAAATATGAATATTTTTTTATTACAATCTATCCAACCTTAGATGAGTAATTAATTTAGAATTTAGTATAACTTTGTTAGCATTAGATTGCTAATGCTAATATAATTTAATATATTTCAACTATCAGATAGAAAGCGAGGGTCTTTCCAATACCTTATCCCCGACCCCTGGTGGTTGATCAATTACATCACCGATGATCCTTAAAGATGAAGGATTAGGTGTTGAACATGGAGAGATGCTCGTCGATGTGGTTGATACTAGTACCACACAGTCACATGTTACGAGAAATACGAAAAAGAGGTCGGCAGTGTGGGAAGATTTCGAAGAAGTAACCTTGAAGAATGACCAAGTGAAGATACAATGCAAGTACTATAAGAGTCAGTACGCTAAGCAAGAAGATGGTTCGACCACAACATTGAAGAAACATCTAATAAAGTATCTTAAAAAAGTGAGAAGTGGTCTAAGGTAACAAACACTTTTATTTTCGCAATCTGCAGTGGGTCCATCAGTGTCCATCTATAAGTATGACAAAGAGTTGATGAATGAGTGGACGACTAAGTTACTTATTTCATATGAAAGACTATTTTAGATGGTAGAGAGTCATGCTTTTGTTGGACTAGCCAAATGCCTTAACCCCAGATACGAGAAGGTCTCTCGTATAACAATCAGGAGGGTGTGTATAAAGATATATGAAGGCGAGAAGGTCAAGTTGAAAGGAGAGTTGGCCATGATTTTTTGAATTAGCCTGACATCAGATTTGTGGACGACATCTAATCAACGAAAAAAGTATATGTCCCTAACTGCTCACTACATTGATGCCGAATGGAGGCTTTGCAAGAGAATAATAAACTTTCATTATCTTGCGCCTCCTCATAGTGGTCTGATGACTTTAGACTGCATACACAGATGTCTAATGGAGTGGGGAATTGAGAAGAAGATCTTGACAAATACGCTAGACAATGCCTTCGCAAATGATAGCGTGATAATGAATTTGCGCAACCAGTTTAAGGCCAGCAGTGACTTGTATTTTGGTGAAAAGATATTTCATGTTAGGTGTTGTGCTCACATCCTAAACTTAATTATATAAGAAGGCCTTAAAACAATCGATCCCATGATCGAAAACATAAGAGAGAGTATGAAGAACATATGGGAGTTACCTTCACAATTACATGTATGGAATGAGATCGTGAAGCGGTTGAATTTGTCAACTCAGAGAACGATGAAGTTGGATATCACGACACGTTAGAATTCAACTTTTGAAATATTGGATTCAGCGATAGATTTGAGACTTTCCTTCTCTCACTATGCGGAGCGTGATAGTGCATATATTTGGCTGCCTTCTGAAGATAATTGGTCAAGAGCTGAATCAGTTCGTAAGTTCCTTTCTGTTTTTTACAACAGCACGAAGAAATTTTTGGGCTGCAAGTATCCAATAGCAAATATATTTCTGTTTGAACTTTAGAAGGTAAAAGATGCCTTGCGCAAAAGCAGTAGTGGACAAGACTTTTTACACTTCATTACCATGGGTATGTAGGTAAAGTTTGATAAGTATTGGTCTGAGTGTAGTCTGCTAATGAGTGTTCTGGTCGTTCTTGATCTCCGATACAAGATGTTTATGGTTGACTTCATATGTAATAGGTTGTATGGTGTGATGGGTGTTGCTGAGGCCGAAAAGATTTCTGGTGTATCTGGTGAATTGTACAATTTATATGCATATGCCGTAAAAGAACAATCTCCTCCTGTGGGTTCTAGTTTTGTTATTGATGAATCGCAAGAAGACACGATAGATGATTTCATGTCTTACTATACACAGCTGAAAGGGACTCAAGTACAGATGTATAGATCAGAACTTGAAGAGTATCTTAAGGAGGATATTCTAGTTCTAAACAAAGGCGATGATTTTGACGTTTTAGAGTGGTGGAGGATGAAATCTGGTTTGTTGCAGTACTCTGTACTCTCGTTAATGGCATACGATATATTATCAATTCCAATTTCAATTGTGACTTCAGAATTCGCTTTCAGTACGGGGAGTAGGGTCGTCGTAAGTAAGTATAAAAGTTCACTTACACCTAAATCGGTTGAAACACTCATTTGTACTCAGGATTCGCTGTGTCCGATGTGGGGGAAAGAGACCTCTATTGATGAGGAGTTCAATGAAGAGGAGAGTTATAAGATTGAAGTGACAATGCCTGTAGGTCCAATATGATTTTAATGCCTTTTAATTTTATTATATCACGTTGTTTGTAATTTTGTTAAAACAGTTACATTGAAGTTTTATGGTTATGTTTTATGGGTGGATGAATATTTTTCTTTTTCATTAGTACTATTCAATTAGATAATGTTGTTTAAATCTTTTATTATAATTGCGTTCATTTATAACTTTTGTTTTCTTTTTGTTTTAAGCTAACCAGATATACACTAGATATGTCATCGGAAGATGATATATCAATGGATATTTGGAATTATGAAGTTTAAACCTACTCCTAGGATGGAAAGATAAAGTTGAAATGTAAGTTGTGTGGAAAACAGTTTGTCAACAAAAAAAAATTGACTCAAATTACATTTGGCTTGTCGGGGAGGAGACGTCGCACCTTATAGCAAAGCTTCTCAGGAGGTCCCAGATTTATTTGGAGGCATTCTCGATTCTAATACAAAAACTTCTCACACCTCTCACCCAACAACTACAACCAATACAACTAACCAAAAAATATATAGAAGTAAGCCTGTTATAAATGAAGAAGGGTTTAGTAGACGAACTGCAATTGCCTCTAGCTCTAGTTTCAGGCCTTCTACAACCACAATTAGTAGAGAAGAAGAACAAGAAAGAATTTTAAGGGAGCAAGAAGAACGGGATTATAAAGAGACCGTCAAAGAAAGCTTGCAAATGACATACAGATCAATAAGTACCAGACAACAACATTTACCTCCGAGACAACATGATGCTGAAGCAGACATAAGGAAACCATCAAAGTTTGTTAAAAGTCTTATAGCATTTTATAGGTTGTTTGGAATCCCGTACAAATCGGGTCATAAAAAGCTTCTGAAAAAACTTCTTGCATCGTGAATGAGGATGAGAGGAAGTGATCACCACCATCCGATTCAGCAGAGGTGAACGACCATTTTTAGACACATCCAGCTCGGAATCGCCCAAGAATTCTCCTGCAGTTGAATCAGTAAAAAGAGAACCGAAGGATGAATCTGGCGACGAAGGTAGAGGTAGAGGAGGGGGTTACTACTATGGACAATGTTCATTTAGTTACATGTTACAAAGAGATTCATCATATAAAGGGTATTGAATGTATGAAAGTTTTACTTAATATTTATGTCAGTATGTGCATGTTAGGTTTTTTTACTTTTGATTTTGGATATAATGTTAGATATGGTTTATGTCAGTATGTGCATGTTACCTAATCTTTTTCTTTTTCCTTCTTTCTTTCTTTATTATTTTTTAAATTTTAGCTTAAAGTGTGTTTGATACCAAATTTTATGAAAATCTCCATCAAATTAGACTGATTAGTCATAAAATTTCATGGTATTTGCCGCAACCATAACAATTTTTTATCTATATAACTTCTTAACATCTTGGTTGCACTAAATATCATGTCTAATGTGACATAAAATATCATGATATTTTCATGAAATAATGGTGCAATCTAACACATTGTCTCAATAACTTTTGTTTTGTCGGCTATTGCCTATTGATGGTGATTTTCAAGGTAGACACCATCAGCTTTCAAGATATTTTTTTTCTTAGAAAATGTGATTGAATGAAGTGTTCTAGTGTTCTTCTGCTCAGGTAAGTCTGTTTTGTCCTTTCTCGTACTCTATTTATTCCCAAAGGGAGTTATAAGATTCTACTTTTTCTCATGTCAAACTTCAACTCTTGTAGCATTGAGCAAGGTTCTCCTTGAATTGGATTGAATTGGTTCTAATATTAGTCACAAAAATGCAAACACTTCCTTGCATTTGTTGACTGATCAAGCAAGTGGATAACATACACCCTTTGTTTTTTTTTTTTTTTTTCATGCACTTAAATTTAGATTGTCCAAATAGTGGGACTGATTGTGGATAGAGCATTTCAAATTGAGCACCATCCTTTGCTAATTATGCTTTAGCCTCTTTGGCTTGTTGGTCTTGTTTGTTGTGAAGCAACTTAGAGAATTATATTTCCTTTTGGAGTGCTTCTCCCCACTAAAACATGACACCTAATCAAGGGTCTAAACTATCGGGTCCAATTCTAAGTTCTTGTTATGCTTGTTATTTTCCATAAATATATGCATATTCTATCCTGGGTAGGTACCATTCAATTGAGTTTATTACCTTCAACCATGTGGTTCTTGTACGGATGAAACTTATTCTTTATTTTCTTTTCTGTTGTCATAAGCTCATGAGTCGTGAACTTTTAATGTAACAAACAAGATGAGAGGGTAACTTGATGGAAATCATAGCACAATCCCCCTTTTAGCGTTTTCATAGACATTTGCAGCCTATTCTGAATACCGTTGCATAAAGTTATTCATTGCATCCTTCATTGGAAGCTGCAGTAGAAAATCCCTGAATAAATTATTTCCCTACACTCCTAAAGCAAAGAAAATTTTTCAAAACTATGTTGTCATGTTTTTCTTTTTAGCTGATCTGTTAATGTCAGCAAGCTAATGGTGCAAATTGAAGAAGTTTGAATATAAAATAAAATAGATTTGTAGATGTTTTCAAGATATTAGTCATTGCATTGAGATATATATATATTTTTTCTCGATCAGGTTTTTGTAGTCAATGTTCACACTAGGTGAATAACAATATTTTTGGAAGGGAATGTGCCGTATAATTCATATCTTTTGATTTATAGATATGCTTTCACTAGGATTATTGGCAGCATTAATGTAATATAAATAATCTTTTCATCTGAATTTAATTTCAATATTTTCTTATAATTACTATGGAGGAATGATGTCAAATGCCTATAATCGAATGCCACCAAGTTGATGATACCCCCAAATTAGGTTTTACCAACAGATTAATGTTGAGATCCAATTGACTTGTAATATAAATCATCTTAACTTGTGCTGAACTTTAAACACTTGCACGGGTAATATGACTCATATTATTTGGAAATTTGTCCAGTGAGTGGCCCTCTGTCTACCAGGTTCTACATTTTTGGTTTTAGTTTTCTTTAATGAAATCCTCTTTGATTTTTAATTAAAAAAAGGTTTTGGCTTCACAAGATTGGCCAGAGGTCATTAAGTATGCTGGTTTGGTTTGTGCCCAAGCTCATCGCCATAAGCTGATCAAAGATCTTTTTAAAGTCTGGCAAGCTCCTATACGGAGCACCATTACGGGTGGCATGATCAAGTATTGTCTTTTATTTTCTTTGAGCTTTTAAATGAAGTGATAGATTTATTATTTATGATTGATGTGCTCTTGTGGGTTTTCACATGTGTCCATCTTAAACAAGATCTATTTAATGTAGCTGCTTAAAATAAAGAGAGGGATTTTAATATCACTCACTGTTCTTCTAAATCCAGAGAGCTTCTGATTTCTTTCGGTCGGGCAAGTGGGCAGAAACCTCACTTTTTAAAGGGATCTGTCCTTCTCTGTTTTTGTTTGTTATATAATGTCAACTTACCTTTCCTGTAAATCTTGATAGTTGCAATGAATTCAGATTTCTAAAAATACATAAAAATAAATAAATAGTTACATTGATTAATAAAGCTTTAAATGAATGGAATGGGGCATACGTGTTTCAAGTTAAAGCCACAAAACTGTATACGAATGGTACTGAAGAATAGGACACCTGTGTTTGTAGTTGTTCCCTGAAGACATTGAAGACGTTATGTGAAACCACAAGAACATAAGGAGCTGATGAGCAAGACTTCATTCAGGCCTTCTCAAATTCCTGACAGATACTCCTAAGGTGGAGTGTGTACTAACATGGGCGTGTACTAACAAGCTAACCTAATTTTATTTTTTTTCTTTAAAAAAAAAAAAAAAACCTGGCATCCATTAATGAAAACACAAAAATTTTGGATGACGAGGATACCCCTCACCCACCCAAGATATCCCAAATCCCATGCAGATTGTCCAGACGCAGGCACGGGGAGTATGCCAATTCCACACGCTTGTAGAGCCGTATACATCCACACACTCAAATACGAAAAACGTACGTAAGATCTGAGCTTTTCATAATGTTGGAAATAATGGTTAGATAATCTTCCGAAAAGATCAGACAGTACTTTGCTCTTCAGGTGGGCCACAATGTACAAAGTAAGTTGATGGCTTAATAAGTTTTTTCTAGCCGTTCATTTTTTAATGTGCTGTGGACCATTTGGGGCATGAAACCGCCTAATTTTAGGCCAAAGGATCTAAAACATTGGAACTCACCTGTTGAAAACTCAGATCTCACACGTGTATCACATTATGACACATGCGTTCCCTTGGAATTACCAAACCGCCCTGCATCGTATGGGAACTGTCCATACAGCGCCGTCCTGCCAACGTGTCCAGCACATTGGACATCGGAGCCACACAAGATGTGAGTCACACCATGAAGAATAAAAATCTGGCACATCCACTCATTAAGTGGCCCACAACTCTACGTTGAGTCTGACAATCTCTGGTCCATTGATCACAAAGGTTCTTTCGGCCCTGCCCGATTCTTAGTCTGGCTCATATCTCCATGGTTTAGATGCTCTACAAAACTGATGCATGTGGAAGTTCACGTACAATGTCCATATGCAATGATCAACGGTCAGAAATACCCTGCGGTTGTAGGGTCTTTATCCAACCTAAAATGTATGGGATATTTAAATGGACGGAAGATGACAGAAACATATTCAAAATGGTTGGTAACCGTTTACCAAGCTCACGGAAGAAATTTTCAAAGGAATCCCGGTTCGGTCCGGCCAGGTTTGGTGCACGAGAGATTAGATGGTTATTCGCGCGTGTGGCTGGAAGGGAACTCATGCCGCACGTGCTAATTGGTACCATGTTTGATGTGTGGGCCATTTTTTTAGGTTACGCCCAATGAAATATTTCATGGGTACATTGAATATGGATCGGTGGGTGTTTTCAATCTAGCGAAAAACTTTGATACTCTGGCAGAATGTGATGGATGATACTCAGGTGATTAGAGACGACTTGGGAAGTGCATACGTGGCATACAGGTTAAATTAGACTATCCAAGTTTAGATGTATTGTTAACCGAAGAATATGGGTATTTTGATTGTGTTCAATTGGTGGGCATTTATTGGACGGTTAAAAATGAAAATGATCCAATGGTCCTAATTTGAAAGTGTTTGTTTTGAACTAATTAATGCTATGTGTGCAGTAGTCGAGTGCCTGAGTATCAAGTGTTATATGCTGTCAGAGCATGGATTAACTCCCCTGTCATCTAGCTGACCACTTTTCTGGCACTGGTGCTGCATGGCTGACTAGTTAATCGGCCTATCATGCATGGCTGACAAGTTAATTGGCCTGTCATGTTCCACCCTAGTGAATGGCCCAGATTTCTTTCACACAAAAGTAGGATTAGAACGGATGATCCAGCGAGTAGCCATGCTCATCCATTGGCGGGCTGTTTTTTTTATTGGCCCACTACGACTGTAGATGATGATGACTCAGTGGGGCTCAGTCAACAGGGACGCGGTTTAGATATAGTTGCTTTGACTAGTCAGTTGGCTAGTGTTGAAATTGGGTGTCTTCAATTTATGTTGAACAGTAATTTTCAGTAAAATCCATATCTTTATCAATTGGATTGAGAAATTTTATTTTTCTTGTTTTTAATTGCTCACTAAACTATATTATGTTCGATTTGATTGAAAAGGCTCTTAATTGGATTGAGAAAATTTAAAAATACAAGTTAGCTCTTTGAATGATTTTGGGCACTTATAATTTAATTGAAAGTGTAGTTAATTTGATTTACGATCCTCAATTGGAGTTGATCCTATCGAAGGTCTCATCAACAATTTGTATAACTTGTGCGTAAGTGCGTGATTTTATTTCTAATTTGGAATCTAAGTTATATATAAATGGGTGTAATACATGACTATAGTAATACAAGGTGAATGAAAAACTTGTTCTAAAGAGAGCTAGCTAAGGTTTGGAGGAAGGGGATCTAAGTTTTAATTTTAGAGTTTGTGTTATGAGAAAAATGGACTGACTAATAATAAAGGTCTTGTCGGAACTTCATGCATTTTATCAGGTCGGACAACAATATATACGACTAAAAATTCATCCTTTGACCCTAGATCGATCATGAAATAAGATTAAGCTCGGTCTCTTGACAACAAATCAAAAGATTCATTGATTTGCTCGATGTCAAAAGAAACTTGATTACTTGCTAAAGGAATCATGTCGGCATACTATCCCCACGTCAGGTCAGCATAACTCTACATTGGCCTCCTACTCACTCTCTTACTGATTTCGAATAATCAAATCCTATCTAGGAGAGATCCTTCCAAAATTTTTGGGAGATTTCGAGAGACATCCGAGACACGCTTAGAATCCCGAGATCTTGACCAAGGAAGATTTCTCCACGCACGAGATCCGAAGAATCCCGAGATCATGACCAAGGAAGATTTCCCCACGCACGAGATCCGAATCCTACTACAACATATCACTACTAAATAGGAAGATATCCTCTATGCTGCATCATCTCTCCACCTATGAATAGGAGTATATCCAATGGTGAAAAGTATGCACAATCTTTAGGCCAAAACCACGTTTATGACTAGACCTAGATTCCCCGTCTGATATAGGCATCAAAGGGTCCCCTGTGCTAACCAGAGTATCCTTTTGTTCATTCGTTGTGCACGTGTTTAGGGACCGAGAAGGGCTGACTAGATTTCTGCATTAACCGTTTGTATACAAGTTACTCTATCTTTTGTAATTTTGTTTTTACATTGAATTGCTTGTCCCTATATTCCATTATTTTATTTTTTTCATAGATTTCTTCTTCTTTTTTTTTTTCTATGTAAATCCTTGTTTCTCCATGGATGCTTGAATTTCTTATCTATATACTTGTTTGATTCATGCATGGGTGATGCTTACAATGTCCAACAACTAGTGATTGATGCTCTGTGAGCCCCACTATAATGTATGTGTTTTATCCGTGTCATTAATCCATTTTTACATATTATTTTAGGGCTTCATCCCAAAAATGAAGCAGATCCAAAATCTCAAGTGAACCACGTCACAGAAAACCATAGTGTTGGACCACATCACATCTAACCTGTTGATTATTTCATACAGACCTTGATGAAGTGAAAAACAACTATCAGATGGATCAAAAACTTTTGTAGGCCCGTGAAGTTTTTAACGGTGGGCGTTCAGTTAACACTGTTTCCTTTGATATGGTCTACTCGAGATTTGCTTTTTCTGAAGGCGTGGATGAAACACATACATAAGAGCATCCACAAGTAGCCAGTTGCTACTGGCAGCGGCAACAGCCAAACCGCCTCCGTTTAACTCGTGCTAGTGCTACATGGCTGACTTGTTAATTGACCTAGCATGTTGGCAGTGGGCCCAACCTGATGAATGGCCCAGATTTCTCTCACACAAAAGGAAGATTTGGACGGATATTCCAGCGGGTAGCCATGCACAACCGTTGGCGGGCTGTTTCTCGACTGCCGACCACGACTCCACCAAAGAGGACTCATTGGCGTCCCAGTCAAAGGCACTATGCAGGGTGGAATGGCGTAGCCTGGATCTGGATTACCTACTGACGATGCCAGCAGTGCTCTGTGGCCCACACCATGATGTATGTGTTTTATCCACACCGTACATCTATTTTTTCAGATAACTTTAGTGCATGAGCCCAAAAATGCAGCGGATCCAAATCTAAAGTAGACTACAGCACAAGAAAGCAGTATTGATTGGACGGTCCACTGTAATGTTTATTTGCCATCCAACTTGTTGATTAGGTCACACAGACCTAGATGAAGGAGAAAAAAAAAGGAAAAAAACAAATATCAGCTTCATTCAAAAATTTTGTGGCCCTCATAAAGTTTCTAATGGTGGGCATTCAATCAGCACTGTTTCCTGTGGTGTGGTCCACATGAGGTTTTGATCTATCTCATTTTTGGGTTCACAATATAAAATAATCTTGAAAAATGGATGGACGGAGTAGATAAAATCATACATCATGGTGGGGCCCACAGAGACTGTCAACGTCAGAAGCAATCGGGCCGCAGATTTCCTGCGAAAGCCTTTGATGCTCCGTGGGCCACCACGATGTTTCGGAAAAATCCACTCAGTCATCCATTTTTTCAGATATTTTAGGAGATCGGGGACAGAAAATCAGGTTTATTCAAAACTCAAGGCGCACATACGAAAATGAAAACCTGAGAAAGAGTTTTCGACCGTTGAAAACTTCGTATATGCCATCCAAACTGTTTATAAGTTCACTTCCAATGGGATGAAGTGAAAACCAAAAACTATTAGTCTTATGATAATCTTTTGTGGCCATACAATTATTTTAATGGTGATCACTGAATCTGTGCAACCCACTTGAGTTTTGGATCCACCTTATTTTGGTCTATTCTCTTAAAATGATCTGAAAAATCAAATGGGCGGGGTGAATTTTTCAGAAACATCATAGTGGACCCCATGTAGCATTCCAGTGCAGGAACTTCATGTGAAAGACTTTCTCAAGAAATCCGCGTCCCAATCGGTCCGGGTACCTAGCCACAAGAAACAGTGTGAATTGAACATTTACCATTGAAAATTTATTGAGAGCCATATAAGTTTTGGATCAAGCTTGTATTTGTGATTTCCTTTCATTCATTTTTGTGGTCTTATAAACAGGTTGGATGAGAAATAAACATCACTGTGGGCCCTATAAAGGTTTCAACGGTGGAAATCATTATTCCAACTGTTTCCTATGGTATGGTCCACTTGATCTTTGGGTATGCTTAAATTTTTATCTCGGCCCATAAAATAAGATGAAAAAAAAGGATAGAAATAGACCAGATACATCCACGGTGGGCCAACAAAGTTTACTTGGTATGATAAGAGTGTGCTGAGTTACACGCAATCCGATTTCCAGATGAGCGAGACCTGACTTTAGTCCGGGCTTTGACCTGATAGCTTGGCCCATGAACTCGGCTTGGGCCTTGCATGAATGGCCTAATCAATTTATAGGCAGGCCTGGGATCAGCGCAAGTCATTTTAGCCCCATCCGATCTGGGCCCACCTAACTTTATAAATGCATGTTTTATACCCTACTAAAATGCTATTCTAATCTTTAGGAAACCATCCATCTTAAATATGGACCATTAGTTTTATTTTGAATATGGACCTTTGTTTTCATTCCTCTGAAAATTAGGAAATTTTAAGGGTCGAATAGGGATTTTATCAAAATATCGGCTGAATTGGCTAGATAGGTTTGGTTCTGGGCCCACCCAAGATTATTATTATTATTATTATTTATTTTATTTTTTTCAGATTGAGCTTGGGCTTGCTATGTTAGGTCCATACCGGGCTCAGCCTTGGGTTTTAGATGTAGATTGTGTGTGGGTTTAGACCGGCCCGCCCAACCCAGCACATTGCCACCAACCATAGTTTTGATGGACTCATATGTTAGTTGTGCATCATTTAAAAAATGGTGGTGACTTATTCTTCTCACATGTGCCGTTGGTGCATAACTATCAAGACCGTCCAAATTCTTGTTCCCCATATGGATGGAACATGGAGTTCATCCTGATCAATAAATTCTAATTTTCTGATTAATGTTTATCAAATGGAAGGTGAAGAGTAAAATAAGGAGCAGTGTGAATTAGAAGGGAAGAAGCGGGCTTGTATGTGCAATTTTTCTCTTATGTCAGCAATTTTGACGGTCTAGATTACCTTACAACTATGATATGTGTTCGGTTGAAGAGTCATTGCAATTTTTTAGATGGTGAGAAAACAAGCACAGGAGTCTAAATGCGATACTTTAACATGATTACGAATAAAAGTACAGCATGCATTCCCTACCATTTTCTAAATATTAGCGATTCTTCCACTCACATGTTACAAGCACTTTACAAGAAAAAAGAATAAAATAAAAAAAAATCGTGGGGTCCACCATGATGATGGACCGACCAAAATCAAAATCATCTGATGATCTTACACATCCAATCGTTCCTGTTTCACACTTGCAATTGGACTTCTGACCAGTTTGTTTATAACCATCCATTTGATGTCCACCACTTAGATGGTTAGAATCATTCAATCAGCGAAATATTAGGTGGGCCACCATCTGCAATCGGCCCACCAGCCGGATAATTAGAATTAACCGGATGACTGGAATGTGTGAGACGGCCTATGAGTAGTGCTGGCAATGGGCTGGGTGTGGCCGGCCCAACAAACATCTAGCCTGAGCCCAAGCTTAAAAGATTGGCATGGACCAAACACAGCAGGTCCAAACCCAGTCCAAAGCAGAGTCGGGCTGGGCACCAGCTGAATTGCCACCCACAATAGTTTTAGATAAGTTGATATTAAAAACTTGCAGGTTTTGATATGCATCTTTTCATGATTATGCAAATCCAATCAGTCCCATGTTTAGGCCATGCTACATCAGTGAGGTGATAAATTTACATATATGAAGTTCATTTTCTTTTTATTGTTGTTTGAAATTTCAAAATTCTCTTGGATTGGGACTTCTTTTGCCATTTTCAGTTGAATGTGGATCATTGTTCAGTTTTTCTTATCCAAATCATTCCTGTATGTAAATTGATCCTATCTTGAAAAGGTGGATTTTTGAGTCTTTCAATAAGAAACGAAAGGATTATAAGTCCACATTAAAAAGAACACATTAGGCCTCCTATCAGAGTGATCCAGATAAGGTTAAGAGGTACTGCCCATCGAACTTCGATCATGCAGAGTGGGATTGGCTGGTCAATTTTTGAGAATGTATGAGATAACTATAATTACTTATTCCTTCATTTATAAAATAATCGGTTTTAACTTGTTTATTCTTCACCTTTTAGATGCGTGGACAAAAAAATAAATAAAATTGCGTGACCTAGAGGATTCTCCATATAACCAACATGAAGAGCTTCGCAAGTAAGTTCGATGAGGTAAACTCTGATAGATTGAAATTTGTTATTTGTTATATTGATGCATATTCTAATTTATTACCATCCGCTCATTAATAGATACAATAGTCAAGCAAAGCATAGATCCGTCATGGGTGGAGATGTTCAAAGTAACATATACTAGTCATTCCTTTAAAAATAGAAAAGATGACCAGCACAATCTATCCACAGGTTCTTAAGTTGTCAAAGGACAACTATAAAAAATGGTGCATCCAAATGAAGGTATTGTTTGGGTCGCAAGAACTATGTGAGATCTTCACCGATGGGTATGAAGCACCCACTCTGGAAGAAGAAGCTGCACTCACCAATGAAGAAAAGATCGCTCTAAAAAATTAAAGGAAGAGAGACAATAAAGTTTTGTTTCTTCTCTATTAAGGGTTGGATGAATCCACTTTCAAAAAGATTGCCGAAGCAATATCAAGCAAGCAAGCATGGGATACCCTTGTCACCATCTTCAAGGGTGTAGATCGAGTGAAGCGGGTTCGCCTTCAAACATTAAGAGCCGAGTTCGAAGCAACTCACATGAAAGAAAGTGAGAATATTACTGATTATTTTTTCGCGTTTGCTTGTAACTGCCAATAATTTAAAAAGGAATGGTGAAAAGATTGAAGATGTCCAAGTTATTGAAAAAATACTTCGATCCCTCACAACTAAGTTTAAGCATGTGGTTGTGGCAATCGAAGAATCAAAAGATATTGAGAAACTCTCCATTGAGGAGTTGATGGGATCATTGCAAGTTCATGAGCAACGAATACAGAAGAATGTCAGTTCCATGCTGATGGAACAACCTTTGGAGTCAAAATTGACTTTGAATGATAACAATGGTGGACGTGAAAGTTCACAACGTGGTGGACGTTTTACTAATAATCGCGTAAGAGGCGGAGGGCGCGGATACTAACAAAGCCATAGCCAAAACCAGCAGAAAAATACCAGTTTCCGTGGAAGAGGAAATGGTAAAGGTAGATTTATGCGTGAACGAGGAGTACAAAGAACGTCTAATGTTACAATTGCAACAAGTTTGACCACTATGCATCTGATTGCTGGAGCAAGCCGGTGACTCGAGACGAGCTATCCAACTATGTTGAAGCATCATGCCATGAACAAGAAAGCTCAACACTTCTCTTTGCACAAGAGAAAGGTAGTGATCAGAAGGATGTATGGTATCTCGACACGGGTGCAAGTAATCATATGTGCGGCGACAAAAAACTTTTTATGGAACTCACAGAAAGAGTTCATAGCGATGTCACATTTGAAAACTCATAAAAAATACCAGTGAAAGGTAAAGGTAAAATCAAAATTTTTCAGAAGAATGGTATTCCAAACTGTATTTTCAATGTGTGCTACGTGCCCAACATGAAAAGTAACATACTGAGTCTCGGACAACTCCTCGAAAAAGGGTATGTCATACACATGGAGAACTTTTCTCTTTCCATAAGAGATTTGCATGGACGTTTGATTGTAAAAGTTCAGATAGCGAAGAATCGTATGTTTCCTCTCCATATAAACACAATGCTTGAGAAGTGTTTTTATGAAAAAGTAAAGAATGATTCCTGGATGTGGCATCTTCGCTTTGGCCATCTAAATTTCAGCGGCCTGAAACTTCTGTCCTCATCAAGCGTGGTGCATGGCTTGCTTGCTATTGAAGCTCCAGAACATGTGTGTGAGGCGTGCACACGTGGAAAACAACAAAAGAATTCCTTTCCGAGTGGAGTATTGTTGAGGGTCAAATATTGCATATCAGACCCAATTTATTACCTGAATTTATGAACACAATGCCGTTTAACGTCCAGTTTTAATTGTGTTTTGTTGCAGGATGAAATAAAGAGCGTTGATTGAAAAAGCGTATTAAAAGCATGGATCTAATGCTCCGAGGATACCAGAGTACGGAACGGACTCCAAAGGACTAAGATTGAAGAAATTACACGCCAGGGATCCGAGGAAATTAAACTGTTTGCATTAAATGGGCCTGAAAATTAGCCAGAATGCAAGATCACAGGGTTTCCACCATCTGATCGGTTCGAAACTTTATATATGAGATAAGGGCCATAAATTAACCGTACATTTTAAATTTTAGCTCTCGGATCACTATAGAAGTGCTCCAACTGACAGATCAGCCTATAAACAGTCGATTCTAGGCCCACCTGATATCTGGAATTGCCTCGAATTTGGTATCAACGACTTAAATGAGGAGACCAATCAGATGGTCAGATCAGATTTTGCAAAAACATCACACTGGACCCTACATGTATAACATGTGCATAAAACACATGTACACTAGCCGTGTACCGGACCGGATGCATATTTTAAAGTCGGTTTGACCGACCGACTTCAGCAGCAGAAAATGCGTTTTCAACAGCGTTAACGCCGTCCGTTTTTGCGGTCGATATTAGGCCCCACTCATGTCCCGTACGGTCGATCTAAACCGTCCATCTTGTAGACGGCTGTGAATACTACAAAACGTAGGTGATATTTTTCAGCCATGCATACACATGTGTGCGATACAAGGACCACAATAGGACTGCCCTGCAACGTTCAAACGTGATCTTTTTATGATTTCATCTCTGAGTCACGTCAATGGACATTCAAAACCACCCATTCTTGACTGAAATTTCGCTCTGAATCCAATGGACGGGGTAGATTTTTCAAAAAATACTTCTGTGGGGCCCACGGATCACGACAGCGAAAGAGTGCGAAAGGTTTCGCACATCCACAAAAATCGACTTTTTCAGACGGTTGTGGCCCACCATCTTTGATCATATGACAGATCTGAACCGTCTATCATGTAGAGGACCTAAAAACGTCATAAGAGACGGTATTTCTTTGGATATTAAGCGAGAAAAGTGGCGATTTTTGAGGCACCGAACTTGGCTGCGAAAAAGCTTTCATTGGGCATGCATAGCTTTCCAAATCCGATTCAAATTCGATTTTCACTACTCCAACAGCTATATAAGGAGGTTTTGGACGTGGAGAGCATTCATTCAACAGAGGGCTCGAGCTTGGACGTGGGAGAGGAGGAGAGAGAGATTTTTTTTCTTTTTCTTTCTTTTCTTCTTCTTTTTCTTTTAGTTTATTTTGGATTTTGGCCACATCATGTCAGGCTAAAACCCTTTAGCTAGGGCTAAGGGGTGAAGCTTGTAGTGAGATGGGAGATTTTAAAGTATGTTTTTAATTTAATTTTAATTCATGAATTGACTTGATTTTAGTTGATTATTATAGGAATGTTTTTAGTCTTTAATGGTCTGTTGTGACTGAAATTACAATGGGTCTGCAATGGCTTTGAGCATGTCTCTTTTCTTTTATGTTTATAACGTTAGAGAGCCCTGTTGTTCACCATAGTCTCCTGGGCACGGTCGGATGACAGTACCCTTCCTAACCTTCATACATGTGATGGGTTGGTAATTAGTTTAATTCTGTTGTTTGCCATAGTCCCTTGGGCATGGTTTGGTGATGGAATTCATTCTAATTCATACACCTTTCATCTCTTTAAAAACTAGATCAACGACAGTTCAGTAATTTACATGATTTTTAATGCAAGCATAAGTTCTCCCTGATCTCTACAAGTGGATCCTCTGAATCCCTAGTTTCCTATTCCTGATTTTTCTTAAGTTTTAGATAATAATCTCACAATTCTTCATTAAATTTTATTTGATTTAGATTTCATCTTATTCTAGTTCTAGTTTTAGTTAGTTTTAGATAACGTATAGTTTCAGTCCCTTGGGATTCGACCTCGGTCTTACCGATTTTATTACTACATCATAACCCTGCACTTGGGGAGTGAACAAGTATCCCGAAGAGCAAAAGAACCGTTGCAGTTAGTTCACACTGACATCTGTGGACCATTAGAGCCAATCTCTCTTGGAGGTAATAAATACTTTATTACCTTCATTGACGATTTCAGTAGAAAATTGTGGGTGTATGTAATCAAAGAGAAGTCTGCTGCTTTTACTATTTTTAATAATTTTAAGGCCCTTGTTGAAAAAGAAAGTGGTCTTAAAATTAAAACCCTCCAATCTGACAAAGGTGGGGAGTACACCTCAAATATTTTTCGAGAATATTGCAAGGAATATGGCATTAAGCAACAACACACTGCAGCATACACGCTACAATAAAATGAAATTACGGAACGGAAGAACCGCATCATCCTCGATATGACGAGAACCATGCTGAATGAGAAAAGTCTGCCTAAGAATTTATGGGCAGAGGCAGTTGCATGTACTGCCTATCTGCTCAATAGGTGTCCAACTAAGAGCGTCAGATTCCAGACACCACAAGAAGCATGGAATGGATATAAGCCGAGTGTGGCGCACCTTAAGATCTTTGGGTGTGTCACCTATGCTCAAGTTCCAGAAGCAAGAAGGAAAAAACTTGATGATCATGGCAATAAGTACATCTTCATCCGCTACAGCGAAAAGTCAAAGGCATACAAGCTCTACAACCCACTAACCAATAAGCTGGTGGTGAGTAGAGATGTTGTATTCTGTGAGGAAGAAGTATGAAAATGGAACGAGGGAAACTCAGCCAAAGAAAAGCAGGTCGAGGTCGAAGAATACGAAGAAGAGAGACATGAGCAAGAGTAGACACCCACATCACCCCCTTCGGATCGCAGAAGTCAAGGAATACGCTCCATCTCTCCTAAGAGTACTTCATCAAATTAGCATTCATCCAGCACATCTTCATCCGATTCTCCTTCACCCTTGACTCCTATTAAAATGAGAAGCCTTAACGACATCTATGCAGAAATTGAGGAAGTGAATTTACTCTACCTGTATGCGGACCAGGAGCCTCTCACGTTCGAGGAGGCTATGAATGAAGAATGTTGGAGAAAGGCTATGGAAGAAGAGATTCATGCCATCGAGAAGAATCGAACATGGGAGTTGACCTCACTCCCTAAAAGCCTGAAGACCATTGGTCTCCAATGGGTGTACAAAATTAAACAGAATGTCGATGGTAAAATCGAACGATATAAAGCAAGGCTCGTAGCAAAAGGTTACAAATAGAAATATGGGGTAGACTATGAAGAAGTTTTTGCCCCAGTTGCTCGTCTTGACACTGTAAGAATGATTATCTCCCTTATAGCTCATTACAGTTAGATGATCTACCAACTGGATGTGAAATCCGCTTTCCTAAATGGGGTACTCGAAGAAGAAGTATACGTTGACCAGCCTGAAGGCTTAGTCATGCAAGGAAAGGAACACAAGGTGTATCGGCTGAAGAAAGCCCTGTATGGGTTGAAGCAAGCTCCCCGTGCTTGAAATGCATGGATCGACGGTTATCTTCAAGAGAATGGTTTTGTCAAATGTCCGTATGAGCATGCCGTCTACACAAAGAAGAATGCCCATGATGATATGCTTATCGCTTGTTTATATGTTGATGATCTTCTTTTCACTGGGAACAGCCGGCGATGTTTGAAGAATTCAAGTAGGCTATGTTTAAAGAATTCGAGATGACTGATGGTAGATTGATGTCCTTCTTCTTGGGCATTGAAGTGAAGTAACAACTCGACAACATTTACATATCCCAGAAGAAGTACACAAAGGAACTTCTTGAGAAGTTTCAGATGGTCGACTGTAAAGTCGTAAATACACCTGTTACAACAGGCCTGAAGCTCACAAAAGATGGAGAAGGAAGAAACGTTGACTCAACCCTATTTAAGGTACCTCACAATCACTAGGCTAGATATAGTTTACAGTGTTGGGCTTCTAAGCCGTTATATGGAAGCACCAAAAGAGTCACACTGGCTAGCTGCAAAACGAGTACTGAGGTATATCAAAGGGACCATTAAATTCGGTCTCTTTTATCCATACGATGATGAAACAATACTGTATGGATACTCAGATAGTGATTGGGGAGGTGACCAAGATGAGAGAAAGAGCACCACTGGCTATGTATTCTATCTCGGAACTACTTTCACATGGAATTCGAAGAAGCAGAGTGTGGTCGCCCTATCCACATGTGAAGCAGAGTACATGGCAGTATCGTCCAAGAAACCTGCTAAAAGAGCTGAAGCATCCGCAAGAAGAATCCACAGTCATATATATGGATAACAAGTCGGCAATCGAGCTAGCCAAAAATTCGGTGCAGCATGGAAGAAGCAAACACATTAATACCTGATACCATTTTCTAAAGGATCATGTGAAGAAGAAAATGATGAAATTAGAGTATTGTAATACCACAAACCAGGTAGCGGATATTTTCACGAAGGCATTGCCGACAGATGCATTCAAACGACTAAGAATGATGCTTTGAATGAAGCCGGTTTTAGTTTGAAGGGGAGTGTTGGACACGGTGGTGGATTGGTGCAATCCCAAAACCGTGTATAAGGATCTTAAGATCTAGCTGTGAATAACGTGTGAGAACCGTGTATGCATAGCTATGGTGTTGGGATTTTTTCTAAGTTTAGTTTGATAGCTGGGTTAAGATAACAGTAGATTTTTCTTTTGATTTTTTCTTTCTTTAGCTACCCCTAGGATGAATCTAGACCGGGATAAATCAGTAATTTCATAGAATAAGAAAGCCTATAAAAGGCAGTAGTGTAATACGTTTCAATTCAATAAGAAATACAGCAGCAGTTCAACATCTCTCTTGTCAAATTTTCTACGGTGGCTGTAGCCACACATCAGCAAGAAGGTGGGGTTTACAACCAAAAAAAGTGGTATGTTGGGTTGTAAACCCCACCTTTTGCTGACGAGTGGCTGCAGCGACCACAAAAACAGAAAACTTTAAAAAAAAACTGAAAGAAGAAGAGCCTTGAACTGCTGTATTGGAATGCTTGGAAACGATTACACTGGTGCCATTTATAGGATTTTCTCCTTACCTGAAAAGACAAAACAATCCCTATCTAGATGCTTCCTAAGGGCAGCTAAAGAAAGAAAAAATTCAGAAAGAAATCTACTATTTATCTTCACCCACCTAATATTCTAAACTTAGAAAAAAACTCACAGCTAGAAAAATCTCACAGCTAGCATACACGGTATGCACAGCTAGCTCAAAAAATCCTCACACGGTTTTGGATTTGCACAAATCCTCCACTGTATCTAACACTCCCCTTCAAACCTAAACCGGCTTCATTCTGAGTATTGTTCTTAGTCGTTTGAATGCATCTGTCGGCAATGCTTTCGTGAAAATATCCGCCACCTGTTCTGTGGTATTACAATACTTTAATTTCATCATTTTCTACTTCACATGATCTCTCAGAAAATGGTATCGGGTATCAATGTGTTTGCTTCTTCCATGTTATACTGGATTTTTGGCTAGCTCGATTGCCGACTTGTTATCCACATATATGACTGTGGATTCTTCCTGCGGATGCTTTAGCTCTTTTAGCAGGTTTCTCAACTAAATTCCCTCATAGACGGTGGACGATGCTGCCATGTACTCTGCTTCACATGTGGATAGGGCGACCACACTCTGCTTCTTCGAATTCCATGTGAAAGCAATCGTTCCGAGATAGAATACATAGCCAGTGGTGCTCTTTTTCTCATCTTGGTCACCTCCCCAATCACTATCTGAGTATCCATACGGCATTACTTCATCATCGTATGGATAAAAGAGACCGAATACAATGGTTCCTTTGATATACTTCAGTACTTGTTTTGCAGCTAGCCAGTGTGACTCTTTTGAAGCTTCCATATAATGGCTTAGAAGCCCAACACTGTAAACTATATTTGGCCTAGTGATTATGAGGTACCTTAAGCTTCCGATTAGGCTCTTGAATAGGGTTGAGTCGACGTTTCTTCCTTCTCCATCTTTTGTGAGCTTCAGGCCTGTTGTAACAGGTGTATTTACAGTTTTGCAATCGGTCATCTTGAACTTTTCAAGTAATTCCTTAGCATACTTTTTTTGTGATATATAGATACCACCATGTTGTTGCTTCACTTCAATGCCCAGAAAAAAGGACATCAGACCTCCACCTTTCATCTCGAACTCCTTAAACATGGCCTTCTTGAATTCTTCAAACATCGCCTGGCTGTTCCTAGTGAACATCAGATCATCAACATATAAGCAAGTGATAAGCATATCACCACGGGCATTCTTCTTTGTGTAGACAGCATGCTCATACGGACATTTCACAAAACCATTCTCTTGAAGATAACCGTTGATTCATGCATTCCAAGCACGGGGAGCTTGCTTCAACCCATACAGGGCTTTCTTCAGCCGATACACCTTGTGTTCCTCCCCTTGCATGATAAAGCCTTCAGGCTGGTCAACGTATACTTCTTCTTCGAGTACCCCATTTTGGAATGCAGATTTCACATCCAGTTGGTAAAGCATCTAACTATGATGAGCTGAAAGGGAGATAAGCATTCTTACAGTGTCAAGGCGAGCAACTGGGGCAAAAATTTCTTCATAGTCTACCCCATATTTCTGTTTGTAACCTTTTGCTACGAGCCTTGCTTTATATCGTTCGATCTTACCATCGGCATTCCACTTAATTTTGTACACCCATTTGAGACCAATGGTCTTCTATCTTTTGGGAAGTGAGGTCAATTCCCATGTTCGATTCTTCTCGATGACATGAATCTTTGCTTCCATAGCCTTTCTCCAACATTCTTCATTCACAGCCTCCTCGAATGTGAGAAGCTCGTGGTCCGCATACAGGCAGAGTAAGTTCACTTCTTCAGTTTCTGCATAGATGTCGTTGAGGCTTCTCATTTTAACAGAAGCCAAGTGTGAAGGAGAATCGGATGAAGATGTGCTGGATGCATTTTGATTTGATGAAGTACTTCCAAGAGATATGGAGCGTACTCATAGACTTCTGCGATCCGAAGGGGGTGATGTGGTTGTCTGATCTTACTTCTCATGTCTCTCTTCTTCGTATTCTTCGACCTCGACCTACTTTTCTTTCGCTGAGTTTCCCTCGTTCCATTTTCATGTTTCTTCTTTACAGAATACAACATCTCTACTCACCACCAGCTTATTGGTTAGTGGGTTGTAGAGCTTGTATGCCTTTGACTCTTCGCTGTAGCCGATGAAGATGCACTTCTCGCCACGATCATCAAGCTTTTTTCTTCTCGCTTCTGGAACTTGAGCGTAGGCGACACACCTAAAGATCTTAAGGTGCGCTACGCTCGGCTTGTATCCACTCCATGCTTCTTGCGGTATCTGAAATTTGATGCTCTTGGTCGGACACCTATTGAGCAGATAGGCAGTACATGCAACTGCCTCTGCCCAGAAATTCTTTGGCAGACTTTTCTCCTTTAGCATGGTCCTCGTCATGTCGAGGATGGTGCAGTTCTTCCGTTCTGTAATTCCATTTTATTGTGGTGTGTATGCTGCAGTATACTGTTGCTTAATGCCATGTTCCCTGCAATATTCTTGAAAAACATTTGAAGTGTACTCCCCACCTCTGTCAGATCGGAGGATTTTGATTTTAAGACCACTTTCTTTTTCAACCAGGGCCTTATAATTTTTAAAAATAGTAAAAGCAGCAGACTTATCTTTGATTACATACACCCACAATTTTCTACTAAAATTGTCAATGAAGGTAATAAAGTATTTATTACCTCCTAGAGAGATTGGCTCTAATGGTCCACAGATGTCAGTGTGAACGAACTGCAACGGTTCTCTTGCTCTTCGGGATACTCCACTCAGAAAGGAGTTCCTTTGTTGTTTTCCAAGTGTGCATGCTTCACCACATGTTCTGAAACTTCAATAGCAGCTAAGCCATGCACCATGCTTGATGAGGATAGAAGTTTCAGGCCACTGAAGTTTAGATGGCCAAAGCGAAGATGCCACATCCAGGAATCAATTTTTGCTTTTTTATAAAAATACTTCTCAAGCATTGTGTTTATATGGAGAGGAAACATACGATTCTTTACCATCTGGACTTTTACAATCAAACGTTCATGCATATCTCTTATGGAAAGAGAAGAGTTCTCCATGTGTATGACATACCCTTTTTCGAGGAGTTGTCCGAGACTCAGTATGTTACTTTTCATGTTAGGCACGTAGTACATATTAAGAATATAGTTTGGAACATCATTCTTTTGAAAGATTTTGATTTTACCTTTACCTTTCACTGACGTTTTTGATGAGTCTCCAAACGTTACATCACTATGAACTCCTTATATGAATTGCACAAAAAGTTTCTTATCGCCGCACATATGATTACTTGCACCCGTGTCGAGATACCATACATCCTGCTGATCACTACCTTTCTCTTGTGCAAGGAGAAGTGTGGAGCTTTCTTGTTCATGGCCTGATGCTTCGGCATACTTGGATAGCTTGTCTTGAGTCACCAGCTTGCTCCAACAATCAGATGCATAGTGGCCAAGCTTGTTGCAATCGTAGCATTAGACGTTCTTTGTACTTTCTCGTCCACGTATAGATCTACCTCTACCATTTCCTCTTCCACGAAAACTGATATTTTTCTGCTGGTTTTGGCCATGGCTTTGTTGGTATCTGTGCCCTCTACCTCTTGTGCGATTGTTAGCAAAACGTCCACCACGTTGTGAACTTCCACGTCCACCATTATTACTGATTATTCTTCTGCATTCGTTGCTCATGGAACTCCACGTTGTCCCATCAACTCCTCAATGAAGAGTTTCTCAATATATTTTGATTCTTCGATCGCCATAACCACATGCTCAAACTTAGTTGTGAGGGATTGAAGTATTTTTTCAATAACTCGGACATCTTCGATCTTTTCACCATTTCTTTTCAAATTATTGACAGTTACAAGCAAACGCGAAAAATAATCAGTAATATTCTCACCTTCCTTCATGTGAGTCGCTTCGAACTCGGCTCTTAATGTTTGAAGGAGAACCTGCTTCACTCGATGTACACCCTTGAAGATGGTGAAAAGGGTATCCCATGCTTGCTTGCTTGATATTGCTTCGGCAATCTTTTTGAAGGTGGATTCATCTAACCCTTGATAGAGAAGAAACAAAGCTTTATTGTCTCTCTTCATTTGATTTTTTGGAGCGATATTTTCTTCATTGGTGAGGGCAGCTTCTTCTTCCAGAGTGGGTGCTTCATACCCATCGGTGACGATCTCCCATAGTTCTTGTGACCCGAACAATGCCTTCATTTGGATGCACCATTTTTCATAGTTGTCCTTTGACAACTTAGGAACCTGTGGCTGAATTGTGCTAGCCATCTTTTTTATTTTTAAAGGAATGACTGGTTTTTTTTTAAATGAAGGGAGATGGATGAAATAAAAAATATGAATAATTTTTTAAAACAGAATTTTTTTTTTTTTTTGCTGAAATCTGATTTTTTTTAAACCAAATTTTTTCTGCAATCTGAATTTTTAAACAGATATGTGTTTTCTGCAATCGGATTTTTTGAAAACAGATTTTTTGTTTACTGCAATCTGATTTTTTTTCAAAACAGATTTTTTTTTGAAAAAAAATTCTCTTATGACTGAAAACTTGCTGGTGTTTTGCTGGGAAGCTTTTGTTGTTGGGTATTTACAGACACCAAAAAACGATAGAGGTGCAGGACCTCCTCCTCATGGCTGATGAGGCTTTCACAGATGATGAGGCCTAAAGGATCAGCGGCTTTGATACAACTTTGTTGGGTTGTAAACCCCACCTTTTGCTGACGAATGGCTGCAACCACCACAAAAACAGAAAACTTTAAAAAAAACTGAAAGAAGAAGAGCCTTGAACTGCTGTATTGGAATGCTTAGAAACGATTACACTGGTGCCATTTATAGGCTTTTCTCCTTATGTGAAAAGACAAAACAATCCCTATTTAGATGTTTCCTAAGGGCAACTAAAGAAAGAAAAAATCCAGAAAGAAATCTACTGTTTATCTTCACCCACCTAATATTCTAAACTTAGAAAAAAACTCATAGCTAGAAAAATCTCACAGCTAGCATACACGGTATGCACAACTAGCTCAAAAAATCCTCACACGGTTTTGGATTTGGACAAATCCTCCACCGTATCTAACATACAAGAAAGGATGGAAATTTTGTAAATAAGGATATGGATGTGTTTGTAAGTATATGTGTCCAAATTCTATATATATATATATATATATATATATATATATATATATATATATATATATATATATATATATATATATATATATATATATATATATATATATATATATATATAATTTTCTTTTAATTTAAATGTATTATTATTGATTGTGTTTAATTAATTGCAGTGCGTAATATAAGAGATGGAATGTCAGCCGTCTAGGGCTCTTAGAGTAGCACAATTAGAAATAACATCTACTTCTAGGGCATGGGAGAAGATAAATATGGCCATGTGAGGATGTTGGCGATGGGAGTCAGTCCCTCTACATTATGTGGCTCTCAAGCTAGCTATCATAACTCTATGGTATGGGTTACTTGTGCAGAATAAGAGTCTACCAACCCAGCTATCATAACTCTATGGCATGGGCTACTTTTGCAGAATAAGAGTCTACCGAGACATTACAGGAGGTTGTAATGGTATGTCTAGAGGTCGTTGAGACACATCAAAACACAGTGCAGCTTCGGGTGTTCTTTGATTCATTTTGCAGCAGATAGGTTAGTGATTCGGGAATCCTATGGACATGGATAGTATATTATGCAGTACACAGGTAGTAACTTCATATTCCACATGTGTATATATATATATATATATATATATATATATATATATATATATATATATATATATATATGGAAACGCTCACCTGCGAACCAGTTCATACGTACTACATACGAACTTTTTAGAGAACTCATCATATCTAATGAGTCTCGCAAACTGAATGGTCCACATGAAGTAGAACCTCATGAAACCCCCTAGTACGAATTTTTACTTTGATCCAAAACTTCAGTGGGCGAAGAAAAATGCAAATAGTTTCTTCCCTTGATTTGAATTTCTCTTTACTATGGCCCACCAGAATCTTAGATCAGGGTGAAAATTCAGCCCCTGAGGTTTCATGGGATTCCGTATCTTATGGACCGTTCGGATTCAACACTCATGACACGTGTGCAAAGGTGCGTACTTACGTAGGTGCATAGGTGAGCATGCCTCTCTCTCTCTCTCTCTCTCTCTCTCTCTCTCTCTCTCTATATATATATATATATATATATATATATATATATATATATATATTCTTCTTTTTACTAATAGCCAAAGTAACCTTGTTTTATAGGCTCCACCTGATGACCCTCCTCTAGTACTTGATGACAGCGGTGTTTCTTCGCTTTGAGTCCCATGTATCTCAAACCTTAAACTCATGCCCCTCTTTTTGTTAATGAACTATAGTGACCTAATTTTATTACGATGATAGGTTCGAGTGTAACATCTCGTACTTCTAATGCTCGGATGTTGTCATTCAAATCTAATATGGTATGAACATACGTTAGCGCACCCAACCTATAACTTACATGATACTTGATTACTCATAATCCACCCTTGATTGACCCCTTACTTTCTCAGTGTAAGATTACATCATCACTGACTAGTCTACCCACAATTCAAATTCAGACGTTAAGGCATGAGATATCCCACCTAAATACCTCGAGGTTAGCATGTAAAATTTACCATGCATCAATCTAACCATCAAGAATAGTTCTCATCCGTCGACCTACTACCTGATCTCTTGATTTGCCCAACCTTTGGTTAGAGACCTTAATTGGGGCCTCTAAAGTGAATGGACGGTGTAGATCTCACAAAACACCACAAGTTGGACCCCTTACAAAAATAAAGATAGATTGATCTTTAGTTTAGAGCAGTTAACAAACCTGGTACGAGGAACGTACGGCTCAGATTTCACCCACGAATGACCAGGACCCACGATAATCTACAATTAGTAGTCTTAAGCCCTTAAAAGATAAACACGTAACCACTTGAACCTAGCAACTTTTAAACTGTAGCCATTAGGGGACCTTCCAAGACTAATGGACGGTGTTGATTGGACTAGATCATGATGTAGACCCCACATCTGATCTGTGCATGTGCACAGATATTGTGCATATGCCGTACACAAAGTCTAAGTATCGAGTCAAACAAGCTTTGACCCGATAGAAAACCGAATCTCAGCATATACTCCCGCCCAACGCACATTTAAAACAGATCATCCATTTGATGATGCAAATGACCATCCATCTGATCCCAGTAGTAAAATCCAAACCGTCCATCTGCTAGATAGGGTCCCACCGACCCTAACCATGGTTAGATCCATGGTCGAAAGTTACCTGCACCAACTTAGTCAATGACTGATCAAGCTTTGCTTAAGGAAAACGCTGACGGGGAGGGTAGATCCACATTCGCGGCCTCTCTAGCAAATCCGACCATTGGAAATCATCAGATGAGAGTCACGTACGCGAGGGAGTCCTCGTCACCCCCACTATTTCCAGAAATGTATCCACCTTTAACTAGAAGCGAAAAGAATATTTTCTCTTTAGGTGTCACGCCCCAAACTTAGAAACCAAGCTCACAAAATTTCGGATAGCCGAATCCAGTGTCAATAGCCTCCATTGTACCCCATTCTCGGCTTTCAGCGTGCATACGCTAGATTTTGATCCTGGGATCGTACAAGGAGGATTTTTCAGCATACATTTGTCTCATAAGAAGTATAACCATAAGTTTACCTAAATCACAAAGGCAATATCATTATCACATATCCACTAATATAAATATTTGAATATAATGCTAAAAGAAAAATACATATATCAAAAATCAAAGCTCCAGAAGTCAGCTGCATGCTCCAAGCTCGACGCTCCTGCAACCTAATGCCACCTGCACGCATTTATCATGCATAAGCTTATAGAAAGCTTAGAAGGTGGTGTAAATGTGTGCATAAAATAAGTGCCAAGTATTCAATACAATGCCTTAATCATATAATATCGAAATTACTAGCAAGATCATAAATCATACGATATCAGAGTAAGAGGAAATACTATAAGTCTATAAATCATACAATATCAGAGTAAGCAGAAATACTGACAAGTCCATAAAAATATCATCAATATCATCCAAGATATATAATGGAAAGACATAACAAGCCAATGTCATACTGAGAAAGTAATATAAATCGACTACGTAATGTGGAAACATAATGAACCAGGTATTAGATATTGAGGATGCAATACAATATGAAATTTGAAAGAGCTACGCAAATGAGGAATAATAGAGAGATAAATGTTAGATGTCGAGGATACAATGCAATATGTAAATCTTGCTAAGTCCGTCTAAGCCATATAAGTGCAGAAACATAACAACTTAAAATGTCATATGCCTGCGAATGTAATGTAATATGTGATGCGAATAAAATAACCAAGCTGGAGTGTGAAGTTGGGATGATAGTACGTAATATCGCAGGCTATGAGGTCCATCACAAGGGACTCCTATCCAAACTAGTCCCATACCTAATTTGGATGGTCAGACTCAATGTGGTAAACTCCTGATCTTATGTTAATCGCGTGCCCCAACCGAAATCTTAGCTATTGTGAAGGTACACGTAAAAAATAGTTACTCGCCACCAGCTCGAGTGGATAGTGAATGAATGAATGAATGAGCATACAACTCCTGCTTAATAAGTCCACGTAACAATACCATACATATCTGAGATTATCACTGGGGTCTAGTACACTCCAAGATGGCTACCGCCTCGGCCTGTTGCGCAGCCCAAAGAGTGAAAAAGACCTCACTACCCGCCTGCTAATAGTATAACAATGCCTACTTGGCTTGTTGATAGCGGACCCATTTGGGAGCTGGTCAAACTTAACCTATCTTACAACACCCTCACTTGGGCAGATAAGGCCACACCCCCTTCCAACCAACCACGACACAGTGAGAGACGCCACCTACTCAGTACTCGGCACTCGAGCACTCATGTATCCACTCGATCTAGATGTTGGGGCGTCTCTTAACCATGAAGGTTTAGGGACTTTCATCCACAGACATCCAAAATGCCTAGATGCTCGAACCAAATATTTTTGGTGTCCCATCTAACTATCCATGACATGCCTGTAGAGGTTACGGTCCTGATGTCGCTAGGGCGTACAGTAATGACAACACACAATACAAGGTGTATGAGTCAAACAACCTAGTCATGCATCAATCCTGCGCATACCGTGCGCTCATGTGAGACAATCTATCATACTCCGAATTCAGAAACCGGGCTCATAAAATTCTTGATCACCGAATTCGACGCCGACAGCCTCCGTAGAACCCCATTCTTGGCTCCCGACAACCATTTACCAAGTTCTGATCTTGGGATCCTACAAGGAAGATTTCTAATATCCATGTGATTCATAATGAGCATAACCATAAGCATAACCCATGAACAATAACTACAAGAACACCATCATAAAATTCACTATGATAAAAAACTTTTGAATACAATGCATCTGAAGGGAAATACAAGATAATGCAAAAAACTCCATGAGCTCAACTATGTGCTCCAAACTACGGGCTGTATGCTCTAACTACGGCTGCGTCCTTGCGTCACCTGCGCGCATCAATCGTGTATAAGCTTATAGAAAGCTTAGAGGGCGGTGTAAGTGCGTGCGTAATATGAGCGTGCTCAGAATACAAAATCAAAGTAATGCGAAATAATGCTGATGAGTACATGAATGCAAATCAGCCGTACCAAGGCTATGCAGAGTAGGATATTAATGCTATCGGTCATATCAGGACCATGTGATGCGAGATGTAACTCAAGCATGCCAATTCAAATCCATATATCAATACAGTTCTCATTCTGGATAATCACCGAGGTCAAGTACACTCTACGTCAGCTTGCTGCCCCTATCCGGACGCACAACTGAGAGAGTGGAAAAGACCTCATTATTCGTTTGCCAATATCGGGCCCGGCTCGTCGATAGCGGACCTATTCCTCAAGCTGGTCAAACTCAACCTAGAGATTGCCCCCTCACTCAGGCGGGTAAGGTCACGCCCCTTTTCAACCGACCATAACACAATGGGAGACGCGACCTACTGGTATACAGCCATCAGGCACTCGTGTATCCACTCGGTCTAGACGTTGGAGTCATCCTCTGGTACCATCGGGTTTAGAAATTTTTACCTAGGGACATTTATGGCACCCGTATGCTAGAACTAAATATTTTCAGTATCCAATCCAGCCACCCACGATGCGTCTGTAGAGGCTTTGACCCTGATGTCGCTAGGGTATACAATAACTACAATCATACAAATGCAAATGCATGAGTCACACTGCCAGTCATGCAACAGTCCTACATGTACCATGCGCTCATGTAGGGCAACTCCGCCTATCAGGGAGCCCATAAACAGTCCACTGAAGGCATATGCTATAATTAGTCACTCCTTATATCAGTCATACATATAATGCGTATGATCATGAATCATGGATCTATACTAAACATGTAGATAAAGATGGGCTTTGTGTATAATGAAGATGGGCCTAGACGGCCTACTCGCTACAAGTATGGGCCTATCAGTAGGCCTTAGGGAGAGTGATAATGCGGATATTTAACCAACATTATCCCTACAATGTGGGCGTCAAACCATCATTGCTCCCAAGGCATAGCCCACTACAATAGTCAACTCATAAACCATTGTAAAATCCCGTTATAATGGGCCTCATGTACATCCCATTGGACCTCGACCCATGGGCCTTCAATACATCAAATGGGCCCCAAACCATGGTCTTATATATATATATATATATATATATATATATATATATATATATATATATATATATATATATATCAAAGTGGGCCTTAGTGGGTGGCAACAAATACATTAAGATGAGCCTCAACAAATGGCCTTATACAAATCAAGGTGGGCCTCAATGGACAGCCCATAAATACACCAAGATCGGCCTCAACACGTGGCCTTATAATAACCTCAAAATGGTTGGACGGTTGGGATGAAACTCTTGCATCATGGTAGGTCCCATGAGGATGGAAGGCATAGATAAATCACATACTCCATGGTAGAGGTCCACACTGATGAAAGGTGTGGACACATACATACATAAGTGGTTCCTAAGTAGGGCCCACCAAAATGTTGATTTTTCACCTAACCTAGGGCCCAACATAATGTTTATTTTCCATCCAAACCGGGGCCCAACATGATGTTTATTTTTAATCTAAACTGGTCATAAGGTCACATGGGCCTAGGGCCCATTTTAATATTTATTTGCAATCCAATCTATTCATAAGGTCACACGGACCTTGGGCCCATCGTAATATTTATTTATCATCTAACCTGTACATAAGGTCACGTGGACCAGGGGGCCCATGGTGATGTTTATTTGCCATACAACCTATTCATATGGTCACGCCATCAGGGGGCCCACTGTGATTTTCATTTTCCATGCAACCTATTCATAAGGTCACGTGGTCAGGGGCCCACTATAATGTTTATTTTTCACCCAAACCTGTTGATTGGGTCAGGGAGCCCACAGTGATGTGGTCCAAAAATCTAGTCCACCCATTGTGTCTGTCCCACCTGGCTGAGGGTTCAGACCAAGTTTCAACCACATCTAAATTTCAGGTAGGCCCCACCAAGTGATTTTATATATTTTAGGCATGTCTTCACATGATTTTAAATGGTATGGCCCACCTGAGTTCTGCATACGGCTGATTTTTGGTAGGGGGCCACTACCCTATGGGCCCACCCAATGCACCGTGTAGATGTTCGAATCGCATCATGGTGGGACCCACAAATGGGACCCGTGGGTCAGCCCAGACCGGCCGCTCGCCTAGCGCAGGCGTTGCCTGCGGTGTCTGCAGCAGCAACATCTGACGCCGCTGCCTCCTCTTCTTTCTTTTTTTTTTTTAATTCTCAGGGTTTTTCCCATGTGGGGCCCACATCCAGAAGATCCACTCCAGCCATTGTACTCCATGGATCAAGACCGACCCAACAAGACCAATATTCAGTACATTTTTGGCTCAAGGTGGGCCCTAGACAATCTAACAGTAAAAATTGATATTCACTATGCTAAGGCCCGCCCGAAAATCAGATTGGGTTTAGTATTCGACTCAATGTCTAAAATGATCTGGTAAATGGAATGGACGACATGGATTGCATACATACATCAAGGTGGGGCCAGCAAGGGTGGCCCATCATTTCTCTTCCTTTTCCTTTTTTTTTTAAAGCTTGTAAGTACACACCCCTGTCAGTATACAAACTCCATGTTAGCCACACCCGTCCAGTGACGGCCTCGGCAAGCACATGCATTGTGGTGGGTCCCACATGGGACGTGGCCCACCATTATAGTCAAGGTGAGTCCCACATAAATGTGGCCCACCTGGTTTGGATCATTTTGATACTTGTGTTTTTCCTTCATCTTGGCCTTCCAATGGACCCATTGTAAGGTGGGCCTTACGATCGGTCGGTCAAGATCATCTTGCACTGTGGTGGCCACAAGACATCATACAAAAGAAAGAGAGAGAGAGAGAGAGAAAGAGAGAGATGGTGATAGAGGGGAGGGTCCCCGCCACTATGGGCCCTCCATAGTTGCAATACATACATCAAGTGGGTCCCACAACAAGTGGACCCTTAAAAATGAAAATGAAGGATGATCACCACCTCTTGCACTCCTCCTTGCTCCTTAAGGCTTGTATACACTTATGCTTAATGTTCAACGGTGGCGATGGAGTTTTGATGGTGAGGATGAGAGATGAGAGGGTGGGCCACACTTGGGATTTGGGAGAGAGAAAGCTTGGACGTGGGATGTTGCTTGAGAGAGATTTTTAAAAAATGAGGGAGAGAGAGAAGTGATGGGATGATAAGGATGGGTGAGGTGTGATGGGTGATGGGTTGAGTGATGGATGTAAGAAAGAGATGAGTGGAGGGAGAGAGAGTTGACTTTGAAAATAGGGAGGGATGGGTTGTTGTACTTGGGGTATGGAGTAACTTGACTTGTACTTGACATTGATTGATTGATTGATTGATGGGACATATCGTAGAGATTCTCTTAGAATTCGCATACGCAATGTTTTTCTCGAAATGAATGTGGGCCTACATCTTCTACCTGGGTACTGGTTTGGTGCAGAGTCACGGCATTGGAACGGCGGCGACGGCGTGGTCGCTTGGGTACAAGTTTCGGTTCGAGCCAACTTTAGCATACAGGTCTTGGCTTAGGATCGTGCGCAAACGACGGATACGGGTCGAGGATTGCCAAATTTTCACCGGAAGGACCGCAAAGGCTAACGGAACGGTACGGACTAGGACACGGGTCTTACACAATCTCCGCCTATTAGGGAGTCTTATAACAACCTACCTAAGACATGCAATGGTCAACCACATCTCATAATAAACATGCAGATGATTCGTATGGACATGTACATGATGCTATACTGTTACATACTCATAATCGGTATCGACAATTGGCATTGACAATCGGCAGTGATAATCAGCCTCGACAATCGTCTTATGCAATCGGCCTTGACAATCGGTCTCGACAATCAGAATTGGTCTTGACAATCGAAATCGGCTGTGATAATCGAAATTCACCTCGATAATCGGCCTAGACAATCAGAATCGATTTTGAGAATCTGCCTCAACAATTGAAATCGGCCTTGATAATCGAAATCGACCTCGACAATCAAAATCAGCCTCGACAATCGAGATCAACCTCGACAATCGGCCTCGGCAATCGGAATCGGCCTCAACATTCAGAATCAGTCTCAACAATCGAAATCGGCCTCGACAATCGGAATCGGCCTCGACAATCGAAATCGGCATCAACAATCAGAATCAACTTCAACAATCAAAATCGGTGCAAGGCAGTGTACATGGATGACCGATGATGGTCCAAACAATATCAATGGGGCCCATTTGTTTGGGTTAACCCACTAAAGAATGATGAGAATGGACCTAAACAGGCTTAAGGAAAGGTCACAATGTGGACATTTAACCATCACTACCTATCAATGTGGACATTTAACCAACATTGCTCTTAAAGAGTGGCCTTCATAGGGCTAAACATATAATGGGTCCATGGCCTCACACAAGGACCTAATACACATCACTATGGGCCACATCACGTGGGCAACACATCGGGCCTCACACATGGCCGTATAAATGTCACATTGGGCCTCACCACATGGGCCATGAATACATCACTTTGGGCCTCCTCAATGGGCCACAAATATACCACATTGGGCCCTCATCATATGGGTTGCAAATACATCACTGCAGGCCGTACAAATGGACGACATGGATATACAATGTATACAACATGGCCGGCCGCACGAATGGACGTCATAAATATACAATACATACATCACAGCAGGCCACATACATGGGCCTAATATGCATCACCAAGGGCCACGACCCATGGGTCTCAAATGCATCACAAAGGGCTACGACCCATGAGCCTCAATATATATCATAAATCATAATGGACTACGACCCATTGGCCTCAACATACATCAAGTGGGCTGCATTAATGGGCTATAAATATGCAGTAGGTGGGCCCCGCTCATGGGCCAAAGATACATCATGATGGGCCGCAATAATGGGCCTCAAATGAGCTTGGATTACATCTAAAATCATTTCAATAATTGAAGTTGTAACATGTGTATCACTGTACACTATCATTTCATGAGGCATATGTATGGCCCACTAATGATGATCAGCACTGTCCAAACATTGTCCAGGTAAATCAGTACCATCCAAACATTTCACGTGTAAATCGGCACCATCCAAACATTGTCTATGTAAATCAGCATTGTCCAAACACTATCCATGGAAATTTGCACTGCCTAGCACTGTCCAACACAATCTGGACGGTGTGGATAAAATAAATACATTATGGTGGTGTCCATGCTGGGAAAACAGTTGGACAGCGTGGGGATCACATACATCAAATGGGGCCCACAGAACTTGCAGGTGCCACTACAACAGCTAAATGGCTAGCTGCTGGCCAGCGTACACTAGCCAATTTATTTCCATTCAACAGGTGGGTCCCACGTGGGGCCCACCATAATGCTTATTTTCCATCCCTTCTGTTGATAAGGTCACATGGACCTAAATAAAGGGAAAAAAATAAATTTCATATATATTCAAAACTTTTGTGACCCCAAAAGGGTTTCAAGGATAGCCGTTCAACCCATTGCTACTTGAAGTGTGGACCACTTAAGCTCCAAGTACTGCTGATTTTTTGGGTCTCCCAATATCCAGGTGGGGCCCATCAAATGCACGGTGGAGATGCTTGACATACATCATGGTGGGGCCTGTGGTGGGGCCCATCGTCCCTGCTTACGTCCTAAGAGTAGGAGTTGTGGCGTCCTCTGGACGCTGGACGTCAGCAGTAGGGGCATCAGTCCCTGCCAATATATATATTTTATTTTTTTATTACATTTTTTCATAGGTGGGGATCGCATCAAGAAGATCCAATCCGTCGGTTGGATTCTCGAGCTCGGGACAATTCAAATGAGTCCAATATTGGACATGATTCGATGCATAGAAACATCACGACGGTCCCTAACAATTTATATCACCCAAACTACTACTTTCTACAATAAGGCCAACTAGAGATTCAGATTGGCTTTATTTTTTGGCTCAACGCCTAAAATGAGTAGGGAAATAGGGTGGACGATGTGGATTAAATACATGCATCATGTATAGGGCTTGTTGTGGGTCTCACTCTCCTCTCGACTGTAAGTAAGTTGGACGCTGGCAGCAGCGTCCACCATACCCCATCACGCTCACGCTGTAGTGGGATTTCACCAAATATGTGGGCTCACTTGGTGGATGGCCTCGATAAGATACATACTTCATGGTGGGGTCCATTCGGGTGGGCCACAAGGCCTCATCATCACCATAAAATGAAGGAGAGGGAGAGAGAGAGAAAAAAAAAGAGATTGGTGAGAAGGGGAGGGACCCCACCACTATGGGTCCTCCCTATATGATGCATACATCAAGATGAGTCCTACCATAAGTGGGCCCTTAAATCACAAATCAAAACATAAGATCACCCACCATTTATGCTCCTTCTTGGTGTCTTGGCTTCCTTAGCTTCTTAGCTTCAACTTTGATGGAAGATGATGGAGATTGAAAGGTGGAGATGGGAGATCTGGGGATAGGGAGTGGGCCACACTTGGCTTCTCTCATGAAGAGCTTGGACGTTTTGGTCTCATGGGTTGCTTGAGAATTGGTTTGAAAAAGAGAGAGAGAGAGAGGGGGGTGATGTAGTAAATGGAGGGTATGGTGCTTGTTGACTTGTTGGTAAGAAAGGAATGGGATGAGTATGGGTGTTGTTGACTTTGGGTGAGAGATGGATGGATAGGGTATGGGTTGTACTTGACTTGATTGATTGATGTGATGGATCGTACAGATTCTCTCAAAATTCGTAATGTGCGATGTTTCTTCAGAATGAACGCGGGCCCACATCTCCTAGCCTGGGTATCGCATCGGCGCATGAGACGCAGCAACGATGCCGTCGTAAGGGTACAAGTTTCGGGTCGAGCCAACTTCGGTTTGCAAGACTTGGCTTACGATCGCGCGCATTTGCCGATTACAGGTCGCAGGTTACCGAAATTCGACTGGAAAGACCGCGAAAGCCTATGGAACAGTATGGTCTAGGATACAAGTGCCTTGAAAATATTATAAGCATGATGATATTTTGATAAAAACTTGGCTATAGCATGAGATATTGCTGTTTGAAAGAGAGTATGTTTGACGGTCCTTGTTTCTCGTAGAATGGGACCCACAAGCCTTTTGAGCAACATCTGGACCGTCTAACCCACCGGGTCATCAAATTAGCCAACCCATTCGAAAATGCCATTATTAGCCGATCATCTTCTCCAATCTGGCCGGTTGACCCACATCCTATAAGTCTAGACCTTTCACACATCCAAACCGTTCATTGTGTGGCCCACCCCATTTAAAGTCTATCAGGAACAATCGTATAGACCCATGCACAGGAGACCCGGATTGTAAGTCGTTCTCTACTAATTTATGTTACTTCCGAGCTAATTATCGAAGTGATTAGCCGTGGAAATGTTTGGAAATAGTAAGGCTATAAATAGCTGTGTGTTAGGGCGAATCCCAAGGAAGAAAAAAAAGAGAAAAAATAGTAAGAGAGAAAGAGAGAGGTTAGGACGCTATTTGTGCCGCACTGGGTTAACGTAGCTCGAGTGAAATTGAGTTGGGTTGGCTCGAGAATGAGTTGTGGAACTGTCTTCCAGCATAGGAAAAGAAAGGAGAAGAGAAACAAAAGAAGGTAAGGAAGAGAGGAGAAGCAGAAAGAAGAAGGCCTGTGAGAGAGGGCACATTGGTGCCGCACTGAGCCAAGATGACTCCGTCTGAGTCTAGTTGGCGTTAAAAATTCTGCCGGACTTTCTAGCAGAAGAGAAATAGAAGGAAGAAAAAGAAATGGAAAGAGGAAGAAGGAAGGAATGGAAGAATGAAAGGAGAGCTTAGAAAGAAGGCCGCTGCTCGAGGCGAGTGCCGCGCCGCACTGACCCACTGCCTACTCGGGAGCACAACTCAGCGTGGTTGCTGATCCCGGACCGAGTCATCAGGTGAGTCGACTGATCTACTCAGTCACTTAGTTGGAGTGGAGCATGTCTTGGCCCATTTGAATAGATTTGGGTTTGGTTTTCGCTATAATTCGGGTAGATTTTCAGTAGAGAAGAAGAAAGAGAAAAGGTAAGAAAAAAGAGAGAAAAATCATCTCTACTGAGTCGACTCAGTCCAGTTGGACTGATTTGATCCTAGTTCACAATCTGGATGATATCAACACCTAAGGAATCGATTTTCCTAGCTCTCCATATTTGCGTCTTCACTTAGACGAGTACATCTGAATTGTGTTGATTCAAGTTGGCCCCTCTTATAGCTAGGTAAACCATTTCCATGCCCCTAGTGTAAATTTCAAATGTAACTTAAATTCAATTAGTTTAAATTGTGTAATTATGTTAATTTTTTCAAAAACTTAACCCTAGATATAATATTACTAGATTCATGACCAAAACCTTACTGATAATCCTAATTGTTCATTGATGGTATATTAGGCTGAAACTTGTTCTTAGAGTATGAATATGCATTCTAATCAACCTAGAAGAGAATCTACATCCTAAGGTGAGGATTACCTTCAAGCTTTTCCACATCATGATAATTATCCTAGTTCATTTATTCCATTAATTGTTTAATTTAGTATTTAGTAATAATGATGATAAATGTTATTCTTTACATGTGTAGTTATTTACAAATGATTGATGATTGGACTTCAATTCATTTATATGAACATACTATGGATCTCAATTACCCCTGTTTAGATTAGGATGAACCTTTTAAATGTATAAGTACTATTTAGATTGTATGTGGCTTACTTTATCACTTGTGATTACTTTATGGTGTTGTTGGTGGTCCTCGAACCAGTGGTCATTTATCCTGATAAGATTAAATAGAATGTTGTCGTGGAATTACCATCTTGGGAATTATTTGTGCCTATGAGGCTTTTTGGGAAAAATCTCATTTTTATCACATCCTTCGAATGGACTGTTTGCCCTATGCAGCTTGATGTAACGTTTGCCCTAGGTAGCTTAAATGAACTATCTTCATATGACCTTGTGATGATAATTTTCACTTATAGAACTACAATTGGTCACTAGTTTAGTATGTTACCTTTAAACATCCTATTTGTTAGTCTCATAAGCCAGGGATGGTGGAATGGGATACTTTGCTTGAGCCGTCGGCCTATGCTGGGTGACAAAGCCCCCATAGTGACCTCTGAGCTTTCCAAAAATGATTGTTTGAAACTGGAATAATAATGGTTGGGCTAATCATACATTTTCATGGCATGCAGTATTTTTTTGGTCACTAGTTCTCCTTGGGCGTACCTTGCGTACTTTTCTAGGTGGCTAGATCTCCTTGGGCGATCTATATATTATTATGGTCTTTTTTGGGAGGTTCATTAGTTCTCCTTGGACGTACCTTTGTGTACTTTTTCGGCTAACTAGTCCTCCTTTGGCAATCTATATATTATTATGATTTTTTTAGGGTGGTTAGTTCTCCTTAGGCGTACCCTTGTATACTTTTTCGGGTGACTAGTCCTCCTTGTGCAATCTATATATTATTATGATATTTTTCAGGTGGTTAGTTCTCATTGAGCTTACCTTTGTGTACTTTTTCACATGACTAATCCTCCTTGGGTGATCTATATATCATAGTCTTTTTCAGGTGGCCAGTTCTCCTTGGGCGTACTTTTGAGTACTTTTTCGGGTGGATAGTTCTCTTTGGGCAACTTTTTTTACCAGTTGGATGTACATCCCTAGGTCTGTGAGCATGTGCATGCATCCATGCATTTAAACAAGATTATCTCTGTGAAATTTTTATAATGAATGTGCATCTAACAAACTTTACCTGATTTCCATGATAATCATCGTATAATATTTGTTATACACTGTCCCTGATAACTATGCTTAATTATCTTAATGATATAATAAATCTTGGGGGTTATACCTCACTGGATAGCCATTGACGTTATCGAATCGTATTCAGTGTGCAAGAGACGTAGATGATGCATACGCTGGTGTTTAGGAGGAATGGGAGGAGCTAGATGATCTTGTGACCCTTAATTCCTGATTGTATTTGTATTTAATTTATACTGTTATATTTGTAAAGGTTAAGACATTGGTTTGTATAAGTTTTTGGGTAACTATTTGAAACATTGGTTATGTATATTTGGACTCCCTCTTATACTTGAATTATTTCCATCTCGCTATATTACTAACTTTGATTTTAAAAAATGTACGTGAAATTGGTTACTTTTAAAGGTTAACACTCGGGTTTTTGGAAAACGAGTAGTGTACTTGTGTTTTGAGAACTGGGATGTTACATCAAGTCATTGTGGTTCATCGTCATATATATAACTAGAATCCAATTAATTCAATTTAATTTTTAGTTTGAATAAATGACAACTTATAGGAGACACAAGTAACCTACAGAAGTTTCATGAGGAAAGGAACATCATTCATGTATAGCTTAGCTAATAGATTTCTAACTGCATGGTGTAAATATTCTATTATTGACTTTGACTCACTTCCTTTCGTCAACCCAACTCTTTAACATAAGATTTTCGGTTAGAAGTTTATTAGTTAAGCTGTACATCAAGATGTCCATTTTCTTATGTAGCTCGTACAGGCTACTTATTCCTCATTATTATGTACATTTATCTAAATATGAAAAAATAAAATATATTGTAATTCAAGTTTAATGACAATGAACTACAATGATTGAAACTTATCACAATGATAAGTATACATGTAGCTTTTTTATTAATTATGGAGATTCCGGTATATATATATATATATATATATATATATATATATATATATATATATATATATATATATATATATATATATATATATATATATAAAGAAAGAAACTCTAATACGATGTTTTTCTTTTTAAAAAAATACAACGCATGTTGTATCTTTTTCTATACCAGACTATATAACGGCGGATTTAATAGTCCGCCACTATAAGTAGAAAATGATATAGAGCGGGTCACAGATACTTTCATGACTAAGATGCACTAGAGAAGACCCGTTCAAAGGAGGAAGTCATCAAGACCATCAGAATCTTAAAACAGGCATATCTCGGAAACCAGAATGATTTACTCGATGTACCATATATGATTTTGGGGTAGGATGGGCTACCTTAGCCAAACGACCCATGCCAAATTTGTGAGATTCCATCATATTGGTGGTCAAATTCCATGTTTATTTCTGTTTTTACTATTTTTAGTAAGTTTTAGTTTGATTATAACTTTTCATCTGTTGGGCTTTGGGAGCTGTGTCCAACATGAAAAGTGTTTAGAAAAATTAGGAGAATAACGTGGTTAAGCCACATAACACATTATAAATAGAAATTTAGTAAGTTGCAAAATCTAGGAGTTTTAGTTATAGTTTGCTTCTAATTTCTCTCCTATTGCTCGGTATCCCTATTTAAAGGGTTGTGAACTTGTTTACATTAATCAGTCAATTTACAAATATTCATAAATACTATTTCTATTTTCTTGCCTTTTTCCTTGTGGATTCAAGAAGTCTCTGTGAGGAGTTCAAATAAGCTTCGTGGATTCGAAGTAGTTATTTTAGAGGAAGACGGTGATCGACCTCATCACGTTCGTCCCTACGTTAATTGGTATCAGAGCGAGGATTCTTCTCAGGCTGATGGCAAACAATGAAGGTATGAATAAAAATTCTGTGGACGGTGATTCAGAGATTCGTTATCTTTTGAAAAGAATGAAAGCTTTCCACGTGGAGAGTCAGTTGGCTATGTAAGGGCTGCAGGCAACTCTCAACCGTATATGGATGTACTACTTCCGTCACAAGCCTTAGGCGATGCTCCACCGCCTATGGTTGTTCCACCTCATGTGGTTATTGTATGACACTACCCCAATTTTCGTAGAGCACTACCAATGGTGAATGGTAGGGCTACACTAGTTGATTTAAGTTCTAGCAACGAGGACCTTAATAAAGACTTTGCTCAACGAACAAATCATGGAGGCAATCATCTAGATCGTACTAAAAAAGACTATCAAGGTAAGACTGAACTTCTTAGCTTTAATAGTTTATTACGCATAGAAAATTTCCTCGACTAACTCGCTAATGTAGAATGATATTTTGATTACATGGACGTTTTAGAGCATAAAAAGGTGAAATTAGTAGCATTTAAATTAAAATCTAGTGCTTCTGCATGGTGGGAGCAATTACAATTCTCACATGCCAGACAGAATAAGGCGTCCATCTCATTATGGCCATGGATGGACGCCTTTTTCGATCACGATTCCTTCATAATGATTTTGAGCATGTAATATTCCAGAAATACCAAAACTGTTTACAAGGGAATTGAACCATCACCAATTATACTAGAGAATTTCAGCGGTTAGAATGCGAAACAACCTGTCATAAACCAAATCACAAAAGGTAACACGATTTATAGGTAGGTTACGACTGATGATTCAAGATCGAGTTCAGATGCACCCAGTTAGGACTGTAGATGAAGTAGTTCAATTGACATATAGGGCAGAAAAATAACTTGCAAGAGTTCTTGCTCAGCCCTATCCTTCAACTCGAACCCCTATAACGGGTCGCACACAAGATCCAGTGTTGGCATGAGGAAAAGAACCAGTAGGAGAATATTCTCAACCTCTTGCAACCGCAAACCGAGATATGGTTAGCCGCTCATCCATACCTCAATGTGTAACACCCACAACAGCGGGCCCAAGTAGGATTTCAAAATCCTTACACTCGGCCAAAGTCGAACAATTGTTATTGTTATGGCCAACCGGTCCACTTGTCAAATACGTGTCCTCAATGTCCTACAACACACTTGACCATAAATAAGGGGGCACAGAAGTTGAGGCTACAGAAGAAGACCCTGGATTTGAGGAACATGAGTAAGCCGCAGAGAAAGGAGAAGATGACAGTGAATGAACGGGCGATGATTGTGGTGAATCTCTAGTTATGAGGCGATTACTGTACACCCTATGGAAGGAATTACATCTACAATGACATAATATATTCAGTATGCGGTGCATTGTCAATGGAAAAGTTTGTGATGTAATCATAGATTAAGTAACGAGAACATCGTCTTAAGAGTGATGGTGGATAAGTTGCAACTACTAACGATAAAACATCCATTACCGTACTTAATTGGCTGAATAAAAAAAGGCGAACGAGACCAAGATAACTGAACAATGCACTGTCTCATTTTCAATTAGTAAAAACTATAAGGATCGAATACTTTGTGATGTGGTTGACATAAAAGTATGTAATATGTTACTTGGTCGACCATGACAGTCGAATCGTGATGCGACCCACCGAGGATAAGACGATGTTTACGTCTTTGTCAAGATAGTCAAAAAATAATCATTTCCCTTATGGCACCAGAGAAACACCTTGAAGCTTCGAAAGCGGAGGGGAGTTCCCTCCTAACCATTTGAGATTTCACGAAAAAATCTAAAGAAACCGGTGAGGTATGTGTCATAGTGATAAAGGGCGAGGAATCAAAGCCTTATATATGCATCCAAGTTTAAGGTCATTCCTGAATGAATTTAAAGAAGTCTGGCCCAAAGATTTACTCGATGGATTGCCCTCCATGAGAGATATCCAACATCACATAGGCCTTGTCCTCGGGGCTAGCTTACCCAATCGCCCTCACTATCAGGTGAGTCAGAAAGAATGTTAGATTATGCAAGCAAAAGTGAAAGAATTAATCAATACTAGTCAAGTCGAGAAAATCATGAGTACATGTATTATGTCAGCTTAAGAGCTTAATGCCAAGTACAAGAAAATGACTAATAAACATCGACGTCAAAAGTTATCTCAGAATCATGAGATAAATTCCTTGAGTAACTCGAGGACAAGTTTTTCCTAAGTGAAGGGGTCTAATTTAGAATGTGTCACATATACATTCCTATCGTGGTTGGACCAAAAGAAGGTAGTCTATAAATTGATATTAACTTTTGATCCAGGTATTGTTACAGTGCACCAAACTAAGTATCAAGAATCGAAGCAGGACGAGAACTCGAGGACGAGTTCTTTTGAAGTGGAGGGAACTAATGTAGAGTGGGTCACGGATACTTTCATGACCAAAATGGACCAAAGAAGACCCGATCAAAGGAGGAAGTCATCAAAACCCTCAGAACCTTAAAACAAACATATTTTGCAAACCGGAATGAGTTACTCGATGTACCATATATGATTTTGGGGTAGGACGGGCTACTTTAGCCAACCAACTCTGCGTTGCTAGGTTATCCATGCCGAATTTGTGAGATTCCGTCATATCGGCGGTCAAATTCCATGTTTATTTCTGTTTTTACTATTTTTAATAAGTTTTAGTTTGATTATAACTCTTCATCCATTAGGCTTTAGGAGTTGTGTCCAACGTGAAAAGTGTTTAGAAAAATTAGGAGAATAATGTGGTTAATCCACATAGGACACTTATTATAAATATAAATTTACTATTTATAGTAATTTGTGAATTCTAGGAGTTTTAGTTATAGTTTGCTTTTGATTTCTCTCTCATTGCTTGGTATTCATATTTAAAGGGTTGTGAACTGGCTTATATCAATCAATCAATTCACAAATTTTCATGAATATTATTTCTATTTTCTTACTTTTTTACTCGTGGATTCGAGAAGTCTCTGTGAGGAGTATAGAGAAGCTTCATGAATTCGAAGTAGTTATTCTTGAGGAAGACGGTGATCGACCTCATCACGTTCATCCCTGTGTTAGGAAATATAACGACAATTTAACAATTCGTTGATGTATTTGAATGGTGAATCTACCGCTACAAGTCTTCGACGCTATATGTCAATGTTATTAAGCGTTCATCGCTATATATAAGCTCCGCTATGACAGACTGAAGGGATCTTCCTTGTATTAAAAGGATATACATCGGTAGATATTTCTGTCACAATAATTATACAAACAATGGTAGATATATTATTTGTCATAAATATATACCGGCGGTGGATACGGAAGCGGAATTTCATATATATATATATAGTGGCAGAATTTATGATATTGTTGTTGTAGTGATAAGAGAGAAATTTGGATATTTTATTGAATAATATGTGAATGATTTTTCTATTACACAACTAATAATAAAAAAAAGACCCAAACTTTAATTCAATATTGCTCAAAATGACAAAACTCTTAGTCAAATAACAAAACTCTTCTATGATATGCCTGCGGTAGTCCACACCCCTTGAATATATGAGTAATTGGTTTGCTGCTGTCCAAGTTTATACTTTTTCTCCCTGCAGGTCACCTATGATATGCCTGCGGCAGTCCACACCCCTTGAATTTTGGGACATGGACCATCTTCGCCATGACCTACCATAACAACAACTTCGATCATGTGGTACTGTTGAGAGATTTCATGCATGGAGTTGCTTGCATGCCAGTAGTCTTCTGAAAACCAGAGCATAACTTTAAAAGTGGCAATGGGTCAGGAGGTCTGGCCTGACCAGGTTGACCTGCCCAATATGGCCAGAGCTTGGGCTTAAATATGGCCCAAGGGCTGGGCTCAGGCTAAATCTAGACCAGTTGTTAAGCCCAGGCCTAGCCTGGCCGTTGGCCTAGTCTAATCTATTAGACCACCATTATACAAAAGGAATGCACAGTTGAAAGTGAGTGGTTTTGATTCAACGTATGTTGTCACTGATCAAAACCATTTAAACAATATGGGAGTGGTGGAGTATAAATGGAATATCTGAAAAAAAAAATAAAAATAAAAATCTTACATTGAAGTATTTTTAAACCCTTGATCGCTTCGCTGTTTTCAGAGGGCATGGTTATGACAGGGCTAGGCCTTGAGGGACCACTAGGGCTGAGCTAGGGCCAACCAAAGCTCGGTTCTAACCTAGTCCATTCCACCCATAGGTTGGGCCGACCAGCAGTCAACTGATCTAACTTGCTTTCTGAGGTGGGTTCTGGCCCAGCTAAACGGGGCAGTAGGTTAGACTCAGGCTCGAAATGTAGTTGGTCTTGGTTGAACTTTACCTCACACAATCTTACCCGCCCACACGGTCACGTTTCGCGCTATGGAAACGGCCTTATCTAAATGGACACATTAAACGGTTACAATCAATGCAATGAGTCAAAAAATATTTTCTGTTTTTCTATTTTTTTATTTTTTATTTTTATTTTTATTTTATTTTTATTTATAAATTTTAAAATATGCATAATAGGTTGAACTTTACCCCACCCGATGCCACCTGCCCATACATGTGATTATCAATGGGTTCGGCAAGGGCTGTAAATGAATATGGGATCTGCGGGGATGCAGTGGACCCGATCTGAATTTTAATGGGCCCAAGTAGATCTTTTAATTCTTTTAATTTTAATTTTTTTAAGACATTTAGAAACTAGGTCGGGTTTAGGCTACCATTCTGAATCCGGCTAGAATCGTAACTGGTCAGGTCGACTGTATTGAATCCAGATAATATCAGGTTGGGTGAGGTATGGGTTTGACTCTAAGTAAGTTGGCTCAAACCATCATTTGTATTAAATATATATTATACACTCTAGCAGCATAATAAGGCTTTTTTAAGCCATCTACATATGAGAAAAATCCACTGACACCCATGTATGTGTCAAAGTGGCACGCATGCGTACGATCCATTCCATTTATTAGTTTGGGCCAACCATGTAAAATGCCCTAATGTGATCCGGACCCAAACAAAATGCAATCGGATCCGGATTAGGTTCGTCACATTGAAACTTTAAGACCCAAACCCTTGACAGCCCTAGGTTGGGCCTAATGATACAAAACCCACAATCCGAATTAAAATAAAGAAGAAAAGTATTTATTTTGTAATTACTAATTGGACAACGGTTGTCACATGTTTCATTTTCTGGTCGGATCTGGACGGGTCTCAGTCGAGTCTGACCCGATTACAATTAAATGAGTCGGCTCTTGTCAGTCTTGAGCTTGATAAACTTTAATACGTGTGCTGGGTCAGGTCACAGAGTAACAGAGGTTGTGGGTCGAGCCTGGGCTATATTCCTTGACCTTTTTAGTAAACGTGTCGGGCCAGGGCCGACCGTAACAGGGCTCGAAATAGACCGATTGCGATGGAACAGCCGCCTGATTGCTGGTGTCAAAGCTCTGTGGGCCCTACTATATTGTATGTATTTTATCCACTACGTCCATCTATTTTTTCAGCTTCTTTTTTTTTTTTTTTTTCCATTGTAGGGCATGATACCAAAATTTAGGTATATTCAAGGCTTAAGTGGACCAGACCATAAGAAATAGTGTGGATTGAACACTTACCGCTGAAAACTTGGGCTCGACGGAAGTTTTAGATCAAGCTGATATCTTTGTTTTCTCTTCATCCAAGGTTACGTGACTTTATAAACAGGTTGGATGGAAAATAAACATTGAGGTGGGCCCTAAGAAGTTTTCAGCGGTAAGAGTTCAATCCCAACTCTTTTCTTTGGTGTGGTCGGATCTGCCTTATTTTTGGGCTGATGACTTGAGAGTGTGTTTGGCCAGGTGAAACCCATGGGATTAGGCGGGATGGGATGAAATTTAAGGTAATGATGGCGGTGTCAGTGGATTGTTTCATGATCCATGGGATTGCTATATACCGGGAAAGGTCCACTGGGTCTGTTTGGGACGCCCGGCATATCCCGGGATTTTAGCTTCCGATCCATCCAACCAAGTGATGGGATTCATTTTAAGGTAATGATGATGATGTCAGTGGATTGTTTTAAGATATATCGGATTACTTACATCCCGGGACAAGTTTGCCGGGTCTGTTTGGCGCATCATGCACATCCTGATATGGTCTATCCCATCCCTCCTAATACCGGGATATTGGTCTGGCCAAACACGCCCTAAAATGAGCTGGAAAAATGGATGGACGCCATGGATAAAACACATACTGACGCAGGGATGAACGTGATGAGGTCGATCACCGTCTTCCTCAAGGATAACTACTCCGAATCCACGGAGCTTCTCTGGACTCCTCACAGAGACTTCTCGAATCCACGAGGAAAGGAAGCAGGAAAATAGAAATAATTCTAATAAATTCGAAATTGATTGATGAATTATTAAAAACGAGTTTACACCCCTTTAAATAAGGGAACCAAGCAACATGAAAGAAATCAGACTCACACTACAACTAAAACTCCTAGAATTCGCAACTTACTATAAATAGTAAACTTACTATTTATAGACGGTCACGATGTCTACTAGTGCGCAAGGTTTTCGGCCAAAAATAGTAAGTGTCCTATTTGGCTTCAACAAACCGTTCTCCTAATTATCCTAAGCACTTTTCATGTTGGACACAACTCCTAAAGCCCAACGGATGAAAAGTTATACTCAAACTAAAACTTACTATTTATAGTAAAAACAAAATTAAAACGAGGAAACGATCGTCGATCAGGGGGTTTTTCGCAAATCCGGGCTGCGCAACCCGGCGTAGCTGGGTTGGTTGGCTAAAGTAGCTCGTTCTACCCCAAAATCATATATTTTACGTCGGATAACTCATTCCGGATTGTGAGATACGCCCGATCTAAGGTCTGATGGTCCGGATCACTTCTGTCGCCGACCGTGCCTTTTCTGATCCATCTTAGCCATGAAATTGTCCGCGACCCGCTCTACATCACATACATCATGGTGGGGTCCATGGAACTTTGACATCAGCTAGCCGGGTGACCAGCCAAACCGCGTCCGATTGCGATGCCTAACTTATGTCTTCGTAATTTCGTAAGCTATTGGGTCGTTAGTTTCTAAGAGTGGACCCATGTATAGGCTATCTGGACCGTTGATATGATGGACTAATCGCTGGGATAGAGACTAAATCAGTTGCAAACGTGGTCTCTCACCAACCATCCATCAAAGAGAATATGCGGCGACGTTTCGAGGTTATCCCTTCAAACTTTGACGTTTGACCGCTGTGCTGTCCATCTAATCGACGAGGAAGGACAAAAAATGGGCGAGTCGAATCACCGGTCAGCGATCCATTGCCATCACGTGCTATTTTGGAGGATCATTAGTTCCTCTATCTTACAACCTTCTCAGCTAAATTTAGAAGTGTCCCAGCGTCCATCATAAGATCTTGCCATTGCGAGGTTTCGTTACCCATCATAAGATTTAGGTATGCCTTGATAAATGGACATAGATAAAACACATATCATTAGTAGAGCCCACAGAACTTTCACACCATTTAGCTGGCGAGGCCTGAGAGCTCGGATCGAGCTTAAATATCAAGCTTGGTTAAAAACAGAGCAGGGGCTTGAAATACGGCCCACACGATCGGAGGATTGCGTGCCACGGCATGGATTCCATAGATTGGGAAGCATCGTCTGACGTGGTGAGATTTTATCGGACAGGTGTCGATAGACTATTAAACATGCTTTGCTGACATCATTTCTGACAATAGCCCGCAGTTTAACCAAATCCAACCACGTTAGCTACACATGACCGAATCAAACGAGCATCCACGTGGCACTCTTATGCTAGTTGCCAGGACGGCAAATGGCCAAACTTACGCCACGTAGCACTCTTATTTGAGTTGTCATGACGGCAAGTGACCGACCTTACGCCGCAAAGAAAGAGAAACAGACAGGGTGTAGCGGTCACTGAAGTGAACCATTTCTCCCTCAGATTTGACACGTGTCATTACATCCGAGCCGTTATAAAGCCCATCCCAATCATGAAAAGCATTTTTATTCCAGAATCAGGACGATCCACTCATCGAGTGGGCTACAAAACTATGTTAATCAGATCATCGTCCATCCATTGATTTTGATGGAATAGCGCATCTAATCGTTGGATAGGAGTGATTTTCATATTAGATGGTCCACACGATTGGGCCTACTTCTTACACAGTCTAGATGTGCTGCAAAAATTAAAACTTGGCTGTCAAAGGGGATGTTCGGTAAGCTTATGGTACTCAAGAGAGTACCTGATCATTTATCGAAATAACACCGAACTCAAAAAATCGCCGATCACGTAGAATTTTGACTTCTGAAAATCCCTACGTGTGAAGTAGACCTTTGCCGGCCCTCTTCCTTGTCACGCCTCTCTTTCATCAGCTTCCTAGCAACTTCACAAAACCTTGCTTTTTCTCTCTCTCTTTCTATCTCTCTCTCTCAGCCTATATAAACTCACCTCCAACAACCAGAACTCTTCAAAATCTCTCTCTCTCTCTCTCTCTCTCTCTCTCTCTCTCTCAGCCTATATAAACTCACCTCCAACAACCAGAACTCTTCGAAATCTCTCTCTCTCTCTCTCTCTCTCTCTCTCTCTCTCTCTCTCTCTCTCTCCTTGATTTCTATACACCATGGTATTAGGAAACTGGTTATTGCTAAGCCGTCTAAAGAAGGCCATACAGAAGGTAAGATTCCTACTAAGCTTCCACGTCCACAAATGGCGTCTTCCATTGATAACTGACTCAAGTCGACGGCAGCTAAGCTTCAACGACGCACCTGGTTTGATCGATTGCATGCAAGATGCCGATGTCGAAGACTGCGAGATGGGTTTGTTGCCATCACCAATCCAAAGGACTAGAAACGACGCATCCGATGACATTGATAGGAGAGCAGAGATGTTCATCGCAAACTTCTACCGACGTATTCAAATGGAACGGCAGGTATCACTTGAACTTCGGTACGCAAAGGGAGTTGGCCTAGAGAGGACTCGATCAGATTGAAGAAGATGATTTTTTATTTTTTTATTTTTCTTCTTCCTTAAATTCGACCAATGCGATGGTAAGAAAGAATATAAAGATTTTTTATTTTTATTTTCCCTTTCTACACATTACATTATTTATTTATTTTTTTAATTGGTTAATGGTGGTGGTTATTTGATGAAAGCCACCATTAGGGTTTTGGGTTTGTTTGGATTGGAAAGCAGGGAAGCAATTAAATGTATTTCGTTTTGTTTTCTTGCTTCTATCGTTGTTTGTAGGCTGTTTTTTGTATAAACCCCATCAGGATTTTGTATAGTAGATCCTCATATGGAAGCATGCATGGTTGTAAATGGTGTTAGATGGATTTTATGTTATGATAACAGATTTCAACATCGATGAAATTGGCTTTTTCTTTGATTACATTGGTATAAGCGAAAACCAATTTTCAATCACGATTGTAACGTAGAAAGAAACATTCAGCAGGTTGGCCCTAATATAAAGATTAAAAATGATAATAGTAACAAATTAGAGAGGCTGATTTTGTTATCAGGTGGTTCACATGTGCAATTTCGGCAGATCCGGGTGTTTTAATTTTTTCTATGGTGTGGCCCAAGATGAGCATCAGATAGATTTTGTATTGGTTGCTCTTGGTGGTGGGGCCAACTTTTTGAACGGTTGGATGTTATACACACTCGACAAATTGACGTCATTTATGCTAGTTGATGATAGAAATATCATCCAACTGGCTGTATGTGTCTGTGGAAGATCTCTATTTCAAGACTAAGGTGGTCTCACAAACTAGTTAGATGATTGTTTTATCAGACCACTAGCACTTAAATGTGGCCGATGTCAAGTACGGATAAAACCCAACCTGTCCAAAAGGTTGGCCCTACGACGGAGAACATGCATGTAGCCTAAAATTCAAGCCAAACCATACAGAAGCTGGGCCACACCGCAGAAAGCAATGGACAAGCGCCAATGTAATCCAAAGTATAAATGGGTTCACCAGATATGTGAATTGGCCCACATTTTGTGCTGGCTTATTTTCATGGTGGGCCCTCCAGTTCAAAATATGGGTCTGAATTAATCACAGGCCTTCCTCCATCGACCTAGATGCAATTGCCTCTTATTTTACGCGTTGCATACAAAGACTCAAACTAAACGGTCAGATGATGAGATGGAAAATGGGACCCAATTCAGCAAATTACCATCCCCAAATCAGTGGCTAAGCCAATCCGATTTTAGGTCTAAAGAGCGGAAGCTAGGGCCTCGCGATTTGTGTAGCTTGAGGGTTCCAGCATATTGTAGTGGAGAGTGACTCTATGCTTGTTCTTGAGGCATTTAACAATTCATATAGAAAAATAATAAGAAGTAGGTAGGAACTATTTGCATAAATAAATTAAAGTCAAGTCTCTTCATATTACTCAAGTATGGCTAAAATTGTCCAAACACTTCTAACATATAAAATATTTTTATGAGTGAAATTAAAGTTTAAGTTAGAGACCAATCATATTTTTAAAATTTCAATATATTAATTTTATTTAAAATATATTTCCTTCAATGTTCTTTAAATATTCCAAATTTCTCAACCTAAGAAAACCAATTGCGGAAATAAACTTAGCTAAAGTTACTAGCAATTATATATATTATGGATGACTTTCAAAAGCAAAGATAATTACGTAGCAAAAAGTCTTCATACAAACCCTTCAAAATAAAAAATAATAAAGAGAGGAAAGAAACCTAGATTTGTTTAATTTTGACGACTCGATTTCTACCATTGACTCACCAACATCTTAGATCCGCCGGTCTGGATGGGAGACAAAGGGTCATCTTCTGCCAAAGGGATGGTTATCATACTACAATAACAGTTCAAAATTAGAACATGATACATCAAACCAACTCTAGCTTAGACGCGGTTTGGCTAGTGACCTATCACCAGTCAGCTAGCTGGTATTAAAGTTCCATAGGTCCAGCATGATGTATATATTTTATCCATGCCGTGCATCCATTTTTCCTCCTCATTTTAGGGCATGATACCAAAAATGAGACAGATCTAACTCTCAGGTGGACCACACCATAGGAAAACAGTGTTGATTACACGTCCACCCATAAAAACATCCTAGGGTGCACTGTAATGTTTATTTGTTATTCAATCTGTTTACAAGGTCACATGGAGGGAAAACGCAAATATTATCTTGATCTAAAATTTATGTGGCCCCAAAAGGTTTTCAACGATATGTATTCAATATCCACTTTTTCTTATTGTGTAGCTTCTCGAGCACCTTTCCTTCTCCCTTGATGTAGAGCGGGTCGCGGACAATTTCATGGCCAAGATGGATCAGAAAAGGCATGGTCGGCGACAGAAGTGATCAGGACCATCGGACATTAGATCGGGCGTATCTCACAATCCGGAATGAGTTATCCGACGTAAAATATATGATTTTGGGGTAGAACGAGCTACTCTAGCCAACCAACCCGCTACGCCGGTTTGCACAGCCCGGATTTGCGAGAAACCCCCTGATCGACGGTCGTTTCCTCGTTTTAATTTTATTTTTACTATAAATAGTAAGTTTTAGTTTGAGTATTACTTTTCATCCGTTGGGCTTTAGGAGTTGTGTCCAACATGAAAAGTGCTTAGGATAATTAGGAGAATGGTTTGGTGAAGCCAAATAGGACACTTACTATTTTTGGCCTAAAACCTTGCGCACTAGTAGACATCATGACCGTCTATAAATAGTAAGTTTACTATTTATAGTAAGTTGCGAATTCTACGAGTTTTAGTTGTAGTTTGAGTCTGATTTCTTTCTTATTGCTTGGTTCCCTTATTTAAAGGGTTGTGAACTCGATTTTGGGAATTCATTAATCAATTTCGAAATTATTAGAAATTATTCTTATTTTCTAATTTCTTTCCTCGTGGATTCGAGAAGTCTCTGTGAGGAGTCCAGAGAAGTTCCGTGGATTCGGAATATTTATCATCTTGAGGAAGACGGTGCTCGACCTCGCGTCCTTCCCTGCGTCAGTTTGGTATCAGAGCGAGGTTTTTTCTTGGACCGATGGCAAACAACGAAGGTATGAATCAAAATCCTATGGACGGTGATCCAGGGATTCGTTATCTTTCGGAAAGAATGAAAGCTTTCCATCGGGAGAGTCAGTTGACCATGCAAGGGTTGCAGGCAACCCTCGACCGTCTTGCGGATACGCTATTTCCGCCCCGAGCACTAGGTGGTGCTCCACCACCTATGGTCGCTCCACCACCCGTGGTTGCTGTACGATGTGACCCTGATTATCGCAGAGTACTACCAGCAGCAAACCGTAGGGCTACACCAGATGACTCTAGTTCTAGCGATGAGGACATTAATGAGGGTTTTGACCGACTGCCAATCCATGGAGGCGATCGTCTAGATCGTGCTGAAAGAGACTATCGAGGTAAGGCTGAACTTCCTAGTTTTAACGGTTTATTACATATCGAAGATTTTCTCGATTGGGTAGCCGAAGTAGAGAGATATTTTGATTATATGGATGTGCCAGATCATAAAAGGGTGAAATTGGTAGCGTTTAAATTAAAATCTGGTGCTTCTTTATGGTGGGAACAATTGCAACTCTCACAAGTCCGCCAGAATAAGGTGCCCATTGCATCATGGCCTCGGATGAGACGTCTTCTTCGTTTACGATTTCTCCTCAGTGATTATGAGCAGATATTATTCCAGCAATACCAGAATTATCGATAAGAAAATTGAACTGTTACAGATTACACTGAAGAATTTCAGCGGTTGGCTACACGAAACGATTTGTCAGAATCTGAGTCACAGAAAGTGGCACGATTTATAGGTGGGTTGCGACCGGTAATTCAGAATCGAGTTCAGATGTACCCAGTTGGGACCGTAGATGAAGCAGTTCAATTGGCAGGAAGGGCAGAAACACAGCTTGTAAGAGCTCCTGCTCGTCCCTATCCTTCAAATCGACCCCCTATGACAGGTCCCACACAGGATCCAGTGCTGGCTCGAGGAAAATATCTGGTAGGAGAACGTCCTCAACCTCCTCCACCCGCGAACCGTGATACGGGGAGCGGACCATCCAGACCTCAACGGGCAACACCCACAACAGCGGGCCCGAGTAGGATTCTGAATCCTTATGCTCGGCCAAGGCCGAACAATTGTTACCGCTGTGGACAACCAGGCCACTTATCAAACACTTGTCCTCAACGTCCGGCAGCACACTTGACTATAAACGAAGGGAGCACTGAAGATGAGGCCGCAGAAGAAGATCATGGCTTTGATGAATATGAACAAACTACTGAAGAAATAGCAGGTGGCGATGAAGTGACAGGCGAGGATCGTGGCGAATCTCTCGTTGTGAGGCGACTACTGTATACCCCACGAAAGAAATTACATCCACAGCGGCATAATATATTTCGTACTCAGTGCACTGTCAACGGAAAGGTCTGTGATGTGATCATAGACAGTGGTAGCAGCGAGAACATCGTCTCAAGAGTGATGGTGGATAAGTTGCAGCTGCCAACGACGAAACATCCTTCCCCGTACTCAATTGGCTGGATAAAAAAAGTGAACGAGACCAAGGTAACTGAACAATGCACTATCTCGTTTTCAATTGGTAAACATTATAAGGATTAGATACTTTGTGACGTGGTTGACATGGAAGCCTGCCATATGCTACTCGGTCGACCCTGGCAGTCGGACCGTGATGCGACCCATCGGGAGGGAGACAATGTCTACATATTCGTCAAGGATAGTCGAAAAATAATCCTTGCTCCTATGGCACCAGAGAACCACCCTGAAGCCTCTAAAGTGGAGGGGAGTTCTCTCTTGACCATTCGGGATTTCATGGAGGAGTCCAAGGAAACCGGCGAGGTATATGCCGTAGTGGTGAAGGGCGAGAAAGAGGAACCCTCAAACATTCCTTCAAGCTTAAAACTGTTACTAAACGAATTTAAAGAAGTCTGGCCTGAAGATTTACCTGATGGATTGTCCCCCATGAGAGACATCCAACATCACATAAACCTCGTCCTTGGGGCTAGCCTGCCCAATTGCCCTCATTATCGGATGAGTCTAAAGGAGTGTGAGATACTTCAGAGACAAGTGGAGGAATTGATCCGTAAGGGTCTATTGAGAGAGAGCATGAGCCCATGTGCTGTACTAGCATTATTAACGCCAAAAAAAAATGGAAGCTGGCGCATGTGTGTCGACAGCCGAGCAATTAACAAAATTACTATTAAATATCGGTTTTCAATACCACGGTTGGACGACATGCTCGATATGTTAGGAGGGGCTAAAGTGTTCTCTAAACTCGATCTAAAGAGCGGGTACCATCAGATTCGTATTCGACCCGGTGATGAATGGAAAACGGCATTCAAGACAAAGGAAGGGTTGTATGAGTGGCTGGTCATACCTTTCGGCTTATCGAACGTACCAAGTACTTTTATGGGTTTGATGAATCAAGTTCTAAAACCGTTCACTGGCCGATTTGTGGTAGTATATTTTGATGACATATTAATATATAGCCAGGATGAGGCGGAGCACAAGAAACATCTCAAGCAGGTGCTGCAAGTCCTACAAGATAACAAGTTGTACCTCAACTTGAAAAAGTGTAGCTTTTTAACTGACAGCGTATTATTTTTAGAATTTGTTGTGACGTCCACAGGCATTCGAGTGGACGATGAAAAGGTGTGAGCTATTAAGGAATGGCCAATCCCGACAAACATTCATGAGGTGAGGAGTTTTCACGGATTGGTGACTTTTTATCGTCGATTTGTGCGAGATTTTAGCACCATAGTAGCACCAATAACAGACTGCATGAAAAAAGGGCCGTTCCAGTGGATCGATAAAGCTGACAAGAGCTTTCATGAGATCAAGCATCGTTTGTCTACAACACCGGTCTTGGTGCTTCCTAATTTCGATAAATTGTTTGAGGTGGAGTGTGACGCTTCATATGTCGGAATAGGAGGAGTATTATCACAAGAAGGCAGGCTGGTAGTCTTCTATAGCGAGAAGCTCAGTGAAGCCCGAAAGAAGTGGTCAACTTACGAGCTTGAGTTGTACGCAGTTGTTCAGGCGCTGCGACATTGGCGGCATTATCTGATTCAAAGGGAGTTTGTTCTGTACACCGACTATTAGGCATTAAAGTTTATTAATAGTCAGACTAACGTGAATCGTGTGCATGTTAGATGGGTTACGTTTTTACAGGAATTTACGTTTGTTCTGAAGCATAAGTCAGGTTAGCAGAATAAGGTGGCTGATGCACTTAGCCGTCGTGCGTCACTACTTGTTACGGTGAGCAATGAGGTGGTCGGCTTTGACTGTCTCAAGGAGTTATATGTTGAGGATGAAGACTTCAAAGATTCTTGGTTGAAGTGGCAAGAAGGTCACCCCAGTGACTTTCATATACAGGATGGTTTTCTCTTCAAAGAGAATCGATTGTGCATCCCCCAAAGTTCTCTAAGGGAGCAGATTATTCAGGAACTACATGGAGGTGGCCTCGGTGGACACCTTGAGCGAGATAAGACGCGAGCTCTTTTAGAAGAGAGGTATTACTGGCTGCAATTAGTACGTGATGTGGGAAGAGCGGTACAATATTGTTATATTTGTCAGACCTCCAAGGGACAATCTCAGAATACGGGCCTCTACACCCCCTTACCTGTGCCTGACGGTCCTTGGAAGGATTTATCAATGGACTTCGTACTTGGTCTTCCACGAACACAACGCGGCATGGATTCGGTGTTCGTAGTGGTCGATCGTTTTTTCAAGATGGCGCACTTTATCCCATGCAAGAAGACCCTTGATGCAACACATGTGGCGAATTTATTCTTCAGGGAGGTCGTACGACTACACGGGGTCCCTAAGACCATTACTTCTGATCGTGACACGAAGTTCATTAGCCACTTTTGGCAGACTTTGTGGACTCGATTCGATACACGACTTCAATTCAGCAGTGCTTACCACCCACAGACTGATGGACAGACCGAAGTTGTGAATCGCACTTTGAAAAACCTCCTTCGATGTATTTCAGGAGAGAAACCGAAGCAGTGGGATTTGGCCTTATCTCAAGCGGAGTTTGCATTCAACAACATGGTGAACCGCTTGATAGGAAAATTCTCGTTCCATGTTATTTACGGACGAGTACCTCGCCACACACTAGACTTGGTCCATCTACCTAAGATCCCAGGCATGAGTATTGCAGCAGAACATATGGCAGACAGGATCATGGATATTCATGCGGAGGTACAGACTAAGCTACATGCCTGGAATGAAAAGTACAAGGAACAAACAGACAAGCATCGTCGACAAAAGGTGTTCGAGGTGAGCAACCAGGTAATGGTCCATTTGCGAAAAGAAAGATTTTCGATCGGGACGTACAACAAGCTGAAGAATAAGAAGATTGGACCGGTACCGATCATCCGAAAGATCAATGATAATGCTTATGTTGTTGATCTTCCAGATGACATGGCGATCTCACGGACTTTCAACGTTGCGGACCTGACCGAGTATCATGAACCAGCACGGGAGGAGAACTCGAGGACGAGTTCTTTTCAAGTGTAGGGGACTGATGTAGAGCGGGTCGCGGACAATTTCATGGCCAAGATGGATCAGAAAAGGCACGGTCGGCGACAGAAGTGATCCGGACCATCGGACCTGAGATCGGGCGTATCTCACAATCCGGAATGAGTTATCTGACGTAAAATATATGATTTTGGGGTAGAACGAGCTACTTTAGCCAACTAACCCATTACGTCGGGTTGCGCAGCCCGAATTTGCGAGAAACCCCTTGATCGACGGTCGTTTCCTCGTTTTAATATTGGTTTTACTATAAATAGTAAGTTTTAGTTTGAGTATAACTTTTCATCCGTTGGGCTTTAGGAATTGTGTCCAACATGAAAAGTGCTTAGGATAATTAGGAGAACAGTTTGGTGAAGCCAAATAGGACACTTACTATTTTTGGCCGAAAACCTTGCGCACTAGTAGACATCATGACCGTCTATAAATAGTAAGTTTACTATTTATAGTAAGTTGCGAATTCTACGAGTTTTAGTTGTAGTTTGAGTCTGATTTCTTTCTTATTACTTGGTTCCCTTATTTAAAGGGTTGTGAACTCGATTTTGGGAATTCATTAATCAATTTCAAAATTATTAGAAATTATTCTTATTTTCTACTTTCTTTCCTCGTGGATTCGAGAAGTCTCTGTGAGGAGTCTAGAGAAGTTCCATGGATTCGGAATATTTATCATCTTGAGGAAGACGGTGCTCGACCTCACGTCCTTCCCTGCGTCATCCCTCTGCCGATAGAAACCAAAACGCATCTTCCAAATTTCCTTACACTACTCTCTCTCTCTCTCTCTCTCTCTCTCATATGGTTTTAGGCAACTGGTTATCACTGAGCCGTCCAAAGAGAGCTATCCAAAAGTTAAGGTTCTTGCTAAGCTTCATGGTGCACAAATGGTGTAGGAACATCTCCTTCACTGGATCACCCTCAAGTAGGCGTCAACTAAGCTTCAATTGTTCGCTGAGCTTGACTAATTGCACTAATGATACCAAGGATGAAAATCCCAAGATGGGCACATCACCGATCAGATTTCAAAGGACTAGAAGTGATTCATCAGACGACATTGATAGGAGAGCGAAGATCTTCATCGCTAACTTCTATCGACATATTCAAATGGAACGACAGGTCTCACCCGAGCTTCGGTACACCAAGGGAGACAGCCTGGAGTGGACTGAACAGATTAAGAAATGACATTTGGAGGATGAAAATGGTTTTGGAATTTATTTTGGATGAGAGGCTTCTTCAAGAAATGGTTTTGGTTATGACTTTTATGTGATGGAAATGGTTTTGGATTTGACAGGATTGTAATATGAGAAGGTTAGAATTTTGGTTTGGGTTTGTGATGGTAGTTGCTGTTATTGTTGTATGTTTGTTTGTTTTTTGTTTTGTTTTGTTTGTTTTTTTTTTTTTTTTTTTTTTTTTTTTTTTTTTTTTTTTTTTTTTTCTGTTGTGTTAAAACATATACGTTGGAATTGTACACTATCTATGAAATAGATGTAAGATCCAAAAAAAACAAAAAAAAGTAGGAAAAAGTAAAAAAAGAAAAAAAGAAAAAAAAGAAAGATGAACGATCCAAATACAAGTTCTTCATAGCTTATTAGGATTGGAATCTTCATGTGGGCCATGCCCGTTTATGATCACGGTAGACCATTGGATAGAAGAGGTAAGTATGGATTGCACATGGCCCTCCATATCAACACTGATCGAGTTATTATAGCCTTAGGGCTTAGAAAATGGAGGGTACCATCGCTTTTACTCTCAGTATATGTGTAGTGAGAATCTTTCCATGCATCCACATCACCTATCTGGACCGTCCATTGAGTCCAGTCTGCTCTTCATGAACAGCCTTGAAATATTAATGCTGATCAGACGTTCCAAACCATCCAGTTAATTAGTGGCATGTGAAATGGATAATTTAGGCCCAGTAACCGATGACCATCTGATGGTTGATGGTTTTTACCAGTAGGAGAGCAAGAGGGATCGAGAATCAATGGATGGTTCAAATAGGTCATGTGAATGCCAACGGTTATTACTGTAGAGAGTTATTTAGGCCCACTAATGGTTATGGTTTTTACCACTATATCACAAGAGGGATCCGGAATCAATGGATGGTTCAAATACGTGATGTGAATATATACCAACAAGTACAAATGCAATTATGTGCGTGGAAATGTATCCACATGCAGCCCACTAGATCATTACTAGTGCACTATCACAATGTAGGCTTAATGCAAGGGCATTTTTATATTGGACTCGAGTGGGGTCGTCTGTGGGATGTAGGAGCACACTCGGGGTGGGTGACCCATGAGATTTGGGGCCTACAGGGGAGTTCTCGTATTTGAGACTCCTTACCAGGGGTGATTAATGCGCATTTCATACCAGGCTCGAGTGGGGTAGCCTGTGGGATGCGGGGACACACTCGGAGTAGGTGACTCATGTGATTTGGGGCCCACGAAGGGGGTTCAGCTGAGCTCCTAACTCATGAGATGTGAGGCATGGGCTATGAGATAAAGAGATTAATTCGACATACTCTAACAATTCAAGCTTTCAGAGCAAGTGGTTAAGTGTCCTGCATCAAATTAGTATCAGAGCAGGAGGTCTCGTGTATGCTTGGGTATTTTCACACTGGGCTCGAGTGGGGTTGTCTGTAGGATGCGGGGGCACACTCGGAGTTGGTGAATTTTTTTTAAAAAATACACACTCTTTTAATTTTAATTTTTTTAAGACATGTTTAGAAACTAGGCCGGGTTTATGCCACCATTTTGAATCCGGCTAGAATCGTAACTGGTCAGGTCCACTGTATTGAATCCAGATAAAATCAGGTTGGGTGAGGTCTGGGTCTGAGTCTAACTAAGTTGGCTCATACCATCATTTGTATTAAATATATATTATACACTCTAGCAACATAATAAGGGTTTGTTAAGCCATCTACATATGAGAAAAATCCATTGACACCCATGCATGCGTCAAAGTGGCACGCATGCGTACGATCCATTCCATTAATTATCAGTTTGGGCCAACCATGTAAAATGTCCTAATTTGATTCGGACCCAAACCAAATGCAACCAGATCCGGGTTAGGGACCTCACATCGAAACTTTAAGACCCAAACCCTTGACAGCCCTAGGTTGGGCCTAATTATACAAAACCCACAATCAGAATTAAAATAAAGAAGGAAAGTATTTATTTTGCAATTACTAATTAGACAACGGTAGCCACTGTTGAGGAGAAGCCTTCAATCTTCAAGTTTTCATTTTTCTCGATCGGTCGTGGGGGAGCCACAACCGGCCGTGGGAGGCGTTCGACCGGTTGTAGGTTCGAGCCCTGGCACGACTCGAAATCCAGCGAGTTGTGCTGTTTTTTTTTGGGGCCTAGGACCAGTCGTTGAAGAGCTACGACCGGTCGTAGGGGTCTATGACCAGTCGTAGGAGGGTTACGACCAGTCGTAGGTTCCGCAGTTTGTTCCACGATTTTGCGTGAAACTGCGGATTTGAGTCCTTTTGCAACTGGGATGCGGAAGGAAAGTTGCCTAAACTATAAATAGGTGTTCCTAGGGCTTTTTTAGAGGCATGAGAAAGTTTTCTAAAAGGGTTCTAGGAAAATTAAAAGGTGTAGTAAGGGTGAGATTCGAGGTTGTTCGAATCGGGTAAGTCCTTTCTCTTTGTAATTTCTGTTTTCATAGTGGAGATCTGTCGCTTTGTGCTGTGATTTTTTTTTTAAAGGGTTTTTCATGTTAAATCTGGGTGTTCTTTGTGTTCTCTTGTGTGCTTGGTGCCATTAAATTGCTATCCTAGATCTAAATCTGTGTGATTCCGCAGGTCAAAACCCCCCAACAAGTGGTATCAGATCTATCGTTGGGGCACAGATCTGAATCTGAGGGATTAGTAATAATGGCGAGCACTAAGTATGAGATTGAGAAGTACTCAGGCAAAAATAATTTTGAGTTATGGAAGGTTAAGATGATTAGCCTGTTAACCAAGCAAGGTGAAGATGGTGCTCTTGAGGAGCGAAAGTCTACTATGAATGATGTTGATTGGAATACTCTTGATAGAAAGCTTTTTCATCGATCCGTTTATATCTCACGGATGGGAAGTACTTCAAAAGGTAGAGCTACAGTGGATATAGCGGATTTTACCTCTGCACATGTGTGGCATGTTGGGCATGGTTACATGAGCAGGCAGAGTAGGAAGGCTGAACAGTGCTGACAGGGATACGGAGCAGGTGGAGCAGCCACCTGTGAGAAGAAACACACGACATGATTGCAGAAAATCGGCGAGGTACATGGACGACTCCAATATCGCAAGAGATTCATCTTTTATTCAGATAGCTCTAAGTGAGCGTGGTGCTGAAAAGTGAAAAGTGACTGTGGGTGATGTGATGGATTCGTTGTACCAGATCGACATATGGGAGCGGGTGGAGCTTCTAGTGGGCCGAAAAGTGGTTGGATGAAGGTGGATCTTCAGGAGGATACAACATAGATACAGAGCGAGATTGGTGGCGATGGGTTATGCTCAGGGAGAAGGGATCGACTTCTCAGAGATATTCGCACCGACGATATAGCAGGTATCTATTAGATCAGTGATTTGTGCTAGTTGGCCAATGTTATCTTGAGCTGGAAGGAAGGATGTGGAGTCTACACTTCTGCAAGAGAAAATGAAGAGCAGATCTACATGAAGCAACCAGAGTGGTTCGAAGTTAAAAGGGGTTGAGAAAAGACTTTGTAGGAGGTCCTTGTTCGGCCTGTCGCCTAGGCAGTAGTTTGATTCCTTCATGGTGGGTCAGGTATTGTATGTTGATGACATGTGGATCGCCAATAGTGACATGTCTAAAATTAATGTACTGAAGACTCAGTGAAGGATCAGAGGGTCTGCAAAGATGGTTCTTAGCATTGAGATTGAAGGAGGAGTAGACTTTGGTAATCACAACAAAAATACCTTGTGTGTAGGTATTTGTCAAGGATGTGATGGGCCAGGTAAAGTCGGAAAGCGTTCCCTACGTTTCTCTCATCAAGTTTTCCTCTGGATTTGTCCCAAAACAGATGAGAAAAAGCAGGATATCTCATGAGCCTTATTCGAATGCGCTAGGCAGTGTATGTCATGGTCTGGTTTAGACCGGTTATTTCACAGGCTATCAATGTTGAGAGCAAGTACCCTAGCAAGCAATATTGGGTAGCGGTGAGATGGTAAGAAGACTACGTTTTTCTTTTTTGAGAAGACAGGAGCAAAGGTGGTTGAACACGTGGATCTTTGTCTGTGAAACTTCTCTGAGCTTGGTGATGACGAAAAAGAAAGACGGAGTGTGCACAAGGAACTATGATGAGATACAGAAGTACGAGAAGAGGTCACGTAGCTACACAGTTGAAGAATGAAGACTTGGTGGAGATTGTTGAGGAGAAGCCTTCGATCTTCAAGTTTTCATGTTGCTCGACCGGTCGTGGGGGAGCCACGACCGGTCGTGGGAGGCGCTCGACCGGTCGTAGGTTCGAGCCCTGGCACGACTCGAAGTCCAGCGAGTTGTGCTGTTTTTTTCCGAGGCCTAGGACCAGTCGTAGGAGAGCTACGACTAGTCGTAGGAGGGCTACGACCAGTCGTAGGTTACGCAGTTTGTTCCGCGATTTTGTGCGAAAGTGCTGATTTGAGTCCTTTCGCAACTGGGATGCGGAAACGAAGTTGCCTAAACTATAAATAGGTTCCTAGGACTTTTTTAGAGGCATGGAAAAGTTTTCTAAAGGGTATCCAGGGAAATTAAAGGGTGTAATAAGGGTGAGATTCGAGGTTGTTCGAATCGGGTAATTCCTTTCTCTTTGTAATTTTTGTTTTCATAGTGGAGATCTGTCGCTTTGTGCAGTGGTTTTTTCTCGAAAGGGTTTTTCACGTTAAATCTGAGTGTTCTCTGTGTTCTCTTGTGTACTTGGTGCCATTGAATTGCTATCCTAGATCTAGATCTGTGTGATTCCACAGGTCAAAACCCCCCAACAGCCACATGTTTCATTTTCTGGTCGGGTAGTTGAGTCTCACCCGATTACAATTAAATGAGTCTGCTCTTGTCAATCTTGAGCTTGATAGACTTTAATATGTGTGCTGGGTCAGGTCATAGAGTAATAGAGGTCGTGGTCGAGCCTGGACTATATTCCTTGACCCATTTAGTAAACGTGTCGGGCAAGGGCAGACCGTAACAGGGCCCGAAATAGAGCGATCGCGATGGAGCGCCATCCTGCTAGCTGGCGTTAAAGCTCCATGGCCCTACTATGATGTATGTGTTTTATCCACTACGTCCAAACTTTTTTTTCAACTTATTTTAAGGCATGATGCCAAAATTGAGGTATATCCAAAGCTCAAGTGGACCACATCGCAGGAAATAGTATGGATTGCACACTTACCATTGAAAACTTTGGCACTACCGAAGTTTTAGATCAAGCTGATATCTTTGTTTTTCCTTCGTCTATGGTTATTTGACTTTATAAACAGGTTGGATGGAAAATAAACATTGAGGTGGGCTCTAAGATGTTTTCAAGGGTAAGAGTTCAACCCCAACTCTTTTCTTTGGTGTGGTCCCTGGGCTTTGGATCTGCCTTATTTTTGGGCTGATGACCTAAAATGAGCTGAAAAAATGGATAGACGCGGTGGATAAAACACATGCATCATGGTAGGGTGGACGGAGTATTGACAGCAGCTAGCTGGCTGCTGTAAGGGTGGCCAGTCAAACCGCGTCCGATTGCGAATTTGCGATGCCTAACTTACAGATTCGTAATTTCGTAAGCAATTGTGTCGTTAGTTTGTAAGAGTGGGACCACGTCTAGGTAATCTGGACCGTTGATATGATGGACTAATCGCAGGAGAGAGACCAAATCAGTTGCAAACGTGGTCTCTCACCAACCATCCATTAAAGAGAATATGCTGCGACGTTTTGAGCTGATCCCTTCTAACTTTGACCTAGGACCGATGTGCTGTCCATCTAATCGACGAGGAAGGACAAAAAATCGGCGAGTCGAATCACCAGTCAGCGCTTCATATCCATCGCGTGCTAATTTGGAGGATCATCAGTTCCTCTATCTTACAACCCTCTCAGCTAAATTGAGAAGTGTCCCAGCGTCCATCATAAGTAGGGCCCACCACAGCGAAAATATCACAAGGCGTGATTAATCCGGTGGTACCCGTCCCTGGATCGGCCAAGAATTAAAATAAGATCTTGCCATTGGGAGGTTTCGTGACCTTTTTCAGCAGACCCGGTGGGACCCACCAGATGGACGGCTCGGATCTCTCTTGAGCATACAACAAGCCACTAGTTAATTGGGAAAATTGTTGGTTAGGATCCAGGGCCGTCAATGGGCACGGTTGACGTCTGTAGAGGCCAGTCCAAGCCCGAGGCCCGTGGCCATTGCCGCCCATTGATAGACTTATATGGACCGTTGAATTGCCAACATGGATGATGTGCCACGGCTCAGATTCAGTAGATCCGGGGAAGCATCGAGAGTACCATGATTGCTGACACGGTGAGATTTTATTGGGTCAGATGTGTTGTCAGACAATATGTTTGGGTTGGGTCCTGCCTTCACCTGTACAGATATCTGTCCATGCAGATGCTATGTAAGGCCCACCGTGATGTATGGTTTTATCCACACCGCACATAAAATTTTCCATATTATTTTATAATGTAAGATAAAAAATAAGTTAGATCCAACGCTCAAGTGAACCACAACACAGGAACTGGCCGTGGCAATGACACTCACCGTTGAAACAATCCTATGGGTCACAGTGATGTTTATTTTCCATCCAACCTGTTGATAAGGTCATTTAAACTTAGATGAATGGATGACACAAATATCAACTTCGATCCAAAACTTCTGAAGCTCCTAAGAAGATTTTTAACGGTAAGCGTTCAATCCCCACCGTGTAGTCCACTTGAGCGTTGGATCTACTTTATCTATATATTCATATCCTAAAATGATCTGAAAAATAGATAGATGGGAAAGATAAAACTCATCCATCACGGTGGGCCCCACAGGTGGGCAAGACCAAATTTGCCTCCCTTCTAAACATGCTTTGCTCAAGTCATTTTTAATAGCGGGCCGGAAACCAAAATCTCATCAAGAAGTTGAATCAGGAGCTCGCATGCCAGCTGTCAGGACGGCAAGTGGCCAAACTTAATCCCCAAGAAAAGAGAAACAGCCAGGTAGTCGCCTAAGCACCATGAGCTCAACCAACTGCACCTTTTCTCTCTCAGATGTGGCATGTTTCATTACATCCGATCCGTGAGAAAGGTCATCCCAATGGTTGAAAACATTTTCCTTTCAGAATCAGGACAATCTAGTCATCAAATAGCCCACAAAACTATGTTAATCAGATCACTGCCCATCCATTGATTTTGATGAAATTGCCCATCTAATCTTTGGATAAGCTTGATTTTCACACCAGATGGTCCCCATGAATGGGCCTACCTCTTACAGAGTCTAGATATGTGGCAAAAATGAAAACTTTGCGGAAAAACGAGAAGTACCATAAGGTTATGGTACACAGCGGAGTACCTGATCATTTATCGAAATAACACCAAACTCAAAAAATCGCCGATTACATAGATTTTTGAATGTTTCGAAAAACCCTACGTCTGAATCAGACTTTTATCGGCATTCTTCTTTCCCACGCTTCTCTTTCATTAGCTCCCTAGCAACTTCAGAAAACCGTGTTCTCTCTCTCGCTCGCCCTATATAAGCTCACCAACACCCACAACTCTTCAAAATCTCTCTCTCTCTCTCTCTCTCTCTCTCTCTCTCTCCTTCCTTGATTTCTATACACCATGGTGTTAGGAAACTGGTTATTGCTAAGCCGTCTAAAGAAGGCAATACAGAAAGTAAGATTCCTACTAAGCTTCCACGTCCACAAATGGCGCCTTCCATCGATGATTGACTCATCAAGTCGGCGGCAGCTAAGCTTCAACAACGCTCCTGGCTTGATTGATTGCACGGCAGATGTTGATGTCGAAGACTGTGAGATGGGTTTGTCGCCATCGCCAATCCAAAGGACTAGAAGTGATGCATCCGATGACATCGACAGGAGAGCGGAGATGTTCATCGCAAACTTCCATCGACATATACAAATGGAACGGCAGGTATCACTTGAGCTTCGGTATGCAAAGGGAGTTGGCCTAGAGCGGACTCGATCGGATTGAGGAACATGGTTTTTTATTTTCTTCCTTAAATTCGACCAATGCAATGGTATGAAGGGTTTGGATCGACTTCTATGGATATAAAGATTTTTTTTTTTTTTTTTGGTCCATCTGCACATTACATTATTTATTTATTTTTTAATTGGGTAATGGTGGTGATTATTCAATGAAAGCTACCATTTAGGGTTTTGGGTTTGTTTTGGATTGTAAAGCAGGGAAGCAATTAATTGTATTTGGTTTTGGTTTCTTGCTTCTATGGTTGTTTGTAGGCTGTTTTTTGTATAAACCCCATGTGGATTTTGTATAGTCGATTCTTAGATGGAAGCATGCATGGTTGCCTATGGTGCTGGATTTTTTGTTATGATAATAGGCCTTCAATATCAATTTCATTGGATTTTTCTATGAAACGAGCCATCCACCAGGTTGGCCATATATATATATATATATATATATATATATATATAGAGAGAGAGAGAGAGAGAGAGAGAGAGAGAGAGAGAGAGAGAGAGAGAGAGAGAGAGAGAGAGAGAGAGAGAGAGATGTTATCAGGTGATCCACGTGCACTTTCGACTAGATCAGAATCAGTCAGATTTTTTACTGGTTGCTCTTCGTGGTGGGGTCATCCTTTTGAGCGGTTGGATGTTATACATACTCGAAAAATTGACATTTATGTTAGTTGATGATAGAAATCTCATCCAACTATGTAGCTGTATGTGTCTGTGGAAGACTTCTCTTTCAAGACTAAGGTGGTCTCACAAACTAGTTACATATTGGTGGTGTTATAATTCCACTGGCACTAAAATGTATAGGCCGTGCCAAGTACGGACAACATCCAACCATAGATAGCAATGGACAAGCACCCATATAATCCAAAGTATAAATGAGTCCATCAGTTCTAGCTGATTTTCATGGTGGGGACCACCAGTTTAACATCTGCGCCTGAACTAATCACGGGCCCTTCTGTCAGATGATGAAATAGAAAACGGGACCCAATTCAGCAAATTGCCGTCCCCAAATCAGAGGCAAAGCCAACGAATCCGATTTTGGGATGCCGGCCTTTCAATAGTGGGTCTCACAACTTGTACAGTGTAATTTGGGATTATGTTTGCCACGTTTACAAATTCTAAGTGCCTGAGCATCAGTCATCGACAGCCCGCCAGAGTATCAAATAACTTCCTTTATTCTTAACTTTTCCGTAGCCATCAACAACCTTCACCATACATATTTGGACAGGTTGGTCATCAGCAATGTCATGGCCCTGCCTAATAACATTACAGACTCGGTGGTTCACATGCTTGCGCATTGTTGGGTTGGACGTCATCAAAAGTTCTAAGTGGCCATCGCTGCAAACATCAGCTTACGGTGCTACTTCTTATTTCCCACCAACGTGGAGTACATCCCATCCGTGCAAAAGGCCTGGCACATCATGAGGATAGCTGGGCCTGAAAATCAGGCTGACCCACTTATCGGATGCCAACAACTATAGATGGGTGATCAGATTATCGGTCATCCATTGAATTTGATGGGTAGCCCACCTGATGAGTAGATTGGCCAGATTTCTATGGCAAGTTACTGTCATGATGGGGCCGGCCATTTGCATGGCTCTGATGTCCTAAACATGTAGCACATTCATGGTAAAAAAAAAAAAAAAGTGCCGTAAGGTAAGCATAGAGTAGGATGAGTGGGAGGCCTGGCCCAGTGGGCCCTGAACTGCCCTCCAAGGCCATGCCCAGGATTGAAAACCCACCGTTAAAAACTTCTCATGCCTCAGAAGTTTTAGACGAAGTTGAGATTTTTTTTTCCCCTTCATCCAGATCTATGTAACCTTATGAACAATTTAGATGGCAAATAAAAATCACGGTGGGCCCTAAGAAGTTTCAACAGTGGGCATCCTTATCAGCGCTGCTTCCTGTGGTATGGCCCACTTGAGCACTTTGGGCTCATGATCTAAAAGCGTCTTGAAAAATGGATAAACAGTGTGGATAAAATCCACACATTAAGTTGGGCCTCACAGAGCTCCTACTGGGACTGACTTCTGTTTAGGTAGGTCAGGAAGCAATCGGCAGATATATGTACTGTAAAGGCATCGTGGATCCCTTTTATATTTTGTGGTTAAAATCATTTATAGGACAAGACTCACCCCAGTACAGAGAGAATGCCTTAAAAAATTTACTAGGAGGAATTGTGTATATTTGGGACAAGCTAGACTTTCACAACTAAAGATAATAACACAGAAAATAGTGATCTAGAGACCCTTCAAAATATATATATATATATATATATATATTTTAAGAGGAGGAAAAGAATATTAAATTTATTTAAACTAAGGTCTTATTCTTGAAATCTACCATTGACTCACCAAAAGCTTAGATTGGCTGGTCTGGATGAGAGATAGAAAAGGACATCTATCCAGACGTGTTTTGGATAGTGACTACGCAACCAGCCAGCTAGCAGGTGTCAAAGGTTTTTGGGCCCCATCTTGATGTATGTGTTTTATCGATACTTTTATAGCTCATTTTAAGGCATGAGTTAAAAAAAAGTTTCGATTGAATGTCTACCCTTAAAACCTTCCTTGGGCCAGTATAATGTTTATTTGCCATATGCTCACATGGACTTGGACGAGGTAAAAGACAAATATCAGCTTAATCCAAAAAATGTGGCCTCCAAAAGTTTTTTAACGACATGTGTTTAGTGTCAATTGTTTCATGTTATATGGTCCACCTAAGATTTATATATACCTTATTTTTTAACTCATGCCTTAAAATAAGCCAGTAAAATGAATAGACATAGATAAAACACATATATCATTAGTGGAGCCCACATAACTTAATTTGAGACCATTTAGTGTTAGGCCTGAGAACTGGGATCGAGCTTAAATATCAAGCCTGGTTCAATATCAGAGCAGGGCTTGAAACACGGCCCACACGACCAGAGGATTGGGTGCCACGGCATGGATTCCGTAGAGAGGGAAGCATCGTTTGATGTGGTGAGGTTTTAATCAACAGGTGCTACTGTTGGGCTTGGATAGACTTCTAAACATGCTTTGCCGACATTATTTCTGACAATGGCCCGCAGTTTAACCTAAACCAAAAACGTAGGCTTTGCATCACCTAGTAAGGATAAGGATCTTCTGTTTGCGTCATAACTTTCCCGCTTTCCTGTACAGTCACGGGTCCAGCAGCCGGCGATGCGGTATGAGATGCGGTGGGTGATGATAACGCGATTTCCTGCTTTGACGTAAATCAGAGGATCTGACCGAATGAAATCAGTATCCACGTCGCACTCTAATGTGAGTTGACAGGACGGCAAATGGCCAAACTCATGCCACGTGGCACTCTTATTCGAGTTGTCAGGACGGCAAGTGGCCAAGCTTACGCCGCAAGGAAAGAGAAACAGTCAGGTAGTGGCGCTCACCGAAGTGTACCTATCTCCCTCGGATGTGACTCGTGTCATCACATCCGAGCCGTTAGAAAGCCCATCCCAGTCATGAAAAGTATTTTTGTTCCAGAATCAGGATGATCCACTCATCGAGTGGGCTACAAAACTATGTTAATTAGATTATCGTCCGTCCATTGATTTTGAGGCAATAGCCCATCTAATCGTTGGATAGGGGTGATTTTCATATCAGATGGTCCACATGACTGGGCCTACTTCTTACACAGTCTAGATGTGCTGCAAAAATTAAAACTTGGCTGTAAAAGGGGAAGTTCGGTAAGCTTATGGTACTCAAGAGAGCACCTGATCATTCATCGAAAGAACCCCAAACTCAAAAAGTCACCGATCACGTAGAGTTTTGACCTCTGAAAATCCCTACGTGTGAAATAGACCTTTGGCGGCCCTCTTCCTCGTCACGCCTCTCTTTCCTCAGCTCCCTAGCGACTTCACAAAACCGTGTTCTCTCTCCCTCTCTCTCTCTCTCTCTCAGCCTATATAAACTCACCTCCAACACCCAGAACTCTTCAATATCTCTCTCTCTCTCTCTCTCTCTCGCTCTCAGCCTATATAAACTCACCTCCAACACCCATAACTCTTCAAAATCTCTCTCTCTCACCTATATAAACTCACCTCCAATACCCAGAACTCTTCAAAATCTCTGTCTCACCTATATAACCGCAGCACCCCGACACCCAAAACTCTTCAAAATCTCTCTCTCTCTCTCTCTCTCTCTCTCTCTCTCTCTCAGCCTATATAAACTCACCTCCAACACCCATAACTCTTCAAAATCTCTCTCTCTCACCTATATAAACTCACCTCCAATACCCAGAACTCTTCAAAATCTCTCTCTCACCTATATAACTGCAGCACCCCGACACCCAAAACTCTTCAAAATCTCTCTCTCTCTCTCTCTCTCTCTCTCAGCCTATATAAACTCACCTCCAACAACCAGAACTCTTCAAAATCTCTCTCTCTCTCTTTCTCCCCTTGATTTCTATACACCATGGTATTAGGAAACTGGTTGTTGCTAAGCCGTCTAAAGAAGAGCATACAGAAGGTAAGATTCCTACAAAGCTTCCACGTCTACAAATGGTGCCTTCCATCGATAACTGACTCCTCAAGTCGCCGGCAGCAAAGCTTCAACGACGCACCTGGCTTGATCGATTGCATGCAAGATGCCAATGTCGAAGATGTGAGATGGATTTGTCGCCATCACCAATCCCAAGGACTAGAAGCGACGCATCCGACGACATTGATAGGAGAGCGGAGATGTTCATCGCAAACTTCTATCGACATATTCAAATGGAACGGCAGGCATCACTTGAGCTTCGGTACGTAAAGGGAGTTGGCCTAGAGAGGACTCGATCGGATTGAAGAAGATGATTTTTTATTTTTTATTTTTTTCTTCTTCCTTAAATTCGACCAATGCGATGGTAAGAAAGAATATAAAGATTTTTTTTTTTTTTTTTTTTTTCCCTTTGATGCAATTGACATGCATGGAGAGGTGGTAGAGCTGCCTGATTTCCTAGGGAAGGTGGCTGATGTCTCAGCTGGAATTGTGCCAGACAAAAAAAGCGGTGTGAATACCCATGTTAAGAAGGAAGACTGGCAGCTTTGGAAAATGGACAAGGTGCCGAGAAGATGAACATCAGTAATTTCTTTTCGACAAAATAGAAATTCCTCCAGCAGTGACAAAACTAGGTGAAAAGAATAAACTAAAATGACATATAAAATAAACTTCAACAAGGAATCATATCTAGAATTGAAAGGGAGCAACAACGACTTAATAAAAGCAGAATAGTAGTTCATATAAAATTCAGTGAAAAGGCATTCTATGAAATTTTTTTGGAAAAAAAGTGCTATGATCATGTAAAATCCTTGAAAGCAAGAGAGCCCCAAACTAAATGCTAAACTTGGTTATTACTTATCCTCAAGCCTCGAAAGCCCTGACAACTTTACCTTCTACCTCTATTGAGAACAGAAAGAAAGAACTCCAAATAAATCAAGCTTTCTAACTCATTGCTGCTTTTCCAAAATAAAATCAAATCTTGTTAAAAATCCTTCCATAACTTGAAAAAAAGGCACCCTTTTCCATTTCCATGCAAACATGGATCAGTGAGCTTATCTGACTTCAGCATGACATCATCAGTGAGCCCTAAAATTCTTGTGATTTTTCCCCTTTCTAAGACTTGTATGGTTGTTGATTCATGGTCCTGTCGTCTATTAAGCTCCAAAACAAGTAGTTTTAAAGAATTCCCTACATCGTAGATGAAAACCCACCACTTCAAGCTGTAGAGATCATAAATCAACACTAAGCAGCTCAAAGCTGAAGGCATAAAAAAAAGTTAAATAAAAAATCAAAAGTTTACATAAACTCAAATGCAAGATACTAAAATTCAAGACTAGGGCCTCTTATATCAAATTCTACATCAATTTCAGCTCCCAAAGAAGAAGTTTTCAAGAAATCGTATAGATAAAAGGATAATAAATGCCACTCACCAAAAGGACATGAGGGCCCTTTATTTCTAGTCAATCAATAAGGGAGAAATCAAGGAATTAAACAGAGAAATACTTTCCAATCTGTTGTAGTTACAGACACCACAATAAACCAATTTCATATATATGCGAGACTCTAAAAGGAAGTAAATGTTGAATTTTTTGAGGTGTGGAGCCAAAACACCAATTACACCCGTTGAAAAATGGAGGCCTATCACTACGGTACTCGACCGGTCGAGTAGGCTGCTCGATTGGTCGAGTGGGCCGCTTGACCAGTCGAACGGTGCTCGACTCAAAGTCCAGCGAGTTAATATTTTAGAATTCCGCGGTACTCGACTGGTCGAGTGGGCCACTTGACCAGTAGAAGCCCTTGCTCGACTTATCGAGGCTACGCAGATCTTAGTCCGGATTTGGTGCGGACTGCGTAAATTTGATACAATTTTCGACATGGTGCGAAAGGGAGTTGCCTAAACTATAAATAAGAGTCATAGGGTTATTTTAGGGTATGAAAAAGAGTTTTCTAAAGCAAGGCTAAGGCTTTTCTATACGTTCAAGGTTAGTATGTTGATTATAATCTCATTTTTCTTCATAGTGGAAGTTTGTACCATGGTTTTTTTACCCTTGTTGGGAGTTTTTTCACGTACATTCTGTCTTGTGGCTTATTGTTATGCTTGGATTCTACTTCTAAATTATTTTTCTTCCTGTTTATCGTTTTGTGGGTAAGACCGGAGATTGAATCTCGGTTCACTAGCATTGTTGGCATGCTGCGCAACAACTGATACCAAATCTATTTGTTTAGTTCAAGTGGGAGCGATGATGAAAGAAGGGAAGATTAGAATTGAGAAGTTTGATGGTTCAAAATTTTCCTTCTGAAAAATGTAGATGGAAGATTATCTGTATTGGAAGGTTCTATATATTCCTCTAAGAGGAAAAGAGAAGAAACCAAAGAAGATGATGGATGATGAATGGTTTTTATTGGATCGAAAGGCTTTAAGAATGATCCGACTCTCTTTATCTAAGAGCGTCGCCTTCAATATATCCAAGGTGAAGATCACACAAGAATTAATGTAAGCCCTTCCTACAATGTATGAGAAACCCTTAGCGTCTAACAAGGTTCATCTTATGAAATGACTATTCAACATAAAGATGCAGATGGTAGGAGCGTGACTGAATATCTAAATAAGTTCAATACAGTCACGAGCCAATTGGAATTCGTTGGCATTACTTTTGAGGATGAGGTCAGAGAGTTATTGATCTTATCAAGTTTGCCAGACATTGAGATGGTTTGGTGATTGCCGCGAGCAATTCTTCAAAGTCGACAAAACTGAAATTCGATGATGTGGCCGGTCAAATTCTCAGTGAAGAATCTAGAAGAAAGACATCAAGAGTTTCAGGGGATTCGAGAAATGTTCTAAACGTTAAATAAAGAGGAAGATTGTTAAACAAATGAGACAATAAACATGGATATTCTAAGTCTAGGAAGAAGTCCAAGGGATTAAAAGATAAAGACAAGTGTTAGCATTGTGAGAAGAAGATGCACATAAAATGTGATTGCAGAATGCTTAAGAAACAAGAAGGAAACTCTCAAGGTAGGAAGGATTCAGTGAATTTATTTGAGGAGAATGACACAGAGGCGTTAATCTTGTCTCTTGATGCGAGGAATGAGTCTTGGGTCATAGACTCGGGTGCTTCGTTTCATGCCACTTCGTGTAAGGAATTTCTGTGTGCATATGTGTCAGGTGACTTTGGGAGAATCTACTTTGTTAATGATAAGCCATGTAATATTATTGAAAAGGGAGACATTCATATAAGTTAAAAAAACGGAATGATTTTGAAATTGAAGGATGTTAGATGACATGTATTAAGTTTGACACGGAATCTGATCTCAGGGGGACAACTGTTGGCTGATACCGGATATGTGATGATATTCACTAGTGATTCCTGGAATATCACAAAAGGTACCTTGGTGATATTTCGAGGTAAGAAGGAAGATACTTTATATATGACTTTCGGATCGTATAGTTCACTCACAGTGAATGGGCAGTTATGGCATCAGAGGTTGGGACATATGAGTGAGAAATGTATGAAAGTGCTATTGTCAAAAGGAAAGCTACCAGGGTTAAAGTCTATTGACTTGAAATTTTACGAGGACTGTGTGTATGATAAGCATAAGAGGATAAGCTTTAAGAAAACAGGACGCGCTCTAAAGACGCATCTGTTGGAGCTTGTACACATTAATGTGTGGGGACCGACATAGGTATCATCTCTTGGTGGCTTACGTTAGTAGAAAACTGTGGGTCTATTTCTTAAAGCATAGATCTGATGTATTTGATGTATTTAAGAATTAGAAAGTAACAGTAGAAAATAAGACAGGTAAAACAGTAAAATGTCTCAGATTCGATAATATGAGAGAGTATTGTGATAAGAGTTTTGAGGAGTATTATGCAATAAATGGAGTCAAACATAAGAATTTCAGGGACACCGCATCAGAACGTGTAGCTGAGCGCATTAACAAGACTATCCTTGAGCGCGCCAAGAGCATGAGATTACATGTAAGGTTGCCTAAGACATTTTGGGGAGATGCTGTGAATACTGCCGCATATCTCATCAATAGAAGTCCCTCAACACCATTGGCTGGTGGGCTACCAGAAGAAACGTGGACTGAGAATGAAGTGAACATTGCACATCTCAAAGTGATTGATTGTGCTTCATATGTTCACATTGATGCAGAACACAAAAATAAGCTGGATGCGAAGTCCAAAAAGTGCATGTTTATACGATACAGGTAGCATGATTTTGGCTATAAGTTTTGGGATACAGGGAATCAAAAAATCATTAAAAGCAAATACGTAGTCTTCAATGAAAAAGTGATGTATAAGGATAGTGTGCAACAAAAATAAAATAAGACCAATGAGAAAGAATGCATAGAGTTGGAAGAGTTACCAGATACATGTATTACACTGCCATAGGATGAGCATGCACAGGAGCATAATGAGGAAGAGCCGCAGACACCGATTGTGAGGAGGTCTACTTGGGAGAAAAGATCAAAGGTCTGATATTCACCCTTCTTACATTATCTACTACTGACAGATAATGGTGAACCAAAGTGTTTTGAAGAGACATTACAGTTAGATATACGGGTTAAGTGGGAGCAGCCCATAAATGATCAAATAGACTCTCTTGAGTCCAATCATACATGGGAGCTAGTCACTCTACCTAAGAGTAAGAAAGTTCTTCATAACAAGTGGATTTACAGACTGAAGGGGAGCACGATGGTTCGAAATGGTACATGACTAGATTGGTTATAAAAGGGTTCCAACAAAAGACAGGTATCAACTTCATTGAAATATTTTCACCAGTAGTGAAAATGTCTATGATTTGCATGGTCTTGAGTATAGTGGCTACAGAGGACTTACATCTAGAGCAGCTAGATGTTAAGACAATCTTTCTTCATGAGGACCTTAAAGAAGAGATATACATGCATCAGCCAATAGGATACATGGCACCAGAAAAGGAGACAAGGTGAGTAGACTAAAGAAAAGTCTATATGGCTTGAAGCAGGCCTCGAGGCAGTGGTATAAGAAGTTCGACAGTTTCACGTTGGATATGTAATGTAGACCACTATTTCTATTTGAAGAAGTTTGATATGTCGTACATCATCCTTCTTCTGTATGTTGATGATATGCTTGTAGTTGGATTAATCATGAAGGGCATCTCAGACCTCAAAAGATAACTATCTAGAGAATTTGCTATAAAGGATTTAGGAGCTGCAAAATAAATTCTAGGCATGAGGATAAAGTGTGACAAGGAAAACAAGAAACTAGTTTTGTCACAGGTAGAGTACATTGCCAAGGTACTTGATCGATTCAGTACGAGAAGTGTTAAGCCGGTTAGCAATCCATTAGCCAACCATTTCAAGCTTTCTAAGGAGCAAGGTGCGAAGACACAGGAGGAACGATACTACATGGCTAAAGTCCCATACACGTCAGCTATTGGGAGCCTCATATATGTTATGGTGAGCATGAGACCAGATATTGTTCAAGCAGTGGGAGTTGTTAGTAGGCTCATAAACAATCCTGGGAAGGAACATTGGGAAGCTGTGAAGTGGATCCCTAGATGCCTGGTACGTACTGTGGATGTAGGGCTGTATTATGGAGGGTTGAAACCAACCTACAGGGCTACATAGATTCAAATTTGGCAGGAAATATCAACAACAGAAGAAACACTGCAGGGTATGTCTTTACTCTGGGTAGTGCTGCAGTCAATTGGGTCTCTCAGTTACAGAAGATAATATCCATCAGTACAACGGAAGCAGAATACATTGCAGCTACAGAAGCGTGCAATGAAATGATATAGATGTAAGGTTTCATGGAAGAGTTAGAAAAGAAGCAAACAGATTGCAAGCTGTACAGTGACTGTCAGAGTGCAATCACTTGGCTAAGAATTCAGCCTTTCATTTAAGGACTAAGCATATTGACATCAGATATCACTTCACATGTTCGTTACTAGAAGATGGATTAATTATTGTAGAGAAGATCCATACAAGTGAGAATCCTATGGATATGTTGATCAAAGCAGTCACATGGGAGAAACTGAAGCTCTGTTTAGCTTTGATTAGTCTTCAGGCTTAAAGATGGGGAGATGGTATATTCCGGATATAGAAGATAAAAGTTTATGGTGATATGTCTCCAAGTGGGAGATTGTTGAGGTGTGGAGCCAGCACACCAATTGTGCCAGTCGAAAAATGGAGGCCTTTCACCACGCTGCTCGACCGGTCGAGTAGACTACTTGGCTGATCGAGCGTGTCGCTTGACTCAAAGTCCAACGAGCTAATGTTTTGGAATTCCGCGGTGCTCAACTAGTCAAGTGAGGTGCTTGACCGGTTGAGTGGGTCGCTCGACCAGTCGAGGCTACACAGATTCTAGTCCGAATTTGGTGCGGACTGCGTAAATTTGAGGCGGTTTTCGCCAAGGCGCAGAAGGGAGTTGCCTAAACTATAACTAAGGCTCTTAGGGTTATTATATGGTATGAAAAAGAGTTTTCTAAAGCAAGGCTAAGGATTTTCTATATGTCCAAGGTTAGTATATGATTGTAATCTTATTTTTCTTCATAGTGGAAGTTTGCAATCGTGGTTTTTTTTTTTTACCCTTATTGGGGTTTTTCCACATATATTCTGTCTTGTGGTTTATTGGTATGCTTGGATTCTACTTCTAAATTATTTTTCTTCCTGTTTATCGTTTTGTGAGTGAGACCGGATATTGGATCTTGTTTCACTAGCGTTATTGGGGTGCTGCGCAACAGAATTATAGACCATTTTCACTTCCCAAAGAAGCAATTAAAAAAATAATCTAATTTTACAATGAAAGTTCCTTGAATTCAGTGAGGCAAAGATGTCGTAGTTTGGATGTATCAATCTTAGAGCTCTTGAAAAAGGAGTCAAACTTTACGTCATTTTTAGATCTAAAAGAAGCTATTTCAAGAAATTTGTAACATCACCAGATATTTGAGAATCTCTCAGATTCCTGCGGTTTCCATCCTAAAAGCTAATCATTCAAGCACTCTTTTAAAAGAACACAAATTCTTCACCATTTAAACCATTAGGAACAATTCAAAAGAATTTTTAACATCACATATGTAAATCAAAGTGACAAATCTCATTCTCACCTATTTTTCGGTTAGGAATTTCTTAAGAGATTTTTAGATTTTTGAAGTTTTTCTTAGTGTATTTATTGGGAAAATCTAACTTAAAACATAAATTTTTTAAATATTTATGATAAATTAACATATCATTTTATTTACATGTATGTATGTAATGATTATTTGAAAAAAATCAAATAATTCCATTTAATATCATAATAAATTCGCTATAAAATAACATATAATTAAAAATTGCCGAGATTTTGGAATCTCATGATAATGACATGACAATATTTTTTATTTAATATTTCACAAAAATTTTCAAGATTTTAAAAAACTCAGCAATATTTGTCAGGGAGATGAGAATCTCTTGGATTCTTGGTAAGAACAAAAAGGTAAAATATACCCTTTTCTAGAGCTAATCACTTCATGAGCTCTCTTAATGGAATATGTTGAATTCTGCACCATTTTTCACTCTGGAATAATTAATTCAAAGACATTTCCAACATAAAAGATGCAATTCTCTCAGGTTCCCGCAAAACAGAACTTCCAAGATCAATGCAACGGATTGTACGCCATTTTCAGTTCTAGAAAGTGATTCAAAGAAACTTTGCAACATACACATGAAATCTCTCAAACTTTGCAAGGAAAAAAAAAAAAAAAACCTGTCCTTTCAGATCTAATCATTTTAAGAGCTCATTTGAAATAAGAACTTGAATCCTACACCGTTTCAGATCTGAAGGAAGTATTTCAAAGGACTTTCTAACATCAAAGATGAAAATCTCTCTCCAAAAAATAAATTTTTTAATAATATCATTCATAGGGATTAAACAAAAATCTTGTTGAGGCCAGACATCGAACAAATGGCGTGCACCATCTTCTATTCAACAAAACTGATGAGATTGAAGAAACTAGGGACCTTATCAGATGGGCCAGGCATTGATGAAGCGTTGCCGTAAAATAATTGGGATTAAACGAAATGTGAAGATGAAACTTTCAAATAAAAATGTAGAGTGCAACCATGCGAATGCTCACCTATTCAAGATGGTTCTGCATAGCGATTAGCAAGGAAGAGGGCGCCTCAAAGATTCACAGCTAAATCTCGATTGGCAATGAAGAGGGCGCTCGAAAGAGAGAATAATGAGGAAGAAAATGGCGGTCGAAAGTGGGATTTGAAAATTCCTCTCTGAAATGTGATAAGAGATTCAAATCCAGAAAATATGCATTTTACATAATTTATAAAATAAACTATATTTATAGTCATACAATTAAGGGTCCATTTACTTGATAGTTAAGATACTAGTACATACAAAAATTATAAATATATACAATCTACAACAAGACCCATTATTTAGATGGTCTATATAGCCATATATCAAATCCACTTGTTCTATGAACAAGTTACCACTATTTTACATAAAATGCAAAACTCACGCCTTTTCACCCTACAAATAACCACATTAGCTTTAGCTTTGGATTTGGTAGGGCTCTATGGGCCCCACCATGATGTTTTTGTTTAATCTACACCGTACATTCATTTTTAAACATTCTTTTAATGTTGATACTAAAAAATGAGCTTGAAATAAATCTCGGGTGAACCACACCACAGGTAAATAGTAGCAATTGGACGTACACCATTAGAAATGGCTCTTTGGTTACGGATTAAATGAGTTTCAGCTGTGTCTTTTAGCCGTAGCTGAAACCACCCCACATCCATCGGCTTTGCCTGGCCGGTTTTTTTGATAGTGAAAACCACCATTAGCGTTTTGGGTTTGTTTGGATTGTAAAGCAGGGTAGCAATTACATGTATTTCGTTTTGGTTTCTTGCTTCTATCGTTGTTTGTAGGCTGTTTTTTGTATAAACCCCATGAGGATTTTGTTTAGTAGATTCTTATATAGAAGCATGCATGGTTGTAAATGGTGTTAGATGGATTTTATGTTATGATAATAGATTTCAAAATCAATGAAATTGGTTTTTTCTTTGATTACATTGATATAACCTTTAAAAAATAATTTTAAAAAAAAATTTGGTATAACGGAAAACCAATTTTCAATCACGATTGTTACGTAGAAAGAAACATTCAGCAGGTTGGCCGTAGCATAAAGATTAAAAAAATAATAATAGTAACAAAGAGAGGCTGATTTTGTTATCAGGTGGTCCACATGTGCAATTTCGGCAGATCCGGGTGTTTTAATTTTTTCTATGGTGTGGTCCATGATGAGCATCAGATAGATTTTTTATTGGTTGCTCTTGGTAGTGGGGCCAACTTTTTGAACGGTTAGATGTTATACACACTCGACAAACTGACATTTATGCTAGTTGATGATAAAAATATCATCCAACTAGTTGTATGTGTCTGTGGAAGACCTCTATTTCATGACTAAGGTGGTCTTACAAACTAGTTAGATGATTGTGTTATCATACCACTAGCACTTAAATGTGGCCCATGTCAAGTACGGATAAAATCCAACCCGTCCAAGAGGTTGGCCCTACCACGGAGAACATGTAACCTAAAATTCAAGCCAAACCACATAGAAGCTGGGCCACACCATAGAAAGCAATGGACAAGCGCCAATGTAAACCAAAGTATAAATGGGTTCACCAGATATGTGAATTGGCCCACATTTTGTGCTAGCTTATTTTCATGGTGGGCCAACCAGTTCTTATTATTATTATTATTATTATTTTTTATAAATTTTAAGTGGACTCTTGCCACAAGTTGCATTCACCGCAGAAAATATTTTGTACAGCCCTTGGGGCATGGCCAGACAAAAAAACGGTGGGCCACACCTATCATGTAATACTAATTACAAAAAACCCCATAGCCCGGCAAATGCAAGACAGGGACTCCTACCCCAATCTGCTCCCCTCCAAAACACGAGACCCACCCACCACTGCCAAGCACAACATCAACAAAGGCCAGCAGAACCTACAAATGGGATGCTCTAACAGAGCCAAGGCCTACTCTGTCAAGAAAAAGAAGGCCAAGAATATGAGGAGGGAGATCCCTGACATATTTAAGAACTCTTGTAACCTGCTTCTGACTACCCTCCCTAGCCATGCCATCTGCCAGACCATTCCCCTCTCTAGGGATTGCTGAAAACACAATGTACCGCCACTGCCTCAGCCTCTTGATTCTGCTAATCCACGGACGCCATTGCCAGGGAACAAGACAAATGGAGGAGAGGAGGCTTACTACCACCGTCGAGTCAGATTTGACCACAATTTGTCTTAGACGACGTCGCTCCAAACATAGAACAAGACCATCATAAATAGCTCTAACTTCCGCCTTGTTGTTTGTGCCCACCCTGTAACCCGCAGAGAAGGCAAACAACAGCTTACCATCATCATTTCTACAGACACCCCCTCCCTCTGAACGTCCAGAATTTCCACAAGCCGAACCATCAACATTCAATTTCACCTATCCCGCAGCGGGTCTTTTCCATTTTATGACGTGAAAGGAGCATGAGAGGCGGGTGAAAAGAATGCCTATAGAGTTGTCCCCATAAAACCTCTATTGAATTTCAACATTACCCTCTAGCAAGTGTAAAGCCCACCAACTGATGCGGGTGATCTCGCAGCGTTCACCTCCATAGGATAATGGGCCCACCAGTTCAATATATGGGTCTGAACTAATCACAGGCCCTTCCTCTTTCGATCTAGATGCAATTGCCTCTTATTTTATGTGTCGCATACAAAGACTCATAGTAAACGGTTGGATGGTGAGATGGAAAAATGGGACCCAATTCAGCTATTTACCATCCCCAAATCAGTGGCTAGTTAAGCCAACCAATTCGATTTTGGGTCTAAAGAGCGGAAGCTAGGGCCTCGTGATTTGTGTAGCTTGATGGTTCCAGCATATTGTAGTGGAGAGCGGCTCTATGCTTCTTTCCGAGGCATTTAACAATTTATGTATAAGAATAATAAGTAGGCTGGAACTATTTGCATAAATAAATTAAAAAGGTAAAAAATATATATAATTTTAAAAAAGCCAAGTCTATTCGTATTACTCAAGCATGGCTAAAATTGTCCAAACAATGCTAACATACATGTTACAAGAAAAATGGTCCTACTCTTCGTACACAACCTGGCAGAGTTAATAGCAACATCAACCAGCCACGCGATTTGTGTAGCTTGAGGGTTCTTGCATATTGTAGTGGAGAGTGACTCTATGCTTGTTCTCGAGGCATTTAACAATTTATTTATAAAAATAATAAGTAAGTAGGAACTGTTTGCATAAATAAATTAAAAAGGTGTGTGATATATATGTATATATATATAGCCAAGTCTCTTCATATTACTCAAGCGTGGGTAATTAAGGCTGGAAAGCCTTCCGTGTGTTGAGAAAAGCTTTTCCAAATTGGAGGTGGAGTCAGATTCAAAGCTGGTGATTAAGGTTTTTAACGAGGGTATTAACATTGGTTAGAGATGAAAAGGCAGAAAAGCTTTAACGGATAGGCTCTGCCTCCTAACTATAGTGGAGTTCAAGCATGTTTTCAAAGAGGGTAACACAACGGCTGACGCTCTAGCTCATGAGGGAAGTTTGTCCCAATCTATTTTTTCAGCTCCAGCAGGGTTGATCTGCCTCAACAGGTGAGATGTATACTTTTCCTAGATAAGGTTGGACTAAGAGCGATCAGGGAGAGGAAGATCTAAGTTTTTACTGTATTTGGGGTATTTTCTATTCGATTGTTTTTTTTTCCATTGGCCATAGATATCCTAGCTTTCTTACGATAGGTCATCCGTAGGTCTTTTCCTATGAAATCCCGAATCAAATTGTAATTTTTCTCCAGAATGAAATATATGACACGTTTTTTTGAAAAAAAAAAAAGCATGGCTAAAATTGTCCAAACACTGCTAACATATAAAATATTTTTATGAGTGAATTAAAATTAAAATTTAAGTTAGACACCAATCATATTTTTAAAATTTCAAAATATTAATTTTATTTAAAATATATTTCCTTCAATGTTCTTTAAATATTCCAAATTTCTCAACCTAAGAAAACCAATTGCGGGAACAAACTTAGCTAAAGTTACTCCCGATTATATATGTTGATGCGAAAAACTGTATCAGCCTCTCCCTGTACTTCCACCTGCAACACAATGAGAGAGAAAGAGAACCCTGGCTTGAGCCGGGGAATCTCCGATGCTTAAGTCAGTAAAGATTCAGCAAGAGGAGTTTCTTAGGGTATTTCTTGCGTACCTTTGATCCTGGAGAGCCCTCTTTTTATAGGAGTGAGAGGTCCCGGTGTAAGGGGATTCTCTCCTAATTTTTGGGAGATTTGATTTGATTGCTATTTTGTTTACGGATACTTTCCAATCCTGAGATTTCTGAGGTTGAGAATCCTTTTACAAGATTCTCAAGACGGTGTTTAAGATTACACCATCTCTCCTTTGCTTGGCTCGGCCTCAATAGATTCTTCAATCTCGGCTAGCTTACAAACATAGAGCCTTTTTCCTACTATCAAACGAAATAGAGTCAGTTTGGAACCGATGCCTATTCTTTCTTAATCAGATAGCCGACACTACAGCTAACCTCATGTGGGTCAGTTTCATAGTTGATCAGGTGGCTTTTAGCTTTAGGGCCTTTAATTGGTCCCTTTAGACATTGTTGTTGTTCACTCCCCAAGTGTAGGGTTGTGATGTAGTAATAAACTCGGTAAGACCGAGGTCGAATCCCAAGGGACTAATACTTGTACGTAATTTGAAACTAAGTAGAACTAGAACTAGAATGAGATGAAATCTAAATCAATTCAATTTAAGGAATAATGGTAAAATAATTATATAAAATTTAAGAGAATTCAGAGGAGAGAAACTAGGGATTCAGAGGATCCACTTGTAGAGATCAGGGAGATCTTATGCCAGCTTTAAGAATCATGGAATTTAACTGAACTGCCGTTGATATAGTTTTCAAGAGATGAAAGGTATATGAATTAGAAAGGATTCCATCACCAAACCATGTCCAGGTGACAAAGCAAACAACAGAATTAAACTAATTACCAACCAATCAATAATGTATCAAGGTTAGGAAGGGTACCGTCATCCGACCATGCCCAGGAGACGATGGTGAACAACAGGGCTTCCTAACGTCATCAACATTAAAAGGAGAAAGAAATACTCAAAGCCATCGCAGATCTATTATAATTTCAGTCACAACAAACCATTAAAAACTGAAAGTATTCCCATAAACTGTAATCTACATCAGTTCAGAATAAATAAAAGGCATAAGCTACAGGTCTCCCATCATGCTAGAAGCTTCACCTCTTAGCCCTAGCTAAGAGGTTTAGCTCGACATGGATTGACTAGATCTCTCCAAAAAACATATAAAAAAAAATAAGAAATAAAAAAAAACTCCAAAAACTCTCTTTCTCTCTCTTGCAAACGTCCCCTCTGATGCCCCCCTCCTCACACCCTCTCTCTCTCTCTCTCCTTTTATTCCTGTTGTAGGTCGGCTGGGGTGGAACACCGACCCTTCTTTTGCAGCAAAAAGCGGACGTACGTTTGGGTGTTAGAGTCCGTGGTGTCTGTGGAACCCACTTATAGCGACTTCACGTCTCATCAGAGTCGTCCATTAGCTCTGTGACGTTGATTTAGGATATCATGCCAAATTTGAAGAGGATATGAGCTTTTGGTGGGCCACGACGTTGATCGACGTACGACAAGTTCTGGACTGTGCACTCCTATTCTTGTGCATGGATGGATGGAAAGGATCAGGGTTTGGTCGATTTCTCCCCCTTAGGTACGTTGGATGGTTCAGATCATCCATCAAAATGATGTGGGCCACACATCCTCCCAATGGACGACAGTCCCGAGAGCTGTTCTTGCGTAAACAAAGATGCGATGATGTGTTCGGTGGGACCCATGATCGGATCCTTATGAGAAATCGACGCCGTCCATTAGACTCACAAGAAAAAATCACTCAGAGATGGCTGGTTTTGAACTGCTGCTGGCACGGCCCTCTTGCCGGTATAGTTCACCGTCCACCTTCCGTTTGGATGAATAAAAATTGATCTCCACTGTCTTTTAAGATTCAGCCACCTAAGCATGAGTGAAAAGGGCCTGGGAATTCTAATGGATGTTCTGGATCAAACCTTTGATGCTTGATGGGGGCTCACTAGGATCGCCCATAAACTCTGTTTGCGAACAAAGCCGACGCAAGCCTTTCTGTGATGATCGGCGGGCTCCACCTTGATGTTTATGAGGAAATCCATTATGTCCACTGGGATCCCCACGAAAAACCATTCGGGAAGGCCCCCTTTTTGGATCCAAACCATGGCCGACCATGTGATCTTCATTCCACCGTTCATCTCAAATTTGAATACAGATTCCTTGTGATTGGGTGCATGGGACCAAAAAGTCACCATGATTGTGGTCGTCCCCGCCTTCCGGATACAATGTACGGTCCAAATCATACATATGTATGATGGGTGGGCCCAACTGAGCAAAACTGGCCATGAACAGCATTACGCTATTGTTTTTAAGAAAATTTGAAATTTTTTTGTCGGTCATCACTCGCTGACCGACCTTGGGAAAAACTGTGCGCGGCTGGAGCATGCACGTTGTACACGTGCAATGTATAAGTGGGTCACATGGTGAGGTGTATGAGAAATCCGATCTAGCCATCCTTTTTCTCATCTTATTTAAGGCGTTCAGTCCAAATTTGAAGCATATATAGAGATCAAGCGGGCCCCACTTAAGGATTTAAGGGGCTGATCTGTCCGTTGGGCCACTTCCACCAAGATCCAACGGCCGAAATTCGACATGTACGATTAATTTATGGTCCTCAGGCTACGTATGAAGTTTCGAGTCGAACTGATGGTGGGAACCCCGTGATCTTATATTCTGGAGCAATTTTGGGCCACTTGAGCTTCAGTTTCTCGATTTTCATGGATTTTTTATGTGTAAATTCGTTGATCTTGGTCCCACAGAGTCCGTCCCTTACTTTAGTGACATCAGAGTGTTAATTCCATGCTTTTAGTACCTTTTTGCTATCCATGCTCTCAAATACACCCTGCATCACAAACACGGTTAAATCGGGCCATTAAATGGTATCATGCTTGTAAATCCAGGCAATAACTGGGTCTGATATGCAATATTTGACTCTCAACAGTTATCTCTTTAACCTAGTTAACTTCATGCATCTTACATATTTTGCCTGTGGCCCTTGACTCTTTCAGCTTTGGTCGGGATTCACATCCTACAGATCCGAGCTAAGTCTCTCCTTTAGGCTGTTTCTCATCTCGATTTTACTTGTTGCCTTGGGTAACATTAGCAAATTTGATCCATTTCTTAACCGAGTTCCCGGACTTATCGTATTTTCCCCCAAAAGTAAGCCCCCTACTCCTTTTGTTAGCTATGTCGACACAAAGGAGTAATGAATTGCTAGGTCGGTTTACACTGAGAACCAGAGTTATGATGGAGCATTTAATGCTTCTTATATCATCCTTAACGTATGATGGTTCGTTACTCGAGGTTGCATTAGTGGATAGCCGTCAGGTCGTTTTGCCCGCTTATGAGCGTCAGACACGTGGCGAAGACGTTACTTGCGTCAATCGGTGTGCGCCATGTGTTGGGTGGGAGAGTCGAAGCAGGCATCGATTTGACTCCTTAAATGCGATTGCCACGTGGCTCGGCTATAAAAGAAGAAGCGGGGTCGATTTTCGCACTTTCGTCCGCCCGCTCGATTTCCTTTTCTTCCATTTTCTCTCTTTACTGTGCTTGTAATCTACCATTTTCTCCATCCTTTCTTTCTTCTTTCTTCCTCAATTATGTGCTTTTTACCTCTCCAGTGAATTTTCTCTCCCTCCCTTTTCTTTTCGACTTTTAGTGATAATGCATCTTTCAAGTCCCCGAGAGGGGATTTCTGGTGATGAGGGCAAAACGGGGCATTTTTGGAATGTCTCGGAATCGCCTTCCTTACTGGCAGAGTTGGTGATGAGTGCCAATGAGGCTTTCAAGCTTACCATTAGACTGTCTAGTAAGGCTTCAGCGGAACGCCCCGCTCTCTGTCTTGAGACATGCCCCTGGCAGGCCTACTCTTCATTTTCCTGGAGATGACTTGGAAGCAGAGGAAGAATTGGAAGAAACTGTTGAGCCGGCTCTTCCTAGGAGACCGGTGAGGATTGAGCTTGAGGGAACCATTGAGTCAATTCCCCCACGGCGGTCGGCTCGGTTTGTTGAATCAACAGCTGAAGAAGGAGAGGCTGCTAAGAGTGAGGAGGTTAGAGACGAGCAAAAAGGACCGGTCTCCTCAGTTTTGACTAAGGTGGATTTGGATAGAATCTGAGTCGAGTATCATGTTCCTGACTCAGTAATTCTTTGACTTTCGCTCCCGAGTGAATTACCTGACCATCCCCCTCTTGGGATGGTCACAATTTTCCAAGTTACCATGCAATACGGCTTATGTCTGACCCTTTAACCCGTTGCTCAGGATTTTTTCTCTCGACTTAGAATTACTTCCAGACAAATAGTTCTGAATGGGTGGAGGAACTTGTTTGGATGTGCAGTGTTGTGGGCTGAGACAGAACAACTCCCACTGACCATGGACGAGTTCCTCTATTTGTACTAAGTACAACTGAACACTTCACAGCCTGGCTGGTATTTCTTGAGCACTTGATGGAACAAGGGCGTCTCTTTGATAACCGACCCTCCTACCTCCAACAAGCACTGGAGAGAGAGGCGGTTCTGAGCGTGCGGTCGCTGGGAGACTACTGAGCCTGGGCTCTTCGAACTTTGCGTTCCCCGGGCATTCTCCGTAGCTGGTGGCTCTGCATGCCCTCTTTTCCGTCTTTTCTTGTTATGATTCTTCTGAGTCTGACTGAACGTACTCTGCAGAAATTTTCAAGAAGAAGCCAAAGCTAGGAGCCAATGTTTTGGCTTGATCAAAGATCTGTAGATGATAAGTCTGGAGGATCGGTCTTGGAAGTACCTTCTACAACCAGAGTGTCTTCTTATCTCGGGCTTGGATTCGTCTATGACAGGTATCTTCTGGTTACTCAGACGCATCCTCCTCGAATTTTTCTGACTTTGTACTTTGTCTAACACAGAAATAGCTGAAACTCGACCCCTGCTGAAGCCAGCATCCAACTTAAAGGTTGTTCTTAGGTCAGTGCTTTCGTTGGAGCCTCAGCCTCCAAAGAAGGTGAAGACTGCTCCCTCGGTCATGGAGCCACCTACCCCAGTCGCCCCTGCTGCAGCCGTTCCAACCATTGTCATTGATCAGGGGGTTTCGGGGTAGGTGTGAGCACTCTTCCTACTAAGTCCTGATCAACTTTTGAGCCAGGACCCATTGCAGAGCGGGTTTCGGGACGAAGAGAGGAGCAGAGAGGGGAGACTTCAAGGGGGAGTCAGCTCCACAGGAGCAATCATCCTTCCATCGGGTCGTGGTAAACCTGGTCCCTTAGGCTGTTTTTGCTGGGAGCAAGAAGGAGTTCGCTTCCATCTTCGAAGTCCTTAGGAGTCTGATACTCTCTTATGCTATGAAGATCTTACTTCGGGCAGGATTCAAACTTATCCTTTACCTCGTTGTCTCTTTCAGCTTTGATCTAACTTCGTTCCATTCTTATGCAGCTCGCTCCTTACCTGCTGAGAGCCAGCGAAGATCTGACTGAGGCCGAGAAGGCCCAGAAAGATGTGGCGGACGTTGAAGAGGCTCGAAAATGGGCAATAGAGACAAAGGCTCGACTTGAAATTACTTCAGATCGGGTCAGCCGTTTGACTAGCGAGTTGAGCTTTGCTCGGAAGGTGACTGAAGATGCTAAAGCTGAATGTGCTCGGATGGCTCAGTTGCTAAATAAAGCCCATGATGAGGGTCGACAACTTTGCTTGGCTCGTGACACCTTTGAGGAGAAGCTGGCTCGGTTGAAGGTCGATACAAAAGTAATGCTCGAGGTGGCCAAGAAAGAGGCCAGGGAGAAGGCTATAAAAGACTTCCTTGAATCTTTGGAGTTTGAAGATGAGAGGGATCACTTATATGAGAGCGGCTACATAGCTTGCATCAAGTGTTGAAGCAGTTTTTTTCCGACCTTAAGCTCTTGAGATTTGAGAAAGGCCCTCCCGAGGATCTGGCGGCTGAAGTGGCTGAGTCTGCTAATGCTGCAGCTGGTACCGAGGCTGAACTTGAAATAGCCCTAGCTCCAGAAGTTGCCCCGAGTGACTCTTGATGAACCTCGGAGCTTGGTTTTGGGTACTATCATCAGCTCCATTTTGGTACCATCATCAGCTTTAGGCAAGCTCAATGATAGTTTTAATCGAGGAAGAAGTTCGCACATTGTAACTGATCTTTCATTAGCCTTTAACCCTTTCTAGTTTAATAATGTAATGCTGAAACAAGATGTAACTCGATATAACAAACATACTGATAAATGAATATACTCAGTTTTCATTTTATTCATTTTGACTCAGTTTACATGTTTGTCATTTTTAGCCTCTTTCATTGCTTTGCTATGCCGACTTTAGGGGTAGTAGGTTTTTAGATGCTCGACATTCCATAGATGAGGCAACAATCGCCCAATCAGGTCTTTCAATCAGTATGTTCTCGGTTAGATGGTGTTTGTGACGACATAGGGTACTTCTCAATTGGGTCCCAATGTGCCTACGCCAACTTCTTTAGTATTGAGGAACGTTTTTCGGTGGACCATGTCTCCGACTAAAAAACGTCTGACTTTGACTCGGACATTATAAAATTGAGCTACCTTGTTGCTGCTGAGCCATCATGTGTAATCGAGCTTTTTCCATTTGTTCGTCCACAAGGGCGAGTTTGAGGGCTAGGAGTTCTTCATTTTCTTCCTCATTAAATGAGTTGATTTGGGCCAAAGGCAACCCGATCTTGACTGGAGTAACGGCTTTCGAACCATAAGAAAGGGAGAAAGGGGTCTCTCCTGTAGTGGTTCGGGTTGTGGTTCGGTAAGCCCATATTATCTTCAGGAGTTCCTCAGCCCATGCTCCTTTGGCTCGGTCGAGCTTGGTTCGAAGATGTTGCTTGATGATCTTGTTAATTGCTTCAACTTACCCATTCGTCTGAAGATGATGGGGCGATGAATACACATTCCTGATTCCGAGATTATCCCACATCTCATGATAGCTTTTATTATCGAACTGCTTCCCATTGTCAGTTATAATAGTCCAAGGTATGCCAAACCGACAGACGATGTTCTTCCATATAAAATCTGTGATCTTCTACTCAGTTATCTTTGCCAATGGTTTTTCCTTGGCCCACTTCGTGAAGTAATCTACTGTCACGACTGTGAACTTAGTTTGTCCTTTCCCCATAGGAAGAGGTCCAATAATATCGATTCCCCATTGCGCAAAGGGCCAAGAACCGGTCATAGGAGTTAGTTCTTCAGGAGGTTATCTCAGGATAGTCGCGAATCGCTAATACTTATGTAATCTCTGGACGAGCTTACGAGCATCGTGCTGGATAGTCAGCCAATAGTATCCTTGGCGTAAGACCTTATGTGCGAGGGATCGTCCACCCGAGTGATTTCCACAAATCCCTTCATGAATTTCCTGTAGCACATAGTTGGCTTCGTTGGGATTTAAACCCCACAACAATGGAGTATAGTAACCCTTTTTATACAACATTCCGTTGAGTACGGTGTAGCGGGAAGCTCAGATCTTCAATCCTCGAGCCTCGGCACGATCTTCAGGTAACTCTCCACCATTGAGATATCGGACGATCAGGTCAAGCTAAGTAGGTCCCGAATCGATAGCGAGTACAGTCAAACTAACTGGTTCAGTAATACTCGGTTTAGCTATGTACTCGATCGAAACAGACCTGGATATGTCGTCTTCATCAGCAAAGGTGAGTTTCACTAATAGGTCAACTTTAGCATTTTCAGTCCGAGGGATCCGAGTGACGTCACAACGTTAAAAGTCGCCGATTAGTTCTTTAACTTTCTCCATATACGCTTTCAGTTGTTCTTTGTGTGTTTAGTACACACTAGTAACCTTATTGACGACCAACTGAGAATCACTGAAAATGTTGAGATGCTTAACACCTAAGCTGGCCGCGAGTTAGAGGCCGAGTAATAATGCTTCATATTCTGTTGTATTGTTCAAGGCTTGAAATCCAAGTCTTAAGGCATACTGCATATAGGTTTAATCGGGAGTTTCTAGTACTACTCCAGCCTCTCTTGCCTTAGAGTTGGAGGAGTCATCGGCATACAGTTTCTAAGGGATTGGATCGGGCGTTGACTCGGGAGAAGCGATCGTCGGTTCTACAACTGGCTCAGTAGCACTTGTGTCGGCTTGTGGTGTGACTTCAACAATGAAGTCGGCCACAGATTTTCCCTTAATTTCCACTCTCAGCTTATACTGAATATCAAATTCACTAAGTTCAATCGCTCTATTCGTAAGACGGCCAGACGCTTCCAGTTTCTGCAGAATTTGACATAGCGGGAGGTCGGTCATAACGATAATGGTATCGGCTTAGAAATATGGCCAAAGTTTACGCAAGGAGATGAATAGAACTAAGGCCACTTTTTACAAGAGAGGATATCTTGTCTCTGTTGGTAAAAGTGCTTTACTGACATAGTAAACTGACAGTTGGTTTCCTTCGTGTTCTTGTATCAAGGCCAAGCTAACTGCTGCCTCGAACACCGTGAGATACAACAGCAAAGCTTCTCCAGGCTCAGGCTTCGATAAGAGAGGTGAAGATCTGAGATAACACTTTAATTGGTGGAATGCAGCTTCGCACTCTTCCATCCAGTCCACTGTTTGTCGTCCCTTCAATTGTTTAAAGAACAGGAGACACTTTTTGGTGGCTCAGGAGAGAAAACGGTTGAGCGTTGCAACTCATCCAGTCAATCTTTGTATGTATTTGATTATTTTTAGAGACTCCATGTCTAGCAATACTTTTATCTTCTCCAGGTTTGCCTCGATCCCTCGCTAACTAACTAAGAATCTGAGAAACTTTCTCGAGCTTACGCCAAAGGCACCCTTGCTCGGGTTCAACTTCATTTGGTACTTGCATAAGATTACGAACATTTCTTTTAGGTCGGCTATATAGTCGGCTGCGTGTACACTTTTGATGAGCATGTCCTCAATATATACTTCCATGGTTCGTCGATCAGTCGAGCAAAGAATTTGTTTACTGTTGTATCACACGGTCACAATAAAGGCCTTTGTCGGTGACAAAGGTAGTTTTAAAATTATCAGATTGATGTATTACAATTTGATTATACCTTGAATATGCATCCATAAAATTAAGAAGTTCATGCCCCGCTGTACTATCTACCAACTGATCTATCTTCGGAAGAGAAAAACTATCATTTGGGCAGGCTTTGTTCAAGTCGGTATAGTCAATACAGACTTGCCACTTTCCATTAGCTTTTTTCATAAGTACGACATTAACTACCCATTCCGGGTAGTATATCTCTTCTATAAATTTTACCTTGAGGAGCTTGCTGACCTCTTCTTTAATGATATCTAACCTTTCAGGGCCGAGTGGTCATCGCTTTTATTAAATTGGTCGATAGGTCGGATCAATGTTAAGTCGATGACTGATTACTGATGAGTTGATCTGCAGCATGTCTTCATGGCTTCATGCGAATACGTCAGTGTATCGTCGAAGCAGGGCTATCAAATTATCTTTCATGAGAGATCGCAAAGACGAGCCAATTTGTACTGTTTTAGATCCATCTGTCTCGACCAAAGGTACCGAGATAAGGTCTTCAACTGGTTATCCTTGGTCAGGAGTCTTGACCCGGGGGTCCAGTGACTTGATAATGCCTTGATTAGAGCTTTATCGACCGGGATATTGACAGCTATTGTGTAGCAGCTCCTCGCGTCTTGTGATCTCCTTTGATAACTTCTACTCCCAACTCAGTCGAAAATTTAATGGAGAGGTGATATGTAGATACCACTGTTTAGAGGAGACTTAGAGAGGTGTAAGACCCGTATCTTAGTCCGTACCGTTCTGTAGACTTCTGCGGTCTTACTGGTCGAATTCCGGCAACCTTCGACCCTTAAACAATATCGACGCGCGACCCTGATTCATGTACCGACAACCCGAGTCCACTCAACCCGAGACCAATACCATAGCGACCGCGCCGTCGTTGTGGTTTCAATACCGCAACTCGCGCGCCGAGGCGATACCTTGGTCAAGAGATGTGGGCCAACGTTCGGTGCGAGAAAACGTCGCGCATTGCGAAATCCAAAGAAATCTCAACGATGTGTCACATCAATCACATCAATCCCATCAATCAATCAATCCATCAAGCCATCACATGTCAAGTACACATCACTTTATTCCATTTTCTCAAGCAACCACAAAAGTCTCCCAACCCATATCTCTCTTACATAAAAAGCCACAAAGTCTTCACCACCCATACCTCTCTTACACAAAAGCCTCAAAAGTCAAGTTTTTCTTACACAAACATCACTCACCACATCCATCCATCACTCTCTCTCTCTCCCTTTACATCACTCTCTCTCTTTCTCTCTTTCTCATTTCAAAAATTCCAAGCAACAAGGGTCCATACGTATGGAATTTTTCAAAATTCCCAAGCTTCAAGTGTGACCCACTTTCCTACCCCAACATCTCCCATCTCAACCTTCCATTCTTCATCTCATCCATTGAAGTTGAAGCTTAGGTGCCAAGGAACCCCTAGGAGCAAGAAGATCGGACGGTGGGTGCCTCTATAGGGTAGATTTACTTATTTTTATGGTGGACCAAGTGAGGCCCACCGATCAATGGTGTAGATCTCACTTGGGACCCTAATATGTGGCCGATGGATCACTTGGATCATCATGATCATTCCATGATGGGGTCATTCTCCATGGACCCCATCATGATGTTTATTTTCTTTAGAAAGGTCATCTAGACTATCCATATTGGTGGAGAAAGGATCCCCACCGTTGATCTTCAGTTTTGATGATCACATGTGCAAAATGACCCACTTGATGTATGATTTCATGTAAGGGAGGGCCCATAATATCGGGGTCCCTCCATCACAAGCCGTGTCCCACTCTCCATGTCTCTCTCTCTCTCTTTTATTTTATTTTATTTTATTTTTATTGCAATAGGATGGTGTGGCCCACTTGAATGGATCCCATCTTGAGAATTATTTTATTCAAATTTTTATTCAAGTGGGGCCCACCTTATATGTGTACCCACGTCAAATATCCGCGGTGGCCCACTTCATCAGGGCCCACCATTAAAAAAAAAATTTTAGTAAAAACCGTCCAGCGTCTGGGACGCTGGATGTTTCAGAGGAAATAAGAAAAAGAAAGAAAGAAAAAGAGGGCTTTTAGTGGCCCACTTGCATAGGCCCCACCCTGATGTATCACTCTAATCCAAGCTGTCCATCCCTTTCACCATCTCATTTTAGGCGTTGAGCCAGAAAATGAGATTGAACGGAGCACCTGGTGGGCCATAGCGTCAAAGATCGCACCCTCATCATTCAAACATCATTTTCGTATTTTATTTCACTTCCGTAACATTTTAAAATTTGAACTCTGGACTCATTTCGACTGTTGCGGGCCACAGAACGAAATAGCCGGAGCGGATTTCAGTTTCGTGGGCCCCAAATATAAAAAACCCCGGGAAAACATATTTTTCCCAAAATTGATAAGAGGCAGAGCCTCTGCGCGTCAGAGGGGCAGCGCTGCACGCTGCTGCGTGCAGACGTGAAGGCAGGCTGGCGGGCGGCCGCTGACCACCCACGGCCCTGCTCTTGGGCCCCACTGTGATGTTTATTTGAGATCTAATCTATTCATGTGGTGGGCCACCTCCTAAAGTGGGCCCCTGCCAAAATTCAGGCCCATCCAAGGCTCTGGTGGCCCACACCACAGAAAACAGTAGAATTGAATGTTTGCCATTGAAAATTTTCTTGGGGCCCACAGAAGTATTGGATCAAGCTGAAATTTATGTTTTCCCTTCATCCAGGTCCAAGTGACCTCGTGAACGGGTTAGATTTCAAATGAACATTACGGGGTGGGCCCCACATGGGACCCATAATTGATGCATGTGTTGTAGTCCACCGTCCAGGCGGACGGTGGCACCCACCTGACGCACGTGTTACCTCCACCGTCCAGCGAACGGTGGGGCCCTGTGTGATGTATGTGATATATCCGCACTGTCCACTGGACAGTGGGACCCACCCTTGATGCATGTGATGCATCCATACCGTCCATCCATTGATTTGTAACAGGTATATGTGCTAGGCCCATTTGATTTATGAAATGCTTATGGGCTGGGCCCATTTGATTCATTTAAGGCCTAAGAATTTGGGCCCACTTGATATGTAAAGCCTATGGGCTTAGGCTCACTTGATATTTAAGGCCTATGGGCTAGGCCCATTTGAATTTCAAAAGGGCATGGGCTAGGCCCATTTGATTTATAAGATGCTTATGGGCTGGGCCCATTTAATTCATTTAAGGCCTAAGAACTTAGGCCCATTTGATGTGTTGCAAGTCCATGGGACTAGGCCCATTTGATGTACTTCAAGGCCCATGTAATTGGACCCTTTTGTTGAAATTTAAAGCCCATGGAGGTAGGCTAATTGATATATGTAAGGCCTAAGGGTTTAGGCCCACTTTGATATGCATACAAGGCCTACGGGTTTAGACCCATTTAATGTACCATAAGGCCTAGGGGTTTAGGCCCATTGAACTCATGTTAGGTTTATGGGTTGAGGCCCACTTGATCTACATGTGGGGCCCAATTGGTGTGGCCCATTGGTCATATTTTAGACTCATGAGACTAAGCTCATTTGATGCAATCCAAGGCCCACGGGTTTGACCCATTGCAATGCACATAAGGCCCATTGGTTTGGCCCATTTATGTGGCCCATCTGATGAATAAAAAGCCCATAGGATATGGCCCATTTGATATATATGTAAGGTCCAATGGGGACAACCTATGGTCCATTGCAATGTGTAAATCCATTACAGACTAAGTACTGAGGTTTACAAAGATCGTGGCCTGAGATGCAATGTTGGTTTGACGTCCACATTGCGAGTGTAATGTTGGTTGGATGTCCATATTACGACTCTCCTTAAAGCCCATTACTGGGGTGTACTTGCTGTGTATAGGCCGTCTAGGCCCATCCGCGTTGTATGAATGGTTCATCACTCATTTACATGTTTAGTATAATTTCATGATCCATGATCATACGCATCATATGTATGCTTGATATAAGGATTGACTGATCATAGCATATGCCTTCGGGCAGGTTGTTTATGGGCTCCTGGTTAGGCAGTGTTGCCCTACATGAGCGCACGATATGCGCGGGATTTGATGCATGACTGGATAGCGTGAATCATGCATATCGTATTTATATGACATGGATATGGTATGCCCTAGCGACATCGGGGTCATAACCTCCACAGATGTATCGTGGTTGGCAGGATTGGATACCGAAAATCTTGTTCTACATGGGGTACTATAGATATCCCTGGGTGAAAGTTCCTAAACCCTTATGGTACCAAGAGGTTGCTTCAACGTCTAGACCGAGTGGGTAGATGAGCGTTGAGTGCCGATTACCAGACGGTTATGCTCTCCACTGTGTCGTGGTCGGTTGGAAGGGGGTGTGGCCTTACCCGTCCGAAAGTAGGGGGCAATGATAGGCTGAGTTTGACCAGCTCGAGGAATGGGTCCGCTATCGGCGAGTCGCGCCCGATATTGACAGACGGATAGTGTGGTCTCTTTCACTTACCTTATTGCGGGCGATGTGGCGGTAATCTGTTTTAGAGTATACTAGACCCCGGTGATATTCCATATTTTGAGGTGTGGACATAGATGAGGATTTGTATGCTTGAGTTACATTGCACATCGCATGGCCTTGGGATGGCCGATACCATTCATGTCTTGCATCGCATAAGCCTTGGTACGGCTCATGATATTATAGATCCATCTGCATATTCCGCTTTACTCTGACATTGCATGTTCATATTACTACCTTGCGCACACACTTTCACCACCCTCTAAGCTTTCTGTAAGCTTATGCATGACCGTTGCGTGCAGGTGACATTGGATCGCAGCAGCGCTGAGGCAGGAGCACGTTGCTGAGCGTTTTGAAGTTTTTGTTCTTTATCATTGTATTTTCCTTTATGCTCATTGTACTTGTAAAGTTTTTTATCATAGTAGAAATGTAATGGAGTGCTTGGTTGTTGTTTGTGGGTTATGCCTTTGGTTATGCTTATTACGAATCAAACTGACATTGAAAATCCTCCTCGTAGCATCCCAGGATCGGAACCTGGCGAATGGGAGCTAGGAGCCGAGAATGGGGTTCTACGGAGGCTGTCGGCGCCGGATTCGGCGATCGAAAATTTTGTGAGCCCGGTTTCTGAGTTTGGGGCATGATAAGAGGGTCGGCCGATTATAGCATTCTAGACGGATGACTGATCAACTATCAGAAAGTCGACCATGACTGTTGTCTGATGTGGTGGGTTTTCGGCTGTGAGTGGTAGTGAGATAGTTCCCTTTGTGAGTGTTTGACCTTTTGAAAATTCGATCAATGGGGTACGAACCGGTTGTAATGTCGATCGTTCAACTCCCATTTTGTCAAATGCTTGAGTAAAAAGTATGTCAACCGAAGATCCTGTGTCGACCAGTATGCGGAATACCTTTTGATTTGTAATCGTGAGAGTCACAACTAGTGCATCGTCATGAGGGTGATAGATATTTCAGGCATCTTCATCAGTAAATGAGATGTAGTACTTCTCTCTTTTCTTTTCCTTTGAAGGCCGAGCTATGACTAAGAGCTCGGACTCGGGTCGGTTGAGGCTTTTGGCATGATTTTTTCGAGCATTTTTAGAGTTGCCTCCGCCTCTGGGACCACCGACAATAGTTCAGATTTCCACCGTGGATCGGTTGTCACTTAGGCGTTCTTCAGCTGTCTCGTTCCTTTCAACGTGTTCTATGAGTCAACCTTCTCGGATGAGCCTTTTGAGCTCTTCCTTTAGGTGATAGCAGTCGCTTGTATTGTGCCCGTGATCCTGATGATAGTGACAATACTTGCTCTTATTTCGCCGATTGGGATTGCTTTGAAGCCTGTCTGGCCAATTACTAAATCCCTCACTCTTGATCTCCATTATCACTTACTCGTGCGATTTGTTAAGTGGAGTATACATGGAGAACTTTCGGTCGGGTCGTTTACTTGACTTACGCTTGTCACACCTTCGGTCGTCCTTACGCTTCTTTCCTCCAGCCGAGTCAACTTCCTTTTTGGCTGACTCTTTGACCGAGGCTTTTGCGTTCTAGGCAACTTCAAGTAGGATTCGTGTTTCCTCGGCATCCACGTATTTGTCTGACCGAGTCATGAACTCGGCCAGAGTCTTTGGTGGATTCTTGTCTAATGATGCCAAAAATGGCTTGTCCCTAATGCCTTGCATGAGGGAGTTGAGCGCTGTTTCTTCTAAGTGTTTCCAAACATATAGCGATTAGAAGTTGAAACGTTTAATGTAGTCTTTCAGTAGCTCTCCCTCCTTCTAAATTATGTTGTTCAAATGTGTAGGGGGCTTTAATTTCTTCTTCTCATTAATGAAATTGGTAAGGAAGGCATTACTAAGCTCTAAGAATGAACTGATTGACTTCGGTTTCAGCTGCTTAAACCAAAGTCGAGCTACTTCGGCTAAGGTGAGAGAAAAAGCTCAGCACATTACGACATCCGAAGCATCGTGCAATTCCATGTATGTCCGAAAGCATTCGAGGTGTTCATTCAGGTTGGTCTTACCAGTGAAAGGTGTAATCTATGGTAGACGAAACCTTTCCGGTAGCCGAGATCGCATTACTTCATTAATGAAAGGGGATGCTTTAGTCTCGAGCCTAGTTTGATATGCATCCCGACCCTATTTCATGTCCGCCATCTCTTCCATCACTTCCTTCTTGAAGTCCTGGAGGTTAACTTTTCAGGGCTAGTCACTTTTTGCCACACCCTCATCCGGAAGCCAGTTGTGCCTCCTCTAATCTATCTCATGTCGAAGATCAGTGGGAGGTAGTACGGTAGTTGCGGAATGAGCGGGTGCTGGCTTAGACGGGCCATGGGGCTGACTCGGCTATGGAAGTGATCGTGGAACGGTGGGCTGAGGGTTAGAAACTTGTTGCAAAGCGTTCATCGCCTGACCCTGATGAAGCTACTACATTTGTTGTTGGTGTATCTGTTTTAACATTTGTCTCATAATGTTTGCGTCGGCTCTAAGTTCCTGAACTTCCTAATCTAACCATCCAATGTCTCGGTTTTGCTGAGCGTTTGTTGCCGCAGAAGCTACTGGACAGGGTGCAGAGCCTTTGCGGTTGTCGGGTTGATTCTGAGCCCCCCTGGGCTGCACTTGTACCCGGTTATCTAGTGACAACAACATCACCTGGTTCTTCCGGACCTGTTCTTCTAGTTCTCGCCATTGAAGCGTGTTTATATCTCCTTGGGTAGAATGTAAAAAAGGACTTTTTGTATCATTTCCCGCAGACGGCGCCAAACTGTTGATGTGAAAAACTAGATCAGCCTCTCCCTACACTTCTACCTGCAACACAATGAGAGAGAAAGAGAACCCTGGCTTGAGCCGGGAACCTCCAATGCTTAAGTTAATACAAATTCAGGAAGAGAAGATTCTTAGGATTTTTCTTACGTACCTTTGATCCTGAAGAGCTCTCTTTTTATAGGAGTGAGAGGTCTTGGCGTAAGGGGATTCTCTCCTAATTTTTGGGAGATTTGATTTCATTGCTATTTTGTTTACGGATACTTCCCAATCTCGAGATTTTTGGGGTCGAGAATCCTTTTACAAGATTCTCGGGACGGTGTTTAAGATTACACCGTCTCTTCTTTGCTTGGCTCGGCCTCAATAGATTCTGAAATCTCGACTGGCTTATAAAGATAGAGCTTTTCGCCTACTGTTGGACGAAACAGAGTCAGTTTGGAACCGATGCCCTTTCTTTCTTAATCCAATAGCTGACACTACAACCAACCTCGTGTGGGTCGATTTCATAGTCAGTCAGTTGGCTTTTAGCTTTAGGGCCTTTAATTGGTCCCTTTAGACATTACTGTCTCTTTAACCGAATCAACTTCATGCATCTTACATATTTTTCCTGTGGCCCTTGAATCTTTCAGCTTCGGTCGGGATTCACATCCTACAAATCCAAACTAAGTCTCTCCTTTAGCCTATCTCTCATCTCGGTTTTACCTGTTGCCTCGGGCAACGTTAGCAAAGTTGATCCATTTCGTAACCAAGTTCCCGGACTTATCATATTTTTCCCCAACAATATATATTATGGACGACTTTAAAAAGCAAAGATAATTACGTAGCAAAAAGTCTTCATACAAACACTTTAAAATAAAAAATAATAAAGAGAGGAAAGAAATTACCTAGATTTGTTTCCACAACTCGATTTCTACCATTGACTCACCAACATCTCAGATCTGCCGGTCTGAATGGGAGACAAAGGCTCATCTATTGACAAAGAGATGGTTATTATCATACTACATAACAACTCAAAACCAGAACATGATACGTCAAACTAACTCTAGCTTGGACGTGGTTTAGCCGGTGACCTATTAACAGTCAGCTAGCTGGTATTAAAGTTCCATGGGTCCACCATGATGTATATATTTTATCCATGTTGTGCATCCATTTTTTCTCATCATTTTAGGACATGATACCAAAAATGAGACAGATCTAACTCTCAGGTGGACCACACCATAGGAAAACAGTGTTGATTAAACATCCACACATAAAAACTTCCTAGGGTTCACTGTAATGTTTATTTGTCATTAAATCTATTTACAAGGTCACATGGAGGGAAAACACAAATCTTATCTTAATCTAAAACTTCTGTGGCCCAAAAATGGTTTTGAACGGTATGCATTCAATATTCACTTTTTCTTATTGTGTAGCTTCTCGAGCACCTTTCCTTCTCCTTTCCTTCTCCCTCTGCCTATAGAAACTAAAACGCATTTTCCAAATTTCCTTACACTGCACTACTCTCTCTCTCTCTCTCTCTCTCTCTCTCTCTCTCTCTCACACACACACACACACACACACACACATGGTTTTAGGCAACTGGTTATCACTAAGCCGTCTAAAGAGAGCTATCCAAAAGGTAAGGTTCATGCTAAGCGTGCATAAATGGTGTAGGAACATCTCCTTCACTAGATCACCCTCAACCTCAAGTAGGAAGCAACTTAAGCTTCAATCGTTCGCTGAGCTTGACTAATTGCACTGATGATATACCGATGATGAAAATCATGAGATGGGCACATCGATGATCAAATTTCAATAGACTAGAAGTGATTCATCAGACGACAATGATAGGAGAGCAGAGTGTTGGTTGTATAAGCCAGATCTTTTCCTTACTTTAAGAAAAAAGAATTTTTATTCGTTTAAACTGTTTTGCTGCTGCAATCTTCTCACACATGCTATTGATCTACTTACTTTGCTTGCTTCAATTGAATACACAAGATGCCAATTTATAGGCATTTGAATGTAAGGTGAAAAGATAAAATTGCCCCTGCTAGGAGCTTCTAACACTTAAATGTTCCTAGAAAATACACAAGCATTTTCATCTTCCAAGAGCATCTCCATGAGAAGTGTTGTTGTTCTTTGGAAGATGAACAATCACAGTAAATGCAGGGCTTTGGTTTGCACTTCTAACACTCCCCTTCAAACCAATATCGACTTCATTCTAAGCATCATTCTTAGTCGTTTGAATGCATCTGTCGGCAATGCCTTTGTGAAAATATCCGTCACCTGTTCTGTAGTATGACAATGCTCTAATTTCATCATTTTCTGCTTCACATGATCTCTCAAAAAATGGTATTAGGTATTAATGTGTTTGCTTCTTCCATGCTGCACTGAATTTTTGGCTAGCTCGATTGCCGAATTATTATATATCCACATATATGACAGTGGATTCTTCCTGCGGATGCTTCAACTCATTTAGTAGGTTTCTCAACCAAATTTTCTCACAGACAATGGACGATACTACCACATACTCTTCTTCACATGTGGATAGGGCAACCACACTCTGCTTCTTCGAATTCCACAGCAATCGTTCCAAGATAGAATACATAGCCAGTGGTGCTCTTTCTTTCATCTTGGTCACCTCCCCAATCACTGTCCGAGTATCCATATAGCATTGCTTCATCATCATATGGATAGAAAAGACCAAATTTCATTGTTCCTTTGACATGTTTAAGGATTCTTTTTGTGTCTAGCCAATGTGATTCTTTTGATGCTTTCATGTACCTACTTACAAGCCCAACACTGTAGATGATATCCGACCTTGTGATTGTGTTGTACCTTAAACTTCCAATCAAACTCTTGAACATAGTCGAGTCAACGGTTCTTCCTTCTTCGTCTTTTGTCAGTTTATAGCCCGTTGCTACAGGCGTATTTACAGCATTGCAATCGGTCCTCTTAAACTTTTCATGCAATTCCTTGACAAACTTTTTCTGAGATATATAGATGTCACCATGTTGTTGCTTCACTTCAATGCCCAGAAAAAAGACATCAGACCTTCGTCAGTCATCTTGAACTCCTTAAACATGGCCTTCTTAAATTCATCAAACATTGGTTGGTTGTTTCCTGTAAACAAAAAATCATCAACATACAGGCATGCTATAAGCACATCACCATGAGCATTCTTTTTTATGTAAATTACATGCTCATTTGGACATTGGACGAAGCCGTTCTCTTGAAGATAGTTGTCGATGCGTGCATTCCAAGCACGTGGAGCTTGCTTCAACCCATAGAGGGCTTTCTTCAGTCGATACACATTGTGTTCCTCCCCTTGCATAACAAAGCCTTCAGGCTAGTCAACATAGACCTCTTCTTCCAAAATTCCATTCAAGAATGTAGATTTCACATCCAGTTGATAGATCATCCAACGTGATGGGCTGCAAGGGAGATAATCATCCTTACAGTGTCAAAGAGATCAATAGAAGCGAAGGCTTCTTCATAATCCACCCTATACTTCTGTTTGTAGCCCTTTGCTATGAGCCTTATCTTGTAGTGATCGATCTCACCATCAACATTTTTCTTGATCTTGTACTGTAACATCCCAAAAATCGGGGGTAAAGCAAAAACTCCACTCCCGAGTTCCAGAACATCATTTATGCAACATTTTCAATGATGGATGAATGTTGTTCATATTAGTGGAGAAAACATGAGTGGGATTAGACCAAAACAGCATATCATACTCCAGAGACAATTAAATTAGCAAGCAGAAGAATGTAATAGATATATAAAGTATATGAACTGTTGTGGGTCTCTAGAGTGTGAACATATTACCAGGTTAAACATATACATGTATACTCTAAAAATGATAAAAGAATATACATGGGTGTGTAAGAAAAAGATAAAATACCAAGTGTATTGGCATCTAATCAGTAACCCTGTAACCCCGTCAATCAGAACCTGCATATAGGAGGGATCCTCCTCATCATCATCAAGTCCGTCTCTGCTTCGCAAGCATCGCCATCATCTGCAATTAAAATAGGAACTGTTTGGTGTGCGCAACACCGTCCCGTAACGTGGGAGTGAGTAATTAACTCAGTGGAATCATAGAGCAAAGATTAGCATGTTCTCAAATCAATCATGCGATAATAGTAAAGCAATTAATCAAACATTTCTAGATACTGTTGTTAATGCAATATGACATGATATGATGGATGCCCTCACCGACATTCTCCCTCATACGGCACCATATGCGTCCGCGGCATGCTTGTGTACCGCTCAGTGCTCCACATCTTTCAGGCACATGCAATGTGATGTTGATATGATTACCGAGTTATTATTAGTCCTTTTCATACAGCAGTATTGGAAAACTAAGGTACTTTGCTTATATCAATCCCAACACAGATCCTGTCTAGGGTCGTCACTCCTAGTAATCTTATACGATGTTATATTTGTAGGTCGCTGCAAGGGCTGCTAGGGCTGTTGCTCACACTCGTTGCACCGTTCCCCCATCACCTTATCAATACAGGCCTAATTATCCTTAAGACTGCATCAGGACTCGTCGCCTCCATGCGGTGTCAGGATAAACTCAAGGTCACTACAAAGGGCTCGTCACCAATCAGTGTAGGCCGATAGCAAGAATATAGTGTCACATACCACTATAATCTGCTCAGAGTAGGGTGCTCACTGGTCACTACGGGGAGGTTTGTGGCCCCAGTGTAGACCGACAGCTCGACCACGGTGTCCCATACTACCATACCCTGCTCATGAGTCTTATTGGATCAAGGTACCATGGTTAACAGGATTTTCAATGGTAAGTTCAGTACCCTAGGTTCAAGCAGTTATGACTCATATATGGTGAACATACAATGGCCAGTGGAGTTACTTGACGGGCTCGACTAGCACGAGCGCATCTCAAGTTGAACGATATGAAGTGCATGAAACACTTCGTGTGGCCTAACCACTACCGTCAACCCAAACACGACTCGCGTTCATCGACGCGTCCTCTGTGGTACATAGAAACCAACCACGAATTCGATCCATTACCGACTGCCTGGACTAGGTCATAGCCCCAAGCATTTGTGCATCAACATCAATAAGTATATGTGAGTAACAGAAATGAAATACAACATTGTAAGCATGTTGACACATGTTATGATATACAACCTAAGCAAATCATCCCATACATGCATTTCATGTATATAATGAAATCAATACATATAGCCGACATGACGGAAATCATTTACATCAGCATATTACTTGAGAATTCAATCTCAAAACTCATACACAACACCATTTACTTAATACATACTAATACAAACATTTATACAAACACTTAGACTGCACACTTTAGTTACATAGCGTATGTCGACTCAAAGTGCGCTTAAAGGCGAATCTCTTCGCCAAACCAATCATGCATGCATTTCTAATATTCTAACACGATAAATAGCCATGGAAAATATTTTATCAAAATATGGACGTAAGCAGTATTTCCTACAAATGACTAAAATGCCCTAAATCTCATATTTACCGTACGTTTACGAAACGAAAAACAGACAGCATGTTGTACATGTCAAACAGCGTTGCCGTCGATAATCTACTATTAAATAACATTGAAACCTTTGAAATCAGTCAATCAAAGCGTCTAAAATCCTCACCTTTCACTTTAGATGTGTATCGTTTCGAACGGAGCGTATACGCTTCGTCAACGGCGTATAGGCGACCTAATACACAAGATGTATAAGTTACTTCGCTATTGGAATCGACGGAACCTTAAATCAGTAAGTGGTTAGGGTTTTCCTTACCTAGAAGTGCGTTGAAATCGTCGAAAAAGTGATTGGAGTGCGTTGCTTTAGCACGAGTAGCAGCGCAGCAAGTGGCAGGAAGATCTCTCCCACACTCTCTCACAAACTCTCACTTTTTCCCTCTCTCTAGCTAGGGTTTCTAGCAAATTCGGATGGGTGAGAGAAGTGAGGGTTTCAAACCCTTTTATAGCCTAAAACCTTCCCAAATTAGGCTTGGGAACAAAGTTCACTTGAGGTATAACCAAATCGGGGCCGTTTTGGTCCAAAAGAGCATTTCTGGAGGTCCCCTGCCTAAACGCGGTTGGACTTAAGCTCATGCATACTGGATCTAGCACACATCAAGTTTTCAGAACGGTAGAGTTTACAAATCACATGTGGCGGTCCAGTTTCAGTTCAGCGGTCATCGCACCTAGATCAGGTCTACAAGTCTCGTAATATGAAAAAGAAATTTTTTCTAATCCGAGGGTGTAATTTGGCTGAATTCTGACGGTCAGAATGCTTAATAATAACGCGCCAAGTCACATGCCAGATTTGAATTAAAATTTTCAAATCTAACCCTTTTCTCACTCTCTTCACTCCAGGCTCAATGAAATAGCCTCTGAACGTCGGTTGGCCTTGATTTTTGAAACGATTGTCAAGTCCAGCCAAGCAGTCATAACGGTCTAAGATGGTAGATATCGGACTTTCGACGCGCGGTCTAGATCCAATACAAAGTTTCAAAGGGTTCATGAGAACAAACCGGTTTAGAGTTTGATCCTGGATTTTAGGATAACGCAGCATCAACGATTCTACAAGTTTTGAGTCTTGCAGAACGTATTTAAAGCGATCAGGGATAATTTTACAGCTACTCCAGCGTAGCGCTAGCTAACTTACTCTTAATTTCTAAAGGAATTAATCCTAAGTGATTTCTTTGGCTTTGAAATTGGGTTCTGAGAGGTTTTCAAGGTGTTTTGGTTGACCCATTGCCTAAGGACGTCTAATCCCAGGTTGACAAAAATCTGGGGTGTTACAATCTACCCCCCTTAAAACACAATTTCATCCTCGAAATTGGCTAAGGGTAATAAGTACCTAGAGAGACCTTCGTATTAACATTCTAAGGAAGGTTCAAATCTTAGTCGATAACCTAACCTTACGTATAACCTAAATCAATTGTTTCAATTCTGGGCCAGTAGGGAAGGGGCTAACCACGCTTCCGCTGCGCCACTCTGATCTAACGGTTGCATTGGCTAATCCTATCAAGATTGGGCTCAATACGTTCTACCCCCCTTAAAACTTAGTTCTACTTAAAGTTTAAGATCCTATGTCCCGATCCGTATATCGGAACGAGGTGTTACTTGGGACCTATCCTTGACATGAAATGGAAAACAACTCTCGCCACATTGGTCGTCCTTTGTTAATGTTGTGTTCTATGGCATTCATACCTATGGTTGTAGAAAGGAGCTGAAACGATGGGTGTTGTGGTTGATTTCAAGGACGGATGTGAGTTTGTGGCAAGAGGTCAAATCTCTATTGGCTGTAAGTCCTTGCCATTTTCCAAAGGCAAAGCAATAACTTTTGGTTGTAGGTGGTCGGGCCAACACGGAAGAAAAGTTGTGTAGTGGGTATGAGCCGGATACATAGACTTTCTGCCTAGTTAGGACAGAAAATTTATCGTATCAGTTCTTAATCCGAGTCGATGCCGATCTTCTGCTTGATCAGAGCATTGGACTTATTGGTAACCACTAAGATTAAGAAGTCGATTTAAACCGTGAATACATCGCCTACATGTACAGTTCCTTTACTCCGCGTTCCCGAATGCAGTAAGCCCTTGGGGAAGGCAATTCTAAGGGGCGTGCTGGTTTATTTTAAGTTCAATCTGAGGGATTTATAAGTTCTCCCTGAGAGTGAATGATTCTAAGTTAAACCAACTTTCCTAAGGGTTATAACAGAAGTCTATGAGTATCACGGGGAGCTATCGAAGGAATGAGGTTCTATTCCAACCAAATCTAGCCTACTATTCTGTAGTATATACAGGCCTTACACTACTTAAGGTAATTAGTAGACTAGTCTGTAATCTACAGCCTGAGCTTATACGCTAAATGGTTTCATACCATTATGAATACAGGGAATCGTTCTATCGTTTAGGGTCAAGATTATCTAAATGGGATTGGATTTCCTATATCGTCAGATCCTTCAAATCTAGGAGCACTAACTCTAACTCCAAGGGCCTATATGGCCAGTAGCATTAAATTGTATGAAATGAAATTGCTTTCCTACTCCTACGTTGGGATTGGGAGCGACACGCTTGGTAGGAGGGTGGGTTGGGATAAGATTAATTTTATAGGTTTAATACCGGGATTTACAACATGGTAGTGGAAACCGTAGGATACACCCAATCTAGGGATAATAACTCACAGCGAACGAAAGGGCATGCACTCCATTTATCACAATACATGGAATAAAGTTCCACATGGATTATGACAGGAACGCATTCGGCTATGCTAAGCCCAAACCATTACGCAAACACATTTCTACCTATGACATCGCTAGACCCAACAACAACAAAATACAGAAATCCTTCAAACGGTAATCAAGCAAGCGAAGAACGTGGAGAAATGGAATGGGTAAGCAGGTTGCCACGAGTCTGAGGATCAAATAAAAGGGACATGAGAGAGAGGACGGTGGAAAGGGAGAAAAAGCTAAAATAGCCTTAACAATAGCCATGGAAATGGAGGGAAATGGGGAGAAGTGGCTGCCTAAATGAACTAAAATGAATCTAGGCTTTGTAGAGGGAGGAATCAAGCTCCCAAAGGCTAGATTTTTAAAGGAAAAGGAGAAGAATAAATGAGAATGGAGCTCCACACGATTTCAGCCACAAATGGAGGTTGTAGGAGCTCCAACGGACGAGATTTGAAAGGGAGAGGGTTGTCCGCTGCTATGGACGATGGAGGGGGATCATTTTTAACAGAAAACGGGATTGAGAGAGGTTTGAAGCTGAGTTTTGAGAGGGTGGCAGTAAGAAAAATGCAAAGGGAGGGAGTTGGAGCATTTTTTGTGAAGGGGGTATGCTTTTAGAGGGGTTTTAACGGACTAACCCTACCTAGGAGGGGTGCCCTACCCCATTTAGGGCGTGCGCCCGACGCACGGCTCACGTGGGGCCCGATGTAAGGCGATGCATTGCAGGATCGGCGATGCCATCGCCGGCCGGCCACCAATCCGGCAGGTCAGGCCATATGGGTTGGGTCCCCCTTGCCCTAAGGACCCCAGATATATATGAGCCCCACCTTAGTTCATTGTGGTTTGGTCTAGAGAGGCCCAAAACTCTATTTGGGGTGTTCCAGGGCCAGTCTGTAAACCAGAATGAAATTATATATCATGTAACATATGATTTTAGGGTAGGAGGAGTTATTCCATCCAACTAACCCATCTGTTATGAAAGATTTTAAAATTGAAATGGCCAAAAGGCCAATTTTCACGTATTTTTACTATTCATTGTAAAATTTTATCGAAGTATGATTTTATATCATTTTCACATTAGGATTAATGCCTAATATGAAAAGACTAAAAAAGAATTGAAGAATGGGGTGGTGAGAGGAAAGATTTTGAAAAAATTGAGTGAAACGGGGTTTTTAAGCCCTAGCGATTGAATGTAAGGGTTGTGGTTGCCCCACGACCCAAAGACACGTATTTTTTGGGCTTAGAATTTTCCTAGAATCATCTTAAACCTGCCAATGTATAACCTAAGTGCTACTTAGGTCGCTTCACGCAACTAGAGATGCATGATGGACTCGATCGAAACGAACGAGTTGAGTAGACTTCGCCCATTGGCGAAACTGAAGTCATACGTGTGTTTCTAGATCCTTCTCGCACCCACCTAAGTCAAAGGAGTGACAGCGTACATCGCGTGTCCATAACCCAGGTCCAGTTTAATCTCAATCATGCTCTGATACCAACTGTAACATCCCAAAAATCAGGGGTCGAGCAAAAACTCCACTCCTGAGTTCCAGAACATCATTTATGCAACATTTTCAATGATGGATTAATGTTGCTCATATTAGTGCAGAAAACATGAGTGGGATTAGACCAAAACAGCATATCATACTCCAGAGACAGTTAAATTAGTAAGCGGAAGAATGTAATAGATATATAAAGTATATAAACTGTTGTGGGTCTCCAAAGTGTGAACATGTTACCAGGTTAAACATTCACATGTATACTATAAAAATGATAAAAGAATATACATGGGTGTGTAAGAAAAAGGTAAAATACCAAGTGTATTGACATCTAATCAGTAACCCTGTAACCCCGTCAATCAGAACCTGCATATAAGAGGGATCCTCCTCATCATCATCAAGTCCGGCTCTGCTTCACAAGCATCGCCATCATCTACAATTAAAATAGAAACTGTTTGGTTTGCGCAACACCGTCCCGTAACGTGGGAGTGAGTAATTAACTCAGTGGAATCATAGAGCAAAGATTAACATGTTCTCAAATCAATCATGCGATAATGGTAAAGCAATTAATCAAACATTCTTATATACTGTTGTTAATGCAATATGACATGACATGATGGATGCCTTCACCGACATTCTCCCTCATACGAAACCATCTGCGTCCGCGGCATGCTTGCGTACCGCTCAGTGCTCCACATCTTCCAGGCACATGCAATGTGATGTTGATATGATTACTGAGTTATTATTAGTCCTTTTCATACAGCAGTATTGAGAAATTAAGGTACTTTGCTTATATCAATCCCAACACAGATCCTGTTTAGGGTCGTCACTCTTAGTAATCTTATACGATGTTATATTTGTAGGTCACTGCAAGGGCTGTCAGGGCTGTTGCTCGCACTCGTTGCACCGCTCCCCCATCACCTTATCAATACAGGCCTAATTATCTTTAAGACTGCATCAGGACTCGTCGCCCCCATGCGGTGTCAGGATAAACTCAAGGTCACTACAAAGGGCTCGTCACCAATCAGTGTAGGCCGACAGCAAGAATATAGTGTCCCATACCACCATAATCTGCTCAGAGTAAGGTGCTCACTGGTCACTACGAGGAGGTTTGTGGCCCCAGCATAGGCCGACAGCTGGACTAGGTTATATCCCCAAGCATTTATGCATCAACATCAATAAGTATATGTGAGTAACAGAAATGAAATACAACATTGTAAGCATGTTGACATATGTTATGACATACAACCTAAGCAAATCATCCCATACATGCATTTCATGTATATAATGAAATCAATACATATACTCGACATGACGGAAATCATTTACATCAGCATATTACTTGAGAATTCAATCTCAAAACTCATACACAATACCATTTTCTCAATACATACTAATACAAACATTTATACAAACACTTAGACTGCACACTTTAGTCTACATAGCGTATGTCGACTCAAAGTGCGCTTAAAGGCGAATCTCTTCGCCAAACCAATCATGCACGCATTTCTAATATTCTAACACGATAAATAGCTATGGCAAAAATTTTATCAAAATATGGGCGTAAGCAGTATTTCCTACAAATGACTAAAATACCCTAAATCTCATATTTACCGTACGTTTACGAAACGGAAAACGGACAGCATTTTGTACATGTCAAACAGCATTTTCGTCGATAATCTACTATTAAACAACATTGAAAGCTTTGAAATCAGTCAATCAAAGCGTCTAAAATCCTCACCTTTCACTTTAGATGTGTATCGTTTCGAACGGAACGTATACGCTTCGTCAATGGCGTACAGGTGACCTAATACACAAGATGCATAAGCTACTTCGCTATTGGAATCGACGGAACCTTAAATCAGCAAGTGGTTAGGGTTTTGCTTACCTAGAAATACGTTGGAATCGCTGGAAAAGTGATTGGAGTGCGTTGCTTTAGCACGAGTAGCAGCAGCAGCAAGTGGCAGGAAGATCTCTCCCATACTCTCTCACAAACTCTCACTTTTTCTCTCTCTAGCTAGGGTTTCTAGCAAATTTGGATGGGTGAGAGAAGTGAGGGTTTCAAACCCTTTTATAGCCTAAAACCTTCCCAAATTAGGCTTGGGAACAAGGTTCACTTGAGGTATAACCAAATCGAGGCCGTTTTGATCCAAAAGAGCATTTTTGGAGGACCCCTGGCCAAACGCGGTCGGACTTAAGCTCATGCATACTGGATCTAGCATACATTAAGTTTTCAGAACGGTAGAGTTTATAGATCGTACGTGGCGGTCCAGTTTCAGTTCAGCGATCATCGCACCTAGATCAGGTTTACAAGTCTCGTGATATGAAAAAGAAATTTTTCCTGATCTGAGGGTGTAATTTGGCTGAATTCTGATGGTCAGAATGCTTAATAATAACGCGCCAAGTCACGTGCCAGATTTGAATTAAAATTTTCAAATCTAACCCTTTTCTCACTCTCTTCACTCCAGGCTCAATGAAATAGCCTCTGAACGTCGGTTGGCCTTGATTTTTGAAATGATTGTCAAGTCTAGCCAAGCGGTCATAACGGTCTAAGATGGTAGATATCGGACTTTCGACACGCGGTCTATATCCAATACAAAGTTTCAAAGGGTTCCCGAGAACAAACCGGTTTAGAGTTTGATCCTGAATTTTAGGGTAACGCAACATCAACGACTCTACAAGTTTTGGGTCTTGCAGAACGTATTTAAAGTGATCAGGGACAATTTCACAGCTACTCCAGCGTAGCGCTAGCTAACTTACTCTTAATTTCTAAAGGAATTAATCCTAAGTAATTTCTTTGGCTTTGAAATTGGGTTCTGAGAGGTTACCAAGGTATTTTGGTTGACCCATTGCCTAAGGACGTCTAATCCTAGGTTGGCAAAAATCTGGGGTGTTACATGTACACCCATTTGACGCCAATAGTTTCTGGCCATTAGGAAGCGTAGTCAGCTCCCATGTGTCCTTTTTCTCAATGACATAAATTTCTTCTTTTATAGCGATTCTCCAACATTCTTCTTTTATGGCCTCTTGAAATGTCAGAGGCTCATGATCTGTATACAGGCAGAAAAGATTGACCTCTTCAGTTTTCTCATAAATGTCGCTTAAGCTTTTCATTTTTATAAGTGCTATGGGTGAGGACAAGCTAACCAAATTTTGACTTGATGGAGTGCTTTCAGGAGTGATGGAATGTACTCGTAGACTTCTGTATATTGATGATGCTACTAATAAAGGTGTTGCAAGCGTTTGCTCTTGACAGTCATGCCTTTCTTTCTGTTCTTCTGTTTCGACTAGAATATCTTTGGTCGATTCTTCATCATTTCATTTCCATGCTTCTTCCTCACTAAAGACCAAATCTTTACTTGCCACTACTTTATTGGTTAGTGGATAATAGAGCTTGTAGGCTTTAAATCCTTCACTGTAGCTAATGAAGATGCATTTTTTACCCCAAACCTCAAACTTCCTTCTTCTTGCTTATGGAACTTGAGCGTAGGTAACACACCCAAAAATCCTTAGGTGCATCACGCTGGTGTTATGTTTCTGCCGCTCTTGGTTGGATACCGATTAAGCAGGTAGGCAGTACATGCAACTACCTCTGTCCAGAAGCTCTTTGGCAGGCCTTTCTCCTTCAGCATGGTCCTCATCATGTTGAGGATGGTGCGGTTCTTCCGTTCGGCAATTCTATTTTGTTGTGGCGTGTAAATTGCAGTATATTGTTGCTTAATTTCATGTTCCCTATAAATATCTCGAAATGCATGTGAGGTGTACTCTCTACCTCTGTCAGATTTGAGTACTTTAATTTTGTGACTACTTTCAACTTCAACATGAGCTATAAAATTTTTAAAGATATTGAAAGCAGAAGATTTTTCTTTAATGCAGTACACCCAAAGTCTTATGCTGAAATCATTAATGAAGGTAATAAAGTATTTATTACCTCTAAGAGAGGGTGTTTCAAGTGGTCTGCAAATTTCAGTGTGAACCAAATGAAATGGTTCTTTTGCTCTTCTAGACACTCCACTTGGAAAGGATTTCCTTTGTTGCTTGTCGAGTGTGCACGCCTCATACACATGTTCTGGAGCTTCAATAGCCGAAAATCCATGCACCATACTTGATGAGGATAAGAGTTTAAGGCCACTGAAATGGATATGCCCAAATCGAAGATGCCATCTCCATGAATCATTCTTCACGATTCCATAGAGACACTTCTCAGCCTTTGTGTTAACATGGAGTAGAAACATGCGATTCTTCATCATTTGGACTTGATCCATAAGTCTTCTGTGAGCATCTCTTATAGAGAGAGAATAGTTCTCAATGTGTATGACATACCCCTTCTTAAGGAGTTGGTCGATACTGAGGATGTTATTTTTCATGTTTGGTACGTAATACACATTAGAGATGTAATTTGACTCACCATTCTTTTGATAGATTTTAACTTTTCCTTTACCTATCACGGGTATCTCTGATGAGTCACCAAAACTCATGTTGCCATGAACTCCTTCTGTGAGTTCCACGAATAGTTCTTTGTTACCACTCATGTGGTTGCTTGCACCCGTATCGAGATACCACACATCTGATTGTTCATATACCTTTTCTTGTGCAAGGAGAGTGTGGAGTCTTCTTGTTCATGGTGTGATGATTCAACATAGTTGGATCATTCATCTTGATCCACTTTGCTCCAACCCTCAGAGGCATAATGGCCAAATTTCTTGCAATTATGGCATTGAACGTTCTTTGTGTTTTCACGACCATGTATAAACTGGCCTCTACCATTTTTTCTTCCACGAAAATTGGTAAACTTTTGTTGATTTTATTGATGGCTTGGATGATATCCACGCCCTTTACCTCTTGCATGATTGTTAGTGCCATGACCCCCTTATTGTGTATGGTCATTCTTTTGTTCATTTAGAGTCAACTTAGACTCTAAGGCATGTTCAAGCGTTGAACCAACATTTTTTACATTTGTTGCTCATGCACTTGCAATGCACTTACAACGATCCCATCAGTTCTTTAATGGATAGTTTTTCCAAGTCTTTTGATTCTTCGATCGCTACAACCACATACTCAAACTTGGTTGTGAGAGATCTTTTTTTTAAAAAAAACTTTTATTCACAAAGAGGAAGAGTTGATTACATTCGGGCAAAGCTCGAGAAAAAGTCCCAAGGGCAGCCTATTGTATAACCTAGACCAAAAGGAAGAAAGAAAACCAGAAACTAAAAGGCATGGAGACTCTCCAGAATGAGCTACCTAGTTTATCTGTTAAGAAAACCATCAACAAAAAGAAAAGGAGACTCTTTAGGACGTTCTGCCTATCTGCTCCATATGCAAAGAAAACCACTGGCCAACCTCCTGCATGGAAAAGACTCCGCTCAAAGACAACACACCTAAAAGAAGAATCAATTAACCGAACTGATCATCTAGTCCTTGCATCTACGTTAATCATCGCAGTGGCTCCCGAATGCTCCTTAATATAGCCAAGGCCTGATTTATCCAGGAGAACCTGGCCCTTAATCAAATGAGGAAGAGAAGGGAGATCCTGGAAAAGCCTATTAGTTTGAGATTTGCTGCCGATCTTGGTCAGGCTGTCTGCTGGGCTGTTTGCTTCTCTAAAGATATGCGCAACACGAAAATTACCTCGAGAGGAGAGCTACTTGATCCTAGAGAGCCAGTAGGACCATTTTCAGGAGAGAACAAACATATTCATAAGACAGGACACCACTCAACTAGAATCTGATTCAATTAAGACTCTGGAAAGGTCGAGAGACAAACAGAACTTTAAGCCATCATGGACGGCCAACAATTCAGCCACATTGTTGGAAGTTTGCCCGTACCCAGAGGTAAAAGCGAAGATCGGGTTACCGAGATGATCATGACTGATGCCCCCTCCGCTAGCCGGACTTGGATTAGACATGGAGGAGCCGTCCACATTTAACTTGAAGAATCCTTCTCTAGGCTTGACCCATTTTACAACCGAGATGGAGGGGGCTGATCGGGGAGGAGCAGCAAAGGGGTTAAGAGCGGGGGCAACAGGGGGGAAGGGACACCACTTTTTTTTTTTTTTTTTTTTTTTAAAGTATGAATATGCGTTTGTTCATTCTAAAAAACCTTTACAAAAGGAAACTCCCTTACATAAAACAGGAGACCCACCAATGAAAATGATAAAATAATTATAGAAAATCAACACCTGGGATCACCGCATTTTAACTGATCTCAAACCAACTTTGTCAAGAAAAATGAAACCATGAACTTGACGAGGAAGCTCAGATTGATTGATGAAAAAAATAAGAGACTGAGAGGCACTTCCTAGACGAGCCATGAAATCAGCTAGAGAATTCTCTTCTCTCAGAACGTACACAACACTGGTTGTACCCCTCCTTCTCAACTGGTTTATCCTATTCAACCATGCCTTCCATTTCCAACCCGGCTGAGCCACACCATTGATCAGATCTACTACCAACCACGAATCTAACTCAATTATGTTTTGGCAAAAACCCCACTGAATGTCAATCGATACCCCTTCATGCACTGTGCACAGTTCAGTAACTGTGTTTGAACCGATACCATAACCATCGAAAAAAGCAAACAGGAAATCCCCCCTCTCCCCTCTACAGATTCCACCTCCACCTGAACTCCCTAGGTTTCCCCTAGCTGATCCATCTACGTTAATTTTAACCCAACCGGTCGAAGGCCTCACCCACTTGATCACAATTGGACTGCTATCATTTTTTGAGTTACAAGGCGCGACACCACTAAGCCTCGAAATAAGAGGCCAACATATCTCAAAACATACTCTACTAATTTTTCCATTGAGCAGGCCTTTCCACCATTTGATTTTGTGGACCACACGATCCAAAGACACAGATCGACTTTCAAAAACTGTCGCATTTTGAGCTTTCTACACCTCCCAGATTATAATACAAGGTATCAGCATATTGCTTACTGATCTTCATTGCATGGAAGAAACAACCGCCTACCATTGATGAAGCCTGGCTTCAATCGAGAGAGCAGGCATGACGATGATCCCCAGCCAAGATCTAATAGCCAACCATACTGATTACGCCAAGGAGTTGTTAACAAATAGATGAAGAGGAGTTTCAATGACAAAAGATTAGAAGACTTAACAATTGCAACAGACACACTTGGATGCAAGCTGAACTCCCCGGGATTGCACCGCACTATCCACCGGGACTGTATTTTGAATCACTTTCCAGATAAGAAGTGAAATTTTAGGAGGAAGATTCGTATGCCATACCCATCGAGACCAGCTACGACATTGATTATGGACCCTGGAGATCGACCAAGCCGATTTTACAGAGAACTCCCCTGTAGGCGTTAACGGCCAAAAAGGCAAATCTGCTTCCTCTGAAGTACAGTAACCTGCCTGAAACACATGGTCAATGACACTCTGAGGAAGGAGAAGAAATGCAGCTGAGGGTGGCAGAGGACCAAAAGGCCTAACCACATCACAAACTTGAATGTCTTGAAGACCAACCGGCACATCTGCTTCCGCAAGCTGATGGAGAGGGCCCAACCCAATCCAGTTCATTGTCCAAAAATTGCGATTACTTGCACAAATTTTCCATTGAACACAAGACTCAATCGTAGGAATAAGATCCCTAATTCATTTTCACGGGGGAAAGGCGAGCCGGCTTGACGAATCTGAACTACCTTCAGACGCATTGAGATGATACTTTGCCATCATAAAAGATTTCCAAACATTCTCCTGCTTTTCGAATTTAATTGTCCAAGCCATTTTGAGGCGGAAAACCCTCATAATGTCGCAAGCTTTCTAAAACCGATACCCCCTCATCCTTAGGCGTAGTCATCAAATGTCACGCCTTCCAATGGCACTTTGGTTTCCCCTCTATCCAGCCCCAAAGAAATTCGCCATGTGACTCTCAATTGACTTTAGTACCTGAGCATGAACATGGACCACCGTCATGAAATGAATACTAGTGAGGATCTTCTTTATAAGGACCACTCTCCCAGCCTGGGTTAGGATATGGGCCTTCCACCCATTAATTCGCCCCACTACCTTGTCCACCAAAGGCTTTAACGCACTTGCTTTTAAACATCCTTTCACAATTGGAAACCCCGGGTAAGTTAAAGCAGATGGCGATTTTCTAAAACCGAGAATTCCTTCGATAGAGCTAAGACGAGAACGAGGCATCTTAGTAGAGCAATAAAAGGAACATTTTCGCTGATTTATTCTTTGGCTCGAGGAAGCTTGATAGGAATCCAGGAATTTCTTAATCTCTTAGAGAGAGGATTTGCTCCCATTAGTGAAAATTAAAGTATCGTTAGCATATAGCAAATGAGATATTAGAGGGCATCGTCTTCCTAACGCAAAAGGCTTGCTAACCTAATGATTTAGCAAGCTTTTAATACCCCTACTAAGCACTTAAGTTGAGATGATGAATAAGCCTGGAGAGATCGGGTCCCCTAGATGACTTAAAGAAGCTGACCATTTCTCCATTTATAAGGACAAAGAACCAGCTGTTCGCCTAACATATTTCGACCATTTTAATCTAAGGCCTGCTGAAATCAAAATGATTTAAAACCTAGCTTAAAAATTCCCAACTGACCTTGTCATAGGCTTTATCCATAACTTCAGGACAATGTTTCCCCCGTAGACTGGCCTATTCAATTCTCTAAACACTTGAGCTAAGGCAATATTCTCGACAATTGATTGGCCATGCACAAAGGCCCCCTGTTCTGGTGAAATCAAGGATAGAAGAATCTGACTAAGCCTTGATGCAACAACCTTGGAGATAATTTTATACAAACAATTGCACAAACTGATTGGCCGAAAATCTGTGAAACGCTTAGGCCGGGGAAGCAGATTTTGGAATTAAACAGATGATTGAAGGGACGTCGCTGGTTGTGAGAGATCGTAATACTTTTTCCATGACACATATGTCTTCAACATTTTCACCACTTCTTTTTAAATTGTTAATAATAACAATTAAACGTGAGAAGTAGTCATAAATACTTTCACCTTTCTTCATGTGCGCCGCTTCGAACTCGGCTCTTAGTGTTTGAAGGAGAACCCACTTCACTCTATCAACACCCTTGAAGATGGTGTCAAGGGTATCCCAAGCTTACTTATTTGATGTCGCTTCGATAATCTTTTCAAAAGTTGATTCATTCAACCCTTGATAGAGGAGGAACAAAGCCTTGTTGTCTTTCTTCCTTTGATTTTTGAGAGCGGTCTTTTCTTCGTTAGTAAAGGCGACTTCTTCCTCCATAATGAATTCTCATTACCATCGGTGACGATCTCCCATAGTTCTTGTGACCCAAACAACGCCTTCATTTGGATGCACCACTTTTCATATTTGTCCTTAGACAACTTAGGAACCTGTGGTTGGATTGTGCTGGCCATTTGAACAAGCTTTATGGGTTAGATGACTTAGTTTTACGAAGCCTCAAGAGGACCCAAACAATCTGATTTTTTTTAAAGAATGGCTGATTTTATTTTATTTTTTAAATGAAGGGAGAGGGATGGAATAAAAGATCTGATTTTTTTTAAAATAGATTTTATTTATTTATTTATTTATTTATCGCTGGAAGAACTTCTGAAATCTGATTTTTTTTCTTTGGCTAAAAAACTGCTGAAATCTGTTTTTTTTTAAAAAAATTTTAAATTTAAATTTTTAATTTTTTAATTTTGCTAAAAAACTGCTGGCAATTTGAATTTTTTTATTGAAATTTGATTTTAATTTTTATTTTTTTGTTGAAAAAACTGCTGGCAATGTCCAACCAGGGAACTCAAAAAAGAACTTGACTTTGCAATCTGATTATATATATATATATATATATATATATATATATATATATATATATATATATATTCCTTCAGAAAAAATCTCTACTTGGTTGGAAAAATTGCTGGAAACTTCTTGTAGAAGAAAAACTTGGGCTCTGATACCAGTTTGTTGGCTGTATAAGCTAGATCTTTTCTTTACTTCAAGAAAATAGAATTTTTATTCTTTTAAACTGTTTTGTTGCTGCAAAATTCTCACATTGCTATTGACTTGCTTGCTTTTCTTGCTTTAATAAGATACACAGGATGCCAATTTATAGGCATTTGAATGTAAGGTGTAAAGACAAAACTGCCCCTACTAGGAGCTTCTAACACTTAAATGTTCCTAGAAAATACGCAAGCATTTTCATCTTCTAAGAGCATCTCCATGAGAAGTGTTGCTATGCTTTGGAAGATGAGCAGTCACAGTAAATGCAGGGCTTTGGTTTGCACTTCCAACACGGAGATCTTCATCGCTAACTTCTACAGACATATTCAAATAGAATGGCAGGTCTCACTCGAGCTTTGGTACACCAAGGGAGACGACCTGGAACAGACCAGATCAGATTAATGAATATGGTCTTCTGTTGAATTCATGGGAGAATTTAAGAGATTTCTTTAAGAAATGACGTTTGATGAGAGACTTCTTCAAGAAATGGTTTTGGATTTGACAGGATTGCAATCTAAGAGTATTGAAATTTTAGTTTAGTTTTGTGATAGTAGTAGTTGTTTGTTTGTTTGTTTTTTTTTTTTTTTGGTTTGGTTTGGTTTGGTTTTGTTTTGTTTTTTTTTTTTAAAAAAAATTATTTTTATTTTTTATGTGTGTGTTAGAACCTATTCGTTGGAATTACACTATCTATGAAATAGATGAACGATCCAAAAAATAAGTTTCTATACGATTATACCAAGCCCGTAAGGCTTGTTTTAATTCATATAGAGCCTTCTTTAGTCTATACACTTTATGCTCATTTCCAGATTTCACATAACCAGGAGGTTGATCGATAAATGTAATCAAGACGCATTTACATGAATGGAAGGTCAAGGACACGATCACAATCACGATCAACCGTGGGAGACGATACCTCCTCGGAAACCTAATCCTTATAGATCTCCTTTCTCCCTATTTGCAGCAAACCTAACCTTTGATACCACAGAGGAAGATCTTCTCCGAATCTTCGGTCGGTTTGGGAGTATACAGGATGTGTTTCTCCCTTGGAATAACAGCTTAATCGCCCTTGAGGGTTCGCCTTTATCCATTTCTTTTATGAGCAGGACGCGCTTAATGCCATCCACTGTCTTCACAAAAGAAGGATCGATGGGCGGGTGGCTCATATTACCTGGGCCAGAAGGAAATCGGGTGCCCAGGTCACCCTGTCCGCACCCTCTGTCAGCCAGGTCGCTCTACCAACAACCTTTGCCCCTGATCATCAGTTATGAAGAAAATAAACGGTTTGGTCGTTCCTGGATGCAGCAACCAGATCAAAGCAGGACCCAAAAGCCTTGAAGACAGCGGGTTCGAGCCTCACTACCAACGCAGATTCTAAGGCAGTGGAAAATAGGCTTCGTTGGCTGCAGCTTGCCTTTGTGGGAACGGCGTTGGACCCATATGTTCATGTCGATCGACTTACAGAGGCTTTAAAAAAGTCAAATATGAAGCTCTCCAATGTGGAGGTAGCCCGCTTATCTCCGATGAAATTTCTGATTCTATTCAGATCTAAGGACGACATTGATGCCTTCAAGAGTAATGCCGCTATTCTGAAGGAGATGGGGCTTCAGACAATAGAAAAGTGGTCTCCGACAGAGGTCTTTGGCGTTGATGGTGTTTGGATTAGGATTTTTGGTATTCCTACTCACGCTTGGATCGAGTTTGCCATCCTTAATTTGGCAAGCTTTTTTGCCAAGATCGTTCAAATGGATGCAATTTCATAGTTTGGATATTTCCAGACGTTTGCGAGAATTAAAATCATTCCACATCAGGGAGTTTCCTTCAACCAGGTGCTGCGGTTAAGAGTTTTGGGGACAGAGTTCCCCATTTTCACAGAGATGGAGTCTCCTATCAAGGGCAGGAGCTCCTCTTCCTTCCATCAGACATCTCAGGAGAGCACCAAGAATTGGGTTCTCAGGTGGTTTAAAGATAACCCAGGGCCCCCTCCACCTATTTGTGAAAATGTCTCTGAAAGAGTAGAAGATACAAAAAATGGGTTATTGGCCAATCCATTAGGTGTTTCCGGTAATGTCTCTTCGGGTGAGGGTATTCAAGGCCTTTCAGACACCGGCAGGGATGTCTTAATTAACGTTGTCGTCAATCCTATCTCGAAATGCAACGCTACAGGAACTGTTTGCAGTAATGTCTCTTCAGGTGAGGGTATCCAAGGCCTTTCAGACGCTGGTGGGGATGTCTTAACTGACGTTGTCGTCAATCTTATCTCGAGATGTAACACTTCAGGAACTGTTGGGCATAGACCCCTAACAGGTGTTTGTGAATTCACCTCAACAGGGACAAATGACACTTCAGGAGGGATCGTCATTCATTGTACTAGGGGAGAACTTGCTGGTTTGGTCCTTAATATGCTGCTCTCTACTAGCGATGCTTCTCCAACGCAGGGCCGAACAGTCATCTCTCCCAAGCATCAGGATTATCACCAGCTTGCTCCAAACCTCTGTCACAATTCAGCCTATCGAGGAGAGGCAAATTTGCTGGGAGGCTTGCAACCTTATGGCTAACCAGAACAGAGTACTAGCTTCTAGATCGGTCACTTAGTTATGTTAAAGTGTGATGGTCTTTTAAATTGGAATGCTGAAGTTTCTAATCTTCCCACAAACCATCAGCACAATAATAATCTAGATCTCATTAGGGTGCACGATTGTGATAAGGAGAACATTCCCCCAGGGAATTGGAACAATTCCTCGGCAACCAGTCGACACGCATGGTCAACCATCCCTTCCCTAGAGTCATCCCTCCTAGCTCTCCCTTCCCTAGATTTTTCCTCGGATCAGCCCCTCTCCTCTTTACCCCCTTTACCTGATTTCCACCCTACCATGATTTCGAACATCACCTGCTCAGTTCCCCAATCGAAACCCCCTTATCCCTGCCCTCCTGAACCACCTTCCTACACCACTGAAACTGCAACCTCCCCTCCACCCACTCCTCCTCCCTCTAATTCCATGGAGCCTTCTCCCAATCATCCTAGCAACTACAAGCAGCATTTTATACCTCTATTGTGCACCCCAGCTTCTGCAATTGAGCTGGACCTAGCTGCAGTTCAACTTGATTCCTCTCCTCAGCCCTTGCTGGTCACTTTGCGTGCCTTCCCATCTGACCCCAAGATTTTCCTTAGTCATATCAAAGCTCGATCAGAAGGTAACGTGCCCCTTCGATTTAATCAGAATCTTAGTTCCGAGTTTACAAGAAGGCCATCACAGGAATGTTGCAATGGTGAGGAAACGACAGGTACCAATCACTTCTTTTCGGGAGACAAATTAGGAGATTTTATCGTAGATCTATCCCCCTTCTTTGATAAAGAACAGGGCATCTCAGTCCCTCAGATCGAGGCAGCCCCAAACATTAGACAAATGTCGAACGAGCAATCAGGTCATTTATCCCTAACCCGACCTCCAGTGCCTCCCACAGGGAATAGAAAATCTAAAAAGCAGATTATTAGACTTCAGCCTAGTCTACAATCTTCGGGAGAGTGGAACAACAGGTTAAGGAAACTAAAGTGACGGGCAGTGAATTTCGGCTGTGTTATGGATAGATAATGCACTTATTTGGAATGCGCGCGGAGTTGGCAACGTGCCTACAGTTAAATCCCTCAAACAGATGGTAAAAAAGTTTAATCCTTGTCTACTAGCAATCTTGAAACCCATGCTTCCCGACTCTATGAGGGCTGCTTTGGGCCTCAAGTTTAGCTTTCACTGTTCAGTTTCCAACGACGCTCAGGGAGGTAAGATTTGGATTTTCTACAAGAATCAGCTGAGAGCCGCGACGACCATGGTTACGAACCAAATGATCCCTTTATCCTTAATTCCTCCCTCCAGGAGTGAATTAGTTTCTTTCTTAGTTGTCTATGCCAGATACTGTAAAATCCAAAGGAAAGAGCTATGGAAGGACATTGAAGCGATTGACAGATTGGTCCAGGGGGCATGGGCCATTGCAGGGGATTTCAATGTGGTGGAAACTGTTGATGAAAGGCAAAGCAGTTGTCCTAGTGATCTCTCAAGCATTGCAGACTTTGTAGATATGATCCACACTCTGAGCTGATCGACGCTGGTTTCATGGGTAACAAATTTTCCTAGTGTAACAATCGTGATTGCAATGCGCGAGTCTAGGCAAGACTGGACAGGGTGCTCCTTAACTCTAGTTGGGTGTTTGTCTTTCCTCTTTTCCGTGTCAAGCATCTACTTAGAATCAATTCCGATCACGCGTCACTGAGGCTCGCTTTCCCCTCCTATGATCCCCTAAAAGTCAAACCTTTCAAATTTCTCAGAATGTGGACTATGCATGACTCCTTCTTGCAGCTTATCCAGAAGGCATGGATGAAAGAATGCTCCCCTCAGCCGATGACTAACATCCAACTGAAGTTAAAGAAAACAAAACAACTGTTAAAGGTGTGGAACAAGGAAACATTCGGTAAAATTTCGTTCAGATTCAGAAAAATGAAGAGGAGATTGAAGGTATCGATTTCAACATGCAATCCGACCCCTCAGAAGACTTCTCTCGGCGTTTCAATGATGCGAAACACAAGCTTCATCAGCTCCACCTTATGAAATGGATTTTTTAGAAACAAAAATCCATAAATTCGTGGCTCCTTGAGGGAGATAAGAACACCTCTTTCTTTTCTCGGTCAAGAATACGACTCGTGACATGGTGTCGGATAGCCAAGATATTAAAACCGAAGCGATCAAATTCTTCGAGGACCTTTTTCAAGAGGATCTCATCCCTCTAAATGAAGAGTTCCTCCAGGCTATCCCCCACGTTATTAATGTCATGGATAATGTTTCCTTATTGGCTCCCCCGTCCAAGGAGGAGGTCAAAGCGGTGCCATTCTCTATTCCTGGCGACGGAGCTGCGGGCCCTGATGGATTCTCAGTGGCCTTCTACACTACATGTTGGGACATCATTGGCAACAACATCCTTTGTGCGGCTAGAGCCTTCTTGGCTGGGCACGCTCTCCCTAGAGCCTTTACTTCAAACCTCATTTGCCTCATCCCAAAGGCTCAGACAGTGTCTTCCTTTGTGGAGTTCCACCCTATTAGCTTGTGTAACGTTATCTATAAAAATTTTACAAAATTATTAGCTAATAGATTATGCCCACTTTTGCCTAAGCTGATTTCGCAGGAACAAGGAGCCTTTGTCCAAGGGAGATCGATATCGAAAAACATTGCTCTAGCCCAAGAGATGGTTCGAGACATTAATAGGAAAGTTCGGGGGGGGGGGAGGAATCTTATTCTCAAACTCGACCTCGAGAAAGCTTATGACAAGGTGAGTTGGGTTTATCTCAAACATGTGCTTGCCAAATTCAGCTTCAGTCAGCGGTGGATCTAGCTCATGGAGAGTTGTTGGGGTAATAACTAGTTCTCCATCCTTATCAATGGTGAATCGTCAGGCTTCTTCAAATCCTACAGAGGTCTATGACAAGGGGACCCCCTCTCCCCTGCCCTTTTCCTTATGGCGATGGAGACCTTTTTCGTTAATTTAAACCTCATGATTGCATATGGAGGTTGTCAGCCGTTTTCCTTGCGTCGGGGCAGCACATTCCCATCCCATTTACTCTTCGCCGATGATATCCTTCTCTTCACCAACTGTAAAAAGGATTCTCTCCTGCAACTCAAGCGATTTCTGGGTTTATTTCAGGTAGTTACAGGCAAGAAAATCAGTCTGTGCAAGAGCAGATTCATTTGTGTTAGCGCCCAACCCCTTGCTAGGATAAGATCCATTGAGCGTATTCTCGAGTTCCAAAAAGCTAGGGGCAATATAACCTATTTGGGGGCCCCTCTATGCCCAGGCAGAGTTAAATCTTTGGCATTTCAGTTCCTAGTGGACAAGATAAATAGGAGGACGTCGGGATGGGCGGGTAGGCTGATCTCTCAAGCTGGTCGGGCCACGCTGATCCGCCATGTGCTGAGTAGTATTCCCATCCATATCATGTCTGTCATGCATACACCCGGCCAGGTAATGGAAAATATTGAAAAAATCTTCTCTAATTTCTTCTGGGGATGGATCGATGGGAAGAAAAAACTTCATTGGCTAGCTTGGAAGAAGATTGCTAGACCCACAGAGGAGGGCGAGCTGGGTATCAAAAGGCTAAGAGAGGTCCTGGAAGCTCATCGTCTGAAGCTTACTTGGGTCGTCAGATACGGGGAGCCAGCGGGACCTTGGGCCGATCTTATGAGAAGCAAACACCACAGGGATATATTCCCCAATGCGTTGTCCACCTCTTCGCCAAACCCTTCCCCGCTTTGGAAGAGTGTTAGGTCAATGCTCCCTATTCTTTCAGAGTCTATCCAGGGGCTGATCAGTAATGGAGAGATTAATTTTTAAACTAAAAACTGGCTAGGCAGGGGCCCTATATAACGTCTGGTTGAAGATCCTATTCCCCCAAAACTTTAGGACCTAAATCTGAAAGATGTTTTCAGTCGTGCTGGCCCCCTCCCTTCAGCCCGGGTTTTCTCCATCTTGCTTCAACAGGTAATCGATGAAATTTTCAATGGTGGTTTCTCTATTTCTGATGATCCCCCTGTATGCTTCTGGCCCCTCGAATTGTCAGGCCGATTTTCCATTCGCTCCGCCTGGCGATTGCTGAGAACTCCTCGCCAACTCGTCCTTTGGGGTAAGCAGATTTGGCCGCACCATCTCCCTCCAAACATTTCTGTCTTCGTGTGGTGACTTCTGCATAATGCGCTCCCGGTCGATAGTAGCGTTTAATCAAAATGCATAGCCCTTGCATCGAGATGTAATTTTTTTCTTGGAAGATTCAAACAGAGCTCCTCAATCGGAATCAATCACTCATCTTTTTCTATTTAGTCAACATGCTCAATCCCTTTGGCATTTCAAAGGATATGATGTGCGGGGTCCCTCCTCTGGTCCACAACTCAGTTGCAGATAAGTTGAGTCACTGGAGGAACGCTGTAGTGCAGGGAGCAGCTCCATTTTCTGTTAGAAGTGTGCTATCGATCCTAATCTTTTGGGAGACATGGCGAGCTAGAAACGGTGCCGTCTTCGATAACTCCCCTATGATCTTCAACAAGTCGGTGGCCCGAGTCAGATGGTGGGCAAACCTGGTTATTGGAGAGGATGTTATGGGCAACATTCGATGGTTTAGTGGGCTTAGACAAAGGAATCTGACAATTAGTCATAGGCACCCTTCCACGGTACCGGTGAAATGGAGGCATCCTTCTCCGAGATGGGTAAAATTAAATACAGATGGTTCCGTGATTGGCAATCCTGGTCCCTCTAGTGGGGGCGGTATATGTAGGAATGACAAAGGCGACTTTATTTTCACCTTCTCCAGGGCTATGGGGTAAGCTCTAATAATATGGTGGAGCTTCGCGCTATTCATGATGGAATGTTAATCTGTTTGGAGAAAGGTTTGAACCGGCTAATGGTCGAATCTGATTCAAATTTGGCGGTTCTCAGTATCTCCACTCATTCTAAGACTCCTTGGAAGTGGAAACCTTGGCTGTCTCGAATCCACCAGTTGTGTAGCCTGGGCATTTTCTCTTTTGTCCACGTTCTGCACGAAGGAAACGAGTTGACTGATGGCTTGACAAGCGAAGGGAGCCTTCTCCAACAGTCCACGATTTATCTCCAGTATCAGGCCCTTCCCCCTCTCGTCCGCGGTAGAACTTTTTTGGATAAGGTAGGGCTGGGATCTCTCAGAGCATGTTCCTAGCTGGTCTTGTCAGCCCTTTCTTTAGGCTGTTCCCTTGTGGTTGGTGGGCGTTTCCCCTATTTTTTTATTGTGAGGGCCGCATTCGTCTCCTCTTTCTTGTGCAGATCCTTGTAAATCATATACCTTTTCATGAAATGAACTGATATTTTTTTTTTAAAAAAAGAGATGAACGATCGAAAAAAGAAGAAGAAGAAGAAGAAGAAGAAGAACAAGGAGAAGAAGATGAACAATCAAATACAAGTTCTTCATAGCTTATTAGGATTGGAATCTTCATGTGGGCCATGCCCATTTATGATCACGGTAGACCATTGGATAAAAGAGGTCCAGTATGGATTGCACATGGCTCTCCATATCAACACTGATTGAGTTCTCGTAGCCTTTGGGCTTAGAAAATGGAGGGTACCATCGCTTTTACTCTCAGTATATGAGTAGTGAGATCTTTCCATGCATCCACATCACCTATCTGGACCGTCCATTGAGTCTGGTCTGCTCTTCATGAACAGCCTTGAAATACTAATGCTGATCAGACATTCCAAACCATCCAGTTAGTGGCTTGTGAAATGGATGTAAGAGTTATTAATTTAGGCCCAGTAACAAATGACCATCTGATGGTTGATGGTTTTTACCAGTGGGAAAACAAGAGGGATCATGTGAATGCCAACAATTACTGTAGAGAGTTATCTAGGCCCACTAATGGTTATGGTTTTTACCATTATAGAACAAGAGAGACCCGGAATCAATGGATGGTTCAAATACGTGATGTGAATGCCAACAAGTACAAATGTAATTATGTGCGTGGAAAGGTATCCATACACAGCCCACTGGATCATTGCTGGTGTACTATCACAATGTAGGCTAGAATAAGATTTTCATCGCAATTTATCGTTCAAGTAACTGGTTACTGGTTTGCTTGGAGCTCAAGCTTCTTTTTTTTAATTATTTTTAAATTTTTTAATAATATTTGTCAATGAAAGATGCATTAGTTTAAAACAATTACAAAAATTGCTTCAATAAGCTCAAGACATTAAACAGATATCAAAACCATTTAAAACTATACTCTAGTTATAAACAGGCACAAAATATAACAAACTCAAATAAGAAGAATCATAAGATTACTATCTTGGTTCTAGGGTACGCTTCTTAACAAAGTCGCTGCTTATGTTGGAGTTGGATCAGATCAGGTAGATTCGGGATCCAGACCTGCCTTGTCACACCTGTATAGACCCACCTTGCTGGATCTGTCAACAGATCGGTGTCCGGATTGAATTTGCTAGTCATCTATCTACAGGCCCCGTCAACAGATTGGCATGCATATGCCCATGTCTAACTCGGGACTAATGTAGAATTTCAAAAAAATCTATCAAGTATCAACTCTATCAAGTCAATCTAATACTCTAAAAGTAAACTAATACAAAAAAGAAATAAATCCAGGAAACTCTATCAACTCTAAGAAAACATCATATGCATTTTTTCTTACTAAGTTGAAGAGGCTAACCATGACAATTCTAACTTATGCTTGCACTTATACATATGGTAAGAGAAGAAACAACTAACATATACATAAAAATGGTAATTTAAATAATTGTATGAATAATAATAATAATTAAAACTAAATAAATTTAAAATCTAGATTCTCATTTTTGGATGTCCTGACTAATATCTAGTTTCTCATTTTTGGATGTCCTGACCAATCTTATCAATACATTAAAGCCTCCACAACTTCCGAAGTAAGCAATTACAAGTCTTATCAAACACTCTACTACCAGTATTAAATGTTGATTTTGATGCACCAGTAGAGACGAGAATCATCAAAATATCACGAATCATTCTTGAAAGTGTTGGGAACTTTGGACTGTACTAATTCACTACCAATTTAATATGTTAAACTTTTGGTTGTGAGGAAATAGTGACTCTTTCAAATACTGATCTAGTTCTGATTTTTAGAAGAAAACTTGAGTAAATGAACAATATGCATCATATTTTTCAGATTAATTAACACAATAAATGAAAAAAAAAACTTTAATAATAATTTTAGGCTAAAAAAATAACATTTTCTCTAAAAAAAAAAATCATGAAATGAAAAAACCAAAATTAAAAACACTAAAACAGAGCGATCTAATACAAACCAACATAATAAAATATATTAGAATTGAGAAAAACATGCACCCATAGATAATAATAGATTTCTTTTTAGGTTGTGAACTTACGGATTCTCAAGGAAACAAAAATTCCAAATAAATATATGCAATTGCGGAGAAAGCAATATTTAATCTAATTAAGAAACCCATCAGAGATATTTTTTTTAAAAAAATTGAGAAATAAAACAAAAAGAAAAAAATAGAATAGAAAGGACAGGAGAGGAAAGGAAGAGGAAGCGAGAAGAGAGAGAAAATATGTGGGCATAGGGGGGATGGGGTGACATGATTTGTTTCCGTGGGTTGCCAGTTATGGAGAGAGAAATTATGGAGGGAAGGGAATACCTTAGGATTTTTTAGATGGACAAATGAAATTGAAACATTCATTGAAATAAGATTTTTTATTTTTTATTTTTTTATTTTTATTTTTTGCGTGGGCTTCCGGCTGGAGAGAGAGAGAGGGGGGGGGGGGGGGGGGGGGGGATAACTTAGAATTTTTTAAATGGACAGTTGAGATTGAGACATTCATTGGAATAATCGGATCAGGTCTTAGCCGAATCTGATCAGGGTAGATCCGATACCAATCCAGTCATAAACAGATTGACATCTCAAGATCCAAACCCACCCTGTTGGACCTATATAGTGGTATAGGCCCACTATAAATGGATCGGATCGTCTGTATTGATTTGATCCATTGACAGGCCTATTTACATGTAGTTTTGTTAATAAGCTAGGCTTGGGCTAGGTAAAATTGAAATTTTGCATAGGCCAAGCTTGTAAAGTTCAATATCCAAGCCAAAGCCAACCTCTAACACATTGACAGATTTGAAGAAGGCTTTTGCTAACTTTTTTTGGGGGTGGCTTGAGGGGAAAAGGAAACTCCACTGGACTAAATGGGAGAAGATTACATGTCCTAGAAGTGAGGGCGGGCTTCACATTCACAAGCTAAAGGAGGTGATGAAAGCCCACCGACTCAAGATGGCTTAGAGTGTGAAGTATGAGCAGACAGATAGTTTGTGGGCCTCGTACATGTCATCTAGATACATTGGGAGTAGCAGCACCTCTGGTGTTGTGCGCCCTTCGTCCCCTGCTTCTCCCGCTAGTGAACTCCAAGGCCTAGTGGTACATAGGACAAAGCGATTGTAACCTATGGAATGTAGAATGGTTCGAGCTTAGACTGCTGGCCCATCTCGCCACCCAACAGTTTTTCCAGAGCTTGCATTCCCTGCGCATTAAAGATTCTCTGGGGCCGCAGGGGCCCTTCCCCTCTTTGGCTGTCCTTAATTTCCTTCCTACGGAGGTGCTACACCACATCCATCGGGGAGGAATTTGTACCTCAGAAGATCCAGAATCTTGTTTTTAGCCTCTAAACCCATTCGATATATTCAGAGTAAAATCGGCATGAGATCTACGTAGAGTCAGTGGGCCCTGGAGAGGCTGGGCCAAATGGGTGTGGCATGCTAAGCTGCCTCCCAAGATTTCTCTTTTCGTATGGCAGCTACTTTGTGGAGCTATTCTGATTGATGTAAACATCCATGGGAAGGGCATTAGTTTGGCATCGAAGTGCGTCTGCTATCAAGATAATACAGGTTAGTGTTTGGGCCAAGAATCCCTCTCTCATCTGTTCATTTTGGGTTGGACAACATCCATCGTGTGGGACCACTTCATCATATACTTCGGGACTGCCATTTTGGCTTGTGGCTCAGTCTTTGGTAGGCTGGACCAATGGTGGACATCTCTCCCCTCGAGTGTGAGCAAAGCTTGGCTACATGGGCTGCCCCCTTGATTTGGAAGGTGAGGAACATCGCCAAATTTGACGGGTTTCAAGTTCCGGTTGAGTCGGTCATTGCCCTGGTTAATTAGTGGCTCGTTCAGGCCTAGAACGACAGCGAATCCCTGGGGAATTCCTCTCCCAATGTCAAGCTAGTGAAGTGGCTCAACCCCTCACATAACCAGGTTAAGCTAAACGTTGATGGTTCGGCTAGGAGAAACCCAGGGCCTTCGGGATGGGGAGGTATTTTTCAAGCGCTAAACGATGACCTTCTATTTACATTCTCCTCAGGCTACAAGGAAGGTACAAACAACTTTGTGGAGCTTCGTGTTCACAACCCCAAGTGTAGGTCGCGATATAGTAATAATCTCGATAAGACAGATGTCAAATCCAAAGGGACTGATCTTGTACGTTTTTTAAATTAACTAGAAGAAGATATAAAACTATTTTTGAAGTGATTAAGAGAGTAATTGTAAATTAAGTAATTAAAACTAAGAATTTAAAGGTGAGAACTAGGGTACCAAGGATCCACTTGTAGTGATCAGGGAGCGCTCTTGCTTGATTCAAGTAACACAATTAGAATTGGAGTCTTATCCTATCCAATTGGAAAATATATCAATAAAACTAAATCTGAACTTCCATTGACCTAATTCTTAATGAAGGAGAATTATGATAATTGGTAGGGATTCCATCACCAAACCATGCCTAGGAGACAATGATAAACAATAGGATTTACCAATCCCATAATCTCAAATCAGGAGAATTGTGAAGATTAGGAAAGATTTCATCACCCTATCATGCTTAAGGAACGATGACGAACAACAAAAATTACTAATTTCACAATCTAAAATTAGGAAAAGAAGATACTCAAAGCTATTGCAGATCTACTGTAATTTGAGTCACAATAAACCATTAAAAACTGAAAGTATTCCTTAAATATCAAATTAGAATCCATGAAGTTAAATATAAATATGAATCAAAGTAATAGAAACAACCCATTATGCTACAAGCTTCACCTCTTAACCTTAGCTAAGAGGTTTAGTCAACTATAGACATGATTGGATCTAAAATCTTAGAAGAAAGTATAAAAATAACTAAGAAAGAAGAAGAAAAACTCTTGGTGACGGCTTCTCCACCTTTTTACTCTACTCCCTAAACCCTAGAAGATGCCTAGGAACATATTAGGGAGTGTTATTTATAGTTGTGGAACTCCAACTTTCGCACGTAGTTGGAAAACTTTAAAAATCGCCTTAAATTTATGCAATTTACTATATTAGAATTTACTCTGCACAGTTTCTCAAAATACTCTGCACAATTTCACAAAATGACACAGAGTTTCAGAATATGTTTTTTCAGGATGATTTCATGATTCATTTTCTTCACTTCAAATCTTTGATTCTCTTCATTCCTCACTTGATTTTTTTGGATCTTTGGCATGTGAATTCTTTAATCTTGTTTCCTAAGATCCATCTCTTACCTTGGGAATTCTTAAGAACCAAATCTATGCTTTTAACACCCTTTCAATCTAAGCTCTTAAATTCACCTTGCAACACAATTACATGAGTAAAATAGAACATTAAACATTATCATGTTCATAAAACCAATATATAAATGAGGGATAACATATAATATTTGACCCTCAACATAATTCTCAACTAGCATTTTGCTAGTACCGAGAAAAGTATGCGAAAAATATTTTGATAACCACAGAATAGTTTCTATAAGCTCAAGTGGTTTAAAAATAATAATCTAAATAATAGAATTCTAAAATACATTAATGTCTTGCATTACCTTCTCTTAAACTCTAGCACTCGATAAATTTCATAATCAAATTTAAAGCATTAATCCTCCAATTAGAATAATTTTAAACATTAAGTTCCATGGGTGTATAATGAAGTCTAGACTTATCACAATCAAAAGTTCAATTTTTCACTTTCATGATAACATTAATAATTAAAAGAGCATTCAGGATAATCAAAACTTAAACCGAAACTTGCCCACAGTTTGTCTTTTAATTCTCTCTTTTATTCTTTCATCTTTTAATTTTTTCCCATCGATGGTTTTTACGCTATGTTAATCTTTTTAAAGATTTTTAATAGGTGTCCTTTTCGAAAACAATTATTTTTTAACTGGGATTTTTTTCTTTTTCTAATTCTTCTCATCGAATATGATGGACAAATTCCCCAAGTTGGTTTCTTTCATGCTAAATAATCATTAAGTTAACAATTCAGTATCAAACTGACAGTTTAATGTGTAAGCTGAATGTGACATGTGAAATCATGACTCAATCAATGTTTAAAACTTCTAACTGAGGATCAATGACTTACTTAATTTTGAGATCTCCCAAGTGACTAAAATCTAAGAGACATAAGACATTAATATTAAGTATCTTATAATTTTAATTCATAGATTAACTTCGAGATCACTTAAATTTGTCGAAATTTTAAATTTTTTTTTCAATTTTTCACAACTTCGCCCAAAGATTAAGAAAACAAATGATTAGCTTGCCTAATTCACACGTCTCAACCTAAAATCTATATTGTCCTCAATGTAAAAGTGATAAGCATTCAATGCAAATGAAGCAACAAAAAGAAAATGGAAGTGGTGGAAAGGTAGTGCCTAAAGAAGGAATTCTGAGGTTATTATTATTATTTTATTATTATTATTATTATCTTAATGTGAAGATGAGTTATAAGAATTAAACTATCAGAAAGCAAATTTTCTTAAACAACAAAAAATAAATTATCCTAAACGGCAAAAAGTAAACTATTCTAATCCTAAATTCTTTAAAGTAATAAACCTAACTAGGAAAACAGGAAAAAACTACTTATTCATGCCACAAGGTTCCTCCTCCGGTCAGTATCTTAATAAATTTCTCAGTAGGTGTCGCAATAAGATCATTCAAAAGCTCTTTTTAAAATAGGCTTGGATGCCCTAAAACGTGATTTTTTAAAGAAATTTGTAGATCTCAGCATAAAGTTTTCTTTTAATCTCCTGAGGTGTCCAACGTACATATGATTCACCTAAGATAGAGAAAGTTTCAGAGTAAGGGTAACATGGTGAATCAGATACTACAAGTAAATAAAATTCAGAAAAATTCTCAGTAGGTGATGTAGTCTCAACATATTCTAAAGTTTTAATCTCTCTCTCTCTCTCTCTCTCTCTCTCTCTCTCTCTTTCTATCCCTCTTTTTTCCTTTCTTTCATGATGATGTATGGCCCATCTATTTTGGGCCCCATTCATGCATGTGTTGTTAAGAGAGGAGCTCAGAGTGGTGGAGTTCCTCCCTCCCACCACCACCATCCTCTCTCTCTCTCTCTCTCTCTCTCTCTCTCTCTCTCTCTCTCTCTCTCTCTCCATGTAGATGTGTCCCACTTGATGTGTGTGCTCAGCTATCCTAGACCATATAGCAAGTGGGTTGGCCTGACTGCCCCATTTTTGGATGTCGGTTGGCCCACCTTGCTACCCTGTTTGCATAGTTTAAATGCAAGGGGAACACATGAAAATCAGCATGATCTGGAAGTTATGTGGCCCATCCAGGTAGACCATATAATGATGTATGTGATGCATCCAACCGTCCAACAGTGGGACACCTTTGCTGGCCACCTTGCTGACCACCGTCCAGGGTCAGGAGGCCCACTGTGATGTATTGTCCATGCTGCCTGTCTGTTTGGACAGGCCTGGATGAAGGGAAAGACAAATATCAGCTTGTTCTTGCAACTGGCGGGCCACCCACATGGACCCCACCTTGCTGGACATACAAGAAATGCCTACCACCCATCCATTTCTCCCATACACACTAGGCCATGGGCCCAACCATGCAGCAGATCCCATGCCCAACCTTGGAACTTTCTAGGGCCCACTGACATGTTTGTGGAAGGCCAGTAGCCAGCCCATCTTCTTAGGTGGCCCACGCTCTTGTGAGACCCACCATGCATGTGCTTTATCCAGGCTATTCAGCTATGGGAACGCACAAGTGGGGCCAGCGGTCCGGAAGGATTGACGATCTAGCATCTCACTGGACCTACCATGATGTATATGTTTATCCATGCCGTTCAGCCATTGGATGGCCCACTGGGGCTCGACCCACTGATGAGGCCACCTTATGTATATGTAACATCCATATCGTCCACTTGAGGGCCCACCTTGTTACCTGTCCATTTGGATAGGCCTGGGTGAAGGAAAAATATAAATATCAGCCCGTGTCCAAGACGGTGGGCCACCACGTGGATCACCTCGATGTATATGTTGTATCCTCACCGTCCAGTGAGGGATGGTGCCTGCCATGATGTATGTGTTGCAATCCACATTGTCCAGACGTTGGGACGGTGCTGGACGCTCATGATGTATGTGTCTGTCCATGCTGTCTAGCCCTTGGACGTGGTACCGCCTTGATGTATATTTTTGTCCACACCACACATAGGACGTGGACCCCACATGGTGCATGAGTTTCATGCAACCATCTAGCCCCTTAGACGTCCAGCAATAGTTGGGACATTGCTGGATTAAAAATCCAACAGCAGGCCCACCTTTATGTTTGCAGTTTATTCCATGTTGTTTAGTGGAAGGGACCCCCATTAGTACCTTGTTAGGCCTACCTCCCATCTGTCACGCCCCAAACTCAAAAACTGGGCTCACAAAATTTTCAATCGCCGAATCTGGTGCCGACAGCCTCCGTAGAACCCCATTCTCGGCTCCTAGCTCCCATTCACCAGGTTCCTATCCTGGGATGCTACGAGGAGGATTTTAAATATCAGTTTGATTCGTAATAAGCATAACCAAAGGCATAACCCACAAACAACAACCAAGAACTCCATTACATTTTCACTATGATCAAAAACTTTACAAGTACAATGAGCATAAAGGGAAATACAATGGTAAAGAACAAAAACTCTAAAATGATTTGCGACGTGCTCCTGCCTCAGCGCTGCTGCGATCCAACGTCACCTGCACGTAACGGTCGTGCATAAGCTTACAGAAAGCTTAGAGGGTGGTGAAAGTGTGTGCGCAAGGTAATAATGTGAACATGCAATGTCGGTGTAAAGTGGAATATGCAGATGGATCTAATATCATGAGCCGTACCAAGACTTATGCGAAGAAAGACATGAATGGTATCGGCCATCTCAAGGCCATGCGATGTGCAATGCAACTCAAGCATACAGATCCTTATCTATGTCCACACATTAATACAGCTCAAAATATGGGATATCACCGGGGTCTAGTATACTCTAAACTAGATTGCCGCCACATCGCGCGTAATAAGGTAAGTGGAAGAGACCACACTATCCATCTGCCAATATCGGGCGTGACTCGTCGATAGCGGACCCATTCCTCGAGCTGGTCAAACTCAACCTAACATTGCCCCCTACTCTAGGGCGGGTAAGGCCGCACCCCCTTCTAACCGACCATGACACAGTGAAGAGCGTAACCGTCTGGTAATCGGCACTCAACGCTCATCTACCCACTCGGTCTAAACGTTGGAGCAACCTCTTGGTACCATAAGGGTTTAGGGACTTTCACCCAGGGATATCAATAGCACCCCATGTAGAACAAGATTTCCAGTATCCAATCCTTCCAACCACGATGCGTCTGTGGAGGCTACGGTCCTGATGTCGTTAGGGCGTACAATACTCATGTCACACAAATACGAAATACATGATTCACGCTATCCAGTCATACAACAAATCCTGCGCATATCGTGCGCTCATGTAGGGCAACACTACCTAACCAGGAGCCCATAAACAACCTGCCCAAAGGCATATGCTATGATCAGTCAATCCCCATATCAAGCATACATATGATGCGTATGATCATGAGTCATGAAACTATACTAACATGTAAATGAGTGATGAACCATTCTCACAACGCAGATGGGCCTGAACGGCCTAGCAATGGGCCCTAAGGAGAGTCGTAATGTGGACATCTAACCAACATTACACTCACAATGTGGACGTCAAACCAACATTGCTCCCAAGGCACGATCTTCTTAAATATCGTGACTTAAACCGTGTTGGAATTACCCATTGCAACAGACCTTAGGTTCATCCCATTGGGCCTTACGTATATATCAAATGGGCCATATCATTTGGGCCTTTTTATTCATCAAATGGGCCACATAAGTGGACTACACCAATGGGCCTTATGTACATTGCAATGGGTTATAACCCGTGGGCCTTAGATTTCATCAGATGGGCTTAAACTCATAGGTCTCATATGCAATAAATGGGCTATACCAATTGGGCCCCATACGTACACTAAATGGGCATCAACCTATAAGCCCTACTACATCTCAATGGGCCTTAATCCATGGGCCCCCAAAACTATCAAATGAGCCTAATCTCATGAGCCTTGGAATACATTTTTCCGATTCAATCTCATGGCCTTTAAATATATCAAATGGGTCCCGACTCATGGGCCTTACAAAATATTTATTTCCATCCAAACTATTCATAGGGACACATGGCCTAGGGCCCACTACAAATTTTTTTTTACAATCCATTATGTTCAAAAGGTCATACGGACCTTGGGCCCACATATATAATATGTATAGTAATATACATACATTATAACTACAACAACAATTCATACATTAAGGGCTGTTGCACCAGCTCTTTAATCATTAAAATGGAACTGAGGTGGGTCCCATGTCGGGCCCACCACTATATTCATATTATAAAATATACATTATAAACTATATAACATATATAAATATATATAATGGTGGGTCCCACAGAAATGACTATGGGCAGCTGGCAGTGGGCCCCATCATCAAAGGCAGATGGATGGCGTGTGTAAAACTCATGCAACAGGGCCCCACCGTCCGCTGGACGGTGGGTGAAACAATATATCATGATGAGTCTCACCGTCCACGGGCTGTGGATGGTGAGAATGAAATACATACATTACCGTGGGTCCCACAAATGTGGCCCACCGTAATATTTATTTGAAATCCAACCCGTTCATAAGGTCACTCAGACCTGTATGAAGTGAGAATATAAATTTTAGATTGATCTGAAACTTCTGTGGGCCCAAAAATAGATTTCAATGGTAGAGGTTCAATTCCATTATTTCATGTGATGTGGGCCACCGGAGCTTTAGATCGAGCTGAAATTTGGAGAGGGCCCACCTGAGGAGGGGACCCACCTCATGAACAGCGCGGATGAGACATATGCGTCATGGTGGGGCCCACGGCAGCAGCCGTGGGTGGCCGCTCGCTGCCCGCCCGCCAAGACGTGCAGTGCCTGCTGCACGTCAGAGAGAGGCAGATGCCTTTGTTGCCAGTTTTCAATTTAAATGAAAAAACCCATTTTCTGGGGTTTTTCACGTCTGGGGTCCACATCAAGCTGATCCACCCCGTCCATTGAGTTCAGGGGCTCAAAACAAGCCCAATGAGTCCAAGGTTCGGGATTTTTGGATGTATAGACTCATTAGGAAGTGTCTTTAAGGGTAACCGCCTAAGTTTCTGATATTATGGCCCACTGGATGATCACGTCGGCCTCATTCTTTGGCTCAACGGTTAAAATATTGTGGGTAAGGGGATGGACGGCTTGGATCGAATATCTACATCAAGGTGGGGCCTACACAGGAGGACCACCCCACAAGCTTCTTTTTTTTTTTCCTTATTTTTTTTTGTTCAGGGACGTCCAGCGTCCCAGACGCTGGACGGTGTGGTTATCTTAAAAATGGTATTGTGGTGGGCCCTGATGAAGTAGGCCACCACTGATGTTTGAAGAGGGTACAACATATAAAGTGGGCCCCACTTGAATAAAAACTTGGACAAAATAAATCTCAAGGTGGGGTCCATTCAAGTGGGCCACACGATCCTATTGCATAAAAAATAAAATAAAATAAAATAAAATAAATAAAAGAGAGAGAGAGAGAGACATGGAGAGTGGGACACGCCTTGTGATGGAGGGACCCCGACACTATGGGCCCTCCCTTGCAATGAATCATACATCAAGTGGATCATTTAGCATAAGGGACCATCAAAACTTAAATTCAATGGTGGGGATCCTTTTCCCACCAATATGGATGGTCTAGATGACCTTTCTTAAAGAAATAAACATCATGATGGGGTCCATGGAGAATGGCCTCATCATGGAATGATCATGATGATCTAAGTGGTCTATCGGCCACAACTTAGGGTCCTAAGTGAGATCCACACCATTGATCGGTGGGTCTCACCTGGCCCATCATAAAAACAAGAAAGAAACTACCCTATAGAGGCACCCACCGTCCGATCTTCTTGCTCCTAGGGGTTCCTTGGCACCTTAGCTTGGATTTCAATGGAGGAGATGGAGAATGGAAGGTTGAGATGAGAGATGATGGGGTAGGAAGGTGGGCCACTTGGAGCTTAGGAGAGTTTGAAAAACTCCATATGTATGGAGCTCCTTTTGCTTGGAGATTTTGAAATGAGAAAGAGAGAAAGAGAGAGAATTGTAAAGGGAGAGAGAGAGAGAGTGATGGATGGATGTGGTGAGTGATGGTTGTGTAAGAAAAGCTTGACTTTTGAGGCTTTTGTATAAGAGAGGTATGGGAGGTGTAAGAAAAGCTTGCCTTTTGTGGCTTTTTGTGTAAGAGAGGTATGGGTTTGGGAGACTTTTGTGGTTGCTTGGAAAAATGGAATAAAGTGATGTGTACTTGACATGTGATGGATTGATGGGTTGATTGATTGATGGGATTGATGTGATTGATGTGACACATCGTAGAGATTTCCTTGGATTTCGCAACACGCGGCGTTTTCTCGCACCGAACGTTGGCCCATATCTCTTGACCAGGGTATCGCCTTGGCGCGCAAGTCGCGGCATCGGAACCGTAACGACGGCGCGGTCGCTATGGTATTGGTCTTGGGTTGAGTCGACTCGGGTTGTCGGCATATGAATCAGGGTCGCGCGTCGATATCGGCTAAGGGTCGAAGGTTGCCGGAATTCGACCGGTAAGACCGCGGAAGTCTATGAAATGGTACAGACTAAGATATGGGTCTTACACCATCTGATTAATAGAGGGCCAGACTGTCCAGATTTCTGGACGTCTAGCAGGCCCAGATGGGTTGGATGTCCAGTCTTAGAAACCACTCTAATGTATGTGTTACCCATCCATTATGGTAGATTGTGTGGGTTGTTTTGCAAGTGACCATGGTAAATGTGTTGAACACCTAGCCCAGTTATTTTCTAGAGTCTATGGTCTGCCCAAAGAGGCGCATCATGATGGATGTGCTAGATGTACCCTGCCCAACCATTTTCCTGGGCTAAGGACTACTCCCTGTAGCCCACCTCGATGTATATAGACTATGGGTTGTCCCTTGGAACCTAACATGATGTATGGGATAAAATAAATGATGGCCATTTATTTTTTAGCTATTGTGAGAGCAGTGGGCTATTTCATGAGGCCCATGGTGATGTATGTGAGGTCTAATGTGATGTGTATGAGGCCCTTGTATGAGGTCCAATGCGATGTGTATGAGGCCCTTGTGTGAGGCCCATTGTGATATGTATTAGGCCCTTATGATGAGGCCATTGTGATGTACATGAGGCCCTTGTGATGAGGCCATTGTAATGTATATAAGGCCTATGTGATGAGGCCATTATGATGTACATGAGGCCCTTATGTGAGGCCATTCTAATGTATATAAGGCCCTTATAATGAAGCCTATTGTGATGTATGTAAGGCCCATATGATGAGGCTATTGTGATGTATGTGAGGCCCATATGATGAGGGTATTGTGATGTAGGTGAGGACCATGTGATGAGGCCCAATATGATGTATGTGAGGCCCATGTGATAAGGCCCAATGTGACGTGTATGAGGCCCAATGTGATGTGTATGAGGCCCTTGTGTGAGACCCATTATTATGTGTATAAGGCCCCTGTATGAGGCCCATTGTGATATGTATTAGGCCCTCGTGTGAGACCCATTGTGATAAGTATCAGGCCCTTGTGATAAGGCTCATTGTAGTGCATATGAGACCTATGTGATAAGGCTCAATTGTGATGTGTGATTCCACCATGATGTATGTGATGATGTTATGATGTCTATTCATTTTCCTAGATAGTATAAAGACCATGGACCCCATTATAGGATAGATTCTAATGGGCCGCTCTCTAGGGGATAATGGTAGTTAAATGTCCACGTTGTGAACTTCCTTAGGGCCCATTGTTAAGCCCATTATCTTGGGAGCAATGATGGTTAAATGTCCACGTTGTAAACTCCCAAAGGCCCGTTGTTAAGCCCATTCTCATCTTCCTTTATTGGGCTAACCCAAATCATTGGGCCCCCATTAGTATTAGTATGACCCATCTATTCATATTGGGCTAACCCCCAAAGTGTTAGGCCCCATTGATGTTAGCCACCTTATGCTTATTGAGCCCATAGGAAGCCCAGTTTACTATGTGATAGAGTGGGTGAGGAAGCCCACTCCTTGTTCTTAGGCCCATTCTTGATACGAGTAGGCCATCTCTACCCATTCCTGATATGAGTAGGACATCTAGGCCCATCCTTGATATGAGGAGAGTACATCATCACTGTATATAAAAAGATTTGTGGTATCAGATTTGGTATATCCATTGTTAAGGACCGATCTTCATGTGATGGATTAGATCTGATGTCCTTCTATGGACCTCGCCTTATATAGGCCAATTGTCGATTACGACTATGTTAGTATACACAGTAAGTATGTATTACCATAGCATTATGATACATGCCCATGCGCATCATTTGTATGCTTATAATGAGGAGTGATTAATCATAGTATAGCCATTGGGCAAATTGATTATGAGACTCCCGAAGAGGCGGAGTTGCCTCACATGAGTGCCCGGCACGTGCAAGATTGATGCATGATTGGATAGTGTGACTCATATATCTTGCATTTGTGTGATATGATTACAGTACGCCCTAGCGACACCAGGGTCAAGGCCTCCACGGGCATAGCGTGGATCGGAGGATTGGACACACTAAATGTTTTGAGACATGAGGCGTCATAGATGTCCCTAGGTGAAATTCCCTAAACCCTTATGGTATTAGGAGGATGCTTCAGCGTCGAGACTGAGTGGATGCATAAGCGCACGAGGGCCGGATACTAGTAGGCTGCGTCTCTCATTGTGTCGTGGTCGGTTGGAAGGGGTGTGGCCTTACCCGCCCGAGTGAAAGGGGCAAGCTAAGCTAAGTTTAACTAGCTCGTAAATGAGTTCACTATCAATGTGTTGGTCCTGGTATTGATAGGCGGATAGCGAGGTCTTTTAAACTCATTTGGTCGCATGCCTGAGGGAGGGGCAGTCTATGTGGAGTTGTACTAGACCCAGGTGATATTTTAAAGATGAGCTGTACTGTTATATGGTCCCTGAGGAGGGCTGATATGCTTGCATTACATCTTGTATATGACATTTGGCCATGTAGGCCTTGCATCGCATAAACTTGGTATGACCGACAACATTCATGCCTTGCATTGCATAACCTTGGTATGACCGACAACATTCATGCCTTGCATTGCGTAGCCTTGGTACGATGATAGTATTTATGGATTTACCAATATATTTCTTCATTACTCTGATATTGCATTCTGAGCACGTTTATATTGCGCACATACTTACACCACCCTCTAAGCTTTCTGTAAGATTATCCACGATAGATGCTTGAAGGTGACGATAGGGCGCATTCAAACTGAGGCAGGAGCGTGTGGCAGAGCTTGTGGCGATATTTCTGAAGACTTGTTATACATATTGTATTTCCTCTTCATGTATTGTACTTAAAGTTTTTGATAATATGTGGTGATGTCGTGGTTATTATTTGTGGGTTATGCTTGATTATGCTTCTTATGCGATAAATGTGCGTTAAAAATTCTTCTTGTAGGATCTCACGATCGGAACCTGACGTATGGGCACTGGGAGCCGAGAATGGGGTACTACGGAGGCTATCGGCATCAGATTCGATAATCGAGAATTTTATGAGCCTGGTTTTCGAGTTTGGGACGTGACACCCTCACAGTCCGTATACAACCCTTTATATAGTTTTAAAAAGAAGCTTAAGTAGAATAGGATACAAAAATCGTAAAATCTGCATTTCTGCAGAAAATCTGTATAAAACCTTTGATGACATCGAACTTGCTTGGATGTTATCAAAGAAGGATAAAAACTATCCAACGATCGGAACCTAAAAATATCATTAAATTCGATTTCATCGAGTTTGCTTCGATGTCATATTATAGTGGAGAGCTACTCTATGCTTGTTCTCGAGGCATTTAACCATTTATATATAAAAATAATAAGAAGTCGGTAGGAACTATTTGCATAAATAAATTAAGAAGTTAATTTTTTATTTTTATTTTTTTGAAGTCAAAGTCTCTTCATATTACTCAAGCATGGCTAAAATTGTCTAAACACTGCTAACATATATGAGTGAAATTAAAATTTAAGTTAGACGCCAATCATAGTTTTTAATGTTTAAAATATTAATTTTATTTAAAATATATTTCCTTTAATGTTCTTTAAATATTTCAAATTTCTCAACCTAAGAAAACCAATTGCGGAAATAAACTTAGCTAAAGTTACTCGCAATTATATATATTATGGATGACTTTCAAAAGCAAAGATAGTTACGCAGCAAAAAGTCTTCATACAAACCCTTCAAAATAAAAAATAATAAAGAGAGGAAAGAAACTCAGATTTGTCTCGACTCCTGATTTCCACCATTGACTCACCAACATCTCAGATCCACCGGTTTGGATGGGAGACAAAGGGTCATTTTCTGTCAAAGGGATGGTCATTATCATACTAACAATAACATGATACATCAAACCAACTCTAGCTAGGACGTGGTTTGGCTAGTGACCTATCACCAGCTAGTCAGCTAGCTGGTGTTAAAGTTATATGGCCCACCACGATGTATATATTTTATCCATGCTATGCATCCATTTTTCCTGCTCATTCCAGGACATGATTTCAAAATCGAGACAGATCAAACTCTCAGGTGGACCCCACCATAGGAAAACAGTGTTGATTTGAACATCCACCCTTAAAAACTTTCTAGGATTCACTGTAATGCTTATTTGTCAATCTGTTGACAAGGTCACATAGACCTGGATGGAGGGAAAACGAAAATATTATCTTGATCTAAAACTTCTGTGGCTCCAAAAAAGTTTTCAAAGGCATGCATTCAATATCCACTTTTTCTTATTCCGTGGTCGAGCTAAGAATTGCATCTGCCTAATGTTTCAACTCACACCCTAAAATGAGCTGAAAAAATGGATGGACGGCATGGATAAAACACATACATCGTGGTGGGGCCCAAGGGACTTCGACATCAGCTAGCTCGCTGGTGCTGGGCCAGTAACGAAACCGCGTACCTCTAGCGTAAGCAAACACGTCTAGCTTGGTACGTCACCCACACAGGAATAAATTCCTCGTACTCTGTTTTTCATGTCGCTTGCTACACAAGCACTTGTAAATGTCACATGTAGCATACACAGTGTCAGTTAAAATCAATTGACCGTCTCCGAATGAAATCAAATTTATTAAACAATCGTAACCTCTAACTGATATATATATATATATATATATATATATATATATATATATATATATATATATATATATATATATATACCGAATGAAATCAAATTTATTAAACAATCGTAACCTCTAACTGATATATATATATATATATATATATATATATATATATATATATATATATATATATATAAAACCACTAGATATTTAATTTTCAATTTTAAGAGGCCAGTAAATGTCCAATATCATTCTAATATTTAGCTAACCAAATCAAAGTAATTTTTGATTTACTATACAACTAAAATGGTATAATAATTTTGATGATTTATGTACATCAAGTATGCAATTTCCCAGCAATTTATAACCCTATGCATATCATCTATCACGCTCTACCATAGCATCCAAGTCTTTCACTTAAAATGGCATCCGAAGGAACCTTTCTGTGCACTTTTTTTCTTTTTTCATTATTTTTTAATACAAGGGGTAAATTCTCTCTCTCTCTCTCTCTCTCACACACACACACACATGGCCACATATCATACGCATACTATATTAAAAAATAATAAAAATAAATAAAAATAAATAAAATTCAGCCCAAGGGATGTGAGTGATGGTCTGTGTTATTGCCTCTTACTTCCCACATGCAAGGCACGCTACTGTTTGCTAATATGAATAGTAAAAACAACTGGCTACTTAATATATAATTTATATTTTGGTGCCTTAAAAAAAAGTTTTACAGTAACTTTAATTAATTACCATTTGAAATCTTTTCCTTAAATTTCTTAAGGGTAAGTTACTCTAATTAATTAAGAGTACCTTCCTTTAAATTTCTTTACGGCTGCTCAGCAAAGAGGTTAGAGCTTGGTTGGATCTTATTATGATGTTTATAGTAAACGAAACAGTATACCGGACAATATTCCTCACCCTCTAAATTATTTCCCTTAGTGTGGCCCAAATGAATAACGGATGGGCCTGATTTTTAGGACATATGGTTGGAGTAGTTTTCATAAAACTATAACGTTGGGCTTTATAAAAATCAAGGGTGAGCCTCTCTCTCAACTATTTCTTTGGGTGTGGCCCATTTAAATAATAGGTTGGCCTAATTTTTTGGCCTTGGAACTAACATGGGATCACACATGTAATGATCTGAGTGGATTTCACATAAATCAAGGGCGTTCCTCTGATATATTAAAAAATTATGAGACATTTAAAGGGCCGACCATGATGTGTATGCAAAATTCACTTTGATCATTAGATATGTAATCCCACGTTAGGGCCATGAACCAAAAAAAAAAAAATCAGATTAACCTATGATTTAAGTGGCTCACATCGAAAGAAACAACTCATGGAGAGACACCAACCCTTGATTTTAAAGCATCCATTGTAGTGATCGTATGAAATCCACTCTAACAAACAGCAAAATTTGAGCCTGCAACCCAAAAATCAGGCCCATCTATAATTAATCTGGGCCGCACTTACGTAAATAAATTGGAGGGTGTGTGTTGCCCTGCACACTATTTCCAATCATGTGATCCACCTGAATCATTACTCATGCGAGGCTGGATCCTTACTCTTGCTAGGGGGTAGACTCTGAGAAGTTTCAACACTCAGTCAAGGCTTTGAGTATCCATAGGTGGTGAAAAACCACTACGGCGTGGTGGTGTGTGTGCATGTGTTAAAAAAAATATAAAAAAATAAAAAATAATAAGGCTGAGTTTTAGCCCATGGATGACTCAGTACCCAGCGATCAAGATGGATTTCATGTAAAATCACGCTGGGCCCACCGAGCGACCCGCACATTCCTCATCTTTGATATTGTAAAGTGAATCGGTGAGGTCACAAGCCATTAGCTCAGACGTAGTGAGCAAGAAATAAAAAGGAATAACTTTCAAAAGCATAACCCACTGCAACACGAAGATTTGGTGTACACCTAGTACCAGTTTTAACCGACTGGATGATCATGACCGATCAATCAAGTCCCTGCAAGCAGAAAGTTGACAAAGAAATGTATATGGATGGCTAGCTATGATCTTACCACCAAACTCAATCAAAGGTGGGGTCCACCACGTGGATTCCCTCGATCGATAAGCCAATCACTCGAATCCAAATCAAAGGTGAAAGCGAAATTGTGGCTTGTTTCCATATTTCCAGAGCTCTAACACGGCACTCCTTTCTGCCACGCTTCTCTCTCCCTCTTTCAGCTGCCAAGCAACTTCGTGGAACCGTGTAGCTTCTCGAGCACCGTTCCTTCTCCCTCTGCCTATAGAAACCAAAACGCATCTTCCAAAATTCCTTACACCAGTCTCTCTCTCTCTCTCTCTCTCTCTCTCTCTCTCTCTCTCTCTCTCTCTCTCTCTCTCTCTCTGACACACACACACACACACACACACACACATGGTTTTAGGCAACTGGTTATCACTGAGCCGTCTAAAGAGAGCTATCCAAAAGGTAAGGTTCTTGCTAAGCTTCAAGGTGCACAAATGGTGTAGGAACATCTCCTTCACTGGATCACCCTCAAGTAGGCGTCAACTAAGCTTCAATCGTTCGCCGAGCTTGATTGATTGCACTGATGATACTGATGATCAAAATCACGAGATGGGCACATCGCCGATCAGATTTCAAAGGACTAGAAGTGATTCATCGGACGACATTGATAGGAGAGCGGAGATCTTCATTGCTAACTTCTACCGACATATTCAAATGGAACGGCAGGTCTCGCTCGAGCTTCGGTACACCAAGGGAGACGGCCTGGAGCGGACTGAACAGAATAAGAAATGACATTTGGAGGATGAAAATGGTTTTGGAATTTATTTTGGATGAGAGGCTTCTTCAAGAAATGGTTTTGGTTATGACTTTTATGTGATGGAAATGGTTTTGGATTTGACAGGATTGCAATCTGAGAATATTAGAATTTTAGTTTGGTTTTGTGATAGTAGTTGTTGTTGTTGTATGTTTGTTTGTTTTTTGTTTTGTTTTTTACTGTTGTGTTAAAACATATACGTTGGATTACACTACCTATGAAATAGATGTAAGATCCAAAAAAAAAAAAGGAAAAAAAAAAAAAAAGAAGGAAAAAGAAAAAAGAAAAAAGAAAAAAGAAAAAAAGAAAAAAGAAAAAGAAAAAGGAAGATGAACGATCCAATACAAGTTCTTCATAGCTTATTAGGATTGGAATCTTCATGTGGGCCATGCCCATTTATGATTACGGTAGACCATTGGATAGAAGAGGTCCAGTATGGTTTACAAGTTCTTCATAGCTTATTAGGATTGGAATCTTCATGTGGGCCATGCCCATTTATGATCACGGTAGACCATTGGATGGAAGAGGTCCAGTATGGTTTGCACATGGCTCTCCATATCAACACTGATCGAGTTATCGTAGCATTAGGGCTTAGAAAATGGAGAGTACCATTGCTTTTACTCTCAGTATATGAGTAGTGAGAATCTTTCCATGCATCCACATCACCTATCTGGACCGTCCATTGAGTCCAGTCTGCTCTTCATGAACAGCCTTGAAATATTAATGCTGATGATCAGACGTTCCAAACCATCCCGTTAGTGGCATGTGAAATGGATGTGGAGCGTTATTTATGCTCAGTAACAGATGACCATCTAATGGTTGATGGTTTTTACTAGTAGGAGAACAAGAGGGATCTGGACTGAATGGCTGGTGCAAATAGGTCATGTGAATGCCAACAATTACTCTAGAGAGTTAATGGTTTTTACCGCTATGGAACAAGAGGGACCCGGAGTCAATGGATGGTTCAAATACGTGGTGTGAATACCAACAAGTACAAATGCAATTATGTGCGTGGAAAGGTATCCACACACAGCCTACTGGATTCATTACCAGTGTACTACCATAATGTAGGCTAAAATAAGGCTGTTGTCGCAATTTATCATTCAAGTAACGAGTTACCAGGACTGCTCGGAGATTAAGCTACTTATGTGTACGGGGCTTGTCAATGGGTCGGAGTTTGGATCGGATCAGATAGGTAGATTCAGATCAGATCCGATTATAAAAGGATTGGCATCTTAAGATCTAGACCTGCCCCGTCACACCTGTATAGACCCACCTTGCTATATCTGCCAATAAGACAGTCAGATTAAATTTACTAATCACCCATATCTAGATCCTGTCAACAGATTGACATCTGCCCATGTTGAATTCGGGATTAATGTAGAATTTTGAAAAAGTCTATCAAGCATCAACTTTATCAAGTTAAACTAATAATCTAAAAGTAAACTAATACAAAAAAAAAAAAAAAAAAAAATTCATGAAACCCTATTAACTCTAAGAAACTATCATACATATTATGGAGAGATCCGAGCCCATGGTAAAACATCAATCCAACTATAAGTCCGAGTCGATGCCCGAGGTGCCCGAGGCACGACCCATCTGACTAGATTTCAGCATCGCAACAAGGACACGCGAGCGTCTCTGGAAGAGGGCCAACTCGGAGGAGTCCTAACAATCCGATCAGATTCGGCATGATGGGTCGGGTCGGACGTCGTCCGACCTAGAGAATGTTCTTTGCTATGGCCTGACGAGCCGAGCTGAACAGACACTCAGATGCGCATATCCCATTCGCTAAACATGGAAACTGTCATAACCAAACATGGCCGATAACGTCGCTCGCAAATACGCATCATTCGTCGGATACGCTACACGATCAATAGATTGTGGATGGTATCTCCACGATTCAAAAATTTCTTTGATCGTGCCGAGATTATCGAGACCAGACCGCCCCACAGGCAAGTATAAATAGCACACAGCGTCATATCTAGAGGTACGAGCTCTTTTCTCCGCTACTCACTACCTATACCCTACTTCCCTTGTCCTGACTTAGGCATCGGAGGGTCCCCCGGCTTAGCCAGGGTCACCTTTGCCCATTCTTTTGGTGTAGGCTTCATGGACGACACGTAAAGGGCGACGTGGAGAGAGGGCCGACCAGATTTTGTCATCAACATTTTTTGGCGCCGTCTGTGGGAACTTGAAACTAGAAGTCAGGTTCTCATCCATCCAAGCAATGGCGAGGAAGAAGAAAGCTACAGTGGTGCAACCCCAACCTAATGAGTAGACTCGGTCGTCATCACCGCTTCATGCCGAGCCCACACTATGGCCTTCCCAACGTTCGCGTAATCGGTCAAGTAAGTATCGCGCCATGAAGAACGAGAGGCATGATTTGCGGAGCTGAAAGGAGAACACCGGAGGTCGAGGATGCCCCAAAGGTTGTCGCAAAAAATAGGGACCCATGAGAGGCACGATTTGCGAAGCTGAAAGACAAGTTCCTGACATTGGAGAAAAAACAGCAACAATTGACAGTTTCAGACACGATCCAGGAGATGATGGAAGATACCGAACCTCCCTTCACCCCAGCCATCATGGCTAAAGTGATGCCGCAGAGGTCTCGAATGCTTTCCGACATACAGTATTCAGGAACTGAGGATCCATCCGAACACCTAAAGTCCTACCGAACGTGAATACAGATTCAGACTACAACCGACGCAATGATGTGTAGGGAGTTTTCTATCACCCTCACAGGGTCTGCTCAGATTTGGTATCGCCAGCTCAAACCCAACTCCGTGGACTCTTTCACGGAACTGAGTCGACTATTCCTTACGCAGTTTATAAGCGGTAAGAGAAGTCGGAAACCCAACACTCACCTGCTCACCATCAAGCAGGCCCCGAAAGAGTCGTTGAACGATTACATCGCTCGCTTTAACGAAGAAGCGTTGCATGTCGAGGACTACGATGATAAGATGGCCCTCCCTGCCATTCTGAGCGGACTGAAAGAAAGAAAGTTCGCCTTCTCTATCGGAAAGAATCCGCCAAAGACGCTAGCGGACTTCATGGCAAAAGCCCATAAGTATACTAACGCCGAGGAGTTCACTAATGCTCAAAAAGGCATAAAAGTATCCAACTCGACGAACAAAGGGAAGAGACCTCGGAACGAAGACTCCCAGCCGACTGGCAAAGGAGCGGATGACTGCGCCTCCTGCGATCATCGACCAAGCCGCAGCCGGAAGGGAAATTCTGTTCCTATACCCCGCTTAATACATCCGCTGAGCAGATCCTGCTGGATATCCGAGGAGACAGACTAATTAATTGGTCGGTCTGCATGAGAGCTGACCCAGAGCACAGGGACAAGCGAAAGTTCTGCCGTTTCCACCGGGACCATGGTCACAACACGGACGACTGCGTGGATCTGAAAGACGAGATTGAGTCCCTCATCTGCAAGGGACATCTACGTCGTTACACCAAAAAAGAGAAATCTGCTCGAAGAGAGGAGCGGCAGCGAGAACAGCCAAACAACCCCCCAGAGGAACCCGTCGAAATTCGCACCATCTTCGGGGGTTCAGCTGGGGGAGGGGACTCAAATAGGGCTCGAAAAGCCCATTCCCAGAGTTCCGAGCCGGTACACCACGTTCACCTGGCGGAACGTCCCAACAAGAAACTCCGAGTCGCTCTGTGTAGCCTAACCTTCATGGAAGATGATGCGCGCGGGATTCAACATCCGCACGATGACGCGCTAGTGGTTACCATGACCATAGCAAATCACAAAGTGTACCGCATCTTAGTCGACACCGGGAGTTCGGCTGATGTTATGTATTCCGAAGCGTTCGAAAATATTAGAATTCCACGGTCCCAGCTTCGACCCGTGAAGACTCCCTTGCACGGCTTAGTCGGAGAGAGAGTTATCTTTGAAGGAGCCATCTCCCTCCCAGTAACAGTAGGAGAAGGACAACATCAAGTCACACTTTTGGTGGACTTCTTAGTTGTCAATATTCCATCTGTCCATAACGTGATCCTTGGCCGACCCTCCCTCAACGCAATGAGAGCGGTCGTCTCAACTTACCATCTGATGATGAAGTTTTCAGCTGAAGGTGGAATTAGTTATCTCCGAGGCGATCAACGCGAAGCCTGAAGGTGTTATGCGATAGCCATGAGAAAAGGAGCTGTCAAACAAACGCTCGTAGTGGACGCCTTGGATCCTCGAGGACAGACGGAAAGCTCCTCAGTCGAAGATCTGGTAAGAGTACCGCTCGACGAATCAGACCCAAGCAAAACTGTTCAGCTCGGATCATCACTGAATCCCAAGCGGAGGAACGAGTTATTGGCCTTCTTGAAGTAACACCAAGACATCTTCGCATGATCGCACGCAGATATGCCAGGAATCTCACTTGATGTGCTGGTCCACAAGCTGAACGTGGACCCAGATCACCGGCCAGTTAAGAAAAAAAGAAGACCGTTCGATGTCGAACGATATGAAGCCATTGCCGTGGAGGTCTCAGTCCTGCTGAACGTGGTTTTCATATAAGAAGTGTACTATCCTGACAGGATAACAAATGTTGTGCTCATCAGGAAATCAAACGGGAAGTGGCGGGTCTATATAGACTATTCTGATCTAAATAACGCATGTCCCAAAGACAGTTTCCCGTTACCTCGGATCGACCAACTAGTAGACAGCACGGCTGGACATGAATTACTCTCATTTCTGGACGCTTATTTCGGGTACAGCCAGATCGCTATGTATCCCCTAGATAGGCAGAAGACTACCTTTGTTACGGACAGAGGGCTCTACTGTTACCGGGTCATGCCATTTGGCCTGAAAAATGCTGGGACAACATATCAGAGGCTGGTGAATCAGATATTTGCTAGCCAGATTGGGCGCACCATGGAAGTGTACATGGACGACATGTTAGTAAAAAGTACTCAAGCTTCCAACCACCTTGCCGACCTCGGAGAAACATTCAGCATCCTCCTAGAATATCAGATGAAATTGAATCCCGCTAAGTGCGCATTCGGAGTTGAGTCAGGGAAGTTTCTTGGCTTTCAAGTCAGTCAGCGAGGTATCGAGGCCAACCCAGATAAGATCAAGGCTCTACTCGACATGAGCTCACCTCGGACTCTTAAGGAGATACAATGTCTCACGGGAAGAGTTGCCGCCCTCGGACACTTTATATTTAGGGCTACAGATAAATGTCTTCCCGTCTTCCAGCAGCTGATGGGCTATAAGAAGACGGAGTGGACGCCGAAGTGTGAGCATGCCTTCCAGCAATTAAAACAGTACTTCTGTTCACCGCCTCTATTGTCCAAGCCTGAAGAAGGGGAGCCTTTGTTCCTCTACCTCTCATTCTAAGCTTCAGCTGTCAGTTCGGCTCTGATCAGAGAGGTCGGAAGCAAGCAGTATCCCATTTACTATATAAGCAAAGTCATGGTACTAGCTGAAACAAGGTACCAGTCCTTGAAAAAACTGGCGCTCTGCCTCATCGTCTCGGCCAGAAGATTGCGGCCATACTTACACGCTCACTTCATAGTTATGTTAACAGACTCTCCTCTGAGACAGGTCCTCTATAGACCTGAAGTGTCTGGTCAGATGACCAAGTGGGCCGTAGATCTCGGAGAGTTTGACATTCAATTCCGCCCCAAGACGGCACTCAAGGGTCAAGCTGTAGCCGACTTTATCACCGAGTTCACAAATCTGGATGAGGAGCAAGTCAGTAAGGAAGTCGAAATGACACCACCTGTCCCGTTGAGAAACCAAGAGGCAGCATCAGATCCGGGGTGGGTCTTTTATGTTGATGGGTCTTCCAACATCAAAGGAGCAGGAGCCGGTGTTGTCCTGGTTGCACCTGATTCAACGACAATCCAATACACAATCAGACTCGGATTCAAAGCCTCAAGCAACGAAGCTGAGTACAAAGCGTTGTTAGCTGGGCTCAGGCTGGCAGCGAGCCTAGGCGTTCAGACCATGCAAGTCCTTGCAACTCATAGCTGGTAGTGAACCACATCTCCTCAGAGTACGAATCTAAAGAAGTCAGAATGATCGCCTACCTCGAGGAAGCAATGAAATTGATCGAGAGATTTTGAAGTTACACCATCCGGCAGATCTCCAGAGTCGAGAACTCATGGGTCGATGCCTTAGCAAGACTCGCCTCGACCTCCGAGGGAAAGATCCCGTGTTTCATTCCTGTCGAGTTCATTGAACACCCGAGTATCAGCCAGTTGGAGAAAGTCAATCCCGTCCAGTCCATTCCAAGTTGGATGGATCCGATCTTCAATTATCAGTCATCCAGCGAAACTCCCTCGGACAAACTAGAGGCGAGGCGACTTAGGGTCAGAGCAGCCAGGTACGCAATATTAGACGGAGTGTTGTACAAAAAGGGGCATTTTCAACCTTACCTTAGATGCCTCCGACCGGACGAGGCCGACTACGTGATTCGGGAGATTCACGAGGGAATTTGAGGGAACCACTCTGGTAGTCGTGCCTTGGCTATGAAGATACTTCGTCAAGGGTATTTCTGGCCGACTCTAAAGAAAGACTTCAAGGACTTTGTTCGGAAGTGTGACAAGTGTCAACGTTTTGCTGCCGTGCCGAGGCAACCGACAGAAGAAATGATCCCCATGAGTGGGTCGTAGCCGTTCGCCCAATAGGGAATCGACATCATTGGTCCCTTGCCCACTGGGAAGGGATGAGTCAAATTCGCTATAGTTACAGTCGACTATTTCACTAAGTGGGCCGAGGCCGAGCCAGTTGCGAAGATCACGGAACAAAAAGTAATCGACTTTGTGTGGAAAAATATCATCTGCCGGTTCGGAGTCCCATGAACTATTGTTTCTGATAACGGCCGCCAATTCAATAATGACAAGTTCCGTAGTATGTGTCAAGGGCTTGGCATGGTGAACGCTTACTCATCGCCTCGGCACCCACAGTCGAATGGACAGATAGAGGCGGTTAACAAGATCATCAAGCACCATCTCAAGACAAAGCTGAAAAAAGTGAAAGGAAATTGGGTCGAGGAGCTCCCCTTCGTCCTCTGGGCTTACAGGACCACAACCCAGACTTCGACGGGTGAAACCCCATTTTCGTTATCCTATGGATTGAAGGCAATGGTGCCAGTAGAAATCAGACTCCCTACGGCGCGGGTTAGGAGCTTCGAAGAAAATCAAAACTCCGAGCAGATCGCTGCTAATCTAGATTTGCTCGAAGAGCTCAGAGAGGTTTCCAAGCTCCGAACGGTGGCTCGGCACCAACAGGTAGTGCGTTTCTATAATTCAAATGTCAAAGTCAGGCGCTTCTGACCAGGGGACGTAGTTCTCCGACGGGTCTTCCAAAATACGGCTGAGCCAGGGGTAGGAGCGTTCGGACCCAACTGGGAAGGACCATATCGTGTGGTCAGGTCTGCTAAACTAGGCTCATATCACCTGGAAGACCTCGAAGGCCATCATCTCCCTCATCCTTGGAACGCCAAGCATTTAAAGATCTACTATCCATGAGGAACTAGCCTTTAAGGCTCATAATAAAATGTACGCCTCTGAGCGGCTAGCCTTTAAGGCTCTTAATAAAAGTTCAATTCTACTTCAGATGCTTGTCCGATTATCTTATCAACACAAGCATGGACTAAATGGCCCGATCCTTTAAGGGATTGGAGTCTAATTTTATGAAAAATTGACAAGGCATCCCCTCGAGGAAAAAAGTCTAATAATGACCTGACCCTTCGTTGAAGTGCTCGGCTCAACATACGAAGGAATGAAGGGTTCTCGCCAGATAGGTGACGAGCCGAGTTTCCTAAGAGATCGGACCCAACTAAGACTTGGGCCGAGGGAGCTCGGAGAACCGACTCTAGGAACCGACTAAACGACAATGAAGGGACTAGGCTCGTAAAGAGGTCGACTCGACAACATCTCAGAACGAGAACACAATATCAAAGAAACATTTTTCATTAAATCCCCATGGAGGGGTAAAAAATACATTGATAAAGATACATTGATAGTTTCTAAAAAAAATAAAAATGATAGAATGTCTTCATGCTGAAGGAGGAGCTTGGGCGTCAGGGGTTTGGTCTGAGCGGACGACTTTAGCAGGGGCATCCTCAGAGTCTTCAGGCAGGAGAGAGTCAAGATCGAGGTCTGGGAATTGTAACACCCCGGATTTTGGCCAATCTGAGATTTGACGTTCTTAGGCAATGGGTCAATTAAAACACTTGGAAAATTGCTTAGAAACCAATTCCATAGCCAAAGAAACCACTTAGAATCAATTCCTTTAGAAAATATGACTAAGTTAGCTAGTGCAACGTTAGAATAGCTGGGAAATGGTCCCTAATCACTTTAAATACGTTCTACAAGGCCCAAAGCGAGTGGAACCAAGGGTGCTATAATGCTCTAAAACCTCGGACCAAACTCTAAGCAGGTTTGTTCTCTGGACCACTTTGAATCTTTGTATTGGATCTAGACCGCACGTCGAAAGTCCGATACCTCCTATCTTAGACCGTTAGAACCGTCTAGCTGGACTTGACACTCATTCCAAAAATCAAGTCAAACCGATAATCACAGGCTATTTCATTGAGCCCGGACCGAAGAGAGTGAGAATAGGGTTATAATTGGAATTTGAAATTCAAATCTGGCACACAATTTGACGCATCAGTATTGAGCGTTCTGACCGTCAGAATACAGCCAAACTACACCCTTGGATCAGGAAAAATATCTATTATATATCACGAGACTTATAGGCCTGATCTTGGTGCGGTGACCGTTAAACTGAAACTGGGCCGCCACGTGCGATCTGGGAACCCTATCGGCCTGAAAACTGGATGTGTGCTAGATCCAGTATGCATGAGCTTAAGTCCGACCGCATTTGGCCAGGGGACCTTCAGAAATGCCCTTTTGGACCGAAACGGCCCCGATTTGGTTAGGCACCAAGTAAACATTGTTCCCAAGCCTATTTTGGGCATGTTGTAGGCTATAAAAGGGGTTGAAACCCTCACTCCTCTCTTCCATCCGAATTTGAGAGAAACCCTAGCTTGGGAGAGAGAAAAAGGTGGGAGATTGTGAGAGTGTGGGAGAGTACTTCCTGCCACTTGTACTATGCATTGCACGTGCTTAAGCAACACACCTCCACCGCTTTCCCGGCGATTCCACCGCGATCCTAGGTAAGTAAAAACCCTAAATAGTTGTTGATTTGAGTTTTCCTTGATTCCATAGCGATGTAGCTTATGGATCTTGTGTATTAGGCTCCTTATTCGCCGTAGACGAAGCGTATACGCTCCGTTTCAATTCCCGAGTCTACAAGACACTAGGTGAGGATTTTAGACGCTTTGATTGACGGTTCCCAACGCTTTCAATGTCGTTTAATAGTAGATTCTTGACGGCATCGCCGTTTGACATGTACAAAATGCTCTCCGTTTCCCGTTTCGTAAGCTAACGAAGAATATGAGATTTAGGGCATTTTAGTCATTTGTAGGAAGTACTGTTTACATTCATATTTTGCTGATGTGATTGACATGGTTTGTTGTCGCATTAGGAAGTTAGGAATGCGTGCATAATTAGTTTGGCGAAGAGATTCGCCTAGTTGCGCACTTTGGGTCGACATACTATTTGTAGACTTAAGTGTGTAGTGTATGTGTTTGTATAAATGCTTGTATTAGTATGTATTGAATTAAATGATGTTATTTGATAGTTTGTGATTGATTTTTCAATTATTATGCTGACCTAAATGATTTTCTACATGTTGACAAAAGGCATGATTTCATTACATGCATGGAATGTATGTGCTTGAGGATTTGCTTAAGTTGAATATGCATGGGAAGTATGCCTTGAAGATTTGCTTAAGTTGAATGTTATAACATGTGCTAACATGCTCACATGATGTATTTCAATTCCAATACCTTTTTATAGTGTTAATGTAATTCCATAGATGTGTGGGACTTGACTTAGTCCAGGCAGTCGGTAACCGAGCGAATTCGTGGCTGACTGGTCATAGCCACGAACGACGCGTCGATGAATGTGATTCGTGTTGAGAGTTGGCGGCAGTGGTTAGGCCACGCGAAGTGTTTTACGCACTTCATGTCGTTCAATTCGAGATGCGATCGCACTAGTCGAGCCCGTCAAGTAACCCGACTGGCCGATGTTTGTTCACCTTGTATGTATCATAACTGCTTGAACCTAGGGTACTGAACTTACCATTGTAAACCCTATTAACCGTGGTACCTTGATCCACGAAGACTCATGAGCCGGGCATGGTGGTATGGGACACCGTGGTCGAGCTGTCGGCCTACGCTGGGGCCACAAACCTCTCCGTAGTGACCAATGAGCACCTTGACTCGTGAGCAGATTATGGTGGTATGGGACACTATATTCTAGCTGTCGGCCTACACTGATCAGGCGACGAGCCCTTTGTAGTGACCGCGAGCGTATTCTGAGTTCACGGGAGGCGACGACCCTTCCGTGCAGTAGAGTACAGTAGGCCTGTATTGATAAGGTGATGGGGGAGCGGTGCAACGAGTGCGAGCAACAGCCCTGGCAGCCCTTGCAGTGACCTACGAAATGTACATCGTATGAGATTACTAGGAGTGACGACCCTAGACAGGATCCGTGTTGGGATTGATACAAGGGAAGTACCTTAGTTTCTCAATCCTGCTGTTTGAATGGATTAATAACAACTTGGTAATCATATCACCATAGCATTGCATGTGCCTGGAAGATGTGGAGCACTCTAGGGAGTGTGGCATGCCGCGGTCGTAAGATGTTGCCGTATGAGGGTGATCGTCGGTGAGGGCATACATCACGTCATGTCATAATTGCATTAACAACAGTATTAGGATTGTTTGATTTATTGCTTTACTATTATCGCGTGATTGATTTGAGAACATGTTAATCTTTGCTCTATTATTCCACTGAGTTAGCTACTCACTCCCACGTTACGGGACGGTGTTCCTGGACACCCACCAGACCTTTTTGTGATTGCAGATGATGGCGCGGCCTGTGAGGCGGAGCTGGATTTGATGATGATGAGGAGGATCCCTCCTTTATGCGTGTTCTGATTGACGGGATTACAGGGAGGTTGATTAGATACTTTGACACTTGTCATTTCATATTTTTAGCGCACTCATGTGTATTCGTTTTGTCTACTTTTGGAGTATACATGTATGTACATAACCTGGTAACATATCCACACTCTGGAGGCATACAACAGTTTATATATGTTATACATACTATCACAGTCTTCCGCTTGTTAATTTAACTGTCTCTGGAGTATGATATGTTGTTCTAGCTTAATCTCACTCATGTTTAATGCGTTATCACAGACAACATTCAATCATACATATCTATGTTGCATAAATAACATTTTGGAACTCGGGAGTTGGGTTTTTGCTCGACCCCCCGATTTTCGGGATGTTACAGATGGTATCAGAGCATGAATTGGATTAAACTGGGCCTGGGTTATGGTCTTGCGACGTACGCTGTCGCTTCCTTTGACTTAGGTGGGTGCGAGAAGGGTATAGAAACACTTCTAGGATCACAGATTCGCCGATAGGCGAAGTCTATAAGGATCGATCGCAAGATCGAGTCTGTAACGCATCTCGGGTCGCGTAAAGCGACCCGAATCACTTCTAAGCTGTAGGAAGTCGGGTGGAGACGTCCTATGAGCGGTTTTAAACCGCAAAAGTGAATCTTTGGGCCGTGGAATGACCACGACTCCAGTAATCAATCGCCAGGGCTTAAAAACCCCGTTTTGCCAAAAATTCTCAAAATTCCTTCTCTAAACACTTCAACCTTCAGTTCTTTCTTATCCATTTAATGTTAGGCATCAAACCTAATGTGAAAATAACACAAATTAGTACATTCACCAAATTTTACAGTGAATAGTAAAATTTCATGAGAAATGGCCATAAGGCCATTCTAACTTCACTTTCTTTAGAAACTAAGGAGCTAGAAAGATGTACTGGCTCCTTCTACCCCAAATTCATATGCTGCATCATATAGTTTGGTATTCGGGATTGCGATGTGGACCCGGAAAGTCCCGAACACATGTTTGGGCTCATAGAGACCAAAATACAATGAACCAAGGGGTGGGACCTGACTTTTTGGGACCCTGGGACCATGGGGGACCAGACCCATGGGGTCCCACCGGTCAACTTGCAAGTTGACCGGCGATGCCATCGCCGGCCGGGCGATGCATCGCCGGCCGGCGAGCTCCGGGGGTGCTGTCCTTCGGGCGCACTCCCTTAAACAGGGTCCACATCACCCCTAGCTACCTCCCATCCCACGAAAACCCCTAAAACCCACCTCTCCTTCACAAACAGCCCCCTTGCATACCCTAGATTCGATTTTCAGCACTCCATTCCAAACCCCGGCGACCCAAACCCCTCCTAAACCCTTCCTTGGCCAAAACCGACCACCACCCATCAATTATTGGGTGTTGGCAGCCCCTTTCCTTGAAGATTTCCCCATTTGGAGCTCCAAAATCCCCCAAATAGTGCTGAAATCGTGAGGTGCTCCATCCCATCTTTTTGTTCTTATTTTTCCCTGAAAGTACAGCCTTGGGAAGCTTGAAGCGTCCCTCTATGATGCCTAGATTTCCTTTTGTCAGTTTGGGCAGTCATTTCTCCGCATTTTCGGCTTTTTCCATGGCTTTCGTGGAAGCCATTTTGGGCCTTTTGTCACTCTCATCCATCATATCTTTGATGGGTAAGAGGAAAACCGCGACAGACGAGGCTGGGCCGAGCCGTCCTGCTCGATCAAGAAGACCGCGGGGTGGTGCCGCAAGTTCAAGCACCGCCGCAGGTCCAGCTGCAGTCCTGGAGTGCCGTACAAAGCGGGATTTGGATCCCCATGCACATCTTGGACGAACCATCCTATCAGAGATGCCTCATGGTGAATACACTAATCGTAGAGTGTTATTTGAGGTGGACGTAGATGGGCGATTGTTCGGCGAGTATCTGTTGTTCGAACGCATTGAAGCTGCGCACTGGGAACCGATCTTTGAAGCTCGCGCTCGTGCTAATGTGAGCACTGTTCGTGCCTTCTATGCTAGCATCCAGAGTCCTACCTTGGAGCCTTTGCAGTTCAAAATCCCTTTTGGTAGAGATCGGATGGCTACGATCGACGTTCGGTTGATTGCGCGACTTCTCAACGTGCCTCTAGGTGATGTGCATCCAAGTGAGAAGAATTTGAGGACTAGACGCGAACGAGATCGTCGCACCAGGTTTCTGTGCGGTAAGTTGGTTCCATGGCAGCCCAATAATAGCCTCAAGGCGACGTACATGTCTGAGGATTTGCGCCTGCTGCATCATATCTGCACGTTCAATGTCTATCCCAGGTCGACGAACCGCATTGAATGTACACGTCTTATGGTCGATTTCTTATTTCTGTTGGCCCAGGGAGAGAACGTATGTATGGCCACTTTCATCTTACGGCAGATAGTTCTCATAGCCAGGTCGAGGAGAACATCCGAATCCCTTCCCTTTGGCCGACTCATTTGCAAGATTGCGCTTGAGTTTGCCTATAGACTTGGACCCGAATTGCCGGTATCGATTCACACCATCGATGAGTTGACAATGGTTAAGATGAAGATTGGGTCGCAATACCGTGAAAATCAACTTGAAAGGGATAGTGGGGATGACTTTGATGAAGAGGAAGATCAAAGCGAAGAAGAACCTAGAGCAAAGGTTCAGGAAGAGGTTCAGGAAGAAACAGAAGAGGAGGCTCAGGATACTGATGAGAGCCCTCCTCCTTCTGCGCAGACTACTATCGACGACCGCATTGCTCGGATGGAGGAGAGTCAGACCGCTTTGCGTAGGGAAGTCCAAGAACTTCGAGCGGAAGTCGCTGATGCCAAGGCCGTTACAAAGAAGAAGTTTGGCAAGGTGACTCGCACCTTGAAGGCAATCCTGTGTTGCTTACAGGATAAGGGTGCTCCTCCTCCATCACCAGACTCCGACTAGCGATGCGATCTTTGATGTTACTATTAGTAGTTAGTCATTTCCTGTTTTAAGTTGTGTTGTGTAAGCCTGATAAGGCTGGTAGTTTACCTATGTTGCTGTAGTAGCTGACTGACATAGCTCCCATGTATTTTTGTCATGATACTTATAAGGAGATATCCCTTGTATTATGACAATTTTGGTTTAATGAAATGCATGATGCTTTTCGACTTGTTATGTGAATGTTTGTGTTGTGGTTTGGGCCTAATGTAGCCAAAATTTGTGGAATGGAGTGCATGCCGTCTCATTTCACTGTAAGGTATTGTCCCTGGATCGGGAGTATTGTAACTCCCGGGATTCAGCCTACTAATTAGTTTTTATCCCACCCCACCCTCCTACCAAGCATGCCACTTCCGATCCCACTATGGGACTAAGAACGCGGTTCTATTTAATACAACTGAATGCTACTGGCCACATAGGCCCTTGGCGTTTTGGTCCTAGAGTTAGCACTCCTAGATTTGAAGAGTCTGACGACATAAGAAATCCAATTCCATTTAGACAATCTTGACCCTAAGCGATAGAACAACTCTCTGTAGTAGAAATGGTATGGAAAGCCATTTACCGTATAATCTTAAGCTTTAGGTTATAGCTACTGAGTTACAGACTAGCCTACTAGTTACCTAGAGTAGGGTAAAGCCTGTATATGTTAAGGAATGATAGATTAGTTTTGATTGGAATGAGACTCCCTTCCTTGGATAGATCCCCTTATGACTTATAGACTCCTGTTGTTGCCCATAGGAAGGAACCATACACTCTCAGGGAACATTTATAACTCCCTCAGATTGAACTTAGAATGAACTAGCACGCCCCTTAGAATTGCCTTTCCCAAGGACTTATTGCATTCGGGAACGCAGAGTAAAGGAACTACATGTAAGCGATGTATTCGCGGTTTGAGTCGATTTCTTACTCCTAGTGGTTACCAATGAATCCAATGCTCTGATCAAGCAGAGGATCGGCATCGACTTGGATTAAGAACTGATACAACGCATTTTCTGTCCTGATTAGACAGAAGGTTCAACGTATCCGGCTTAGACCCACTATACAACCTTTCTTCTGTGATGGCCCAACCATCTACAACTAAACAGGATCACATTGTCTTTGGGAAATGGCGAGGACTTAAAGCCAGTAGAGAATTAGACATCTTGCCACCAACTCATACCTGCCCCTGAATTCAATCATAATAGAGGTTAGGCTCATCTCTATGATCATAGGTACCAATGCCATAGAACGCATCATTAGCAAGGAAGACCATATAGAGAAAGGCTGTTTCCATTTTAGGTTAAGGATAGCCCCTAAGTTGCGCCTCGTTCTGATATACGGATCGATGCAAATATTCTTCAACCTTAAGTAAAACCAAGTTTTAAGGGGGGTAGAACGTATTGAGTCCAATCCAGTTAGGTTAGTCAACGCTACCGTTTGATCAGAGTGGCGCAGCGGAAGAGTGGTTGGCCTCTTTCCCACTGGCCCAAGATCGAAACCTTTGAGTTCGGATATACATACGATTAGGTTATTAAGTAGGATTTGAACCTTCCTTAGAATGTCAATACTAAAGTCCCTCTAGGTACTCCTTGCCGTTCGCCAATGTCGGGGACGACATTGTGTTTTAAGGGGGGTAGATTGTAACACCCCGGATTTTGGCCAATCTGAGATTTGACGTTCTTAGGCAATGGGTCAATTAAAACACTTGGAAAATTGCTTAGAAACCAATTCCATAGCCAAAGAAACCACTTAGAATCAATTCCTTTAGAAAATATGACTAAGTTAGCTAGTGCAACGTTAGAATAGCTGGGAAATGGTCCCTAATCACTTTAAATACGTTCTACAAGGCCCAAAGCGAGTGGAACCAAGGGTGCTATAATGCTCTAAAACCTCGGACCAAACTCTAAGCAGGTTTGTTCTCTGGACCACTTTGAATCTTTGTATTGGATCTAGACCGCACGTCGAAAGTCCGATACCTCCTATCTTAGACCGTTAGAACCGTCTAGCTGGACTTGACACTCATTCCAAAAATCAAGTCAAACCGATAATCACAGGCTATTTCATTGAGCCCGGACCGAAGAGAGTGAGAATAGGGTTATAATTGGAATTTGAAATTCAAATCTGGCACACAATTTGACGCATCAGTATTGAGCGTTCTGACCGTCAGAATACAGCCAAACTACACCCTTGGATCAGGAAAAATATCTATTATATATCACGAGACTTATAGGCCTGATCTTGGTGCGGTGACCGTTAAACTGAAACTGGGCCGCCACGTGCGATCTGGGAACCCTACCGGCCTGAAAACTGGATGTGTGCTAGATCCAGTATGCATGAGCTTAAGTCCGACCGCATTTGGCTAGGGGACCTTCAGAAATGCCCTTTTGGACCGAAACGGCCCCGATTTGGTTAGGCACCAAGTAAACATTGTTCCCAAGCCTATTTTGGGCATGTTGTAGGCTATAAAAGGGGTTGAAACCCTCACTCCTCTCTTCCATCCGAATTTGAGAGAAACCCTAGCTTGGGAGAGAGAAAAAGGTGGGAGATTGTGAGAGTGTGGGAGAGTACTTCCTGCCACTTGTACTACGCATTGCACGTGCTTAAGCAACACACCTCCACCGCTTTCCCGGCGATTCCACCGCGATCCTAGGTAAGTAAAAACCCTAAATAGTTGTTGATTTGAGTTTCCCTTGTTTCCATAGCGATGTAGCTTATGGATCTTGTGTATTAGGCTCCTTATTCGCCGTAGACGAAGCGTATACGCTCCGTTTCAATTCCCGAGTCTACAAGACACTAGGTGAGGATTTTAGACGCTTTGATTGACGGTTCCCAACGCTTTCAATGTCGTTTAATAGTAGATTCTTGACGGCATCGCCGTTTGACATGTACAAAATGCTCTCCGTTTCCCGTTTCGTAAGCTAACGAAGAATATGAGATTTAGGGCATTTTAGTCATTTGTAGGAAGTACTGTTTACATTCATATTTTGCTGATGTGATTGACATGGTTTGTTGTCGCATTAGGAAGTTAGGAATGCGTGCATAATTAGTTTGGCGAAGAGATTCGCCTAGTTGCGCACTTTGGGTCGACATACTATTTGTAGACTTAAGTGTGTAGTGTATGTGTTTGTATAAATGCTTGTATTAGTATGTATTGAATTAAATGATGTTATTTGATAGTTTGTGATTGATTTTTCAATTATTATGCTGACCTAAATGATTTTCTACATGTTGACAAAAGGCATGATTTCATTACATGCATGGAATGTATGTGCTTGAGGATTTGCTTAAGTTGAATATGCATGGGAAGTATGCCTTGAAGATTTGCTTAAGTTGAATGTTATAACATGTGCTAACATGCTCACATGATGTATTTCAATTCCAATACCTTTTTATAGTGTTAATGTAATTCCATAGATGTGTGGGACTTGACTTAGTCCAGGCAGTCGGTAACCGAGCGAATTCGTGGCTGACTGGTCATAGCCACGAACGACGCGTCGATGAATGTGATTCGTGTTGAGAGTTGGCGGCAGTGGTTAGGCCACGCGAAGTGTTTTACGCACTTCATGTCGTTCAATTCGAGATGCGATCGCACTAGTCGAGCCCGTCAAGTAACCCGACTGGCCGATGTTTGTTCACCTTGTATGTATCATAACTGCTTGAACCTAGGGTACTGAACTTACCATTGTAAACCCTATTAACCGTGGTACCTTGATCCACGAAGACTCATGAGCCGGGCATGGTGGTATGGGACACCGTGGTCGAGCTGTCGGCCTACGCTGGGGCCACAAACCTCCCCGTAGTGACCAATGAGCACCTTGACTCGTGAGCAGATTATGGTGGTATGGGACACTATATTCTAGCTGTCGGCCTACACTGATCAGGCGACGAGCCCTTTGTAGTGACCGCGAGCGTATTCTGAGTTCACGGGAGGCGACGACCCTTCCGTGCAGTAGAGTACAGTAGGCCTGTATTGATAAGGTGATGGGGGAGCGGTGCAACGAGTGCGAGCAACAGCCCTGGCAGCCCTTGCAGTGACCTACGAAATGTACATCGTATGAGATTACTAGGAGTGACGACCCTAGACAGGATCCGTGTTGGGATTGATACAAGGGAAGTACCTTAGTTTCTCAATCCTGCTGTTTGAATGGATTAATAACAACTTGGTAATCATATCACCATAGCATTGCATGTGCCTGGAAGATGTGGAGCACTCTAGGGAGTGTGGCATGCCGCGGTCGTAAGATGTTGCCGTATGAGGGTGATCGTCGGTGAGGGCATACATCACGTCATGTCATAATTGCATTAACAACAGTATTAGGATTGTTTGATTTATTGCTTTACTATTATCGCGTGATTGATTTGAGAACATGTTAATCTTTGCTCTATTATTCCACTGAGTTAGCTACTCACTCCCACGTTACGGGACGGTGTTCCTGGACACCCACCAGACCTTTTTGTGATTGCAGATGATGGCGCGGCCTGTGAGGCGGAGCTGGATTTGATGATGATGAGGAGGATCCCTCCTTTATGCGTGTTCTGATTGACGGGATTACAGGGAGGTTGATTAGATACTTTGACACTTGTCATTTCATATTTTTAGCGCACTCATGTGTATTCGTTTTGTCTACTTTTGGAGTATACATGTATGTACATAACCTGGTAACATATCCACACTCTGGAGGCATACAACAGTTTATATATGTTATACATACTATCACAGTCTTCCGCTTGTTAATTTAACTGTCTCTGGAGTATGATATGTTGTTCTAGCTTAATCTCACTCATGTTTAATGCGTTATCACAGACAACATTCAATCATACATATCTATGTTGCATAAATAACATTTTGGAACTCGGGAGTTGGGTTTTTGCTCGACCCCCCGATTTTCGGGATGTTACAGATGGTATCAGAGCATGAATTGGATTAAACTGGGCCTGGGTTATGGTCTTGCGACGTACGCTGTCGCTTCCTTTGACTTAGGTGGGTGCGAGAAGGGTATAGAAACACTTCTAGGATCACAGATTCGCCGATAGGCGAAGTCTATAAGGATCGATCGCAAGATCGAGTCTGTAACGCATCTCGGGTCGCGTAAAGCGACCCGAATCACTTCTAAGCTGTAGGAAGTCGGGTGGAGACGTCCTATGAGCGGTTTTAAACCGCAAAAGTGAATCTTTGGGCCGTGGAATGACCACGACTCCAGTAATCAATCGCCAGGGCTTAAAAACCCCGTTTTGCCAAAAATTCTCAAAATTCCTTCTCTAAACACTTCAACCTTCAGTTCTTTCTTATCCATTTAATGTTAGGCATCAAACCTAATGTGAAAATAACACAAATTAGTACATTCACCAAATTTTACAGTGAATAGTAAAATTTCATGAGAAATGGCCATAAGGCCATTCTAACTTCACTTTCTTTAGAAACTAAGGAGCTAGAAAGATGTACTGGCTCCTTCTACCCCAAATTCATATGCTGCATCATATAGTTTGGTATTCGGGATTGCGATGTGGACCCGGAAAGTCCCGAACACATGTTTGGGCTCATAGAGACCAAAATACAATGAACCAAGGGGTGGGACCTGACTTTTTGGGACCCTGGGACCATGGGGGACCAGACCCATGGGGTCCCACCGGTCAACTTGCAAGTTGACCGGCGATGCCATCGCCGGCCGGGCGATGCATCGCCGGCCGGCGAGCTCCGGGGGTGCTGTCCTTCGGGCGCACTCCCTTAAACAGGGTCCACATCACCCCTAGCTACCTCCCATCCCACGAAAACCCCTAAAACCCACCTCTCCTTCACAAACAGCCCCCTTGCATACCCTAGATTCGATTTTCAGCACTCCATTCCAAACCCCGGCGACCCAAACCCCTCCTAAACCCTTCCTTGGCCAAAACCGACCACCACCCATCAATTATTGGGTGTTGGCAGCCCCTTTCCTTGAAGATTTCCCCATTTGGAGCTCCAAAATCCCCCAAATAGTGCTGAAATCGTGAGGTGCTCCATCCCATCTTTTTGTTCTTATTTTTCCCTGAAAGTACAGCCTTGGGAAGCTTGAAGCGTCCCTCTATGATGCCTAGATTTCCTTTTGTCAGTTTGGGCAGTCATTTCTCCGCATTTTCGGCTTTTTCCATGGCTTTCGTGGAAGCCATTTTGGGCCTTTTGTCACTCTCATCCATCATATCTTTGATGGGTAAGAGGAAAACCGCGACAGACGAGGCTGGGCCGAGCCGTCCTGCTCGATCAAGAAGACCGCGGGGTGGTGCCGCAAGTTCAAGCACCGCCGCAGGTCCAGCTGCAGTCCTGGAGTGCCGTACAAAGCGGGATTTGGATCCCCATGCACATCTTGGACGAACCATCCTATCAGAGATGCCTCATGGTGAATACACTAATCGTAGAGTGTTATTTGAGGTGGACGTAGATGGGCGATTGTTCGGCGAGTATCTGTTGTTCGAACGCATTGAAGCTGCGCACTGGGAACCGATCTTTGAAGCTCGCGCTCGTGCTAATGTGAGCACTGTTCGTGCCTTCTATGCTAGCATCCAGAGTCCTACCTTGGAGCCTTTGCAGTTCAAAATCCCTTTTGGTAGAGATCGGATGGCTACGATCGACGTTCGGTTGATTGCGCGACTTCTCAACGTGCCTCTAGGTGATGTGCATCCAAGTGAGAAGAATTTGAGGACTAGACGCGAACGAGATCGTCGCACCAGGTTTCTGTGCGGTAAGTTGGTTCCATGGCAGCCCAATAATAGCCTCAAGGCGACGTACATGTCTGAGGATTTGCGCCTGCTGCATCATATCTGCACGTTCAATGTCTATCCCAGGTCGACGAACCGCATTGAATGTACACGTCTTATGGTCGATTTCTTATTTCTGTTGGCCCAGGGAGAGAACGTATGTATGGCCACTTTCATCTTACGGCAGATAGTTCTCATAGCCAGGTCGAGGAGAACATCCGAATCCCTTCCCTTTGGCCGACTCATTTGCAAGATTGCGCTTGAGTTTGCCTATAGACTTGGACCCGAATTGCCGGTATCGATTCACACCATCGATGAGTTGACAATGGTTAAGATGAAGATTGGGTCGCAATACCGTGAAAATCAACTTGAAAGGGATAGTGGGGATGACTTTGATGAAGAGGAAGATCAAAGCGAAGAAGAACCTAGAGCAAAGGTTCAGGAAGAGGTTCAGGAAGAAACAGAAGAGGAGGCTCAGGATACTGATGAGAGCCCTCCTCCTTCTGCGCAGACTACTATCGACGACCGCATTGCTCGGATGGAGGAGAGTCAGACCGCTTTGCGTAGGGAAGTCCAAGAACTTCGAGCGGAAGTCGCTGATGCCAAGGCCGTTACAAAGAAGAAGTTTGGCAAGGTGACTCGCACCTTGAAGGCAATCCTGTGTTGCTTACAGGATAAGGGTGCTCCTCCTCCATCACCAGACTCCGACTAGCGATGCGATCTTTGATGTTACTATTAGTAGTTAGTCATTTCCTGTTTTAAGTTGTGTTGTGTAAGCCTGATAAGGCTGGTAGTTTACCTATGTTGCTGTAGTAGCTGACTGACATAGCTCCCATGTATTTTTGTCATGATACTTATAAGGAGATATCCCTTGTATTATGACAATTTTGGTTTAATGAAATGCATGATGCTTTTCGACTTGTTATGTGAATGTTTGTGTTGTGGTTTGGGCCTAATGTAGCCAAAATTTGTGGAATGGAGTGCATGCCGTCTCATTTCACTGTAAGGTATTGTCCCTGGATCGGGAGTATTGTAACTCCCGGGATTCAGCCTACTAATTAGTTTTTATCCCACCCCACCCTCCTACCAAGCATGCCACTTCCGATCCCACTATGGGACTAAGAACGCGGTTCTATTTAATACAACTGAATGCTACTGGCCACATAGGCCCTTGGCGTTTTGGTCCTAGAGTTAGCACTCCTAGATTTGAAGAGTCTGACGACATAAGAAATCCAATTCCATTTAGACAATCTTGACCCTAAGCGATAGAACAACTCTCTGTAGTAGAAATGGTATGGAAAGCCATTTACCGTATAATCTTAAGCTTTAGGTTATAGCTACTGAGTTACAGACTAGCCTACTAGTTACCTAGAGTAGGGTAAAGCCTGTATATGTTAAGGAATGATAGATTAGTTTTGATTGGAATGAGACTCCCTTCCTTGGATAGATCCCCTTATGACTTATAGACTCCTGTTGTTGCCCATAGGAAGGAACCATACACTCTCAGGGAACATTTATAACTCCCTCAGATTGAACTTAGAATGAACTAGCACGCCCCTTAGAATTGCCTTTCCCAAGGACTTATTGCATTCGGGAACGCAGAGTAAAGGAACTACATGTAAGCGATGTATTCGCGGTTTGAGTCGATTTCTTACTCCTAGTGGTTACCAATGAATCCAATGCTCTGATCAAGCAGAGGATCGGCATCGACTTGGATTAAGAACTGATACAACGCATTTTCTGTCCTGATTAGACAGAAGGTTCAACGTATCCGGCTTAGACCCACTATACAACCTTTCTTCTGTGATGGCCCAACCATCTACAACTAAACAGGATCACATTGTCTTTGGGAAATGGCGAGGACTTAAAGCCAGTAGAGAATTAGACATCTTGCCACCAACTCATACCTGCCCCTGAATTCAATCATAATAGAGGTTAGGCTCATCTCTATGATCATAGGTACCAATGCCATAGAACGCATCATTAGCAAGGAAGACCATATAGAGAAAGGCTGTTTCCATTTTAGGTTAAGGATAGCCCCTAAGTTGCGCCTCGTTCTGATATACGGATCGATGCAAATATTCTTCAACCTTAAGTAAAACCAAGTTTTAAGGGGGGTAGAACGTATTGAGTCCAATCCAGTTAGGTTAGTCAACGCTACCGTTTGATCAGAGTGGCGCAGCGGAAGAGTGGTTGGCCTCTTTCCCACTGGCCCAAGATCGAAACCTTTGAGTTCGGATATACATACGATTAGGTTATTAAGTAGGATTTGAACCTTCCTTAGAATGTCAATACTAAAGTCCCTCTAGGTACTCCTTGCCGTTCGCCAATGTCGGGGACGACATTGTGTTTTAAGGGGGGTAGATTGTAACACCCCGGATTTTGGCCAATCTGAGATTTGACGTTCTTAGGCAATGGGTCAATTAAAACACTTGGAAAATTGCTTAGAAACCAATTCCATAGCCAAAGAAACCACTTAGAATCAATTCCTTTAGAAAATATGACTAAGTTAGCTAGTGCAACGTTAGAATAGCTGGGAAATGGTCCCTAATCACTTTAAATACGTTCTACAAGGCCCAAAGCGAGTGGAACCAAGGGTGCTATAATGCTCTAAAACCTCGGACCAAACTCTAAGCAGGTTTGTTCTCTGGACCACTTTGAATCTTTGTATTGGATCTAGACCGCACGTCGAAAGTCCGATACCTCCTATCTTAGACCGTTAGAACCGTCTAGCTGGACTTGACACTCATTCCAAAAATCAAGTCAAACCGATAATCACAGGCTATTTCATTGAGCCCGGACCGAAGAGAGTGAGAATAGGGTTATAATTGGAATTTGAAATTCAAATCTGGCACACAATTTGACGCATCAGTATTGAGCGTTCTGACCGTCAGAATACAGCCAAACTACACCCTTGGATCAGGAAAAATATCTATTATATATCACGAGACTTATAGGCCTGATCTTGGTGCGGTGACCGTTAAACTGAAACTGGGCCGCCACGTGCGATCTGGGAACCCTACCGGCCTGAAAACTGGATGTGTGCTAGATCCAGTATGCATGAGCTTAAGTCCGACCGCATTTGGCTAGGGGACCTTCAGAAATGCCCTTTTGGACCGAAACGGCCCCGATTTGGTTAGGCACCAAGTAAACATTGTTCCCAAGCCTATTTTGGGCATGTTGTAGGCTATAAAAGGGGTTGAAACCCTCACTCCTCTCTTCCATCCGAATTTGAGAGAAACCCTAGCTTGGGAGAGAGAAAAAGGTGGGAGATTGTGAGAGTGTGGGAGAGTACTTCCTGCCACTTGTACTACGCATTGCACGTGCTTAAGCAACACACCTCCACCGCTTTCCCGGCGATTCCACCGCGATCCTAGGTAAGTAAAAACCCTAAATAGTTGTTGATTTGAGTTTCCCTTGTTTCCATAGCGATGTAGCTTATGGATCTTGTGTATTAGGCTCCTTATTCGCCGTAGACGAAGCGTATACGCTCCGTTTCAATTCCCGAGTCTACAAGACACTAGGTGAGGATTTTAGACGCTTTGATTGACGGTTCCCAACGCTTTCAATGTCGTTTAATAGTAGATTCTTGACGGCATCGCCGTTTGACATGTACAAAATGCTCTCCGTTTCCCGTTTCGTAAGCTAACGAAGAATATGAGATTTAGGGCATTTTAGTCATTTGTAGGAAGTACTGTTTACATTCATATTTTGCTGATGTGATTGACATGGTTTGTTGTCGCATTAGGAAGTTAGGAATGCGTGCATAATTAGTTTGGCGAAGAGATTCGCCTAGTTGCGCACTTTGGGTCGACATACTATTTGTAGACTTAAGTGTGTAGTGTATGTGTTTGTATAAATGCTTGTATTAGTATGTATTGAATTAAATGATGTTATTTGATAGTTTGTGATTGATTTTTCAATTATTATGCTGACCTAAATGATTTTCTACATGTTGACAAAAGGCATGATTTCATTACATGCATGGAATGTATGTGCTTGAGGATTTGCTTAAGTTGAATATGCATGGGAAGTATGCCTTGAAGATTTGCTTAAGTTGAATGTTATAACATGTGCTAACATGCTCACATGATGTATTTCAATTCCAATACCTTTTTATAGTGTTAATGTAATTCCATAGATGTGTGGGACTTGACTTAGTCCAGGCAGTCGGTAACCGAGCGAATTCGTGGCTGACTGGTCATAGCCACGAACGACGCGTCGATGAATGTGATTCGTGTTGAGAGTTGGCGGCAGTGGTTAGGCCACGCGAAGTGTTTTACGCACTTCATGTCGTTCAATTCGAGATGCGATCGCACTAGTCGAGCCCGTCAAGTAACCCGACTGGCCGATGTTTGTTCACCTTGTATGTATCATAACTGCTTGAACCTAGGGTACTGAACTTACCATTGTAAACCCTATTAACCGTGGTACCTTGATCCACGAAGACTCATGAGCCGGGCATGGTGGTATGGGACACCGTGGTCGAGCTGTCGGCCTACGCTGGGGCCACAAACCTCCCCGTAGTGACCAATGAGCACCTTGACTCGTGAGCAGATTATGGTGGTATGGGACACTATATTCTAGCTGTCGGCCTACACTGATCAGGCGACGAGCCCTTTGTAGTGACCGCGAGCGTATTCTGAGTTCACGGGAGGCGACGACCCTTCCGTGCAGTAGAGTACAGTAGGCCTGTATTGATAAGGTGATGGGGGAGCGGTGCAACGAGTGCGAGCAACAGCCCTGGCAGCCCTTGCAGTGACCTACGAAATGTACATCGTATGAGATTACTAGGAGTGACGACCCTAGACAGGATCCGTGTTGGGATTGATACAAGGGAAGTACCTTAGTTTCTCAATCCTGCTGTTTGAATGGATTAATAACAACTTGGTAATCATATCACCATAGCATTGCATGTGCCTGGAAGATGTGGAGCACTCTAGGGAGTGTGGCATGCCGCGGTCGTAAGATGTTGCCGTATGAGGGTGATCGTCGGTGAGGGCATACATCACGTCATGTCATAATTGCATTAACAACAGTATTAGGATTGTTTGATTTATTGCTTTACTATTATCGCGTGATTGATTTGAGAACATGTTAATCTTTGCTCTATTATTCCACTGAGTTAGCTACTCACTCCCACGTTACGGGACGGTGTTCCTGGACACCCACCAGACCTTTTTGTGATTGCAGATGATGGCGCGGCCTGTGAGGCGGAGCTGGATTTGATGATGATGAGGAGGATCCCTCCTTTATGCGTGTTCTGATTGACGGGATTACAGGGAGGTTGATTAGATACTTTGACACTTGTCATTTCATATTTTTAGCGCACTCATGTGTATTCGTTTTGTCTACTTTTGGAGTATACATGTATGTACATAACCTGGTAACATATCCACACTCTGGAGGCATACAACAGTTTATATATGTTATACATACTATCACAGTCTTCCGCTTGTTAATTTAACTGTCTCTGGAGTATGATATGCTGTTCTAGCTTAATCTCACTCATGTTTAATGCATTATCACAGACAACATTCAATCATACATATCTATGTTGCATAAATAACATTTTGGAACTCGGGAGTTGGGTTTTTGCTCGACCCCCCGATTTTCGGGATGTTACAGGTATAAACCCAGAACTGTCTCGAGACAAGCATCGAAGCCGCAGTTGTACAATGTCGCAGCTTTAGCGTCCTTCTCCTTAAAGGTCTTGAAACCTTCAATCGCGGCGGCAACCGTTGCAGCCAGAGAGGCCTTGTCCTTGGCCCGCTGAGCCTCCACGGCCTGATTCACAGCTCGGGTCCGTTTTTCAGCCGTCTCGGCCTTGGCGCGTTTTACGACTTCACCGAGCCGAGTGGTCTCCATGGCCAAAGAATCCACGTAACCCTTAGCGCGGGTCAGCTCGACGGTCGCTGCATCGTCACTCACCTTAAAATTATCCGCCCTCTCCTGCAGATGCAGCTCCGTGGCTTCTAAGTCTATGACGACTCCCTGTAGTCGGTTCACCCTGGCTTTCTCGCCTAAAAGCTGCCGACGCAGTTCGATCTACTCGGACTTTAAGGCTGCCGTCTCAGCCTAGAGAGCCTCGAACTCTACCTCCCTCCTTCGATGCTCCCGCACCCTCTCCAGGATTTAGAGCAACACCGGGACGGCCTGAAAAGGAAACAAAAGTCAAAATCTAAAAAATATACATATAATGATATGAAAGAAAGGGAGAATCCTCTCATAGATATACCATGTAGCACACAGAGGCGAAGTCGTTCAGAAAGTCACCTTCCGACCAGTCAAGGTTCTGAGTAATATCCTCCTCCTTAGCATGCTTGGGAGCCCACGGAGTCAAGCACGCTATATGATAGTCCGGCTCGAACCTCTCACCGCTCGTGCCCGCCTGGGGTGAGGCCACAACCCCCTCGGCCCCTATCCTACTACTGACCGAGTTTTGACCCTCGCCGCGGACATCTCCCCCGACCTCAGGGGGGAAAGCATATTGTCGGTCATTCTAATGGCCTCCTCCCTTTCGGAGGAAGAAGGGATAGGGATGGGGGGCTCGGGGGCTCGGGGGCTACGGCAGGAGCCTCCGTGGTGGGGGAAACGACGACAGCAGGAGGACGAGGAGCAACAGGGCTCGGAACGACTGCGGTGTCAGCCACGATCGTTCGGACTAGCCCCAGAGGAGGAGATACCACCGGACACAAGACTACCAAAGGAGCCGCGGTAGTATTAGGGCGCGCCGGGGTCGGCAACGAAGAGGTAGAGCTGACTGGTCTCGGAGCTGGGGCTGCTGAGGTCGGCGCAGTGGAAGATTCCCCCACGAGAGGGAGAACTGGCTTCTTCGGAGTGATCTTCACTCAGGGGCTTCCTTCAGCAACTCCGCCGCTATTGGAGCTGCTTTCCTTTTTTGAGCTCCAGACGCCTCAGCCATGCCTGGAAAAGAAAAGATGGATTAGCTACTAAGTCACCGAAAGAAAGTCCATCGAAGAGATCAGGGCAGCTTACTGAGGGACGTAGGAAAAAGTTGGGATTTGCAAAGCCCAGACCAGTGAAGGTTGGCCGTGGTGATCAGATCAGCCCAAGAATGAAGCGTCTCTGATCGCACTCTGGCCTTCGCAATGTGATTTTTTTGGTCCTAGTCAAGGAGCGGCAACCCCTTTGGGAAAGCTGCAAAAGAAGAAAAATTTTCACTTCAATTGAAACAGTGAAAACTAAGGCAGCAATCCGGATGCTAGATGAAGTCTGACCTGGTTTCACAAAATAGGTCGAAATACGAGCCATTGAGGTCCTAAGTTCAGCTGCTGGTGCCTCCCAATCACCTGCCACCCAAAACCACATATTCTTCCGATCCTTGTTGGAGGACGGCAGGTGCATCACCAATCCCGACCCCTTACTCCCCCTAGTCACAAAATAGTACCATGGATCATTGTTGTCATGCTTGACCAGATACAGGCTCAACAGTTCCTCTGGGGTCAGTTCGAAGTTTTTAATTTGTCTTCAGATTATGTAGGCAAAAATCATCACTCTCCAAGCATTGGGAGTAAACTGCCTGGGAGCCAATCCAAGGTAGGTCGCAACCTTCCTGATAAAGGGGTGTAGGGGGAGCCGAACCCCACATTGAAGTGCACAAAGGAAGATGGCTACTTCCCCCTTGGCAGGAGCGCCAGCTACATCTAAAGGCCTAGAGGCCCTTTTCTGAATGGAGTCAGGGATTTAAAATTTCGAACAGATCCACTCTATCTGAGACTCCGACATGACAGAGCCTCCCGGGACTACTTCTGCGGCGCGCAAACTCACGGGCATTTCGGTGGTGGCAGTGGTCTTGACTCGGCGGGCTCGGGTGGCCGTCTTCTTGCTGAGCTGTTTGGTTTTAGAGCCCAACATTTTTTACCTCCTAAGCAGGGGGTATGGGAGAGTGGCCTCGAAAGGGCCTTCGGAAGACCCACTCCCACTTTCAGTACTCCCCGACTCGGAGTCATCGCCGTATTCACGAACCATCTCGAGGTCGGAAGACATGGCAGAAGTAAGGGTGAAGATCAACAGGACTCACTGGGGGACTGCCGAAAATCACCTTCTACCGAAAACTTCGAATTCGACCGGAATCACCTCTTCGGAAATCGTCTCCTCTAGTATGTTCTTCTGATTCAGAGTGTAAAGTGATGAACGAAAGTTCGGGGTGCCTTATATAGGCGACGAAGGAATTTTGCATTGAAGGCGAGCCTTAATGGCAGCAGCCGAATTGACACGAGCCGATCTCCGAGCACACATGGCCGCATCCCATTGGAGGAGTACTGAACCGTTGGTACGGCTCTAACATCGGGCAGTGTACCTCGATATGTGAAGCGACGCCCCAGCAGTCAGAGCCGTCACGTACACACCTCCTCAAGCCTGCGTGGCAACCTTCCATAGGCTGGGAGGAGATTCAGGATGGTAATTGTCGCCACGCGTTAACTAAGGCGGCCAGCACGCAAACTCAAAGAGTAGGGGGCTTCTGTTATGGGGACATCCGAGCCCATGGTAAAACATCGATCCGACTGTAAGTCTGAGCCGACCCCCGAGGCGCCCAAGGCATGACCCATCTGACCAGACTTCAGCATCGCAACAAGGACAAGCGAGCGTCTCTGGAAGAGGGCCAACTCGGAGGGGTCCTAACAATCCGATCGGATTCCGCATGACGGGTCGGTTCGGACGTCGTCCGACCTGGAAAATGTTCTTTGCTATGGCCTGACGAGCCGAGCTGAACAGACACTCAGATGCGCATATCCCATTCGGTAAACATGAAAACTGCCATAACCAAACGTGGCCGATAACGTCGCTCGCAAATATGCATCATTCGTCGGATTCGCTACACGATCAACAGATTACGGATGGTATCTCCACGATCTGGGAATCCCTCTGATCGTGTCGAGATTATCGAGACCAGACCGCCCTACAGGCAAGTATAAATAGCACACAGCACCATATTTATAAGTACGCGATATCGAGCTCTCTTCTCCTCTACTCACTACCTAGACCCTGATTCCCTTGTACTGACTTAGGCATCGGAGGGTCCCCCGGCTTAGCCAGGGTCACCTTTGCCCATTCTATGGGTGCAGGCTTCAGGGACGACACATAGAGGGCGAAGTGGAGAGAGGGATGACCAGATTTTGTCATCAATACACATTTTTTCTTACCAAGTTGAAGAGACTAACCATAGCAAATCTAACTTATGCTCGCGCTTATACATATGATATATATATATATATATATATATATATATATATATATATATATATATATATATATAGAGAGAGAGAGAGAGAGAGAGAGAGAGAGAGAGAGAGGCATGCTCCCCTACGCACCTATGCACGTGCGCACCTTTGCACACGTGTCATGGGAGTCGAATCCAAACGGTCCATAAGATGCGGAATCCCATGAAACCCTAAAAGGTGAATTTTCACCTTGATATAAGATTTTGGTGGGCCATAAAAAAGAGAAATGCAAATCAAGGGAGGAAACTATTTCATTTTTCATGGCCCATCAAAGTTTTAGATCAAAGTAAAACTTGGTCCCGGGGGGTCTTCACATGAACGGTTCAGATTTTGGATCCACATCATGTACGATGGGTTCTCAAAAAAGTTCGTACGTAATACGTACAAATTGGTTCGTAGGTGAGCATTTCCGTGTATATATATAAATGGTAATTAAAAAAATTGTATGAAAAAATAATAATAATTAAAACCAAATAAATTTAAAATTTGTTTTCTCATTTTTGGATGCCACAGTCAATCTTATGCACATATTAAAGCCTCCACAACTTGCACAACAAATTGTTGAGACTCAAATATTGCATAATTTTTTCCATTTACACCTTGATTTTATGAATATGAATCAGTTTAATATCTATTTTACTCATGTATGTATTGTAAGGTGAATTTGAGAGCTTGGATTGAAAACGATGCTAAAAAACATGGATTTGATGCTCAAGAATCACCAAGGCAAGGGATGGATCTTAAGAGACTAAGATTGGAGAATTCACATGCCAAAAATTCAAGAAAACCAAGTGAAGAATGAAGAAAATCGAAAATTTAAAGTGAAGAATCCTGAAATTGTCCTGAAAAAGTGTATTCTAAAGCTATGAGGTTTATTTTGAAAACTGCGCAGCAAGAAATCTATTTTAAACAAGCTGTGTAGCAATAAATCTATTTTAAAAAATTATGTATATTTGAGGTAGTTTTTAGGGTTTTTGAACTTTGTATGAAATCGGAGTTCCCTATTTATAAATAGGGCATTCCTAAGCATCATTTAAGGCATTTCAAAGTAAATTTTAGGATTTTTAAAGAATTTTTAATTTTATTAGAATTTTATAAGTTATTATTTTTTAGATTTTTTTTATTTGTATTTATTTCTTTCTTATTTTAATTATGTTTTTCTAAGTTCTTTTTAGCCCAAGTTAGAAGGGAAACACATGTGTTTAATAATTCTTTAAGTTATAGTGATTGATTGTTTTAATGATAAGAAAAATGGTGTATGCATGTTATCTATTGTCTAGATTTTATTTTTTTTCTCTTTTGAGATCCATATGTTTCCATCATATGAGATTCACATTAATGAATAGGCTTACCTTAGATCAATCAAATTTCCTAAATATGAGAGGTTTTCAACCTGTTATATTTATTGATTTTCATTATCTCATTGATATTAAATTCTTGAAATCATTGACGTTTAAGAATATATATCAATGGTGCAAATCCACGATTTTCTAATATTTTATATCACTTACTAAAATATTTAAACTATTTTATTTTTCGATTAGGATCACCATAGTGCTCCGATCCTAGTTGTGTTATTCAAGTTATCTTGATTTGGGAATATTAACCCATGTGTGGAACTTTGAAGCTTGAGTGTTATTTTATTCAGTTGAATTACATCCATTAAAAAATTTCAAAATCAAATCATCAGTTTAGTTTTTATTACTTAGTTTATTTTGCATTTGATTTTTTCCTTCTCACAATTCATCTCCCTATGGGATCGATCCTGTATTCACGGGATACTAATTACGAAACTCTGCACTTGTAGGCAAGCAATTACAAATGGAAAGAAAAAAAAAAAAAAAAAAACTTCAATAATAATTTTAAGCTAAAAAAATTAACATTTTCTCTATAAAAAAATCACGAAATGAAAAAACCAAAATCATAAACACTAAAACAAATTAAGCTAATATAAAGCAACATAGCATAATATATTAGAATTGATAAGAACATACGCTCGTAGAAGATAATACATTGCATTTCAGGTTGTAAACTTGTGGATTCTCAAGGAAACGAAAATCCCAAATAAATATATGCAATTGAAGAGAAAGTAATCTTCGATCTAATCAAGATAACTCATTAGAAATAAGAAAAAAAATTGAGAAATAAAACAAAAAGGAAATAACGAAAAGGAGAGGAGAGGAGAGTATGAAGAAACGAGAAGAGAAAGAAAACATTTTTTTATATTAGATATTGGAAGAGGTATAAGTGGCGGCTTAAGTCGGGTCCATGGAGAGATTACGCGGGGGGGGGGGGGGGGGGGGGAGGGGGGGGGGGGGGGACATGATCTTTTTTTGCATAGGTTGCCAATTATGGAGAGAGAGAGAGAGCGAGAGAGAGAGAGAGATGATGGAGGGAAGGGAATACCTTGGGATTTTTTTGCTTTTGGATTTTTTAGATGGACGATTGAAATTGAAACATTCATTAAAATAAGGATTTTTTTATATTTATTTAATATTTATTTTTTTGGGTGGCCTGTTGGTTGCGAAGAGAGAGAAATGAGAGAGGGAAGAGAATAACTTAGAATTTTTTGCTTTTGGATTTTTTTAGATAGACAACTAAGATTGAAATATTCATTGGAATAATCAACTCAGGTCTTAGCCGAATCGAATCAGGGTAGATTTGAAACCGATCCAATTATAAACAGATCAACATTTTAAGATCCGGATCCACCTTGTCAGACCTTTACAGTGGTCCAAGTCCACTATAAATGGATCGGATCGTCATGTCGATTTGATTCATTGACATACCTATTTACATATAGAGTTTTTTTTTTTTTTTTTTTTAGCTTGTTAGTACACCTCACTGTGAGTTCACACATCACTATTAGCCACCCCCACTAAGGAATCGATACTAAGACCTCAGTGTTGAAACGAGGTATCTTTCACTCAGTCCACCACTTGAGCTATGGATCAGGGTGTATTTACATGTAGGGTTGTTAATAAGTTGGGCTTGGCTTGGGCTAGGTCAAAGTGAAATTTTGCATAGGACACATGTAGGGTTGTTAATAGGTTGGGCTTGGCTTGGGCGAGGCCAAAGTAAACTTTTGCATAGGCCAAGCTGGCAAAGTTCAATATCCAAGCCAAAGCTAACCTCTAACACATCCCTTGCTTATCTTAGTTTCCACTTATACAACAGATAAATATATCTAGTAAACCATGTAATTCATAGCCAAAAATTAGAAAAGTGGATTTGCTCTTCAAAACTAAGTAATTTGTAAATCTCTTCTATTAACCCCTCTCTCCTTCTTCATTTTTTTATTTTAATATGTTCTATTAAAATCTCTTCTAATTTTTACATATCTATGTGGTCTGCTTTTAATATCCACCATCCATCATATGGGGCCAACTTTTAATGTAGTCCATTCATTAAGTTGGACCCACCTTAGTCCTATCTTCAATGTGAACCATACACCTTACAAAGTCCACCTTCAATGTGGCATGTCGGGCCACCTTGGATGTGGGTCATTCATCATTAAGGGCTAACCTTTAGTGTGAACTGTCCATTATATAGGCCCACGTTTACACGGGGTCATCCACCATGCAGGACCTGTCTTCAATGTCCACTGCCTATAATGTGGGGCTTACCTTCAATGTCTACTGCCTATTATATGGGTCCACCTTTGATTTGGACCGTCCATCATGCAGGGCCATCTTTGATATGGACGGTCCATCAGATCGCGAAATGAAAAGGAGAGAGAAGAAAGAGTGAATAAATGATAATTTTTTTACTTATTCCCGTGTCGGCCTGGTCCGAATGTAACACGACCCGAACCAGACCGATTGCTACGCCTAACACTCGCAGTCCTAATTTCGAACGCTATTGCGTCGTTAGTTTGTAGGAGTGGGACCCACGTCTAGGTAATCCGGACGGTTGATATGATGGACAAATAGTTAGAAGAAACCAGATCAATTGCGACGTGGTCCCTCACCAACCATCCGTTAACAAATATACAGCGCCGTTTTATCCCTTTCAATTTTGACCTTTGACTGCCTTGCTGTCCATCTGATCGTTGAGGTTAGAAAAATAAAAGAAAAATAAAAAATAAAAAAAAATCGGCGAGTCGAATAACCAATCAGCGGTCCATATACATCACGTGCTAATTTGGAAGATCATCAATGACCGGATCTCACGACCCTCTCAATTAATTAGAGGTCGTGTCCATCATAAATGGGGCCCACCCTTGGTGAGAGAAACCATCATAGGTGGGGCCCGCCACAGCGCAAATTTCACAAGGCTTGGTTAATCCGGTGGTCCCCACCCCTGACTCGGGCCAAGAGTTAAAATAAGATCTTGCCAGTGGGACCCACCTGATGGAGGCTTCGATGGCACTGAGTTTTAGATCTGCCGCATGGATGAAACGGATTGGCTACTCCCCTGTCACCAGCCAATGGTTGTGGTCGGTGCTCTGTGGGACCCATCATGATGTATTGTTTTCATCCATGCGGTCCATCTACTTTTCCAGATCATTTAATGGTATAAGAAAAAAATTGAGGTATATCCCAATCGCAAATGGACTACATTATAGGAAACAGTGTTGAATGAGCGTGAACCAGTAAAAACCTTTTGGGGTCATAAAAGTTTTGGATTTTCCATTCATCTGGGCCTGTATGACCTAATTAACATATTGGATGTCAAATAAACAGTACAGTGGGCCTTACGAGGATTTTAATGGTAGATATCTAATCACTTTTGTTTTCCTGTGGTGTGGTCCACCTGAGATTTATATTCATCTTATTTTTTGTACCAAGCCATAAAATGATCTGTAAAAATGGATGAACGGAATGGATGAAACACATACATTATGGTGGGTCATAGTGGGTCCAACAGATCACCAACCATCAGCCACCGGGCTGATGGCAGGGGAGCAGCCAATCCGTTTCCTTCGCAGGCAACCCGCGTCCGCTTTTGCAGGAAGTTCCTGCACAGGGAACGCAGGTGGGGCTCACTGTGATGTTTGTGTGAAATCCTTTCCTTCCATTCGTTTTGTGAATTTATTCTGGGATATATGAGGGCAAAAATGAACCGTACTTAATGCTCAAGTGCGCTGAAATCGTCATAATTGAACGTCCACAGTTGAAATATCCATGGGGTCACAGAAGTTTTAAATAATGCTAATATGGTAATATTTATGTTTTCAATTCATTTCAGTAGGAATGACGTTATCAACGGCGTGGATGGAATTTAAACAATACTGTAGAACCCAGGGAGGTTCCAACGGTAGGAATTTCCCTAACGAACCCTGCGAGGTTTCAATGGTAAGAATTTCCCTAACTACATTTTCCTCTAGCAGGGCTCACTTGAGTCTTACATCTTTCTCGATTTTGGTCTAATATCGTAAAATGAGCTCATAAAGCGGATGGACGGAGTGGATTCCTGACAAACATTACGGTGGGCCCCACCGAAGTTTCCACTACAGAACTTCCTGCGAAAGAAAATCCGCGTCCACCGGCGTCTGTCAGAAACGCCAACGCGGTTGTCCAAGCTTGCGTACCAAGAAAAAAGAAAAAAAAAAAAATATTCGGGGTACTGGGCCTCAACACCTTACAATCATCGACATACATCTTTTCGCCCTCATGTGGTGCGTGTCATAGATCCGAGCCGTAAGAAAGGTCATCCAAATCGTGAAAATCATTTATCTATCAAAACCAGGACGATCCACTAATCAGATGGGACACTACTCTCTGCTAACCAGATCATCGTCCAATCCCACAACGAGTTTTTAACGGCCAATATCCACTTTTTCCTGGTATCCACTTGAGATTCCGAATCCGCTTCCCCTCTCAACCTATATAATCCCACCACCCATGCCCAAAACCATTCAAAATCTCTCTTTCTCTCTCTCATTCATTGATTTCTATACACAATGGTATTAGGCAATTTTCTAAGACTTCTAAGGAGGGCCATAAAGAAAGTAATATTCCTACTAAGCTGCAACGACTCGCCTGGTTTGATCCATTGCATGGAAGACGTTGATGTCGAAGACTATGAGATGGATTTGTCGCCATCACCGAGCCAAAGGACTAGAAGCGACCCATCTGATGATATCGATAGGAGAGCGGAGAACTACATCTCAAACTTCCATCGACGTATTCAAATGGAACGGTCATTGTCGTCGCCATCATTGAACCAAAGGACTAGAAGCGACTCATCCAATGACATCAATAGGAGAGCGGATAACTACATTGCAAACTTCCATCGACGTATTCAAAGGGAACGGCAGGTGTAACTCCAGCTTCAGTACACCAAGGAAGATTTCCTAGCGCAGACTCGATCGGATTGAGGAAGATGGTTTTTTAGTTTCTTCCTTGAACTCGACCGATGAGATGCCGTAGTATGAAGAGTTTTTGTTGTAAATTGGTCCGGGTAGGGCGGTGTTTTTTTTGTATAGGATATGTTGGTCGGGGCTCCTGGTGCTGCCCAAAATATTGTATTGTGTCCTTCAGATTTATACAATATTCCTTTTGAAAAAAAATAGTACGAAGAGTTTGGATAGACCTCTGTGTATATAAAGATTATTATTATTTTTTTCTCGGTATGGTGGTGATTATTTGATGAATGATACCATTTAGGGTTTTGGGTTTGTTTGGATTGTACAGTAGAGAAGCAGTTAAATGTATTTGGTTTTCATTTGTTGTTTTTAGGATTGTACAATTGTAGGCGGTTTTTTGTACAAATTTTTGTGGATTTTGGATGGTGGATTCTTATATGGAAGCATGCACGCCTGTGAATGGTATTAGTTAGTTAGATTTTATATTATGATAATAGATTTTAATAATTTTGTTGGCTTTTTCTTTGATATCACTGTTGTAACTGAAAACCAAGTTGCCACCACTGATTGCCTGTTTGGCCGGGCAGATTGGATGGGATTGGATGGTATTAGAGTGGATTGCATGGATTTCAAGGTAATAATAGCTGCTTCAATGGATTGGTGCAAGATCTATGGGATTGCTATATCCTGGGATTGTTATATGGGTCTGTTTGCCATGCCCGGCCAATCTTGGAATTAAACCTTCCAATCCCTTTCAATCCCTCAAACCAAACACATCCCAGGCAATTTTGAAGGGATTAGGGTGGATCAGATAGGATTTAAAGGTAATGATGGTGATGTCAGTGGATTGTCTTAAGATCCATGGGATCGCTATATCCTCAGATCAGGATCTTGGGATCTATCTTCCAATCCCTTCCAATCCCTTCCAATCTGCCCAGCCAAACAGGCCCTTAAAATCCATCCCATCCCTTCCAATCCGCCCGGCCAAACAAGCCCTAAAGATTTTGAGAGAGAGAGAGAGAGAGAGAGAGAGAGAGAGAGAGAGAGAGAGAGAGAGAATCATCTTGTTATCAGGTGGTCCACATGTGCACTTTCCACCAGACTAGTTCTTCACCGTGGGACTAACCTTTTGAATTGATGTACAGTGGATTGCAAACACTTTCATGGCAAGGATGGACCAGAGAAGGCTCAATCGGAGGTAGAAATGATCTGTACCATAAGAACCTTAAATGAGTCGTATCATGCAAAGTAGAATGAGTTTTTCAACATATTATGTATGATTTTGGGATAGGAGAACCTACTTAAACCAACCAACCCTGTTATGACAGGTTGCCCATTCCGGATTTGCGAGGAGATCGACTGTCAAAAGTACCGTTTAGTTTCATTTTTGCTATAAATAATAAGTTTTAGTTGGAGTAAAACTTTTAATCCTTTGAGTTGTAGAAGTTGTGCCTAGCATAAAAATGACTTCAAAAAGTTAGGAGAATAACATGATTTGGCTAAATTGGATACTTACTAATTTTTTACTAAAAATTATAAAGTTTAATAGGAATAGAGTTAGTAACATAATTGGGTCAAATTAGACACTTATTATTTTCAGCCAAAACCACCAAGTCTAGTAAGAGAATAGAGATCATCTATAAATAATAAGTTTATTATTTATAATAAGTCACGTTTTTTGAGTGTTTGAGTTGGAGAAGTCTAAAACTCCATCATAGGTTCAGGTTCCTTATTTAAGGAGTTGTAATTTCTCTTTCTTTTTTTTTTTTCTTTTTTTTTCTTTTTTTTTTTGTTTAATATATCATCAATCAAGTTGTTTCCAATTTATTAAGAATTAATCCTGCTTTTATACCCATAGATTTGAGGAAGCTCTTTGAGGAATTCAAAGAGCTCCATAAATTCAAAGTAGTTATCTCCTAAGGAAGATGGTGACCAACCTCATCACGTTCCTCTTTGCGCCATGAAACCTTTACGCACTACAGTTGATGATACAAATATCATCCAAACTAGCAAACTAGCTGTATGTGTCTTTGGAAGACCTCCATTTCAAGACTAATGTGGTCTCACAAACTAGAAGATGATAGCGTTATCATCCAACTTGCACTTAAATGTGGCCCATGTCAACTGCGGACAACATCCAACTGGTCCAAAAGTTCGGCCCTACCATGGAGAACTTCAAGCCAAACATCGGTCAAATCACACAAAAGCGGCAGCACCGCAGAAAGCAATGGATAACCGCCCATTTAATCGAAAGATAAATGGCCCACCTGATGTGTGAATTTACCCACGTTTTTGTGCTAGCTGATTTCCTGCTGAGACCCACCAGTGTAACATCAGGGCCTGAACTAATCACAGGCCCTCCCGCCATCCATCTAGATGCAAGTGCCTCTGATTTTACACGTTGTATTCAAAAAGAAATAAAACCATCAAATGGTCAGATGAAAATTGGGGACAGAAGTCAGCAAATTAGCATCCGCAAATAAGAGGCTATGCCACCGATACCATTTTTGTATGCCGGTATTTCAACAGTGGGTCCTACAACTTGGACAGTTTAATTTGGTTTTTTTTTTTTTTTTTGAAAAAAAACTTTCATTCATCGTTGATGCAAAATATACATGATAATGGACATTTCGGCTTCTCCGGAGAAAAAAGACCTAGGCGAAGCCTATAATAATCTAACAGGAAAGTGAAGGAAGAAAAACTAAAGGACAAGCACAGGAAGGAAAAAGAAGAACCAAGAGCACGAAGCCCAGGCATCTGTGTCACCGGTTTCCTCTACCAGAGACAATCCCGACTGCCCTCAGGCCGATAGAATCCAGGAAAAGGAGACCCCTAACTTGGATTGGGAGCTTCCTGAAAATCCAGACCAATGAAGCCGATTGAGACTCGCTACCCAAGCAGGCCATACTATCTGTTGGTCCATTACCTTCCTTGAAGATATGAAAAAAATGAACCTGACCTCTTAGCTTCAACCTCTCTATTCTGGCCAACCAAGAGTTCCATTTCCGACCGAGGACACTCCCATTTAAAAATGCTATCACTAGCTGGGAGTCGGATTCCACCACCATTTCTAACTTGGACAATTTAATTTGGGGTTATGTTTGCCACGTTTACAGTCTCTGAGTACCTAAGCATCAGCCATCACACCAGAGTATCAAATAACTTAATCAATGGTTGACATCAAAGATAGGCATGTAATTTTACCATCATGGTGTCTGACTCTACTTGGGTGGTGTCCAGCTTGTCCAAGGCTTCTGCCGCTTCCTGGAAATGGGCTTATTGGCTGACAAAAATAAAACGTCTCTCCTCACAGGGGAATTTTCGGATTCTCCATGTCTTTAGGGAAGCAAACAGCCCAGCTGACAGTTTGGCCAAGATGGGTAGTTCGGACCAGACTAACTCTTTCTTCCAAGGTCTTGCTTCCCTCCCTCGTCTGATCAAGGGTCAGGTTTCGTTGGATAAATCTGGCCTTCCTTACTTTAGAAAGGATTCCCACACATTACATGTATAGCATATGATAGGCAGAAGTTCTGCCCGAAATAGGAATGTAATTTTACCATCAGAAATGAAAATCTGAGAGACAAGTCTCTCTCTTCTTGAAAAATAAAAAATAAAAATTGGTTGACATCAAAGGTGTCACCCTGCAGTCCAGGGCAGCATCTAAACTTGACCCTTTTTTTTTTTAATAATATCTTTTGTTAAAATCTTTTCTAATTTTTACTTAAATCATGTGAGTCCACCTTTACTATCCACCGTCCATCATGTGGGGCCAACCTTTCATGTGGACCATTGATTAAGTTAGGCCCACCTTGGCCCTATCTTCAATGTGTACCGTCCTTCATGTGGGAACTGCATTTAATATGGATCGTCCACCTTACAACATCCACCTTTGATGTGAGTTATCCATTATGTCAGGTCACCTGGATGTGAGTTCATCATGTCAAACATTGGATATGGATTGTCCACCACGAATTGCCCACCTTTAATGTGGACTGTTCATCATGCGGAGCCCAAATTCCAAGTGGCATCCATCATAAGGGGCTAGCCTTTCATGTCTACCATCCATTATGTAGGCCCACCTCGACATGTGTCATTTATCATGTGGGGCCTATCTTCAATGACCACCCCTACCATGTGGAGACTGTGCACCACGTTCAAAGTGGACAATCAAGCCTTCCTTGAATGTGGGTCAGTCATCATCACTAAGGGCCGATTTTTGATGTGAACCATCCATTATTTGGGGCCATCTTGATTTGGGTCATCCATTCAGTGAGGCCCTCTTTCAACATCTACTGCCCATCACGTGGAGCCAACTAGTGATGTGGGCCGTTTGTCACGTGGGTCCCACCTTCAAGTTGGGCCATCCATTATGTGGGGCTTGCTTTGGATGTATTTCATTCATAATCAGGGACCGACCACTTATGTGAAATTTCCATTATGTGAGTCCACGTTGATGTGGATCATCCATCCTGTGGGGCCTACCTTCAATGTCCAATGTCCATCATGTGGAGCCTAACTTTAACGTGGACAGTCCATCATGCAGAGCCACCTTTAACATGGACTGTCCATCAAGTATGGCGATGAGAAAGAGAGAGAGGAAAGAGGAAGAGGAGAATAAACAAATAAAAAGTAGAAAAGCAATAATTTTTCACTTATTCTTGAACCTGTGTACTAAACTTGCAGGCGCGGGCCCACCAGAACACGACCCAACCAGACCGATTGCGATGCCTAACACTCGTGTTAGTAATTTCGAGTGGGATCCGTGTCTAGGTAATCTGGACTGTTGATATACGAATCGTTGGGAGAGACCAATATGCTGTGATGTTTTGAGCTGATCCCTTTCACCGCTGTGCCGTCCATCTGATCGACAAGGACGGACAAAAAATCGGCGAGTCGACTCATCAGTCAGCGCCCCGAATGCATCACGTGCTAATTTGGAGGATGAACAATCTCTGCTTACCACCCTCGCTACTAAATTGAGGTTGTGTCCCGCAGTCCATCATAAACGGGCCCCAACGTTGGTGACGGAAACCATCACAAGTAGGGCCACGACAGTGCAAATATCAAAATGTGTGTTTTATCTCTGGTGGTTCCCTCTCCTGACTCGGGCCAAGAGTTAAAATACGATCTTGCCATTTGAAGGTTTTGTGACCTTTTTCAGCATAAACAGTGGGACCCACTTGACGGATGGCTTGGATCTCTCTTGAGCGTACCACAAGCTACCAATTAAAAAAGAAAATTGATGGCTAGGATGGAGAGCTATCAATGGGCTGGCCCAAGATCTATACAGGCCAGCTGGCATAGTAAATCCTAGCCTCAAGTCCGACCAATGTTCATGATGTGCCAAAACAAACGGGCCCAGGCCCAAATCCAGCCACTCACTTTTGTGCAAGATATAAGTTGTTCAGATCTAAGTGGGCCACGCCCAGATGTGTACATCCCATAAATAGCCCTGTAAAAGGCAGACACAAATTGAGGACACAATGCTGAGCATGTTTGCTTGGCTGGAGAACCAGATTCGATCAGGCTGCACAAAGGGAGGCCTGATGATGTAGAGTGGGTCGCGGAAACTTTCATCTCCAAGATAGGCCAGAGAATGCCCGAGAGAAGGCAGAAGTTGTGCCATATATGATTAGAACCTTAAAACCTTAAAACAGGCATACCTCACAAATTGAAATGAATTACTCAACATATCATATATGATTTTAGGGTAGGACGAGCTATTTTGGCCAACCAACCAGGCTATTCTTTACTCGGTGAAATTCCATGTTTATTTTTATTTTTACTATTTTTAGTAAATTTTGATTTAATTATAACTCTTCATTTCAAGCTTTAAGAGTTGTGTCGAACATGATTGTGTTTAGAAAAATTAGGATAATAACATAGTTAAACTATGTGGGACACTTATCATAAATGGTAAATTTACTATTTATAGTAAATTATAAATTTTAGATAATTCATATTGACAAGGCTCTGTGGAGCCCACTTTAATAGATGGGTTTTATCTACACCACCCATTCACTTTTTCAAATCATTCATTTTTTTATATCATTTTAAGATATGAACCCAAAAATAATGCAAGCCAAGGTTTTGGTTGACCATAAGGTGGAGATTGAATTCTCACCATTAAAAACTTCCCATGAGCGGTGGAAGTTTTGGATCAATATGGTATTTGTGTTTCAGGTTGGATGGCAAATAAACATCGAAGTGGATCCTAAGAAGGTTTCAATTGTGAGTTTTATTAATATTGTTGCTTCCTGAGGTGCAGTCCACTTAATTATTGCACCTGTCTAAAGTTTAGATTCATGTATTAAAATGATATGAAAAAAATAATAATAATAAAATAAAAAATAAAAATTGATAGCCTGGATATAAATCATACATCAATGTGCCCAGCCCCCACAAATCCGTAGCAGCATCCATCTGTCCATCTCAGAGGGCTCATCTGAATAATATGCTTCATATCCACTATGTTCATCTATTTTAGAACTGTGCCAAAAACTTAAAATCCATAGTAGAGCACATAAATAAAAAAGTAGTGACCGAAAATTGAAGATTTTTAATGTCACAAAAGTCTTAAATCAAAATGATCTTTTTATCTTTCCTTCATTCCATTCTATATGATCTTATCACTAAGTTAGATGGCAAATAAACATTACAATCTCTTTACAATGGGTCTTGGGAAGTTTTTAATGGTGAGAAATCAATCATCACTTTTTCTCGTGGTGTGGTTTACCTGATATTTAGATGTGCTTGATTTTTTATTGCCATTTCATAAAATAGGCTGTAAAACAGATGGATGGAGTGGATATACAACATACGATCAAGGTGGGCCCACGGCAAGGGTAACACCCGCCAAGCTGTAATTAGCAGGGTAACACGTAATCCGCGCCGGCCAAACTTATGCCGGTTGCGAGAGAACCCAAACTTAGGCACCAACGAAACAGAAGTAGTCAGGGTAGTGACGTCAGCTCCATACATATTTTTTCCCAGATGACGGGAACGGAGGGCGCGGATTGATCCGTCCGGGTAGGGATCCGTGAGCCCCACGGTGATGTAAGTGCTTTATCCAAGCTATTAATCCTTTTTATGAGATCATTTTAAAGTATGTTTGTAAAATTAAAACAGGTCCACTGCTCCAATGGATCACACCGGAGGAAGCTGCAGTGATAATGTTGAAGCCTTTCTAGGGGCCACCGTGATTTATTTATTTTTATCATCCAACCTATTAATAAGGTCACGTAAACGTGAATGAAGTGAAAAAATAAATATTAGCTTGATCCGAAACTTCTCCATCTCCCGAGAAGTTTTTAATGGTGGATATTAAATCCACATTTTGTGGTCCACTTAAGCGATCTACCTTTCTCGGTATTTGGCTGGTACATTAAAATGAACTAAGAAAAGCGGTTAACGACTTGTATAAAATACTTACATCAAGCCCCAGAGAGCCCTGCCCGGACGGATTACGGCCCGGGCGGGGGTAAGACGCAATATGCGACCAGGAAGGGATTGGCTACTCCCCCTGCCACCAGCAGCCAATGGCTGATGGTCGGTGCTCCGTAGGCCTCACAATGATGTATGTGTTTCATTCATCTATTTTTCCAGATCATTTTATGAGACGAGACAAAAAGTGAGGTATGTCCCAATCTCAAGTGGACCACATTACAGAAACAGTGTTGAATGAGTTTCGTCCATTAAAACCTCATGGGGGCTATAAAAGTTTTGGATCAAGCTGATTTTTGTTTCTTACCTTCAACTCGGCCTGGGTGACCAGATTGGATGTCAATTAAACAGTACAGTACGCCTTAGGATAATTTTAATGGTGGATATTCAATCACTATTTTTTTTCCTGTGGTGTGGTCCACATGAGATTTCTATCCATATGATTTTTTGGACAAGCCCTAAAATGATATGTAAAAATGGATTAATGAAATGGTTGAAACATATACATCATAGTGGGCCCACAGAGGACCGACCATCAGCCATGGGGCTGGTGGCAGGGGGAGTAGCCAATCCGTTTCCATTGGGTAGTACCTCCACTGAGGTCATGTCAGGAGTTTTATTAGGCTTACAGTGATGTATTTATTTTACCTACACCGTCTATCTATTTTGAAATATCGTTATAGGCACGAAACCAAAAAATTAAAAAATTAAAAAAGATCAAAGGCTTAAACGGAACACACTACATGAAGCAATGGGATTAAAATCTTACAGCTGAAAAGTTTCTAGGGTCACAGAAATTTTGGATCGAGCTGATATTTATATCTTCCGTTGGTATAGGTCCATATATATGACCTTTTGAACAAAATAAGCATCATGGTGGGCCTGGGATGTTTGCAACGGTAAGAGTTTCATCCCCACTACTTCATGTGGTGTGGTACATTTGAGCATTAAATCTGCCTAAATATTGGGTTCGTGCCTTAAAATAATCTTTCAAATAGATGGACGGTGTAGATAAAATATACAGATGATGGTAGGCCCCACAGAGCCCCTGACATGACTGTCTTGAATGTGCACTCATCACTACATCCAAGCCGTGAGAAAGGTCATCCCAACCGTGAAAATCATTTATCTATCAAAAGTAAGATGAGCCACTACTTTTATGTTAATCAGATCATTGTCCGCTTATTGATTTTGATGGATAGCCCATCTGATTGTTGGATAGGCGTGATTTTAATATCAGATGGTCTCCGTGACTGAGCCTACCCCATACACAGCTGGATTTGCAGCACAATGAAAAATTGGCGGCAAAAGGGGAAATGTACAGTAAGGTTAAGGCAGTCAAGGGAACCTGGTTATGCATCAAAATAACACCAAACTTAAAAAAAAATAAAAATAAAATCGCCGATTACGTAGAATTTTGACTTCTAATGCGGTACTCTTCTCTGTCACACTCCTCTCTCATGAGCTCCCGAGCAACTTCACAAAACCGTCGTCTCTGTCTCTCAGCCTGCATAAACCAACAAACAACTCCCAAAACTATTTAAAATCTCCCTCTCAGCCTATATAAACCCACAAACAACTCCCAAAACTATAAAAAATCTCTCTCTCTCTCTCTCTCTCTCTCTCTCTCTCTCTCTCTCTCTCTCTCTCTCTCTCTCTCTCTCTTTCCTTTCATTGATTTCTATACACTATGGTATTAGGAAACTGGTTATTGTTAAGCTGTCTAAGGAGGGCAATAGAGAAAGTAAGATTCCTACTAAGCTTCCACGTCCACAAATGGAGCCTCCCACCGATGACTGAATCCTCAAGTCGGCAGCAACTAAGCTTCAACGACGCATCTGGCTTGATCGATTGCACGACAGATGTCGATGTTGAAGACTATGAGATGGGTTTGTCGCCATCACCAATCCAAAGGACTAGAAGCGATGCATCCGATGACATCGATAGGAGAGCAGAGATCTTCATTGCAAACTTCTATCGAAAAATTCAAATGGAACGGCAGGTATCACTTGAGCTTCGGTAAGCAAAGGGAGTTGGCCTAGATCGGACTCGATCCGATTGAGGAATTTTCTTCCTTAAATTCGACCAATGCGATGGGCAGATTATTTTTTTTCTTCTTCCTTTACCCATTACATTATTTATTTATTTTTTATTTGGGTAACGGCGGTGATTATTTGATGAAAGCCACCATTTAGGGTTTTGGGTTTGTTTGGATTGTAAAGCAAGGAAGCAATTAAATGTATTTGGTTTGGGCGTTTCTTGCTTCTATGTTTGTTTGTAGGCTGTTTTTTGTATAAACCCCGTGGATTTTGTATAGTGGATTCTTACACGGAACCATGTTTGATTGCATATGTTGTTGGATTTTATGGTATGATAATAGTTTTCGATATCAATTTCTTTGGATTTTTATTTGAAACAAGCCATACACTAGGTTGGCCCCTCCATAGAAAAAGATATATCTGTGTGTGTTGTCATTAGGTGATTCACATGTACACTTTCGGCTAGAATGGTAAAGAGTAAAAGGGACTAATGTTAAAGTTTGCAGGTTGAGTTAGTTGTTATATGATTTGAAAGCGCCATCTAGGCAGTGGTATAAAAGATTTAATACTTTCATGTTGGGTTAACGATTTACCAGAAATTAATATAATCATTGTGTCTATTATAAAAACGACACCCGCTTCTCTCTCTCTCTCTCTCTCTCTCTCTCTCTCTCTGAGGAGAAGGACTTGCAACAAATGCCTGAAGAACATTATCCCACCTCTCCAAAGGCATGAACAACCTCTCCCGTGCCCTTAGCCAAACCAACACCTGACGCTGCTGCGATCCCATTCCAACCCCTATCTTCTACATTCTGACCCCTCTTTTCTTCTTCTCCCTCGCCCTTTCCATCTTCATCTTCATCACCGTCAGCAATGCCACTCTCGTCATCTCCCTCCTCCTCATCTCTTCTCTAATTTCTGCTTTCCTCTTCTGGAACGTATGCATCTGGAAGAGAGATGGCGGGATTCTTCTCTTCCTCGATCATCTCCTTGACACCAACCTCCGCACTGCCAAGGATGGGCAGCTTGTCAAGATCAAGGGGTTGGCTTCTTGTGGGACTATTTCTTTGGAATCATCCTATGAGAAGGTTCCTAGGTGGGTTTATATATCAACACTAGTACATGAATACATAGGATTCAGATCAAAACTAGCAAATATTAACGAAAGATACTTCCAGTGGAGTTTAACATATTCAGAGAGGTTTGCCACCGACTTCTACATAACAAATATAAAGTCTAGTATTAGAGCTATGGTTAAAGCTGGCTATAATTCTAAAGTAACTCCTTTAATTCATGAGACCTAACTTGTTAGCACAACAAGGAGAAATAGAGCATAGTCTTCTTACTTGAGGAAGTGGTTAGGAGAGAGGAACCTCTCGGCCGAAGCCCATCTATTGCGTTTGGTGGAAGAGTATGTTAAGGAGGGAAACTCTTTGACTAGGATGGGAGTGTTGCAGAGAAAGAACGATGGTGTTACGATTGTTCAACTGTCGAAACCCATCTCGATAGGTTGTCTGTGGAGAAGATTTCTCCTTCCTGGCGACATCGATCGGCTGATCCTTAGGGTCTCTGACAACACTACTTCTCTTGTTACACCATGTTCTCTCCAAGATTCTAGATGTTGATTGGTGAGAAGATGCTTGCTCCACCTCTGTGAATTTGGCATCCATTATTTATTTTGGTTTCGAAAATGTTGGAGTTGGGTGTTTCAAAATTTTCATCTTTTTGTTATATAATATATATTTTTGATAAAATTGAGCTTAATTATATGCAATTAAAAGGAATAGATGAAATGACCCAAAAAAAATTAGATAGTTTATCGTACTGGTATTTTACATAGATGACATGTTTATTACTAATCATAACATGTCTGAGATCGATACGTTGAGGACTCAGTTGTCAGGGACATTCGAAATGAAAGATCAAGGGTATGTAAAGAAGATTCTCAGTATAACTGTTCACGGAGACAGATAGAGGAGCATGCTACAATTATCACAAGTAGAATACCTTGATAAGATATTAATAAAGTTTGGTATAGACAAAACCAAACTGGTTACCATACCCCATGTTGCTCACTTTAGCATTTCTTCTGAACTAAGCCCTATTATAGACGGAAAAAAAGTAATTAATGTCTTATATGACATATTTGAGTGCCATTAACAATTTGATGTATGTCATGTTCTCAACCAAATTGGATATTTCATATGCAATAGGTGTTGTGAGCAAATACATGACTAACCGAAGCAAGCAATTAATACTAGGAAGTAGTGAAATAGTTACTTCAATATATACGAGGTATAGTGAACTACGTCATGACATTTGAAAAGTCATAAGACAAATTAATAGGTTATGTGGATGTTAATTATGCAAAAAATATAGATGATAGAAGATTTTCGACTACTTGTTTCTGTTAGCGGATGGGTCGATCAGTTGAATGTCAAAGATTTAATCTATAGTTACTTTTTTCACAACCAAAGCTAAGTATATGATTGTGATGGAGGTGTTGAAAAAAGGTGTTTGGTTGAAAGAAAATATAAAATATCTTCGGCATTAATATGAGGTTATGTCGATTAATTGTGACACCAAAAGTGCGCGCAATTAATTTGGCGAAGAACTCTATTTATCACTCACGTACTAAACATATTAATGTTCGTCATCATTTTATCCGACATATGCTTGAGTAAGGCGGTGTGACTTTAGAGAAGATCCATACAAGCGTGAATCTGACTAACATGCATATGAAGGTGGTTCTTACAGAGAATTTCAAGTTTTATGTGACTTCTTTGGACTTGACAACGGCTTAATGAAGACGAAGTGTGCATGAGAAGCAACGATAAAGTTATGATGGAATGCTATTAGAGATGGAAATGACATGGTGGAGCAATGGAGCATGAAGATTAAATCAATGGTAGAGATTGTTGTCATATATATGTTTTCAATATAATGAAGATTAAGGGTCCAGTGATGTCATCAACAGATCACTCAATGCTATCGAGAAAATCTAAAAAATGATAGGGTTTTCCTCCTTAATTCAGAGGAGAGACGGTGCAGTGGTTGAAATTTTGGAGGATTTCATCGCACTGCTCGACCGGTCATAGGTGGTCTTCGACTGGTCATGGGAGGCGCTCGACCGGTCGTAGGTTCGAGCCCTGGAATGACTCAAAGTACAATGACATTGGGTTATTTTTCTCCGCGGTCTACGACCAGTCATAGGTGAGCTATGACCAGTCATAGGTGGTCTACGACCAGTCATAGGTGAGTTATGACCAGTCATAGGAGGCTAATACCAGTCCTGAAATTTTCAGGATCAGTCCTAGGTTACACAGATTTACTTCGCGATTTTGTGCGAAATTGCGAATTTGAGTCCTTTCGCAACTATGATGTGGAAAGGAGTTTTCTAAAACTATAAAAAGGGGTTCTTAGGATTTTCTAGGGGATGATATTGTGTGAAGAAAAAGTACAAGAGGATTTCCTAAAAGGTTTAGGGATATCAAAGGTGAGAGAAAGTGAGAGAAAAGAGAGAGAGAGGAAGCTTGTGGAAGGGAGCCATCGTCTCAGCGCTTCTACGTCCTCATGATCGGTGAGATCCCTCTGTTTTTTTTTTATTCTCTTATTGTTTATCCACTCCTGCAAGAGTGAAGAAGGTTGTAACGTTCTACTTCATAGTGGATTGTTGATCTGGACGAGGTCCCGTGGTTTTTCCCTCTTTGAGGGTTTTTCACGTAAAAATCTCTTATGTGATATGTGATTGTTGCTTTAATTTATTTCATTGTTATTATTATTCCATAATTTTAGTTTGTTCAGGAGGTTAGATCTTAAGGTTTTGTGCAAGGCCCCCAATAAAAAAATCTCAGTTGCTCATTGGACAGTTTTGGAGTTGCTACTCGATGTCATTGAAGGTGCATGGTGTCGATGTCATTGACTAATCTTCGATGATCATCGATGCCATCGAAGGTCCCATCGATGGTGCGTATGGAACTGCGTAAGTGTGTTATTTGTTTGTAATTCCAGTTGTGATAGTATATATATCGGGTGTAATTGGGATTAGGGTAATCTAAGTTAATGTTAAGACGTTTCTAAGGTGTTATAAAGCAAAGCTAAGGTTTTAAGAAAGGATTTTGCGGTTATTTAGATCAATAAGTCCATCAATCTCTTATAATATTATTTCATAGTGGATCGCTTGTCACTTTGTGTCATGGGTTTTTCCAATAAGGGTTTTTTCACGTAAAATTCATGTGTTCTTTGTGTGCTTTTGTTTGCATTTGATTGAATTCGGATTTTCTTGCACATGATTTACCAACACTTTTATCCCATTTTATTTATTTATTTTTTTTTAAAAAAAAAAAAAAAGCTATGAGGGGCTATTGCTGGAAAAATTTTAGAAGTCTTAAAATTTGGGGTGTTTAGCAAGTCAAAATCCCTTTTTATTCTAGCTAGGCTAGTAGGGCTTGACTAGGGTCAAACCTAGCCCTGTGCTAACATTGTCCATTTCCATCCTTAATTGTTGCATTGCATGATTGAAGGAAAATACCGATAGAGTATAACAACAGGTACCTGTAGTTTGAGTGAGGTTGACCACAGGAGCACCCACAATTTGGTAAAAATATCAGGTCCATCATCACTGTAAATATTTGGACAGGTTGTTCATCGACAATGTCGTGGGCCTACTTGATAAATGTACAAACTCGATGGTTCACATGGTTGGCATTATCGGGTTGCACGTCATCGAAAGTTTTGATCAGCCAATGCCACAACGATAAGCTTATAATGCTACTTCTTACTTCCCACCAACGTGTCACTCATGTAGTACATCCCATTTATGAAAATGGTTTGGCACATCATAAGGGTATAGTTGGGCTAGAAAAGCAGGCTGCCGCACTTATTAGGTGATAACAACTACACGTAAGTTTAGATAAATTTGACAGGTAGCCCACTTAAAGATAGATTTTGTAATTAAAACCATATAACTTAACTCACCTTGTATTCATCATGACTTAGCTAGATCAATTTGCATTAACTCGATTCTAATTTGAGATCTACTACACTTGTTATAGCCACATGACCACCCGAACCAATTCAACCCATACTCACTTTGCTGGACCAGAATCCCCTAACATGGGGCCAAAGCTCGGGTTGGACTCGGCGGAATAACCGAGTCAACGTAACAACGATCCCCCCTTCTTCTTGATTCCTCCCATCTTCCTTCTCCCTTCCTCATCTTCTTTCCTTCTCTTTCTACTAAACAAAGTTGGGAAGGAAGTTGGTTCTCCATTCTCATTAACAAAGAATCGTTTGGTTTCTTCCAATCCTCTAGGGAGCTATGTCAAGGGGACCCGCTTTCCCCTGTCATCTTCATCCTGGCGGCCGAAGTCTTATCTCGAGGACTCAAGGAACAATTCCCTTCAGCCTCCTTAGAGGGTGCCCTATTGTATCTCACCTGCTTTTCGCTAATGATACCATCATTTTTCTGAATGGCAGGTCCTCTTTTATCCGGTCTCTTCTCACTTTCATTCTCTCCTATGAGCAGGCCTCAGGCCAGAAAGTCAATCCGACAAAAAGCTGCATCATTCTAGGCAACAAAGCATCCACCGCCAAATCCAGACAAATCGAGAGACTCTCGGGCTTTCGTCTTAGATCCCTTCCTTTCACATACCTGAGAGTTCCTCTCCACAAAGGCAGAATCTGATTTGCCCACGTTCAGCCCATCCTGCAAAAAATCGAGCTGCGAACCACGGGGTGGAAAGCCAAGCTCCTTAACTAGGCGGCAAAGCTAGTTCTCATCAAGCATGTCTTGGACAGCATCCCCATGCACATCTTATTAGCCATCAACATCCCCAAGAAAGCCTACGCCCACCTTGAAAACACTCTGGCTTCCTTCTTCCAAGAATCGACTCAAGGAAATAGAAAACGTCATTGGGTCAAGTGGCCTGATTTATGCTTTCCTCATGCAGAAGGGGACCTTGGCATTCGCAGGGTATAGGACACCATGAAAGCCCTTAGATGTAAAATGGCTTGGCGGCTTATCCAGGGAGACTCGCTGTGGGCCAGATTTTTTGAAGCGAAATATCTACACAAATTCCTTACTTCAAAAAGCCCAACCAGGATCTCTGGGTCCTTTCTCTAGAAAGACATCAGGAACCATATGCGATTCACTCTCCTTAATTCCAAATGGCTCGTAGGCAAGGGAGAAGTTTCCTTTTGGTTGCAAAATTGGACCGACAATGGTCTCCTCTTCCGCGCAGCTTCTATCGTTCCCCGGGCCCAAGACAGGCACATTCTCCTTGCAGATTTGTGGGATCCAGCAGGGTCTTGGGACCTGTCTCAGGTGACTGATCTTCTCCCCGCCTCAGCTCTTCAATCTATCCTTGATAGTGGAGTTTACATCACTGATAAAAGAGATAGGAGAGTGTTCACTCCCCAAGTGCAGGGTTGTGATGTAGTAATAACTCGGTAAGACTGAGGTCGAATCCCAAGGGACTGAAACTGTACGTTATCCAAAACTAACTGGAACTAGAACTAGAATGAGATGAAATCTAAATCAAATAAACTTTAATGAAGAATTGTGAGATTATTATCTACAACTTAAGAGGAATCAGAGATAGGAAACTAGGGATTCAGAGGATCCACTTGTAGAGATCAGGGAGATCTTATGCCAGCTTAAAGAATCATGGAGTTTAACTGAACTTCCGTTGATATAGTTTCAAAGAGATGAAAGGTATATGAATTAGAATGGATTCCATCACCAAACCATGCCCAGGAGACTATGGCAAACAACAGAATTAAACTAATTACTAACCATTCACATGTATGAAGGCTAGGAAGGGTACTGACATCCGACCATGCACAAGTGACTATGGTGAACAACAGGGCTTCCTGACATCATAAACATAAAGGAGAAAAGGACATGCTCCAAGCCATTGCAAACCCATTATAATTTCAGTCACAACAGACCATTAAAGACTAAACAAAACATGCCATTAATAATCAACTAAAATCAACGTCAATTCATGAATTAAAATTAAATTAAAAACATAAAATAAAATCTCCCATCTCACTATAAGCTTCACCTCTTAGCCCTATCTAAGATGTTTAGCCCAACATGAATAGGCTAGATCTCTCAAAATAAAATAAAATAAAAATAAAAATAAAATAAAAATAAAAGAAAAAATAAACTCAACTCTCTCTCTTGCAGACGTCCGACCTGAGCCTTCCTTCCCAGCTTTGAATGAATACTCTCCACGTCCAAAATCTCCTTATATACCTGCTGGAGTGGTGAAAATCGGATTTGAATCAGATTTGGAAAGCTATGCATGCCCAACTAAAGATTTTTCGTAGCCAAGTTCGGTGCTTCAAAAATTACCACTTTTCTCACTTAATTTCCAAAGAAACACCGTATTTTAGGATGCTTTTGGGTCCTCTACATGATAGACGGTTCAGATCTGCCATATGATCAAAGATATTGGGCCACAACTGCCTGAAAAAGTCAGTTTTCGCGTATGTGTGAAACCTTTCGCACCATTTTTCTGTTGTGATCGGTGGGCCCCATAGAAGCATTTTCTAGAAAATCCATCCCATCCATTGGATTCAGGATGAAATTTCAGTCAAGAATGGGTGGTTTTGAAGGTCCATTGATGTGTCCCAGAGAAGAAATCACTAAAAGACCAGATTTGAACGCTACAGGGTAGCCCTTTTATGGCCCCTGTATCTCACACATGTGCTTGCATGGATGAAAAGTATAAACATAGTTTTGTAGTGCTCGCGGCTGTCTATACGGTGGACGGCTTGGATCATTCATACATATCATGGGTGGGGTCCACAACCGTTCGCAAAATCGACCGTCGGTCGATTACGCAGTTGCTGAAAACAGCAACTTTCCGTTTTACATGAGAAGCGGGTCAGCAGTCGTGCAGGCGTTGGTCAGCGCTGCTGACCAGTTTGGTGCTCGTGGCCACTTTATATAGTGTGTACGCACACGTACACTTGTGGGACCAACTGTAATGTTTTTGTAAAATCTGCACCGTTCATCCTTTTTCTCATGTTATTTCAACCATCAAGAACAATTTTGAGGCAGTTCCAGATATCAGGTGGGCCCAGAATCAACGGTTTATGGACTGATCTGTCGGTTGAGGCACTTCCATAGTGATCCAATGGCTGAAATTTTATGCGTACGGTTAATTTATGGCCCTCATCTCATGTATGAAGTTTCGAGTTGATCGGATGGTGAAAACCTTGTGATCTTGCATTCTGAGCTAATTTCGGGCCACTTAAGCCTCAGTTTCTCAATTTTCTCGAATCTCTAGTGTGTAATTCCATCGATCTTGGTCCCTTGGAGTGTGTCCCTTGCCTTGGTATATCTTAAGCGCTAAAACCATATTTTTAAAACCATATTTTTAACACCCATTTTCAGTTTAAGCTCATAAAGACACCCTGCATCACAAACACGATTAAATCGGGCTATTAGACAGTACAATGCTCGTAAATCCAGGTAATAACTAGGGTCTAATATGTAATATTTGACCCTCAATAGCTAGTTTGGAAGTTATCCACCAATGGGAAGTTCACCACCAATTCAGCTTAGAACGCTCTCAGACTTCCAAGACATGAGCAACAATGGGCCAAATGGATCTAGAACAAGATTATCCCTCCCAAAATTGCTATCCTGGTTTGAAAGATTATAAATAACGCGATACCGGTGGATTCAGCCATTCAGCAACTCGGCATCAGCCTAGCATCTAAGTGCTGCTGTTGTGGTTCAACAACCAACTTTATCTCCACAATCAGCCCTGCAGCTCATCTAAAGTTTGCTCAAGCCGACCCAACGAGGTCCCTGGCCCCTTTCAGCCTTAATCCTCCTCTTTCCATTGTCCCTCTCCAACAAGCCAACCCCCTAGCAACAATCAGCAACCCTTCGTCCACCCTAGGTCTCCTCACACTCACCGACAAGATCAGTCCTCTTTCCCAACGCAGGGTCACAATCAGCCCCCTCCTGTTCAGCCCCTCTCAATCTCTCCTGCCCATAACTAGCCCCAAACCTGGCTATATCCCCCTCCCCTGATAATGTCTTCCTCATCCCCCCTCAATAGGCGCAATAATCTCCAATCTTAGCCCTCTTCATTCCTAGCAACACCCTCTCTGGGTCCTCAGATTGAGGACGCCAATCATTTGTTCAGTCATAGCGAGACTGCGAAGCGAATTTGGGACCATTTTTCCCTTCTATTCCATGTCTCAATTATCCAAGATCAGCCCATTAAAGACCGAATCCTGCTTTGGTCTTCTTCGGCTTCCTTCTCTTCCTACAAGAGGCTTATTCTTGGGCTGGTCTTCCCTATAATTATTTGGGAGATTTGGCTTGCCAGAAATGGATCAATTTTTGAAAACCGACCCATCAATCCAGGCCTCATCATCTCCAAGATCAACAAATAGCTTTTGGACTTTGGAACGCTTATACCGGGCCTTGATGCTAATTTTTGGGCCAATCTTGTGTACCAGGGTCTCGCTGTCAATGTGCCTCCCATCTGAAGCTATCGTTTGGATCTCATTAAATGGCTTAGGCCCCTAGCCCTGTGGCTGAAACTAAATGCCGATGGTTCATCCCGTGGGAATCCGGGACCCAGTGGTGGAGGGGGAGTTTGTCGTGATTGCGATGGGAACCTCATTTTTTCTTTTCACTCCACATATGCATTCTCTACAATATGTAAGCGGAAGCCCATGCAAGGGCTGATGGGCTGACATACTGCAGAGATATGGGCCTATCAACCATAGAAGTAGAAACTGACTCCAAGGTTTTGTTTAAAGCGGTCTCCTCTCCTGCTCTTTGGTGTGGCTGGAATCTCTGGTAAATCATCCATTCCATTCATCAACTAGTAGAGACACTCAACGTCCGATTCAAACACACCTTCAGAGAAGATAATGCTGCAGTCGATGGACTCGATATTGTGGCTAGTAGTGGTGCTCCTGACAAGTTCTTCGCTTCGCTTGTGGGCCTTCCCATCAAAGTGTGAGGTTCCCTAGTCCTAGACAAAGCTGGAGTGGGCTCGCTGAGACGCAACAATAGCAGAATGGGTATTAGGCTCCCTCCACTTTGTCCCTTCCCAACCTTGTCTGCTCCTCCCTGGCTTCCTGTTTTCTCTTCCAAAGCCCTCTCTCCAGCCCATCTGATCCAGTTCCCTCTTGGGGAGTCCCTTTTCTCTCCTTATTTTTTCGTGCTTTCCCTGTATAGGTTACTTATGATAGGTGGTCCCAACTCTTTTTTTTGTAAAAATAAATTATTATTATTATTATTATTAAACAAGGGCTAAAAACCACTCAACACAACTTGACTTCTAACTCAATCGACTTGACAGCACCAACTAAACCAAGTTGCAGTGCCTAACCCTTAATCTTCTTCCTTTTGCCTCTCCTTTCATTCTTCCTTACTTCCTTCTCCTTTCTCCTCAGGAATTTCTCATCCAACAAGGTTGCTAGACCCATCAAGACTCCAACGAGTCAGCGAGTACGTGACTCAACTAATTAAACGACATCTCTCTCTCCCTTCGATCTCTCTTCTTCTCCTACTTTCTTCTCTCTAATTTCTTCTTTTCTTTCTACGACAATAGAAACTCTGGACACGACTAGAGTATGGACTCAACCTGACTAAGTTCAAGTCAGGTCAGCGGGGAAGCTTAGCAGGGCTACTGCAAAATGCAAACAGTGGGCACGTTGGGTGTGGCACTCGAAACTTCCACCGAAGACATCTCTCTTTTCCTGATGGGTTCTTCATGGAGCAGTCTCGGTGGACGCTCGTACCTAGAAGAAGGGAATTATTTTGGTGTCCAGATGTGAATGTTGTTTATATACTGTTGAATCCCTGGATCATCTTTTTGTGCTCGGCCCCCTCGCTACCCAGGTTTGGTCTTTTTTTGGAATCCAATTCAACAGGCCCATCCTATCCTTCCATCATTTGCTTCCTCGAGCCTTTCATTAGTGGAGCTCCGCCAGCGCTTCTACCTACAATCTGCTTCTGCAAGGCTTCCTACCATGCCTTCTATTTTGGGAAATTTGGATGGATAGGAACCAATCCAGTTTTGAAGGAATTCCGATGAACAGCCAACTGATCATCTCCAACATTTCTTCCTGGTTGCAGCAGATTGGCAGCTCTCTTCCAACGCCCACCCGCCGCTTTCCTTTCCGTGAGCCTCCCCTAACCGCCCTTAACATCCAATTTCTACCTTCCTATGCTATGGGTCCTTCAGTGGTGAAGTGGATCAGACCCAACAATGGGTGGGTGAAGGTTAATGTGGACAGTTCGGACAGGGGAATGTTGGGGATTTTAGCCTGCGGAATCACACAAATCTATATCTAGGATAGCAATCCAATGGCATCAAGCACACAAGAGAGCACATATATTTAACATGGAAAACCCTTGTGGGAAAAAACCATGGCACAAAGCGGCAGATCTCCACTATGAAAGCATTAATTACAAAGAGAAAGGACTTACCCAATTCGAACAACCACGAATCTCACCCTTGCTACACCCTTTGATAACCCTAGAACTCTTTAGAAAGCCTTACCATCCTTTAGAATAATGCTAGGGACTCCTATTTATAGTTTAGGAAACTTTCCTTCCGCATCCCAGTTGCGAAAGGACTCAAATCCGCAGTTTCGTGCAAAATTGCGGAACAAACTGCATAACCTACGACTAGTCCTGAAAATTTCAGGACTGGTCTTAGCCTCCTTCGACCAATCATAGGTGAGCTTCGACCAGTCGAAGGAGGCTAAGACCAGTCCTGGAATTTTCAGGACTAGTCATAGGTTACGCAGTTTGTTACACAATTTTGCGCGAAACTGCGAATTTGAGTCCTTTCGCAACTGGAATGCGGAAAGGAAGTTTCCTAAACTATAAATAGGGGTCCCTAGCGTTATTCTAAAGGATGGTAAGGCTTTCTAAAGAGTTCTAGGGCTATCAAAGGGTGTAGCAAGGGTGAGATTCAAGGTTGTTCGAATCGGGTAAGTCCTTTCTCTTTGTAATTGATGCTTTCATAGTGGAGATCTGTCGTTTTGTGCCGTAGTTTTTTTCCGCAAGGATTTTCCACGTTAAATCTATATGTTCTCTTGTGTGCTTGGTGCCATTGGATTGCTATCCTAGATATAGATCTGTGTGATTCCGTAAGCTAAAATCCCCAACAACTGGTATCAGAGCGATCGTTGGGGCATAGATCTGAATCTGAGGGATTAGTAATAATGGCGAGTGTCAGGTATGAGTTTGAGAAGTACTCAGGAAAAAATAATTTTGAGTTATGGAAGGTTAAAATGATTAGCCTGTTAACCAAGCAAGGCGAGGATGGTGCTCTTGAGGAGCGGAAGTCTACCATGAAAGATGATGAATGGAATACTCTTGATAAGAAGGCATTATCATCGATCCGTTTATGTCTCACAGATGAGATTCTCTACAACGTCATAAGGGAGAAAACTGCGGCTAGTTTGTGGGGGAAGTTAGAGGATATCTATGCGAAGAAATTCTTAGAAAATCGCCTACACTTGAAGCGACAATGGTATAACTTCAAGATGGCAGAGGGTGGAGATCTGGAGGCTCACATCAGCAACTTTAATAAATTGGTTTACAAATTACTGATTATGGAGGAAGTGATGAAAGATGAAGAACAAGCATGTATGTTGCTGAATTCTCTCCCGGCATCTTATGAGGCATTCAAGGACACTATGTGCAACATGAATAAAATTCTATGTGTCGACACAGTTATCTCAGCCCTTCAAGGGAAGGCTATGAGACAACTAAATAACGACATGGGGACATCTTCTAATGCACTGTTTACAGTGGGTAGGAATTCTAGACAAGATACAGGTTCTTCTGGTTCTATATCCAAATCCAGGGGCAAGGGCAAAGGAAAGGTAAAGTGCTAGAATTGTGGGAAGGAAGGACATGTGAACAAGGATTGTGAAAATCCTAAATCGAATAAGGAAGATTCTGAAGCTTCATGCAGGGAGGCCAATGTTGACATGTTAGATGGATGTGATGCTGATGTTTTATCTATGTCTTCATTCAGACAGTCATACGATGATTGTAAGGACGAGTGGATGCTAGATATAGGGGCATCTTTTCACATGACTCCTCATCGGAGTTGGTTCACCAGCTATAGGGAGTGCGATGGTTGATAGGTATTTATAGGCAATGACATTGCCTGTAATGTTGTGGCTATTGATTCGGTGTGCATCAGGATGTTTGATGGGGTGGAGCGTACCTTGATAGATGTGAGGCACGTCCCTGATTTGAAGCAGAATCTAATTTCTCTTGGTGTGCTTGAGGCAAAAGGATGCAAGTACATAGGTATTGATGGTGCTCTTAAAGTATCCAAGGGGGCACGGGTAATCATGAAAGCGCAACGACTCGCTAACTTGTACAAGTTGATCGAGAGCACTTCAAAAGGTAAAGATACGGTGGATGTAGCAGATTCCACCTCTGCACGTGTGTGGCATGTTGGGCATGGCCACATGAGCGGGCAGGGTAGGAAGGCTGAGACGCGTAGACAGAGATACAGAGCAGGTGGAGCAGCCACCTGTGAGAAGAAACACATGGCATGATCACGGGATATCGGCGAGGTACATGGACGACTCCAATATCACAGGAGTATTCATCTTTTATTCAGATAGCTCTAGGTGAGCCTGGTGCTGAGAAGTAAAAGGTGACTATGGGCGATGTGATGGATTCGTTATACCAGACTGACATATAGGAGCAGGTGGAGCTTCCAGTGGGCTGGAAAGAGGTTAGATGTAGGTCGATCTTCAGGAGAATACAGCATAAATACAGAGCGAGGTTGGTGGCGATGAGTCATACTCAAGGAGAAGGGATCGGCTTCTCAAAGATATTTGCACCGACGGTATAGCACGTGTCTATTAGATCAGTGATTGGCTCTGGTTGGCCAATGTGATCTTGAGTTGGAAGGAAGGATGTGGAGTTTGCACTTCTACAAGAGAAAGTGAAGAGCAGATCTACATGAAGCAAACAGGGCGGTTCGAAGTGAAAGGGGCTGAGAAAAGACTTTGCAAGAGGTCGTTGTTCGGCTTGTCACCTAGGCAGTGGTTTGATTCCTTCATGGTGGGTCAGGTATTGTATGTTGATGACGTGTGGATCACCAATTGTGACATGTCTGAAATCAATGTACTGAAGACTCGGTCAATTGAAACATTCAGGATGAAGGATCGGGGGATTGCAATGATGGTTCTCGACGTTGAGACTGAAGGAGGAGTAGGCTTTGATAATCACAGGAGGAATACCTTGTGTGTAGGTATTGATCCAGGATGTGATGAGCCAGGTAAAGCTGAAGAGCGTTCCCTACGTGTCTCCTCAAGTTTTCCTCAGGACATGTCCCAAAATAGATGAGAAAAAGCAGGATATCTCATGAGCCTTATTCGAATGTGTTGGGTAGTGTATGCCATGGTCTGGTTTAGACCGGTTATTTCATAGGCTATCAGTGTTGTGAGCAAGTACCCCGGCAAGCAATATTGAGTAGTAGTGAGATGGTAAAAAGACTAAGTCTTTTCTTTTGAAAAGATAGGAGCAAGGATGGTTGGGCACGTGGATTCTGATCTAATGGACATGCTCTCCTAGATCGTTCCTGTAGAGAAGTTCAAGTTTTGTAAAACTTCTCTGGGCTTAGCGATGGCATAAAAGAAGGATGGAGTATGCATGAGAAGTTATGATGTGATGGCCAATGAGCTACACGATTGAAGATTGAAGACTTGGTAGAGATTATTGAGAAAAGTCTTAAATCTGAAGTTTTTAAGGTCGTTCAACCGGTCGTGGGACAGCTTCGACTAGTCGTGGGAGGCACTCGACCGGTCGTAGGTTCGAGCCCTAACACGACTAAAAGTCCAGAGAGTTTTTACTTTTTTTCTCCGCAGTCTTCGAGCAGTCGTAGGTGAGCTTCGACCAGTCGAAGGAGGCTAAGACCAGTCCTGAAATTTTCAGGACTAGTCGTAGGTTATGCAGTTTGTTCCGTGATTTTGCGTGAAACTACGTATTTGAATCCTTTCGCAACTGGGATGCGAAAGGGAAGTTTCCTAAACTATAAATAGGGGTCCCTAGGGTTATTCTAAAGGATGGTAAGGCTTTCTAAAGAGTTCTTGGGTTATCAAAGGGTGTAGCAAGGGTGAGATTCGAGGTTGTTCGAATTGGGTAAATCTTTTCTCTTTGTAATTGTCGCTTTGTGCCGTGGTTTTTTCCCGTAAGGGTTTTCCACGTTAAATCTATGTGTTCTCTTGTGTACTTGGTGCCATTGGATTGCTATCCTAGATATAAATCTGTGTGATTTCGCAGGCTAAAATCCCCAACAGGGAAACCCGGGGCCTTCGAGTGGTGGGGGAATCTGCAGGGGTAACAACGGTGAATTTCTTTTTGCTTTCTCAGCAGGATATGGTACGGGTTCTAACTTCCTGGCAGAAGCCATGGCCCTTGCTGAGGGTCTCAATCTGGTTGTATCCAGGGGCCACCCCTTCATCATTTTGGAGAGTGACTCTAAAAGTCTGATTAATCTTCTTTGTAAAAATGGTGATTCGGGCTGGGCTCTTTAGTACACCTGGGCTTCCTTCTTTCGCTTTAAGCAGCGGGCCACCCTGCATTTCTCCTTTACGCCTAGAGAAGCGAACAGGGCTGCTGATGTGTTGGCAAACGTTGGGAGCGAGACTCAGGGTAAGACTGTTTACCTCTCCTCCAAGGATCTCCCTCCTCTTGCTCGTGGTTCTTTCTTCCTTGACAGGGTGGGCTTTGGATCCATCAGAAGGGGTGATTAGATTTGTAAGTTTTGGGGATATTTGGGGGGTGGTCGGATCTTTTGTTTGTCCCTTTGACCTTTTGTTCATAGCGATGTGGGTGATTTGCATATGATAGGTGGTGCTCCTTTCCATTTCTTGGAGCCTGCCCGAAGGGTTGTAAGAGAGAGAGAGAGAGAGAGAGAGAGAGAGAGAGAGAAATGAACAGGATCTTTGTTTCAAAAAAAAAAAAAGTGAGTCAATGACTCAGCTCGAGTCAGCAAGATCTGACCCGATCCATCTTTCTCATTCTCTAATATTTTTCTTCATATTCCTTCTTTTTCTTCTCTCTTCTCTCTGCTTCACTTATCCTTCCAACAATAGGGCTGGAATCAACTTAACATAACTCGACTTAAATTGAGTCGACTGAACCACGTGATTCTTCAACTGATTTCTGATTTAAACGGGGCAGCCTACTACATCCGTGAGGTGAGCCTAATCACACGTGTTTATCAATGATCTCACAACTTTCAAATGTGCCTCACAATGGATGGATTCGATCTTGAATCATTAGCCAAAAGGATCAAATGACGTCAGTTTCTCGATGGGGAAGAAGGTTGTCTTCAATGGAGAATCTCAACCCAACGAGTATTTCTTTAAAACCAAGCTTCTGGGTGGACTAAGTCATTGTACTGAAGCTTGTGGATGCTTCGATTCAAAGCTCCATGGAGGTTTGGGCTGTGGGATCGAAGGAAGAAAGGTTTGAACAATTTTTTCTATTGCGACTGCCAGAAACGGAGAAGAGGTGTTGTTGTTTGATTTCCTCTCTCTTATAGCAAACCCTAAATCTCTCAGAACTATTGGATGAAAAAGATAAATGCTCTAGATGCTTTAAAACTCTAAATATAGCTAGTAAGGTAAAATCGGTCGTCGTTTTCTTATTACTACAAAAGAAACCCTAATTCTATGGGTTTGGTTGGAGAGTTAGGATTCTCCCAGTTTTGCGATCAACATGAACCGAGAGAAATCCACACGGATTGCCAGGTCATGGTCCTGCAATGAGATTTCCGTTTTCGGAAACTACCTTGCGTGCAACTTTCCTTGCACTTGTGCGCTCACACAAGGACACTAACGTAAAAAAGTTTAGATCATTTTAATCGAAAATTTATCCTACACCTGATGGACGGTTCAGATCCCTAACATAGACTCAAATGATGGGCCACCATCCATCAAACAGAAAATCAGTTATAGATGCGCCAACTATTTGCATTCAACTCTGTGAGCTCGCTTGGGAGTACCAATGTGTGGAACTTACAGGGGTTTGATCGAAATCACGTGCTTTTTTTTTTGGAACAAGGAGACATGCCCCTATAAATTTATATACAGAATGAACAGACGATGTACAACCAGGCTTTCGGATGGGCCCCACAAAAAACTCTGGGACTCATCTATCATATTACCTAACTAGCAGCCAGAAATCAGCCAAAGTAAAAAAGAAAATACTCTAAAGCCGACCATGAAACTTGACTGAAGCACCTACTAGTAGAGGAAAGCTAGCCCTGCTCTACGAAAGATCAGGAAAACCACCCAGAGAGGAGGCTCTCGTAACAACAACCTGAAACTGAAGAAGCCGAAGAGACCCTAACATAGACAGTGGGCACTACGAGAGACCAACTCCAAGAACTCCAGCAAGAAGCATCACCAAACCAGCAACCTGAAGGAAGCTCCTCTGCTACAGGTCGAAGAAGCAGCCGAAAAGGGCTGACCAAGCTGAAGCAAACGCTCGAAATCATGTGCTTGACATGATGAACGGCTCACATTTCACAAATGGATTCTGATGGTGGGCCACGGATCAAAACAACAGATATTGTCCATTCGAGCTATCGTCGAATGAGAAAGTGGGAAATAGAGAAAAAAAAAAAAATTCTCCTTTTAGGGGAGTGCACAGGTCAGTGATCAATTTAAACATAGAGAAAAAGTCTCCTTTCATGAATTTCCCAATGAATCATTGAGTTGGGGTTGAAGCCTCTGAGTACCGTCTATCGGGATCTATGGACCCCCTTAGGACATCAGTCAGAAGATGACTCCCACATTAACACATGAGTAGTACGGGGTGTTACAACTTGGGCCATTGCTAGGTTTACACGCCCTATGCGGCTAGACATAAAGAGGAGCATGTGCTGGTTGCAAGAACGCTTAAAAAGGCAAAAATCCCCTTAGAGAAAACAAAGTTTACATGTCTTTTTATTACACATGCGGGGCTAAACTTGACTAAACGCCGTAAGAAGTATGAGTCGTTTCCTCATCTTCCTTGGGTGAAATTTAAACTTTATATTAGACACTATTTACATTTTTTAGTTATCAAAATATCCTTAACTTTATTTATAATGTCTTCTAATGTAGTTTAAATATTCAAAATTCCTCACCCTAAGGGGCCTGGACTGGTACTACTCTTATCTGGACCTAACTAGTGACAGAGAGTCCTATTACGAGCTCTTTGGGGCCTAATACAATGTACATGCTTTATCCACTCCGTCCATCCATTCTGACAAATCATTTTAGGGCATGAACCCAAAAATAAGGCAGATTGAAGGCTCAAGTGAACCACACCACATGCAAGATTAGGAATTGAAAGATTACTGTTGAAAACTTCTTAGGGGCCACAAAAATTTTGGATCAGGATATTTATGTTTTCCTTTCATACATGTCTATAAACATCATAGTGAGTCCTATGAAACTTTCATTGGTAGGAATTCAATCTCCACTGCTTGTCGTGGTGTCGTAAGCCTTTAATCTTCCTCTTTTTTTGTCTTGTGCCCTAAAATATCAGTAAATATATGGATGGACAGCATAAATAAAAATGTATACATTATAATGTGTTCCACCATTCCCCTAACTACATGTCCGAAAGCCAAGTCATGGTAAGGCTAGTACCCAATCTTCGCTCTCTTTATAATAAATAATAATAATAAAATAATAATAATTGCAGGGTAAATTGATGTAGAGCGGGTCGTGAACACTTTCATGTCTAAGATGGATCAGAGAAGGCCCGATCAAGACCGTCAGAACCTTAAAACAGACATATCTCACAAACCAGAATGAGTTACTCGACATACCATATATGATTTTGGGGTAGGACAAGCTACCTTAGCCCGGGTTTCTCACACCGAGTTTATGAGATTCCATCATATCGACGGCTGAATTCATGTTTAATTTTATTTTTACTATAAATAATAAGTTTTAGTTTGATTATAACTCTTCATCCATTGGCCTTTACAAGTTGCACCCAGCATGAAAGTATTTAGAAAAATTAGGAGAGTAACGTAGTTAAGCCACATAGGACACTATAAATAGAAAATTTAGTATTTATAGTAAGTTACGAATTTTAGAGAGTTTTAGTTATAGTTTATTTCTGAAACTTCTTCCAAGGCTTGGTATCCCTATTTAAAGAGTTGTAGACTCATTTATTTCATATATCAATCAATTTACAAATTTTCATGAATAATATTTCTATTTTTTTATTTTTTTTCTCCGTAGATTCGAGAAATCCTTGTGAGGAGTATAGAGAAGCTTCGTGGATTCGAAGTAGTTACCCTTGAGGAAGATTGTGATGACCTCATCACATTCATCCCTGCATCGTAAACCCAAAACTTCTCACAATCATATATATTTCGGACAGGACTTTCTAAAGCAAATATATTTAGGCTGCCCAAAAGTCCACATACAGACCCTTCAACATAAAAGAAGGGGGAAGAAACCCAAAGTTTGTTTAGACTGAGGTCTTACCTTGACATCCACCATTGACTCACCAATAGCCCAGATGGGCTGGTCGGGATGGGAGACAGAAAGGGACCTTTTCCACCAAAGCAGCTAATGAGAAATTATCATACGACAATGACAAATCTAAAACATGAAATATCTGACCTACTCCAGTTTAAACAAACTAGTCTAGCTTGCTGCGTGAGCTATGCAGGACTGAGTTGTTGGTTATGCATGTTGCTTGATACACAAGCACCTATAAATGTTACACATGGCATATATAATCTCAAATAAAACTGACTAAATTGTGTAATAGACTGTCTTGAAGTTATCATAGAGAAACTTTTATTGAACAATCTTAACCGTTGATACACATGGACACCTTTTTTTATAAATAAGATCATTGGATATTTATATACACCTTGGTGGCTCTGTCCCACCTTTTTGGAAAAGAAAAAAAAAGATCATTGGATATTTTTCATTTTTTACGGTCCAGTAAATGGCCATTTCCTAATAGTTAGCAAACCAAATAAAGAAATAAGTGATTCATGATAAATCTAATATGGTAGAATAATTTTGCCCTTTATGTACATAAAGTATGCAATTTCCCAGTAATTTATAACTGTGTGCTTATATTCCATCACACTCTGTCAGAGCATCAAAGTATTTCGCTTAAAATTGCATTGCAGCCAGGTGAGCCATTTGCCAAAATTTGCATGTCATCTAATAATTGGAGTGAATTTCATACAATTATCATAGTGGACCTCGTAAAAATCAAGGATGAACCTCTCTCTCAAATGTTTCCTTTGGTGTAGCCAACCATTATTTTGGAAATTAACATACCATGGTGTGGCTCTCCTAAATTAGGAGTCAGACTGATTTATTGGCCCTCGAGCTAACATGGGATTCCATATCTAATGGTCAGAGTGGATTTTACATATATAAATCACAGTGGGCCCATATTAAATCAAGCGCAGGCACCACTCTCCCAACTATTTAAGAAAACAAAAAGATAAATATTTCCATATATTAAAAAATAAAATAAAATATTTATGCACGCATCCTTTAAATTTTGACATAGCCCACTGTGATGTGTATCTAGAATCCACTTCCATCGTTACCTATAATCCAACATGAGATCTAGGACTTAAAAAATAAGTTGAGTAACTAGTGGGAGAGAGATGTCTACTGATCTTCCCAATCACAGTTATTTTTCTCCTATTCAGCTAATCTTCCTTGACATGTGCAGGGCATCCTTTTCCTCGACAAAGTGGGGCTTGGAGTGATTAGGGAGAGGAAGATTTAGATTGGGTCCCCACCCCAGTTTCCTTTTTTTGCATTTTTTATTTTTTTCTTTGTTCGGCCTTTCCGATAGGTCTTCCTTCGGTCCTTTTTTCTGTGGAAGATCCGAAAGCCCTGTAATTTTTGTCCATAATGAATATATCACATACTTTTCTAAATAAAAAATAAAAAAATAAAAAATAAAAAATAAAAATAAAAAGAAGAAAAAGGATGTTCACCCTTGATTTTTATAATGCACTACTATGGTGATTATATAAAATCCACTCCAACCATTAGATGTCATACCAAAATTTAAGTATTATGCACAAAAATAAACCTGTTTGTGATTCAGCTAGGCCACACCAAGTAAAACAGTTTGGAGGTCTGTGTTGCCCTTCCCATTGTTTCCAATAGTGTGATTCACCTGAATCATAGATGAGGTTGATTTTTGGCCCTAAGCCAAACATGCAGGTGACACACCTAGTGGTCTGGGTGGATTTCACATAAACATCACGAAAGCCCCACCCAAGCCACCGACTCCTTGGTTACATACGCCAATGGAACCGGTACTCTTAATGATAAATAAATGAGGTTGCTTCTTGAAAACCTATTTTAATATTGCGAAGTACATCGAAGATGAGGTGGCCAATCAATAAGTTCAGACTTAGTGAGCAAGGAAAAGAAAACAAAAATATTCAAAGGCATAACCCATTACAGTACAACATGATGATTTGGTCTACACTTAGTAACAGTAAGAGGTGGTCCACTGTTTTAATGGATGATCTTGACCAACCAATCAAGTCCCTGCAAGTAGAAAGTTGACAAAAAAAATGTACATGAATGGCTATGATCTTACAACCAAACCCAAGTAAAGGTGGGGCCCACCAAGTTGACTCCTTCGATTGATAAGCCAATCATTCGAATCCAGATCGACGGTTAAAGTGAAATTGTAGCTTGCTTCCATATTTTCAGAAGTCTTACTCGCTGCTCCTTTCTCCCACGCTTCTCTCTCATCAGCTTCCAAGCAACTTCATGTAACCGTGTAGCTTCTCTGACACTTTTTCCTTCTCTCTCTGCCTATATAAACCAAAACCCATCTTCCAATTTCCCCTCTCTCTGCCTATAGAAACCAAAACCCATCTTCCAATTTCCCCTCTCTCTGCCTATAGAAACCAAAACTCATCTTCCAATTTCCCTCACCCCCCTCTCTCTCTCTCTCTCACACACACACACACACACATGGTTTTAGGCAACTGTTTATCACGGAGACGTCTAAAGAGAGCTATCCAAAAGGTAAGGTTCTTGCTAATCTTTAAGGTGCACAAATGGTGTAGGAACATCTCCTTCACTGGATCATCCTCAAGAAGGCGCCAACTAAGCTTCAATCGCTTCCCGAGCTTGACCGATTGCACCGATGATACCGATGATGAAAATCATGAGATGGGTACATCGCCGATCATATTTCAAAGGACTAGAAGTGATTCATCGGACGGCATTGATAAGAGATCGGAGATCTTCATTTCTAACTTCTACCAACATCTTCGAATGGAACGCCAGGTCTCGCTCGAACTTCAGTATGCCAAGGGAGATGACCTGGAGCAGAGCCAATCGGATTAACGAAGATGGTCTTGTGTTGAATTCATGGAAGAATTTGAGAGATTTCTTCATGAAATGCCGTTTGGATGTGAGACTTCTTCAAGAAATGGTTTTCGCGATTTGACAAGATTGCAAACTGAATAACGTTTGGATGGGAGACTTCTTCAAGAAATGGTTTTGGATTTGACAAGATTGCAATCTGAGAATATTAGAATTTTAATTTGGTTAAGTTATAGTTGTGATTTTATTACTATTATTATTTATTATCATTTTTGTCTAAAAACCAATACATTGGAATTACACTATCTATGAAATAAGATGAACGATCCAGTACAAGTTCTTCAAAGCTTATTAGGGTTGGAATCTTCATGTGGGCCCAAGTAGGCCCACTTATGATCACGGCAGACCATTATCGATTGCACACGGCCGTCCATATCACAGTGATCAGGTTACGGTAGCCTTCAACATAAGGGCTTGGAAAATGGAGGGTGCTCTTCTTTTTTTTTTAATTTTTTTGTACTACGAGTAATCTAAATCTTTCCATGCATCCACATAATCTATCTGTACCGTCCATTAACTCGAGTCTGCTCTTCATAGACAACCTTGAAATATTAATGGCGATCAGATGGGTGATGTGAATGCCTACAATTACAAATGCAGTCAGGTGGATGGAAAGGTATCCATACATAAAGCCCACGAGATCATTATTCTTGCGATATATATTTACTATATATATGTAGGACAGGATAAGACATTTGTGGCTCCATTTTTTTTATTTTTATTTTTAAACGAGTATCATTTCATTCCTCGGGCGAACGTGAAAAAAGATCTGGACCTATCACCAGATAGCATGTATAATGAATGGGCGTGTGTGTGTGCGTGGGGTGTGTGTGAGTGTGGCGTGAGTGTGTGGGGGTTGTGTGTGCGTGTGTAAAAAAAAAAAAAAGAATAATTGTATAATGAATGGGCCATAATCCAAAACTCATATGGGTCCGGTAATCCTAATCAAGGGTTAAGATCGCCCAGTTGCCAAATGTAGGCTCGCATGTACCTGACGATGGGTCCTGATCAAATGATCAGAAATAGTGCTTAATAAAAATATTGATTGTTTCTTGCCTGCATTGGTTAGGACAAGCCCCACGTGGCCAGAACAGGAACAAGATCCGAAATAGGATTGCGGACTGAGTAACTCAGTAGACTTTTATCTATCTTACTGAGTAAGATCTACTGGGCCCACGGTGAACTTATGTCATTTATCCACACCGTCCATCCGTTTTTTCAGCTCATTTTAGGGGTTGAGCCTAAAATTGAAGCATATCCAAAGCTCAAGTGAACGACACCAAAGAAAACAGTGAGAATAATGATTTACATTGCTGAAACTTTCCTTAGGGCCACATTGATGTTTATCTGTCGTCCAACCTATTCATATTCAGCTTGATCCAAAATACCCTTAATAATTTTTCAACGGAAGATCCCACGGTTTCCTGTGGTGTGGTTGACTTGAGCCGGATATGACTAGCATATGAGTTAGTAGACAAACCACTTCCACGAGATCCACCCCTCCGTCAGCTAGGCTGGTTCATTTTCAACCTGGATACCTAATGTAACAACTTAAAATTTTACGGTTTTTGAATTTTTAAATTTTAAATATTTTTAATGGATAAAATTAGTTGCAACCACCCTCACCATTATCTTATCCATCTTATCCGAGGAACTATCATATCTTTATAACGGCAGGCCTTCCATCCGATCATAAATAATAATAATAATAAATCATCAAGAGAGAAAAGATAGGAGACAGAGATAAATAAAGGAGAAGAAAGCTTGTAAGATTAGTATTTTATTCTATTTTATTTTATTTTTTATTTATTTATGTTATTATAATTTGGGTCTGCATGATGGACAGTGTAGATTTACCATGGGAGCAATGCATGTGCACATATATCAATAACTGCATATATACACAATGCACCTTGAAGCACTTAACGCTTGTAAACAAGTAAGAAAACCAAATAAGTGGCTTATTTTACTTTTACGTGAATAACATATTAAGCTTATTATTGTATGTGGGGCCCGATCAATTCAGTCCATTAGATTTTGATGACCAAAATATGACAAACCTTCAAAAATTAGGCCAAATTAACATTTGGGTGGGCCATAATATTTAAAATAGAATTCATGATACATTCGCCGTTGGAAGGTTTATCGAGGGCGCAGGAACTTCCAATGAAGATTATTTTGACCATTCAAAAATAATTGGGAGAACTAATAAACAACTCAGATTTCAGATAGACAGTTAGGAGGGACCAAGATAAGGAAGGTATAGGTTTTAATGGTAGAAGAACAGTCAGTATTGTTCACGATGGTTCAGTCCACCAAAATAACAAACCTACCTCATTTTTTCTACCAGTATTCTAAAATGATGTTGGTAAAATGGTAAATGAGATAGATTTTGTGCACACATATTTTATATAGACCAACTAGAAAAAAAAAAATCATATAAAATAGGTATAAAAACATTCGGGTGTGACAAAGTGAAATTGATCTATTTACGAAATTGGAATTGATCCGAATTACTGGGACTTCTATGTGAGGTTGTCTTGATGTAAATGAAAAATTTATACCGTTTATTGATCTTATCACTAAATAAGAAACTTGGGATTGAAAATTTTATTCGAAAGAAAACTCATGTGGACCACAATGCCTTAAGCAGTGAAAATTAAATTGTTACCATTGAGCATTTATGTGGGCCACAAAAGTGTTGCTTCAAGGAGATTTTTGGGCTCACTCTTTATGTGGGGATTACCCATCTCACCCATGGCTTAGATTATCATGGGACCCATTCAAAAATAAACAAATATAAATAAAAAATTTGGTTCCAGCGTTGAAACCAATTGCGGTTTCTAACATTGTAGACCATCTTAGGTCATCAGATTGTGAACCCACGGTGATATATGTATTGTATCCACTCCATCCACTTGATTTGGAAAGCTACTTTAGGATATGAGTGTAAATTTAGGACATATCTAAAATCTATGTAGCCTATATAGTAAGAAAACAATGGTGGTCATATGATAATCTTTTAGGTTATTGTGGCTCTCACATATTTCAGATTGGATTGAAATTTTTTTCCCAATGGTCAATACAGTGGTGGTAATCATGTAATCAAATGATTACCACCATTGATTGATAGGATGAACCATTAAATACCCTAGTATTCTTACCCGTAAATTAAAACTAACCATTAATATAACCCATCACCATCAAATGAAGGTATCTGACCATCCACTTTGAATTTAGACCACCTGATCAAAGCAAACTGATTACCAAATCTTCACATCCACTTATCCATATATCGAATTTAAATTTGAATTCACTCATTTTGTTCATCACTTATAAATATGTTTAACTTATCATCAAAATTATGATCTAAGTATTTTATATCGATGAACTAATCACTTGAATCTAATAATATACATTTCTAATATATATTACATTCAAAAACCACTTTCAACGTATCCGTTTGCAAAACTGACAGTATAATAACGTGTAAATATAATTAGCATCCTAACCATCTACTTATTTAAAATTTAGACCATCAATTAATCATCCATCACGGTCTGATTTGCCAATTGGACCATCCAAATGCCTAAATGAACCATCCATTAAGGAGATCATATGGTACACATCAAAACTACTAGTTAATTTTTACATAAGATGACGATAAACATTGTTTTGAGTTATAAATAGGCATAAGCCATTAAATAGGCATCTTAGTAATACTTGAGAGATCAAGGCTAAAACTTATGTTATTAATAGGGCATGCAAAATGTTAGGACATGGTGAAATTTGGGTTAAAAGAGACGATGCAAAGAAAAGTTATGTGTAAATTAAAGTATTCCTTAAAAATAGTAAGATGTGAGACACTCAATTCTAATATATTTTTACCACACAATGCAGGATAAAACTTCTTAACTACATGCATGTTTAGGACAAAACATCGACATGTTAAAATATGTATCATCGTAGGATGTTATTACAAGATCTAAGACATCCATGTGATGGTCATCTTATAAGATATCTAGCATGCTCTTTTTGGCTGGGATAGATAAAATAAACTCTATCCATTAGGTATATTATCTTGTAGAACCTAAGCATCACTCTCATTTATGACCTTAGTAATCAAAACAGTTCAAGGGCCTGATGAACTTGATATTTTTCATCCATTCATTTTAATATCATGGTGTACTGTATATAGATTATAGGAATTCTCTAATCTCCTCCATCGGATTTCTCCATAACTTTCCTCATCAAATCATCCGGTGAGTAATCCCAATATGTTTCCTCTCCATATGATTAAAATAAATTATTGTATTATTATGATTATTGTAAATGACTGGATTGAATTAATTATGAACTGATTAGTGTTGAGAAATTCTTGAATTATGAATATGTGAAATGCCTAAGGGCTGATCGTTCGTGCTTTCCAGTTGACCGCTCTACCCCAAACATGAGTGGTCTAGACCAATGCATTTCCCATATAGATTCATTGAGGTCGGTTCAGCCATTGTGAGGACCAGAAACGACTTCCCATCCACCTCCAAATCAATGGCTTTGTTAAAAATCAAAGGGTGAGAAAATATACCTTAACTCGAGCGAAGGGGAGGAAGGTCTTATACTTCGAAATCTTGTCTATTTTAAACACCTCCCCTCCGCAAAGGCTACTTCATCGATTCCATCGATGGAAACATCAAATGGGAGATTGCTGACGAAGATGCTCAAGCTCTCCTACCTTCTCCTGGGTTTTCTGTTACGCACCTCCAACCATATCTGTTCAACAGCTCCAACCATCTTTACTCCTGGACAGGGCTAGTGCAGCTAGAGGAAGACGCTAGATGCCTCTCTCTAGTATGCAGTAAGTGATCTTCACTAATGGAAGATCTCACCGGTGCTGCAGCTAGATCTACCGCTGAGGTCCTCTCTACTAGAAGACCTCACAGAAGTCTCTGCTAGAAGGCAGCTGTTCTCTAGCAAGGAACAGGCAGATCTAAGTAGGGGCCACCGTGATGTATATGTTTATGTACGCCGTCCTTCACTTCTCAAAAGATGTAATATCGGATGCGGATTGCGTCCTACCCCTCCTGTTTCTAGCTAGTAACGAGTAGTTTTGTGGGCAGGCCCACCATGATGCATCTATTTATCCTCACTGTCCATCCCTTCTTTCAAATCACAAAAATGAGACAGATAACAAAATAATAAGCTTGGGTTGCAATAAATGCAAGAGTCATTTTTGGTGTGGCGCACTTGAGGGTTAGATCTTACTTATTTTCGTGTGCATACCTTAAAATGATATGAGAGAAGTGATAAACAGGTACATCACAATGGGCCCATCCATAGTATGAATGACATATAAACCTCAATGCGAACTTAAAGCAGGTTTCACCTAAAGGCATTTTCTTATCTTGCGGCTCACTTGAGTTATAAAACTCACTCATTTTTTGATGGGTTTTTTGACCCGTCGTCCTTCGCAATTGGGATGCGCAAGTCCTTTCGCAACTGGGATGCGCAAGTCCTTTCGCAACTAGGATGCGGAAAGGAGTTTCCTAAAACTATAAAACGAGGTCCCTAGGATTTTTCTAGGGTATGTTGTGTGAAGAAAAAGCACAAGAGGGTTTCCTAAAGGGTTTAGGGATATCAAAGGTGAGAAAGTGAGAGAAAAAAGAGAGAGGAAGCTTGTGTAAGGGAACCGTCGTCTCAGCACTTATACATCCTCGTAATCGGTCAGATCTCTCTGTTTTCTTTTATTCTCTTATTGTTTATCCACTCCTGCGTGAGTGAAGAAGGTTGTATCTTTCTACTTCATAGTGGATTGTTGATCTGGACGAGGTCTCGTGGTTTTTATCTCTTTGAGGGTTTTTCACGTAAAAATCTCTTGTGTGGTGTGTGATTGTGCTTTGATTATTTTTCATTGCATTGTTATTCCATAATTTTGGTTTGTTCTGGAGGGCTAGATTCTAAAGTTTTGTAGAAGGCCCCCAATAAAGTGGTATCAGAGTGCTAAGTTCATTGAACGGGTAGGATCGCTTTGGAATTATGGAAGGTGGCTCAAGGATGATCAGCCTCAATGGTTCTAACTGGACCATATGGAAGGCTAAGATGGAAGACTTGCTTTATTGCAAGGACCTATATTCTCCAATTTTAGGTATATCAGCAAAATCCAAGGATATGTCTGATAAAGATTAGAAGAAGTTGGACCAGAAGGCGGTGGGGTTTATTAGACAATGGCTGGATGATTCTGTGTTCCACCATATGTCTACGGAAACCTCAGCCGCTAGCTTATAACTGAAACTACAAGGGTTGTATGAGAGAAAGACAGCCGGTAATAAGATTTTTCTGATAAGGTGACTTGTGAATCTCAAGTTCAAGGATGGTGGTTCTGTGGCCAAGCACATGAATGAGGTCAGTAATATAGTGAACCAAATCTCTTCTATGAAGATGGTCCTGGATGATGAATTGCAAGCTTTACTATTGCTTAGTTCGTTGCCTGACAGTTGGGAGACATTGGTGGTGTCTCTAAGTAACTCTACGCCAGATGAAAAGATATCCATGGAACAGGTTACTAGTTGTCTCTTTAATGAAGAGACAAGAACGAAGTCTCAGGGGTCTACTCAGCAAGAGGCACTTGTGACATACGAACGGGGGAGAGAAAAGAACAGGAAGGGCAGGAAGGCCCGAGATAAATCAAGAGGCAAGTCGAGTAACAGAAAAGATATTGAATGCTGAAATTGTGGCAAGAAGGGCTACTATAAGCATGAATGTTGTAAGGCTAAGAACGACAAGAAAGGAAAAGGAAAGGAGAAGAAAGATGAATCGAATTCCACTGCGGTCACTTCAGATGTCAACATTGTTATTATTCTTTCCATAGATCATGATGTTTGTCTCATGGCTACGGGTCAGGACACCGACTAGATGATTGAATCAAGAGCTTCTTTTCATGCGACTCCACGCAGGGATTTCTTCACAAGCTACAAGTCAGGTGACTATGAGACCGTGAAGATGAGAAATTCTGGCGTATTGAAGATCGTGGGAGTTGGTGATATTTGTATGAAGACTGATGTGGGCTGCACATTGGTTCTCAGGGATGTGAGGCATATCCCAGACCTTCGCCTCAACTTGATATCGACGGGAAGGTTGGATGATGATGGCTATGAAAGTCAGTTTGCTGGTGGGTGCTGGAAGCTCATCAAGGGTTCGTTGATCGCATCCAGAGGAAAGAAGCGTTGCACCTTATACAAGGTAACTGTCAGTGTATGTAAGGGTGGGTTGAACGCAGCGGAAGATTCAGCTATTGACATGTGGCACAGGCGTCTAGGCCACATGAGTGAAAAAGGGCTTCAGCTACTAGCGAGGAAGCGGCTCCTTCAGGACGTGACAGGTACACCTCTCAAAACCTGTCTTGATTGTTTATCAGGAAAACAGCATAGAGTTTCATTTGTTAAAACTGCTTCTCATATTAATAAAGTGCATGCATTAGATTTGGTTTATTCTGATGTTTGTGGTCCTATGAGGACAAAAACCTTGGGTGGGCCATTATATTTTGTTACTTTTATAGATGATGCATCTAGGAGAGTTTAGGTTTATGCTTTGAAATCCAAGGACGAGGTCTTTGGTGTGTTTAAGTTGTTTCATGCTATGGTCGAGAGAGAGACAGGTAAATTATTGAAGTGCATCCGCACTGACAATGGTGGTGAATACATTGGTGACTTTCATGAGTACTGCAAGTCCCTGGGTATACGGCATGAACAGACGGTTCCCAAGACCCCCCCCAGCATAATGGTGTAGCTGAGCGAATGAATCGCACCATTGTTGAGAGAATCAGATGCATGTTATCCCATGCGAAGTTACCCAAGACATTCTAAGGAGAAGCAATGCACACGGCAGTGTATCTGATAAACAGGTCTCCATTAGCCCCATTGAATGGAGAAGTGCCTGAGAAGGTGTGGCTGGACAGGATCCATCGTACAGTCATCTCAGGGTGTTTGGATGCAGGGCATCCGTGCACATACCAAAGGACGAGAGGTCCAAGCTCGATATGAAGACCAGGCAATGTGTGTTCTTAGGGTACGGTGATGAAAAATTTGATTACGGATTATGAGATCCAACCGAGAAGAAGCTCGTCAAGAGTAGAGATGTGGTTTTCTTTGAAGATCAGTGTATAGAAGACATTGGTAAGTCAAAAAAAAACCAGCCTAGTTCAGGCGAGCTAGAGGACATGGATCCAGTTATTCTTCCCATAGTGTCTGATGACGGGGGAGTACAGTAAGGTGCAAAGAACGAGGGAGTTCCTAAAAAAGATGGACCAGGAGAGCAGCCCCCACTTGATCCACCTGTTGAGCCACAGGTGAGGAGGTCATCTAGGGATAGACAGTCGTCCAAGAGGTACTCAACACATGAGTACATTATGCTAACCGATGGGGGAGAGACAGAAGATTATTCTGAGGCCCTAGCCGACGAGTATAAGGAGAAGTGGTTGAAAGCTATGCAAGAGGAGATGGAATCCTTACATAAGAATCACACATATGACATGGTAAAACTGCCTAAGGGCAAGAAAGCTCTGAGCAACAAGTGAGTATTCAGAAAGAAGGTTGAGCAGAAGAATTCACAGACGAGGTTCAAGGCCAGACTTGTGGTAAAAGGGTTCGGTCAGAGAAAAGATGTTGACTTCGAGGAGATATTCTCACCAGTGGTGAAGATGACATCCATACGGGTGTTGCTCGGGTTGGCAGCTAGCATGGATTTGAAGATAGAGCAGTTGGACGTTAAAACTGCTTTTCTCCATGGTGACCTGGAAGAAGAGATCTACATGCACCAACCAGAAGGGTTCGAAGTCAAGGGCAAAGAGCATATAATGTGTAGGCTGAGGAAGAGCTTGTATGGGCTAAAATAAGCTCCACGGCAATGGTACAAGAAGTTCGATTCATTCATGTTACAGCATGGGTATGACAGAACGGAGTTAGACCACTGTGTATTCACGCGCAAGTTCTTAGATGGTGATTTCATATTTCTGCTATTATACGTTGATGACATGTTCATCATGGGAAAAGACATCAAGAAGATCGATAGGCTGAAACAGGTGTTGGGCAAGTCTTTTACAATAAAAGACTTGGGCCCAGCTAAACAGATCCTAAGAATAGAGATAACCCGTGACAGAAGCAGCAGGAAGCTTTGGCTGTCACAAGAGCGATATATTGAGAAAGTCCTAGAGCGGTTCAATATGAATGAAGCAAAGCCTGTCAGTACTCTACTGGATGGTCACTTCAGATTGAGCGACAGACAGTATCCCAAGACGAAAGCAGAGGTGGAAGAGATGCAGAAGATACCCTACGCGTCAGCTGTAGGAAGTTTGATGTATACTATGGTGTGTACACGCCCAGACATAGCATATGCGGTTGGTGTTGTCAGCCGGTATCTTGCTAATCTTGGCAAAGAGCATTGGGCAGTGGTGAAATGGATACTGCGGTATCTAAGAGGCTCATCCAGGTTGAGCCTACGATATGGTGATGGTAAACCTGTGTTAGAGGGCTATACAGATGCAAATACAGCAGGTGACATAGACTCCAGAAAGTCTATATCGGGATTCATGTTCATGTTTGCAGGAGAAACGGTTTCTTAGCAGAGCAAGATACAGAAGGTCGTAGCATTGTCACTACAGAGGCCGAGTACATTGCAGTCACAGAGGCATGTAAAGAGATATTTTGGATGAAGAGGTTCCTACAGAAACTTAGCCTGAAGCAGGAGGAGCACGTGGTCTATTGCGATAGTCAGAGTGGTATACACTTGAGTAAGAATCCAAGTCAGCATTCCAAGTCAAAGCACATAAAGATTCGGTATCATTGGATCAGGGATACTTTGGAACAGAAGGTGTTACAGCTTAAGAAGGTCCACACGGATGATAATGGGTCAGATATGATGATCAAGGCCTTGCTCAAGGGCAAGTTTGAAGTTTGTAGAAACCTGGCTGGCTTAAAGAAGATGAATCCCTCCTGGATCAAAAAGGGAGAGATTTGATGAGTTTTTTGACCCGTCGTCCTTTCGCAACTATGATGCATAAGTCCTTTCGCAACTGGGATGCGCAAGTCCTTTCGCAACTAGGATGCGGAAAGGAGTTTCCTAAAACTATAAAAAGGAGTCCCTAGGATTTTTCTAGGGTATGTTGTGTGAAGAAAAAGTACAAGAGAATTTCCTAAAGGGTTTAGGGATATCAAAGGTGAGAGATTGAGAGAACAAAAGAGAGAGGAAGCTTGTGCAAGGAAGCCGTCGTCTCAGCGGTTCTACGTCCTCGTAATCGGTCAGATCTCTCTGTTTTCTGTTATTCTCTTATTGTTTATTCACTCCTGCGTGAGTGAAGAAGGTTGTATCTTTCTACTTCATAGTGGATTATTGATCTAGACGAGGTCTAATGGTTTTTACCTCTTTGAGGGTTTTCCACGTAAAAATTTCTTGTGTGTTGTGTGATTGTGCTTTGATTGTTTTTCATTGCATTGTTATTCCATAATTTTGGTTTGTTCTGGAGGGCTAGATCCTAAGGTTTTGTGCAAGGCCCCCAACATTTTTAGCCAAACATCACACTGGCCCCGGTCTAACTTCTCATCGTAGGATGCTCTTTCAAAGGGAATCCGCATCCTTCGCAGGCAACCCACGTCTGTCAAAAACACCAACGCAATTGTCTTATGCATCGAGAAAAAGAAATAGGCCGAATACTGGCCTCAACACCATACAATCACCGATATACACCTTTTCTCCCTCATGTGGAACGTGTCATAGATCCGAGCCGTGAGAAAATTCATCCAAATCGTGAAAATATTTATCTTTCAAAACCAGGACGATCCACTCATCAGTTGGGATACTACTCTATGCTAACTAGAACATTGTCCAATCCCACAACAAATTTTTAATGATCAATATCCACTTTTTCCTGTGGTGTGGTCCACCTGATATTCCGAATCCGCTCCCCCCTCAACCTATATAAACCCACCACCCACAACCAAAACCATTCAAAATCTCTCTCTCTCTCTCATTCATTGATTTCTATACACCATGGTATTGGGCAATTTTCTAAGACTTCTAAGGAGGGCCATACACGGCTCGCCTGGTTTGATCGATTGCATTGCAGACATTGATATCAAAGACTGTGAGATGGGGTTGTCGCCATCACCGAACCAAAGGACTAGAAGCAACCCATCTGATGATACCGATAGGAGAGTGGAGAACTACATCTCAAACTTCCATCGACGTATTCAAATGGAACTGTCGTCGTCGTCTTCGCCATCACCGAACCAAAAGACTAGAAGCGACTCATCCAATGACATCAATAGGAGAGCGAAAAACTACATTGAAAACTTCCATCGACGTATTCAAATTGAACGGGAGGTGTAACTACAGCTTCAGTACACCAAGGAAGATTTCCTAGAGCAGACTCGATCGGATTGAGGAAGATGGTTTTTTGGTTTCTTCCTTGAATTCGACCAATGAGATGCTATAGTATGAAGAGTTTGAATAAACCTCTATGGATGTAAAGATTTATTTTTTTCTCGGTATGGTGGTGATTATTTGATAAATGCCACCATTTAGAGTTTTGGGTTTGTTTGGATTGTATAGCAGAGACACAGTTAAATGTATTTAGTTTTCATTTGTTGTTTTTAGGATTGTACAATTGTAGGCGGTTTTTTGTGCAAATTCATGTGGATTTTGGATAGTGGATTCTTATATGGAAGCATTCATGTTTATGAATGGTATTGGTTAGATAGATTTTATGTTACGATAATAGATTTTAATATAATTTCATTGGCTTTTTCTTTGATATCATTGGTGTAACTGAAAACCAAGTTGCCATCACTGCTTGTGATGTAGAACGAGCCATCCAAAAGGTTGGCCATACCATAAAGATTTAGAGAGAGAGAGAGAGAACCATCTTGTTATCAGGTGGTCCACGTGCACTTTCTTCTCTTCTTTTTTTTTTAAAGGAAACAGAGGAAAGAGCCCTCGTATATATTGCAAAGAGAATGATTATAACCTAGCTAATTTGTGGAGGCCCCACAAAATACGGGACCCTCCTATCATATTAGGCTAACGAGAGTAACACCTCAGCCTACTAACACATACACCTGTGTAGATAGGAATACCACCCAGCCGGCAAACCCCCGCACCTAATTGCGCCAGCGACTGAGCACCAAAGGAAGAGAGCTACCTGCTCCCCTCGACCCTGACTGCTCCCAAACCCACCTTATGGAGAAATAGCAGCCCCCTGACAATGCTGGGAAGGGCTGACATGCTGGAAAAGTGGGCCGAAACTTGGCTGCCGTTGCCCAATGTGGCCATGCCATCCCTCAGCCCATTGCCTTCTCTGAGGGCTGCTATGACCAATCCGCTACCCAATCTGGCCATGCCATCCACGTGCACTTTCAACCAGGCCCGATATCGTGCATTTTTCTATGTTGTGGCGCCATTATGAGAATCAGTCAGATTTTTTAGTGGTTGCTTTTCATGGTGGGGCCAACCTTTTGAACTGATGTAAAGCAAGTCGCGGACACTTTCATGGCAAAGATAGACCAGAGAAAGCTTGATCAGAGGCAGAAACAATCTGGATCACCGGAACCTTAAATCAGTCATGTTTTTCAAAATGTAATGAGTTCTTCAACATATTATACATGATTTTGGGATATGAGGACTTAAGCCAACCAACCCCGCCATAATGGGTTGTCTATGCCGGATTTGTGAGATTCCATCAATTTGATGGTCAAAAGTCCTGTTTAGTTTCATTTTTACCACAAATAATTAGTTTTAGTTTAATTATAACTTTTGATCTTTGAGTTGTGTAAATCATGCCCAACATGAAAAGGCTCAGAAAAGTTACGAAAATAATATGGTTGGTCCAAATGGGACACTTTCTATTTTTGGGCTGAAAACCACGGTGTCTAGTAAGAATAGAGGTCTATAAATAGTAATTTTATTATTTATAGTAAGTCACATTCTTAGAGTGTTTGAGTTGGAAAAGTATCAAACTCCATCCTAAGTTTGAGTTCCTTATTTAAAGAGTTGTAATTTCTTTTTCTTTTTTTATCAATTAAGTTCTTTCAAATTTATTCAAAATTAATTCTACTTTTACCCCCCATGGATTTGAGGAACTCTACGAGGAATCTAGATAGCTCCAGGAATTCGGAGTAGTTATCCCCTGGGAAAGATACTGATCGACACGTTCCTCCTTGCGCCATGAACCCTTCACGCACTACAGATTGACGTTTATGCTTGTTGATGATACAAATATCATCCAACTAGCTGTATGTGTCCGTGGAAGACCTCTATTTCAATAATAATATGGTCTCGCAAACTAGTAGATGATAGTGTTAACATCCAACTTGCGCTTAAATGTGGCCCATGTCAACTTCGGGCAAAATCCAACTGGTCCAAAAGTTCCGCCCTACCATGGAGAACTTCAAGCCAAACATCAGTCAAATCACACAAAAGCGGCCGCACTGTAGAAGCAATGGATAACCGCCCATTTAATCCAAAGTATAAATGGCTCACCATGATGTGTGAATTTACCCACGTTTTTGTGCTATCTGATTCCATGCTGAGACCCACCAGTTAATTTAACATCAGGGCATGAACTAATCACAGACCCTCCCGCCATCTATCTAGATGCAATTGCCTTTGATTTTACACGTTACATTTAAAGACTCAAATAATACCATCAGATGGTCAGATGAAAAATGGGGACCGAAGTCAGGAAATTAGCATCCTCGACCAATCCCATTTTGGGATGTCGGTCTTTCAACAGTGGGTCCCACAACTTGGACAGTATAATTTGGGGTTATATTTGCCACGTTTACAATCTCTGAGTGCCTGAGCATCAGCCATCACACCTTGCCCGAGTATCAAATAACTCCCCTTATTCTTAACTTCGCTGGGCACACATTCACAACCAGTAAAGGCCAAAAATGCCAACTCGGCATGATGTGTGATATCCGAGCTGTGCACCAGGTGGGCCCTATGGAATAGTGGATCTGACCCGCAAAACAGGCTGGTCAACTCATCGGTTGGGATACACGTGTATGAAACATACACTTTAAATCTCTACCTGATGCCCTGCTTCGAGGTTTCATAAATGTCACTCTTCTCGGGTTGGCCACAACCCACTCTAATTGGGGTTGGCAATGGATCATAAATATCTCTTGTAAAAATCGCTTCTAATTTTTACTTTAAAAAAAAAAAACAAAGATAGATAAAAAAAGAAAAGAAAAATCACTTCATTGATATGTGAGGATAAATGCAAAAAGAGCTGGATTCAGGCTTCCCCAAGATAAAAAGAACCTTAGGAAACCTATCATATCCCTAAACCGAAAAACCAAAGAGCAAGGCCAGGAGCGCAACGCACACCTTGGGCCGGCAAAATAAAACCACCTTAACAAACTCTAATCGCTCCTAGCCCTACTTTGTCCAAAAAGAGCAGACCACGGATCCTGGGCGAGAGATCCACCAAATGATCAAAAAAGGAGGAGAGCTAAGAGTCGCTACCTTGGCGGGCCAAAGCATCAGCAGGGGCATTACCTTCTCTAAAAATGTGGGCAAATTTAAAAAGGCCTCTACCCTTCATCTGGAGAATCCTGTTATAACCTAATAGGACCACTTCCAACCCGGCTTGGATAGCCCATTTAGCACTCTCACAACCTGCTTTGAGTTGGAATCTATAATTAATGGCCTGATTTAAGTCCTTAGAAAACAGAGGAGGAGGCCATCGTGCACTGCATAGGTGTTAGAGCCTATACCGTATCCCATGGAGAACGCAAAAAAAAAAAAAAAAAAAAACTGACCTTTATCTCCTCTGCAAACACCCCCTCCACCTGCTGAACCTGGGTTCGCTCTGGAGGATCCATCAACGTTCACCTTAACCCAAGAGCTGCATGCCCTAATCCACTTTACCACTTCAGCAATCCTAGATGAACGAGGACTAAATAGACTGATGGGAGAGCGGCCCCCTCTGCTAATTATTGAAAACTAACGCTAGCCGTCAGCGCCAATGGATGGTCTGAGATTACCGCTACTGTGCGAGGGGGGTTGGGGTGCTAGTGGGGGAAATCCACCATTGTACGCGCCTTTAGATCGCTTCCAGGTTGAAGATCTTCCCATCGAAGTGGGCAACGTTCCTCACTTTCACAGCTCCCATATCAAAAAAGCAGGGCGAGCCGACAGCCCTGATTTGGAAATGCGCTACTGGATTGAGCTCCCCACCATTGAAGGAGTCTTGCTTCGATTGATGGGGCAGTGTAAACATTGATCCTGAACTGATCTCTCAACCAACGCCATGCTAGATTGGCCACATCACTGTCCAGTAGAAAATGATGGGCCATCTCAACTATAGGGCCCCCTGATGTCCCTGGACTGCAACAAACGCAGCTATAGGCAAGCTGAATGCCTTAATTCTAGACTACCGAGTCAACTGGGATAGCGTTATGAAGGGATTTCCAAAGGAAAACGGAAACTTTAGGAAGCAACTTGTCCTGCCAAATGAGAGGGGCCCAGGCTTTATGCACATTTGGGCTTCTGCTAGCCGACCACACAAATCTAACCGAGAAAATACCCGAAGGGGTGAGGGGTAAAAGTGGGGGGCCAACCTTTGATGTGGACCATTGATTAAGTTTGGCCCACCTTGGCTCTATCTTCAATGTGAACCATCCATCATGTGGGACCTACCCCACTTTTGATGTGGGTTATTATGGATAAAAGTGGTTTGACCACCCATAAGGTCAGCTCAGACTCACGAGCACATACTTCTAGGCCAAAGAGCTCCTAAACAACCATCTCAGGTCGTCTTGGAGAGAGAATAAACTCTACAGTACTCTCAAGCCAAGTCATTAGTATTGCGTATTTCTGAGCTTCAGCCAAGCTTATTTGTACATCTCCAAGAGCCGTTCGGATGTATACGATCAAAAGATGGCCAGAAGGTTGATCATCTTGACGAGATCGAAGGGACGGCCTATCAAGAATGGTAAGTATTGCAAAAGAAATGGGTCCACCCCCTATGGTCGGAACCTAGATAGATCAAGGAACATGAAGAGCCGACCAGCAATGACGATGTGGAAACTTGTTCCGAGTAGATCTCCTCGGCTTTAACCTGAGTGATCGGGGACTCAGCCCAGGTCAGTCTCAATCACCCATTGCATGATTCTAAGTTCAACTACGTCATCACTTATCGATTACATGAATCTTGCGTAACAGTTGAGAAACCCCCGCCAAGATTGTGCTTAAGATCACGAACCGTTTTTGGCCGATCTGCATGAAAAGGTACGCAAAATCTCTCACCCAAAACCTTACTAACAGACCCATATTCCTGGCCTAACTTTGGCATCGAAGGGTCCCCTGCTCTAGACAGGGTCTCCATTGTCTTCTCCTTGTGCATGTGTCTGAAGGTCCAACAACTCAACGAGGGTGAACCAGATTTTTGAATCAACATGGGTTATCCATCATGTCATGTCACCTTGGATGTGAGTTCATCATGTCAGACATTAGATGTGGATTGTCGCATAGCCCACCTTTAATCTAGACTGTTCATCATGCTGAGCCCAAATATGGGGTGGCCTCCATCATGCATGGACCCCTTGGATGTTGGTCATTCATCATAAGGGGCTAGCCTTTCATGTAAACCATCCATAATGTAGGCCCACCTTGACATGTGTCATTTATCATATGGGGCCTGTTGAGGGTCAAATATTGCATATTAGAACCCAGATATTGTCTGGATTTACGAATATAATGCTGTCTAATGGCTCGTTTTCTCATTCTTGTGTTGCAAGGTGATTTTATGAGCATGGATGGAAAAAGGATGTTAAAATTTGAGATTTAACGATCTGATGACACCAAAGGCAAGGGACAGACTCCAGGGGACCAAGATCGATGAATTTACATGACAAAGATCTGAGGAAATCAGAAAACTGAAGCTCAAGTAGCCTGAAAATCATCCAAAATGTAAGATCACGGGGTTCCTACTATCAGTTCGACTCGAAACTTCATACATGATCTAAGGGCCATAAATTAACCGTACACGTCAAATTTCATCCAGTGGATCATTGTAGAAGTAGCGTAATGGACAGATCAGCCTATAAAACGGTAAAGTGGGGCCCACCTGATATCTTGATCTGCTTCACTTTTGATCTCATCATCTTAAATGATATGACAAAGTGGATGGACAGGGCGGATTGCACTAAACATCAAAGTGGACCCTATTCAGCAGTGCATGTACACCATGTACATGAATACTTGCTACGCACCGAACCAAACAGAGGTCGGTCAGCATATGCTGGCCGACGTTTCTTCGGACTCTGCTGCGAACCGAACAGAGATCCGGTTGTGCTTTCAGTGGACTCCATCCTTCATCAAAAACTGTGATCTGGACCGTCCATTGGTCTCCTAATACGCTATTTATCACTGCCTAGGTAGCAGAATTTCAGAAAATATCATAGAATGGTTTTTCAACCGTTCAAACACAGGATAGATGGTGGAAGGAAAGTTCTGTAGGCCTCACCAAATCTGAGAAATAACTATACATGTCAGACCGAAATCATGAGAGGAAGAAGATGAACGGGGTGGATTTCTCAAAAAGACTGCAAGGTGGGGCCCGCCATCATCACAGCGCAGGAAGTGCGCAGACTCTGTTTGCGCGTGACCTACAGACGATCTAGGTGGGCCATCACCGTTGATCAGACCCAAGATCCAAGCCGTCCATCGTGTAGAGTGCTCAAAAATGTCCCAGGTGACGTTCTCCTTTTCAACAGAAAGCAATGGAAGGAGGGAGTATCTGCCTCTGTTTTCGGTGCGAAAATAGTATCTTACGCATGTAGGTCGGTTGCTCCGTGAAAACTGACTATTGCTGCGTAACGTTTCTTCACTCAGCCGACTTCCCTGTTGCTATAAAACAGAGGGAAAAAGACGTGGGGAGGGGAGTTTTTGGGGGTTGGACGTGGATCCACGGCTGGAGAATCCCATCCTTGGGACGGCTTGGACGTGGGAGAGGAGGAGAGAGAGACTTTTTCTTTTTCTTTTTTTTTCTCTTTTTCTTTCTTTTCTTCTGTTTTTTTTCTTTTAGTTTATTTTGGATTTTTGTCCACTCATGTGTGGCTGAACCTCCTAGCTAGGGCTAGGAGGTGAAGCTTGTAGTGAGATGGGGGGTTTTATTTTATGTTTTTAATATAGTTTTAATTTATGAATTGACGTTGATTATTATAGGAGTGTTTTTACGTCTTTAATGGTCTGTTGTGACTGAAATTACAGTGGGTCTGCAATGGCTTTGAATATTTCCTTCTCTTTTATGTTTATGACGTCAGGAAGCCCTGTTGTTCACCATAGTTTCCTGGGCACGATCGGATGTCGGTACCCTTCCTAACCTTCATACATATGATTGGTTGGTAGTTAGTTTAATTCTGTTGTTTGCCATAGTCTTTTAGGCATGGTTTGGTGATGGAATCCATTCTAATTCATATACCTTTCATCTCTTGAAAACTAGATCAATGACAGTTCAGTTAATTTCCATGAAACAGGCAAAAGACCTCCCTGATCTCTACAAGTGGATCCTCTGAATCCCTAGTTCCCTTCTCCTGGTTTCTCTCAAGTTTAGATAATTATTCCACCAGTATTCCTTCAAATTCAATCAGATTAGATTTCATCTTAGCCTAGTTCTAGTTCTAAATAGTTTTAAAATACGTACAGGTTTCAGTCCCTTGGGATTCGACTTCGGTCTTACCGAGTTATTACTACATCACAACCCTGCACTTGGGGAGTGAACAAGTTTTTGGCGCCGTTGCCGGGGACTGTCGGCTACGTTTTTCTGAAATTAATTAATTTTGGGATTAGTTTGAGATTAGATTTTCTTTAGAATTTTCAATTCTAGGTTTAGAAGTAGTTATTTTCCTTGTTAGAAATTTTTCCTAACGTTAGAAACTTGCTATTCTTCATTCTATCTGATTTTTAGAACTAGCCTAATTTTTTTCTGTTTTGTAGGAAACTTCTAATTTAGTAAGCTCTTTCTAATTTCTCTTTCTTTGAAATTTCTTCTTTTCTTTAGAAATTAGTTTACTTGTAATTAGGACTTTCTATTCTTATAAACTAACTTATTTTGTTTTGTTTTGCAGGTTCTTAATCTAGGACTTCAAATTTGGTAACTTCTTTCCACCTTTTCCTTTTATTTTCTAGATTTCTACTTCTTCCTTTCTCTTAGGTTTAAGTTAAAATTTGAGGGCTGAGTGTGTTTTATGCCCCAGTGGGCACGCGACAACACTCGACGTCTCGTGACTTAAGGAGGATTAGTTGAGGGGTTGACTGTCCATCGCAGGACTAGACACCACTTGAATTCTCCTGAGTTAGAGGACGTTATGGCTGAAAATCAACCTCAAGCACTACCCCAACCAAGGGTTGAGGAAGTACATGATGAGAATGAGGTGCATCAGGCACCCCCGCCTCGTACTTTATGCAATTATTTACAATCGGCGGGGGTGAGTACACCCTCATGCATGATTTTTCCTGAGAATAAAGGACATATGAACATCAAGCTAGGGGTTATCCAACTCCTTCCTAAGTTCCATAGGCTTGAGTTTGAAGAACTATACTTGCATCTAAAAGAGTTCGATGAAATCATATGCACCTTATACTTCCCTAATGTATCTGAGGATACTATTAGACTGAAACTCTTTCCATTTTCCTTGAAAGAAAAAGCCAAGACGTGGTTACATTCACTGCGTCCTAGATCCATTGGCACATGGAATGATATGCAGAGGGAATTTATAAAGAAATTTTTCCCACATCATAAGACAATTACCCTCAGGAGAGCAATCATGAACTTTGCCCAAAAGGAAGATGAAACATTCTTCCAATGTTGGGAAAGGTTCAAGGATCTGGTTAATGCATGCCCACAACATGGCTTTGAAATATGGCGCATTACGAATTTTTTCTATGATGACCTAACATCTTACATGCGCCAAATGGTCGAGACAATGTGTAACGGAGAATTCATCAATAAAAATGCCGACAAGGTATGGGATTACCTCGATAGTCTTGCTGAAAAAACACAATCATGGGACTATTACCCAAGGACGAACACTACGTCTAGGCCGACTCATTCAAGGAAAAAACGAGGAATATATTTCCTGAAAGAGGATAATGATCTTAACGCTAAGGTGGCCAATCTCACCAGAAAATTTGAGGCCATGGAAGGAAGGAAGGAAAAGGTTAATGAAAGTGTTTGCGGCATCTGTGATTGCAACATTCATACTACTGAAAATTTTCCTTCAATACCTGCGTTTCGAGAAGTATTGAATGAACAATCTAATGCCGTAAATAACTATCAAAGACCTTTCAATGGACCACCCTCTAATACGTACAATCCTGGCTGAAAAAATCATCCGAATTTTAGTTGGAGGAATGGACAAACTGCTACTCCTCAAGGTTTCTTCAATCAAAATTCAAATCAGGGGAGACCTCAAGAAGAACTGGCTCAAAATTCTGTGCAAGAGCTGACGCAGATAATGCAAAATTTCATACAAAAGATAGATTCACGTATGACGGCTATAGAAAAGGGGATGCTTCCTACACAACCAATCCCCAATCCTAAACTGTAATACGAGACAGGTAATCCCAGCTCTTCAAATCAAATGGGGCACGCTAAATCCATCACCACTCTTACGAGTGGGAAGGTTATTGATAAAACTCTTCCGGTTAGGCCCAAAAAGCCTCAAGAACCAGAAGAGGAGAACAATGATGGATCTAATGGCGCCCCACAAAAATTTAAACCGGAACCTCTAGAAAAGCCAGTTGCTCCGTTTCCCCAACGGTTGGTTGAACCAAAACGTCTATCTAACTCTCAGGATATCCTAGAGGTGTTGAAACAAGTGAAAGTCAACATTCCTCTGCTTAATGTTGTAAAACAGATTCCTTTATATGCTAAATTTCTAAAGGACTTATGCACTACCAAACGACGAAAAAGTGTTCAAAAGAAGATCTCGTTGACTGAGAAGGTGAGTGTCGTCATAAAACAAGATGTGTCGTAAAAATTCAAAGATCTCGGTTGCCCAACGATATCATGTGTAATCGGGAACTATCGAATTGATCACGCACTTCTTGACTTAGGAGCAAGCGTCAATCTGATTCCCTATTCGGTATACCAACAGTTAGATTTAGGTGAATTAAAACCCACCCGAACCACACTACAACTTGCTGATCGTTCTGTTCGTGTACCAAGAGGGATCATCGAGGATGTGTTGGTCCAGGTTGATAGATTTTACTACCCTATTGATTTTATCATCTTGGACACCGAACCCATCAACGACACGAGCACTCAGATTCCCGTCATTCTTGGTCGTCCATTCCTGTCCACTTCAAATGCAATTATCAATTGCAAGAATGGTGTCATGATTATGTCCTTTGGAAATTTGACATTGGAATCGAATATCTTTTTCACTAACGGCAGCAACTCAGAGGATGATGACGATTTCCACGATGTTAACATGATTGATTCTTTTGTGGAAGACAGAACACCTCTCACCTTATCCTCTGATCCTCTAGAGACGTGCCTGGCCCACTCCCATGATCTTGATGATGATATAATTAGGGAGACATGTGTCATTCTGGATACTGCACCGGTACTTGAAGTTAACCGGTGGAGGCCAAAATTTGAAGAGTTGCCCCAAACTGATGTAATGCCTCTACCGTCTAACCTCAAGCCACCGAAGCTTGACCTAAAACCTTTGCCCTCTGATTTAAAATATGTCTATTTAGGTCAACATGAGACATACCCGGTGGTGATCTCTGCCCACCTGGAAAAAGAATAGGAGAGTATGCTCATATCTACTCTCATTGAGCATAAGGGAGCTCTTGGATGGACGATAGCGGACCTCAAAGCAATAAACTCATCGATTTGTACTCACCGCATATATCTTGAGGACAATGCAAAGGCTTTTCGGCAATCACAACGTAGACTGAATCCAAACATGAAGGAAGTGGTTAAGGCCGAGGTTCTCAAACTATTGGAAGTGGGGATCATATACCCCATATCCGATAGTCAATGGGTGAGTTCAACTCAAGTGGTTCCTAAGAAGTCCGGGATCACCATCGTAGCCAATGCCAATAATGAACTCGTGCCGACCAGAGTTACTACTGGGTGGAGAATGTGCATTGACTACAGGAAGCTGAATACCATCACTAAGAAGGATCACTTTCTTTTGCCCTTTATAAATCAGATCTTGGAAAGGTTAGCTAGTCATTCCTATTACTGTTTCCTTGAAGGGTATTTAGGGTATAATCAGATTGAAATTGCCCCTGAAGATCAAGAAAAGACCACATTTACATGTCCCTATGGCACCTTTGCTTACAGAAGGATGCCATTCGGGTTATGTAATGCCCCTACCACCTTTCAGCGATGCATGATGAGTATCTTTTCTGACATGGTGGGAAAATATCTAGAGGTCTTCATGGACGATTTCTCTGTTTTCGGTTCATCTTTCAGTGAGTGCTTAGCAAGTCTTAAATGTGTGCTGAAAAGATGTGAAGAAAAAAATTTGGTACTTAACTGGGAGAAGTGCCATTTTATGGTTCAAAAGAGAATTGTCCTTGGGCATATCATCTCGTCCAAAGGAATCGAGGTAGATAAGGCAAAAATCGATCTTATCTCTAACCTACCTCCACCCAAGAACATCAGAGATGTGCGATCCTTCTTGGGACACGCAGGATTTTACCGACGATTTATAAAGGACTTTAGTCTCCTCTCTCGTCCTTTATGTAATCTTCTTCAAAAGGATGCACCATACGAGTGGACTGAGCAGTGCCAAGAAGCTTTCACTAAGCTTAAAGGCATGTTAACCACTGCACCTATCATGCAGCCACCCGACTGGAGTCTTCCTTTTAAACTTATGTACGACGCCTCTGATTATGCTCTTGGAGCGGTTCTAGACTAGAGAAAAGATAAGCGGCCTTACATTATTCACTACGCAAGTAGGACTCTAAATTCTGCCCAAGTGAACTACTCGACTACGGAAAAGGAACTCTTAACCGTAGTGTTCGCTTTTGATAAATTTAGATCCTACCTGATCGGATCTAAGATCATCATTTACACAGATCACGCGGCACTTAAGTATCTTCTTTCTAAGAATGATTCTAAGCCCCGCCTGATACGATGGATCCTTCTACTCCAAGAATTCGATTTGGAAATTAAAGACAAAAAGGGAGTAGAGAACGTAGTGGCCGATCACCTTTCTCGCCTTAATACCTCTAATTCCCTTGAGGTGACTCATATTAATGATATGTTCCCTGATGAACAACTGTTTAGAGTCTCTCATTTGCCTTGGTTCGCTGATATTGCCAATTATCTTGCTACAGGTGCCATACCGACACATTGGACATCACAAGATAAAAAGAAATTCTTTACCAAGGTGCGTAACTTTTTCTGAGACGATCCAACTTTATTTAAATATTGCCCAGACCAAATCTTAAGGAGATGTGTGCCAGACGATGAGCATCAGAGTGTCATCTCCTTCTGTCACTCACAAGCCTGTGGTGGTCACTTTTCTACTAAAAAGACCACGGCCAAGATTCTACAGTGTGGCTTTTACTGGCCCAATATGTTCAGGGACACTCATGAGTTTTGCAAAGCTTGTGAGCGTTGTCAAAAATTAGGAGCATTGTCCCGTCGAAATATGATGTCTTTGAATCTCATCCTTATCATTGAAGCATTTGATTGCTGGGGCATTGATTTCATGGGACCATTCCCCCAATCATTTGAAAATCTGTATATTTTGCTCGCCGTAGACTATGTCACTAAATGGGTCGTAGCAATTCTGTGCCGTAAAAATGACCATCGCACGGTCATTAAATTTTTGAAAGGAAATATCCTGTCGCGGTTCGGAACGCTTCGAGCCATCATTAGTGACGGAGGCTCAAACTTTTGTAATAGACCATTTGAGAGTTTAATGAAGAAATACGGTATCTCTCATAAGGAGAGCACCCCATACCATCCACAGACAAGTGGACAAGCTGAAATTTCCAATAGAGAGATCAAACATATCCTGAAAAAAACGGTTAACCCTAACCGTAAGGATTGGTCAATCCGATTGACCGATGCCTTATGGGCGTACCGTACTGCTTTTAAAACTCCTATTGGAACATCTCCCTTTAAACTTGTCTATGGAAAAGCCTGTCACTTGCCTGTGGAATTAGAATATAAAGCATACTGGGCGATCAAAAATCTAAATTTTAATTTGGACAACGCTGGCTCGGTACGCAAACTTCAGTTGAATGAACTTGAAGAAATCCGGAATGATGCGTACGAAAACTCAAGAATTTACAAGGACAAGATGAAGGCGTTTCATGACTAACATATTCTTCGAAAATCATTCACGCCAGGTCAGAAAGTCCTTTTGTACGATTCTCGACTACATCTCTTTCCGGGTAAGCTTCGATCTCGTTGGACCGGCCCTTACATTGTTGTCACTGCTTATCCTCATGGGGCCATCGAGATAAAAGATCCCAAAAATGGCAAGGAGTTTAAAGTCAATGGACATCGATTAAAACCATTTGTCGAGACATTTGATTCAAAGGATATGTCCATGCCTCTGATTGCGCCTGATTAATCTCCTAGTCTGATGGAGGTATAGGTAGGTTTATCGCTTTCATAGGACTAAGGTAGTTTGCTTTATTTGTCTATCTAAAGATGGTAAATTTAGCGCTCCTGGGAGGCAACCCAGCTTTTTATTCCTTTTCATTCTTTAGTAGATGATTCAATGTTTGTAGGTAACATTACTGCAAACCCTCACGAGACTACAACTCGTTCACTAAGGGTAACCTAGGGGTTTAAAGGCTTGTTGCATACGCTAAATGCAATCAAGAGCACCTGCGAAAGTGGTATAGGTAGAATTTTATTTTCGTTATTTTTATTTTTCTTTTTCTCTCATGCTAACCAGCTTCCATACTGTGATCTCGTGGAAAATCTCTCTTGATTCATTATCCAGGTACTATCTTCCCATCACTTTACTTTCGTTGTTCCATATGCATTATATGCCCATATCTTTTACATTAAGGACAATGTAGATTTTAGGTTGGGAGTGGGAGATTAGGTTGCCTAATCAGTATTCTTTTAGTCTTGAGCAAAAATTGTGAAAAAATTGAAAAAATTGTGAAAATTTTTTAAATTTTTTTTTCTGAAAATTCTTGTGAATTCGAAGTGATTTTGACAGATATCTCTAATTTATATTTTCAAGATACGTGATGTTGGTAATTTCGGACTCTGGGATTCAGTATCTGTTAAATTTCGCAGTTAAGATCGAGTTATTAATCCATGATTAGAAGTTGTAAACATTGATTGAGTCATAATTTCACATGTCACGTCTCACCTATATATTTAGATTTCAGTTCCATATCGAAGGATTAACTTGGTAATCACTGAGCATGAAAGGAACCAGCCTGAAATATCTTGCCATCATGGTATAAAAATTGAAAAGGGTGGATAATTAATCTTCACCATAGGTTTGTTCCCTATAGATGTACAGTTAATTCTCCATGAATGATATGTGAAAAAGGTCTAGGAGTACGGTCTTCACCATAGGTTTGCTCCCTATTGGTAAGGATTTGATTCCTCTTTTTGGCATGACTATGAATGGAAAAATAAAAAGTTGAAAAGATCAAAAGATGGAATTTGTGAGGCAAGTTTGGTTATCATGAATTCTCTTGCTGGTTACCAATGAGATCCTGAAATAATAAATTCAATCTTAATGTGATTAGCTGAGATTCCACTATACACTCATGGATCATAATGTTCAGAATTTGTCTGATTTATGGATTAATACTTTGAATTTCATTAGGAAGTTTACCGTGTGCTTGGGTCCAGGAGAAAATAATTCCCAACATTCATGAATCTTAAAATTCTAATATCTTAACTGTTTTTTGAAAGAATCATTCAAGTTCATAGGAATCATCTTCTAATTTTCAACTTATTTTTCACATATTTTGCTCGGGACTAGCAAAATGCTGGTTGGGGGTTGTGTTGAGGGTCAAATATTGCATATTAGACCCCAAATATTGTCTGGATTTATGAATATAATGCTGTCTAATGGCTCGTTTTCTCATTCTTGTGTTGCAAAGTGATTTTATGAGCATGGATGGAAAAAGGAAGTTAAAAGTTGAGATTTAACGATCTGATGACACCAAAGGCAAGGGATGGACTCCATGGGACCAAGATCGATGAATTTACATGACAAAGATCTGAGGAAATCAGAAAACTGAAGCTCAAGTAGCCTGAAAATCATCCAAAATGCAAGATCACGGGGTTCCCACTATCAGTTCGACTCGAAACTTCATACATGATCTGAGGGCCATAAATTAACCGTACACGTCAAATTTCATCCAGTGGATCATTGTAAAAGTAGCGTAATGGACAGATCAGCCTATAAAATGGTAACGTGGGGCCCACCTGATATCTTGATCTGCTTCACTTTTGATCTCAACGTCTTAAATGATATGACAAAGTGGATGGACGGGGCGGATTGCACTAAAACATCAAAGTGGACCCTATTCAGCAGTGCATGTACACCATGTACATGAATACTTGCTACGCACCAAACCAAACAGAGGTCGGTCAGCATATGCTGGCCGACGTTTCTTCGAACTCTGCTGCAAACCGAATAGAGATCCGGTTATGCTTTCAGTGGACCCCATCCTTCATCAAAAACTGTGATCTAGACCGTCCATTGGTCTCCTAATACGCTATTTATCACTGCCTAGGTGGCAGAATTTCAGAAAATATCATAAAATGGTTTTTCAACCGTTCAAACATGGGATGGATGGTGGAAGGAAAGTTCTGTGGGCCTCACCAAATCTGAGAAATAACTATACATGTCAGACCGAAATCATGAGAGGAAGAAGATGAACGGGGTGGATTTCTCAAAAAGACAGCAAGGTGGGGCCCGCCATCATCACAGCGCAGGAAGTGCGCAGACTCTGTTTGCGCGTGACCTGCGGGCGATCTAGGTGGGCAACCACCGTTGATCAGACCCAAGATCCAAGTCATCCATCGTGTAGAGTGCTCAAAAATGTCCCAGGTGACGTTCTCCTTTTCAACAGAAAGTAATGGAAGGAGGGAGTATCTGCCTCTGTTTCCGGTGTGAAAATTGTATCTTACGCATGTAGGTCGGTTGTTCCGCGAAACCCGACTATTGCTGCGTAACGTTTCTTCACTCAGCCGACTTCCCTGCTGCTATAAAACAGAGGGAGAAAGACGTGGGGAGGGGAGTTTTTGGGGGTTGGACGTGGATCCATGGCTGGAGAATCCCATCCTTGGGACGGCTTGGACGTGGGAGAGGAGGAGAGAGAGACTTTTTCTTTTTCTTTTTTTTCTCTTTTTCTTTCTTTTCTTCTGTTTTTTTTTCTTTTAGTTTATTTTAGATTTTTGTCCACTCATGTGTGGCTGAACCTCCTAGCTAGGGCTAGGAGGTGAAGCTTGTAGTGAGATGGGGGGTTTTATTTTATGGTTTTAATATAGTTTTAATTTATGAATTGACGTTGATTATTATGGGAGTGTTTTTAAGTTTTTAATGGTCTGTTGTGACTGAAATTACAGTGGGTCTGTAATGGCTTTGAATATTTCCTTCTCTTTTATGTTTATGACGTCAGGAAGCCCTGTTGTTCACCATAGTCTCCTGGGCATGGTCGGATGTCGGTACCCTTCCTAACCTTCATACATATGATTGGTTGGTAGTTAGTTTAATTCTGTTGTTTGCCATAGTCTTTTAGGCATGGTTTGGTGATGGAATCCATTCTAATTCATATACCTTTCATCTCTTGAAAACTAGATCAGTGACAGTTCAGTTAATTTTCATGAAACAGGCAAAAGACCTCCCTGATCTCTACAAGTGGATCCTCTGAATCCCTAGTTCCCTTCTCCTGATTTCTCTCAAGTTTAGATAATTATTCCACCAGTATTCCTTCAAATTCAATCAGATTAGATTTCATCTTAGCCTAGTTCTAGTTCTAGATAGTTTTAAAATACGTACAGGTTTCGGCCCCTTGGGATTCGACCTCGGTCTTACCGAGTTATTACTACATCACAACCCTGCACTTGGGGAGTGAACAGGGCCTATCTTCAATGGCCACTCATATCATGTGGAGACCACCATTGATGTAGACCATCCATCACGGGGGCACCATGTTCAAAGCGGACCATCAAGCCTGCCTTGAATGTGGGTCATTCATCACTGTGGGCCGATCTTTGATGTGGGCCAACCATTTTGTGGGGCCATCTTAATGTGGGTCATCCATCATGTGAGGCCTGTCCATCACGTGGCCCACTAGTGATGCAGACCATCCAGCATGTAGTGCTTGCTTTGGATGTAATTCATTCATCATCAGGGACGGACCTCTTATATTTTTATTTTATTTTTATAAAAAAATATTGAAGATATTTCTATACAAAGCACTGCACCAAGACAGAGGGCCTATCGTAAGGGGACACATGCGTCCACCTAATTGCAGGTTAATTTTGATCGACCCTAACCTTACCCTATCTAAAAAGATCATCCCTTGAATTGCAGATTGTTGGAGGGTGTTACCTTGGCGAGCCATGCCGTCCGCAGGGCCGTTACCTTCTCTAAGAGTGCGAGAGAAAGAGATATGGCCCAACGTTGCATGCAGTTAATTCTGGAAATGACCGACCTCTGATGTGAAATGTCCATTATGTGAGCCCACCTTGATGTGAATCATCCATCCTGTGGGTCTCACCTTCAATGTCCACTTTCCATTATGTGGAGCCTACCTTTAACGTGAACAGTCCATCATGCTGGGCTACCTTTGACGTGGACTGTCCATTAAATCTGGAGACGGAGAAAAGTAATAATTTTTCACTTATTCCTTAAACCTGTTTAGTAAACTTGTGGCCCCGGGCCTACCCTAACACAAACCAACCAGACCGACTGCGATGCCTAACACTCGTGTTAGTAATTTCGTATGCTATTGTGTCGTTTGTTTGAGTGGGATCCATGTCTAGGTAATCTAGACCGTTGATATACGAATCGCTGGGAGAAACTAAATCAATTACAAGCGTGACCTCTCCCCAACCATCCGTAGACAGAATTTGCTGTGCTGTTTTGAGCTGATCCCTTTCAACTTTGACCCTTGACCGCTGTGCTGTCCATCTGATCGACAACGAAGGATAAAAAATCGGCGAGTCGACCCATCAGTCAGCGGCCCATATATATCACGTGCTAATTTGGAGGATGACCAATCTCTGCTTACCACCCTCGCAACTAAATTGAGGTTGTGTCCCGCAGTCCATCATAAACAGGGCCCACCGTTTGTGACAGAAACCATCATAAGTAGGGCCCACTACTGCACAAATATCAAAATGTGTGGTTAATCTCTGGTGGTCCCCTCTCTAACTCGGGCCAAGAGTTAAAAATAAGATCTTGCCATTTGAGGATTTTTTGACCTTTTTCAGCATAAACAATGGGGCCCACTTGAGACTGATGGCTTGGATCTCTCTTGAGCATACCACAAGCTACCAATTAAAAAACAAAATTGATGGCTAGGATCGAGGGCTATCAATGGGCTGGCCCAAGATCTATACTGGCCAACTGGCATAGTAAATCCTAGCCTCAAGTCCGTCCACCTTATGCAGGATGAACGCGATGAGGTCGGTCACCATGTTCGTCGAGAATAACTACTTCATGAGGTAAATCAAAGTCTTCCCTTCATGAGGTCAATTATAGTTTTCCTAAGAATAATTACAAAATTAAAAATAAATACTATAAAATTTGTACTTTATCCGATGAATGAATAAACGAGTTTATATCCCTTTAAATGGGATACTAAACCATGAAAGAAGTTTTGAAATTAAATTACAACTAAAACTGTAACTAACTATAAATAAAACTAAAACTGTAAATAACTATAAATAAACTTACCTATTTATAGCCGGTGGTGATTCCTACTGGTTTTTGGCCAAAAATGGTAAGTGTGCTACTTTGCTTTACCTTTGTTCTCCTAATCATTCCATGCACTTTTCAGGTGCAACTCATAAAGCCTAACGGATGAAGAGTTATATTCAAATTAAAACTTATCATAGATAGTAAAAATAAAATTAAAATAAGATTTTGATGGTTGATCCGATTGTATTTTGCAAATAAAGATTACAAGATACGTCCGTTTTAAGTTCTGGTAGTCCAGATCACCTCCGCTTCTAACCGAGCCATTTTTTATCCATCTTAGCATAAAATTGTCAACAACCCGCTCCACATCACCCATGCTCATGATGGGCCAAAACAAACAGGCCCAGGCTCAAACCCATCCACTCGCTTTTGTGCAAGATATGGGTTGTTCAGATCAAAGTGGGCCACGCCCAGATCTGAACAGCCCATAATTAGCCCTATAAAGGGCAGACACAGATTGAGTACCGCCATGCAGGGCATGTTTGCTGGACTGGGGAACTAGATTCGATGAGGCTGCAGAAACATTAGTTCGGGGAGGCCTGACGTGGCAAGATTTCATTCAGCCATGGTTAAAAATAGCCATGCACCCCACCTGGACGATAATTCATCTTGGTAGGCTCTGTGGTGCCCACTGTGATATAAGGGTTTTATCTACACCGTTCATCCATTTTTTTCAAATCATTTTAAGATATGAACCCAAAATTAAGGAAGATCCAAGGCTCAAATGGACCACACAGTGGAGATTAAAGTTCCACCGTTAAAAACTTCTTGTGAGCTGTAGAAGTTTAGGATCAATCCCATATTTGTGTTTACCCTTCATCTAAGTCTATATGACCTTATGAACAGGTTGAATGGCAAATAAACATCAAAGTTGGTCCTAAGAAGTTTCAACGGTGGGTTTTAGGTCATAAAAGTCTTAAATCAAAATGATCTCTTTATTTTTCCTTCCTTCCGTTCTATTTGATCCTATTGCTGAGTTGGATGGCAAATAAACATTACAATCTGTTTACAGTGGATTTTGAAAAGTTTTTAATGGTGAGCGATCAATCACTATTTCTGGTAGCGTGGTTTCTCTGATATTTAGATATGCTTAATTTTTTTTTTTTACCATATAAAATAATAGGCTGTAAAACCGATAGATGGAGGGGATATACAACATACGATCAGGGTGGACCCCACGGTAAGGGTAACACCCGCCAAGCTGTTAGCAGGGTAACACCTAATCCGCGCCGGCCAAACTCATGCCGGTTGTCAGAGACCCAGTCTGTCAACCTTGGGCTTTAAGAAAACAGTTGTCTGGTAGTGACGTCAGCTCCTAGTATATCTTTTTCCTAAATGTGATTGGTGCTGCCTCCACTGACGTCATGTCAGGAGTTTCATGAGGCTTACAGTGATCTATTTATTTTCTCTACGCCGTCTAGCAGTTTTGAAATATCATTCTAAACTACGAGACCGAAGAAGTGACGGATCAAAGGGTTAAATGGACCACACTACATGAACCAATGTGATTTAAATTTTATAATTGAAAACTTTTGGAGGTCAAAAGTTTATATTTATGTCTTACCACTAGGGTGTACACAAACTGGGCTAGCCCGGTTAGCTCGCTCGACCCGGCCCGAAAAAGCTTAACTCGGCCTGACCTGAAACTGAGTTCGGGTCAGGACGGGCCCATTTTCTCAGCCCGAAACTGATGGAGGGCCGAGTTCGGATAGCTCCCCGTTCGGCCTGACTCGACCCGACCCGACCCAGTCAAGTGTGTGTGTGTGTGTGTGTGTGTGCGCGCGCGTGCATGTGTATATATTCTCTAACCCTACCCGTCCCTTTCCACTTTTCCCTTTCCCCTTTTGAAATCGCCCGACCCCAGCAACAGCGCTCGACCTCACCAAACCCTGCTCCTTCTCTCCCTGCCCGACCCCACCATTGTTGAAATCTCTCTCTCTCTCTCTCTCTCTCTCTCTCTCTCTCTCTCTCTCTCTCTCTCTCTCTCTCTCTCTCTCTCGTCGTCCAACCAGCGGGTGGACGTTGTCTTACCACAGTCCGGCGCCCCACTCGACAGTCGACGCTCTCACCTCTCTAATCTCACTCTCTCTCTAGTCGAACCACAGTCCGGCGCCCCACTCGACGCTCTCACCTCTCTAATCTCACTCTCTCTCTCTCTCGTCCGACGACGGTATGAATTCTCTCTCTCACTCTCTCTAATATTTATTGATAACAGAGTTTTGGTCTGCACAAAATGAGATACTTCTCAATGCTTGTACAAGTAGCAGTTTTGGAAGGATCAACAACTTCAACTTCTTCTAAGTGTCTTTCTCTGTTTTCTTACATTAAGTGGGTCATGTTGGTGAGCACCTGCACCTTTACACGTGGCACACGTGTCAACCCAGCATGTGGATAGGACATCTAAGCTGTGTTTTGAGGTGGGCCCCACCGTGCAGATGACCCAATGTGAAGATCGGGCGGGCCGGGTCATCTTCATTGTGCGGTCGCCGTATGGACGGATCAGATATTCCCACAAATGTACTTTGGTAAGGAAAAATGTAAAGAAAGAGAATCGAGGTCTTTGGAAAATAGTGTTTTGATTGTTGTTTAGATAGAAGGATTGTGTAGCTAGATGGGGTATATGTCTAAAAAAATATCTAGATAGGAAGATGGTAACCCTCTGATCAACAGGTGGGCCACCCCTAAATTGAATAATAGTAGAATCCTACTAATGTATTGCTTCAGTAAATGGAGATCTGATCACCTTTGTACCGCAAGGAACCCTACAATCCTCCATCCCAAGGATATGTGCATTATCTGGGGTTTTCAATTTGTACAAATGGGTCTCTACATTCCCGTGATCTAGACCATTGGTTATCTAGGTCCCAAAGTGGATGGACCATAACCCGCAAATCTCCTGAAAAAATGACTAATATTGATGGAAAATGAAGGCAATCTGGACTAATATCTAGGTCCACCCACCAAAAACTTCCAACCTTTAGTGAGTGCGAGTAACATCCAACCCGTCCGATAGGTTGTCCACATCATGAGCATCACCTTGTGCAAAAATCAGCTTGCATACAACATTGAGCATGCAGTTAGAGTTATATGTGCTCTTCAAATGCAACATGGTCATAAATGGCTAATCTTAATTAAAAACTTGGATAAATTAATAAATTATAACTTATAAGGATTTCTTTTAAAATTCTTTTTTTGCCTTTGAGGAAATCATGCAATAGACAGTGTACCAAAAGAAATCCTTATAGTCCATTAATATTAATGTTCCTTGTACACGTGTGTGGGCTTACTGTTTGACTCCATGCATGTGCATCCACACATGTATTTGTATTTGTCCAATGGGCTAGATCATTAGTTATTGTCCACCTAAACTTTTGAGCTTTTATGTGTGGGTGACATCCAACCATCCAATAGGTTGTCTGCATTGTGAGGATTATACAAAAACATTGAATATATATGCCCTTCCAGTATAATTTAATTCATTTGATTATTTTGATGATTTAAACTTAGTCATTAATGAGCTTTTTTGGTGAAGGGAATAGAGTCATTAGTGCGCCACTTTATTATCTATCTTATCATTAATCGTGATTGAAAACTTGTACAAATTAATGTATTATAAAGGTTTCTTTTGAAATTCCTTGATGTTCTGTATTCTTGAGTACTCGAAAATTTTCATGATGATTTCAATTAGGCTAAACAACCCGTGATTAGTTTATGGTCATCTTATGTTATTGTAACTTATGACGACTCAAGATGAATTTATCTCCACTATTGAGCATCTAATCATCATCACCCTTCACATATGGGCACGTGCACAGATGCTCATTTGTTTGTTGAGATCTAGTTTTAAATTTGATTGGGTATTTGTATCAAATGGATCATGTGAAGTCTCCTAACTAATTTAAGAACACCCCTCATGCTTAGATTTGATTGACTTGATAATGCACTAGCTTATATATATGCTTATACTAATTGCCTATTAGATATATTTTTATTTGTTTGTTTTTGTTGTAGACTTGTAGTATAGGATAATCAATTGTCCATTTGAGGATTTCTATGTTGCCAGATATAGATTGAGTGTGTTCATGAATGCATAGAAATTCTCAAATTGTCCCTTTTTGGACAGTTCAATATTAGATAGACAGTAATGTTTTCATTTATTATAATTTAAACGCACATACCTGTTTTGGTTCGTCTCTCCTAATTCTCTCTTGATATATTTCATGCATTACTTCCTCATCAAATATCCACACTTTGTGTAGATAGTTGACGTGTGAATCAAATTCAAGATTAATAGATTCTGAAGAGATAATGGGAGATGCTGCCGAAATTTTGGTGTGGCATTTAAATTGAATAATGAAAGCATTATTATCTATTCAACATTAAATGGGTAACTGATTTAATTATTTTTTATATTGTTGTTGTAGTATAGGATAATCAGTTATCCATTTGAGGATTTTTATGTTGCCAGACATATATTGAGTGTGTTCATGGATGCATAGAAATTCTCAAATTGTCCCTTTTTGAACAGTTCAATGTTAGATAGATATTAGTATTTTTATTTATTCTAATTTAAATGCACATGCTTATTTCGGTTGCTCTTTCCTAATTCGTTCTAGATATATTTCTTGCATTTACTTTATCATCAAATATCCACACTTTGTGTAGATAGTTAATGTGTGAATCAAATTCAAGATTAATATATTCTGGAGAGATAATGGGAGATGCTGTCGAAATTTTAGCGTGGCATTTAAATTGAATAATGAAAGCATTACTATCTATCCAACATTGAATCTGTAACTGATTTATCCGCTTAGAAAATTCTTTACTAAGGTCCAAGGATAAATGAAATTGTTTCATATCTTTAGATATGGCTAGTGAGGATGAAGTCCCACGGAATCCTAGTGTCGGTGCCGGTGCGTCAGCCACCTCATCACTTATTGTTAAGGGAGATGGGTCTTCAACTGCAAACAAAAGAAAGAAACGGTCAGCTGTCTGAGGTGATTTTGAAAAAGTAGTAGTTAACAATATCCCCAAGATCAGATATATGCACTGCAAAAGTCTATACACCAAAAGTGTCGAGGGTCGACGTCTCATTTAAACAGACATAAAAAAAGTTATCCAATGAGACCTAGACTTCCACGTTCAGGCCAACAATTACTATCTTTTACAAAGTCCGAAGAATCTGCTTCTGAAGGTACACTTACCACTCATAAGTTTGAAAAACAGAAGCTGAAGGAGTGGTTTGCAAAGCTTATTATCATTGATGAGCAGCCATTTAAGTAGTAGAGAGTGAAATATTTATGGGATACAGTAAATTTCTTAATCCTCAATTCAAAAAGGTCTCCCGTGTTACTGTGAAGAGGGAATGCATGAAGATGTATGTCAGTGAGAAAATGAAGCTGAAAGCAATTTTAGATTAGGTTTTAAGGGTAAGTTTGACGTCTGATATGTGAATGATGTAAAATCAAAGAAAGGATTACATTTCATTGGCTGCACATTATGTTGATGAAAATTAGAAACTCTGCAAGAGAATATTGAACTTTCGCTACCTTTCACCTCCTCATTTCAGTTTGGTTATTTCATATTACATTTACAATTGTCTACGAGATTGAGACATTGAAAAAAAAGTCAGTTCATTAACTTTAAATAATGCTTCGACAAATGACAATGTTATATAATTCTTACGTAACCAGTTCAAGGCAACCGACAATTTATTTTTTAAGAAAAAAATATTTCATGTTTGGTGTTGTGCACACATTCTCAACTTAATTGTACAAGAAGGGTTGAAATCAATTGACCAAACTATGGAGAATGTGAGGGAGAGTGTGAAGTATATAAGGGGCTCGCCGTCAAGATTGAGTATATGGAATGACATCGTCCAACGTTTGAATTTGACGTCTCCAAAAACGTTGCAGCTAGATGTTTGCATGTACACGTTGAAATTTCACTTTTGAGATGTTGGATTCAGCCCTGGAATTAGAACATGCCTTTTCAAAATATGCAGTGCGTGATAGAACATATGTTTGGTTACTTACTGATGATGATTGGAGCAAAGCGAAAGAAGTTCACAAATTTTTGAAGGTTTTTTATGACTGTATGAAAATATTTTCTGACAATAAGTTTCCTAGAGCAAATATGTTTCTTCCATCTGTGTGGAAGATCAAGGATGCCCTGAAGAAGTTACTGATGACGGTCCATTTTTTCTCCAAATCATGACAGGTGGTATGCAAATAAAGTTCGATAAGTACTGGGATAATTATCATCTGATAATGTCCTTAGATGTTGTTCTTGATCCTCGGTGCAAGATGAGTTATGTTAAATACATCTTCATGAGGATTTATCCTACTAAAAAGGAAATATCTGAAACGTCGAAAGTTCATGACGCAATCGAAGCATTGTACAACGCGTACACAACCACAGTGTCCACACCAAGTGCTTCTGAAGTTAGATCGCAAGTTGCAGGCTTCGACGATGCTGATTTCATGTCTTTCTTAGCAAAAGAAAATACATGTATCTGAAAAAGTCAGTCGTACTACGGAAGGATTCAGAGTTTGATGTTTTAGAGTGGTAGAAATTGCGAGTTAGTGAAGGAAAATATCTTACACTATCGACGATGGCACGAGATATTTTATTAATTCCTATTTCAACAATGGCATCAAAATCTGCGTTTAGCACAAGGAGCAGGGTCGTGAGGAAGACTAAAAGTTCCCTTACACCAGATACAGTGGAAGCATTAATATGTACACAAGATTGGTTGCGTCCGAGTCTACAAGGTGATCTTGATGAGGAAGAGGAGGAGAATGTGAATAAAGCCGCAACACATGAAACAACAGCAGTATGATGAATGTTTGGGATGGATGTTATGATCTTGTTAATTTATTTGAATTTGCAAATGTTGTAATGGGTACTCGTTTGACTTTTATTTTTATTTATTTGTTATGTTGATGGATGTTAAGCAAGCTGTGCAATGCATTTCTACATTTGTTTGCTGACTTTTATTTTTATTTATTTGTTATGTTGATGGATATTATGCAAGCTACGCAATGCATTTCTACATCTATTTGCTGACTTTTATTTTTATTTATCAGTTATGTTGACTTTTATTATTTTTTAATCTATAATTTACTTTTATCTTATGTCGGTATTTCATTATTGTTAAAAAGCTTAAAATACTTTTTCAACACAATATGTAAATATATCTTCAAGCGAACCATCGGTTAACCTTTAGGACTATAGTTCCTTAGTCCATTCTCCAAAGTCTGAAAAGTTTAAGATTTTGTGTAATTTGTGTGGAGCCAAGTTTGTTAACAAAACTAATCGGCTCAGATTACACTTATCCTGTCAGGGTGGAGATGCAAGACCGTGTCCTAAAGCCTAAAAAGAAATTCAAGTTCTTTTCCAAGCAGTTCTTGATTAAAACAAAAAAGCTTCCACTCCTCAATCCAAACTTTTTGAGGCAGAGAAGAAAGTTAAATTATTAGCATTAAAAGAAGAACAATTTCAACTTGCCTTAAAGCGCAGTATGGAAGAAGCTTCTACACATCAGCGATGTCCTCCAAGCCTACATAATGTCGAAGCAGGTTCAAACTGCACGAGTAAAAAGAAAAATATTAAAAATTCAGCTAAGCTTCTCTCCAGTCTGGGTACGTTTTATAAGACATTTGGAATTACGTATAAATCTTCTCACAAAAATATTTTGAAAAATCTAATTCAAACTATACAAGAGGAATGCGATAAAAAGCTATCTTCACCTTCTGAAGAGGGAGAGGTGAATGAGTACGTATATGAAAATTTAGATAGCAACTCAGGCTCAGATGAATCTCTTCGACAGTAGTCAGTAGTGTATGACTGTATTCAGTTTGTATAAAATATTTTATTTTATGCTTTGTCAAATGTATATAAATGTAGTAAAATTATAATATATTCTCTCTCTCTCTCATGAACTTGTAAATTGTAATGGGACACAGATTACCTGCCAAAGCCCTTCCCATAAACTTGTCGTAAGGTTCAAAACTGACCCGAACTCGAAGGTTCGAAACTGGCCCAAACTCAGATTTGAAACTGGCCTGAACTCGAAGGTTCAAAACTGGCCCGAACTCAGCCCGAACTCGCCGAAGTTCGACTCAGCCGGGTTCGGGATGGAGATGTTAGCCCGGTGACCAGGCCCGGTTGGGTTCGAGCCTGGTGCGGCTGTTCAATGGGCCTGGACGGACTGAGGTAAGTTCGACTCGGCCCGACCCGTGTACACCCCTACTTACCGCATAGGTACATATAACATTATGAACAGGATGGATGGAAAATAAACATCATCGCGGGCCTGGGATGTTTGCAACAGTAAGAGTTCCATCCCTACCGCTTTATGTGTGTGGTCCACTTGAGCCTTAAATCTTCCTAATTATTGGGTTCATGACTTAAATAATCTGTTAAATAGATGGACGGTGTGGATAAAACATATTGATGATGTAGGCCCCACGGAGGCCCTGACATGACCGTCCACGATGTGGCACTCATCACTACATCCAAGCCGTAAGAAAGGTCATCCAAATCGTGAAAATCAATTTTTATCTTCAAAAGTAGGATGATCCACTCATCAGATAGGCCACTACTCTTATGTTGATCAGATCATTGTCCGCCTACTGATTTTGACGGATAGCCCATCTAATTGTTGGATAGGCGTGATTTTCATATCAGATGGTCTCCATGACTAAGCCTAACCCATACACACCTGGATTTGCAGCACAGTGGCAGGAAGAGAAAAAATACAGTAAGGTTATCGCAGTCAAGGGAATCTGATCATGCATCGAAATAACACCAAACTCAAAAAAATAAAAATAAAAAAATCGTCGATTACGTAGAATTTTGACTTCTAACGCGGTACTCTTCTTTGTCACGCTCCTCTCTCATGAGCTCCCGAGCAACTTCACAAAACCGTCGTCTCTGTCTCTCAGCCTATATAAGCCTACAAACAACTCCCATAACCATTCAAAATCTCTCACAAAATCGTCATCTCTCCCTCTCAGCCTATACAAACCCACAAACAACTCCCAAAACTATTCAAAATCTCTCTCTCTCTCTCTCTCTCTCTCTCTCTCTCTCTCTCTCTCTCTCTCATTGATTTCTATACACCATGGTATTAGGAAACTGGTTATTGCTTAGCCATCTAAGGAGGGCCATAGAGAAAGTAAGATTCCTACTAAGCTTCCACATCCACAAATGGGGCCTTCCATCGATGATTGAATCCTCAAGTCGGCGGCAGCTAAGCTTCAACAATGCATCTGGCTTGATTGATTGCACGGCAGATATCGATGTTGAAAACTGCGAGATGGGTTTGTCGCCATCGCCAATCCAAAGGACCAGAAGCGATGCATCCGATGACATCGACAGGAGAGCAGAGATGTTCATCACAAACTTCTATCGACATATTCAAATGGAACGGCAGGTATCACTTGAGCTTCAGTACGCAAACGTAGTTGGCCTAGAGCGGACTCGATCGGATTGAGGAAGATGGTTTTTTATTTTCTTCCTTAAATTCGACCAATGCGATGGGAAGATTTTTTTTTCTTTCTTTCTTTCTTTCTTTTTTTTTTTTTCCTTTACACGTTACATTATTTATTTATTTATTAATTGGGTAATTGTGGTGATTATTTGATGAAAGCCACCATTTTGGGTTTTGGGTTTGTTTGGATTGTAAAGCAGGGAAGAAAATAAATGTATTTGAATTTGACATTTCTTGCTTCCAGGACTGTTTGCAGGCTATTTTTTTGTATAAACCCCATGTGGATTTTGTATAGTGGATTCTCAAATGGAAGCATGTATGATTGCACACGGTGTTGAATTTTATGGTATGATAATAGTCTTGAATATCAATTTCGTTGGATTTTTCTTTAAAAGGAGAAATCCACCGGGTTGGCCCTTCCAGAGATATATGTGTGTGTGTTGTTATCAGGTGATCTACATGTGGCTAGACGTGTTAAGAGTAAATGAGACTTACAATAAAGTTTGCAAGTTTAGTTGGTACAGCTTAAAATAGTAACATAGGCAGTGGTATAAAAGGTTTGATACTTTCATGTTAAGTAAGTGATTTACCAGAAATCAATATAATTATTGTGTCTATTACAAGACATTGAATGGTGGATAATTTATCGTACTAATATTGTACATAGATGACATGCTTATTACTAGTCATAATATATTTAAGATCAATACGTTGAAGACTCGGTTGTCAGGGACATTTGAAATGAAAAGTTTGGAGGATGTAAAGAAGATTCTTGGCATAAATGTTTACAAAGATAAGCAGAGGAGCGGGCTACGGTTATCACAGGTATAATACTTTGAGAAGGTATTGATAAAGTTCAGTATGAATAAGGCGAAACTGGTTACCATACCTCATGATGCTCACTTTAGCATTTCTTTTAAATTAAGCCCTATTATAAATGAACAAAAAAAAAAAAGTAAGTAATATTTCATGTGCCCTATTTGAGTGCCATTAGCAGTTTGATATATGTCATTATCAACAAAACTGAATATTTCACATGCAATGGGTGTTGTGAGCAAATACATGGCTAACCGAGGCAAACAATATTGGGAAGTAGTGAAATGGTTACTTCAGTATATAAAAGGTACAGTGGACTACGTCATGACGTTTAAAAAGTTACAAGACAAATTAATAGGTTATGTGGATGCTGATTACATAGAAAATATGGATAATAAAAGATCAATTTCCTGCTACTCATTTCTGTTAATAGGTGGGTCGATCAGTTGGATGCCAAACCTTTAGTTTATATTTGTTCTTTCCACAACCGAAGCGAAGTATATAACTATGATGGAGTTCAAAGAAGGTGTTTGGTTGAGAGAAATTATAAATTATCTTTGACTTCACCATGAGGCCATATCGATTAATTGTGACAACGAAAGCACGATTAATTTGACGAAGAACTCTGTTTATCACTTACATACTAAACATATCGATGTTCATCATCATTTTATTCGACATGTGCTTGAGGAAGGCGGAGTGACTCTAAAAAAGATCTTTATGGGCGTGAACTTAACCAATATGCTTACAAAGGTGGTTCCTACAGAGATATTTAAGTTTTGTGCAACTTCTTTGGATTTAACAAAGGCTTAATGAAGACGAAGTGTGCATAAGAAGCAACAATAAAGTTATGATGGAAGCAATTAGAAATGGCGATGACATAGTGGAGCAATGGAGCATGAAGATTAAATCCATGATAGAGCAATGGTGCATAAAGATAAAATCCATAGTGAAGATTGCTGTCATATGTCTTCAATCTAACTAAGATTAAGGGTCTGGTAATACCATCGAAAAAATTCAAAAAAATCTCGGTTGCTTACCAGTTTTAGAGTTACTCTTCAATGGCATCGAAGAAGGTGGCTTCGATGCCATCGACTGGTCTTCGATGATTGTTGATGTCATTGAAGGTCCCATCGACACACGCATAGAACTGCATAAGTGCCCTATTTGTTTCTAATTCTGATTGTGATAGTATATATATCAGGTCTAATTGGGTTTAGGGTATTAATTCTAAATGAATGTTAAGATGTTTTTAAGGTATTCTAATGTAAAGCTAAGGTTTTAAGAAGGGATTTTGGAATTATTTAGATTAATAAGTTCATTCATCTCTTATAATATTCTTTTATAGTGGATTGTTTGTCACTTTATGCCGTGGGTTTTTCTTGTGAAGATTTTTCCACAAAAAATACATGTGTTTTGTGTATACTTTAATTTGTTTGCGTTTGATTTTAGCTTATTTTATTGAATTTGAATTTTTTTTTTTTTTTTTTTGACATGCACACACACACCCACACACTCACGCTGGTGGAATTTCACCACCTATGGGTACTCGAACCCTTGACCGGGAGTTGAAACTCCTGAGAGTCTACCACCCGAGCAAGAGTAAGGACTGAATTTGAGTTTGCTTCCACGCAATTCCCCAACAATTTTGTCCCAATTTTTTTTAAATAGCTATCAGGGGCTATTGCTGGAAAATTTTTAAAAGTTCCAAATTTCGAGGTGTTTGGCATTAGCAACGAAAGTACTTTGGTCAAATTCCTTTTCATTCTGGCTTTGACTAGGCTTGACTGAGATCAAACCCAGCCCTGCGCTAACATAGTCGATTGCCATCCTTAATTGTTACATAGCATGATTGAAGGAAAATACCAATGGAGTATAACGACGGGTACCTGTAGTTTGAGTGAGGTTGCACAAGGGGCACCCACAACAAAGTCTAGCAACAATAGCAGGTCCACCACCATGGTAAATATTTGGACAGGTTGGTCATCGACAATGTCATGGGCCTGCTTAATAAATATACATACACAGTGTTTCACATGGTTGTTATTGTTGGGTTGCACGTCATCCAAAGTTTTGATCAGCTAATGCCACAACGATAAGCTTATAGTGCTCTACTTCTTACTTCCCACCAACGTGTCACCCATGTAGTACATCCCATCCATGAAAATGGTCTGGCACATCATGAGGGTAGTTGGGCCTGAAAATTAGGCTGCCGCACTTATCCGGTAATAACAACCACATGTGAATTTAGATAAATTTGATAGGTAGCCCACTTAAAGATAGATTTCAAAATTAAAACCATATAACTCAATTCACCTTGTATCCATCATGACTCAGCTAGATCACTCGATTCTAATTTGAGATCTACTGCACTTGTTATAGCCACACGGCCAGCCGAACCAATTCAACCTAGACTCACTTTGCTGGACCAAAATCCCCTAACATGGGGCCAAGCTCGGGTTAGACTCGGCGGAATAACCAAGTCGACGTTACAATGAGCCCCTCTTCTTCTCGATTCCTCACATCTTCCTTCTCCTTTCCTCATCTTCTTTCCTTCTCTTTGTAGTAATAAGGGCTAAAAACCATTCAACACAACTCAACTCCAACTCAGTCGACTCGGCAGCACGAACTGAGCCAAGTTGTAGTGCCTAACCCCGAATTTTCTTCCTTTTACCTCTCCTTTCATTCTTCCTTACTTCTCCTTTCTCCTCGGCAATTTCCCATCCCGCTTGGTTGTTGGACCCATCAAGACTCCTAAACCCAACGAGTCAATGAGTCCGTGACCCAGATCATCGAACAACATCTCTCTCCCTCTTATCTCTCTTTTTCTCCTACTTTCTTCTCTCTAATTTCTTATTTTCTTTCTACGACAGTAGCAACTCTGGACACGACTAGCGTATGGACTCAACCTAATTGAGTTCAAGTGAGTCAATGACTCAGCTTAAGTCGGCGAGATCTGATCCGATCCATCTTCCTCATTCTCTGATCTTTTTCTTCATTTTCCTTCTTTTTCTTTTCTCTCTTCTTTCTGCTTCACTTATCCTTTCTGCAATAGGGCTGGAATCAACTTAACATAACTCAACTAAAACTGAGTCAACTTGACAGAGTGATTCTTCAACTAAATTTCAATTTAAACGGGGCGGCTTACTATAGCTATGAGGTGAGCCTAATCTTATGTGTTTATCGATGATCTCACAACTTTCAATGCACCTCACAATGGATGGATTCAATCTTGAATCATTGGCCAACAGGATCTAATGACGTCAATTTCTCGATGGGGAAGAAGGTTGTCCTCAATAACGAATCTCGACCCGATGAGTATTTGTTTAAAATGGAGCTTCTGGGTGGTCTAAATCATTGCACTGAAGCTTGTTCAAAGCTCCATGGAGGTTTGGGCTGTGGGTTCGAAGGAAGAAAGGTTCGAACAATTTTTCTCTTGCAACCGCCAGAAATGGAAAAGAGGTATTGTTATTTGATTTCCTCTCTCTTATAACAAACCCTAAATCTCCCAGAACTGTTGGATGAAAAAGATAAACATTCTAGATGCTTTGCCTTGCAACAAACTCTAAATATAGTTGGTAAGGTAAAATCGGCCATTGTTTTCTTATTGCTACAAAAGAAACCCTAATTCTATGGGTTTGGTTGCAGGGTTACGATTCTCCCAATTTTACAGTCGAGATGAAACGAGAGAAATCCACAAGGATTGCCAGGTCATGGTCCTGCAATGACATTTCCATTTTCGGAAACTACCTTGCGTGCAACTTTCCTTGCACTTGCACTTGTACGCTCACAAGAGAACACCAACGTAAAAAAGTTTTAGAGTTTTGATCAAAATTTTAACCTACACCTGATGGCAGGTTCGGATCCCTGACATAGACTCAAATGGTGGGCCACGATCCATTGAACAGACAAAGTTAGTTAAAGATGCGCCAACTATTTGCATTCAACTCTGTGAGCTCGCATGGGAGTACCAATGTGTGGAACTTACAGGGCTTTGATCGAAATCATGTGTTTGACATGATGAACGGCTCATATTTCACAAATGGGTTCTGATGGTGGGCCACGGATCAAAACAACAGACATTGTCCGTTTGAACTATCGTCGGGTGGGACAGCAGGAAAGTGCGCCATAGGTGTACTAACCCTTGCATTGAACATAGAGAAAAAGTCCCCTTTCGTGAATTTTTCAATGAAACATTGAGTTGGGGTAGAGGCCTCTGAGCACCATCTATCTGGATCTATGGACCACCCCCTCAGGACATCAGTCAAAAGATGACTCCCACGTTAACACCCGAGTACAAAAATTATGGGATGTTACAAAAAGGGCCACTGCTACGCTTACACGCCCTGTGCAGCTGGACACGAAGAGGAGTATCTACTGATCGTAAGAACGGTTGAAAAGGCAAAAATGCCATTAGAGAAAACAAAGATTACATCTCTTTTTATTACACATGTCGGGCTAAACTTGGCTAAACGTTGCAAGAAATATAAGTCGTTGGCCTTATCTTTCTTGAGTAAAATTTAAATTTTATGTTAGACACTATTTACATTCTTTAGTAATGAAAATATCCTTAACTTTATTTACAATGTCTTCTAATGTCGTTTAAATATTCAAATTTCTTTGCCCTGAGGGGCCTGGACTGGTACTACTCTTACCTGGACTTAACTATTGACGGACAGTCCTACTAGGAGCTCTGTGGGGTCCACTATGACGTACATGCTTTATCCACTCCGTCCATCCATTCTAACATATCATTTTAGGGCATGAATCCAAAAATAAGGCAGATTGAAGGCTCAAGTAGGCCACACCATAGGAAGCATTGGGGATTGAAAGATTACTGTTAAAAACTTCTTAGGGCCACAAAAGTTTTGGATCAAACTGATATTTATGTTTTATAAACATCACAGTGGGTCCTATGAAACTTTCAACTGTGGGAATTCAATCTCCACTTCTTACCGTGTTGTCATCAGCTTGTAATCTGCCTCTTTTTTGATCTCATGCCCTAAAATATGAGTAAAAATAGATAGACAGCATAAATAAAAACATATACATCACAATGGGTTCCACCACTCCCCTAACTGCGTCTGTCTCCAGCCAAGTCATGGTAGCGTTAGTACCCAATCCTGGCTCCCCTTATAATAAAATAATAATATAAAAAAATAATTGCAGAAGTAAAGCAAGAACTTCTCACAATCATATATTTTTTGGACAAGACTTTCTAAAGCAAATATATTTAGGCAGCGAAAAAGTCCACATACAAACCCTTCAACATAAAAGAAGGGGGAAGAAACCCAAGTTTGTTTAGACCGAGGTCTTACCCTCGACATCCACCATTGACTCACCAATAGCCCAGATGGGCTGGTCTGGATGGGAGACAGAAAGGGACCTTTTCCACCAAATCAGCTGCTGAGAAATTATCATACGACAATAGCAACCCAATCTAGAACATGAAATATCTGACCCACTCCAGCATAAACAAACAAGACTAGCTTGCTGCGTGACCTGTGCAGGACTAAGTTGTTTTGTACTCTGGTTATGCATGTTTCTTGATACACAAGCACCTATAAATGTTACAAATGGCATATATAATCTCTAAACAAACAAGTCTAGCTTGCTACGTGACCTATGCAAGACTAAGTTGTTTTGTACTCTGATTATATGCTAGATACACAAGCACCTATAAATGTTACACATGACATGTATAATCTCAAATAAAACTGACAAAATTGTGTAATCGACTGTCTTGAAGTTATCATAGAGAAATTTTGTTGAACAATCTTAACCGTTGATACACAGGGACACTTTTTTTATCTATAAATAAGACCTTTGGATATTTTTCATTTTTAACAATCCAGTAAATACCCATTTTCTAATAGTTACAAAACCAAATAAATAAATAATTCATGATACATCTAAAATGGTAGAATAATTTTGCCGGTTTATGTACATCAAGTATGCAATTTCACGGTAATTTATAACTGTGTGTGTATCATCCATCACTCTCTCATGGAGTCAAAGTATTTCACTTAAAATTGCATTGCATCCAAGTGACCAATATTAGTCCTTGGGACCAAAAGCAGCTGCGTCCTTAAATCAGGGATCACATTTTTTTTTTCTTTTTTTAGACACGCTGTGGTGGGATTTCACCACCTATGGGTATTGAACCCAAGACCTCTTCTTGAAACTCCTCAGAGTCTACCACCGAGGTAAGGACTCCAGCCCATGATACCAAACCGTGTATAGGGCAATACTTACCTACCAATCTGTTTCACTTGGTGTGGCTCATATGAATCATAGATGAGCATGATTTTGAGCCCTGTGCCAAACTTTTTGTGTATCATCTAATGATGGGAGTAGATTTCATACAATCACCATAATAGGTCTCATAAAAATCAAGAGTGGACCTCACTCTCAATTGTTTCCTTCGGTGTGACCAACCATTTTTGTGGAAATTAACATGCCATGGTGTGGCTCTCCTTCTTTACAGGTCAGACTGATTAACTGGCCCTCATACTAACATGGGATTCCATTTCTAATGGTCAGAGTAGATTTCACGTATAGATCACAGTGTGCCCATAATAAATCAAAGGCAGTCACCCCAATCTCAACTATTAATTAAAAATAATAATAAGAAGAAGAATAATAATAATAATAAGAAGAAGATAAATATCTCTAGTGTCTCATATATTAAAAAGTAAAAATATATTTGATGCAGGCATCATTTAAATTTTGACATAGCCCACGGTGACGTGTATCTAGAATCCAGTTCATTGTTACGTATAATCCAACATCAGATCAAGGACTTAAAAAATAATTTGACTACCGGTGGGAGACGTCTACCATTGATTTTTATAATGCCTCGCTATGGTGATTATATAAAATCCACTCCAACCATTAAATGTCACACCAAAATTTAAATATTGGGCCCAAAAATAATACTTATTTACGATTCATGTGGGCCACACCAAGTGAAATAATTTGGAGAGTAAGTGTTGTACTTGGCATTGTTTCTAATCGTGTGGTCCGCGTAAATATAGATGAGTTTGATTTTTAACCCTGAGCCAAACATATGGGTGACTCACCTGATGGTCAGGATGGATTTCACATAAACATAACAGAGGCCCCGCCCTAGCCACCCACTTCTTTGCTCCAATAAGCCCATGGAACCAGTACTCTTAATGATAAATAGATGAGGCCGCTTGTGGAAAACCTACTTTAATATTGCAAAGTGCATCGAAGATGAGGTGTTTAGTGGGAAAGGAATAGAAAACAAAAATATTCAAAGGCATAACCCAGTACAACACGACGATTTGGTCTACACTTAGAAAAAGGTGGTCCACTGTTCCAATGGATGATCGTGACCGACCAATCAAGTCCCTGCAAGTAGAAAGTTGACCGAAAAAAATGAACATGGATGGCTATGATCATACAACCAAACCCAATCAAAGGTGGGGCCCAACATGTTGAATCCCTCGAGTCCAGATCTACGGTTAAAGTGAAATCGTGGCTTGCTTCCATATTTTCAGATCTCTAACTCTGTATCTGCCACGCTTCTCTCTCATCAGCTACCAAGCAACTTCATGCAACCGTGTAGCTTCTCTGAGACTTTTTCCTTCTCTCTCTGCCTATATAAACCAAAACCCATCTTCCAAATTCCCAAACACCTCTCTCTCTCTCTCTCTCTCAAACATGGCTTCAGGCAACTGGTTATTACTGAGAGGTCTAAAGAGGGTTATTCAAAAGGTAAGGTTCTTGCTTAGCTGCAACGTGCACAAATGGCAAAGGATCATGTCATTCACTGGATCACCGTCAAGCAGGCGGCAACTAAGCTTAAATCGCTTCCCGAGCTTGACTGATTGCACAGTCGATACAGACGATGAAGATCGCGGGATGGGTACGTCAGCAATCAGATTTCAAAGAACTATAAGTGATTCAGTGGACGACATTGATAGAAGAGCGGAGATCTTCATTTCTAACTTCTACCAACGTCTTCGAATGGAACGCCAGGTCTCGCTCGAACTTCGGTATGCCAAGGGAGACGGCCTGAAACGAACCCGATCGGATTGACGAAGATGGTCTTGTGTTGAATTTATGGGAGAATTTGAGAGATTTCTTTAAGAAATGACGTTTGGATGAGTGACTTTTTTCAAGAAATGGTTTTCGATTTGACAGGGTTGCCATATCTGAGAATATTGAAATTTTAATATGGTTTTGTTATAGTTTTGATTTTATTACTATTATTTATTTATTTATTATTATCATTTTTGTCTAAAATCCTTAAAGTTGGAATTACACTATCTATGAAATAAGATGAACGATCCGGTACAAGTTCTTCATAGCTTAGGCTGGTATCTTCATGTGGGCCCAATTAGGCCCGCTTAATGATCACGGTAGACCATCAGATTGAAGAGGTTTAACATGATGCTTATGTGGAATCAACCGAAACCATCGATTGCAGCACCTTATGTTAGGCCAGGATCTAAAAGATAAGGCCATGTTAATGTGTACCACCCCATTGGAAATAGTATATAGGGCAACACTCAACCTTCAAATCACAGGTTATCTGTTTTCTAATTCACCAGCTCTAGAGCTCAAGTAAACCTCACCGTAGGAAATAGTAGGAACTGACTGCCTATTGTTAAAAACTTCACTAGGCCCTTGGAATTTTTAGATGAGGTTGATATTTGTATGTGTTTTTTGTATATCCATGTTTGTGTGACCTTATGAATAAGTTAGATGATAAATAAACAATCTCAACGACCCCTAACAAAAAAAAAAAAAAAAAACCAAGAGTGCAAGTTTTACGACCATTGTTTCTTGTGGTGTGGGCCATTTGAACTTTGGATCTACTTCATTTTTGGGCTCATGCCCTAAAATATTATGGTAAATTAGATGAATGGTGTGGGTATGTCTCATACATCAAGGTGGGGCTCACAAATTTACGTCAGTGTTTTTTGACCAATTTTGGAAAGGGGAAGTACTCACCTAAAATCAAACAGCAGGGAGGAGTAATAATAACCTAATACCTGTTCAAATAAAAAAAATCAAACAATCCCAATACTGCCCTTGGTTTTTAGATCACATCCCTGAATTTTGATATCGCATCTTATAGTTGGAGTGGACTTCATATAATCATTATAATTGATTTTGTAAAAGTTAGGGGCACACCTCTCTTCCAATTATTTCATTTCATGTCACTGACTTTAATTATAGGTCATTCAAATCACACATCCAATGGTTGGAGTAGAATTCACATACTGTATTACAGTATGCCTTTATGCCTGGTAAAAAAATAAAATTTGGCATCCCTCTCAACTATTCAGATTTTTATGTTAATATATTAAAACAAACTTTACATTTTTACAAGCCCACTTGGTATGAGGTGCACGTGAGATCCATTCCAATCATCAGAAGTGTAATCCTGCATTACACCCAAGCTAAAAGACCATGCTGACATATGTTCAAGTGGGCCACACCAAAGTAAACAGTAGGGAGAGAGATGTCTTATAGAGCTAAGAAACCCACTTCAACAATTAGATGCCAAAATAAAATTTAGCCATTGGGCCAAAATATCAAGCCCACCCATGATTCAGGGAAAACGGATTGGCTACTCCCCCTGCCACCAGCCAATGGGTGGTGGTCGGTGCTCTGTGGGCCCCACCGTGATGTATGTGTTTCATCAATGCCGTCCATCTATTTTCTAGATCATTTTATGGTATTACACAAAAAACGAGGTATATTCCAATCTCAAGTGGACCACATGATAGGAAACAATGTTGAATGAACGTCAACCATTAAAAACTTTTTGGGGCCCATCAAAAGTATTGGATCAAGCTGATCTTTGTTTTTTCCCTTCATCTGGGTCTTTATAACCTAATCAACAGATTGGATGTCAAATAAACAGTACAGTGGGCCTTAGTAGGATTTAAATGATAGATATCCAATCACTATTGTTTTCCCATAGTGTGGCCAGCAGAGATTTATATTCCTCTCATTTTTGGGATGAATCTGGAAAATCATCTTTAAAAATGGATGAACGGAGTGGATGAAATACATACATCATGGCGGGGCCCACAGATCACCGACCACCAGCGACGGGGCTGGTGTCAGGGGGACTAGCCAATCCGTTCCCTGATTCAGGTAAGCCGTGCCAAGGAAAAAAGTTTCGAGGGTGGGCAGTAGCCAATATACTAACTTCAATCTGTGGCCCACGTGAACTACGGTTGGGGCTTAGTTTTTGGGCTTAGACCTAACATTGGGTCATGCACCTTGTAGTCGGAGTGGATTTCACATAAACATCATGGTTAGACCCACCTTATCCACCGTTCCTTTGTTGGCCAGCTTTTGTTGACAAAATCTAATCTGACCGTAGGTAGTCTAATGATAATTGCTTACACTAATGGGTAGCCTAATGAAAACCTTTCAAAGGCATAATTATATAAATTTCATATTAACTAGGTAGTCTTTCATAACACACTTTTTTATTACGGGGGCAGGGTCCTTAAATAATCCTCGTACGTACGTCAGATGAATGGATCGGATGGCATATTCAGCCCACATTCGACACCACAAATGATTTGGAAGGTTTTTATGGTGATCTTCCTCATTGTCCCTGTGATGTGGCTTACCTCAGTTATGGATTAGCCAGATTTTGACTCAATCTAAATATGAGGTGGCACACCTGATAGACGGTATGGATCTCATGAACATAAAGCCGTTCCCTCAAAGATAGGGAAAGTCACGCCCTACTCGGTAGTCCCACAACTCACGCTAGCATTTGACAACATCGACGTTAATTGAGCTTTGCCAAGCTCACACGCGTGTGAAGGACAGTCATGTGCACGCCACAAATAGGTGCGAGATCCAGTCCACCCATCCGGTTCGTCTCAACTTGTAGATTTTTTCCCAAACATAAATCTATCCATTCAGCAGGTGGCCGGCCCCTATATTGTATAATTAGTGGACAGGTTAGAAAAATTCAACAAAGTATTTCTCAACCGTACATTTTTTAAACAAAACTATGGCCCACCTGACTAGTGTATCTATCTATTTGCTCCATTAGGAGAAAAGTATAGTGGTGTTCTGTGATGGATGGATTGGATCTCGGACTTACGTGCCATGCTGTTACATTTTTGACGTGTACATGAGCTGTATTGTATTGCACACGCGTGTGGGCTTAGCAACGGTTTGAATAATTACGTGTATAGTTGTTGTGGGACGCGTATTCAATATCTTGGTTTTCTGTGAGGCCTTTCTAGATATATGTGTTTGTATATCCACGCCGTCCATCCGATTTTCCAACTCATTTTAAGAAATGAAGTTGAAAACTGAAGGATAAAAATCTCAGATGGGCCACACCATGGGAAACAGTGGTGAATGATCATTAAAACTTTTTGTGGACCACAAAAGTGCTGGATCATTTTATTTTTTTTCTGTTGTTGTCTTCATCCTGATCTGTGTGGCATTATCAACAGGCTGGATTAAAAATAAACATTACGACGGACCTAGGAAGTTTTTTTTTTTTATGATGAGCGTTCAATGATCATTGTTTTATATTATGTTGTCCATCTGAAACTTGTATCTGATTAATTTTTGGAATTTACGTAAAATTAGCTGGAAAAATGAATGAACGGTTTGGATATACAACACATACATCGAAATGGTCCCCCACGGAAAAGAATATACGGAACTTGGCGAGGTCCCGACCTGGCTGAATCCTGTCCGGAAGCAGATTTCGTCCGGCCACTGCCTGAACGGACTCGGTACAGACATGTGATCTGTGGGGGCCACTTTGTGGTAAGGTTTTTATTCAGGCCGTCCATCCATTTTTATAAATCATTTCCAGGTATTTGAAAGAAAAAATAGGTACATTCAAGGTTCAAGTGGACCACACCACAGGAAGCAGCTGTGATAATGACACCCACCAATTGAAACCTTACTATCGCCCACCGTCATGTTTATTTGCCATCCAACCTGTTAACAAGGTCACAAAAACCTGGATGAAGGGAGAAATAAAAATCCATCTCGATCCAAAACTTTTATGGCCCCAAAAAAATTTAACGATGGAAGTTCAATCCCCACTGTGTGGTCCACTTGAGGCTTTGATCTACTTTCATTCTTTGGATCATCCTCTGAAATGACATGGAAAAATGATAACGGCGTGGATAAGACCTTATACATAACAGTGGTCTCCTCTTGCCTGTAGGCTGTAACTAGTCTGTCCAGCTTAGGCAGGACACAATCCCCTTCGTTTCCTCCCACCAGGACCTAGCTAGATACGGACGGTCCTGTCAGGGGATTCTGTGGACCCCATCGTGATGTATATGTTTTATCCACGCCGTCCATTCACTTTGAAAGATCATTTTGGGTGTTGAAACCAAAAAAGAGGCAGATTAAGGGCTCAATGGGCCACTCCACAGGAACAAGTGGGGATTGACTTCCTACCGTTGAAATTCGGGCACACCTATATCTCTGTGCCCTGTGGCACATGCAATCCGCTCTCGTAGGTAGGCGCTCCCTCTATAATGGTCCCCACGAGACAAGGTCCAAATTGGCCACTCAAAGCTTTCTCGTTTGTTTTTCATTAATTAATAGAGAAGATCCAAATCGTAAGTCGTTTGGATCTTTCAAGGAATAAATATATTAATTTAAAAAATACATTAATACTCTGACAGTTGGATGGATGATAAGCAGACACTTAAAAAATTAGGTAGAAATTGCATACATAGAAGGGCACGGATTCAGTCAAGTCGTGACCATGGGGCCCACCTTGATGTATGTGTTGTATATCCACGCTGTACATCCGTTTTTCCAGTTCATTTTAGGACGTGGGTGCAGAACCGAAGCAGATCCAATTCTCAGGTTTACCACACCACAGGAAACAGTAGTGATTGAACTCCTACATCAAGACCTGAGTTGGACGGTTATGGCCCACCTGACTTTTTGAACGCTGTGATTTTTTCGTATTTCTTTCATCCTGATGAGGCACATCCAATGAATGGATTGGATGAAATATAAACACCATGGTGGCCCCATGATACGCGTCCCATCTCATCTATTTCCAATGGTGCGGACCACAATATATATTTTGGGATACGGTCCTGCCCTAACAACGGTTCCGATCTAACCCTCAGACTGCCACTTGTCCAAAAATAATAAAGCTCCTGCAACTCAAAAGGGAAGGATAAGACAAACATTCTAGGGTTTCTCTTTTCGCAGCCGCAGCTAGGGTTGGGCCCACCGACAGGAGTGGATCACCGAACCATGGGCCCCACTTGTACGGACTGCGGTGCAGCCGCAGAGCTACTGTACATACCCTGTTCCACGGGATCAGATAATTCCTCATCGTTATTCGAGTTTTGGAGGGAGAGATGTCTCCTGATATCTTAGCTGGAAAATGCTGCACGGGCCCACATCATAATAATACAGATTTCTGCAGTTGCAAGTAGACTGTATACTTCTGGCGCATTGCTGGAGCATTCCCATCCGTACTCATGAAAATTACATGTTTCAATCCAAAATGTCCATAGAGTGGGGCCCACTTGAAATTTGTCCGTTTGTTGGATACAAATTGGATGTTTATCATAGAAAATACTCAATGGTCTGGATTCTACGTATAAATGTCCATTACTAAGAGGTCAGGATCATCCACTCAAAATTCCTTTAAACTCATACCCAATCCACAGTAGGAAGCATTATTTCAATAGATTAGATTTCACCACGTGGATGCAAGTTTCAGAATATCAGCTTGCATGTGTATTAATGGTCATACCCTACCATTGTATCAAATGACTCAGGTGTAATTGTAGAAGAGGTTACACTCCGGTGTTAGTTTTACACCGTTTAAAAGATGGTTGGTGTCGCATCGTCCTCATATTTGGCACTGATGTATAGCTATCGTGACCGTCCAAATTGTGGGTCCCAGTTTACATCGACCATACATATAATATAACACTGATCAAGCCATTTAAAATATTCAATTAATGGATCTCAGTGCAATTTCTCCCAATGTGCTCCATCCATATTTGGCCAGCTATTTGGACGGTCTGGATTGCAATGCAAACATACCATGTGGATGTTCAAGTGGTGAAAAACTAGCACAAGGGCCTGGCCCACCAGAAGATCATGAGAGAGCTGGAGAGAGAATCTCAATGTCTGGGTGAGTCTGACTCATGAATAGGACTCATCTGTCCTCTTTAGGACAGATTGGTCACAGATCAGATGATCATCCTTTTGCCTTCTCTCCACCTTGATTGTACCTCGTCATTGGTTCTTGAGTTAAGCTTTGATACTCTGGTGGAGTCTGATAACCATACTCAGGCGCTTAGAAACTGCTTCGAATATCATAATTTGCATATACGTAAGTCATGATTAACTGTCCAAATTACGGATCACGTTTATCATGACCCAAAAATTATACTATTTGATTATCAAGAAATCGGACGGTTGAAAATGAAAAACATCCAATGGTCCTCTTTAGGCAAACAATTGTCCACTAATAAGAGGCTAGGATTGTTCAGCCAATCTGATATTGGGATTTTGACTTTGGCCCACTAAGTTCCACAATTTAGTCGGTTTAATCTCACTTCATGTATGACACGTGTACAATTTAGGAGTGCCTGAGTATCAAACAAGTCGCAGTCAGAGTATCAAATATAAAGCCTCCGTTCTTCATGCATTATTGCTGCTGTTCATGTTCTTGCTCTTGGTTTTATTGATGCCAGCAGAAGTCACGTGGCGTTTGCATGCGATGCCCGTGATGGTTGCCAAATGGGCTAGAGTCCCATGATGTGTGATCGTGACTCATCCCTCCTTGCATTTGGCATAACGTAAGAAGATCTTGGCTGTCCAAATAGCATGCACCGATCAGATCATCTTGATCATATGATTGTGCCCGTTGAATATGGAGCGCTGCCCTTTTCATTGAACATTATACTGTAACCATCCGTTTTATAGGAAATAAATGGATGGTTAGCATCATCCGATTGGTGTAAATTCCGGGTTTTGGTCCATCCACAACGGGTTCTACTATTTGGACAGTCATGATTGACCTACACAATTGCTGGATGTTGTTGATGATAAGTTACTACTACTTAAAAACTGGTGATGAACGCACATCGGAGTGGTGATTCTGTTAACTTCCGTTGACGTGGCCAACACTCATCAGCAAATGTACTCATTGATCCAGGCCGTCCATCAGATTGATTTGGACGATCTTAACTGCACAAACATCCATTTACTGAAAGGATGGTGTACGAGTTTATAGGATGACCGTACGGACTATCCAATCTGTCCGATTAATTGGACATGGCAGGCTAGTTTTGCATCGTTGAGGCCATCCAATTAATCTGGGGTTGAGCAGTGGCTGTATAAGAGGTGGCGACCCTAATGGACGGCCTGGATCAATGAATACATTTGTTGATTAACACCGTTGAAGCTCCATGAGGGCTAAAAATAACACTGAGGATGATCATGACTATGGACAATGAACAAGGAAAGATCCGTGTGCTGAGTGGACTATTCTACCGATTGGATGGTTAGGATTCCTTCTGGTGTTTTATCATACTAACTATGAGCCCTATATCACTAGGACACGTATTGGCTAGTGGTCGGTGCTCTGTGGGTTCCACATTGATGTATCTGCTTCATCCAGGCCGTTTATTCGTTTTCTCGTATCATTTTACGGTATGAGACCCAAAATGAGGTAGATCTAAATCTCAAACGGATCCATCAGAGGAAACAGTGTTGATTGAATGCTCACCATTGATCAAGCTTTTATATATATATATATATATATATATATATATATATATATATATATTATATATTATATTTCCACCATACAGGTTTGTATGACCTAATCAACAGTTTTTGGATGTTAAATAAACATTACAGTGGGCCCTAGGAGGATTTTAATGGTGGACATTCAATCACTATTGTTTTCCCATGGTGTGGTCCACATGAGATTTACATATCCCTCATTCATGGGATCAAGCCCTAAAATGGTATGGAAAAATGGATGGATGGCATGGATAAAACACATACATGCTGGGCCCACAGAGCACCGACGACTAGCCACCCGGCTAGTAGCAGCGTCACTAGCCAAAATGCGTCCCTATCACTAGGCTACTAATGAGCGGTCCAGATCTCATCCAATGGCATCCTAAAGAACTACAAGCATCCACTTTGGAGCACGAATAAATAACTCAGTAGCTAGGATCGATTCGTTTGATCTGAAATAAGGGGCGAATGGACGCGAGTTAGCCACTGAGATGTTGGGTAGCGAGACTCGCTGCTAAAGTGACGTCACCAGGTTTATGGTATGTATTAGGGCTGAAAGTTGGGCGGGTTCAACCCGAACGACCCATGACCAACCCGACATTGGGTTGAGCTCCGGCAGGATATTTCAAATCCAATCTTAAGCTTGGGCCATACAAACACCAACCCAATAAAACTTGGGTTGGGCTCGAGTTGAGGTCTCGGGTTGCCTAACCTAACCTGAACCCGATCAATATATAAGTTACTTATAAATTATAATTGAGTGTGGATCGTTTGTGTTGAAGGCACACTAGTAATGTCGAGTCTTATTTGTCCACGTCATTTTCAAGGACTCAAGGTAACAAGATATGCAAGATTTCTCTCTCTCAAATAGACTTCATACTATGCTACATGACTTTTAAAGGAGGAGTTGTCTTATATTTTAGCTTTTTAAAAAATATAAAAAATGAAGTTCTTTATAATAAATAATCACATATATAATTAATAAAATTATAGATACAAAAAATAAGTCCTATATTGAAATATAATAAACTAATGTAATAACGAAAATATTAGCATGTATATACCCGACCAACCTGATCAACCTGACCAAGCCCACTTGGGTTGGGCTTGGGTTGAGAATTCCCAACCCGAGATTGTGTTGGGTTTGGTTAGGGTTGAGGTATAGGAACCTTGAGTTGGGTTAGGGTTGAGCACCAACCCGACCTAACCTGCCCGACTTTCAGCCCTAGTATGTATATTATCCACACCCTTCATCAATTTGGAGATATCATTATTGGGCACGAGACAAGGAATGAGTAAGATCCAAATATCTAGTCGACCCCACCACATAAAACAGTGGAGAGAGTCACGCCGACCATTAAAAATTTCTAATGGCTACAAAAGTTTTTGATCAAGCTGGAATTTTCTTTCCCTTATTTCATGTCTGTCTTAACTTATAAATAGATTGGATCTCATATAAACATCATAGTGAACCTAAAAAAGGTTTCAATGGTGGGCGTCGCTCTCCCCACTAATTTCTGTGGTGGGATTCACTACGGATTTGGATGTCAGGCTCCGACATTCAAGTATTCGAGTAAAATATTCGAGACCCAAATTCCAAGTTCGTGAATTTTAATATATTGATATTTATTATAATCTACATAATTCAATCAAATTTAATAGATATTTATTGTCATCTAAAAAGAAAATATTGTTGAAATATTTATTAAATTCAACTCTCTTAATAGTTTTTCATTCTTCTTTTTTTTTTATACATTATAATTTGGAGTTTAAACTAAACCTAAATAACAAAAATTAAATTGAATTTAAACTAAACATAATTTTCTAGAAAAATAAAATTAATAGATGCCCACCTGCTCGTAGTATTCAAGTTTTACACCTATGCATTCTTATAGTAGAGTGAGCGTAATAGCCCAATAGGGTCATTTCTTACTTAAAATTTAACATGTTTAGATTATATCAAATTTTATAAACAATGAAGAAAAATAGAATACAAATAATAAAAGAACATGAATTTAATTAATAGATTTGTAAAATTATGATGCATGTGATACTTTCCGTGAATTCCAATAAACAATATATATTATTTCTTACAACATCATACCCAAGTGGATAGCCACGTTGCATTAACGCCCACACATCGGTATCTCGTGGTGATAGACTTATTTATACATTAGCTGGTCAGACTATTGCTCCAGTTGTACCTCTAACGTATGCCCGTGCACACAATTGTACTTATACTTCGTACACAAAGAAGATGTAACGCCCCGACTTTTCAGGACCTGAGTACACGACTCGTTTCCTAAAAATCCGAGTGTTAACTTTAAAGGATGGTTGAATTCGAGTGAACATTTTTTTTTCTTTTATCAGAGTAAGCAGATGAGCGTAGTATGGACAAATCAACATAAAGAAAATTTTCCTTATCATTCAAATATACAAGAAGCTGCCCATAATAACTTATACAAACCAACGTCTTTAATTTTAACAAATACAAGATTTACAAGAATTTAATAAATAAAGAATAGCAAAAAATATGTAAATATAATCTGCAAGATCACGCAGCTTGTCCAGACAAATACAGTCATGCGTTCCTAGCGATTGTACCCTGCTCCTCATCAAGTTTGAGCATACATATCACAAAAGCCACCTGTACTACCTATACGGTTGTATATTTGATGGATGAGTGGCCAACTCAGTGTGAATTTTCTTCAAGATTACACACTGCCACATTAAGTAACCATAGTTATAAATCAAAACATATAAAACAATATATGATGCAGGTCTTATTAGATGCATGGATGCGTGAATGCAGTCACGCCCCGGGGATGCTCAACCGTGCGGGATTTGGGCTCGTCGCCCATGTAAATGCGCAATCAATGCCTCGGGTTCAACCGTGCGGAATGTGATTCACGACCTGAGAAAAACATCTAGTCGGACAGAGGCTAGTCGTCAGCGAAAGCATACTAAGTGCGGCGTAACGACTGCCTAGCGATAGACGCTGGTCTGTGCCATGTATGCATGACTAGCCAAACCATTATTTTTTCAGTTACAATCAGCCAGTTTTAAATAAGCTCAAGGTCACTACGGGGAGCTAAGAGCCCAGCGTAAGCCGACAGCTCGAGCATAGGTCCCATACCACCATCCCCGGTTCATGAGACTACCATCTTAAGATGTTTAATGGAAACCTATCGACTAGTGGCCAATCATATTACATTATATGGGGCTTACCATCGTATGGTTGCATGGTATAAAACATCAAACCCATATAAGGAAAATGCCAGAACAAAACCACGTAGGGTGATATCAAACAGGTCATATAGGGCAATTATCAAAATAGGCTACATAGGGCGAGTATCAAAATCATGCGATAAAAGACCATTCTTGAAAACTATTGGACACAACAACCCTGGATAGTAGGTCCTCATCAATGGTCAATTTAAACCACCATTCAATAACCACTAAGCCAAAGGTCCATTACTATCACTACCAGTCAGGTTACATCCCAAGTATGGGTGTACACATATAGGTGGGGGGTATTTCACTGGTGTACCAGTTCAAAGTCCATAAGCAATACACAAATAATCCACAAGCATGAAAAAATATACAGGATGAACATTAAGCAGGCAATATAACAATTCGACCTCCACCAGCTAATACATGTGACTATAAGAGAGATATCAATTATAAATCTAAATAAAAACTATAATTTAAGCTAATGAGAAGATGGAAAGCTTAAGAGGAAGAATCATTACCTTATACTTGGATTGCCTACCAACATGGCTAGAGGACGTGTGATTCCTTAAAATTGAGTCCTATCATGAATTAGGAAATTACATGATTAGATCGAGTTATACATACTATTTATGGTTGAGATTATAACTTAGGGTTTGAGTTAGTTATCTTAGGGTCTTAATGTAGGATTAGGGTTTTCTTCTAGAGTCTAGTCCCATACTTAGATTTTAAGATTTTAATTTAAAGTTTACGGCTTCATCCTAGGGTTTAATTCTAAGAGTAGAACTAGGATGAATGAGCAGCTTAAAAACAGTACAATAATATTATGGTTAGTTATACTTTAATGTTAATGATATAACTAATAGTTGTGACCAAGGTAATAATTAGTATTATACTCGTAAGAAATAGTATAACGTACTATTAAAGATAATATTCTTAGGTGATGGACACTATGCTAATATCATTAAGGATAGTTTCATTCATAAGTACTAATATTAGCACAACATGTTAAAAGTAATCATTATGAAGATAATTAAAATTATAATTGGTGATAATAATAACAAAAAACTGATAAATACATTGTAATACTTATTAAACCTTCTAGTCAATAGCATTAAAATAAAATAAATCGTTATACAGTTAGGAAATAATAACAATATTATTAATAGCAAAAGCAACTATTGACAAGTCTAATTTATGAAAAGAGGTGAAAATCCTCACCTAGATGGCCCGGATTCGAAATGAGTTGACTCGATTGGCTAGGATAGCCGCACACCACTTCTTTCTCATCTCCTTTTCCTTCTCTTTTTCCTCTCACTTTCTTCTTCTGATGCAACCAGCCAGCCCTGACCCAACTCGCACCACTAGACTCAGGGAGTTCAGCCGAGTCGACTTAGCGGTGGCTCTCTTCCTCTAACTGTGTCTTCTTCCTCTCCCTCTTTTCTTTCTTTTTTCTTCCTATCTCTCCCCCTGCTTCTCTTTCTGATTTAATTGGAAAACCCCAGCAAAAATCGAACTGATCCAGGGCCGATACTCACCACTCGACCCAGCTGACTCAGCTCAATTTGGGTGGTTGCTAGAGTGGCAGACGCTCCCTCTCTCTCTCTCTCTCCCTCTCTTTCCTTTCTGTTTCTTCTCCCTTCTCTTCTTTTCTTCTTCTTATTTTTCCTACTGCAAGTCTAGTAGAGTCACGGGACCCCGGATTCGACCTGAATCGACTCGGTTTTGTGTGGCTCAAACGAGGAAGAAGGAGACAGCTCCAATGGCAGATCTCTTTCTGATGATTCTTTCTCCATTCCGACAGCATGAGAGAATTTCTATGGGCGTAGTGGAGCTTATAGATGAGGAGTTTCGAAGCTTCTAAGAAGTTTAGGTGGTGGGTTCGAATGAAGAGGGTGGCAATCGATTTTTTGGTTGCAGCTGTAAGAGAGGATGAGAAGTCTGAATTTTTTTTCTCAATCCTCACCTCCTTAAGACAAACCCTAGCTCATCCTAGAGCCCTTGGATAAAGAATGGGTGGCTCAGATTGTTCTGGCTTGAAACAACCATCAAGTAAGGTTGGTAGGATGAAACCGGTAGCTGTTTCAGTTGCCGGTTTTCTATGAAAACTGGAATCTGCGTGAAGGGTCGAGATTTGCTTTGGATGAATGGCTAGGATGGGAATTGGAGGGAGCATGCGGATCGCCAAGCTGGCGCACGGAAAGCAATTTTCATTTTTGGAAAGAAGTGTTAGTACGGGATGTTTGTGTCAAGAACCGTGCGCATGCACATGTGTTTCCACGTGTGGGAGAGGTTGGGTTTTGATTAGGACCTTTCTGTGCACAAGATGGACGGTCTGGACCATCAAGGTGGGGACCATATGGTGGGTCGTAATCAAACACAGCGTCCGTTCATTTCCCATAGGTGGGAAAGAGGGAAAGAGCTTCTCCATTTCAGGAAAGCTCAGGTCAGCTGTGTCTGACCCGAGTCAGCAGTCCGGTGCACCGCATATGCACACACCCTGTCCACACGCCCTCATGTGAGCGAGGTCCACAGTGATGTCTGTGATTAATCCACTCCGTTCATTTGGTCTCACAGTTCATATCAGGACATCTTGCTAAAGATGAGGTGGATCCAAAGCTTTGGTGGGCCGTACGAGCTGACTCCTAGTCCTAACGGTGGCTTTCCATTGCCTAGTGGTCGGATCGTCCCAAGATTGAACGTCAACGGTTGAAAATGGTCCTATTGGCTGTTTGTATGTCTTTTGTAATGAGTGACTAACCAGAGACTAATACTAATACAATTTTTATTATTTTTATATATTACTTATAATTACAATATTTAAAATCTCATTCATATATATATATATATATATATATATATATATATATATATATATATATATATATATATATATAATTTAACAATAGCATATTACTAATTACATACTGTTGTTCACACATTCATTAATATATATAATTTATAATATACAATATCATATTATACGTATAAATGAATTGAAGATTGTACAATGTTATATTTAATTAAAATTATATTTATATTTGATGATATTGTTAAATAATATACAATTATATAAAAAAAAAATATTCAATGCTACATTTTAATTTGACTTTATGTTGTGAATTCATTATTCATTATGTTTATTTAATATAATATTATTTTCATAATGTCTTATATACATTAAGTACACACATATCATTTTAGCATGAAATTTTAATTTCATAGTGCATATATATTTAGGTTGTATTTTTGTATATATTTATATTAAATTAAATTACATGGTAACACTCGAGTATTGAAAAGTATGGGGTGTTACAGAAGACTCCAAAGGATCCAGTGGGTTCTAAGGTCTTTCACCCAAGTGACACATTCACCCTACTTGCTGGCTTTAGGGTTTTATACCCAAGGGATACGATTGCCCTATTTATTTACGTTACATCCAACATATTAAAATCGATGTTCAATGAATGCTTGACATGCGTGTATGATGAATCATTGTTTCGCAATAAAAAATATTAACAATATAATTTTTTATTTATAATTAATAATTCTAAATATAATTTTGTTGAAACTTTAATAACTAAAACATTTAAATAAAATATTATTTATACTATTATTAAATTTAGAAATTACTGATTTAATAATGTATAAGAAATTTTATTTTAAATTCTAACTTTAATTAAATCAGAATTAATTTTTTTACTTAAATAATATTAAATATTAGTATAAAATATTTATTATTTTTATTCACTAAATTTAAAATTTAACTTAACAAATATATATATATATATATATATATATATATATATATAATTCTAATGTTAAATTAAAATTTAATAAATTTATACAAATAAAGTATTTTTACAATTTAAGAATTAATTTATATTTATTTATTATTTTTATTCACTAAATTTTAAAATTTAAATTTTATTTTAATTATCATATAAACTTAACAAATATATATATATATATATATATATATATATATATATATATATATATATATATATATATATATATATATATAGTTCTAATATTAAATTAAAATTTAATAAATTTATATAAATAAAGTATTTTTACAATTTAAGGATTTATTTATATTTATTTATTATTTTTATTCACTAAATTCTAATATTTAAATTTTATTTTAATTATCACATAAACTTAATAAATATATATTTTTTTTATTGTTCTGATATTAAATTAAAATTTAATAAATTATACAAATAAAGTATTTTTACAATTTAAGAATTAATTTATATTTAAATTTAACTTTACATTTAAATCAATCAAATTATAATCTAATTTATTAAATAAATTTAAAAGCTGATGAATTTGATTATTTTAATAACGAAATTTATTTAAATTATTGATTTTTAAAAGTTTAAATTAAAAATTAGATTTTTTTAAACAAATTATACTTTCAATAATTTATTAATTAATTTAATATAATTAAGATATATATAATTTAAATATTAAATTAAAATTTAACTTTGAATCAAACTGATTTAATTCAACAATTGTGTCAAGGTATATTTCAAAATTTCAACAATTAAACTAAATAATTAAATAAATTTTAAATAAAAAGATCAATCATATAATAATTAATTTAAGAAATATTACTTTTAAAATTTTGAAATAAAGTAACATAACAATTAACTAAAAATGTTAAACTTCAAGTTAAGATCTCCTACCTTAAAAAATTTTGATAATCTGTCCCTGCCCAAATCTCTCTCTCTCTCTCTCTCTCTCTCTCTCTCTCTCTGATTCGATTATTTTTTTTCTTTTTGACTAAGAAATGTGAACAGTTTCGATTGGTGGGAGGGTTCAGTATCCATTACCATACAAAAAAAAAAGAAGGAAGAATGGAGAGAGTGGGTTGATCGACGGTGACGTGCCTCCGCATGTCACTAAAGATAATTCATTCTTTTTTCTTTTTTCTTTTTTTGTTTTCTCTGTTTTTTTTTAAAGATGTGGTGGGTCCCACTAATGATGTTATAAATCTACTCCGTCCATTATCTTGGCCTGGCCATGAGAGGACATGAGGCAAAAAAATGAAGTTGATCCAAAACTTAGGTGTGTCACACGCAAGCGGATAGTGAGATTGATTCCTACAAAAAATCAAAATAAAAATGGGTTGTTACATTGGATCTAACTCATTCTTTATCTCATGCCCTAAAATGATCTTTCCAAATGGATGGACGGTGTAAATACAATACATACATCATGGTGGCCGCACAGAACTTGGTGATGTCATTTGAGTAGCGAGTCTCGCTGCTCAACCTATCAGTATCTACTCCGCGTCCATGGTGAATCGGGGTATCCAACTCGACCAGGTCCAACATATTCTGAGTCAACTCGAATGAGTCACACATATGAACATGCACATATATGGAGAAGACACTCATTAAAGGGACCCACACATGAGTGTCTTATGACCTTTTTACTTTGTTTTTTTAATGTAATCTAATTGAACCTTTTTTTTTCAAATGACTTTAATCAGCCTCATTAACAGACTAACAATCGTGATGGTCCATGGCATGTTCACCCAATATCCGACCTGATGAATGGCTGACATCTTTGGCAATTGAACCATGGATTGAGTGTCCATGTGGGAGTGATGAATTGAATTTTAATGAGACTTTATGGTTCTCTGCACATGGAAGTTGCATTTATATGTGCGCATGAATAAAAAGTTCTAACATGCTACACTTGCAACCCTTCAAGTTTAAGTTTCCACATGTGCCTATCTGCTGGGTGTCGATTCAGTGGATTCAGGACTGTATGGCCCGCTATGATATCTGTGTTTTACATTCACATAAACCATCTATTTTTCCAGCTCATTTTAGAGCATGAGTCTAAAGCAAATTCAAATCTCAAATGGACCGCGCAATGGGAAACAATGTTGATTGAAGACTATTGAAAATTGTAGTTTTTTGAAAAAATAATTCAAATTTTTAAATATTTCAAAATTTTGGGATTTTTCCACCAAAATAATTTTTAGAAATTTCAAATGGAAAAGTGTGGTGTTTGCTTTTGTCCCACATCGGAACACATTGGAACACATGCAGACACATTCAGGCACGAGCGTGGGTGAGGTCGAGGGTAGTGTAGCTGTAGTGGCACTAGTTGGTGCACTTCATATGTGCACATCGTGTCTTAGAGTGGTCGCTCCTCGCGATCTTACGCGAACCATCGTGAGACGGTGCGATCGCTGTGTGAGTGGTCTAGTAAGAGCGTAGGTGCAATGGATTTGAAATGAATCAGGGCTTTATAAGCAACTGAGAACGGTCGGATATTTAATCTGAAACGGCCAACTATTTATGAAAACGACTATCCACCTTGAAGGCCACAACGATCTGAAAACAGATGGGTCATGATGATCCAATGGTCAAATCTTCTGATCCGTCAACCAGAAACGGCTGAAATTAATAATCAATGGTCAGAAATGTTTTTCAAACGTTCTAAACCATTGATGGCCACCTAGCAATGGTTCACCCCCTAATTTCTATATAAATTGGATCATTTTGATCCAAATTTCATCATCTCCAACACGAACATCTCCCTTTCCATTAGATTTTTCAGATAGCATCTCATTTTATGTTACTGTTAAAACACATCCACTGTTTGATTCTGTCAGACGTTCTTTTTGCGTTGAATTATTCGTAAGTGGAGCCATCGTGATTGCTGCTCGTCGGATCTAGACAAGCTTGTCTTATCCTGAAAGCAATTCGCCTGTAACTTATTAGCAATTGATAAGGGGTCGAATCACGCTTAAAGGATATTGTATATTTTTACGTGATTCAGCCTAGTGAAACGAAATAATTGAATTTTATTTCATTTTAGTTTTTATTTTTCAGTATATCTAACACATTTTTTTCCAACAATTTGAACACCTACCATTAAAAACCCCGCGGAGCATACCGAAATGTTTCTTTGCAATCCAACATGTTGATACTAGATAAATAGAAAACACAAACATTAGCTTTAAGTCAAAATTTCTGTGGTTAGTAAAAAGTTTTTAAAACGGTCATTCAATCACCATTTTTACTATGGTGGGGTTCACTTGACTTCTGAATTTACTCTATTTTTGAGATCATTACCTAAAATGAATTAGCAAAACAGCTAGATATCATGGAATGGTTTTAAAACATATAAATCACAGTAGACCCAACAGTAATAGATAGACTAATGTTAGTGGCTCCCATATCTGTTTTTTACTACTCCAAGGGCTTAAAGAGACTAATTGTACCGGTCCATCAATCTAGTTAGGTGCTTAGAAATTGGTATATGAGTGAAAGCCGTTGTGGCATTGATGTAGAGTAGGTCGCTGACAATTTCATAGCCAAGATGGATCAAAAAAGGCCCGGCCGACGACATAAGTGATTTGAACTGTCGAACCTTCAATTGGGCGTATCTCGCAATCCAAAATAAGTTATCATGCGTAAAATATATTATTTTGGAGTAGAACTAGCTACTTTAGCCACCCAACCCGGCTATGCCTGGTTGTGCAAGCCGGATTTGTGAAATATCACCAGATCAATGGACATTTTCCTATTTTAATTTCATTTTTACTATAAATAGTAAGTTTTAGTTTGATTATAACTCTTCATCAGTTAGGCTTTAGGAGTTGCGCCCAACGCCAAAAATGCTTAGAATAATTAGGAGAACAACTTGGAAAAGCCAAATGCAATACTTACTATTTTTGGCCGAAACCTTGCACACTAGTAGACATCACTACCATTTATAAATTGTAAGTTTACTATTTATAATAAGTTGTGAATTCTAAGAGTTTTAGTTGTAGTTTGATTCTGATTTCTCTCCCATTGTTAGCATCCCTATTTAAAGGATCATGAAATCGTTTTCGTTCATCAATCAATTTCAAATTTTACATAATTTATTTTTTATTTTTTTTGTCTTTTTCCTAATAGATTAAAGGAGTCTTTAAAAAAGTTCCGTGGATTCGGAACAGTTAGCCCCCTAAGAAAACATGGTGCTTGGCCTCACGTCCGTCTGTCCTAGCATGGAAAGAACTACTTGAGTAATTAAGGTGAGCCACCAGTGCAAAAGAGTTGCTTTTATAAGTAGTGTAACAACCATACACTAGAAAAGGACATCATAAAAGAGGCCAGAGTGAGTGCCCCTGTAGAGTGGGCCATTGTAGAACTGCCGCATAATGGAAAGGACCATTTAGGAGTGCAGCTGCCATGTGATAAAGGACTACCTAGATAAGCGGAGTATAGACCTCACGTGCTGGAAACAACTATAGGAAAAAGAGGCCAGAATCAGTGTTGCCACGTAGTGGGCTGATGCTGGGCTGCCACGGACGTCGGCTGTAGAGCATGTAGAATGTTATGGTCACGAAGAGTTTGAAGAGTCCGACTTTTTTGTGTTCAATCAGTTTTAGGGCTTTTGGGATAAATGATTAGGTCCCAAACACTGTTGAATCCAGGTTGTGGGTGCCCCATCAACATCAATTTGGATAAGGATATGATGAATCCATCCATGACTATGCTATATATCCATGCCATCCAACCATTTTACCCTATAAATTTAGGGCATGAGCCCAAAAATAAAGCAAACCAAATCACAAGTGGACAACCCCACAGGATACAATGGTGATTAGAAGCCGGTCATTAAAAACCATTTCGAGGCTACAAATTTTTTTAATTTGTTATTTTATTATTACACACACCACACACACCATAGTGAGATTTCACGACCTATGAGTTTCGAACCCAAGACCTCATGTTGAAACTCATTAAGAGCCTACCACTCGGGCAAGGACTAGAACCCTTTGGATACAGCTGGTATAGTGATTAAGTCTGTTTGGCCTTATCAATAGATTGGATGGATAAACATTTACGTGGACCATAGAAAGTTTTTAATGGTGAGCGTTCAATCACCACCGTTTCATATGGTGTGGTACTATAGACACTCCGTTTGCACATGGGGCTATATCACATTTGGTGTACCCGTATGCACCCACCAAAACGTTGGAGGATCCATTGTCCTTGCACGCAGACAGATGTAACTCAACTTTTATCGATTCACACTAGCCTCACGCGAGCACCCAAGGTGGTGTTGGTCAGTAACTATGTCATCATCCATGCCATCTCTCATGTCAGGACCCATGCCATCATTTATGCCATGATTCATAGCATCAGCTATGCCCATCTATGACTCATGGTTCACACGAACCTATTCTTGGAACCAAACTTGCGTGGGATCGGAGCCTACCTTCTCCACGTGACTATAAAAAGGGTGCTCACCTTCGGAGAGAGAGGCAGATGTTGGAGTCTGGGGCGGATATCGAAAAGAGCCAACCAAAGAGAGGGTCCAGATGACAACTATCTGTTCTCTTGATCTTTTATAATCTTTCAATATTCTTCTATCATATTTCAACTCCAAAGTTAATGTCGTATTTTCAAGTTATAATTTTTCAGCGTGTACATTCTAACCATCTTGCTTTGAAACCTGATATACTGGACTATGCTTTTTGACATCATATAAAGTATCTTTGTAATTGTCTCTCTTAAGGGTCTCCTATATCAAAAACACGAGTTAATGGAGTAACTGAAAATTTTGCATTCTTTTTCTTTTTTTCATTTTTTTTTTTACTTTTATTGAAAAATCATTTTTTACCAATTTCATTTTGTTTTTAGTTTATCTTTTACAGTTTGGATGTCTAAATCTTGATATTTTAATGGAAGTTTTTTAAATCCTCATTGAAAGTGTATAGCTTGGCAAAGTAAAGACTGTGTTTGGCATAGGTGGAAAAAAGTGTGTAACTTCTTCTTTTTCTATAATAGAGGCTATTATTCAGAATCCACAATGCGGATCTATCTAAGAGTTACTTGAATTAGGAATTCTTCAATTTTCATATACTATCATCTGCATCAACCAAACATACAATATGCTAATTAGTTTATGTAAAGTATACTGTCTATACTTTGTTGGCCTTTTGGATCCTATCATGTTAAAAATTTAAGTAAATCCTACTTATATATATAATGAGTCATGCTTACCTTTGTACCTATGCACATGCGTACCTTTGCACATGTGTCATAGGCATCTAATTTGAATGATCCATGTGATGTAGAATCCCATGAAACATCAGGGGATAAAATTTCACCTTGATTTAAAATTTTTGTGGGCCATAACAAAGAGAAATGTAAATCAAGGGAAAAAATTATTTTCATTTTTCATGACCCAATAGAGTTTCGAATCAAAGTAAAAATTAGACCTACTGTGTTTTCATAACATTCTACTTCACATATACCGTTTAGATTTTAAAATCAAATCAGACATTATGAGTTCTCAAAAAATTTCACACAAATTCCATACAAGCGGTCAGTGGGGTGAGCATTCGAGATATATATATATATATATATATATATATATATATATATATATATATATATATATAGTGCTCATGCCAGCTAAGGACAAGTTATCCACGGGTCCCACAGTGTATCATACCCACTTCCAAACGAAGGCGACCAGTCGGCAACTGCATTTCCATGAACTGCCGCCCTTTTTACAGGGGAGCGGATTACGCGACACACGGAGTCACCTAAGACGGTGCGGCCCTTAGCATGGGGCCACCTTGATATATGTATTATGTATCCACACCGTTCATCTTTTTTCTTTTTAGATCATTTTAAGAAATTATCTAAAAAAGGAAGCAGGTCCAATTATCAGGTGGACCATACCATAGGAAACAGTGGTTATTGACCATTAATGAGCCACTAAAGTTCTAGATCAGGTTTGTCTTTGTTTTTTCCCTTCATCTAGGCTTATATGACCTTTTCAATGGATTGGATGGAAAATAAAAACTACGTGAGCATTAATGTGCGCCCTGAGAAGCTTTTAATGGTAGGGTCTTCAATCACCATTCTTTCATAGAATATGGTCCACCTAATATTTAGATCTTCTTCATTTTTGGGATCATGTCTAACATGATACGGAAAAACGGATGGACAGCATGGATACAGAATAGATACATGAAGGTGGGCCCCACAGTAAGGGCTGCACCGCCTTGGGTCAGGCCGGGTCTTACATAATCTGCTCCACCTTTACAGCATGCCATGGGTTGTTGGTGGGACCCACCTCTGTCCAAATCCAAATAGCCCTGAGTGGTTGAAATTAGGATGATCGATGGTCCAAATTCAGAGTAAAATCTATTAATTAACTTCATTTCATAAACGTAAACCTCGACCTATTCTCCATCAGCTGCGGGCCCACTATTTGCATGGTCTTGATTGACGTGCATGTATGTCACGTGTACAGCTGATGAGACACCACCACTTTAAAAAATTGTAATAAACAATCACCGTACTGTGAAAAGTACAAGGAGATTTTGTCACGCGGCCCACGATTACCAACCCCGCTTTTGGAAGCAGAACGCACTAAACTCACGTTTTCGTGCGTGGCGTACGCACGTTGTCTTCTCGTAAGGGACGAGGTCTCTAGGAGGTTCATTTCAACACACGCACCCTCTGCACGTGCGACGCTGCACGTACACACGTGCCAACATGGTGATTGTGTTGGACATGTCAGCGATGCGTATTTGGTAACAATATGCAGAAAATCAGGATGATTAACTCTCTCTAGACGGAACTTCAGCAAGCTTCTTCTCAGCCGTCCATTTCTTTTGTATAGGAGTGGCCCACCAGATCAATGAAACAAATCAGACTTCCAACATATTCATCCAATTCATGGGATCCACCTTATGATCGGGTCAGATTTTCGTCATACTAGCCAGATTGGCACCGTACAATGCGTGTAAAGGTGCGTGTAGGCTAGCTAATATCATAATGTTAGATGCTGAGGCCCACTTACGATCTTTGCTTGGATCCGAAGGAATCCCAGCCAACGTTTATCCAAACCTGAAGCAGTTTTTACTTTTTACCCTTTCAAGCGTGGGAAGGGTTGCTAGTACTTTTATTGTAAAGGTTGACAATTTTGCAAATGTGGGCGCATGGTTGAATGATCCAGACCGTTCATCTGGTAATAACGACTTTTTATAGGGTTGCCGGGTAAATCTAAGAGATTGGACGTCCTAATCCTCTAATACTTGACTTTTTCTCCATTGTGCGTGGACCATTCAAATTTTATTTTATTTTATTATATATTTTTTTTTCAGATGCCGCATTTTGGCCTTTCAATGGTTAATGGACCCCACAGGATTCCTCCTATGAAGAGTCAGCTCATTCATCATCACCATTTGCGGTAGCCGTGTATTGAGATCACTGCGATCTTCTGTTCGGTCACATGCCAAAAGGATGGGCGCGAGTTGCCTGCGACCACAGGATCCCAACTAGGTGGGGCCCACTGAGATGTCTATGAGAAACGGGACGCGGCTTCGGTGGATCCGTGACTGTGGGGCCCACCTTGATGTATATGTCTTACATCCATGCCGTCCATCCGTTTTGCCAGATCAATTTAGGATATCAGTCCAAAGATACAGTAGATCCAAATCTCAGGTGGACCACGCCATAGAAAACAGTGAGATTGAAAACCCACCATTAAAAAGTTACTGGGGACCACAAGAATGTTTATTTTCCATCCAACCTGTCGATAAGGTCTCAAAGACCTGGATGAAAAGGGCCACACAAAATCCAAAGCTTTTGTGAAACCCAAGAAGTTTTTAATGGTCAACCGCCACTTTCTCTTGTAGTGTGGTCCATCTGATATTTGGATCTGCTGCATTTTTAAGCGGTCGATCTGATATTTGGATCTGCTGCATTTTTGGGCTTGTTTCCTAAATGATACGGTGAAATGGATGGACTGCATGGATATAAGACATAAACATCAAGGTAGATATGGTGAAATGGATGAACGGCGTGGATATAAGACATAAACATAAACGTAGGCCCCATGGTCACAGATCCACCCACCTTGCCTTCTGAAAAACCTAGCCGGTCCAACGGTTTCTCAAGCTGATGTTAGGCATGATAACAGAAAATGAGCCAGATCAAAACTTAAGTGGTCACCACAGCAGGAAGTAAACAGCGGAAGCGGATTTCGTACTGAGTAAACTATGAGAGGTTCACCATGATTTTCTAATTTTATCCACTCCGTACATCTATTTTAACCGATAATTTTAAGCCTTGAGCCCTAAAATGAATCATATAAAAAGCTCAGATAAACCACACCACATGAAACAGTATGAATTGAAAAAATTTTAAAGACCACGGAAGTTTTGGATCAAGCTTGTATTTGTGTTGTCCTTTCCTCCATTTCTGTATGATTTTATCAACTAGTTGAGGCTTAAAAAGTTCTCATTGCTGGAGATAATTATTCTCAATTTCCTCTGATATATTCACTTGATATTTCGATATGCTACAATTTCAGGATCAAACTCCGTAAATTAGCTGAAAAATTAGATAGAAAGTGTAGACAAATCACATGCATTCATGGTGGCCTAACTGAGTTTACTCAGTATAGTACGGAATCCCATTTCCAAACAGTGGCGATGGTAAAAGGCCATATCCAAAGGAAACAATGGGAATAGAATACCCACCATTGAAATAATCCCAGGTCACCATGACATTTATATGCCATCAAACCTGTTCATAAGGCCATTCAAAAGGACCCGTTTGGTTAGTGACCCCAATACTAGCCAGCTTGCCGGTCTCAAAGCTATATGGGCTCCACCATGATGTATGCGTTTTATCCACGCCGTCCATCATGTTCCCATTTTATTTTAGGTCATGATTTTAAAAAAGAGGCAGATCCAAATCACAGGTGGACCACTCCACAAGAAAACAACATTAACTGAAGGCCCATTGTAATGTTCATTTGCCATCGAACTAGGTGATAAGGTTTTAGAGATCTGAATAAATGGAAAACACAAACATCGGCCTGATCTAAAACTTCTGTGGCTGATCAAAATGTTTTCAACGGTAACTATTCAATGCCCACCTTTTCCTATAATGTAGTCCACCTTATATTTATATTTTTCTTATTTTAGGCTCATTCCTTAAGATGGGCCGTAAAATGGATAAAACACGTACATCAAGGTGGGACCTACTCTGCTTTAATGACAGCTAGCTAGCCAGTGCAGGGGTCACTAGCCAAACTGGTCCCATTGAAACAGGGTGAACTGAAAACACAAATATTATCATTATCCAAAACTTCTTCCTCACATAAATGTGGACATCCATCTGCACTGATTTACGTAGTGTGGCCTATTAAAGATTTGGATCTAACTCATTGTCTGGCCCCTTGTCCCGACGTGAGCTGGAGAAACTGATGAATGGATTAGATTTTTCATTGAAATATAAATTATTGAGCAAGGTGTAGATTTCAAAAGGTAAGACCTTTTTTGCCTGCCAAGCAAACTGCACTGACTCATCAAAGATTTCATGCGGGTAAGTGTTGCTGTTAGAGATGAAATTTGATTGGATATATGGACACGGGATTGCTAGGTGATCGAGACGCAACGTTTAGGTTGTTAGGAGCTACTCGCTCATGAGGCGGTGAAATAACATGGTGAGATGTGCTGTCCCAGATGGCCCACTGGCTTTTATAAAGCTTTTCGGCTGCATGCATAGTCAGCCCATTTCAAATCTCATCGAATCATTTCACCACTGAAGTGGCCCTCACCACTTCATCTATGTCAGTAGCGACCCGATGTGGTGTGAATTTGATTGTACCATGTGCCACTGTCGGACATCCTTCACATCTGTCAGTCTCATCTCCGACCACAATATTACATGGCCCAATTAAATCCCACCTAGTTAATCAAACTTTCAATTTGGAACCTGAACAACTTTCAACCCTTCTTTTTCTTGGGTTAGCTCTAACACCGGGCCACCTGGGATACCAAGTGGCCTTTATTTGGACACTAATGAAAGGGCATGATCGTGTACATTCAATTCATGTGGGACCCACTTGTGAGGTTTACGTGGAATGCAAACCATGGATTTGATGTGGCCCACCACTACCACTGGGAATTTCTATGGTGCGTGCCCCCCTCCCCAATGTCTCACATTGTTCCCTTCGGTGTGGCCCACCTGAGTTATCACGAGGGAGAATCTACTAGACGGGTTGGATGGCACTCACACATTGCGGTAGGGCCCACAAGCTCTTTCATATGAAAACGAATGTCCAAATGCAAATCATAAGGTGCAACACATCCTTCGAACATGTACTGTACACATGCGACCAATCGCTAATCGCTTGCCATGAAAATAACGAAAAGAAAAGGTGGACCCTATTGTAGATGGGAGATAGCCAAAAAAATATATAAAAAAAATCAAACAAATTAAACGGTCAAAAAAAGGAGATTTGTTTGCACCAATGGACGGCTATAAAGGTTACAGGTGGGCCACACTCGCATTCAATGATCCTGACATAGGGATAAACATGATGAGGTCGAGCACAGTCTCCATCGGGGGATAACTGTGCTGAATCCACCCAACTTCTCTAGACTCCTAGTAGAAAATCCTCCAATCCATAGCCAAAAGAAGATAAAAATAATTCTAAAATATTCACAATATATTTATTGGCTATTGAAATAAACAAGTTTACAACCCTTTAAATACGGATATCAAGCCTTGAAATAAGTTTAGGAATTAAACTATAACTAAAACTTTCTAAAATTCATAACTTACTATAAATAATAAATTTACTATTTATAGTAAGTGTCCTATGTAACTTAACCACATTATTATCCTAATTTTTTCTAAATACTTCTCATGTTGGACACAACTCTTAAAGCCCAATGGACGAAGAGTTACAATCAAACCAAAGCTTATTAAAAATAGTAAAAACAGATATAATCATGGAATTTGACTGTCGATCTGATAGAATCTTACAAATTTTGTATGGGTAACTCCGCATAGCCGGGTTGGTTGGCTAAAGTAGCTCGTCCTACCCAAAATCATATATGGTACGTTGAGTAACTCATTCCGATTTGTGAGATATGTCTGTTTTAAGGTTTTGACGGTCTTGATGACTTTTACTTCCGATCGAGCCTTCTTTAGTGCATCTTGGACATGAAAGTGTTTGCCATCAGTCCCCTCGACTTTGAAAGAACTCATCCTCGAGTTATCATCTTGCTTCGGTTCATAAGACTCAATCAGGTGCGCCCTGTGACAATACCCAGATCAAAATTTGTGATCAATTTACGGTCCACCTTCTTTTGGTCCAACCATGCTAGGAATGTATTTGAGCCACGTCCTACATCTGACCCCTCCACTTAGAAAAAAAAAAAAAAACTAGTCTTGAAGTTAGTCAAGGTGCTTAGCTCATGATTATCAGATAACTTCTGACACCAATGTTTATTACACAATACATATACCCATGCTCTCCTTGACTGACTAGTATGGATCAATTCATTCACTTGTGCCTGCAAGATCTTACATTTTTTCGGATAATGTGGGGAATTAGGTAGACTTGCCCCTTAAACAAGATTAATGTGATTTTGTATATCTCATATGGGAGGCAATTTATTAGGAAGTTCATCGAGCACAATCGCCTTGAACTTCGGGCAATTAAGTAGATTTGCTCCTGAGACAAGATCGATGTGATTTTGTACATCTCGTATGGGAGGCAATTTATTAGGGAGTTCATCGAACATAATTTCCTTGAACTTATGCAACACTAGTTTCAAATCCTCTAGGATGTTCGCAAGCTCCATACATTTTTCCTTTTTAACTATTGTATTTACATCTTCTCTTTTCTCAGATTATTTAATGAAATCATGCTTGCTTATGAGAGATTGTCCCTCAATTTTAGAAGTCTTGGGTTGATTTTTCGTTCTCATAGGGACAAGAATAATCTTTTTACTATCTTTAATAAATATAAATATATTATTCCAATCTCTATGCATATCATTAATATTATTTTGTCATGATTGACCAAGTAACATGTGATAAACTTCTATGTCGAGTAGGTTACACATTACTTCGTCTTTATAATATTTACCAATGGAAAAGGGTATACGACATTGTTTAGTTATCTTTATTTCGTTGACCTCCTTAATCCATCCAATCGTGTACGGAAATGGGTGTCTTCCTGTTTTCTGTTATAGCTTTTCCACCATTATCTTCGACACGAGATTCTCATTGCTCCTAACGTTGATGATCACATTATAGACCTTTTGATGTACAATGCACTTCATTCGAAAGATATTGTGTCGTTGTAAATTTATCTTTATCTTTGGTATGTATAATGGCTTCCTCATTATCAAAGTAGTGGTCTATGGTTCAACATCATCGGTTGGTACTCTACGGAAATCGGGGTTGTGTCGTACAGCGACCACGAGTGGTTGAAAATCGCCTTGGGTTTGAGGCGAAATTAGCACATCTGCAATACGGTTAAAGGTTGCCTGTAACCCTTGTATGGTCAACCGACTCTCCTGATAATGAATTTATGAATTACCGTCCATATGATTTTAGTCCATACATTCGTTGTTTGCCATCGGCTTGAGAGAACTCCTCGCTCTGATACTAATTAACATAGAAATGAACGTGATGAAGTCGAGCATCGTCTTCCTCAAAGGGGCGGGGGGATAACCATTTTGAATTTGCGGAACTTTTTTAAACTCCTCACAAAAAAACCTCGAATCCACGAAGAAAAGAAAATAAAAACAATTCTAAAATATTCAAAATAAATTTATTGATGATTAAAATAAACGAGTCTACAACCCTTTAAATAGGGATATGAATAAGTTTAGGAATTAAGATATAACTAAAACTCTCTAAAATCTAAACACTTTTTAAGTTGGACACAACTCTTAAAGTCCAATGGATATAGAGGTACAATGAAACTAAAACCTACTAAAAATAGTAAAAACGGAATACACAAAGAATTCAATTGTCGATGTGATGAAAGCTCCCAAATTTGGTGTGGGCTTGGACCACCAATCTAATGAAATCTCACAAAATCAGCATGGGCTATGCCGGCTAAAGTAACTCGTCCTATTCTAAAATCAATAATAATATGCTAAGTAACTCACTATGGTTCGTGAGGTACACCTATTTTAAAGTTTCTATCGTTGGTACGAATTCTGGCTCCAAACAGGCTTTCTTTGGCCCATGTTAGACATGAAAGTGTCCACGACCCGCAGACCCTCTCTGCATCGTAATCAAGATAGGAGGTATTGGTTTAGATATCGAGAATTACATGCAGCATTTTAAAGTTGTCATGCCAACTGGATCCACTACAAAGCTTTGCAAGCTAAAGCTTCAACTCCAATGTGACTGTGGAGCCTACCGTAATGTATTCATGACATCCAATCCACCCATCAGGTGCGGCCCACTTTATTTTTCTTAGGAACCAGAAATCAGGAGGATCCAATGCCCAGGTGGGCTCCACCATGCAAAATCATGAGGTGGCTCACTTGAGCTTTAGAATTGCCTAATTTTTGAGATGTCCATCTTTTGAATGGATTGGATAGCATATATAAAAATGCAGTAGGCCAACTGTTCTTGTGGTGTGGCCCACCTGAGTTTTGGATCAACCTGATTTGTGGGCACCACAGCAAACATGAAGGGCCACACATGATGGACGGATTGAACGTTGTGCATACATCACGGTGGAGTCCACACACTTTGTTGTGGCTAAGCTTAAGTGCTCAGTCTTGATAATGTGGAACACGTGTATGATATCTGGATCATACACGTGTTAGCCTATTATAGATGACCCACGCCCCCAAAAACCACAATTGTCACACGATCACAGATATTATAATGCCTAATCCCGTTAGTGGCTAGGATAATCCGAACAGCTTGATTATTAGGGGTAGAGGTGTACACGAGTCGAGTCGAGCCGAGTGTTGCCCAGCTCGTGCTCAGCTCGGACTGCTCAAGTCTCAGCTTGTACTCTGCTTGGTTCAGCCTTTGAGTTTGGAATAGCAGCTTGTGCTCGGCTCGTCTGAGTTTGAGCAGATTTTGAGCCGAGTTCGAACAGAGTTTTTGAGTTGAGTTTGAGTTTTAACAATCCCTCACCCATATATATATAACCTCATTTCAGATTCAATTAAATGAAAGTGAAAAATCAGAAATATTACATAAATTAAAATCCAGATAAAAAAGTAAAAAAAGCGGGGCGGGGGGGGGGGGGGGGGGAATTAATATGAACAGTGAACACTTACCGGGCGACCAATACCAAAACGACCGCGCCGTCGTTGCGGTTCCGATACCGCGACTCACGCGCCGAGGCGATACCCTGGTCAAGAGTTATGGGCCAACGTTCGGTACGAGAAAACGCCGCGCGTTGCGAAAACTAAGGAAATCTCTACGATGTGTCACATCAATCACATCAATCCTATCAACCAATCACCCATCAATCCATCACATGTCAAGTACACATCACTTCCATCCCTTTTCCCAAACAACCACAAAAGTCTCCCAAACCCATACCTCTCTTACACAAAAAGCCACAAAAGTCTTCACCACCCATACCTCTCTTACACAAAAGCCTTAAAAGTCAAGCTTTTCTTACACAACCATCACTCACCCATCCATCCATCACTCTCTCTCTCTCCCTTTACATCATTCTCTCTCTTTCTCTCTTTCTCATTTGCAAAACTCCAAGCTAAGGAGCTCCATACGTATGAAATTTTGCAAGAGCTCCTAAGCTTCAAGTGGCCCACCTTCCTACCCCAAAATCTCTCATCTCAACCCTCTATTCTTCATCTTAACCATTGACGTTGAAGCTAAGGTGCCAAGGAACCCATAGGAGCGAGAAGATCGGACGGTGGGTGCCTCTATAGGGTAGATTTATTTATTTTTATGGTGGACCAAGTGAGGCCCACCGATCAATGGTGTGGATCTCACTTGGAACCCTAATACGTGACCGATGGACCACTTGGATCACTATGATCATTCCATGATGGGGCCATTCTCCATGGACCCCATCATGATGTTTATTTTTATTTGGAACGGTTATCTAGACCATCCATATTGGTGGGGAAAGGATCCCCACCGTTGATCTTTAGTTTTGATGGTCACATGTGTAAAATGACCCATTTGATGTATGATTTCATGTATGGGAGGGCCCATAATGACGGGGTCCCTCCATCACAAGTCGTATCCCACTCTCCATGTCTCTCTCTCTCTTTTATTGCTTTTATTTTATTTTATTTTAATTTATTTTATTTTTTTTATGCTATAGGATGGTGGCCCACTTGAATGGATCCCATCTTGATGTATTTATTTTATTCAAGTGGGGCCCACCTTAGACGTTATTCCCATGCCGCTCATCATGTGGTGGCCCACTTCATCAGGGCCCACCATTAAAAAAATATATATATTATGAACCGTCCAGCGTCTGGGACGCTGGACGTTGTAAAGAAAAGTAGAAAAAGAAAGGGAAAGAAAGAAGGGCTTTGGTGGCCCACTTGCATAGGCCCCACCGTGTTGTACCCAGACAATCCAAGCCGTCTACCCTCTTACTTACAGAGTTTTAACCGTTGGGTAGAAGTTTGGAGTTGATTGGAAGACCTGGTGGGTCATAGCATCAAATAATGCACCTCGACCATTTAAGGATCCATTTTCTCATTTTATTCATTTTCTAGCGTCAAAAAAATTCAAACTCTGGACTCATTTGGACGGCCTCGAGCCGCTGATCGCAATGGCCGGGGCGGATTTCTCTTTTGCGGGCCCCACGTGCGAAATTCCCCAGGAAGACCGATTCTCTTTTTTTTTTGAAATGGCAAAGGCTGCCTTTGACGCAACCAGCAGCGCTGCACGCTGCTGCGTGCAGCCGTGGGACGGCGGGCGTCCGGTGAGGGACCCACGGCTCCAGCCGTGGGCCCCACCTTGATGTTTGTATACCATCTAAACCGTCCATGAGGTGGGTCCCATTCTCAGGTGGGCCCCCCTCCAAGAATGGGACAGATCCAAAACTCAGGTGGCCCACACCAAGTGAAACAGTGTGAATTGAAACTTTCCATTAAAATCCTTTTGGGGCTCACTGACGTGTTGGATCAAGCTGAAATTTTTGTCTTCCCTTCAACCAGGCCCGAGTGACCTAGTGAGTGGCTTGGATGGCTAATAGACATTTCAGTGGGCCCCACATGGGACCCACAGTGATGTATGCGTTTTATCTCCACCGTCCAACGGACGGTGGAGTCCAGGGTGATGAGTATGGAGCCCCTTTGGGCGTGCGTGCGTGCGTGTGAGTGTGTGAGCGTGCGTGTGAGCATGCATACAACGTGAGTGTGTGTGTGCGTGTGCGCGTGCAGCGTGAGCGCTTGCAGTGTGTGTGTATATTTATATTATACTATATATAATGTTATATTATATTATTGATAATACTATAATATATTATAATATTGTGTGTGTGTGTATATATATATATATATATATATATATATATATATATAAAACATTGTAGATTTCATACATGATGGTGGGTCTTCTTGTGGGCCCCCACCATTAATACGGGTGCTACATCTAATCTAGCCGTCCACTTTAAAGATCATTTTGTGGAATTAGTTAAAGTATGAGACAAATCCACAGTCCAAGTGGACCCCGTCTCAACATGATTTGTGGCTCATCTCAATGTATTTGTGACACTTATTGGGGCCCACTTTGATGTGGATGTACGGCCCATGGGATTGGACCATTTGATATATTCCAAGGCCCTTGGGTCCAGATCCATTTAATTCATAAAAGAGCCTATGGGCTAGGCCCATTCAAATTTCAAAAGGGATATGGACTAGGCCCATTTGGTTTATGAAAAGCCTATGGGTTAGGCCCATTTGATTCATATAAGGCCTATGGGCGTAGGCCCATTTGATGTGTTGCAAGTCCATGGGACTAGGCCCATTTGATGTACTTCAGGGCCCATGAAATTGGACCCATTTGATATATGCAAGGCCTAGGGGTTTAGGCCCATTGAATTCACGTTAGGTATATGGGTTGAGGCCCACTTGATCTACATGTAAGACCCAATTGGTGAGGCCCATTGGTCATATATTAGACTCATGAGACTAAGCTCATTTGATGCAATCCAAGGCCCACGGGTTTGACCCATTGCAATGCACATAAGACCCATTGGTGTGGCCCATTTATGTGGCCCATCTGATGAATAAAAGCCGATAGGATATGGCCCATTTGATATATATGTAAGGTCTAATGGGGACAACCTACGGTCCATTGCAATGTGTAAATCCATTACAGACTAAGTACGATGTTTACGGCGATCGTGCCTTGGGGGCAATGTTGGTTTGACGTCTACATTACGAGTGTAATGCTGGTTGGATGTCCACATTACGACTCTCCTTAGGGCCCATTACTGGGTCGTACTTATCGTGTATAGGCTGTCCAGGTCCATCCGCATTGTAAGATAATTCATTTTATTATAACATGTTTAGTACAGTTCCATGACTCATGATCATACGCATCATATGTATGCTTGACGTGAGAGTTGTTCGATCATAGCATTTGCCTTCGGGCAGGTTGTTTATGGGCTCCCGGTTAGGCGGTGTTGCCCTACATGAGCGCACGATATGCGCAGGATTGGTTGCATGACTGGATAGCGTGATTCATGCATTCCGCATTTATGTGACATGGTTATTGTACGCCCTAGCGACATCAGGGTCGTAGCTTCTACAGACGCATCGTGGTTGGCAGGATTGGATATCAAAAATCTTGTTCTACATGGGGTACTATAGATATCCCTGGGTGAAAGTCCCTAAACCCTTATGGTACCAAGAGGTTGCTCCAACGTCTAGACCGAGTGGGTAGATGAGCATTGAGTGCCGATTACCAGACGGTTACGCTCTCCACTGTGTCATGGTCGGTTGGAAGGGGGTGCGGCCTTACCCGCCCGAGAGTAGGGGGCAATGCTAGGTTGAGTTTGACCTGCTCGAGAAATGGGTCCGCTATCGACGAGTCACGTCCGATATTGGCAGACGGATAGTGTGGTCTCTTTCACTTACCTTATTGTGCGCGATGTGACGGCAATCTGGTTTAGAGTGTACTAGACCCCGGTGATATTTCATATATTGAGTTGTATTGATGTGTGGACATAGATGAGGATCTGTATGCTTAAGTTGCATTGTACATCGCATGACCTTGGGGTGGTCGATACCATTCATGTCTTGCATCGCATAAGCCTTGGTACGGCTCATGATATCATGGTTCCATTTGCATATTCCGCATCACTCTGACATTGCATATACATATTACTACCTTGCGCACACACTTTCACCACCCTCTAAGCTTTCTGTAAGCTTATGCACGACCGTTGCGTGCAGGTGACGTTGGATCGCAGCAGCGCTGAGGCAGGAGCACGTTGCTGAGCATTTTGGAGTTTTTATACTTTGTCATTGTATTTCCCTTTATGCTCGTTGTACTTGTAAAGTTTTTGATCATAGTGGAAATGTAATGGAGTTCTTGGTTGTTGTTTGTGGGTTATGCCTTTGGTTATGCTTATTACGAATCAAACTGATGTTGAAAATCCTCCTCGTAGCATCCCAGGATCGGAACCTGGCGAATGGGAGCTAGGAGCCGAGAGTGGGGTTCTACGGAGGCTGTCGGCACCGGATTCGGCGATCAAGAATTTTGTGAGCCCGGTTTCCGAGTTTGGGCGTGACAGAAGTTGGTATCAGAGCATAACTTGGGAATAACCGAGAACAACATTACATGTCTGCTATGAGTGAAGAATGGCTAAGTTCCAAAGTTCGGATAGCTTCGCGACCTTCCAATACAGACCGTTAACGTGAGTACCTTCGAGAGTTTTGAAGTTGATAGACGTCTCGCTCTTTCCTGTAGGACATGGCGCCTGGGAGAGTTACCGGATCGATTCCCGCACCACTACCGGAGGATTTTGCTTCGCCATCGGAGGCTCCAGCTTTACTCCCTGCATCTCGCGTTCCACCCTCAGAGATCCCTGCTTCCTCTCATGAGGATGACATTCCTCCACCTGAGGCCGATGAGGAACCGACCGTGACTGTGAGTGCCTCACAGTTACAACAGATGTTACAGGCTGTAACAGCCGCACTACAGGGACAGGGCAGACGCCCAGCTGTTTCAGGAGCGCGCGAGCGCCGTACTTCGTGAGTTCAGACGGCATGATCCCCTACGTTTTCAGGGCAAGCCAGATCCGACTGCAGCAGAGAGATGGCGCTCCGATGTGGAGAAGATTTTTGATACCATGTCATGCACGACCGAGCAGCGTGTCCGGTTAGCAGTATTTCTCTTTCAGGGTGAGGCCGAGCATTGGTGGACCTCTATTACCCGTGTTGCCAGACCGGAGTATATCTGGACATGGGAGGAGTTTGTTGATCGATTCGAGGAGCAGTACTTCCCCGACCATATCCGTCGTCAGCGAGCTTTAGAGTTCGAGACTCTGGTGCAGGGAGATATGACTGTGGCGCAGTACGCGGCCCGTTTCATGGCACTGTCGAGATTCGCACCATACATGGTTGATGACGAGGGGCGGAAGGCCCGCCGTTTCGAGCACGACTTACGTTACGGCCTTCGAGGTCGTGTCATTGGGCATGAGCTTCCTACTTTCTAGGCAGTAGTGCGGAAAGCTCAAATATATGAGATTGAGTGGGCCGGTTCTCAGTCTGATAGTGGTCAGAGGAGAGACCGGAAGAGGCAGGCATCTTCCAGTGATTCCCAGCAGCGTCGACCACAGCAGCAGAGGCGTACAGGTCGCCCAGCCTTCCGAGCACCATCAGCACCAGCAGCACCTCCACCACCACCTCAGAGGCAGTTCACTGGAACTTGCTTCACGTGCGGTGCGATGGGACACCGTTCATGGGAGTGTCCCAGCCCCCAGCAGCAGCAGAGAGGTCCACAGCAGCAGAGACCTCTACCGCAGCAGCAGCGACAGCAGCCTCCACCACCGAGGCCACCTCAGCAGCAGCATCAGCATCAGCACCAGCCTCAGAGGCCGTAGCAGCAGAGGCAGAAGTTTCGACCGCCTCAGCGACCCCATCAGCAGCAGCAGCACGTTCAGAGGGGACAGGCACCTCCCCAGCCGGCTCAGGCTAGGTTTTATGCAGCTCAGCAGGACTCTCAGTCTTCTGGAGGAGTTGTTGAGGGTATACTTTCAGTCTCTGCATGCATTGCACGAGTGTTGTTTGATTCCGGTGCATCGCACTCCTTTCTGGCCGAGAGCTTTTGTCGATCGGCTGGCTTACCATTGGAGTCTACTGATGGGGGCCTATCAGTATCGACTCCCTTGGGGAGGACTGCAGTGTTAGGACGATTTTGCTCGTCATGCCCCGTTTTAGTTAAGGATACCTTTCTGCCTGCCGATCTGTTCATTTTGTCGATGTCTGAGTTCGACGTCATCCTAGGCATGGATTGGCTTGTCGAGTATTATGCCATATTGGACTGCGCCACGAGGACCGTCACGTTTTGTATACCCGGCGTGCCACAGTTTCAGTTCGTTGCAGAGGCCAGAGGAGAGCGGTAGTCTTGTTTGGTGTCTTGCGCCTTAGAGGAGTCTGTTGCCGTTTGCATCGACCATTTACCCATAGTTTGCGATTTTTCCGATGTGTTCCAAGAGATTCCGGGATTACCGCCTCATCGACTGACCGAGTTTCAGATCAATCTCGTGCTCGGTACCGCGTCTATTTCGAAGGCCCCGTATCCTATGTCACCGTTAGAGTTACGGGAACTGCAGAAGCAGTTGGACGAGTTACGTGAGTTAGGTTTTATCCGTCTGAGCATTTCGCCGTGGGGAGCGCCGGTACTCTTCGTGAAGAAGAAGGATGGCTCGTTGAGGCTCTGCGTTGACTACCGCGAGCTCAACAAAGTCATGATCAAGAACAAATACCCGCTCCCTAGGATTGATGATTTGTTCGACCAGATGCAGGGTACACAGTTCTTTTCGAAGATTGACCTGCGTTCCGGTTATCATCAGATTCGGGTCCGAGATGAGGACATTTTGAAGACGACATTCAGGACGCGTTACGGTCATTTTAAGTTTCAGGTCATGTCCTTCGGACTGACCAATGCACCCGAGGTCTTCATGCAGCTGATGAACGAGATTTTTCGCCCATATCTAGATCAGTTTGTTGTAGTCTTCATCGACGACATTCTAATCTACTCGAGGACCCGTGAGGAGCATGAGCAGCACTTGGAGATTATTCTACAGACCCTCCGCGCACACCAGCTGTATGCGAAGCTGGAGAAGTGCGAGTTCTGGCAGGAGGAGGTGAAGTTCCTCGGTCACGTGGTGACGAGGGAGGGTGTCGCAGTGGACCCCTCGAAGGTCGAGGCAGTGCATCAGTGGGGCCAGCCCACGACTACGACAGAGATCCGTAGTTTCCTTGGTTTGGCTGGCTATTACCGGCGTTTCATTGAGAGTTTTTCTCGTATTGCAGCCCCGCTGACCAGGTTGACTCGGAAGGGCGCAGAGTTTATTTGGAGTGACGCCTGCGAGCGAGCATTTACGGAGTTGAAGGATCGTCTGACATCCGCTCCTGTCCTCACTCTTCCCTCTGGGAGTGACGGCTTTATTGTATTCACTGATGCCTCGCATATCGGTTTGGGTGCTGTCCTGTTGCAGCACGGGAGACCAGTGGCCTTTGCGTCTCGTCAGCTCAAGGTCCATGAGCTGAACTACCCTACACATGACTTAAAGCTGGCTGCAGTTGTCTTCGCACTGAAGGTGTGGAGGCCTTATCTTTATGAGGTCAGGTTCGAGCTCTTCTCTGATCACAAGAGTTTGAAGTACCTCTTCTCGCAGTCTGAGTTGAATATGAGACAGAGGCGCTGGATGGAGCTCCTGAAGGACTATGATTTCGACCTCCAGTACCACCCGGGCAAGGCGAACGTGGTGGCAGATGCCCTCAGCCGTCAGCCACGAGGCTTAGTGGTGCACATGATGATTCAGGAATGGCGGATGGTTGAGGATGTTGCTTCGTATGACTTTGAGTTCGGCCTGCAGTCTTCCATTGTACAGTTATCGAGCTTGTCGATTCAACCCTCTCTTGTCGCTAGGGTGATCGAGGCTCAGCAGGCTGATGAGTCGTTACAGAGTTATATGGCTGAGGCGGCATCTGAGGGTCAGGCTGATTGGCAGATCGGTACGGACGGTGGACTTCACTTCAGAGGCCGATTATGTGTCCCGGATATTCCAGAGTTGCGTAGAGATCTTATGACCGAGGCACATCGATCGCGGTTTTCTATCCACCCGGGCTCGACAAAGATGTACCGCGACATGAGGCGACAGTATTTTTGGGCGGGGATGAAGCGCCAGTTTTATACATATCAAATGGGCCTACTCCCATGGGCTTTAAAATACATCAAATGGGTACACTCCCATGGGCCTTAAATTACATCAAATGGGCCTAATTCCATGGGCCTTGGAACACATCAAATGGGCCTAATTCCATGGGCCTTGGAACACATCAAATGGGTCCACTCCTATGGGCCTAGCCTAGAGGCCCACTGAAATGTTTATTTGCCATTCAAACTGGCTGGCAAGGGGCCCATTATAATGTTTATATTCCATCCAAACTGGCTGGCAAGGGGCCCTCTACAATGTTTGTTTGCCATCCAAAATGGCAAAGGGCCCACTGCAATGATTGTGTGCCATCCAAAATGGCAAGGGGCCCACTACGATGTTTATTTGTCAACCATCCAGGGTGTGGGCCAAGGGGCCCACTGCAATCTTTGTTTGTCATCCAACATGTGGGCCAGGGGAAAGCCCACTGAAATGTTTATTTTTCATCCAGCGGGTGGCATACATAAAACACATTCATTAGGTGAGCTCCACCGTCTAGCGGATGGTAGAGGCAAAGCAAATACACCACTGTGGGCTCTACGTGGGGCCCACCTCAATGTTCAAATGCCATCCAAGTCGTTCATAAGGTCACTCAGACCTGGATGAAGGGAAAACACAAATTTCAGATTGATCTGAAACTTCTGTGGCCCCTAAAACAAATTTCAATGGCAGAGGTTCAATCCACTGTTCCCTGTGGTGTGGACCACCTAAGATTTGGAACCGGCTGTGTAACACCCTGAATTTTGGCCAATCTGGGATTAGACGCCCTTAGGCAATGGGTCAACTAAAACACCTGAAAAATCGCTTAGAACCCAATTCCATAGCCAAAGAAATCACGTAGGATTAATTCCTTTGAAAAATAAGTGTAAGTTAGCTAGCGCGACGCTGAAGTAGCTGGGAAATAGTCCCTGATCACTTTAAATACGTTCTACAAGACCCAAATCGAGTAGAACCAACGACTCTATAATACTCTATAACCTCGGACCAAATTCTAAGCAGGTTTGTTCTCTGGACCACTTTGAATCTTTGTATTGGATCTAGACCGCACGTCGAAAGTCCGATACCTCCTATCTTAGACCGTTAGAACCGCCTAGCTGGACTTGACACTCATTCCGAAAATCAAGTCAAACCGATAATTACAGGCTATTTCATTGAGCCCGGACCGAAGAGAGTGCGAATAGGGACAGTTGGAATTTCAAATTCAAATCTGGCACACGACTTGACGCGTCAGTATTGAGCGTTCTGACCGTCAGAATTCATCCAGATTACACCCTTGGATCAGGAGAAATTTCTATTTTATATCATGAGACTTTCAGCCCTGATTTACGTGCGGTGACCGCTGGACAGAAACTGGCCCGCCACGTGCGATCTGCAAACCCTGCCGGACTGAAAACTTAATACGTGCTAGATTTGGTACGCATGAGCTTAAGTCCGATCGCATTCAACCAGGGGACCACCAGAAAACACCTTTTGAACTGAAACAGCCCCGAATTGGATATGCACTAAGTAAACTTCGTTCCGAAGCCTGTTTTCGGCATTTTTAAGCTTATAAAAGGGGTTGAAACCCTCATTCCTCTCTCCCATCCGATATTACAAAAATCCCTAGATTGGGAGAGAGAAAAGGTGAGAGTTTGTGAGAGAGAGTAGGAGAGAATTTCTTACTGCTCGTGCCACCTGCTGCAAGTGCTTAAGCAACGCACCTCTAACGCTTTCCCGGCGATTACACCGCGATTCTAGGTAAGCAAATACCCTAAATAGTTGTTGATTTGAGGTTCCTTTGTTTCCATAGCGAAGTAGCTTATGGATCTTGTGTATTAGGTTCCCTATTCGCCGTAGACGAAGCGTATACGCTCCGTTCGAATTGATACGCTTCTAGGAGAAAAAGGTGCGGATTTTAGACGCTTTGATTGACTGTTTCCAAAGCTTTCAATGTCATTTAATAGTAGATTCTTGACGGCAACGCCGTTTGACATGTACAACATACTGTCCGTTTCCTGTTTCGTAAACCAATGAAGAATATGAGATTTAGGGCATTTTAGTGATTTGTAGGAAGTACTTTTTTATTCATATTTTGCTGATGTGATTGACATGGTTTATTATCGCATTAGAATGTTAGGAATGCGTGCATAGTTAGTTTGGCGAAGAGATTCGCCTAAATGCGCACTTCGGGTCGACATACTATATGTAGACTTAAGTGTGTAGTGTAAGTGTTTGTATAAATGCTTGTATTAGTATGTATTGAATTAAATGATGTTATGGATTAGTTTGAGATTGGTTTCTCAATTAATATGCTGACGTGAATGATTTTCTACATGTTAGTTATATGCATGGTTTCATGGTATGTATGAAATGTATGTACTTGATGATTTACTTAAGTTCTATGTTATAACATTGTTAACATGCTCACATGGTTGTATTTCAATTCCAATACTCTCATATGATTTGTTGATGTGATTCCTTAATTGTTTGGGACTATGCTTAGTCCAGGCAGTCGGTAACCGAGCGAATTAGTGGTTAGCTTATCTTCACCACGAACGACGCGTCGATGAACGCGAGCCGTGTTCTAGAGTTGGCGGCAGTGGTTAGGCCACACGAAGTGTTTTATGCACTTCATGTCGTCAACTTGAGATACGATCGCGCTAGTCGAGCCCGTCAAGTAACCCGACTGGCCGTTGTATGTTCGCCCTGCATGAGTCATAACTGCTTGAACCTAGGGTACTGAACTTACCATCGTAAACCCTGTCAACCATGGTACCTTGATCCACGAAGACTCATGAGCCGGGCATGGTGGTATGGGACACCGTGGTCGAGCTGTCGGCCTACGCTGGGGCCACAAACCTCCCCGTAGTGACCAGTGAGCACCTAGACTCGTGAGCAGATTATGGTGGTATGGGACACTATATTCTTGCTGTCGGCCTACATTGATAAGGTGATGGGAGAGCGGTGCAACGAGTGGAGCAACAGCCCTGGTAGCCCTTGGTAGTGACCGCGAGAGTATTCTGAGTCTACGGGAGGCGACGACCCTTCAGTAGCAGTAGAGTACAGTAGGCCTGTATTGATAAGGTGATGGGGGAGCGGTGCAATGAGTGCGTGCAACAGCCCTGACAGCCCTTGCAGCGACCTACAAAATATACATCGTATGAGATTACTAGGAGTGACGACCCTAGATAGGATCTGTGTTGGGATTGATAAAAGGGAAGTACCTTAGTTTCCCAATCCTGTTGTTTGAATGGACTATAACAACTTGAAAATCATATCACCATAACATTGCATGTGCCTGGAAGATGTGGAGCACTCTAGGGAGTGTGGCATGCCGCGGTCATAAGATGTTGCCGTATGAGGGAGATCGTCGGTGAGGGCATACATCACGTCATGTCATATTGCATTAACAACAGTATTAGGATTGTTTGATTTACTGCTTTACTATTATCGCATGATTGATTTGATAACATGCTAATCTCTGCTCTCTCATCCCACTGAGTTGATCACTCACTCCCACATTAAGGGATGGTGTTTCCGGACACCCACCAGTCCCTATTCTGATTGCAGATGATGGCGCGGCCTGCGAGGTGGAGCTGGATTTGATGATGATGAGGAAGATCTCTCCTTTATGCGTGATCTGATTGACGGGATTACAGGGAGGTTGATTAGATACATTGACACGTGTCATTTTATATTTTTAGCGCCCTCATGTATATTCATTTTGTTTACTTTTGAAGTATACATGTGTGTATATAACCTGGTAACATATTCACACTCTGGAGACATACAACAGTTTATATATGCTATACCTACTATCACAGTCTTCCGCTTGTTAATTTAACTGTCTCTGGAGTATGATATGCTGTTCTAGCTTAATCTCACTCATGTTTAATACATTATCACAGACAACATTCAATCATACATATCTATGTTGCATAAATAACATTTTGGAACTCGAGAGTTGGGTTTTTGCTCGACCCCCCGATTTTTGGGATGTTACAGATGGTATCAGAGCATGATTTGGATTAAACCGGGCCTGGATTATGGTCACGCGACGTACGCTGTCGCTTCCTTTGACTTAGGTGGGTGTGAGAAGGGTCTAGAAACATTTCTAAGATTGCAGATTCGCCAATAGGCGAAGTCTATTCATTTCGATCGCATGATCGAGTCCGTAGCGCATCTAGGGTCGCGTGAAGCGACCTAAGTAGCTCCTAGGTTGTAGGTAAATGGGTTGAGACATTCTTTGAATGATTCTAAACCCATAAATGTAAATCATTCGGCTGTGGGATAACCACAACCCCTGTATTCAATCGTCAGGGCTTAAAAACCCCGTTTCACCAAAAATCTTCAAAATTCTTCCTCTCACCACTCCAATCTTCAATTCTTTCTTATCCTTTTTGTGTTATGCATCAATCCTAATATGAAAATAATATAAAATCATACTTTTATAAAATTTTACAGTGAATAGTAAAATTTCATGAAAAATGGCCATAAGGCCATTCTAAATTCACTTTCTTTAGTAACTAAGAGTCTAGATGGATGTACTAGCTCCTCCTACCCTAAAATGATATGCTGCATGATAGGATTTTGTATTCAGGATTGTACATTGGCCCCGGAAAGCCCCGAACACATGTTTGGGCCTTTATAGGTGAATATACAATGAACCAAGGTGGGGGCCACACATTTTTGGGGTCCCTGGACCATGGGGGACCAGACCCATGTGGTCCCACCGGCCACCTAGAGAGATGGCCGGCGATGCCATCGCCGACCGGTGGGGCCCACTTGGTCTGATTTTCGGGCGCATGCCCTTATACGCCCTATACACCTCCCCCATGTATGGTTCGCACCTCGAAACCCCCTAAACGGGGTACTTCCTTCACAAAAGTCCCCTTCCCTAGCCCCATTTTCATTTTCAGCTGCCCTATCCCAAAAATCATGATTTCAAATTACTCCCAAATCCCTTCTCTGTTGAAAACGACCATACTCCTTCACTCCATTGCTGTTTGCAGCCTTCCCTCTTGAAGATTTCATCTTTTGGAGCTCTAAAAACCTCCAAATCGAGCTAAAATCGTGAGGTGCTCCATTCCCCTTTGTCATTTTCATTTCTCCTTGAAAATACATCCTAGGGGAGCTTGAAGCATCCCTCTACAATGTCTAGATTTCATTCTGTCCATTTGGACAACAATTTCTCCGCATTTCCTTCGCTTTCCATGGCTATTGTTAAGGCTGTTTCAGCCTTTTCTTCCCTTTCCATCATCCTTTCTCTCATGTCCCTTTTATTTGAGCCTTTACCCTCTTTTTGGGTCTCAAAATCGTGCTAACCTCAAATCCCATTTCTCAACTTTCTCCGTTTGAGAAGTATTGAAAATACCTGGCCGATAGAGCTCTAATGGGCAACTGACAGTACTGAACTAGATCGTATTCAGGAAGGTCAGTTGGGACCATGGTAGAAGTCCTTTGGTAGAATTAGGCATCTATGCCATTACCTTGTAGATTGTTTGATTTTTGTTTTAAGGATTTTTGTATTTGTTGTTATTGGGTCTAGTGATGTCACCGGTAGAAAATGTGTTTGTGTTGTGGTTTGGGCTTAATGTAGCTGAAATTTATTGAATGGAGTGCATGCCGTCTCATTTCGCTGTAAGGTATTGTCCCTGGATCGGGAGTATTGTAACTCCCGGGATTCAGCCTACAAATTAGTTTTATCCCACCCCACCCTCCTACTAAGCATACCACTTCCAATCCCGCCATGGGACTAGGAATGCGGTCCATTTAATACAACTTAATGCTACTAGCCACATAGGCCTTTGGCGTTTTGGACCTAGTGTTAGCACTTCTAAATTTGAAGGGTCTAACGACATAAGAAATCCAATTCCATTTAGACAATCTTGACCCTAAGCAATAGAACAACTCCCTGTAGCATAAATGGTATGGAACCATTTAACGTATAAACTTAGGCTTTGGATTATAACTACTGAGTTACAGACTAGGCTACTAGTTGTCTTAGGCAGTGTAAGGCCTATATATGCTAAGGGATAGTAGGTTAGATTTGGTTGGAATGGGACTCCCTTCCTTCGATAGATCCCCTTATGACTTATAGACTGCTGTTGTTGCCCATAGGAAGGAACCATTTACTCTCAGGGAACATTTATAAATCCCTCAGATTGAACTTAGAATGTACTAGCACGCCCCTTAGAATTGCCTTCCCCAAGGGCTTATTGCATTCGGGAATGCGGAATAAAAGAACTACATGTAAGCGATGTATTCGCGGTTTGAATCGACTTCTTAATCCTAGTGGTTACCAATAAATCCAATGCTCTGATCAAGCAGAGGGTCGGCATCGGCTAGGATTAAGAACTGATACGAAGAATTTTCTGTCAGAGTATCGGCAGAAGGTCAATGTATCCGGCTCAAACCCACTACACAACCTTTCTTCCGTGATGGCCCAACCACCTACAACCAAACGGGATCACATTGCCTTTGGGAAATGGCGAGGACTTAAAGCCAGTAGAGAATTCGACATCTTGCCACCAACTCATACCTGCCCCTGACCTTAACCACGATAGAGATTAGGCTCATCTCCATGATCATAGATACCAATGCCATAGAACGCATCATTAGCGAAGGAAAAACCACTGTAATGAGAGGTTGTTTCCATTTTAGGTTAAGGATAGCCCCTAAGTTGCGCCTCGTTCCGATATACGGAACGATGCATAGATACTTGAACTTAAGTAAAACCAAGTTTTAAGAGGGGTAGAACGTATGGAGTCCAATCCGGTTAGGTTAGTCAACGCTCCCGTTCGATCAGAGTGGCGCAGCGGAAGCGTGGTCGGCCTCTTCCCCACTAGCCCAAGATCGAAACCTTTGAGTTAGGATATACATACGATTAGGTTATTAAGCAGGATTGAACCTCCCTTAGAAAAGTATTCCTTGCCCTTCGCCAATGTCGGGGACGACATTGTGTTTTAAGGGGGGTAGATTGTAACACCCCGAATTTTGGCCAATCTGGGATTAGACGTCCTTAGGCAATGGGTCAACTAAAACACCTGAAAAATCGCTTAGAACCCAATTCCATAGCCAAAGAAATCACGTAGGATTAATTCCTTTGAAAAATAAGTGTAAGTTAGCTAGCGCGACGCTGGAGTAGCAGGGAAATAGTCCCTGATCACTTTAAATACGTTCTACAAGACCCAAATCGAGTAGAACCAACGACTCTATAATACTCTATAACCTCGGACCAAACTCTAATCAGGTTTGTTCTCTGGACCACTTTGAATCTTTGTATTGGATCTAGACCGCACGTCGAAAGTCCGATACCTCCTATCTTAGACCGTTAGAACCGCCTAGCTGGACTTGACACTCATTCCGAAAATCAAGTCAAACCGATAATTACAGGCTATTTCATTGAGCCCGGACCGAAGAGAGTGCGAATAGGGACATAGTTGGAATTTCAAATTCAAATCTAGCACATGACTTGACGCATCAGTATTGAGCGTTCTGACCGTCAGAATTCATCCAGATTACACCCTTGGATCAGGAGAAATTTCTATTTTATATCATGAGACTTTCAGCCCTGATTTACATGCGGTGACCGCTGGACTGAAACTGGCCCGCCACGTGCGATCTGCGAATCCTGCCGGACTGAAAACTTAATACGTGCTAGATCTGGTACGCATGAGCTTAAGTCCGATCGCATTCGACCAGGGGACCACCAGAAAACATCTTTTAAACCGAAACAGCCCCGAATTGGATATGCACTAAGTAAACTTGGTTCCGGAGCCTGTTTTCGACGTTTTTAAGCTTATAAAAGGGGTTGAAACCCTCATTCCTCTCTCCCATCCGAAATTGCAAAGATCTCTAGATTGGGAGAGAGAAAAGGTGAGAGTTTGTGAGAGAGAGTAGGAGAGAATTTCTTGCTGCTCGTGCCACCTGCTGCAAGTGCTTAAGCAACGCACCTCTAACGCTTTCCCGGCGATTACACCGTGATTCTAGGTAAGCAAATACCCTAAATAGTTGCTGATTTGAGGTTCCTTTGTTTCCATAGCGAAGTAGCTTATGGATCTTGTGTATTAGGTTCCCTATTCGTCGTAGACGAAGCGTATACGCTCCGTTCGAATTGATACGCTTCTAGGAGAAAAAGGTGCGGATTTTAGACGCTTTGATTGACTGTTTCCAAAGCTTTCAATGTCGTTTAATAGTAGATTCTCTACGGCAACGCCGTTTGACATGTACAACATGCTGTCCGTTTCCTGTTTCATAAACCAACGAAGAATATGAGATTTAGGGCATTTTAGTCATTTGTAGGAAGTACTGTTTTTATTCATATTTTGCTGATGTGATTGACATGGTTTATTATCGCATTAGAATGTTAGGAATGTGTGCATAGTTAGTTTGGCGAAGAGATTCGCCTAAATGCGCACTTCGGGTCGACATACTATATGTAGACTTAAGTGTGTAGTGTAAGTGTTTGTATAAATGCTTGTATTAGTATGTATTGAATTAAATGATGTTATGGATTAGTTTGAGATTGGTTTCTCAATTAATATGCTGACGTGAATGATTTCCTACATGTTAGTTATATGCATGGTTTCATGGTATGTATGAAATGCATGTACTTGATGATTTACTTAAGTTCTATGTTATAACATGTGTTAACATGTTCACATAGTTGTATTTCAATTTCAATACTCTCATATGATTTGCTGATGTGATTCCTTAATTGTTTGGGACTATGCTTAGTCCAGGCAGTCGGTAACCGAGCGAATTTGTGGTTAGCTTATCTTCGCCACGAACGACGCGTCGATGAACGCGAGCCGTGTTCTGGAGTTGGCGGCAGTGGTTAGGCCACACGAAGTGTTTTACGCACTTCTTGTCGTCAACTTGAGATGCGATCGCGCTAGTCGAGCTCGTCAAGTAACCCGACTGGCCGTTGTATGTTCGCCCTACATAAGTCATAACTGCTTGAACCTAGGGTACTGAACTTACCATCGTAAACCCTGTCAACCATGGTACCTTGATCCACGAAGACTCATGAGCCGGGCATGGTGGTATGGGACACCGTGGTCCAGCTGTCGGCCTACGCTGGGGCCACAAACCTCCCCGTAGTGACCAGTGAGCACCTAGACTCGTGAGCATATTATGGTGGTATGGGACACTATATTCTTGCTGTCGGCTTACATTGATAAGGTGATGGGGGAGCGGTGCAACGAGTGCGAGCAACAGCCCTGACAGCCCTTTGTAGTGACCGCGAGCGTATTCTGAGTCTACGGGAGGTGACGACCCTTCAGTAGCAGTAGAGTACAGTAAGCCTGTATTGATAAGGTGATGGGGGAGCGGTGCAATGAGTGCGTGCAACAGCCCTGACAGCCCTTGCAGCGACCTACAAAATATACATCGTATGAGATTACTAGGAGTGACGACCCTAGATAGGATCTGTGTTGGGATTGATAAAAGGGAAGTACCTTAGTTTCCCAATCCTGCTGTTTGAATGGACTAATAACAACTTGGAAATCATATCACCATAACATTGCATGTCCTGGAAGATGTGGAGCACTCTAGGGAGTGTGGCATGCCGCGGTCGTAAGATGTTGGCGTATGAGGGAGATCATCGGTGAGGGCATACATCACGTCATGTCATATTGCATTAACAACAGTATTAGGATTGTTTGATTTATTGCTTTACTATTATCGCATGATTGATTTGATAACATGCTAATCTCTGCTCTCTCATCCCACTGAGTTGATCACTCACTCCCACGTTACGGGATGGTGTTTCCGGACACCCACCAGTCCCTATTGTGATTGCAGATGATGGTGCGGCCGGCGAGGCGGAGCTGGATTTGATGATGATGAGGAGGATCTCTCCTTTATGCGTGATCTGATTGACGGGATTACAGGGAGGTTGATTAGATACATTGACACTTATCATTTTATATTTTTTGCGCCCTCATGTATATTCATTTTGTTTACTTTTGAAGTATACATGTGTGTATATAACCTGGTAACATATTCACACTCTGGAGACATACAACAGTTTATATATGCTATACCTACTATCACAGTCTTCCGCTTGTTAATTTAACTGTCTCTAGAGTATGATATGCTATTCTAGCTTAATCTCACTCATGTTTAATACATTATCACAGACAACATTCAATCATACATATCTATGTTACATAAATAACATTTTGGAACTCGGGAGTTGGGTTTTTGCTCGACCCCCCGATTTTTGGGATGTTATAGGCTGAAACTTGGAGGGGGCCCACCTCATGAACGGCTTGGATTAACAAATAAACCTCATGGTGGGGCCCACGACAACAGCCATGGGCACTGCTCGGCCTCCCGCCCAAACACTGCACGCAACAGCGTGCAGCTTACTACCGCACGTCAGAGAGGCAGCACTAAAAATTTTTTAAAAATTTTGGAAACCCGATTTTTCAAGGTTTTTCACGTCTGGGGCCCGCGTCACATAAATCCGCCCCGTTCACTAGCTTCCCTGGCTCAAGATAAGCCCAATGGGTCCGCTATTGAACCCATTTAGGCCTGTAGAAAAATTAAAAATCATTTAAATGGTGAGAGTTACTGTTTTGAGAGGTATGGCTCGCCAAATGAACGGATGGACCTCATTCCTTGGCTCAACGCCTAATATGATATGGGGAAGAGAATGGAAGGCTTGGATTGTACCCATACGTCAAGGTGGGGCATACACAAGGGCCCACTTTCAAAGCTTCCTTCTTCTTTTTTTTTTCTTTACAGGGACGTCCAGCGTCCCAGACGCTGGACGTTTTGATTCTAAAAAAATAATACATTGTGGTGGGCCCTGTTGAGGTGGGCCACCACTGATGGATGATGTGGGTACAACATATTAGGTGGGCCCCACTTGAAGAAAGCTCGGACAAAAATAAATACTTCAAGGTGGGGTCCATTCAAGTGGGCCACACAAACACAATATGATAATAGAAAAAAAAATGAAGTAGAGAGAGAGAGATAGAGGGTGGGACACGCTTGTGATGGAGGGCTCCGCCACTATGAGCCCTCCCTTGTAAGAGATCATACAATGAAATGGGTCCTTTTACAGATGGAACTAACAAAAATTGGATTCAACGGTGGAGATCCTTTCTCCACCAATATGGACAGTCTAGATGACCTTTAAATGCAATGAAATAAACATCATGATGGGATCCATGGAGAATGGCCCCATCATGGAATTATCATGATGATCAAGTGGGCCATCGGCCACATCTTAGGGTCCCAAGTGAGATCCAAACCATTGATCGGTTGGCCTCACTTGGCCCATCTCAAAAATAAGGAAAACTACTATTATCATGCATCCACCGTCCAATCTTCTTGCTCCTATGGGCTCCTTAGCACCTTAGCTTCAATCCTAATGGAGGAGATGGGAAATAGATGGCTAGGATGGGAGATCTTGGGATGGAGAGGTGGGCCACACTTAGAGCTTTGGAAAGCTTGGAGGATGTCTCATACGTAGAATTTTTTTGCTTGAGAAAATGAGATGAGAAATGAGAGAGAGAGAGAGAGAGTTGTAAAAGGCAGATGTGAGGTGATGGGGTGATGGAGTGATGGATGAGAGAGAGAGGGGTGTGTAAGAAAATCTTGACTTTGGTGCCCTTTTGTGTAAGAAAAGCATGAACTTTCTAAGACCATTTTGACTTTTAAGGATTTTTGGTGTAAGAAGGTATGGGCTTGCTTGGGAAGGGTGAAAAAGTGATGTGTACTTGACATGTACTTGACATGTTGATGGATTGATTGATTGATGGGATTGATGTGACACCTCGTAGAGATTCTCTTGAGTTTCATAACGCGCGGCATTTTCCTCGCACCGAAAGTTGGCCCACATCTCTTGATCAGGGTATCGCCTCGGCGCGCAAGTCACGGCATTGGAACCGCAGCGATGGCGCGGTCGCTATTGTATTGGTCTTGGGTTGAGTCGATCCAGGTTAACGGTATATGAATCAGGGTCGCGCGTCAATATCGATTAAGGGTCAAAGGTTGCCAGAATTCATACGGTAAGACTGCGGAAGTCTATAGAACGGTACGGACCAAGATACGAGTCTTACAGCTCTCCTCTCCTAATAAAAATTTTATCCTCAAAATTTATACAATCATCGCAACTAGGAAAAACTCATGAAGAATAAGAGACAAAACATCACTATATAGAATTAGAGACAGCATACAAAATACATCACATGATCAACCATAAATAGATGAGGATAACGCTCTCAAATCTCGGCCTCACACTCCCAAGAAGCCTCCTCTACAGAATGATGACCCCACTGCACCTTCACCAATGGAATGACCTTGGTTCTGAGGACCTGCTCCTTCTGATCAAGGATATGGACTGGCTGCTCAATGTAAGAAGCATCCTCACGAACCTCCAGCGGCTGCCAATCAATAACGGGAACTATGTCTGACCCACACTTCTTCAACATGGAGACGTGGAAAATGTTGTGGACGTTAGACAACTGAGATGGCAAGGCAAGCCGATAGGCCACAGCGGCAATGCGCCCAGTGATTCAAAAGGTCCTATGAATCTTGAGGCAAGCTTGCCCTTCACACCGAATCGAACTACGCCCTTCATGGACGAGACCTTGAGACACACATGGTCCCCTACATCAAACTCCAAGGGACGACGCCGACGATCAGTAAAACTCTTTTGTCGGCTCTGAGCTGTGTGCATCCTCTGCCTGATTATGTTAATAGCCTCTGACGTCTCCTGCACAAGCTCGGGACCTAGGAGACGACGCTCTCCAACCTCGGTCTAGCAACTCGGTGATTTGCATGGTCTGCCATATAGTACCTCGAAAGGAGCCATGCCGATGGTCACCTAATAGCTGTTATTGTATGAGAACTTAGCCAATTGCAGATGCTCATCCCAGCTACCTCCGAAATCAATTGCATAGGCCCGAAGCATATCCTCAAGGATCTGGTTGACCCTCTCGGTCTGGCCATCGGTTTGCAGATAGTACGCGGTGCTGAGCTGCAAATCAGTTCCCAGAACGGTACGGACCAAGATACGGGTCTTACAGTGTGCGGGTAGGTATGGGAGGATGAGGGAGAATAGAGAGAGAGAGGGGGGAGGATGGACGAGCTTCGCCGACTGCTGGACTAACAAAGTGGGCGGAACGGAAGAGAGGGAGGAAATAGGGGGAGAGGGTTAGGGTTGGGCGCCAGGCGGGGTAGATTTGAAAAGGGTTAGGGTTTTTTATGTTTGGAAGGGTATTTATACCTTGTACCAAGTCAAGTTGAGTTCGAGTAGTATTCGGGTCGAGCCGAGTCGAGTTAGGTCAAACTCGTGCTCAGCTTGAACTCATTTCGAGCACTGAAAATCAGCTCATGCTTGGCTCGAACTCACTTCGAGCCGAGCCGAGTCGAGCGAGTTACCGTGCTAACTCTGCTTATGTACAACTCTAATTGGGGGTCGCTCCAAAAGGATAGCCCAAAGATACAGCCTGGATCTGCTACAAGTTAGTGCACATGGGACCCCTACTCACGTGTGCGGCAATGTTGATACTCAGGCAGTGTGATGGGTGTGATGGATGATACGCGGCCACTTATAAATTACTTAGAAATTGCATATGTGAGATCCTCATTATTCAAATGAAACTGTTGAAATTGTGGGTCTCAATTTGGATGTATTATTAACCAATCATCATACATAGCTGATGGGTTCTTACTCTTGCTCCGGTGGTAGACTCTTAAGAGTGTCAACACCCGATCAAGGGTTCGAGTGCCCATAGGTGGTGAAATTCTACAATGGCGTAAGTGTGTGGGGGTGTGTGTTAAAAAATAAATTTTTAAAAAAATTCAAACATATCTGATTACCTAGAATGGTGAAAATCAATGCTAAAATAGTAAGTGTCCACGAATCAATGGTCAGGATTCTTTAAATGCCTCGGTTACACTATACAATGAGTGCCTACGTATCAAGTTTTTTTTTTTTTTTTTGGAACGTAGGTATGCAAATTTTGCACCTTTGAGGTGTGTATGGGTGTAGATATCAACTCCCTAAAATACGAAATCGGATTGCGTACTAAGTTACTTAGTACCCTTTTATCGTACTAAGTAAACTCAGTTGGGGCTACCGTGAATGTGTGTGAGTTATCCACGTCGTCCATCCATTTTTCCTGCTCATTTTAGTGGTTGATCTTAAAATTGGTGAATTCCCAAAGCTCAAGTGTGCCACACCACAGGAAACAGTTGGAATAATGACTTCCACTTTTGAAAACTTGATAGGGCCCATAGTAATGTTTATTTGTCATCCAACATGTTCATAAGATCATATAGACATGGATGAAGGGAAAACACAGATAACAAATTAACCCAAAACTTCTGTGGCCCCCAATAAATTTTCTTCGGCAGAATTTCAATTCACATTGTTTCCCGTGGTGAGGTCCACTTGAGATTTTCTACGGTAAAATTTCAATTCACATTGTTTATCGTGGTGAGGTCCACTTGAGATTTGAATATACTTCATTTTTGGGCTAGAGCCCTCAAATTGTCTCTTAAAATGGATGGACAGAGTGGATAACATATTCAAATCATGGTGGACCCCACAAAGTCTACTCAGTACGCTTAGCATGCTAAGTTACTTAGCACGCAATCCGCTTCCCTAACCTACATAATTAAAGAGGAAACTAGATTGCCTGCTTACCGTACTGAGTAAACTCATTTGGGCCCATTTTGAATGTTTTTTGTTTATCCACACCGCCCATCCATTTTTCCATGTCATTTTAGTGGCTGAGCCCAAAATTGAAGAATATCCAAAGCTCAAGTGGACCAAACCAAAGTAAACAGTGGGAATGATGATTTCCATTGTTAAAACCTTCCTATGGGTCACACTGATGTTTATTTGTCATCCAACCTGTTTATAAGATCACAAAGACTTGGATGAAGATAAAACAGAAATTTCAGCTTGATCCAAAACTTCCATGTCCTCTAAGAATTTTTCAATGGTAGACGTTTAATTCATACTTTTTCCTATAGTGTGGTCCACTTGATATTTTTACATGCTTCATTTTTTATATCATACAAAAGTCTGGCCTTGAACCTTGTCTGTGAATTCTTCTGTACAATCTTCTTTATGAACACCCACTTGTTGCTCAGAGCTTTCTTGCCCTTAGGCAGTTTCACTATATCATAGGTGTAGTTCTTATGTAAGAATTTCATCTCCTCTTGCATAGCTTTCAACTACTCCCTCTTATGCTTGTCGACTAGGGCCTCAGAATAATCTTCTGGCTCTCCTCCATAAGTGAGCATAAGGTACTTATGCGGTGAGTACCTCTTAAACAGCTGTCTGTCCCTAAATGACCTCCTCACCTATGGCTCAACAAGTGGATTAAGTGGGTGCTGCTCCCCCTGTCCATCTTCTGTAGGAACTTCCTTGTCTTTTGTATCTTGTTGTACTCCCCCGTCATCAGGCACCATGGGAGGAATAACCGGATCCATGTCTTTTATCTCACCTGAGCTACGCTGGTTCTTCTTTGGCTTACCAATGTCTTCTAGACACTAATCTTCAAAGAAAACCACATCTCTCCTCCTGACGAGCTTCTTCTCGGTCAGATCCTAAAGTCTGTAACCGAATTTTTCATCACCGTACCCCAAGAACATATACTGTCAGATCTTCATATCGAGTTTGAACCTCCCGTCCTTTAGTACAGGAATGGATGCCCTGCATCCAAACACCCTGAGATAACTATACGATGGATCTTGTTCAGTCCACACCTTCTCAAGTACTTTTCCATTCAGTGGGGCTGATGGAGACTTGTTTATCAGATACACTGTCATGTGCATTGCTTCTCTCCAGAACGTCTTGGACAACTTCACATGGGATAACATACATCTGATTCTCTCAATAATGGTGTGATTCATTCGCTCAGGTACATCATTATGCTAGGGGGTCTTGGGAACCGTCTGTTCATACCGTATACCCAAGGACTTACAATACTCTTGAAAGTCACCAATGTATTCACTACCATTATCAATGCAAATGCACTTTAATGATCTACCTTTCTTTCTCTCAACCATAGCAGAAAATAATTTAAACACACTAAAGACCTCATCCTTGAATTTTAAAGCATAAACCCAAACCCTCGTAGATGCATCATCTATAAAAGTAACAAAATTCAATGCCCTACCCAAGGTTTTTGTCCTTATAGGACCACAAACATTAGAATAAATCAAATCTAATGCATGCACTTTATTAATATGAGAAACAGATTTAATAAATGAAACTTTATGCTGTTTTCCTGATAAACAATCAAGACAGGTTTTGAGAAGTATACATATCATGTCTGGAAGGAGCCGCTTCCTCGCTAGTACCTGAAGTCCTTTCTCACTCATATGACCTAGATGCCTGTGCCACATGTCAATAACTGAATCTTTCGCTGCGTTCATTTCACCCTTGCACACACCGACACTTGCCTTATAAAGGGTGCAACACTTCTTTCCTTTGGCTGTGATCAATGAATCCTTGATGAGCTTCCAGTACCTACCAACAAATTGACTTTCATAATCATCATCATCTAACCTTTCCGACGACATCAAGTTGAGGCAAAGGTTTAGGATATGCCTCATATCCCTAAGAACCAATGTGCAGCCCACATCGGTCTTCATACAAATATCACCAACCCCTACGATCTTCGATACGCTAGAATTTCACATCTTCACGGTCTCAAAGTCACCTGACTTATGGCTTGTGAAGAAGTCTCTGTGTGGAGTCACATGAAATGAGGCTCCTAAGTCTATCACCTAATCGGTGTCATGACTTGTAGCCGTGAGACAAACATCATGATCTGTTGAAAGAATAACTACAATGTCACCGTCTAAAGTGACCGTAGTGGAATCTGATTCATCTTCTTCCTTTCTTTTTCTTTTCTTGTCGTTCTTATTCTTACGACATTCATGCTTATAGTGGCCCTTCTTTTCACAATTTCAGCATTCAACATCCTTCGTAATACTCAACTTGCCTCATGATTTATCTCAGGCCTTCCCGCCCTTTCTGTTCTTTCCTCTCCCCCATTCTTATGTCACAAGGGCCTCTTGCTGAGTAGACCCCTGAGACTTCCTCCTTATCTCCTCATTGAATTGACAGCTAGTTACCTATTCCATTGATACCTTTTCGTCTGACGCGGAGTTACTTAGAGACACCACCAATGTTTTCAACTATCAGTCAATGAGCTAAGCAATAACAAAGCTTATAATTCATTATTTAGGACTATCTTCATAGGGAAGAGTTGGTTCAAAATATTGCTGACCTCATTTATGTGCTCAGCCACAGAACCACCATCTTTGAACTTGAGATTCACAAGTTGTCATAATAGGAAAATCTTATTGTCAGCTGTCTTCCTCTTATACAGCCCTTGTAGTTTCAGTCATAGGCTAGCAGCTGAGGTCTCCATAGACACATGATGGAACATGGAATCATCCAACCATTGTTTAATAAACCCCACCACCTTTCGGTCCAATTTCTTCTAATCGTCATCAGACATATCCTTTAATTTTACTGATATGCCTAGAATTAGAGTATATAAGTCCTTATAATAAAGCAAGTCCTCCATTTTAGCCTTTCATATGGTCCAATTAAAACCATTGAGGCTGATCATCCTTAATGAGCCACCTTCCATAATTTAGAACCAATCCCACTTTGTTCAATGAACTTAGCTCTGATACCACTTTGTTGGGGGCCTTGCACAAAACCTTAGGATCTAGCCTCTTAAAAACACTAGAATTATAGGATAATAAAGCAATGAAATAAATAAAAGCATAAAACACACAACACAAGAGATTTTTATGTGAAAAACCCTCAAAGAGGTAAAAACCATGGGACCTCGTCTAGATCAACAATCCACCATCAAGTAGAATGTTACAACCGACCACAAGCACACACTGCTTGGATTAAACCTTCTTCACTCATGCAGGAGTAGATAAACAATAAGAGAATAAAAGAAAAATGGAGACATCTCACCGATCACGACGACGTAGATCACTGAGACGTCGACTCCTTTTCACAAGCTTCCTCTCTCTCTCTCTCTCACCTTTGATAGCCCTAAACCCTTTGACAAACCCTTGCAAAGCTTTAGGAAACCCTCTTATATTCCCTATAAAATTCATCCTTGGGACCTCCTATTTATAGTTTAAGAAACTCTCTTTTGCACCCTTACGAAAGTTGCCTCAAAATTTCGTATCCCGCACAAAATCAAACTCAAATTTACGTAATCTCAACTGGTCGAGCAGTGTCCTCAACTGGTTGAGCGGCCTATTCGACTGGTCGAGCACCTCCCTTGACTGGTCAAACACCATGGGAAAAATAAACCCAAAGTCGCTAGACTTTGAGTTGAGCTAGGGCTCGACTGGTTGAGCACCATCCTAGACCGGTTGAGTGAGGCTCACGACCGATCGAGCCCGGGAGGAAATCCCATCAACAACTATGCTTTGAAATAAGATGAAAAAACTTATGGCCAACGTTGATGTACAACACATAAATCCAGGTGAACCCCATGGCGATAGTACTAGGGTAAAACCTAATCCACTCCCTCCTTTTTTGAGGCCTGGTACAAACTCATGTCAGGAACCTGATAGTCGGATTGGATCTCATCCACATGAAATCGTTACCCCATGTCAGTGAAAGTAATCATGTCCGTATAAAAGCCATGCAAGTGTATTCGAATAAGTCTCGTATAATAGCAGTTCCATGCGTAAATCTCAAATCTTTTCCAGCTTTCTCTTATTATAGCTTTTCTGTTTTCGGGAATCTCTCACCCGCTATCTGGTAACAATAAGTCGTGAATTGACTCGTTCGACTATCAGACATAACCCATTAGCAAATATTCTGGTGAGTCGAGTTTTGAGTTTTCAAACACTAGTATCAAACGTTATCATACATAGACAGTGTGGATTGATTATAGAATGACATGTGTTGATGTAAGAATTTGAACCACCCTCCATCAAACTCTGAGTACTTGAAACAAACCCTAGTCCCGCACGAAAAGGTAGGTAAAGGAGATCCTGACTCAAGCAGAGGACCCCCGATGCCTAAGTTAGGCTAAGAAATCTGGGTCTAAGTAGTGTACAGTAGAGAGGGTGTAAAATATTACATACTCATTTCTGTAGAAATGTACCATTTTTATACTTGGAGGTTGCTTAGGACATGCCTAATAATCTAAGCATAGCCATAGCCACTACGCGAGGGCTATACGTGCGCGGTAATTGACGTTTATCCCAAGATCGTGCCAATCGTACCACGAGCACTACCTGATTGTGGTGCGAGCACTGCATTTGTTAAGACTTAGCCTTTATTCGAGCTGACCTCATGGTCCTAGCCTCACTAGGTGACCCGAATCTACGAATGTATGGAAGCGGACCGACGATATACTAAGCAGCTCAGCTTGGAATACTAGTCTTCGGTTCGAGACAGTGACCTCCGGCTCGATAGTACCATGGTTGAACAGATGCCTTCCCATGTTCTGAGTTGTCTCAATCAGGTTGGGCGTGTTGTTGTAGCTCTGAGGCTCGACCTGTCCTGTAGAACATATGACTTATCTTAAGTCCAGGGTCGATATTATCATTCAGCAAGAATCCTCGAATCGGACAATCGCCTCAGGTCACATATGTGTTTGCTCAGAGGTCCGATCATTGATGTCGGAGTTAACCTCAATTCGACTCAGTTTAGATTTCCCTATAACAGAAGCCCCCTACTCTTTAAGTCCGAGCTCGGACTCAAAGAGTAATGGAAAGCGAATCGAGGCCTGGGGAGGAAAACCATCGATTTTTCTGTAACGATTGGACTGAACGAAGCGTCCTCATTATAGTCTTTAGAATTCGTGTTTCGCACGGGGCTGGTCGTCGCTCCCGCTGCTACCATTGTGCATCGGCCATGTGGTCATAGATGTCGAAGCGATTCAGTCGAGTGGATCGGGGGGTGTCACGTGTATCTCGAAATACGAAGGGTCGTCAGCACATTGGGCGCTGGTGGCTCACGAATGAGAACAATGTGTAAAGATAACTATTCATTAACTGTTGACTGCGCGCAGGTCGGGATGACATTTGGTTATTCATATCATGCATCGCCACGTGCACAGGAGGGCTTGGATCTAGGCCATTTCAGCTTCAGTTATAATTGTTCGTCATGATGGCGAGTGGCGGGTTCAGGCTATAAAAAATCCTGACGCCTCTTCCATTTTAATCTCCCCACATTTGAATACTCTTATGGCATTCTCTCGTCTCTGCCCTTCTTCCCGAGACATGTTGCCAGTAAAGAGGATTCCGTCCGGGCTCACCTACTGGAAAAGGGCATCATCTCCAGAGTAAATCGCCATAGCGTTGTGAGTCTCTTACCACTTTTCTTTATTTCGTAATATCAAGCAATTCAGACGAAGTCTGTGGGGTCTTGAACGGGTCGGAACCTGAGAGTACAAACTCCTAGCATTGGAGCTCGGAAGGTCCTCTCGAGGCCATCTCACTCTACCCCCCGCCCAAGAGGAGTATTGGGGTGAAGTCTAAGGATCGGGCTAAGGGGACAAAAGGATATCCCGAGACCCTATTGGGAGGTCGTTGGCCAGGTCCTCAGGTGGTCGGTCCAGAGCTAGAAGTCCGTGGGGATCGGTCTTTGTTGAGTCTCAATTGGCTTGCCTCTAAGTCGAGTACTAGATTCGAAACTCAATGCATATGGGGGCTCCTTCTTACACGGACAGACCGGGAACACCTTTCGATGGGGAGATTGTCATCTTCCATTGCACCCTATAGTGCAGACTCCATTTTCTGCTTCACCCCTTTGTGTGCGAGGTGCTAGAGCAGCTAAAGCTCGCTCCAAATGCGTGGTGTATCTTAGTGTTGTCGTACGTCATCTGGTGACAAGTGAAGAACTAGGAGCTTTCATCGAACGAGTTCTTAGCAATGTACCTCACAAAGCATGACAAGGCCGAACCATATTAGTACTATCTCTCAACTAGGGCGCCATAAATTCCAGGCCTCGTCACCAAACTTCATACTTCCAACAAAGACTGGAAGGGAAAATGGTTTTGGGCCTAAGGAGAGTGGGAGGCTCCAGCATTTGAGCTCAGACACCTCCGAGTCTGGGTACCTACCCAGTTTAGCCTCCAAGGTACTGGACCAAGTACATGTAGATTTTCTTATCTTTTTCACTCGCAGTTTATTTAACAGCCTCTACTCTTGCTTGTAGACTATCCGAAGGGGGCGCCAGAACTGTCTTCCCACCTCCGAGCTCAAATAGTCAGGGCTCATCTGCTCGACGAGGAAGGCCACACCTGGCACTACAAGATAAGTCCAGAAAACCTCATTTCGTCTGGATTTTACAGATTTAGACCTTTTCCAGCCGCGCTAGGTAAGCCTTTTAACTAGCTTGAGTTTCCTGATTAGATGAGGTTGACCCTTCCTACTGATTAAGAATGTCTGAAGCCTTAGGGTCGAAGAGGGGGGGGGGGGGGGGGGGGGGGGGGGGGCAGTGCGTCCCTCCTCCTTCAATGATATTTTGGCGTCGGCGCCGGCGACTTGGTCAAGGTAACAACTCAGAAAAAGAAGACTCCATCACCTGAGTCTGAGGCTCAGGAGAAAGTTCCAGCACCCGAGCCAATTGTGGTCGATCCTTCTACGGCCGAAGTACTTGCGGTGCGGGTGCCAACATCAAAACTTGCACCAGCACTTGCTCCAACACCTGCTCCAGCCTCTGCGGTCCTCCATCATCGCCCCCTGGGATTCGAGAGAAAATAGTGGCTGTTGCGATGCCGTCTTCTCATCCTTCTGATGACCTCAATCCTAACCTCTGCTTCACTGCTGCAGAGTTGATAGGTGAGACAGAGGCATTGGTTGGTGACTCTGTCATGCCCGAGTATTCACTCCCCAAGTGCAGGGTTGTGATGTAGTAATAACTCGGTAAGACCGAGGTCGAATCCCAAGGGACTGAAACCTATACGTAATCTAAAATTAAGTAAAACTAGGACTAGAATAAGATGAAATCTAAATCAAATGTAATTTGAGGAATAATTGTGGAATACTGAATCTAAAACTTAGGAGAAATCAGAGATGGAGAACTAGGGATTCAGAGGATCCACTTGTAGAGATCAGGGAGATCTTATGCCTGTTTCATGAATCATGGAATTTACTGAATTGTCATTGATCTAGTTTTCAAAAGATGAAAGGTATATGAATTAGAATGGATTCCGTCACCAAACCATGCCCAAGAGACTATGGCAAATAACAGAATTAAACTAATTACCAACCAATCACATGTATGAAGATTAGGAAGGGTACCATCATCCGACCATGCCCAAGAGACTATAGTGAACAACAGGGGTTCCTGACGTCATAAACATAAAAGGAAAAGCAAATATTCAAAGCCATCACAGACCCACTGTAATTTCAATCACGATAGATCATAAAAGACTAAAAATATTTTCATACTAATCAAACTAAAATCAACTTCAATTCATACATTAAAATTAAATTAAACGCATAGAATCACCCATCTCATTACAAGCTTCACCTCTTAGCGCTAGCTAAGAGGATTAGCCAGCCATGAATGGGCTGAAATCCCTTAAACAAAGCAAAAGAAAAGAAAGGGAAAGAACTACTCTCTCTCTCTCTCTCTCTCTCTCTCTCTCTCTCTCTCTTTCTCTCTCTTCTTCACGTTCAAAACCAAAGATGCCCTTCTCTCTCACATTCTCTCTTTATAGGCAGCAGGGTAGTAGCTGGGTCGGTCGGTGGAGAAAATCTCAGCAAAATCAAAAAGCTGGAGTCAGTGCACGGAAGACTATCGCAGCGACAGCTGCATGCCCCTGTATACAGCCAAATTCGAAGCCTTCCAACCTCCTTGTTCCTTACATGCTGTCTGAAAAATCAACGTCCCTTGGAAGAATTTTAGCTGTTCTCCACGATGGACGGTTTGGATTGTCCGTTTGGACAATGTATGGGGCCCACAACCATCTGCAAAACGGACGCAATCTGTTCGTTACGCAATCAAAACGGCCCTTATTGCTGTGACATTCGGTGGGTCCCACTTTGACATCTATTGATAAATCCACTCCATCCATTGGATAGAAGATAAAAAATTGATTGGGAATGCTTAATTTCGGGTCAGATTTGTGGTGGCCCACAGATTTTTAAACCCACCGTCCATTGTGCTATTGAATGGTTAAACAAAACTATAACTTAATACATTCAAATTTCAGCAGCTAGGCATGGATTATGGCCACCCTAGGAGACGGATGAACGGTTTGGATCATCAAATAGATCGATGATCGTCGGCCACAACTTCCACAAAAATTCAGTTTTTTCGGATGTGCGTAACTCATACGCAGACGCGCTGACATGTTTGGTGGGCCCACTTCACTTGTCTTACGAGAAATCTATGCCGTCCATTAGCTTCAGGGTAAAAAACCATTCGGGAAGGCCAAGACTGAGTTGACTTAGGTGTGGTCCACCAGAGATCTCACCCGACCGTTCATCTGGTATTTGAACGGTTAGAATATCTCACATGCTTCTTCTTGAGAAGTTTCCACCTAGGTGATGGTTCCATCCCCCCTCCAAACAAGATGAACGGATCCGATCGTCGATTTGCACAATGATGGTGGGCCACTGATGGATCAGCGGATGCCATGAAGCGCAACAGAGACTTCCTTCTCTATTTAGAAAGTCGGGCGGCCGCTGGTCAAAGTCGGTTCAAACCGACTTTGAGTTCAGTGCACCTCCAGTGCACATGTGCAATGTGCACTCATCCACGAAAACGGGTCCCACCGTGATGTTAAGAGAAATCTGCTCCGTCCATCCATTTTATCATATCATTTTAGGCGTTGAGACCCAAATTGAAGTAGATCCAGATATCAGGTGGGCCTCACTTTACCGTTTCATAGGCTGATCTGTCTGTTAGGTCACTTACAGAGGGATTCAACAGTTGATTTTTGACGTGTATGGTTAATTTATGGTTCTCAGGCTACGTATGAAGTTTCGAGGTGAACTGATGGTGGGAACATTGTGATCTTGCATTCTACACCACTTTCGGGTCATTTAAAGGTGAATGGCTGGAATTTTTCTGTTTTCTTGGATCTCTGGCGTTGATCTTGGTCCCTAAAAGTCCGTCCCTTGCTCTGGTGAATCTTGAGCGTTAATTTCATGCTTTTAGTATCTAATTTCAGTTAACTCTCCTAATCACACCCTACAACAAAACACGATTAAAAACGGGCGTTAAACGGTATTATGCTCATAAATCTAGGCAATAAATGGGATCTGATATGCAATATTTGACCCTCAACACAACCCCTAACCAGCATTTTGCTAGTCTCGAGCAAAGTATGCAAAAAAGAAGTTGAGAATTATGGGATGATTCTATGAACTCGAGTGCTTTAAAAAAAAACAAACCAGATACTAGAACTCAAAGATACATGAATGTTGAGCATTACCTTCTCCTAGACTCAAGCACATAGTGAAATTCAAAATCGAGTTCAAAGTATTAATCCATCAATTAGAACAATTCTAAACATTGAATTCCATGGTATATAGTGTAATCTCAGCTTATCAACATTTAAGATTCAATTGTCAATTTCCATGATAACATTGATGATCAAAATAGCATTCAGGACAAGATAACCCATAATTTGCCTTACAGTTCTTCTTTTCATTCCTTCAGCTTTTGATTTTTTCAGTAAATTAATGCTAAGAAGGAGAATCAAATCCTCATCTACAGGGAGCAAACCTATAGTGAAGACCGTACACCCAAACCTTTTCACGTATCATTCATGGAGAATCAAATCCTCACCTATAAGGAGCAAACCTATGGTGAAGATTATTCTCCCAACCTTTCCAAAGGTATCTTTTTTTTTTCTTTTTTTTTGCAATTGATCATGACAGATAAATTTTTCAAGTTGGTTTCTTCACATGCTTAGTGATTACCAAGTTAACCCTTCAATATCGAACCGAAACTTTAATGTGAAAGTGAGATGTAACACGTGAACTCATGACTCAATCAATATTTACAACTTCTAATCATGGATTAATAATTCGATCTTAATTGTGAAATCTAACAGATAACTAAATTCAAGAGTCATACATTACCATCATCACGTATCTTGAAAATCTAAATTAGGGATATCTGTCAAAATCACTTCGAATTCACAGGAATTTTCAGAAAAATTTTAAAAATTTTCACAATTTTTGTTTAAGACCAAGAAAACACTGATTAGGTAACCTAATCTCTCACCCCCAACCAAAAATCTACATTGTCCTCAATGTAAAAGATATGAGCATGTAATTTACATGGGACTATGAAAGTAAATGTGAAGTGATGGGAAGATAGTACCTGAATACGAATCGAGAGGAATTTTTTCAAGACATCGCTGGAAGAGAGCAGGTTAGTATGAGAGAGAAAGAAAAATAAAAATAATAAAAAATGAAATCCTACCTATATCACTTTCGCAGGTGCTCTCGATTGCATTTAGTGTATGCAATAAGCCTTTAAACCCTTCAGTTACCCCTAGTGGACGAGTTGTAGTCTCGTGAGGGTTTGCAGTAATGTTACCCATAAACATTGAACTAGAAAAGTGAAAGGGAATAAAAAGCTGGGTTGCCTCCCAAGAGCGCGAAGTTTACCGTCTTCAGCCAGACAAATAAAGCAACGATCCTAGTCCTATGAAAGCGATAAACCTACCTATACCTCCATCAGACTAGGAGATCAATCCTGGTAAACAGGAACAGTCAAAGGCATGGACATGTCATCTGAATCAAATGTCTCGACAAATGGTTTTAATCGATGTCCATTGACTTTAAACTCCTTGCCATTGTCGGGATCTCTTATCTCGACGGCCCCATGAGGATAAGCAGTGACCACAATGTAAGGGCCGGTCCAACGAGATCGAAGCTTACCCGGAAAGAGATGTATTCAAGAATCGTACAAAAGGACTTTTTGACCTGGCGTGAATGATTTCTGTAGAATTTGTTGGTCATGAAATGCCTTCATCTTTTCCTTGTAAATTCTTGAGTTTTCGTACGCATCGTTTTGGATTTCTTCAATTTCATTCAATTGAAGTTTGCGTAGCGAGCCAGCATTGTCCAGATTGAATTTTAGATTTTTGATCGCCCAGTATGCTTTATGTTCCAATTCCACCGGCAAGTGACATGCCTTCCCATAGACAATTCTAAAGGGAGATGTTCCAATATGAGTTTTAAAAGTAGTACAGTACGTCCATAAGGCATCGGTCAATCGGATTGACCAATCCTTACGGCTAGGGTTAACCGTTTTCTCCAGGATATGTTTGATCTCCCTATTGAAAATCTCAGCTTGTCCACTTGTCTGTGGATGATATGGGGTGCTCACCTTATGAGAGATACCGTATTTCTTTATTAAGCTCTCAAATGGTCTATTACAAAAGTGTGAGCCCCAGTCACTAATGATGGCTCGAGTCGTCCCGAACCGCGAAAGGATGTTCTCTTTTAAAAATTTAATGACCGTGCGATGGTCATTGTTGCGGCACGGAATTGCTTCGACCCATTTAGTGACATAATCTACAGCGAGCAAAATATACAGATTTTCAAAGGATTGGGGGAATGGCCCCATGAAATCGATGCCCCAGCAATCAAATGCTTCAATGATAAGGATGAGATTCAAAGGCATCATATTTCGATGGAACAATGCTCCCAATTTTTGACAACGCTCATAAGCCTTGCAAAACTCATGAGTGTCCCTGAACATAGTGGGCCAGTAAAAGCCACACTTTAGAATCTTAGCCGTAGTCTTTTTAGCAGAAAAGTGACCACCACAGGCCTGTGAGTGACAGAAGGGGATGACACTCTGATGCTCATCGTTTAGTACACATCTCCTTAAGATTTGGTCTGGACAATATTTAAACAAATATGGATCGTTCCAGAAAAAGTTACGCACCTTAGTAAAGAATTTCTTCTTATCTTGTGATGTCCAATGTGTTGGTATGGAACCTGTAGCAAGATAATTTGTAATATCAGCGAACCAAGGTGAATGGAAGACTCTGAACAGTTGTTCATCAGGGAACATGTCATTGATATGGGTCACCTCAAGGGAATCAGAGGTATTAAAGCGAGAAAGATGATCGGCCACTACGTTCTCTACTCCTTTTTTATCTTTAATTTCCAAATCGAATTCTTAGAGTAGAAGGACCCATCGTATCAGGTGGAGCTTAGAATCATTCTTAGAAAGAAGATACTTAAGTGCCGCATGATTTGTGTAAATGATGATCTTAGATCCGATCAGGTAGGATCTAAATTTGTCCAAAGCGAACACTACGGCTAAGAGTCCCTTTTCCGTAGTCGAGTAGTTCACTTGGGAAGGATTTAAAATCTTACTGGCGTAATGAATGACATAAGGCCACTTATCTTTTCTCTGGCCTAGAACCGCTCTAAGAGCATAATCAGAGACGTCACACATAAGTTCAAAAGGAAGACTCCAGTCGGGTGGCTGCATGATAAGTGTAGTGGTTAACATATCCTTAAGCTTAATGAAAGCTTCTTGGCATTGCTCAATCCACTCGTACGGTGTATCCTTTTGAAGAATATTACATAAAGGACGAGAGAAGAGACTAAAGTCCTTTATGAATCGTCCGTAAAATCCTACATTTCCTAAAAAGGATCGCACGTCTCTAATGTTCTTGGGTGGAGGTAGGTTAGAGATATGATCGATTTTTGCCTTATCTACCTCGATTCCTTTGAATGAGATAATATGCCTAAGGATAATTTCCTTTTGAACCATGAAATGACACTTCTCCCAATTAAGTACCAGATTCTTTTCTTCACATCTTTTCAGCACACATTTAAAACTCTCTAAGCACTCGTTAAAAGGTGAACCAAAAATAGAGAAATCGTCCATGAACACCTCTAAATATTTTCCCATCATGTCAGAGAAGATACTCATCATGCATCGCTGAAAGGTGGCAGGGGCATTACATAACCCGAATGACATCCTTCTGTAAGCAAAGGTGTCATAGGGACATGTAAATGTGGTCTTTTCCTGGTCCTCAGGGGCGATTTCAATCTGATTATAACCCGAATACCCGTCAAGAAAATAGTAATATGAATGACTAGCTAGCCTTTTCAAGATTTGATCAATGAAGGGCAAAGGAAAGTGGTCTTTCCTTGTGAAGGTATTCAACTTTCTGTAGTCAATGCACATTCTCCTACCAATAGTAACTCTGGTTGGCATGAGTTCATTATTGGCATTAGCTACGATGGTGATCCCGGACTTCTTAGGAACCACTTGAATTGGACTCACCCAATGACTATCGGATATAGGGTATATGATACCCACATCCAATAGTTTAAGAACTTCGGCCTTAACCACTTCCTTCATGTTTGGATTTAGTCTACGTTGTGATTACAAAACAGCCTTTGCATTATCCTCGAGATATATGAGGTGAGTACAAATCGATGGATTAATTCCTTTGAGGTCCGCTATCGTCCATCCAAGAGCTCCCTTATGCTTAATGAGAGTAGATATGAGCATACTCTCATGTTCTTTCTCCAGGTGGGCAGAGATCACCACCGGATATGTCTCATCTTGACCTAAATAGACATATTTTAAATCAGAGGGTAAATGTTTTAAGTCAAACTTCGGTGGCTTGAGGTTAGACGGTAGAGGCACTACATCAGTTTGGGACAACTCTTCAAATTATGGCCTCCACCGGTTAACTTCAAGTACCGGTGCAGTATCCACCATGGCACACGTCTCCCTAATTATATTATCATCAAGATCATGAGACTGGGCCAGACACGTCTCTAGAGGATCAGAGGATAAGGTGAGAGGCGTTTTATCTTCCACAAAAGAATCAATCATGTTAATATAATGAAAATCCTCATCATCCTCTGAGTTGCTGTGGTTTTTGAAAAAGATATTTGATTCCAATGTCAAATTTTCAAAAGACATAGTCATGACACCATTCCTGCAATTGATAATTGCATTTGAAGTGGACAGGAATGGGTGACCAAGAATGACGGGAATCTGAGTGCTCATGTCATTAATAGGTTTTGTTGTTTTATTTTTATGGGACGGCTTCCCTAAGATGGACCTTCCTCCACCTACACAATCAACAAAGTCAAGGTGACCCTGGCTAGAGCCGAGGAACCTCCGATGCTTAAGTCAGTTATCTGATCAGTAGCAAAGGACTTATCTCAGTTCAGTACTGTGTCCCTTCTTCCGTCCCAAGCTTAGAGATTTATACGGTTTGCGAATCCTCATCCTCCGAGGATTCTCCTCCTGATTATTTAGAGATTTATTCCTTTCCACAGATTGCTCTCAATCCCGAGAATCTCAGGATTGACTACCCGTATTTCTGAATTTTCGGAGCAGTATCTGTTCTCATTCCCCCACTCGCTGTCTCGGTCAGGTCGTTACCGACTCTCGGAGAGTCTCGGCCAGGTCGTGACCGACTCTGGGAGAGTCTCGGACAGGTTGTTACCGACTCGGGGAGAGTCTCGGCCGACGCAGGAGGGTGGGTTCTCGGCCTTTCCACGGACAGAATAATCTCGATGTCTATCCATCATTCCTTGTTCCGTGACCGACAGAATCAACACGTTGAGTCGGTCTTGTTCTATCAGCTGAGTGGCTTGAACACGCTCGGCCTTTATTGGGCTTTTGCAGACGAGGTTATCACTCTGACAGAGTGATTTTAATCGTCCCTTGCTTATGCCGCCTGGCCTATCCTCTGTTCCATCGGTGTTGTCTCACACTCTTCAGGCAGTGTCAGCAGAGCCGACCTACTTAAATTCGAGTCTCCGAACTTAACACATTTCTCCCCAATAGTGAGCTCCCCTTACTCCTTGTGTTGTCCGCGGTATCAAGGAGTACGATTTTCTCGGTCGGTTCGTATTAGCATCCGAGACAATGATGAGGCGTTTAATGCTCTTTGAGTCATCTCTAGCGTACGACGTTGCGCCTCCCGAGGCCACGCGTCCGCATCATTAGTATGAAATGCAAACGCGTGGCCACGACGTTACCGCTGTCAGCCAGCGTACGGCACGTGTCGAACGGGGGAGTCGAGGCGAACGACGATTCGCTTTTTCCATAAATGCTTTGCCACGTGGCACTGCTATAAAAGGGCCGAGCAGGAGGACTATGCGAATTTTATTTTCGCTCTTCTTCCTCCCACCTGTGTCCGCTTCCGAGTTCCTTTTTTCTTCTTCCCCTCCTCCTCCACTGTCGCTTATTTCTCCGTCAACTTTCCTTACACTTGCCGTCGATTTCTCGGTAAGTCCTTTCCTCCTTCTTTTATAAGCTTTAATGGCTGCACGCGGCTCTCAAAGCCCCCGGGAGGAGATGTCCGGAGATGAGGGTGCGTCCCAACACCTTTAGGACGTTACGGAACCACCCTCACTGTTGACGGAGTTTACCATCGGTGCTGACGCCGCATTCCGGCTTGTAAGAGAAGCCGGCGACTCATCGGCTGAGCGTCCTACTCAAGCCGGTCCATCCAGCGGTGGGATGTCTTTGGTGACTCGTTCAGGGAGACTTAACCCTTGGGTGGATCAGCTGGAGGATGAGGAAGGAGAGGACGAACTAGTTACGGGCGAAGGGGAGGCCATTCTAGGCCCTATGAACCAAACTACAGAAGCATCTGAGTCATCTTCAAAGGGGGAAGAAGATGAACCTAGCGGTCTCGTCGCCTCCATTCTAACTGAATCCGATTTAAACCGGATCAGGGCTGGATATCATGTCCCTGACTCGGTCGTCCTCCGTCTCCCTCGTTCGGGTGATTTGTCCGACCATCCCCATGCAGGGATGATCGCAATCTTCCAAGTCGCGATGCATTGTGGCTTGCATTTGCTACTCTAGCTCATTGCTCGTGACTTTTTGTCCCGAGTCAAAATAGCTCCCAGTCAAATTATTTCGAATGCGTGGAGAAATTTGTTTGGGTATGCCGTACTCTGGTCCGAGTTAGAGCAGTCTTCCTTTACGGTCGACGAGTTCCTCTACCTTTATCAAGTCAGACCAAATCCAAACTTTCCTGGCCTCTACTTCCTGAGCGCGTGGAGAGGCAAAGGGGGGTCTTTAATAACTGACCCACCCACTTCGAACAAGTTCTGAAAGGAGAGGTGGTTCTGGGCTTACGGTCGGTGGGAGTCGGCCAACATGTAGCCGTACGAGACTCAAATATCTCGCACGTTCCGTAGAGCAGGTGACTAGGTGACTCAGCCCGATGGTCTTTCCTTTCTCTCCCTCTTTATTTTTATACCATCTTTTGCTAATCTTGACTACATAATGTCTTACAGATATTTTGAAGAAGAGGGAAAAACTCGAGTCCGGGGCTCTAACTCGGATAAGAGAGCTGAGGAAGCTGAGCGCGGGGGAACGGTCTTGAAAGTTGCTGCTGTAACCCGAGCGCCTCCATCTTGCAGGTCTAGATTCGTTCTTTCGGTTCCCTGTTCACCTCCTCATTCTTCTTTATTCATCCTTACAGACCTTCCCAAGGCTCGTCCCTTTCTGAGGCCTGCGCCTGACAGCATGGCCGAGTCTCGCCCTGCCTTGAAGCCGCTTTCTAAAGTGAAGGCCCCCCAAGATCAGCTCTGTTGTTCGGGTCTCGGCCCTCGAAGCAGCAGAAGACCACGGCCAAGGCTAAGGAGATGGTCGTTCCATCCGCTCCTGTACCTGCTGCCCCTCAAGTGGTCGTGCTCTCCGACCCTGACGAGAGGGCCGAGGAAACGGAGCCAACTCAACAGTTTGTGATTGTGCAGCTGCAACAGGGTATGTTTTCATCTGGATCCGCTTCAACAGTTTGGCGCCGTCTATGGGATACGGACAAAAAGCCATTTTCTCTAATTTGCTGAATGGCAAGAACCCGAAGGACCGGCTTCGTCAGCAGCAGCATCTCCTTCTACGGCTTCGCCCTCAGCAGCCTCGGCAGACGGACTGTCAACTTCAAAGGCGGAGAGGTCGAGATCGGGGAAGGCCGCCCTCATCTCCAAGACGCAGGCCTTGTAACCGCCTTGATAAAGGCGGTCCCTTTCCTCTTCAAACTCGGAAGATTTGAGGAAGGCATCTACGGCTCGATCTTATTCCTCTTTAGCTCGGCGTACCTCTTCTTGGGTTTCCTGGATGAGGCCAGTGGTCTCGGCCTTCGCCCGAGCAAGAGTACTCTCGCACCCACCGTGAACTCGAAGAAGGTGCCGCTGCCTCTCCTCAGCCTCCTATAGGAGTAAACTCAGGCAAGCATTATCGGCCTTAACTCCTTAAAGAGCTGCACGGGCATCCTCAGTCGCCTTCCGAGCGATCGATAGATCGTCGGTCATGATGTCAATCCGACTCTCAGTGATCTCTTTGAGACCCTCAGCCTCGGCAGCGATCCTCCTCGTAGTCTCTGTCTCGGATGCGAGTTTCTGGGCGGCAGTCAGCTCCTAACTTGATTTGACGAGGCAAGGTGCTAGCTGCGATAAAGAGACAGTAATCTATGCGGTAAAACTTAGTCAAAAGCGACACAAGATTGAAGAGGAGTTTACCTCAAAAAGTAACCTCGCCGTGTGTCTGAGGGTCTGGGCAGTCGGAGCATTATAATAACTGGCAAAGTCTTTTTCGCCCCCGTGGGTGAGTGCCCAAGGGATCATCCCCGTGATGATCTTGGCGAGGGGGGACTCCTATTGAGTCATCTCCCTTCTCGGGGATTCCTCGCGCAGGACCTCTCTCGGCCTCGGAACCTCCTCTGCAACAAGTCCCAGCTCGAGAGCCGCCTGAATCATCGGAGGAGTAAGGGGGGCTCAATGTTGGAGAGAAATGTGTTAAGTTCGGAGACTCAAATCTAAGTAGGTCGGCTCTGCTGACACTTCCTGAAGAGTCCGAGACAACACCGACGGAACAGAAGATAGGCCAGGAGGCATAAGAAAGGGACAATTAAAGTCACTCTGTCAGAGTGATAACCTCGTCTTCAAAAGCCCACTAAAGGCCGAGTGTGTTCAAGCCACTCAGCCAATAGAACAAGACCGACTCAACGGGTTGATTCCGTCAGTCACGGAACAAGGAATGATGGATAGACATCGAGATTATTCCGTCCGTGAAAAGGCCGAGAACCTACCCTCCTGCGTCGGCCGAGACTCTCCCCGAGTCGGTAACAACCTGGACGAGACTCTCCCAGAGTCGGTCACGACCTGGTCGAGACTCTCCGAGAGTCGGTAACGACCTGGACGAGACAGCGAGTGGCGGAATGAGAACAGATACTGCTCCAGAAATTCAGGAATACGGGTAGCCAATCCTGAGATTCTCGGGATTGAGAGCAATCTGTGGAAAGGAGTAAATCTCCAGATAATTAGGAGGAGAATCATCGGAGGATGAGGATTCGCAAACCGTATAAATCTCCAAGCTTGGGACGGAAGAAGGTACGCAGTACTGAACTGAGATAAGCCCTTTGCTACTGATCAGACGACTGACTTAAGCATCGGAGGTTCCCCGTCTCTAGCCAGGGTCACCTTGACGTTATTGATTGTGTAGGTGGAGAAAGGTCCGTCTTAGGGAAGCCGTCCCATAAAAACACAGCAATAGGTTCGGTGTCCAAGATGATAAAATTTACAGGGTAGTAAAATCTATTAACCTGGACTAACACATCCTCAATTATCCCTCTTGGCACACAAACAGAACGATCAGCAAGTTGTAGTATGGTTCAGGTTGGTTTTAATTCACCCAAACCTAACTATTGGTATACTGAGTAGGGAATCAGATTGACGCTCGCTCCTAAGTCAAGAAGTGCGTGATCAATTTGATAGTTTTCGATTACACATGATATGGTTGGGCAACCGGGGTCTTTGAATTTTTATGACACATCTTGTTTTAGGATGATACTCACTTTCTCAGTTAAGGAAATATTCTTTTGAACACCATGCCGTCGTTTGGTCGTGCATAAGTCCTTTAGGAATTTGACATATGAAGGTATCTGTTTTACGACATCAAGTAGAGGAATGTTGACTTTCACTTGTTTCAACACCTCTAGGATATCCTGAGAGTGAGAGAGATGTTTTGGTACAACTAACCGTTGGGGGAACGGAGCAACTGGCTTCTATAGGGGTTCCGGTTCAAATTTTTGTGGGGCATCACTAGATCCATTGTTGTTGTCCTCTTTTGGTTCTTGAGGCTTTTCGAGCATAACCGGAAGGGTTTTTTCAATAACCTTCCCACTCCTAAGGGTGGTGATGGATTTAGCGTGCCCCATTTGATTTAAAGAGCTGGGATCACCTATCTCGTATTGCGGTTTCGGATTGGAGAGTGGTTGTACAGGGAGCATCCCTTTTTCCATAGCCATCATACGTGAATCTATTTTTTGCATAAAATTTAAAATTTCTTACATTGTCTGAGCCAGCTCTTGTTTAGAATTTTGAACCGATTCTTCTTGAGGTTTCCCCTGATTTAGATTTTGATTGAAGAAACCTTGAGAGGTATCAGTTTGTCCATTCCTCCAACTAAAATTAGGATGATTTTTCCAGACAGGATTGTACGTATTAGAGGGTGGTTGTACGTATTAGAGGGTGGTCCATTGAAAGGTCTTTGATAGTTATTTACGGTATTGGATTGTTCATTCAATACTTCTTAAAAAGCAGGTATTATAGGACAATTTTCAGTTGTATGAATGTTACAATCACAGATACCACAGACAATTTCATTAACCGTATCCTTCTTTTCTTCCATGGCCTCAAATTTTCTTATGAGTGTAGTCACTTTATACTTAAGGTCATCATCTTCTTTCAAGAGATATACTCCACCTTTCTCCTTAGATTGAGTCGGCCTAGACGAGGTGTTCGAATTCGGGTAATAGTCTCATGCTTGTGTTTTTTCAGCAAGATTATCGAGGTAATCTCATACCTCGTCAACATTTTTATTAATGAATTTTCCATTACACATTGTCTCAACCATTTGGCGCATGGAAGATATCAGTCCATCGTAGAAAAAATTTGTAATGCGCCACGTCTCAAAGCCATGTTGTAGGCATGAACTGACCAAATCCTTGAAACTTTTCCAGCATTGGAAGAATGTTTCATCTTCCTTTTGGGCAAAGTTCATGATTGTTTTTCTGACGGTAATTGTTTTATGATGTGAAAAAAATTTCTTTATAAATTTCCCCTGCATATCATTTCATGTGCCAATGGATCTAGGATGCAGTGAGTGAAACCACGTCTTGGCCTTCTCTTTCAAGGAAAATGGGAAGAGTTTTAACCTAATTGTATCCTCAGATACATTAGGAAAGTATAGGGTGCTTATGATCTCGTCGAACTCTTTCAGATGTAGATATGGTTCTTCAGACTCAAGGCCATGGTACTTCGGAAGGAGTTGGATAACCCCTGGCTTGATGTCCATATGTCCTGTATTCTCAGAAAAAATCATGCATGAGGGCGTACTCACCCCCGTCGGTTGTAAATAATCTCATAAAGTGCGAGGCGGGGGTGCCTGATGCACCTCATTCTCAGCTTGTACTTCCTCTACCCTAGGTTGGGGTAGTGCTTGAGGTTGATTTTCAGCCATAACCTCAACTAACTCAGGGAAATTCAAGTGGTATCTAGTCCTGCGATGGACAGTCAACCCCTCAACTAATCCTCCTTCAGTCACGAGATGTCGAGTGTTGTCGTGTGCCCATTGGGGCATAAAACACACTCAGCCCTCGATTTAAATTCTAACCTAGACTTAAGAGAAAGGAAGAAGTAGAAATCTAGAAAGTAAAAGGGAAAGTTGGAAAGAAGTTACCAGTTTCGAAGTCCTAAGTTAACAACCTACAAAACAAAACAAAATAAGTTAGCTTTTAGAAATAAAAAGTCTAAGAATAGAAAATTCCTAATTAGAAGTAAACTAATTTTTAGATAAAAGAAAAAATTTCAAAGAAAGTAGAAAATTTCCAAAACGAATTAGGTAAGTCTTAACTAGAAAGTAATAAAAGAGATGTGAAAAATAGAAAGTAGGAATTAGAAAGATCTTACCGAATTAGAAGTTCCTATCTCAAAGCCTACAAAAGAAGGGTGAGTTCTAAAAATAGAAATAAAAACATGAAACTAAAATTAGTAAAATCCTAATCTTAAACTAATCCCAAACTAATTAATTTCAGAAAAATGTAGCTGTCAGTCCCCGGCAACGGCGCCAAAAACTTGTTCACTCGCCAAGTGCAGGGTTGTGATGTGGTAACAACTCGGTAAGATCGAGGTCGAATCCCAAGGGACTGAAACCTGTGCGTAATCTAAAATTAAGTAAAACTAGAACTAGAATAAGATGAAATCTAAATCAAATGTAATTTAAGGAATAATTATGGAATACTGAATCTAAAACTTAGGAGAAATCAGAGATGGGGAACTAGGGATTCAGAGGATCCACTTGTAGAGATCAGGGAGATCTTATGCCTGTTTCATGAATCATAGAATTTACTGAATTGTCATTGATCTAGTTTTCAAGAGATGAAAGGTATATGAATTAGAATGGATTCCGTCACCAAACCATGTCCAAGAGACTATGGCAAACAACAGAATTAAACTAATTACCAACTAATCACATGTATGAAGATTAAGAAGGGTACCGTCATCCGACCATGCCCAGGAGACTATGGTGAACAACAGGGCTTCCTGACGTCATAAACATAAAAGAAAAAGCAAATATTCAAAGCCATCGCAGACCCACTGTAATTTCAGTCACATTAGACCATAAAAGACTAAAAATATTTTCATACTAATCAAACTAAAATCAACTTCAATTCATACATTAAAATTAAATTAAAAGTATAGAATCACCCATCTCATTACAAGCTTCACCTCTTAGCCCTAGCTAAGAGGATTAGCTAGCCATGAATGGGCTGAAATCCCTTAAACAAAGCAAAAGAAAAGAAAAGGAAAGAACTACTCTCTCTCTCTCTCTCTCTCTCTCTCTCTCTCTCTTCTTCACATTCCAAACTAAAGATGCCCTTCTCTCTCACATTCTCTCTCTTTATAGGCAGCAGGGTAGTAGCTGGGTCGGTCGGTGGAGAAAATCTCAGCAAAATCGGAAAGCTGGAGTCGGTGCACGGAAGACTATCGCAGCGACAGCCGCATGCCCCTGTATACAGTCAAATTCGGAGCCTTCCAACCTCCTTGTTCCTTGCATGCTGTCCGAAAAATTAACGTCCCTTGGAAGAATTTTAGTTTTTCTCCACGATGGACGGTTTGGATTGTCCGTTTGGACAATGTATGGGGCCCACAACGGACGCAATCTGTCCGTTACGCAATCAAAATGGCCCTTTCCATTGTGACATTTGGTGGGTCCCACTTTGACATCTATTGATAAATCCACTCCGTCCATTGGATAGAAGACGAAAAATCGGTTGAGAATGCTCAATTTCGGGTCAGATTTGTGGTGGCTCACAAATTTTTAAACCCCCTGTCCATGTGTTATTGAATGGTTAAACAAAACTATAACTTAATACATTCAAATTCCAGCAGCTAGGCATGGATTATGGCCACCCTAGGAGACGGATGAACAGTTTGGATCATCAAATAGATCGATGATCGTCGGCCACAACTTCCACAAAAATTCAGTTTTTTCGGACGTGCGTAACTCATACGCAGACGCGCTGACGTGTTTGGTGGGCCCACTTCACTTGTCTTTCGAGAAATCTGAGTCGTCCATTTGCTTTAGGGTGAAAAACCGTTCGAGAAGGCCAAGACTGAGTTAACTTAGGTGTGGTCCACCAGAGATCTCACCCGACCGTTCATCTGGTATTTGAATGGTTAGAATATCTCACATGCTTCTTCTTGAGAAGTTTCCATGTAGGTGATGGTTCCGTCCCCCCTCCATACATGATGAACAGATCCGATCGTCGATTTGCACAATGATGGTGGGCCACTGATGGATCAGCGGATGCCATGAAATGCAACAGAGACTTCCTTCTCTATTTAGAAAGTCGGGCGGCCGCTGGTCAAAGTCGCGTTCAGTGCACCTCCAGTGCACATGTGCAATGTGCACTCATCCCATGAAAACGGGTCCCACCGTGATGTTAAGAGAAATCTTCTCCGTCCATCCATTTTATCATATCATTTTAGGTGTTAAGACCCAAATTGAAGTAGATCCAGATATCAGGTGGGCCCCACTTTATCGTTTCATAGGCTGATCTGTCCATTAGGTCACTTACAGAGGGATCCAACGGTTGATTTTTGACGTGTATGGTTAATTTATAGTTCTCAGGGTATGTATGAAGTTTCGAGGTGAACTGATGGTGAGAACATTGTGATCTTGTAATCTACACCACTTTCGGGCCATTTAAAGGTGAATGGCTGAAATTTCTCTATTTTCTTGGATCTCTGGCATTGATCTTGGTCCCTAGGAGTCCGTCCCTTGCTCTGGTGAATCTTGAGCATAAATTTTATGCTTTTAGTATCTAATTTCAGTCAACTCTCCTAATCACACCCTGCAACAAAACATGATTAAAAACGGGCGTTAAACGGTATTATGCTCGTAAATCTAGGCAATAAATGGGGTCTGATATGTAATATTTGACCCTCAACACCGAGGCCGAAGATCGGGCTTCGGTTGCACCTGACCTTGGGCAGCTTGCGAATTTCACCCCTTCTCAGGAGTAGGAGTCGCTTGCACAAGGTCACCACATGACGCTACTTCATTGACTGGGTGGCAAAGCATGTAAAGGAGAGCGTCGTCGTTAGCACTCTGAGCCGACCCCATGTTGGGGTAGCGAACGACTTCGCATTATGCCGTTACACGGTAGACTTCAGTCTTTTCTTTTGGTCTGATCGTCTGTGACCTTTCAGGTCCTGCCATCACTCGTCCTCGCTCGAGAAAAGCTAAGGACGATGGCTAAGCTTGAGGAAGAGAAGGTCGAGGTTGAGGAACGCCTGAGGGCCTCGCTGTCGAAGGTGGAGCAGGTGAAGACCCAACTAAAGACCCCGATGTCGGAGGTGAAGCAGCTAAAGGCCCAACTGGAAATGGGTCACTTAAGGGAGTTAGGTCTCTAGGGGGAGATCAACGAGTTACAATCTGGTGCAGACTCGACTGAGTCTGACTTAAATGACTCGAGGGTAGACAACGCTCGGTTGGCAACTGAGCTCGAAGCGATTAAGTGTGAGGCTGCAGAGGCTTTTACCAGACAGCACACTGAGCTGGAGGCCTTGGCTGCGTCTCAAGTTGCCACGGCTGTGGAGGGATTCAAGTCCTCTAAAGAGTGAAACAATGAGTTAGAGAAGATATACGATTTTGCCTACAACGCTGGCCACAAAGCATGCTTTATGAGGTCCGAGATGCTTATCCAAATCTGGATCTGGACATCTTAGTGGCAGATGCTGGAGACTTTCCAGGTGCAGAGACGGAAGTCCCTTCGACGACAGCCATCGATGAGAAGACCCCTGAAGCTGAGCCCCCCGTGGAGCCAACCTCGGGTTGATTCCCCCAATTTTTTTATTATCTTTTTGTAATGAACAAGTCGAATATTGTTGGAATTTTTTGTGTCATTGAATGCTTTACTCATAAATGCTTGTGTTGTGGTTTGTTGTATATGCTGAATGGCGAGCTGACCTCTTCTTTTAAGGGGTCGGTTCATCTTAGGGCTTCAACTCTGCACATAAAAGGTGACCCTGAGTAGTTCTGTAAGCCATTGTTAAATGACGAGCCGACCCCTTCTTTAAGGGATCAGTTTGCCGGGTCCATCTTTGCACATGAGGAATGACCCTTAGCGATTGTGTAGACCTTGTCGAATGACAAGTCGGCCCCTTCTTCAAAGGGTCGGTTCGTTAAGTTCATCTCTGCATATGAGAGATGACTCTTCACATAGTAGATCAACTAGAGCAAGGGGAGTAAGTAGAAGGGAAATAGATGATGCTTTTATTGGAGCCTTAAATAGCTAGTCGATCTAAGTCGTACATAGTTTTTATTTCTTCAAGGATAGTAGACTTTCGAGTGATCGGCATTCCATGGGTGGTAGTGGACGCCCTTCCAGATCTTCTAAACGGTAGGATCTGGGCTTCATTGAACCGACTACACGATAGGGATCTTCCTAGTTTGGTCCGAGCGTTCTAGCTCTAGACTCCGCAGTACTTTTAAAGACGTGGTGAAGTACCAGATCACCTTGTTGAAACCGCCTCATCTTGACTCTCGAGTTATAGAATCTAGCCACTTGTTGATGCCGAGCCACGACTCGTAGTTTGGTGATATCCCTGGCTTCTTCAATTAGGTCGAGATTTGTCACAATCTACTCGGCATTCTGACCCTCATGATAATTTCTTACTCGCGCTATGGGGAGACCGATCTCAACTGGAACGATTGCCACCGAACCATAAGACAGTGAGAAGGGGTTTTCCCTGTGCATGACTGGGTCGTGGTCTTGTAATCCCAGAGAACGAATGGGAGCTTGTCCGCCCAGTTACTTTTAGCTTTTTCCAACTTTGTCTTGTGGTGGTGTTTAATTACCTTGTTCACGTCCTCCACCTGCCCATTAGACTATAGGTGGCGAGATGAAGAATACGCATTTGAGATGCCGAACCCCCTACACATGCCTCTGAATCTGTCGTTATCGAATTAGTTCCTATTGTCGGAGATGATGGTATGCGGGACTCTGAACCAACAGATTATGTTCTTTCAAACGAAGTCAGTCATCTTTTGCTCTGTAATTTTAGCTACTGGTTCGGCCTCAGCCCACTTGATAAAGTAATCGACTACCACGATGGCAAATTTGACTTGCACCTTTCCGAGGGACAGAGGTCCAATGATATCGATTCCCCATTAAACGAACAGCCATGGCCCGCTCATAGGGGTCAGCTCTTCCGCAGGCCACCTCGACACGACAATGAATCTTTGGCATTTGTCACATCTCTGGACAAAACTCTTAGAGTCTTCTCAGATGGTCGGCTAGAAGTACCCATGGCGGAGTATCTTTTGGGCCAGAGCTCGGCTTCTTGAATGATTTCAATAGATTCCTTCATGAATCTCTCGGATCACATACTTTGCTTCATTAGGTCAGAGACATCTAAGGTATGGCTGTGAGTGCCCTTTCTTGTACAGAGTCTCGTCCAGGATTATGTATCGCGCTACTCTGATTTTTAGGCGTCGGGCCTCCAACCTATCTTAAGGGACTTCACCAGTTGTGAGATATTTGATGATCGGATCCATCTAGCTTGGAGTTATCTGCACTAGATTGATCATCTCCTGGTCTGCTCAGTCGATACTTGGGCTATACAGAAATTTTACAAGGACAATTCTGGGAATTTTTCCTTTAGAAACTGAGGCCAGCTTTGCGAGGGCGTCGACCCAAGAGTTCTTGGTCCTTAGAATCTGGTTGATGGTGTAGCTTTTGAATTTTTCTATCATCTTTCGCGCCTTATCCAAATAAGCTGTCATGCCCCAAACTCGGAAACCGGGCTCACAAAATTCTCGATCACCGAATTCGGCACCGACAGCCTCCGTAGAACCTCATTCTCGGCTCCTAGCTCCCATTCACCAGGTTCCGATCCTGGGATGCTACGAGGAGGATTTTCAACGTCAGTTTAATTCGTAATAAGCATAACTAATGGCATAACCCACAAACAACAACCAAGAACTCCATTACATTTCTACTATGATCAAAAACTTTACAAGTACAATGAGCATAAAGGAAAATATAATGGTAAAGAACAAAAACTCTAAAATGATCTGCAACGTACTCCTACCTCAGCGCTGCTGCGAACTAACGTCACCTGCACGTAACAGTCATGCATAAGCTTATAGAAAGCTTAGAAGGTGGTGAAAGTGTGTGCGCAATGTAGTAATATGAACATGCAATGTCAGAGTAATGCCGAATATGCAGATGGATCCATAATATCATGAGTCGTACCAAGGCTATGCGATGCAAGACATGAATGGTATCGGTCATACCAAGGCCATGCGATGTGCAATGTAACTCAAGCATACAGATCCTCATCTATGTCCACACATCACTACAGCTCAAATATGGGATATCACCGGGGTCTAGTACACTCCAAACCAGATTGCCGCCACATCGCGCACAATAAAGTAAGTGAAAGAGACCTCACTATCCGTCTACCAATATCGGACGCGACTCGTAGATAGCAGACCCATTCCTCGAGCTGGTTAAACTCAGCCTAGCATTGCCCCCTACTCTCAGGCGGGTAAGACCGCACCCCCTTCCAACCGATCACGACACAGTGGAGAGCGCGACCGTCTGGTAATCAGTACTCAACACTCATCTACCCACTCGGTCTAGACGTTGGAGCAACTCTTGGTACCATAAGGGTTTAGGGACTTTCACCTAGGGATATTTATAGCACCCCATGTAGGAGAAGATTTTCGGTGTCCAATCCTGCCAACCACGATGCGTCTGTGGAGGCTACGGCCCCGATGTAGCTAGGGCGTACAACAACCATGTCATACAATGCGAAATGCATGAGTCACACTATCCAATCATGCAGCAAATCCTGCGCATATCGTGCTCTCATGCAGGGCAACACCGCCTAATCGGGGTCCCATAAATAATTTGTCCGAAAGCATATGCTATGATCAGTCACTCCTCATATCAAGCATACATATGATGCGTATGATCACGAGTCATGGAACTATACTAAACATGTTATAATGAGATGAACTATCCTTACAATGGAGATGGGCCTGGACGGCCTATACACAATAAGTACGGGCCTAGCAAGGGGCCCTAAGGAGAGTCGTAATGTGGACATCTAACCAACATTACACTCGCAATGTGGACGTCAAACCAACATTGCTCCCAAGGCACGATCGTCGCAAATATCGTTACATAATCCATGTTAGGCTCACACATTGCAATGGACCTTAGGTACATCCCATTGGGCCTTAAATACATCAAATGGGCTCTATCATATGGGCCTTTTATTCATCAATGGGTCACATCAATGGGCCACACCAATGGGCCTTAAGTGTATTGCAATGGGTCAAAACCCGTGGGCTTTAGATTGCATCAAATGGGCCTAATCTCATGGGTCTTATATGTAATAAATGGGCCACACCAATTGGGCCCCAAATGTACGTCAAATGGACCTTAATCCCATAGGCCCTAGTACATCTCAGTGGGCCTTAACCCATGGGCCCCTAAAACAACAAATGGCCTAATCTCATGGGCTTTAAAATACACAAAATGGGTCCAATCCAATGGACCTTGGAACACATCAAATGGGTCCACTCCCACGGCCTAGAGGCCCACTGAAATATTTATTTGCCATTCAAACTGGTTGGCAAGGGGCCCACTGTAATGTTTGTTTACAATCCATTATGTTCAAAAGGTCATACAGACCTTGGGCCCACAAATATGATATGTATAATAATATACATACATTATAATTATAACAGCAACTTATACATTATGGGCATGAATGTATATATATAAAATATCTATATATATAGTTATTGTTGTAGCTTTTAAAGCAATTTTAAAGGGAACAGAGGTGGGTCCCACGTATGGCCCACTGCCATATATATATATATATATATTATAAAGTATATAATAGGTATAATACATGGTATATATAACATAATATATAATATAATATATATATATATGTACATAAATATAATGGTGGGACCCACAAAAACTATTTGTTGCTAGGGACAGTGGACCCCACCATCAAAACGGATGGACAGCAAGGGAGAACACAAACATCATTGTGGCTCCACCGTAAGCTGGACGTGGACAAGGGACACATACATCACTGTGGCTCCCATGTGCGGCCCACCATTAAGTTTATAGGCCATCCAGGCCGTTCATAAGGTCACTCAGACTTGGATGAAGGGAAAACACCAATTTCAGATTGATCTGAAACCTCTATGGCCCCTAAACAGAATTTCAATGGTAGAGGTTCAATTCAATGTTTCCTGTGGTGCGGGCCACATGAGTTTTGGAATCAGCTGAAACTTGGAGGGGGCCCACCTGAGGATGGGACCCACCTCATGGACGGTTTAGATGGCATATAAAAATCAAGGTGGGGCCCACGGCTGGTGGACGTGGGTCCACATCGTCCGCCCGCCACCTGCAACAGCGCAGGCGCTGCCTGCGCTGGCCTGACAGCAGCAGCAATGGCTGCATTACTTTCCTTTTCTCTCTCCTCTGTCTTAGGATTTCTATGGTTTTTCACAGGTGGGGCCCATATCAAAATAATCCAGTTCGTCCATTGGATTCTTCAGCTCGTAACAAACCAAATGAGTTCGAAGTTCAAAAATTTTGGACATAAGAAAACACTAGACGACCTTTCAACGGTAACCACCAAAGTTTGCTATGTTATGGCCCACCAAAAACTCAAATCACCTTCAATCTTAGGCTCAACGTCTGAAATGATCTGGGAATCGAGATGGACGGCGTGAATTTGGATACATACATCAAAATGGGGCCTATGAGTAGGACTCCCATAAAGCTTGAATAACAAGCAGATTTTGTTTGTTTTCAATAGAGATGTCCAGCGTCCCAGACGCTGGACGATTTAGGTATTGCGTAAAATAATGTATTGAGGTGGGCCCTGATTAAGTGGGCCACCTCATGGTTAACTATACGGATACAACGCATATGAAGTGGGCCCCGCTTGTAAATGGTTAGGATAGAATACGTGCCTCATGATGGGGTCCATTCAAGTGGGCCACACCACCCCATTACATAAAATAAAATAAAATAAAATAAAATAAAAAGAAATAAAAAGAGAGAGGGATGGAGGGTGGGACACGCTTGTGATGGAGGGACCCTGATACTATGGGCCCTCCCTTGCAATGAATCATACAATCAAGTGGGTCCTTTAACATATGGGACCATCAAAATTTAGAATCAACGGTGGGGATCCTTTCCCCACCAATATGGAATGTCTAGATGACCTTTCAAAAGAAAATAAACATCATGATGGGGTCCATGGAGAATGACCCCATCATGGAATGATCATGATGATCCTCGTGGGCCATCGGCCACATCTTAGGGTCCCAAGTGAGATCCACACCATTGATCGGTAGGCCTCACTTAGCCCATCATAAAAGTAAGAAAAACTATCCTATAGAGGCACCCACCGTCCGATCTTCTTGCTCCTAGGGGTTCCTTGGCACCTTAGCTTCAATTTCAATGGATGAGATGAGGAATGGAGGGTTGAGATGGGAGATGGTGGGGTAGAAAAGTGGGCCACTTGAAGCTTAGGAATGCTTGGAGAATTCCATACGTATGGAGCTTGAGATTTTTTACAAATGAGAAAGAGAGGAGTTGTAAAGGGAGAGAGAGAGTGATGGATGGATGTGGTGAGTGATGGTTGTGTAAGAAATCTTTGACTTTTGTGGCCTTTTGTGTAAGAGAGGTATGGGTTTGGAAGACTTTTGTGGTCTTTATGTAAGAAAGGTATGGGTATGGAAGACTTTTGTGGCTTGCTTGGAAAAAGGGGTGAGAGTGATGTGTACTTGACATGTGATGGATTGATGGATGATTGATTGATGGGATTGATGTGATTGATGTGACACATCGTAGAGATTCCCTTGGGTTTCGCAACGTGCGGCGTTTCCTCGCACCGAACGTCGGTTTACAACTCTTGACTAGGGTATCGCCTCGGCACGCGAGTCGCGGCATCGGAACCGCAACGACGGCGCGGTCGCTATGGTATTGGTCTTGGGTTAAGTCGACCCGGGTTGTCGGCATATGAATCAGGGTCGCGCATCGATATCGGTTAAGGGTCGAAGGTTGCTGGAATTCGACCGGTAAGACCGCGGAAGTCCATGGAATGGTATAGACTAAGATACGGGTCTTACATAAGCTATCATCCTTGTCTCCTTGACCTCATACTTAGTGGATATAAGGTTCATGACGAGCTGAGAATCGCATCGTACCACGAGGAGTCAAAATCCTAAACTACCTACCAGCCTAAGTCCATTTAGCAGAGCCTCATATTCTGCTTCGTTGTTAGAGGCCTTGAAGCCGAACTTGATGACATACTGAATGGTGGTTGAGTCAGGCGCGACCACAACGATCTCAGCCCCGGCGTGCTTAACGTTGGATGATCCGTCCATAAAAAGGGCCCATCTGTTATCTCCCCCTTCCGGCTCTGTACTTTCGAGAAGCTGGAGAGCTGAAGGGGCCATGGGAATGGTCTTTGCACCCGTGTCCTCAATCCCGGCTCTAAGATCGGTGAATTCTGCTATAAAGTTGGCCACTGCTTGGCCTTTAATTGCAGTTCTCGGTCGATATTGGATATCAAATTCTCGGAGTTCTATTACCCACTTGGTAAGTCACCCAGATACCTCGGGCTTCTGGAGAACTTGTCGAAGGGGAGAGTCAGTGAGGACGATGATGGAATGTGCCTGAAAGTACGGACACAATTGTAACACCCGGCCCAAAATTGGAGCAGTGTCCTAAGGCACTCACGTGTGAACTAACACAGGACCGTACATTTCGGTCGCACGTGTGGGCTTATCACCCGCAAATTAATCATGATTAAGCCACTAGCCACTAATGTGTCTTAATCAAATTACATTTAGGCCGAACATGGGCCGTGAGGTTAGACAGCCAAGTCTCACTTGGCGATTGTCCGTACAAGCCACATACCGCTCGAGGAACGACCAAAAATTCTGAAACTTTGGGAAGTTATATGCCTCACTGGGCTTATGGTCCCTTGCGGACTACGGACTCCGATGATGTGTAGAGACGGATAAACCATGGCCGTCCAACCAGCACTTGAAATCACGAATCACTAGGCTTAAAGAAGGAAAAGCTTAAAATTTAAATCAATCAGTCATGTTTCTTGAGTTAGATAATCTAGGCATTTCAACCGTCAGATCTCTTCTAAATTTACACCGAAAGCTAGAAATATTTCTCTTCCCTCACCCACAAATTTTGACTGTTGATCTAAGGCTGGTAACCGTTGATCACAAATCGGACCGCTGCAGAAAACCGCACATCCGTTTGCTGTCAAATTTTACCTAGATGTTCATCAAACCAGGAGACACCTTATCCATGAATTGGATGGGCCAAGGGCCCATCAAGGTGGCCCCAATAGTGGGCCCACGGGGCTATTGGAAGGATTTCACCTAACTGTAAGGTCAACTAAAATAAAAATCTGGATATAAATATCCATCACTCTCTCTCACACTCCCATAAACTCTAGCAGCTAAGAGAGAGAGAGAGAGAGAGGAGAGGCAAGGGTGATTTGGGGTGTGAATTTGGCTGTGGTGCTTGGGATTTGGGAATCCCCGCACCTACACCTCCTAATCACCAGAAAACATCGACCCAAATCGTCGTTGGAGAGAAATCCTGCCCAATCTAAGGTAAAGTTGAGCTCTAAAGTACTTCTCCCTAATTTCTAGCTGCATGCATGTCACTGATCGCTACTCTATGCAATGCAAGGCCCCGACACGTCGAGTTTACGGACCCGGCAACGCTAGTACGATTTTAGTGACTTCCGGTCAACAATAGGTGCAAACCATTACCTTTAGACGACCAATTATCGTGCCTAGCATGGGTTTAGTAAACGTGTGTGGTGCATTGCTATTGCATGTTGTTGAAATTTTTTTGGGAGTGCATGAAAGGGACTATAATCTAGGGATTTCTCCAATATATGAAAAGGGGTTTGAGCCCCTAATACTTCAAGGCATGATTTGTTGATCGCATGTTCTTGTAGGGTATAGGTACTTAACTTTCTCCAAATATTGCTGATTATGGATGCTTTACCACCATATGTCAATATGACAGGAGAGAAAGCATAAATTGTTGTCTATTTGCTAATTCACTGAATTACTTGTACTTAATTCCTTATGCGCAACTGAGTTACATGATTTATGTTAACCCATGAATGACTAAATTATTGTGCATTGGTGCATGACTATCCTATTAGCTGTTTATGTTGGAACATGTTGAATGGGATTCGTATGGTCTAACTAAATTTGGTGTATTGTTGTCCATGTATTTAAATTACTAATTTATGCTTACCTTATATGACTTATTCCTGAAATTGATGATACATGTTGTTTACTAGTGCATAGACCCTTATGGATCAACCAGTTAATTGAATCATTTGGGCGACCTTCCATTGGACCTACCCTCGAGTAAATCTGGCCCAATCAGTTAAACTATAGATCGACGGTTGTAGTTGGACTACACAAGACATCATTCTCAAGCCGTTCGATTTATAGTGCGACTTATGGGGGTATATTGACTCACAATCGGCCATTCTTGTGTATTAACCATGATCGCACACCTATGTAGGAACCCGAGATATCTCAAGACCTTTACGTCTACTGTTAACTATAATAATCAGCCCACAAGACTTGTGAGCCGGGAATGGTGGTATGAGACACTATGCCCGTGTTGTCGGCTTACACTGGAGTGAATAGTCTCCCCGTAGTGACCAATGAGCACCAAAACTCGTGAGCCAGGGACGGTTGTATGAGACATTATGCCCGTACTGTCGGCCCATGATAGGGTGATGGAGCTAGACTTGAAAGTCCTAATTGACTTCGTATAAGCCTAAGAGCTATGAGATTATCGAACCCATGAGCGATAAGGATCGCAAGAGCCAATTGGCCACGGCCCTAAGCCATGTGATCAGGTTAAGGCAACATTTTACTAAGGGTACTACGGTTTCCTCAACATGTTGGATGAATGAACCTAATTAATCAACTCAGCTAACATGATCCATAACATTGCATTGCTTACTTTGGCGATTAGGGAGCCGAGGTCGCACTGAGGGAGTATTAGTCATTCGCGATCGATAGATGTTGTTGCTCGAGGAAGTGTTGGTGGAAAGAAGCATGCATCATATCATAAACCATGCATTTCATTAACAAGAGTGTTTAGGAATTTATTATGTATGTTGTTTGTTAAATCTATTCCATGCATGATTATTATGCTATCTATTGCTAATGGTACTACTGAGTTGATCACTCACTCCCACTCTGGGACGGTGTTCTAAAACACCAACCAGACTCTGGCATAGATGCAAGAACCTTGGAGCGAGATGCATTGGATGATGTCGGTGTGGACGACGATGAGGAGTTAACGTACTTCTAAACGTTTGGTGGACCTTACTAGCGCGATAGATGATCTCGGGTCTGGGCCAGGGCCCAGCTTTCTTTAAGAGAGGTAAAAAGATGGGACTAGGTCCCTAATGAATATTTCTTTCTTGGGATTATAAAGTTTTTATGCTGGCTCGTAACTTTATTAGTAACACTTGGATTGTGGATAGTTTATATTTAAATCTCCAATGATTGGTTACTTTATGTTGATTTAATCTTTCTTTGACTTCTTGATATCCATATTTACATGCATATGAGGCTTGTTAGGGTACATGTGGCACTCGAAAATCCGAGAACTGAGTTCTTACTTGGCCCTTGAATTTCGAAGCGTTACAGCAGCCTCCAAGCCGAGATGACTAAGAAGAGGGCTAACTTCTCCATACGCAGATATCTGGTCTCAGCTGGTACCATTACTTTGTTCACATTATAGATGGGACGCTATCTGCCTCCCACCTCTCGGATAAGTGCGGAGTTGACAGCCAAGGCTGAGACCGCTAGATAAAGGAATAGGGGCTCACCCTCTTCAAGCTTGGAAAGCAGAGGTGGCGAGCCTAAGTAGTGCTTTAGCTACTAAAAAGCCTCCTCACAATTCGTAGTTCATTCTACTTTCTTGTGACCCTTCAACAGCTAGAAGAAGGGAAGACACTATCAGTGGCTCGGGATATGAACCGCTTGAGTGTTGCTACTCGCCCTGTGAGGCACTGAATCTCTCTCATCGTTCGCGGCGAGCTCATATCGAGCGATGCCTTAATCTTGTTGGGATTCACTTTGATGCCCATCTGGCTAACTTGAAACCCGAGGAATTTGCCCGAGCCTACACTGAAGACATACTTGGCAGGGTTCAACTTCATGCGATACTTCTGAATGATCGAAAAGGTCTCTTCATGGTTTGTGATGTGATCGGATGCATTAATGCTCTTGACGAGTATGTCATTGACGTAGACTTCCATGGTCAGACCAATCTGTCGGGCAAACATTTGGTTCACCAGTCTCTGATACGTGGCCACAGCATTCTTCAGGCCAAATGACATGACCCGATAACAATAGAACCTTTTGTCCATGACGAAGGTTGTCTTCTTCCTATCTAAGGGGTACATCGCAATCTGATTATACCCTGAGTATGCGTTCAAGAAGGAGAGCCGCTCGTGGTCGATCGTGCTGTCGACTAGCTAGTTGATCCGAGTAGTCTACACAGACCTGCCATTTTTCATTGGCCTTTTTCACGAGGATCACATTCGTGATCCAATCTAGGTAATGGACTGCTTCGATGAACCCGACGTTGAGAAGTTTCGACACCTCGTCAGCAATAGCCGCGTATCTCTGGAGCTCGAATGCTCTCCTCTTCTGCTTTATCAGCTTATGCTCTAGGTCCACAGTCAGCCTATGGACTATGATATCTGGAGAGATTTCCGTCATGTCTTCGTATGACCATGCAAAGACGTTTTTATGTTGTCGAAGAAAGGTTAGCATCTGGGACCGTTGCTCGGGATCCAGCGACGATCTGAGGTAGATTGTTCTACTCAGGTCGGCTTCCTTGAGCGGGATGGTCACTAAGTCCTCCATAAGGGAGTCTTTTGTAGGATCTTTGGGGTTGAGCACATTTATGGTGAGGGCCTGTATTACTGTGCCCTTTTTAACTGCCACTGAGTAGCACCTCCATGCTTCACATTGATATCATCGGACGTATCCGACCCCTCCCTCTGTGGAAAACTTCATCATCAAATGATAGGTAGACACTACCGCTCTCATTGTGTTAAGAGATGGCCAATCTAATATGACGTTATGCACTGATGGCACATTCACTATCAGGAAGTCTACTTGGAGAGTTACTTGATGTCGTCCTACTCTTGTTATTACTAGGAGGTAGATGGCGCATTCAGAGATCACCTTATCTCTAACGAAGCTATGCAAGAGGGTCTTCACAGGTTGAAGGTGCGACTTGTCGATCCCCATCTTGTCAAACGCCTCAGAGTGAATTATATCGGCTAAGCTTCTGGTGTCGACCAAAATACAGTAGACCTTGCGATTAGTTATTGTCATAGCCACCACCGGGGTGTCGCTATGAAGATGTTGGATTCCATGCGCATCATCTTTTATGAAACTTAGACCGCATGGGCTTACTCGAGGCTCTTTCCAGGTAAACAGACATGAGGCTCAGGATTGGAGCTCCAAGAGTATGCCTTTCGATCCCTATTCGAGTGATCGCCTCCAGACAATCCGCCGTAGATTGTCTGGATCTCTGTAGTTCCTTTCACGGTCTTACTTGGCTGACTATCTTTCCGAGTGGGTTTCTCCTCCTTCACATACTGGTGCAAATGACCCTTGTGAATGAGGGTCTCTATCTCCTCTTTCAAGTTGACGCAATCACTGGTATTGTGATCGTGATTGCGGTGGAAGCAACAGTACTTGCACATATCTCTATACTCGATGTCTGCCTTCATGTAGCTTAGCTAATGCAATTGGGGATGTGTTGAGTGGAGTATATGAGTTGAACCTACTCTCGGATGTCGGATGACAAGTAGGATCTGCTCCGTGGATGTGTTGAGCGGAGTATACGAGTTGAACGTACTCTCAGGTTTCCTACTCGGTCTTCAGTCCCGGGAAGGACCATCATCCGACCTCCTCTTGCCAGCTTGTTGTGGCGCTTCTGCTTCATCTTTTCGCTTCTTCTCTTTGGATGAGTGCTCAGCAGTCTAGCTGCTTTTGCGCGAATTGAAGAATGCCTTGACATTAGTATTTTTAAGCACGGCTCTTCCCTATGGAGAAGAGGAATTTCCCTTCTTTGAGTCCGCTAATTATGGTGGATAAGACCGTTTTCTCGTCGTAATAGTCTACTTGTAGAGCTTCCTCGTTGAAGTGAGAAATGAACTCCTTCAGTGACTCCTTATTTCGCTGTTTGAGGGTAAGCAGATGAGTTGACGACTTATGACTCTTCTTGCCGACGATGAATTGTGTCAAAAATGCTTTGCTGAGCTCGACAAAAGTGCTGATTGATCTTGGCTTGAGTTGCTGATACCAATTCCGGGCGGCCCCATAGAGGGTTATCGAGAAGGCTTTGCACATCATCGCCTCCGTAGCTTACTAAATTTACGTCCAGGAGTAATAAGATTCAACATGCTCTATTGGATCTGCAGACCCTGAGTACTGAATGACAGGAGGCATCCTGAACCTCGAAGGCATCACCTCGTTTATGATTTTCGATGTGAAGGGAGGCTCGGTCTCTTCTATCATGTTTGTACAGTAGTTGAGATGGAGGTCGATTGGTTTTGCTGTAGGGTTTGGATCTGGTTGCGGAGTTCTGTGAGCTGGGCTTCCCAAGGATCTCGGTTCTCGGTCAGTCTCTCGTGAAGCCTCGACCTCTGGAGTTCTGCCCCTTCTTCTCCTTTCCAGTTCATGGCGAAGATCTGTCGAAGCTAGCGCCAAGGTAGCCGAAATGTTAGTTGGAACCCGAGTCATCGGATTCCGGGTAAAATCTGGGACCCCATCGGATGGATTCTAAGATGCTCCCAGCCTCGTGCTCAAATGCGCGGATTCAGCCACTACTGCTGGTACAACCGCTTCTCAAATGGAATGCGACTATCCTTGTGGTCGCTTCATCTAGTTAATCTTGTCCCACAAAGCCTGGAGCTTGGTATTTGCCTCCTTGGTTTCGAGAACACTGAGACGATCCCATTGGAGCCAACTCGGCGTGAAGTCCCAAGGAGGAGCGTGCCTACTCATTTGGCTCGGGCTCCGCGACTATTCTTTTTTCCTTTCCTCTGGCCATCTTTTGTATAGAGCAACCAGGTCTTCTTGTTTGTTGCCCACAGATGGCGCCAAAAAATATTGATGCAAGAATCTGGACCACCCTCCGTCGAACTCTAAGTACTCACAACAACCCCTAGTTCTGCGCAAAAGGGTAAGCAAAAGAGATCCTAGCTCAAGCAGGGGACCCTCCGATGCCTAAGTCATGCTAAGGAATATAGGTCTAAGTAGTGTAGAGTAGAGAGGGTGTGAGATATTACATACTCGTTTCTATAGAAATGTACTATTTTTATACCCGAAGGTTGTTTAGGACGTGCCCGATAATCTAGGCATAGTCATAACCACTACGCGAGGGCTACACGCATGCGATAATTGGCTGTTATCTTAAGATCGTGTCGATCATAGCACGAGCACTACCTCTATCAAGACTTAGCCTTTATCCGAGTTGACCTCATGGTTGGAGCCTCACTCGGTGACCCGAATCTACGGATGCATGGAAGCATACCGCCGGTATACTAAGCATCTCAGCTTTGAATATTAGTCCTCGGTTCGAGACAATGACTCCCGGCTCGGTAGTACCATGGTCAAACAGATGCCTTCCCATGTTCCGAGTCATCTCAATCGGGTTGGGTGTGATGAAGCAGCTCCGAGGCTCAACCTGTCTTGTAGAACGCATGACTTATCTCGAGTAAAGGGTCGATGTTATCATTTAGCCAAAATCCTCGGATCAGACAATCGTCTCAAGTCGTATTTGTGTTTGCTCGTAATCCCGAACACCGGTGTCGGAATTAACCTCGATTGACTTGGTTCATATTTTCCTGAAACAACATGAAATAATAAAATGTAACAATTAAAAAGAATATATCAATTTCCTAACAACCTCACTTTCTACTTTTGACAAGTAAACACTAGAAAAGTTGTACTATTATAAAATAAAAATTAGAAAGAATTAGGGTAGATTTATTAAAAAAAAAAAAAAAGAATATAGGTGTAGATATCAATACCGATTGACATTGATGGTATGAATTGAGCATAAAAAGACATGAACTACGCATGCCATAGCAATTTAAAAGAAGAGAAGATTTCTATTACCCAACAAAACTAGTTTCTACTAACGACAAATAAACACTAAAAAAGTTGCATTACTATATCAAAAAAACTAAAATAATGGGGTAGATTCATAAAACAGGTGGGTGTAGATATCATAACACCAGTTTCTACTTTTTGGTACGTAACACTAGAAAAGCTGTACCATTAAATCATGAAAACTGGAAATAATTTGGTGGATTTATAAAATGGGTGGACGTACATATCAACATCATGACAGGAGATTCATGGTGTTGATTGATGCTGGAATGATGACAGAGGATATTTCATGGCGTTGATTGATGCTGGAATGACATTAACTATATAAAATAATACTTTATAAGATTTCCCAACTGCACTAGTTGTACTACTACACAAATTTGGAAAGAAAAGGATGGATTTATAAAAAGAGTAGGTGTGGATATCAACACCTATCGACGTGATGATATGAGAAATAGATGGTGGGGATAGATTATAAAATGACATAAACATAAAAATATAAAAATTAATAAGAAGATGACACTTTTCCAATAGCACTAATTTCTACTTTTGGTAAATAAACATCAGAAGAGTTGTACTACTATGTCACAACAACTAGAAAGATGGGTTGGATTTATAAAATATGTGGGTGTAGATTTCAATTCCAATCAGATTGATTACAGAATAACATGAAATGTTTAATATAAGAATTTAAAAAAGAAAAGAAAAAAAAAAGCAAAAAACATGAACAAGTCACATGCAAATGCAAATGCAAATTTATAGATAATATCAGATATTATATTATATAATTTTTTATTAAATTCAAAGATCAAACAAACAAAAGACAAAATATATATTAAAAAAAAAAAAAAAAAAAAAGCAGAGAGAAGGTTCCTTACAGTCTAGCAAAAAAACCCCACCACCCAAATTTCAAAAATTCAAAAACAAAAACTCTCAATTCCCCTCTGTCTTTTCTCTTCTCCAAAGCAGGAACAACAAACACTACAAAGCCAAAAAATTTCAGCTCTTCTCTTCCCCATCTTCTCCTTCTTCCTGGCAATCCCCCAGCAAATCTCCACCGTCCTTTGGTGTCTCTAACGCCCGCTTCTCCTGCTCTTCTTCTTCTTCCTGATCATTGCCATTGTCTCCCACAATCACCGCTCGCCTTCTCCGTGGCCTCTCAGCACGGCTCTTCAATGCCTCGAGCAATTCCGCCATTGCCTTCTCCCTGTCTATCCTGTTCTTGATCAAGATCTCACTGATATCGGCCGGAGTCATCTCTGCCTTATCAATCACAGACTCCAATTCCATCATCAACCCATCATCGCAATCTGCAATGCCATCCAAACCCAAGTAATTCTTCAGCAAGATTTTCAAAGCTGGAAACGAGCAGCAGCTCATGAATATATGCATATCCATCCGGCCGCAGCGCAGCAGCGCTGGGTCGAGCTTCTCGATGTGATTCGTGGTGAAAACGAAGATCCGCTCACTGCCACAACACGACCACAACCCATCAGTGAAATTCAGCAATCCGGAGAGAGTGATTGTATTCCCCCCATCTTCAGTTCCACTGCTACCTCGCATTCCATCCATGGCAGCTTCGTTCCTTCCTGAAGGGGGCGATTTCTTCATGCCGGATCGATTGGCTAGATTGATCGAGCAATCGATGTCTTCAATGACGATGATAGATTTAGATGTCGTCTTCATCAGAAGCTTGCGGAGCTCGGAATTCGTATGGACTTCGGTGAGCTCGAGATCGTAAATGTCATATCCGAGATAATTCGCCATTGCAGCGATCATGCTCGATTTTCCAGTGCCCGGCGGGCCGTAGAGAAGGTAGCCTCTCTTCCATGCCCGGCCTGTTTTCTGATAGAACGACTGACCGTCGGCAAACGCGCTCAAATCAGCCATGATCTCTGACTTCCTATCGGGATCCATTGCAAGCGTGTCGAATGTGCTTGGGTGCTTGAACGGGACGGATTCCCACGGCAGGCCGCGGGAATCCATACCCCCGCCGCGGGAATTGGTATACAGCAGACGGTCCTGATTTCTCCGACGGATGCCTTCGGCTTCCTGCATGATGAATTCAAGGTAGGAATCGAGGATCAATGCCTTGTCTTTCTTCCTGATTTTGAGCGTGAATCCGCGCTTCTCTTCTGGGAGTGGTCGCCACGAGAAGGTCTGCGACTGGCGCTGCGTGACGACGTGCTCCCACCAGGCGGTGGCGCCATTGAAGGTGTCGACGAGGCGGTCGTTGTTGGAGAGGCCGAAGGTGAATGCTGATGAATTGAGGGCTCGGGTGAGATTGACGCGGGATCCGGTGGTGATTGATGCTGAATTGCTAAGGTAGAGCTGGACAGCGTTGTAGAGCTCGTTGGTGTTGACGCCGTCGATCTCGGTGATGTCGAAGTAGCAGTAGGAAGAGCACCAGTGGAAGATGCGGTTGAAGAGCTTGGCGGAGGCGAAACGGATCTCGGGGGGAAAGACGGCGGCGAGGAGGGTCTGGCAGAAGGCAAAGACGCCCATGAGAGAGGCTAGAGAGGTCCAGAATTCCTTCATTTTGGGAAATGGGGTTCCTTTGGATTATGGAAATATGGGGTCTTTGGTAGGAATTTGGAGGTTTTGGGGGTGTTTGGCGAGATGGGTTATTGTTGGATTGTTGAAAGATTGGAATTTTTGGGGTGTTTGGGGAGATGGGTTGTGGTTGGATTGTTGAAAGATTGGAGTTTTGGGGGTGTTTGCGGAGATGGGTTGGGATTGGGTTGTTCAGATTGGAGTTTTTGGGTTGTTTGAGGAGATGAGTTGGGGCTGGTTTGTGGAAAGATTGAAGCTTTTTGGGTGTTTGGGAAGATGGGTTTTCTTCTTCTGTTTCGTAGAAGTGAAGAAATGAGAGGATTCTGGAGCTTTGATAGAATCGGTTACTCTTTGTTTCTGAAAAAACTGAAGATTTTCGCAGTTGTGGAGAGACGGGTCTCTCTCTCTCTCTCTCTCTCTCTCTCGTTAAAGAAGAAGTCAATACAGTGAAGGGCTTTTTAAAGGATGGTTGAGATGAGTTGTATTTGGTTTATAGAGATAAATAAAAAGAAAATGGTAGTGAAAAAAAAAAAAAGGAAAGAAAGAAAGAAAGGATTTCGTGGAGTGTTTGGCTGTTGAATAGAATAGAAAGGCAGAAAAGTGAAAAAGAAAACGTGAAACGGGCTTTTTGAGCTGAGAAAGAGAAAAAGGGCTGCTCTTCTTCTTCTTTGCTGTTCCAGCCTCCTCTAGGTGAGAAGGAGTGAGAACAACAAGAAGAAAAGATAGCCTGACAAGGGCCTTTGCTGCTCCTAGATTTATAGAAGTGTTCTCATTTTCTTTCTCACTCAGAGAGGGAAAGAGAGAGAGAAAGGCTGATAAATCAGCATCTTGGAAAGAGACATTGAATGGGGATTGAGATTTGGTTCTGCACACCTGTTAATAATCAGTAATTAGAAAGAAGCTCAAAAATGGAGTCTTAAAGAGGTGAACAAAATCGTGATAGAGATGTGTGCATGCGTTTTGCAGATTAATAACAAATATTATAAAAATTCAAAAAGATAAACAGCCACAGGTGGAAAAACTGGAATGGCCCCCACATCTATCCATCCAATTTCTGCGTATCCCCTTTCCTACACTTTCTAGCCTTTTCTGTCTATAATTTTTTAATCTTTTTTCAAATTTCAATAACTCATCAGCAAGCTTTTAATTAGACACAACACGCTATTTTTTGATAAACACATCTTGTTTTTCTACTTTTGATGATAGAATGGTAATGAAATAGCCCAATCTCTTTCTTTAACTTTCCTTGGTTCCTGCCCACTTTTGAGGCTGAAAACTTGGATTCCATTTTGGGCCCTTGGGTTGTGGAGTGGGGCCCATTGTCCCACTCAAAGGTATCTGATGAGATTGTGTTGGGCCACATGCAAATGCATTGATGGGTTTGTTTTGATGGGGTGTGTGCATAAACGCCTGTCATCTCCTTTCTCTTGTCTCGGCTTCATAGACAACTCTTTCATCTCATACAAATCTAGTAATCTTTTATTCTTTTTTTAAGTTTATAAAAAAAGAAACCTATAAAGATTAGCCATAATAGTATTGTTGGGCTCTTGTGTTAGTTTTGCACCATTTTAATTTATAAATGGTGGTGACTCTTCAATAGTACTATGGCATAGTTACATCAATCTAGACCGTCTAAATTCTTAAACCAACCATCTGCTGGTCATAACCAAAAATTTAAAAATTTAAAAAATATTCATTGTCTGATTTTGTTTATTTATTTAATTTTTGTGAATTTGGACCACTAATTACTTTAACTTTAATCATCCATTTGATATCTAATAGCTTTTAATTGGATAGTTAGGATTGCATGATGAAATTCATCATCCAAAATGTCCCATTTAAAAAAGTGGTGGTGACTCATCAAACTATTATAGCTGTACAACAATCCAGACCGTCCAAGAAGTGAAACCAACCATTGGTGGTGACGAATCAAACGAATGAGATAATTTGGACCGCTCGCCATTTTTCCCTCAACTATCCATTTGACTGCCATTGATTGGATGGTTAGGATTAGATTGATGAAATTCTTCATCCAAAGTGAACCACTTAATAAATGGTGGTGACTATTCAAGTACATATATCGTGATTTTACCGCAATCCAACCATCCAAATTGATGAAAACCGTTGGTGTAGTCATATTTGGACCACTTACAATTTATCTTTTGACCATTCATTTGATAGCCATTAATTGAATGGTTATGATTGCTTGGTTAGTGTGATTTTAGACATATTCTCCATCCAAAATGGGACCCACAACTTGGACAGTCTGTACAGCTGTAAATCAGTGCCACGTGTCAGGAGGATTAAGTCACCACCATTTTCAAAATGATGCTAAACTGATAGAATTCTAAGTAATGAAAGAACACAAATAGCCATCCCTATTAACTGATTTTAATAAATGTGACACCTACACAAGCCTACTGCTTACATAAATAGGAGCTTAAATAGGCAAAAGAGATCAATGAGGAATGGGGCCCACAAGCCCATGTTAGCAAACTTCCTTGAAAAGTAGGTATAATTACAAAAAGACCTGACCCAACCCCACACCTTTCAATGGCTCTCTATCCCATGCCTACACTACAACCCCACGGAGCACACCACTCTCATTTTCCCTTCTGATTTTTGGGGAGTTATCATACTCGGGCTGTATGAAATTGTACACGTGGCATATATTAACTCAAACAAAACGACCAGATTCTGCAGACCACTTTCTCAGAGTTACACTCCCAAGATCAGATTAGTTGAACAATTCTAACCTCTGATTCATGGACATTTGTTGGTGAACAAAGGACCGTTGGATATTTTTCATTTTAACCGTCCAATAAATGTCCACCAATCCTATGTTCAGATAATCAATAAAGCTTAACTTTTTATTCATGTTACATCTACACTAGGTAGCATAATTTGGACGGTTTAATTTTAAAACTTATATGCCACCTGTGCAGTTTCTAAGTAATTTCTAAGTGCCTGAGTATCATCAATTCAAGTAGGGCAGAGTATCAAAGTTTATTATTATTATTATTATTTTCAAAAAACTCAGAATCCTCGTTGGTTTTCAATCCCTGGCTTTCTCATCATTGTCCCCATGCAAAACCCATGCAAGCAAGTAAAGCACAGGTAGCAAGGAAAAGGGAACCTACCCCACTTCCCAAACAGAATCACCACCGTACAACAGGGACCAACAGTAGTGGAACGGACATATGCTTGATGGGTTTTCTTGGGTGTTCATTCATTGCCAGGATTTTATTTTTTATTTTTTATTTTTTTGGGATTGATATTCAAAGACTCTAGCACTGATATTTCCAACCTCAAGGACATTTTGGTCACAGCTGTTTTTTCATGGAATTGTATATTTCTAGGGCTGAGATTTCAATTTGTACATGCTGGGTCCGGGGTTCAGTGATCCGGAACGTTGATACGATGGGATTTACAGTGGATGATGGCGCATGCGAATAAAATCTTTATTGTTTTTAATTCGTAGGATAGGAACCGTTGCTGCACTCTCTTAACCGTATATCCTTTGACCATGTATTGAAAGGTTTATATCTTTATATCTGTGGGCAGTTTTGTGTATAGACTGATCACTGCGTGGCCCACAATACCAACGGTTTGGATCACTGAATAGTTCGCCCCACTTGTACAAAATCAAACCTGAATTCTACACATCTCGACCGCAGCATTGTACGTAAACCTATAAAGTAGAAGATTTTAACCCGTGACTGTAAAACGCATGTTTTTCGTAATTATAGGGGCGTGATATTAGATCCGTACAGGATCCAAGGGCCACCAGTTCGATCATCCAGACCGTTCTTCTGACGAGTCTCCCTCTGGATCTGGGGTGTCTCAAGGCTCGCAGATTGGAAGATCTTAGCCGTTCGATCATTTGCCTAGCAAGACAATTAAGAGAAAAGTAGTGCCGGTCTTGTAAAAGGGGCCAGAGATTCGACGGCTGGGATCTCCAAGAAAAGAAGATCTTTTGGAGCATCCACACGGAAGTCAAGGCCTATCAAATCAAAGGCCTGGATCGCTGGAACATGGGAGCCTATTTGGTACGAAAGTAAATCTACTTTATGCGGTTGTACGATCAAAAGCAAAAGAAAATGGTGAATGATAATGGAATTTACAGTAGGCTCAAGCTATGTGGGACCCACCTGTGATGTGCATGTGAATCCAAACCGTTCATCTTCTGCGCTTCCTCATAATCACCGTATATCACAGACACCAAAGGGCGCAATTTACAATCATGCATAAAACGTACATATTTTCTGGGTGTGGCTTACATGAGTGTTGGAATGGCCTGAGTTTTGATGGGTCACATCATCCTGATAGGGCGCACCTGATGAATGGATTAGAGAATATAAACAACACTCCTCTGTCTGGGAGTTTCTACGGCTCCCCAATATGGGAGCGGATTAGGTGCGGCCCCATACTTTCTATGCTATGGTCCACCTCATATTCGGATCTGCTTAATTTTTGGTCTCGTTCTCTAAAACGATTAGAAAAATGATTGGACAACATATATCTAGATTAAATACATCAAGGTAGGCTCAAGCTATGTGGGACCCACAACAAAGGCTGCTCCATCTTAGGCAAGGGCGAGTCCCCATTTGTTCTCTTTTGGTATAGCCCACTACAAAAAACTTTTTATGTTTTCCGGTTTAGCTTGTTAGCATACACCTATGTCAGTACACACACCATGTTAGCCGCCCCTACTAGTGATCGATACCAGGACCTAAGCGTTGAAACCAGGTATCTCCATTCAATCTAGCTTACTTAATTGGAAGTATGTAGCATGTATCCATACCTATACCTATCCATATTATCAATTCATTTTTATATATCATTGCATGCTTGAGCTTAAAAATGAAGAAGATCCAAATTTCAAAAAGGTTATACTATAAGAAACAGTGGTGTTTGTGCATTCCATCATTAAAACTTTCGAGGTTCACTTTAATGTTTTGGTATTGTTTATTTGCCACCAAACTTATTAAGAAGGTTACAAATACCTTAATGAAGATGAAAAACAAATATTAACTTGACCCAAATCTTTGGTGGTCCAAGAAAAGCACTTAATGATTAATCACCACAGTTTTCTATTATATGGTTCACCTAAGATTTGGATCTACTCCGGTTTTACTATTCGTGCATTGAAATGATCTAACAAAGCAAATGGACAACTTGAATATATAATACATATATCATCAAGGTGGGCCCCACAATAAGAGCCATACCATATTGGTTGAGGCCAAGCTTACACCTCACTCGATCAAGAATTACAGTGGGACCCACGAAGCTTGAACAAATGGTAATTGGGTTCACATCTATTAACTGTAAATATAAATACCTATTTACACTGTAAGATAACTAAATTAGGACTTTTTTTTCTTTTATTTTTTCTTAGTAAAGGATGTATTTGTGGGTTCCCAATGTTTTGAATGTAAAATGGACGCCCTCCATCTTTTTCTATACTATATGTTAGGTCCTTGGATCAAGAATCAGCTAAATCCACAGTTCAAATGAGCTGTGTTACAGATGTCTTAAATTTGAACATTCACAACCGGTTGTGGGAGTGGTTTGACTAGTCGTAGCCCGCTCAACTCAAAGTCCAGCGAGCATAAAATTTTGAAGTCCGAGGTGCTCGACCGGTTGTGGGCCGTGCTCGAACGGTCGTGGGTCATGCTCGACCGGTCGTGGGTGGCGCTCAACCGGTCATGCAGTCCAATCGACCAGTCGTGGTTATGCAGATTCGTTCCGTGATTTTGTGTAGATTGTGAATTTTGAGTCCTTTCGCAACTGGGATGCGGAAGGGAAGTTGGCTAAACAATAAGTAGGTGTTCCTAGGGCTTTTATAGGGTATGAGAAATAATTTTAAGGCTTTCTAAAGAGGTTCTAGGAAAATTAAAGGGTGTAGCAAGGATAAGATCCGAGGTTGTTTGAATTGGGTAAGTCATCTCTCTTTGTAATTTCTATTTTCATAGTGGAGATCTGTCGCTTTGTACCGTGATTTTTTCTCGCAAGGGTTTTTCACGTTAAATCCATGTTCTCTTATATATGCTTAGTGCTATTGAATTGTTATCCTAGATCTAGATCTGTGTGATTCCGCATGTCAAAATTCCCAACAAGTGGCATCATAGATATCGTTGGGGCACAAATCTGAATTTGAGGGATTAGTAATAATAGCAAGCACCAGGTATGAGATTGAGAAGTATTTAGAGAAAAATAATTTTAAGTTATGAAAAATCAAAATGATGAGTTCCTTAATCACGCAAGGCGAAGATGGTGCTCTTGAGGAGCGGTAGTCTACTATGACTGATGACTAGTGGAATGCTCTTGATAAGAAGGCTTTATCATCGATCCGTCTATGTCTCACGGATGAGGTTCTCTACAACGTCATGAGGGAGAAAACAACGGCTAAGTTATGGGCAAAGTTAGTGGATGTATATGTGAAAAAATTCTCTGAAAATAGCCTGCACTTGAAACGGCAATGGTATAACTTCAAGATGGCAGAGGGTGGAGATCTGGAGGCTCACATCAACAACTTTAATAAATTAGTCTGCAAATTACTGGATATAGAAGAAGTAATGAAAGATGAAGAACAAGCATGTATGTTGTTGAATTCTCTTCCGGCATTTTATGAGTCATTTAAGGATACTATGTGCAGCATGAATAAAATCCTAAGTGTCGACACCATTATCTCAGCCCTCAAGAGAAGGCTATGAGACAGCTAAATAGCGACCTGGGGACATCTTCTGATGCACTGTTTACAGTGGGTAGAAATTTTGGACAAGGTACAAGTTCTTTAGGCTCTAGATCCAAATCCAAGGTTAAGGGCAAATGAAAGGTAAAGTGCTAGAACTGTGGGAAGGAAGGACATGTGAAGAAGGATTGTGAAAATCCTAAATCGAAAAGGGAAGATTTCGAGGCTTCATGCAGCGAGGCCAACGCTGCCACGTCAGATGGATGTGATGGTGATGTTTTATTTGTCTTCACTCAGACGGCCATACGATGATCGTAAGACGAGTGAATGCTAGACACAGGGGCTTCTTTTCACATGACTCATCATCAAAATTAGTTCACCAGCTACAGGGAGTGCAATGGTGGACAGGTATTTATAGGCAATGACATTGCCTATAATGTTATGGCTGTTGGTTCGATGTGCATCAGGATGTTTGATGGGGTGGAGCGTACCTTGACAAATGTAAGGCACGTTCCTGATTTGAAGCGGAATTTGATTTCTTTTGGTGTACTTGAGGCAAAAGGATACAAGTACACAGGTATTGATGGTGCTCTTAAAGTAACTAAGGGGGCACGGGTAATCATGAAAGCGCAACGACTCGGTAACTTGTACAAGTTGACCGGGAGCACTTTAAAAGGTGGAGCTGCACTGGATGTAGCAGATTCCATCTCTGCACGTGTGTGGCATGTTAGGCATGACTACATGAGCGAGCAGGGCAGGAAGGCTGAGACGCGTGGACAGAGTTACAGAGCAAGTAGAGTAGTCACCTGTGAGAAGAATCACACGGCATGATCGCAAGATATCAGCGAGGTACATGGACGACTCTAATATCGAAGAGGATTCATCTTCTATTCAGATGGCTTTAAGTAAGCCTGGTGCTGAGAAGTGAAAGGTGACTATGGACGATGTAATGGATTCATTGTACTAGACCGACATATGGGAGCGGGTGGAGCTTCCAGTGGGCCGGAAAGCGGTTGGATACATGTGAATCTTTAGGAGGATACAACATAGATATAGGACGAGGTTGGTAGCGAAGAGTTATGCTCAGAGAGAAGGAATCGACTTCTTAAAGATATTCACGCCGATGGTATAGCAGGTGTCTATTAGATCCGTGATTGGCGCTGGTTGGCCAATGTGATCTTGAGTTGGAAAGATGGATGTGGAGTCTGCACTTCTGTAAGGAAAAGTGAAGAGCAAATCTACATGAAGCAACTAGAGCGGTTCGAAGTTAAAGGGGCTGAGAAAAAATTTTGCAGGAGGTCGTGGTTCGACCTGTCGCCTAGGCAGTAGTTTGATTCCTTCATGGATGAAGGATGGGGGGGCTGCAAAGATGGTTCTTGGCATTGAGACTGAAGGAGGAGTAGGCTTTGGTAATCACAGGAGGAATACCTTGTGTGTAGGTATTGATCAAGGATGTGATGGGTGGGGTAAAGCCGAAGAGCATTCCCTACGCATCTCTCCTCAAGTTTTCTTTAGGATATGTCCAAAAACATATGAGGAAAAGCAGGATATCTCATGAGCCTTATTCGAATACGGTTGGCAATGTATGGTAGGGTCTGGATTAGACCGGTTATTTCACAAGTTACAGTGTTGTGAGCAGGTACCCCGGTAAGCAATATTGGGTAGGGGTGAGATGGTAAGAAGACTACGTCTTTTTTTTAGGAAGACAAGAGCAAAGGTGGTTGAGCTTGTGAATTTTGATTCGGAAGACATGCTCACCTAGATCATTCCTACAGAGAAGTTCATGTTATGTGTAACTTCTCTAGGCTTAGTGATGGCGTAAAAGAAAGACGGAGTGTGCATAAGAAGCTATGATGTGATACGCAAATAAGAGAAGAGGTCAAGAAGCTACACAGTTCAAGATTGAAGACATGGTGAAAATTGTTATTGATGTCTTAAATTTGAATGTTCACGACCGGTCGTGGGTCAGGTTCGACCGCTCTTGGGAGCGGCTCGACTAGTCGTAGCCCGCTTAACTCAAAGTCTAGCGAGAATAAAATTTTAGGGTTCGAGGTGCTCGACCGGTCGTGGGTGGCGCTCGACCAGTCATGCAGTCCGCTCAACCGGTTGTGGTTATACAGATTCGTTCCGCAATTTTGTGCGAATTGCGGATTTTGAGTCCTTTCGCAAGTGGGATGCGGAAGGGAAGTTGCCTAAACTATAAGTAGGTATTCCTAGGACTTTTTTAGGGTATGAGAAATAATTATAAGGCTTTCTAAAGAGGTTCTAAGGAAATTAAAGGGTGTAGCAAGGGTGAGATTTGAGATTGTTCGAATCAGGTAAGTCCTCTCTCTTTGTAATTTCTATTTTCATAGTGGAGATCTGTCGCTTTGAGCCGTGGTTTTTTCCCGCAAGGGTTTTCGACGTTAAATCTGTGTTCTCTTGTATGTGCTTGGTGCTATTGAATTACTATCCTAGATTTATATCTGTGTGATTCCACAGGTCACAGGTTAAAATCCCCAACACTATGCCATACCATATGCAAAAGTGGAAATGGAAGGTCCCCCATTGATTTACCTGACCACTTAATGGTATGTCTTTCATCAAATCAGTTAATCAAGTCTAACACTCAGGAACACAGAAAAATTGAAAAAATCAAGTGCACTACTATAGTGAACTTCACATTTTTTAAAACAATTTTAAGTTTTGCATTAGTGTGGCCCACTTGATATTTTAATCTACATCATGTTTTTACAGTTGAAATAATGGTTATTACTCAATGGATAAAATGAATTTTACATATACAATAGGGTGGACTCTATTATCTCCTCTTTGTTTGGCCCATATTATTAAAAAAAAATTTAAAAATAAAATTATGAGTGCATGCTAACTACACATATAAAAAGAAGTGAAGAGAGCATTTAAGCGGCCATCCCTTGTATGGTAAAATCATAATTGCTCTTTGCTATTTTTTCATCAATTTACTTAATTTGAATGTGAAGCTATAGTTGATGTTATTGATAAGGATGTTCATTGATTTTCCACCTTATATGCTTTTAAAAACCTTGACTTAGATCTGTAAGTGTGAATGAGGGGTAAGCATTTCAATCTACATATACAAATTAATCATATTTTTTTAAGGTCCACCAATATGCTCGATCTAAATATCCAAAGCTTAGTTTGATCAATTTGGACCTGGTCATATATGCCCACCTAATTTTGAATGAGACCCACCAATATGCTCAATCTAAATATTCAATAATTAATCACTTTAATTAATTTAAACTAAATTATGTGAGGCCCACCAGACTTCTACTAAGCCCATCGTACGCTCAATCTAAAATCCAACTATCAATGTGTTGATCAATTTGAACCAAATCATATAAGGTTCATTTAATAGAAACCTTTGGAATTAATGTGTAAGACCGTGGATTTGGAACACCCCTGGATTTGAAATCCTCCTATTCTATTTGGCACACGGGCTGGGAATCAGCTTTAATCCAAAAGTAGCTATGTATGTTATATTTATAAGGGTTTAAATTTAATTATTAAATTAACTTTAATATCTTTATTTAGTGAATGTATGCAATGTTTTATACAATAGTTGTAATAAGCCCCGCTAAAATATATACTTTGCTGCAAAATGATGAACTTTCAAGTCTCAGACAGGCCATAAGTACAAGATCATGTCCGAGTGACTAACCAACGATTTTTAACCATTGATTTAAATGGACAATGTTTGATAGCACATATCATCATATTAAATTAATTATAGTGATGCAATTGATAATTTACTTATTTTGGGATATCATTAGTGGGCCATGTACCCAATAGTTTAATACTCCTGTGACACATAAACTACCCATGCAACTCTTGTAAGGTTTTCAAGTCTAATACAAGCTCTCACCTCTCACCATTGATTTTGAAATCCCCAATTTAAAACTCCAACTTTATTTATGGTGCCAAACAACAGGGGATTTGGAGTCCCCTCAAATTCCTTCAAATCCATGGTGCCAAACGACCCTTGTAAGTATTATATTTTGGATTGTAATTGCTACATGGAAATGTCCGAAGCTATTAGGATTAAAGCAGTATTTAAACAGTGGAATGACTAAATTAACATTAGTGATTGAAACTATCAATTTTGAGGGCTGCAATATTTTTTTTAAGAACGAAGAAATTCAACAATTTCAGCTGATGTGAAAGGTTAAGTTGAAAGATTGAAACTCCTCGGGCTACAGCCGTTTCGGGGCTGAAATTGTCGTAATAAACTCATTTCCAATGCCGCGTACCTTACTCGCGGATGTTAATCGCAATATATGGATGCAGTTGCCATATACGTGTAACTATGCACACTTGTGCAAGATCTGAACCGTACTTCCGGTGATTCAAAATGTATAGATACGAAGAATAAAGAAACAGATATATATAATTATCAGGTGGACCACACAGATAAAATACAAATGAATGACTAACAGAGGTTGGCTAATGGTTCAAATATATTTGCAACATATATGGCCCATCTGAACATCTTATTTGCCTGATTTTGAATGTATTGAACGTAAGCAGTGAGGATCGCCAAACTAGACGGTGTGATCTCCTTCACGCGTGACTTTTTACACGTGCGAGGGAGAGCGCTTTCAAAGAGTACTCGTGCGACTATAAAGAAGATCCGCTACACGCAGGCGCATGCCGATATGACACGCGTGCGAGATCCGAGCTTTCCGTGACACGGACCACAGTCTCCAGATCATCTGGCTCAAACCGCATGTCGTGTCACTCTTTCTTTGGGCTACCGTGCATAAAAATCATCAAGGTAGGTAAAAATCATCCAAGCCGTCCATTTGTTTTGTAAAACGGCCGCATTTTAAATCTTAAAAAAGTGGCCCATTTCATCAATTTCAGATCTTGCACGTGTATACTATATTGCCACATGCACAGCTTGAAATGTACACGTGTGTCCCTGTCAAAAGTCCTCAAGTAGGTGGGCCACACCGAAAGGCGGATCTCTTTATTGGATTTGGCTGCCTTACTTTTTAGAGTCAATGAATTGATAACGTTGTTAGTACGTTACATGTGTTGAGCCTTTGGGCAAATATTAAAAATGTGAGGCTATCCACACCGTCCATTTCATGGTCACGAAGTAGATAGTTAGGATAGCCTAAACAGCATGTTTTTTAGTCTGTCGTTCACCCACAGCACGGCCAACTATCAGGACGGACGAATAGTCGTGCATTTGTGCTGCAGATGAGCTGACACATCTCAGTGACGTGCAACAAACGCACAACGTAGTCTTATGTGTCGTTCACGCCATTGCGTAATGCGTACACAGAATATATTCCCTGACTTCGCTAAGCCCACACGCACATATGCATGAGTACAGATGTGCCAGTGTGACGCTTGCGTGGGACATCCAAACCGGACATTAGGTGGACCCCACCATATTGATGACCTGTCCAAAAATCTGGGTTGACTAGCTCATCAAGATGGACGGTTTTAAAGGGTTGCCAATAGCCAATAATCATGGCAGAAGTATACCTCTCTTGGGTAGAGCAGGACGGCGTTGATGTCCTATAATGTAGTCCCCTGCAATGGCTGGTGGTCGGTGCTCTTTGCCCCCACTATAATGTATGTATTTCATCCATCCCATCCATCTATTTTTATAGATCATTTTATGGTATGATACCAAAAATGAGGTATATCCCAATCCCAAGTGGTCCCATAAAAGTTTTGGATAAAGCTTATTCATATGGGTCTGTGTGACCTAATTAACAGATTGGATGTCAAATAAACAGTAGAGTGGACCTTAGGAGGATTTTAATAGTGGATATCCAATCACTATTGTTTCCTGTGGTGTGGTCCACCTGATATTTACATCCCTCTCATTTTTGGGATCAAGTCCTGGAATGATCAGTAAAAAGGATGAATAGAACAGATGAAACACATACATACATCATGGTGGGGCCCACAAAGCATCAACCACCAGCCTAAGGGCTAGTGGGAGGGGGAGTAGCCAATCCGTTTAGGCAGAAATGTGCGGGGAATAGGCTAGTCAAACATGTAGTAGGCCTTTCCTTTGAGTGGTCTTGATTTTTTTACCTCGAATTTGAGCACTTGACCTTCTGCTTTGATATAGAAAAATACGGCTACTTTCTTTAAAATCCCATATGTCAATGGAGAAAATATAACAGCAGATTACATGTCCAAAATCCTGTCAGATCCAAAGTTCAAGTGGGCCACACCACAAGAATTGCAAATGAAAATACCCACCGGGTACACCTTTTTAAGACCCACCTTGGTATTTATATGCTGTCCAACTCATTCATGAGATAATCTCTGTGACTGTGGGAAGATACAAATATCAGCCGCATATGCCTTAGTTTTAAGCCCACTTTCGTACAAATATCAATTAAAACCTTAGGTTTCAATTGTCCCATGATCTGGTCCACTTGAGCCTTGAATCTACCTATTTTTACTCTACCCTAAGATGATTTGAAAAAATAAAAATAAATAAACAACATGAATAATGACTATAGGCTCCATGGAGCCCTTGCCTCGACTGATTTCTGTCTAGGCAAGATTATTCATTATCTCCTTTGTAATATTTATATGCAATCCAATTGATTAATACAGTAATCCCTAAATGCAAATATCAATCTCATCCATAACGCCGTGGGCCATAAGAAGATTTTAATGGCTTGCATTCATACTTCATATGACGTGCTTATGATTTGCCTATTTTTATTCTTACTATACTATATATGCGGTCAAGCTCATGAGAACTTCCCATGAGGTTGAGCAGTGTTAGCCCCACCGTGATGCATGTCGAACATTTACCCCATCAGTCAGATGCACCATTCTATGGTGGGCTTGGGCTTAAAAATTAAGTCAATCCGTTACTTGTATAGGCCACACGACATAAACAAGTTGAGAGAGGTTACCCTCCATTAAAACATTCATAATCATTTGTTGGGCCCACCGAGATGTGGTTTACAAATCCAGCCCATCCATCATGTGTGTCCCACCTAGAGGAGGGATCAAACCAAGTTTTAGACGCATCCAAATTTTAGGCAGGCCCTCATAAGTGCTTTTATAGGTTTTAGGCATGTCTTCACATGATTTTAAATGGTATGGCCCACCTGAGTTCTGTATACATCGAATTTTTGATATATCCAATAATTAAATGGAGACCCATCAAATGCACAGTGTCCATGTTGGACACGCATCATGGTGTGGCCCACACAGCTCAACCTCATGGGAAGTTCCCATCAGCTGGACCGCACCTAACCTTTTCCCATATATATATATATATATATATATATATATATATATATATATATATATATATAGAGAGAGAGAGAGAGGCCGCGTAGAGTCCTTGCTTGCACTGATTTTCGTCTAAGCAAGGCCAGTCACTATCTCCTTTCAATATTTATATGCAATCCAACTCATTGACAAGACGCCAAAATTAATAAAAAACTGATGGTGACTCACTTGGCCTTTTTGGAGCAAGGCCAGTCACTATATCCACCACGTCTATGACATTGTGGGCCATAAGAAGATTTCAATGGTGGGCGTTTAATCTTTTATGCTGTTCATTCAAATATGAGCTATGAAAAGTGATGGTGACACACTTGGCCTTTTTGGAGCCGAGTCGTGACTGACTGAGTCCGCTCAAGTCACTACATTCTCATCTCAGACGCTGTGATGGCATGATGCCAAACTGAATTAGACTCGAAATAATTCCTAGTTGACTCAGACGGGTCAAACCGGACTCGAATATGTGATCGATCCACCTCAAGCTTGTCCCACCATAGATGTACCATGCCCCAAAACACTTGTGGTGCGTTTGGTTACACCACGTATCATGAAATTTCATGATAAATGTGTAATTTGGTGCAAAATGTTATGAAATTGCGTGATATTTGGTGCAACCAAACACACTCAGCTACCAAAGTTGGTACACCCTTTTCATATTTCTCTTTTCAATCGATCCATAGGCCACAAATCCAAAGTTCAAGAATGTCACGTCAAGAAGACTTTGGAGCACTTTGGCAAAGCAAACTAATGGTCTAGATTTGCCCATAAGCAGAACTGAAAATCATGCACGATTTCTCAAAAAAGTTATGCCTTTTACAGGCAAACGGCACTTTTTAGAGGGTTATTTGATACTCTGGGAAAGCAGTACGGTTGATACACAGGCACTCTATGTTGTACACGTGGCACACAATTCATCAAGTTAAACCTGATAAACTGAGGAATGATCAGTAGCCATGTTACAGGCCTAAAATCCAAATGGTCATACAATCCTAACCAAAATAGGACCCTTGGATGAGAGTAGAAACTAGAAACGACCCCTAAGTAGGAAGCTATCACATGGTAGGACACGGCTTCGGTGGATCCCTAACTGTGGGGCCCACTTTGAATTTTGTACCTTGCATTCACACCGTCCATCGGTTTTGACAGCTCATTTTAGGACATGAGGCCAAAACTGAAGTAAATTCAATTCTCAGGTAGACCACATCACAAGAAACAGTGTTGATTGAATCCCCGTCATTGAAAAATTCTTGGGGGCTACAGAAATGTTTATTTCCTATCCAACCTTTTTATAGGGTCACAAGGACCTAGATGAAGGTCTCACACAAATATAAGCTTGATCCAAAACTTTTGTGGCCCACAAGAAGTTTTTAATGGTCATTCACCACTGTTTTCTGTGGTACGCTCCAAATGAGATTTTTATCTCCTTATTTGTTGGATCATCCCATAAAATGAGATGTAAAAACGGTTGGACGGCGTGGATGTAAGGAACATACATCAAAGTGCACCACGCAGTCACCACGCCCATGGTACAGGCTACTGTGGGGCCCAAGATAAATGTACATCAGATCCACTCGGTCCATTATCAGATCCACTCGGTCCATTAGATGTGAAGTTCGATTATGGCTCTTGAGTAGAAAAATCAGCCACAACGAAAACTCAGTTGGGCCACACGGTAAGGAAAAGTTGGGAGAGGTTGCCCACTAATAAAACCTTTACCTCTGTCTGTGGGCCCAAATTTTTGTGTATATGCCATCTAATCCATTCATCAGAGGCTCCCCAATAGGATGAATGGACTCATCTAAAAACCAGGACGTCCAAAACTCAGGTGGGCCACACGACGTGAATTCAAAGGTCTGAGGTATGATTTTACATTGTTTCCTGCAGTCTGGCCCACCTAGTCTTTGGGATTGAATGTACAGTAGTTAATGTGGGCCCCACAACACCCCGTACCAACCCTAGTTGTGGTGGCACTGGTAGCATGGAGGTACTGGTGGTGCTCCTTCAATGTAGAAGGCATATATTCCCATGAACGTGCCGTGAGTATGCTAAATGGTATGGTGCTCCTTTTCCCATTATACCAAAAAAAATGGTCCTGCGGGTGCGAATTTCATCCTAGAAAAGGGCAATTTTCAATAGGGTTGCACATTGAGCCAAGTCAAGTCGAGGGCCAAGCTTAGATTGACTTGTCTCCGCTTTCCATGATCTCGAGTTCAACTTCAAGCTTACCATTAGAGCTTGGCTTCTTTAGCAAACTTTTCGAGTCAAGCTCAAGGCGAGCTGGTAGATCGAGTTGAGGAGAACTTATCTGGAGTCGAGTCGAGCCTGCTCCCAACTAGGGGTGTACATGAACCGAGCTAGCTCGGTTAGCTCGCTCGACTCGACTCGAAAAAGCTTGATTCGACTTGGTTCAAAGTTTAGTTCAAGCCGAGCCAAGCTGATTTTTTGAGCTCAAAAATGAGTTCGAGCAGGCCCCAACTCAACTCGAATGGGATCAGAATCCAGCTTGAATTGAACTGGGAACGAGCTAGTTCGGTGACTCGATTACTTTGTCATTGATGTTGCTCACCAACTGTTTGATAAAATGACTCAACAAAATGTGACAGGTGGCTAGGAAAGTATGTACATGAAACAAAATGGCACATGCCTTACCATCCAAATGTAACATGTACACCATACAAATATTGCAATCTTACTATTCTTGAGAGTTTCACACCGTTACAGGCTTTAAAAATCCAAAGTTGAGTTGAGAGTTTCATAGCAACACAAATTGGCGTAAATGCCTTACAAATTCAAAATATATGAGGGAGACATGCAGAAACAAATCTACAGTTGCTCTACATGCAGCCACATCTTGTTGACTATTGGGCATTAGTGTTGGTTGGAAGTGGATTACTATTTGATAGATGGTGTAGATTGATTGATTCAACTGTACATTGAGACTGAATTACAAGTTAAAACACCAAAATATGGTGACTAGCTTAAATCAACCACAAGTCAAATGAGCCTCCTTAGTTCACTATCTGAAGTCAATGATGATAAGCCAGTAGACAAGGTCTTCATCAATCATAAGCAAGTCCCATTTTCTACTTATTTCTTTTCTCTGTTTTCTTTCCCTTTTCTCCTCTTTTCTTTCTTCTCTGTTCTTTTTTCTATGACTAAGGGATCTATAGGAATAAAAAAGGAAGGGATCCATTGCCTCTGTTTGTAAAACAGTGGGATTTTGAAGTTGTTGTTTAGGAGTTGTAGAAATGCATCAATGGCAAACTCGGCTCGTACTTGGCCCGAGCTTCTGACCGAACTGAGCTGAGCTGGCCAGTCAAGCTCGAGGACAAAGCTGAGCCGAGTTCGAGCTGAGGTCAGCCTGTGACCGAGCCGAGTCGAGTTGAGGCCAGCTCGACTCGGTTCAACTCAATGTACACCCCTACTCCCAACCTATACTCAACTTAACCAAGCAACCCGACCCAACCCATACCCGATTCAACCCAACCGCCCGACCTAAATGACCCAACCCAACCTATACCCAACTCAACCCAACAACCCAACCCAACCCACACCCGATTCAACCTAGCCACCTGACCTAAATGACCCAACCCAACTCCCAAATTAAATATTCAACACAAACACACATGCACGCATGCACGCGTGCGCACACACACATATGGGAAAAGGTTCTATGCGATGGAGCTCATGGGAACTTCCCACGAGGTCGAGCTATGTGGGCCCCATTGTGAAGCGTGTCCAACATTAATACCATGCATTTGATGGGTCCCCTTTAAATTATGGTATATACCAAAAAGCAGCCGTATACGAACTTAGGTGGGCCATACCATCTAAAATCTTGTGAAGACATGCCTAAAATATATAAAAGCACTTAGTGGGGCCCACCTAAAATTTGGATGCGTCTGAAACTTGGTCTGACCCCTCCTCCAAATGGGACACACATAATGGATGGGCTGGATTTGTGAACCATATCTCGGTGGGCCCAACAAATTATTACGAATGTTTTAATGGAGGATAACCCTTCTTAACTTTTGTATGGTGTGTTCTACGCAAGTCATGGATTGACTTAATTTTTAATCCCTAAGCCCTCCATGGAATGGTGCATCTGACTAATGGGGTAGATGTTGGACACGCATCACAATGGGGTCCACACAACTTAACCTCATGGGAAGTTCCATGAGCTCGACTGCATAGAACCTTTTCCATATATATATATATATATATATATATATATATATATATATATATATCAAGCCCAGACAAGATCTATTGGGATCGGACTTGTCTTGTTTTCGAACCGAGTTGGGTTATATGAAGGTTAGCTCGCCTCAGATCTTCGTTAAAGCCGAATCAAGTTAAGCCCAGCCAAGGGAGCTTTCGAGCTTGCTTGGCTCGTGTACAGCCCTGATTTCCAACCATTAGATGGTTTGGCCCGAATATCTGATGGATGTAATGAGGAGAATAATTAAAGTGGCTGGTTTGGTGCATGTCGGTGCACCAAATCAAGTACTCCATCAGGTTCTATCGATATGTGTGGTGGGACCTGCTAGCCTTGGTCTCGGGACTCACCTGATCCATTCCTTGATCCATTTTCTTGAGCGTCCGTTTCAATGGATGGGACCCATGTCAACATTGGCGGACGCTGATTTTCGCAGGAAGTTCCTGGTCAGGGAAGGTAGGTGGGGCCACTGTGTTTTTTGTGAAAAATCCACCCCATCCATCAGTTTTTCCATATCATTTTAGGACATGAGGACAAAAATCAGGGGAGTCCGAAGCTCAAGTGAACCACATGATAGGAAACAGTGGGGACAGAAAGACCACCACTAAAATATTCGTATGGCCACGAAAATTTTTGTATCAGGCTAACTTTTTCTGCGTTTTCACTGGGATGACCTTATAAATGGATTGGATGGCATGTAAACATAAAGATGGAGCCCAGCAAGGTTTCGAGATAGGCATTTCATTCCTCAGTTCTCCCTCGTATGGCCACCTTGAGTTTTGGATCCACGGCCTCATATCTTAAAATGATCTGGAAAAACGGATGGACGGGGTAGATTTTTCACAAAAACCACGGTGGCTTCACCTAGCTTCCCCATGCAGAAACTTCTGTGAAAGGTTTTCAGGAAATCCTTATCCTTGGCTATGTGCATGCACATGAATAGTAATTCTCATCCATTCTGCCAGCTCATTTTAGGGCATGAGCCTAAAAATGTTGCAGATATGAAGCTGATCAAGTAGACCACACCATAGGAAATGTTGGGAATTGAACACCTAACATTGAAAACTTCTTGACGATGTAAAAGTTTTGGATCAAGCTGATATACGTGTATACCGTTGATACATGCCAATGCCATCTTATGAATATGGATGACAGATACACATCTCTCTGTGTGCCCTACAAAGGTTTCAAATTTGAGCAGTGGATACCATTAACCCCTATTTCCGTGGTGTGGTCCACTTGATGACCTTTCAATTTTCCTCATATTTTGGCTCTGAGTGGCCTAAAGAATTGAATGGTATGGTAACCGTCTTAAATTTAATGCATTTGGACTTTGCTTTTGAGGCAGAAAGCTATTTTAATCTCAAACAAGTACTTTAAAAGTAATTAATAGCTACTTATCCCTATTTACAAATGTAATTGAAAAAATAAACATTCCTTAAAATTCATTCTTAGGAGTAGGGTTGTACATAGAGCTTACTCGAATAGAGGTGGGCCAGCCTTGGCTTGACTAGTCCGTGGTCTCCTCGAGCTCGAGTTCGAGCTCGCCCTCGAGCTTAACGTTGGAGTTTGGCTTGTTTGCCAAATCTTTTGAGGCGACCTCGAGGCAAGCTAGTGAATCGAGTTGAGATGAGCTTACCTCGAGTCGAAGTGAGCCTGCTTTTAACCCAACCTAGTCCCACCCGACCAAACCCAGCTCTAACCTGACTTCAAATCAGAGATTAAAAATCTCAAATCTCAATTTTAGAATTTAGAGTTTTTCTATTTTAAAACAATTACATAAAACAATCAAAGAGTAGATTTTAAATAGAGATATTCTCACGCCTCAACATTCGGGCACTCGAATAGAGTATTTGGGATCCGAATTCCAGGTTCGTGGGTTTTAATATATTGATATTTATTACAATGCACATGATTCAATCAGATTTAATAGATATTCAACGTTATCTAAAAAGAAAATACTGCTGAAATATTTATTAAATTCAATTCTCTTGATAGTTTTTTTATCTACATAAAAATTTAAAATTTAAACTAAAGCTAAATAAGAAAAACTAAATTGAATTTAAACTAAACCTAATTTTCTAGAAAAATAAAACTAAAAGTAGAGGCCCGTCTGCTTGTAGTATTCCGGCTCTACACCTGTTTATTTTTGTAGTAAGGTGAACACAACAGTCCAGTAGGGTCATTTCTTACCCAAAATTTAACATGTTCGGATTATATCAAATTTTTATAAACAATAGAAGAAAAATAAAATATAGATAATAAAATAACATGAATTTAAACAATAGAATTGTAAAACTGTAATGTATGTGATACTTTTCATGAATTCTCATAAACAATATATATCATTTCATACAATACCGTACTCAAGTGGATAACCACATTGCAATAATGCCCACGCACCGGTACCTCAAGGTGATGAATCCATTTATACATTAGCTGGTCAAACTACTACTCCAGTTCTACATCTGACGTATGTTCACGCACACAATTGTACTCATATGTCGTACATAAAAGAAACTCCAAATAAAGAATCCAGTGAATTCTAGGGTCTTTTACTCAAGGGACACAATCGCCCTAGTTATTGGCTTTAGGGTCTTACATTCAAGGGACACGATCACCCTATTTACTTACGTTACATCCAACATATAAAAAGCAATGCCCAATGAATGTTAGACATGTACGTAAGATGAATCATTATTTCGCAACCGAAAATATCAACAATTTAAATTTTTATTTCTAATTAATAATTCTAGATATAATTTTGTTGAAACTTTAATAACTAAAATATTTAAATAAAATATTATTTTTACTATTATTAAATTTAAAAATTACTAATTTAAAAATGTGTAAGAAATTTAAATTCTAACTTTAATTAAATCAGAAATTTTTTTACTTAAATAATATTAAATATTAGTATAAAATATTTATTATTTTTATTCACTAAATTCTAAAATTTAAATTTTATTTTAATTATCACATAAACTTAACCTATATATATATATATATATATATATATATATATATATATATATATATATATATATATATATATATATATTGCTCTGATATTAAATTAAAATTTAATAAATTTATATAAATAAAGTATTTTTACAATTTAAGAATTTATTTATTATTTTTATTCACTAAATTCTAAAATTTAAATTTTATTTTAATTATCACATAAACTTAATATATATATATATATATATATATATATATATATATATATATATATATATATATATATATATATATATATATATATATATTGTTATCATATAAAATTAAAATTTAATAAATTATACAAATAAAGTATTTTTACAATTTAAGAATTAATTTATATTTATTTATTATTTTATTCACTAAAGTCTAAAATTTAAATTTTATTTTAATTACCACATAAACTTAATAAATATATATTTTTTATATTATTCTAATATTAAATTAAATTTTAATAAATTATACAAATAAAGCATTTTTACAATTTAAGAATTAATTTATATTTAAATTTAACTTTAGATTTAAATCAATCAAATTATAATCTAATTTATTAAATAAATTCCAAAGCTGATGAATTTGATTATTTTAATAGTAAAATTTATTTAAATTATTAATTTCTAAAAGTTTAGAATTAAAATTAGATTTTTTTATCAAATTGTACTTTCAATAATTTATTAAATAATATAATATAATTAAGATATATATATATATATATATATATATATATATATATATATATATATATATATATATTGAATATTAAATTAAAATTTAACTAAGAATCAAACCGATTTAATTCAACAATTGTTTCAAGCTATATTTCAAAATTTTAACAATTAAATTAAATAATTGAATAAATTTTAAATAAAAAATATCAATCACATAATAATTAATTTAAGCAATATTACTATTAAAATTTTGGAATAAAATAACATAATAATTAACTGAAAAAGTTAAACTTCAAGTTAAGATCACCTACCTTAAAAAATCTGATGATTCGGCCCTGCTCCAATCTCTCTCTCTCTCTCTAAAGGAGGTGAGTAACGAAATAGAAGAGTAGGGAATGTGGACAGTTTCAATTGGTGGAAGGGTTCGGTGCCCATTACCATACTAATGTAGAGCGGATCACGGACAGTTTCATGGCCAAGATGGATCAAAAAAGGCACTGTCGACGACAGAAGTGATCTGGACTGTCGGACCTTAGATCGGGCGTATCTCGCAATCCGGAATGAGTTATCTTACGTAAAATATATGATTTTAGGGTAGAACGAGCTACTTTAGCCAACCAAGCCTGCTATGTCAGGTTACACAACTTGGATTTGTGAAAAACCACTGGATCGACAGTTGTTTCCTTGTTTTAATTTCATTTTTACTATAAATAGTAAGTTTTAGTTTGATTATAACTCTTCATCTGTTGGGTTTTAGGAGTTGTGTCCAACATGAAAAGTGCTTTGAATAATTAAGAGAAGGGTTTGGTGAAGCCAAATAGGACACTTACTATTTTTGGCCGAAAACCTTGCGCACTAGTAGACATCACGACCGTCTATAAATAGTGTAACACCCCGAATTTTTTGTCAACCTGGGGTTAGACATCCTTAGGCAATGGGTCAACCATATCACTCTCAGAACTCAATTCCAAAGCCAAAGAAATCATTTAGGACTAAATTCTTTAGAAATTTAACGTAAATTAACTAGCGCTAAACTAGATTATTTATAAAATTAGCATCAACTACTTTAAATACAATCTGTAAGATCCAGAACCTATAAAATCATTGACGCTACCTTACCCTGAAATCCAGGATCAATCTCTAAACCCGGTTGCTCTCGGGAGCACTTTGAAACTTGGTATCGGACCTGGACCGCACGTCAAAAGTCCGATAGCGATGAACTTAAACAATTACAACCGCCTAGTTAGACTTGACTATCATCTCGAAAATTAAGCCCAAACAATACTCTGGGACGATTTCCTTGAGTCTGGAGTGAAGGGTGTGAGAAAATGAAGATTTTTAAGAAATTAAATATAATTTTAATAAATCTAGCATGTGTCACTTGCGCGCTATTTTTAAGCGTTCTGACCGTTAGATTTCAACCCAAATTTACCCTCAGATCAGGATAGGTGACCCTTACATGTCATAGCACTTGTGACCTTGATCGAGTTTCGGTGACCACTGAATTGAAACTGGTCCGCAAGGTCGATCTGGAAACCCGACCGGAATGAAAATTTAGCTTGACCTAGATCCAATATTAGAGAGCTTAAGTCCGACCGCATTTGGTAACAGGACCTTCAGAAGTGTTCCGTTGGATCGAAACAGACCCGATTTGGTTATAACTTAAGTATACCTTGACTTCAAGTCTGTTTTCATCATGTTTAAGCTTATAAAAAGGGCCTTAAGCCCTCACTCTCTCATCCCATACGAATTTGAGAAAGTCCTAGGAGAGAGAAGAGAGAAGAGAGAGAGAAAGTGAGGGAGAAGTTGGAGTTTTCTCATGGGATTCTTCTCTGCTGCTCCACATGCCAAAGCCATCCACCTGCATCGCTATTCTGGCGATTCCAACACCGTTCTTAGGTAAGAAATCCTAACCCTAACCTTTTTTGCAGCCTAGGATAGTTGGAGTGATGTTGTAGCTAACGTATTTCATGTCTTAGGTTACGTATCCACCGTTGATGAAGACTTATCGTCTGAATCACCTCTTATATGCATTTTCTGGTTTAAGGTGCGGAATATATACGCTTAGGTTATGGTTTTCAAGACTTTCAATATTAGATAATGATTTATTCTTGCCTAGGATGCTATTTCACATGTATAAAGTACGGTCCGTTTTATTTTTTAGTTATACGTTAACTATGTTGAATATACTGTATTCCTCGTATTTGTAGAAAATACCGTATACGCATAAAATTCAAATTTGGATTTGTCATGATTAACTGCTGTCTATGTATGCTAGACGTATGTGTAACAACTCCTGGGCTAAAGGTTTAGTCCAAATACATGATATGCCAACATATGATATGTATTTAGTATGTGTAGCCTAAGTGTATGTGAAAATAACTGAATGAGTATAGACTTTATATTCGTGCTTGCCATGACAATCTGTCGTGGATATATGATTGTGGTATGGGCGGCTACCCTTTGACGAAAGGATTTGCCCTATTACGTATGCTAATGAATACATAATATGTATGATATAATGTGTAATCTAAGTGCTTGTATAAATGCCTAAATGAGTTAGTAGTTCGTAAAATGAGATTGTTAAGGTTGTTGAAATATGATTCCTGATCACGTTAACTGTGGGTATGATTTCCTCCATGGATTGATTAACCTAGATGAATCATATTACATGTGCGTATGATTTCCTCCATGTTTTATATTTACATTTAAGTTATACTTCATGAACATTCATATAAAGGTAGGATATGAATCATATGCCTGTATTTAAGCTTGTTCATGATTAGGGCTGTACTACAGTCCAAGTAATCGGTAATCGTACTCCAAATGGTGGTTGAGGTCGTTTCCGCCACACAAGATGAGTTTAACGAATCTAAGTCGTACTTGGGATGTTCGGCAGTGGTTAGGTCATATGGAGTGCTTATGCATTCCATGTCGATCAACTCAACGTGCGCTTGGCCTAGTTGAGCTTATCAACTAACCCGATTGACCAATGTTTGTTCACTATGTTTGGTCGCAACTGTTTGAATCTAAGACACCGAGCTTACCAGTGAAACTTCCGTTAACCTTGGTACCGTGATCCCCTAAGACTCATGAGCCGGGCATGGTGGTATGGGACACTGTAGTCGTGCTGTCGGCCTACGATGGGGCCACAAACCTCCCCATAGTGACCAGTGAGCACCCTACTCTGAGTAGATTATGGTGGTATGGGACACTATATTCTTGCTGTCGGCCTACACTGATTGGTGACAAGCCCTCTGTAGTGACCTTGAGTTTATCCTGACACTGCATAGGGGCGACGAGTCCTGATGTAGTCTTAAGAATATAAATAGGCCTGTATTAATAAGGTGATGGGGGAGAGGAGCAACGATTGCGCGCAACAGCCCTAACAGCCCTTGCAGCGACCTAGAAATGTAACATCGTATGAGATATCCTAGGACTGACGACCCTAGAATGGATCAATGTTGAAAAATGATACAAGAGAGGTGTCTTAGCTTCTCAATCCTGCTGTATGAAAAGGACAAATAAGAATTTGATAATCATACTCATGACATCGCACTACATGTGTCATTGACGTTGGTGTGAGAGCACAGTGGTAGTGATTCATGCCGCGATCGTTAGATGATGTCGCATGAGGGAGTTTGTGGTAAGGGCATGCATCATTACCTTATATCATTCTTGCATTAACAAGAGTATCTAGGACATGTTTGATTGTATTTTTTTATCATTACTGCTTAATTGAATTGATAACATGTTAACCTCTGCTATATAGTTTTCACTGAGTTAGCTACTCACTCCCACGTTACGGGACAGTGTTGGCCACACCAACCAGTCCCTATTTTAGTTTCAGATGATGGCGATGCTTGCGAAGCAGAGCCGGACTTGATGATGAGGAGGAGGATTCCTCCTATATGCAGGTTCTGATCGACGGGGTTACAGGGTTACTGATTAGATGACAATACACTTGGTATTTTACCTTTTATTTAAACACCCATGTATATTCTTTTCTTTTTATTTTTAGAGTATACATGTATTAGTTAACTTGGTAACATGTTCACACTCTGGAGACTTACAATCAATTATATATTTTATATATTTATCAGTCTTCCGCTTGAGAAATTTGACTGTCTCTGGAGTATGATATGCTTTTTTGGCTTTATCCCACTCATGTTTTCTGCACTAATATGAACAACATTCATCCATCATTGAAAATATTGCATAAGTGATTTTCTGAAACTCAGAAGTGGAGTTTATGCTCGACCTCCGATTTTTGGGATGTTACAAATAGTAAGTTACTATTTATAGTAAGTCGCGGATTCTAGGAGTTTTAGTTGTAGTTTGCTTCTGATTTCTTTCTTATTGCTTGGTACCCTTATTTAAAGGGTTGTAAACTCATTTTTATTCATTCATTAATCAATTTCAAATTTATTAGAATTTATTTCTATTTTCTGCTTTCTTTCCTCGTGGATTCGAGAAGTCTCTGTGAGGAGTCCAGAGAAGTTCCGTATATTCGGGATAATTATCCTCTTGAGGAAGACGGTGCTCGACCTCACGTCCTCCCCTGCGTCACATACGAAAAAGAATGAAAAAGGGAGAGAGTAGGTTGGTCAGTGGTAACGTGCTTCCGCACGTTGAAGATAATTCATTCTTTTTTTTCTTTTCTTTTAAAAATTTTTTATTTTTAGATATGGTGGGTCCCACTAATGATGATATAAATCTCCTCCGTCCATCATCTTGGCCTGTCCATGAGAGGACATGAGGCCATAAATGAGGCTGATTCAAAACTCAGGTAGGCCACACGCAAGCGGACGGTGGGGTTGGTTCCCACAAAAAAAAAAAGGGTTATTACATATATATTACTGTAGAGAGAGAGAGAGAGAGAGAGAGAGAGAGAGAGATTTTGATGGTGGAGCTCAAGCAAGAGAGGGTGCGACAGGTTAGATAAAAAAGGGATGTGTAGGATAGGATATATATATATATATATATATATATGGGAAAAGGTACTATGCGCTCGAGCTCACGGCTCCGTCCCATGCGATCGAGCTATGTGAGCCCCACCATGATGCCTTTCGAACATCTACCCCATAAGTCAAATGCACCATTCCATCGTGGACCTAGCTCTCAAAAATCAAGTTAATCTGTGACTTTTGTGGGCCACACCACATGCAGAAGTTAAGAGGGGGCCGTGCACCATTAAAACATTCATAATCATTTTTTGGGTCCCAGCGAGATGTGGTTTGCAAATCCAGCCCATCCATTATGTGTGTCCCATTAGGATTAGGGGTCATACCAAGTTTCAGCAGCATTCAAAACTTAGGTGGGCCCCACCAAGTGCTTTTATATGTTTTAACGGTGTCTTCACATGATTTTAGATGGTATGGCCCACCTGAGTTCCGTATATGGCTGATTTTTAAGATATCCCATTATTTAAAGGGGAACCATCAAATGCACAGTGTTGATGGTCGACACGCATCACGGTGGGGCCCACACAGCTCAACCTCACGATAAGCTTATCGTGAACTTAAGCGCATGGTACCTTTTCCATATATATATATATATATATATATATATATATATGGGAAAAGGTACTATGCGCTCGACCTCACGATAAGCTCCCATGAGGTTGAGCTGTGTGGGCCCCACCGTGATGCGTGTCGACCATCAACACCGTGCATTTGATGGGTACCCTTTAAATTATGGGATATCCCAAAAATCAGCCATATACAGAACTCGGGTGGGCTATAGCATCTAAAATCATCTGAAGGCACTATTAAAACATATAAAAGCACTTGGTGGGGCCCACCTGAGTTTTGAATGCTACTGAAACTTGGTATGACCCCTCATCCTAGTGGGACACACATAATGGATGGGCTGGATTTGCAAACCACATCTCAGTGGGCCATTAAAATGATTATGAATTTTTTAATGGTGCACGACCCCTCTACACTTCTGTATGTGGTGTGGCCCACACAAGTCACGAATTGACTTGATTTTTGAGACCTAGGCCCATGATGGAATGGTGCATCTGACTGATGGGGTAGATGTTCGAAACGCATCACGGTGGGGCCCACACAGCTCGACCTCATGGGACGAACTCGTGAAGTTGAGCGCATAGTCCCTTTTCCCTATATGTGTGTGTGTGTGTGTGTGTGTGGAAAAGGTTTTATGTCGTCAAGCTCATGGAAACTTCTCATGAGGTCGACCTGTGTGGGCCCCATCGTGATGCGTGTTGAACATCAACATTGTGCATTTGATGGGTCCCCTTTAAATTATAAGATATCCAAAAAATCAGCCGTATACAAAACTCAAGTGGGTCATACCATCTAAAATCATGTGAAGACATGCCTAAAACATATAAAAGAACTTGATTTAGAGAGGGTCATGGACAGTTACATGGCCAAGATGGATCAGAAAAGGCCCGGTCGATGACAGAAGTGATACAGACCGCTGGACCTTAAAACAGGAGTTTCTTGCAATCTGAAATGAGTTATCGGACGTAAAATATATGATTTTGGGGTAGAACGAGCTACTTTAGCCACCCAACCCTACTATGTTGGGTTACTCAAGCCGGATTTGTGAATTATCGTCAGATCGACGATCGTTTCCCTATTTTAATTTCCTTTTTACTATAAATAGTAAGTTTTAGTTTCATTATAACTCTTCATCTGTTGGGCTTTAGGAGTTGTGCCCAACATGAAAAGAGCTTAGAAAATTTAGGAGAACAACTTGGCGAAGCCAAATAGGACACTTACTATTTTTGGCCAAAAACCTTGCCCACTAGTAAACATCACGATCGTCTATAAATAGCAAGTTTACTATTTATAGTAAGCTACGAATTCAAAGAGTTTTAGTCGTAGTTTGATTCTGATTTCTCTCTCATTGCTTGGTATCCCTATTTAAAGGGTTGTGAACTCGTTCTTTTTCATTCATCAATCAATTTCAAATTCATTAGAATTTATTCATATTTTCTTGTTTTCTTTCCTCGTGGGTTTAAGAAGTCTCTGTAAGGAATCCAGAGAAGTTTCGTGGATTCGGAATAGTTATCCTCTTGAGGAAGACGGTGCTAGACCTAACGTCCTCTCCTGTGTTAGAACTTAGTGGGGCTCACCTGAAATTTGGATGCGTCTGAAACTTGGTCTGACCCCTCATCCAAGTGGGACACACATAATGGATGGGTTGGATTTGTGAACCACATCTCGGTGGGCCCAACAAATGATTATGAATGTTTTAATGGAAGGGTAACCCCTCTCAACCTTTGTATGTGTGGCCCACACAAGTCATGAATTGACTTGAATTTTAAGCCTGAGGCCCACCATGGAATGGTGCATCTGACTGATGGTGTAGATGTTCAACATGCATCACGGTGGGACCCACACAACTTGACCTCATAGAAAGTTCCTATGAGCTCCACCGCATAGAACCCTATATATATATATATATATATATATATATATATATATATATATATATATATATATATATATATATATATATATATATATATATATATATATATATTCGAGTCAAGCCGAGCTCGAGCTTCAAGCTCTACTCGACCTCAGCTCGTTTTCAAAATGACTTGGATTATATGAAACTTAGCTCGCACGATAGATGATCCACATAAAAGGTAGACTGTCCACATTGAAGGCGGGGCTCACACGATGGACAATCCACATTAAAGGTGGGCCCCATGTGATGGATGACCCTTTATTAATGCAGGCCCACATATGGATTGTCCACATCAAAGGTCGACCCATAATGATAATAAGGCACACATCCAAAGCCGGCTGGTATAATGGACGGCCCACATCATGAATGGCCCATATTGAAGTGGTCCCACATGATGGGCAGTCCACATCAAAGGTGGGCCATAATGATGAGTAGCCCATATTCAAGGCGGGCCCTGCATGATGGACAACCCACATCAAAGGTGGGGCCTAGATGAAGGACGGTCTACATTAAAGGTGGGCTCCACATGATGGGCAGTGAATTTTGAAGGTGGGGCCCACATAATGGACAATAACATTGATGATGAGCCCTACTTGATGGATGACCAACATCAAAGGTAGGCTCTACATAATGAATGACTCACACCCAAGGAGGGTCTCGAATGATGGATGCAGGGGCAGTTCTAAGGGGTAGGTAGGTGTCACACCCCAAACTCAGAAATCGGGTTCACAAAATTTTCGATCGTCGAATCCAACGCCGACAGCCTCCGTAGTACCCCATTCTCGGCTCCCGGCACCCATACACCAGGTTCCGATCCTGAGATCCTACAATGAGGATTTCAAACATGATTTTGATTCAGTATAAGCATAACCATAAACATAACCCATGAATAATAACCACAAGAATACCATCACAAAATTCACTATGATCAAAAACTTTAAGTACAATGCGTATGAAGGGAAATACAAGATAATGATAATAACGGAAACTCTTGAAGCTCGACTGCACACTCCTACTACAGTGAAGCTACGGCTGCATCCTGGCATCACCTGCACGTATCAATCGTGCATAAGCTTATAGAAAGATTAGAGGGTAGTTTAAGTCTGTGCGTAATATGAGCGTGCTTAGAATGCAATGTCAGAGTAATGCGGAATCATATTAATGAATACATGAATGCAATCAGCAGTACCAAGGCTATGCAGTGCAAGATATGAATGCTATCGGCCATATTAAGGCCATGCGATGTGAAATACAACTCATGCATGTCAATCCTCATCCACATATCAATGCAGCTCCTCACTAGATCATCAAATATCAATACGGTTCTCATTTTGGATAATTATCGGGGTTTAGTACCCTTCAAATGGCACTGCCCCTTTTTCAGGCGCGCAGTCTAAGTGAGCATAAGAAACCTCACTATCCGCCTAGCCAATAGTCTGTCAATACTCATCCGACATGTCGATAACGGACTCATTCACGAGCTGGTCAAACTCAGCCTAACAATGCCCCCTACCCTTGGGTGAGTAAGGTTATACCCTTCTCCAACTAACCACGATACAGTGGAAGACGCGGCCTCCTGGCATTTGGCCCTCATATGTTCATGTATCCACTCAGTTTCGACGTTGGTGTCATCATCTGGTACCATCGAGTTTAGAAATTTTTACCCAGGGACATCTATGGTGCCCCGATGCTTAGTAACAATATTTTCGATGTTCGATCCTACCATCCACGATGTATCTGTGGAGGTTATAGCCCTGATGTCGTTAGGGCGTATATAAATCATGTTTATGCAAATGCGAAGTGCATGAATCACACTACCAGTCATGCAACAATTCTGCGCATACCGCGCACTCATAAAGGGCAACTCCGCCTATCAGGGAACCTATAAACAATCTGCCTAAAGGCATATGCTATGATCAATCGCTCCTCATATCAAGCATACGTATGATGTGTATGAGTATGAATCGTGGAATTATACTAAACATGTTATGTGGTGATGGATCCTATTCATAACAAAGAGGGGCTTAGACGGCCTATACACTACAAGTATGGGCCTATCAATGGGCCCTGGGGAGAGTTACAATGCGGATATTTAACTATTATTGCTCTTACAATATGGACATCAAACCATCATTGCTCCCAAGGCATAGCCGCCAAAACATCATTACATATATTATGGTGGAATCTCACATTGCAATGGGCCTCATATGCATCACAGTCGGCCCACACAAAGGCCTCGCATACGTCTCGTTGGGCCTCATATACATCAAATGGGCCACATCATGTGGGTCACTCCAATGCGTTAATCATGCACCAAATGGGCTGATTCAAATGGGCCAAATCAAAGGGGGAAAAATCAAATGGGCTAATTCAAATGGGCCGATCAAATGGGCCGAATCAAATGGGCCGATCAAATGGACCGAGTTGAATAGGTCGAGTCGAATAGACCTAGTCAAATGGCTAAATCACAAGTCGAATGGGTCGAGTCGAATAGGCCGAGTCGAATGGGCAGAGTTAAATGGCCGAGTCGAATGGGCCGAGTCAAATAACCGAGTTCAATACACCATTCATCCATTGTTAGAGATCATTATAGAGCATACAAAAATGAATCACATCTAAAGGATCATCTGGACCATACCACAAATGACAGTGGTGGTAATGATTCCCACAGCAAGTGAGGCAATCACCTAAGGCCCCTAATTATGAGGGCCCTATATTATAGGAACAGGCTTACCCTGGCAGCGTTTGGTAATCTATACACATGCACTAAGAAATTGCAACCTTTGAATATTTTTAAATTAAATTAAACAGATATAAAAGTGGTTCCCAGTTTAGATGGTTCATGAAAAACCAAAACAAAAACACACAATGGCTGGATCTCTTAACTGGTTGATTCTTGTACACTAAACAAATTATTTGAATTCAACATTCAAATTCCCACTAATGGGAAGATAGAATAGTTAAATCAATGGATTTTTTTTTGTAATTTAGCCTATCTAGAATGGATCACCTAATTTAGACGGTTTGGATGGAGCCAAAATATGCTATATTAACAATCTAGGAGTGCCTATTTATCACCTATAACTCTGCTAGAGTACTATACAATTCTAAATTCATTATTCTCACAATAGACGCGGATTGCGGATTGCCTGCACACCACTTTAGGGATTCCTACAGCCCTGAGCTCTGTGGGGTCCACATTATTACATGTGTTATATCTATTCCGTTGACCCGTTTCTTCATCCCATTTTAGAATATTAGAAAAAACATGAAGCAGAACTAAAGCTCAGGTGGACCACAACACAGCAAAAAAGTGGATATTGAATGCTCACCATTAAAAACTTTTCTGCAGGCGGCAGAAATTTTGGATAAGCCGATGTTTATGTTTTCCTTTCATCCATCTAGGATTCACCTTACGAACAGTTTAGCAATTTTATCTATCGAAACTGATTTATTGGATAAACTTGAGTACAAAAATTTAATTAGTAATTTTGCATCTAAAATGGCAAGAAGCAAATTTATGGTTTGATTTCAAATTTTTTTAAATTTTTTTATTTTTTCAATTAAAAGGCCTCATTTTTATGACTTCCCTAAGGCCCCCAAAAATGTTGAGCCAACGCTGGATGGATGGCCGGCATCAAAGGTGGGACCCATGCAATGATTGGTTCACATCAAAGGTTAGGGCCATATGGTGGATGGTGAATATGAGGGGGATCAAACAAACTTGAGAGATAATTGCTTATGATGGTGGAAACCAAATATGCTTTTTCATTTTTTGATTAATAAGTATGTTTGTTACCAAATATACTCATCTACTTATGGACTGAATAAATAGAAATCAAGATAAGATACTTATGGCATAAGTAGCTAACCAAAGTAACTTACTATCCAAGCACCACCTCAGTGTATCTCCGTGATACAGAGATGTCTGTCACACATGGTTGTAAACAGAACTTACTCTAATAGTCACGTGAGTCACGTGTAAATAACAGGCGTTTAGAGGCCTGTTTGGGTGGAACTTCTAGCATATTAATGGCCACATGCAATGAGTTCAATGAGGTTTTTGGCTTCATAAGTGGCTTTGAATGGTGGAATTAATCCATAATTAATGTTGAATCAATGGCCATGAGGCCCTCTTGATCCTGGCCATTCATGATTTTTTAAAAAAAATCTTATCAGAATTTTCAAAAATCATGAAATTAGTGCTCTTTTGTTGTTTCATGATTTACGGAAATTCCAGCAAGGACATAAATCTCAAAAATCACGAAATAATTTGATCAACTGCACTTAGATGAATCCTAACACAATCACTTTGGCAAGTGGTGGCCCACCAAATACCTTGTTCCAGCAATCACAAGCGTTCAAAACAGCTCACAGCACTTGGATATGTGCTTTTCACCGCTGATTAGTGGTGTCAAGCACTCAAGCTGGATGGGTTGGGCCAGTTCCAGCTATCCAAGCCCAACTGAAAATTAAAATCGGCCTGGGCCTATTACAGGCCATCCCATGACTATTATAGTCCATCTGAGCCCGAGCTCAGCCACTTGCCTTTGTGCAAGATCTGGGCTGTCCATTAAGTGTGACCTATCATACATGTGTATGACAAAAACGCCCTTGAAATCCTAAATGGGTGAGGCTGGACCGATGGGTTCATAAACAAAACCCAAGGCCAACCCATTTATTAAACAGGCTCAGGCTCGGCCTTTGGACCCAGCATTCCAGCACATTCCAGCCCAAGCCATCCCAAAGCAAGCAAGTAGGCCCCAAAAGCACAGCGGGCTGGCACAGCGGGCTAATCCAGCCCTACCGCTCCATCGCGCACTTTTCTTTTGCTAGCTATCAATTGGCTAGACAGTAATATCTACAGTGTGGCCCACTTGATGAGTAGATGGGGGCTGATTTTTGCATAGGGTGACCCTCATAGTGGGTGGACCGTTAATTATGGTCCAACAGATTAGACTATAGATTCGATTATAAATTCACTTAAAATCGAACAAAGTCACGCTGGGCAAAGATGATCAGAGCCCATGGCCGGGCCAGCATGGGCCGCAAGCAGACCAATCACAGGCTCAATTCATGATGGGATCTTACTGGGGCAGGGCTTGAAGATGCTTCAGCCCCAACTGGCCCAGTTCAAACCTAGCCAGGTCTTCTTACCCATGTTCGGTCAATTAATCTCAGAAACTATTACAGCTTTCCCTATATATCATCTAACCAAAGAAACAAAAAGAATGCACCTTTGGGTCCCCCTAGCGAGCCAGGCGGTTCACCGAATGGGTCTCCCTAGCGAGCCAGGGGATTCACCGAATCGGTCTCCAGAGCGAGCCAGGGGGGTCTACTAAATGGGTCCCCCTGGCGAGCAGGTCCAGCGAAGATTCATCTTTTTCTCAACAATTAGCCATCTCTTAACATATCATTTCACATTAAGTCAGCTCACAGACCATGTTAAAAACCAAAGGGAAGACATGCAGCTCATGTCGCTAGAAAATGCAATGCTGCTTCCTCCTACAATACACAGGTTACAAAAGAGCAATGAGTGGAACCGTTTATCTGGTGGGCCATCACCTGGATAGGCCATTCCCCAAAGTTCGTTATGTTGGGTTGTGGCAGACACCGGATCGGTTTGAGTAGTGGTCCGTATTCAACAACCATTGATTGATGACTGTCTCAATTGGATCTGACTTATCCGAATCAACTCGAACTCAGTTGATTCTGAACTTAGCCAAGTCTCAACTCAACTCAGGACTGAACGAGTGATGGTCCACCGGATCAACAGTCCTAAGTACTCAATATATTTGCCACATGCATAACACAATGAAATCCATGCTATCTATCGATGAAAGCCGAAAAATGAACCAGATCCAACATATAAGTGGGCCACACCACCAAAAAAAAAAAAAAAGTTGGTTATGGACACCCACCATTGAAACCTTATTGGGCCATAGAAGTTTTTGTGCTGGCTGAAATTTGTGTTTTCCCTTCTTCCTCGTGGGAAATCATCTTATGAACAGGTTGGATGGCATATAAACATCACAGTAAGCACAAGGAAGGTTTCAATGGTCAGCATTTCCCTCCCCACTGTTTCCGGCGGTGTGGCCCATTTGGGTCTTGTACCTTCCTCATTTTTGGTCTATCATCCTAGCATGGGCTATGAAACTGATGGACGGAATGGAATTTACATGAACATCGCAGTGGGCTCCACAGGGCTTTGTATTGTAGGAAACTAGCTAGATACCCATGAGAATGGACCTTCATAAACAAATACAAATCATTGGATACATTAAACAAGTCTATACAATTGTAAACCAATGCAAACTAATGAGATAGAATATCAAACAAAAATAAGATATAAATTTTTATTTTTATTTTTTTTTTAAAGATTCAAAATTGTTAAAAAAGAATCATAAATAAATAAATAAATTACCTTTGGAGAAGAGGTGGAGAATGAGAAAAATGCCCATTTCCGTATTCGACCTTTTAAGGGTTGACTGCTTTCTGGGAAAGATCATCAATGCATTAATCAATGGCGATGATCAGAAGGGCGACAGAGATATACATGAGGAAGACTGGGTAAAGCGCGAGAGCTTTTCTTCTCGGTGCGACAGCAGCGCTCATGAACGGGTATGCAGCCCATGAGCTCCATGCAAACGTTACCGCCACCACGATTATCTTGAGTATGACATTGTCTTTAAGCATGCAGAGCAGAGCTCCCATGTCGAGAGGGAATAGGCAGTAACCCAGAAGGCTGAGACTCTGGAAGAAGATTATCTGCCCACCCTAAAATCAAACAACCATGGACTGTCTCAATCATGTGTCATGCACCTGTATGTACATCATTTTGAGGGAGGAATTATGTGATCCTTGATTGGAGTTTGTAGACATTTTCTGGTGGTCCAGATCATTGATTTGATAGGCCCTAAATTTGGGGTGCAACTCAGGTGGGTCAGGTCGGGTCAGGTTTGAGGGTCAACCCAACCTCAAGAGGACCCAACCCAAAGTCCTCTATGCTCGACTCAACCTGACCCAAATACATGTGATTATTCCCAACCGACCCAACCCGAGACCAACCCAAATTCAAATCATGTTGGTGTTTTCCAACCTGAACTGAACCCAAAGACCTTGACAACCCAACCCAACATGACCCAAACTCGGGTTGGACCAATCAGGTTTTGATTGACTCGAATCCAAGTTGCAGCCATAGCCCTAATCTTTCTATTAGTGGCAGGCAAATATAAAATTAGAAATAGAATGACAGGAGCCATCCACACTCAACTGAGAATGGGCCAGAGATTGGACAGCTAGTATTTTCGGAGGTTTTTGGGGTGTGTTTCATCCATGGTGGTTCTCCTCAGATCAATGGTATTGATCCTAAACCATGGACCCACTAGCACAAACAGAAAACCAGGTACACAATGCATATCTTATATAATTCCACTTTGCAAGGAATGGAAGCAGTCTAGGGCTAAAAGATGCTTACCAAGAGCACCACATTCAATGTGAGAACTACAGCACCAGCAGCAAGGACAGCAAATGCCACAGCGAAAACCTCCGACTGCCAAGATTTGGAAAAAATATATATATATATATATATATATCAGATATAAAGTTTCTGTCAAAATGCATGTCTATGGCATAGTGTCATGAACAATCCATCCATTTCAGACCACAAAAATAATGTTTCCAAAATTAGAGTCCCATCAGAAGTCCCTGGAAGTCGGATTGATTCTGATATTTCTGCCAAATCAGTCCACCTTCCACTTGGGCAAATCAGGAAGGGGGGAAATGCATAAGGTTCGCTCCTGCTTTCCTGTTTTCTCCACCCCAAATCCCAAGTGAGATGACCATAAAGGCTACTCTTGTGGCCGTTGCAATACGGGCCAACCATAATGACCATTAGGACCTCTGATAGCACGCGCACGCACACACACACACACGCGCGCGCTTTTCCAGAGATGAGATGCATGGTGTAGATGTCCCAAATCCTAATGGCTTTTTATGACTGATCTAGTACTATTGCTTTTCACAGTTTATTTAGAGAGATACAAGAGTTCTTTGTACTATATCTGATTAAGATTCTCATCAGGGAGGAATCATAGGGTCCTATGCATCAGGAAACACGTAGTTTGCTTACAATCAGGATTCATTACGTATGGGTCCCAAGGTGTGTGTGGGTCTCAACATGATGTAAGACCCACATTCACTCCATCCATCATGTGAACTTCCTCAAGTTCTCCAAGGAGCCCAAAAATCATGCTGATCCAAGACTCAAGTGGTCCTCACCATTTACAATCATGCCCAAAACTTATATGATCATGTGGTGTGGCTGACCTAAGTTTTGGAATAGCCCGGTTTTGGGGGGTGCTTATTCATCCTAGTGCCATGCACCTTTTGAATGGATTGGATGTCATATAAAAAGCAGGGTGCCCCCACATGCAAACTGAAAGTTTTTAATGGTGCCATCCCCATTCGTATTGTTCCTTGTGTGGATTGATTCACCATTCTTTTTTATCAGCCTACTTTTAGGAATATGGGATGAACTTAAAGGGGCGCACCTTATGACAGATTGGATGTGGGCCCTACATCAAAGCGAACCCAGATGCTGCAATGTACAATAGGCTTATCCTCAAAACAACAGGCCAATAATACTATTATATAAAATTATTGAAGCCCAGATGCTGCAACGTACAATAGGCTTATCCTCGAAACAACAGGCCTATAATACTATTATATAAAATTATTGAAGCGACAGATTGATAAAATAAAGCCTAGTGTTATATCATACGGATGCATTTGTGGAAAATGGTCTGTAAGTCTCAACATTCCAAATGTATATCAGAACATAGTCAATGATCAAAGTGTAGGAACACAATTTCAGCTCGCCCAAATTAACTATCGTGATTACAAATGACACACAAACTAGATCATGTGATCCAGATTGAAAAATGTAGGGCGGTCAACGATCCAGTTAACATTGGTGGGGCCCATGGTTCGGTAGCCCAGACCATTGACCTGATGGTACTCAACCTGGATGAAGTATGGACGCAGGATTTCCTGCGAAAGCCTTTCGCAGGAAGTTCCTGCACAAGGATGTTGGGTAGGACCCACCACCATGTTTGTGGGAAATATACTCCGTTCATCCGTTTTGCTAGCTCATTTTAGGAAAAGCGACAAAAAATTAGGTGGAATCAAGACTCAAGTGGGCCACACGAGAGAAAACAGTGGGGATTCAGTGAGAACCATTGAAACATTCTTATGACCATAAAAGCTTTGTTTCAGGCTAAATTTTTTGTATTTTCACGTCATCCATGTGGTAATGACCTTATAAACGGTTTGGATGGCATATAAACATCAAGGTGGAACCTAGGAAGGTTTCAACGGTAGGTATTTCTTTCCCCAATTTTCCCTCTCGTGTGGCCCACTTTAGTTTTGTACCCACCTCATTTTTGTTCGCTTGTCCTAAAATGAACTCCTCAAACGGATGAACGGAGTATATTTCCCACAAACATGGTGGTGGGCCCCACTCAACATCCTTGCGCAGGAACTTCCTGAGAAAGGCTTTCACAGGAAATCCGTGTCCATGAAGTATGCAACCCCCAGATTACAAGACCCCAACCCCTTGATAGATGGATGAGGTTTTAAAAAGATACAGTAACAGTCCACATTTAATGTAAAAAAGAAGGCCCAAGTAATGAAGGATCGGGATCTTCAACGTAGCAAGTTTCCAAGGCATGCAATGAAGGCCCTCAGATCAGAAGTATGGACCACCAAATCATGGGCCCACACATAAGAAATCCTATATATTAGCAATTATACATTCTAACATTCACTGATCAGCAGAGTGCCATAGTCCCTTACCAGAACCACTAGTGTTGTCTTCGTAGATTCATGAGAAACAAGGGGACACATGAAAAGATACAGACAATCATTAGTAATACTAGGCTATCGAAAATGTTCTCGACCTGACATAGAAACATCTATAAACCAATGCGGGACTCCAAGAAACACCTGACCAATGGGAAAATTTTGTACAACCAATTAGAACAGAGAAAATGGAAAACTAAAAATAAGAATCCGGCCCACCATCATCAGAAGGTGGGAGACATGCATACACCAACTCTCCTAGCACGCATCATGAACAAACTTCAGAATCTTGCCCATGAAGGCTTAGTGCACTGTGCACCAACTTTCAGACACCAGAACTGAACTTATTCAATGAAGAGAGATGGAAATATGCATATGATGAACCACACCAGGCTTGTTGTGCCTCGCAAAGAATAATTTTGTTCATCACACATGCGCACACGCACACACCCACCCAACTGCACATGCCCACACGCACTTTCTCCAGCATCATGGGCAATATTCTCAAACATGAATTAATTGTAGAATATAGAATCGGTTCCATGTAAATCATATCATTAATGAAGGCCCCATGGCTTTAATAGGAAGTTCTTGAAAGTTAAAAAAATTGAAAACTCTAATAGTCTCGATATCCAGCAGGTTGGGTTGACTCGAAGACTTTATTCTACTGGACTCGATTTTTAATAATTAAATTAGGAATCATATTACTATAATTATAGATTCTTAGAAATGGTACGAGTATAAAAATAGCCAAGTTAAATCATAACAGCTGCAGTTAGCCTGCTGGAAGGCACTGTTTCCTTGACTACTTGAGGTCATGAGCACACTAGCAAGGTTCATAGTGACTTGGCTCAATTTCTGGCCAATTCAAGTTGACTCAGCCACAAGTTGAGCCACCGAGTTTTAGAACAATGCTTGAAAGATGCATTACCTACTTCAAGAATGTTTGAGTTGAAGAACCAAACACCCTCTCCATATGAATTGAGATTAGATTGTTCTTGCCTTCTGTGCATCTATGGCTAGCTGCACAAGCAATTATGCAGATCAACGGACTAAAAAAGGTCTCAAGTACAAGGTCAAGTAACAAGACTATTCCGGCCAAAACATCTCTCTAGCTTTTTCAAAACACTCAATGCAACTAAGGAGGGAAAATGAAGACCAAATGCAAAAGCTTACAACCCGAAGGTGCGAGTTCCTAAAACAACATTTATGAGGCACCTAAAGAACTGTTAAAGTCAGGAGTGCTTAAGGTTGGCCATGAGATAGAGATATTGGAAATGGAAGGGACACGAAAAGCGGAGAGCACTAAAAAAAGATGAATGATGAGGGTTAAGAGTATACGAGGTTGGGTAACCAGGAAGGTGTTCCTAAAAAGCTAGATCAAAAGAAAAAAAAAAATAATAATAATAATAATATCATCATTATCCACCATTGCTGATAAGATCTTCCCTAGAGAAACTTCATTTTATACTATAATTTTTCATTTTCATCTCCTCTACCAAATCTAAGCTTTTGGTAGAATGGTAGCTAAGCTACAAACCTAGCATCATCTCACATGCTGAAAATCGTTTCCCTCAAACTCAAGAATTCTTCATTTCCAAACCCATTACTACCACCCCATATCCATTTGACCAAGACATCCAGTCACCATCAGATATCCGCCATGATTCCTGAACAAGAACTAGGAATTTCAGCAAGCCCAAAACACTGACAGCAACAGGATTTCACATGAAAAGAAATTTGTTGTAAAGGAATCCATCATTATGCGATTGAACAGCTACAGCCACTTGAGCAACATTGCAGATCACTCAAAACCAGACTACAAACAAGGTAACAGCTAGGTTTGATTGGTGATCAAGTGCCAAAGGTTGCCAGCCATCAGAACAAAGAAACAAGAATGTGGCAATCATGGTTGTCATTAGCATGCTAGAACCCATCAACTTGAAGAAGAAAGTAAGAGGTCTTCATCTTCTTCTACTATAAGAACAATGAGATAGCCCTTTGACACTCAACTTTCAGCTGCCAACAGCTCATTTGAACTTCTCCATGAGAAGAGATGGCACCATTCATCTTTCATGTACTTAATGGTGCACCATATGTGTCAACAAGAAAGATGCATAAACAACAACAATGTCGGCCATTGGTTTGGGCCAATGAAAGTGCCAACAAGGCAATGGATTTCTTACAGGTATTAGGAAATTAAAGAAAACTATATGTTAACACTGGAAAAAAATGCTTTTCCAAAATATGTTGCAGTTGGACAGAGCAGAAGGGTTGATTTCGAGTCAAGGGACGATGGATTAAACAATCTTCGATCAGTGCATTTCATAACCCATTGGAAAGCTTATTCAATCCTCTCATACAAATTTTGAGTTTACTCCGATCCGATTAGTATCAAGAGAGATCCAGTGTAATTACAAAAACTGTTGAAGCTGATCAAGGGAGCAATGTGGGCCATACACTAAGAGTTTTAGGGTCATATTTTGTGAGTTAAATGGCATTCAATGGTCATGATTTATAGCTAGATGAAAAGATGATCTCAGATCAGAGATAGATGATCTCAGATCTGAGATTACACAAATCCCATAGCAGATCATGACATTCATCAATAGCCAATCAAAAGGTCCTTCAAATAGCAAACTGTGATAATCTTCTACAACAGGTCAAGCTGCTCTTTAACTGATCATCTTCAACTTACCTTCAACAGCAGAGCTTCAAATGATCTTCAATCCATCTTCATCTACTTCTCTTCATCTTCATCTGCTTTTCTTCTTCAATTGCTATTAGATCGTTGATCATTCAAAGGTTGCTGGTCACGATTTAGATGCAGGTTGCTGATCACAATCCAGTTCAGATCGCTGGTCATTCACTTCAGATTGCTGGCCATCCAGAGCAGATTGCAGCTCACTTCAGATCGTTGGTCATCCAGTGCAGATTGCAGCTCACTTCAGATGCAGATTGGAGCAGATTTCTATGGCAGGTTACAGCAGATTTCCATAGTTGATTAAAGCTCAATTGCATAGCTGAGTGCAGCTCATTCCCATGTCGGATTGTTGATTACTATCCATTAACACCTGCTATCCACGGCTAGATTGCTGGACATTTTTAATAGCTGTGTTGCAGCTGTACATGTGTTGTAGCTGTCCATGTAGCTATCCCTATTGCTGTCCTTGTAGCTGTACACATTGCTATACTATCATAGTTGCTACTATACTAACTATAGCTGCTGCTATACTATCATAGTTGTTACAATATTAGTTGCTGCAATGCTATTCATTGTATTATATCAATTGCTAGTCCACTGTGTTGTATTAATCGATACTCTCTGCATGATATTCTCCATATGATACTCTCTATAGGATGCTTTCCCCATGATGCCTTCCACATGATATCTCTATATTATATTGTTGTCTTTACTATGTATAGCTACTCTCTCTCTCTCTATTGCATAGCTAGTCTATTATATTGAAAATCATGCAAGCAGCTTGAAGATCATGACAGCAACTTGAAGATCATGATGGCTGAATGCGGATCGTCGCAGAAGATGAACAATCGATCGTCAATCGTTGGAGAAGATTGTAGCCGGTCATAGATCGTTGAAGATGATCAGTAATAATTTGAAGGAGCGGATTATGATCAACAATTGAAGAAGCAGATGATGATCGAAAGTCGAAGGAATAGATGATCCGCAATTAGCAATTGAAGAAGTAGATGAGCCACAATTAACTATTAGTAATCTCAAATCCGAGATCTTCTATCTCAGATCTGAGATAAAAATAGAGAAAATGAGAGGGGGAAAATGAGAGAGGGAAAATGAGATAAACAGATGGAAAAGGGAATGAAATGAGACTCCCCTATCAAATGAGATGATTCTACTTCTATAAGCAACCAAGGAGACAATTATGCCACACGACTCACCCTGATTGGTCAACTTAATCCAAAATAACAGTTATACCCCACTCGAGGAGTTGGGGTAATTGTTGTATCCCACTCACTGGAGTGCCACATGGTGATGTCTAATTTATTAAGATCAAATGACCCGTCTTCAACTACAATGTCATTTACAGGCTGCACTACGCAGTCGCAAGAAAACATCCATATCTCCCTCAAATGTTGATTTGTTTGAAATGTTCTTAGGCTTGTTGAAAAGATAATTGAATGAGCTTCCATCTAGCTATGAATCAAGACCATTGAATGTCATTTGACCAACTAAACACAGCCCTAAAGCTCACAATAGCATAGCCCATACTATTCTTCTAATCAACTTCGTACAGTTACAGTAATCAAACCGGATCTCTCGATACTAATCATATTGGAGTAAACTCAATTTTGTATGAACGAGAACAGGCAAGCTTTCCGACAAGCTCTAAAATGCGCTAATCAAAGATCATTTAGTCCATTATCCCCTGACTTGAAATCGACCCCTTTGCGCTGTCCAATTACAACATCTCTTGGGAAAGAGATTTTCCCAATGTGGTGGTGTCAACAATATCCTATTAGGCAGTCTGCACGTGCACAAAATAGGAAGAGAAATGAGTTTTTGCAACTTTGCGCTTGCTACATGGTCCACACCATCAAGGCATTTCGTCATTTTCAAAAAAGAAGTACGGTTGTTAGGCTATTTGAACATAAGTCATAAAATCACATGCTTCCCATAAAATGTGAGCATTAATATGGGCAGTTTGGTTTAATTATGCCATAAACAAGAGGCAGTACATAATATCCCTATATTCTTTTATCAGCAATAAAATAAAGAACATATGTCATTAATAATCATGAAGCAAATTGAAGACAAGTTAGATATTGGCCGTTCAACTGGACGGAAAAGTTCAAGAAATTTCTCAAGAATCACAACAAGTTATTCTATAAAATTACAGGAAATGTAACAATCAGTAATTTAATGCCAAAGAAGATGCAGGTCTTACCTTTTTCACTGATGCCGACCATGACAGAATAAGACCGAGGAAGACGATGAAGAAAAATGGCCCCCAAAGGTCCCAATCCCTCAAAGCTTTCCCAGGGTCTTCACGATTTGGGTTTGGGAAAACCACCAGTTTCAAATTGCTGACGATTCGGGACATGTCTCTCTTCACGGTATCCCACACAGGCTCAGTTAGAGTGTCAGTAGGTGAGCCAAACCCGCTGGCCGCAATATTCTGCCAAGGATCAGCAGGTTGAGGAGGCGGGACAGGTATGGGTGTAGGCTTCTGAAACACAGACGGAATGTTCGATGATGCCATGAAGGGCGACGTTGAAACAGGAATGGAAGCCCGAGGCGGGCTCGGGGGTCTGGCAGGCGAAACCGTCATTGGCCCAAATCGAACACTGGCATGTATTAGGTTCTCAATCTCATCAACATCAGATTGGGAAGTAGAGTGGAGGGGGGTGGTATTGTTTTGGGACATTGCTGTTTTGACGAGTGAGAATTGGATTTCCCAAAACCAACAAAACCAACTATCTCTTTCAGAGACGAAATCAAAATCGGCATAATCTCATAAAACATGTAAATCTAAGAACATGAAGTAAGCAACATATCGGATTCTGAATTTGATGAAAATTCAACAAAAATCAACTGTCAGATGAAACAAGTATCAGGAGTCAGATGAAACAAGTATCAGGAAAAAAAGCACGAAAGAAAGAGTGGTAACAACAACCTTAAGGGCATGTTTGGAAACATGAATTCCAATTTTTGAGTTCTTGTTTAGATAGCCAATGGAAGTATCATATTCCTTTCACACAAGTTACCTAATTTGTTATACCAAGAATGCAAATTATTGTTACCTTAAGGGATCAGTGAAATGATTGCTTGCTAGAATCAATATCCAAACAACCCAAATTGTCACAGCAAAGGAAAAACACTTTTCTATTGTTTGGCATGGAATCCAGTTTTTCGAACATGGCTAAAATGAAAATGAAAACAGTCTACTCAAAAGGTGGACCCCACCATGTGCATGACCATGTCTAGTCGGAAAATCTTAACCACTAGATTGAGGGGAAATGATGGGCGGTTAAGAAGAAGCAAACTAACTAATGCAAGGGCATTTTCACACCAGGCTCGAGTGGGGTTGCCTGTGGGATGCAAGAGCACACTCGGGGTGGGCAGCCTGTGTGAGGTAGGTGGCTCGTATGAGGCGGGCCCCACCTGTGCGAAGCGGGCAGCTCGTGTGAAGCAGAACCCAAGGGTCCATAATCAATGCTTGAATCCAGACATGAGTGCTGATCTCACTCATGTAAAAGGGCACACATGTATGACACCCTAGTCCACTCCCCAGGTGGGGCCCACTGAGTAAGCAACCATGTCCAAAGGATCAAGTCAGCTGGACAATTGTAACCACCTGACTTAAGGAAAAAGATGGACAGTTAAGTGGGACTGGAATCATCTATAACACTTAACATGTTTTATATGCCAATCCACTCTGTCCATCAGGTCGGAACCATTATTTGAACCGTACATGCAAAAGATCAGCCTAATTTAAACTCTGATGGGCCACACCAATGGGAACAATGTAAAACTGCTCCTAAAACCTCTAAGTTCACATGGTGCGGCCCACCAGATATTTGGATCAGGCTGGTTTTGGTATTTTCACTAAATCATGGTGAGTTACACCTGATTAACGGGTTTGATGGGAGATGCACAACATGGTAGCCCCACACAGAAACCTATGGTTGGCATCCCATCCCCCATTGCTCCGTGGTGTGGCCCACCCGAATTGTGGATCTTGCTGATTTTTTTGCCCAGGTCCTAGAATTGAGGATAAAACCTGATGGACGGAGTGGATTTTGCATATACAACATGGTGGGACCCACAAGCTAGATTGTAACGATTCCAGGTCGATTAAGCATAAGCGAATCAACCGTCGGTCTACATTCGAAGCTCGAATCCATACATCTGGATTGTCCACACGACCTGATCTTAATAGACACAGTCCCATCTACGGTGGGGCCCGTCTAGTGAACGGCTCAGATCTCACAAAAGCGTACCACAATCGAAGTGCACGGTTGAGATCAGCATTCCCGTAATTCAAAAACCAGATTGCAAATTCAATAGAAAATTATCAAAAATAAAAACGGATCGCAGAAAATCACCATAAAATTAAAGAAAAATCGGAAAAATCGACCTCATGAAAGAGAGAAAAGATCTCAACCGTCGGAAAAATGAGAAAACCGGGTGTCATTTTCCATGAAAATGGCGTCAGTGACGTGTCAAATGGGAAATGAGGAGAATGACATGCGAAGATCTGAGCAGGAAATCGGAAATGAGGAGAGGAGGAAGAGACAGTACCCAGAAAGTAGTCGGATTGTTTTCTGTCCGTCGCGATGGACGGATTTCCTCCTCCTGTGATTTTCTTTACAGAGAAGAGAATGGCAGGGAAGACGAGGAACTTCCGTGTCTTGAGGGGGGAGTTAGTTGATACTCCGGCTAAGTACGACGCTTGATACGCAGCAACTAGAAATTGCACACGTGGCATACATTCACTCAAATTAAACGGACTATGTGTGGGCCCCACTGTCTCTATAAGATTGGCTGAGTAATCGTAACTTCTGATTTGTGGACACTTGTTTGTTGAAACAGAACCATTGGACAATTTCCATTTTTAATCCGTCCGTTAAATGACCAGCAAAAGCAATCCGACCGTCAAATAATCAAATCATCTTAATTTTTGTTTCATGATAGAGTCATTTTGCATTATTTGTATGTCCCGTATGCAAGTTCGAACTAACTAATCTCTAAAACTGCCTGCGTATCATCCGTCCACTCTGGCGGAGTAACATCCAGATCGTTGATTTTATGCACCATACTTCGGATGGGGCATGGGTCAAAAATCTCCACATTTGATCAATGGCCCAGATAGACCATTAAAAGATAAAGCAGCTGTTCGGATAAGGCCAACGGCTTGATATCTCGGCTGCAAGGCGTGTGAGGATCGACGGGAATGGTGAAAGTAGGCCGCCTGGCCTGAGCCTGACCCAGGATCACTTGATTGGGTTGGCCCAGGACCAGGCCCATTCGAATGCTCTCAATTCATCAAGTGGACCACATCAGCTTGCAAGGCGAATGTGTTGCCAAACCAACGATCTGAACGGAATACTTTGTTGGGTAGCACATTTACATAGTCATAGACCAGACCCAACCTGATTTAAACGGCTACTAAGCATTGTTTTTCTAACGGATCCAAAATGACAAACAGAACTTGATGTAGAGCAGGTCGCAGATAATTTCATGGCCAAGATGAACCAGAAAAGGCCTGATTAGAGATGGAGATTATTTATACCATCAAAACATAAAATGGATGTATCTCGCAATATCATATATGATTTTGGTGTAGGACGAGCTACTCTAGCCACCCAACCTTATCATGCCACTAAATTTGTGAAATACCATCAGATCGGCAATCAACTTCATATTTTAATTTCACGTTTATTATTTATATTAGGTTTTAGTTTGAGTTTAACACTTTATTAGATAGGCTTTAGGAGTAGTGTCGGACATTAAAAGTGTTTAGAATAGTTAGGGTAACATCATGGTTCAGCCAAGTAGTACACTTACTAATTTTGGCCGAAAACCATGTGCACTAATGAGACTTATGATTGTCTATAAATAATAAGTTTATTATTTATAGTAAATCACAAGTTCTAATCAGTTTACTATTTATAGTAAATTGCAATTTCTAAAAGTTCTAGTTACAGTTTAATGCCAAAACTTCTCCTAAGGTTTGTAGCCTTATTTAAAGAGCTATAATATCATTTTTCGTTATCAATAAAATTATTTTAAATATTTTAAAATTATTTTTATTTTCTTTTTCTCATGAATTTGAGAACTCCAGTGAGGAGTCTAAATAGATTCTTCGGAACAGTTCTACCCCGACGAAGACTCTCTCAACTTCACCTCCTTCCATGCGTCCAAATTAGACCTGATTTCTAAACAAGTTTAAGAAATTGGATTTGGACCTTTGATTGTTTGCCTCCAAGTGCAGAGGTTCGTAAGTAGTATCTCGTGAATACAGAGTCGATCACATAGGGATATGAATTATGAGAAGGAAAAAAAATCAAATGCAAAACAAACCTAATAATAAAAACTAAACTGATGATTTGATTTTGGAATTTTTGAATGGATGTAATTCAACTGAATAAAATAACACCCAAGCTTCAAAATTTCACACATATGTTAATGTTCCAAAATCATGATGACTTGGATAACACAATTAGGATCTGAGCACTATGGTCAACCTAGTCGAAAAATAAAACGGTTTAAATATTTTAAAAAGTGATATAAAATATTAGAAAATCATAGATTTACATCATTGACATATATTCTCAAGCGTCAGTAATTTTAAGTATTTAAAATCTATAAGATAATGAATATCAAAGAAATATAACAGTTTGAGAACCTCTCCTATCTAGAAAATCTGATTGATCTAGGTTAAGTTTATCCATCAATATGAATCTCACAAGAGGATAAAAAATAAAACCTAAATAATAGACAACATACATACATTATTCTTCTCATCATTAAAACAATCAATCATCATAATCTTAAAGAACTATGAAACCCATGTGCTTCCCTTCACCCATGTGCTTCCCTTCTATCTTGAGCTAGAAGGAACTTAGAAAAACATAATTAAATTGTAAAAATAAAAAGTAATAAGAAAAAAAATTACAAATAGAAAAAATCTAAAATAAAAAGAACAACTTATAAAGCTTTAATAAAACTAAAAACTTTTTAAAAATTCTAAATTTTACTTTGGAATGCCTTGAATGATCCTTTAAAATGCCCTATGAGGCCCTATTTATAAGTAAGTAACTCTAATTTTCGTATAAAGTTGAAAACTCTAAAAGTCGATTCAAATATACGTATTTTTTTAAAATAGACTCCTCGCTGCTTAGTTTGTTTAAAACAGACTTCCTGTTGTGCAGTTTTTCAAAATGAACTTCACAGCTGTAAAATATACTTTTTCAGGACGATTTTAGGATTCTTCACTTCAAATCGTCAATTCTCTTCATTCGTCACTTGATTTTCTTGAATCTTTGGCATGTGAATGCTTCAATCTTGGTCTCCTAAGATCCATCTCTTTCCTTGGTAAATCTTGAGCATCAAATCCATACTTTTTAGCACCATTTTTCAATCTAAGCACTTAAATTCACCTTGCAACACATGCATGAGTAAAATAGAATATTAAAATTATTTATGTTCATAAAACTAAGAAATTAATGAAAAAAATTATACAATATTTGAGTCTTAACAACCTTGTAATATTGGATCTGGCTCACTGGATACTCTGAACCCTAGTGGCCATTGATAACCCTACCAGAAGTTCAGCTGGGTACTTGACTAAAGGGCCGGGCTGGGCTTTCACCTAGATCAAATGGGCTGAATGTGGCTCTAGTCATTTCAGACCCCAGTTTATAGGCCTGGATCAAAAGACTAGGTTCATGAGGGCCATATCTAGATGAAATATTGATCCAAACTCATCCTTAATAGGTGGAATCGCTACCGTGCGGTGCATATATGACTGGACGATGATGAACGGTCTAGATCACCAAAGGATCGGACCCACCTCTACAGTTGCTGGACCAAATAAAAGTTCCCTTTGGTTCATCTAAAACTCACAAATCCATAAACCAAAAACTGAAAGGTAGAGGTAGGCAACGTTTTTCGGCACACCCTATCCATGATGGGCCCATTAGATCAACGGTCTGATCAATAAACCATGACCAGGAGTTAACGCAGGCTTGTTCTGATTAATGTAGCCAATTATTCAACGGTCTAGATCATTGATCTGCTGCACCCCATGATGGATGGACCATGTCCCAAAATTCTCCACCGTAGGAAAATCCAACCCTTCGATTTGTTGCCTCCAAGTAAACGGTCCATATTCAAATAGAAAATCTTCCCATGGTCCATCTACGGAGGGTGCAACATATCAATGGTTGGATAAACTAACCGTGGGCCCCACTTTATAGCACTCGCTCACTCTCACCGAATCATTCATTGTTACTGATTTGAAACCATTTGATTAAAAGAATAAGAAGAACATAACCCTATAATCAACGGATATGATACATTTTAGATGGTTTGAGCTGATCAGTGACGTTGAAATACTGCAAGGTCCGGATCCACTTCCCCTGATCTTTAAGCCGATGGACGGCGATCGTCTCTGCCACGAACTCATGCGAGCATGCATCCCTACTAACGTTGAGTGGATAGTCGTACATCGCTGGCTTCGCATTGTACCGGTTCTTCCCACGTCCACCTTCCTGTAACCATTCTCCAACGACTTTATCTTCATGGCCCACCGAATGATTCTTGGCAATCTCGGACGATCCTATCCATTCAATCAAATCCCATGAGAGAACATACCCCATACCCGACATGTAATGTCCGATCGGGTCCATTTCACGACAAGGGATTACAAAACCATAGTACATATCTTGCCTTGGCAATGGGATTAGCGATTCTACTAACGGATCCAACCTAAAATAAATATCGTCGTCGGCTTTCATTACGTAATCATATGGATAATCATGACCGTCGATCTTATCGAGTATGTTGGGCAGGCTGGATAGGTAAGTGTAGGTCTTGCCGGAGTTCATGTTCTCGGTGCAATTGAGGATGATGATGTCGTTGTGGTGCATGATCTCGAGTGCAACGAGGACCGTTTGATCTTCTTTGGTGAGGTTGCAAAATACGAACTTTAGGTCTACTTGGGCATTTTTGGGGGATTGGATGCCGTAGACGAGGCGGAGGAGGTTGCGGCGTTCGTAGTGGTCTGGTCGGGTTAGGACTCCGATGAGAAGACGGAGAGTGGAGTGTGGAGGGGATTGGAAATGGATGGAGGTATTGGATTGGGTGATGTTGGATAGATTATGGAATTGGATCTTGTTTGTGGATGAAAAGATGCAAAGAAGAGTGATGAATAGGAATGGAGAGAGCGTAAGAGCGGTTTTACGGGAAGAAGGTAATGGTTCGGAGAGTGTCCCCATCTTCATTGTAGGGACTGGATGTGGGTCTTGAGAGATTTTAATGGTGATAAGGGTCTAGAGAGAGAGAGAGATGAATGCATGGTGTTTGGTATTGGAAATTTGGAATGCAAAGCATTCTATGTTCTGTGAGACCCACCGTAACCTACGGTTACCAGGAATCCATGCAATCCCTAAGTGATGTGGGGCCCACCGTGATTTTTATGTTATATCCACTCCATCTATCGGGTTCTCCAGTCTGTGATGGGAATGATATACAGAAAATTGAAGTAGATTCGAGACTCAAATGGGCCACACCATAGGAAACAGTGGGAATGGCAAACACCTACGGTTGAAACCTTTATGGGGCCCACCTTGATGTTTATATTTCATCCAAATCGTTCATAAGGTGGTTCTCACCGGGATTAAGAGGAAAAAATATATATCATCCTGATATAAAACTTCTGTGGCCCCCAACAGTATTTCAATGTTGAACTTTCAGTACATATTTTTTCACGTAGTGTATTCCACTTGAGTTTTTATCTGCCTGATTTTTAAAATTAGGAGAAAATGGACTGGAAAAACTGATAGACGAAGTGGATATAGCATATACATTCTTATGGGTCCAACAGAGCTTAGGGTTACAGGGAATTCCTGTAGTCCCGAGTTATAGGGAAGTCGCGTCCTACTTTCAGGTACTATCGCAATGCTACGAATCTCGTGTGCTTTCTAGTCGTCCATTATTTTTTTATTTTTTTATTTTTTTTTCTTAGTTCGGTGGAGACGCTTTCTAGTCGTCTATTTTGACTTGTCTTTGATAATGGGTTTGGCGAAGGTTGTATTATTATTTTTGAATTTTGGACAAGTTGTTGGTGGATTATCAGCTTTACACGTGGCACAACTATGGAATTCAGGACCGTTGAGATCGTGAGGCCCATTGATGGATGGAGAATGTAGCAGAAAATCACAATGATTGGACATCCTACCCATCGATGGGTAGTTATAAAATGGACGGGACATCCTGACCATCCATGGGTGGTTACAAAATGGACGGTCAACATAAAGTGGTCAGCAATCAAAATTCAACGGGTAAAACCAGACGGTTGAAATTGCAAAATCAGTGTGATTTTTGCAAAACAAAATCAAGCTACTATTTCAACGGTTCATATAACGATAACTCCTAGTTAGATGTCAATTAATCGAATAGTTAAAGCAATATTTCCACTAATAGCCATTACTATACGAATCATTTGAAGTGGGCCTATCATCTGACGTGGGATGCAACTATGTGCGAGCACTTAATGATGAACTAAATCTTATTCGCGTTTTAGGGATATCTTTTGCCTTCACCTCATTTGGAGACACGTCACCTAATAAAAGTAGAATGATGTAAAGCTATACACACATCTGCTAATTAAACACAGTGATGAATGACACGTAGCCCTAATATGTGAGGCACGTGTAATCAAGCCAGCATGTTGAGAAGGCTATAAAAAGGCCCACTAAAATAAGAATCTTATCATAAATCTAAATATGCTTAACAAGGTTATCTCACACATTTCAAAATGAGATCGAGAGACGATCGGTGCTCTCTCAAGGATTATGAAAGTTTGAGAAGCAGATTCTTCTAAGAGTGAATGAGAACTGTTGGGAAAAAATATACCAAGTCCGAAGACTCGGATATGGAGTGAACCAACTCTACCCCTACTTTTCCAGTCTTCGGAGAAAGCAGCTAGGTCTGAGATACTGGTATACAAAGCCAGGAGGCAGAGGCGACCTAAGTTGACTTAGTTGACAAGTTAGCAATGTCAGTGTAAGCTGACTAAGGCCAAATAAATTATAAGCCACCCGACCGATAATGAGAAATCGACTTGATAAGTTGGCTGCGTCGGCCACGGAATAAGGAAGGATAATGGATAAATACCGAGATATTCCACCTGTTAGAAGGTAAAAAACTTATTCTCTTAAGCCAACCGAGATTCTTCCAAAGTCGATAACGACCGAGCCGAGCCAAAGAAAGACGGTGTGAATACAAATACCGCTCCGAAAATCCAGAAGTACAAGTGTCCAATCCTGAGGATCTCGGGATCGGATGAAATCTGTCAAAAGGATCAAATCTCCGAAGATAAAGAAAAAGAATCCTCATACGACCGGATTCTCCCAAGCTTATAAAGGATCATCTCATTTACGGTATAAGGTACGCAACAGAAAAATCCTAAATCCTTTGTCATTGTTCCCGAGACTGACTTAAGCATCGGAGATTCCCCGGCTCTAGCCAGGTTCCCCTTTGTATTTGTTATTGTGTAGGCAAGGGACGGGCCAAGCAAAAGATCCACTCATAAAAATACACCAACAGTTTGGCACCGTCTGTGGAAAACGTGCAAAAAGCCATTTCTCACGCTCTATCTGAAAAGCTGAAAAATAAAATCTAATGGTGACAACTAAAAGGGTGGAACAGAATGAAACAAACGAAGCAACTTCCAGCGTGGCTCAAGGAGCCCCGCTAGCGGCACCGACAGCAGCTCCGCCCATAGCATCTGTCGCAACCAACAGTCGACAGAGCCGAGGGAATGCGTGACTGGATCAAGAGGTTCAAGAGATGTGATCCGATATGAATGTCATGAAACAAATGTTGAAGCAGCTGTATAATCAACAGATGCAACAGCATCACGAGACAGCACAAGTTCCCCCGCCAACGTCTGGTGCTCAGCATACTGCCCCAAGATAGCTCCATCAGCCGAGCCAACACCAAGATCCGGCTGAACCAGCGCCAGCTCACTCAGCAACAGCCGCATTGCCCCCCTCAGACTTACATCATAAAATAGATCAGAGGAGGCGTAGTCGGCTTCCTGTGGAGGAAACGACAGAAAGTGTTGAACCTTGGAGAGCTGATATCTAGGACTTCAAAAAAGATGTACGGGAAGAAATGGCGAGAGAGATGGCGGACATGAAGCATGGTCAGAATACACATCCGACCAATTCTGAGGTAAAAACTCTCCCTTTTTTGGATGAAGTAATGCAAATTCGGTTACCGGAAAGGTTCTTTCTACCTCAGATTGCTCTTTTTACCGAAAAAATCGATCCAACTGAGCATATCGAATACTTCAAAACTTATATGGAGTTGCATGATGTCTCGGATGTTGTTATGTGCCATGCCTTCTCCCTCACCTTGACCGACGTGGCTCGACTTTAGTTCAAACAATTGAAACCAAGGTCTATCAGTTTGTTTGCAGAACTCAGCGATGCCTTCCTTACTAACTTCATCGGCAGGAAGAAGAAACTGAAGTCGTCCGCATATCTGAATAACATAGTCTAAAAGGAAGGAGAACTGTTAAAGGATTACATCAAGCGTTTCAACTTCGAATCTCTTCAGGTTCGAAAACACTAGGAAGAGACGGTACTTAACGCGCTCATGCAAGGAGTCAAAGATAAGCCCTTTCTAGCATCCCTAGATAAAAATCCGTCGAAAACCCTGGGTGAGTTTATGGCTCACTCGGATAAATATGGGGATGCTGAAGAAACGCGACTCCTGTGCGAGACGGTTCAGAACGCAAAACCCTTGGCTAAAGAGTCGACCAAGAAAGAAGCCGACTCAGCTGGAAGGAAGAAGAGAAAAGACGATCGGGCCCTAGATGACTGTAAGTCGGGCAAACGACCCAACAAAAGGTTTTCTACATACACCCCTCTAAATAAATCTCAAGAGCAGGTGTTGATGGAAATCAAGAATGAAGGCTTTATCAACTGGTCCAGGAAACTCCGAGGGAATCCGAATCGACGGAGTAAAAATAAGTATTGTCACCAACATCGTGACCATGGTCACAACACAAGTGATTGTTATCACTTAAAGGATGAAATCGAGCAGGTCATTAAAGAGGGCCGACTCGGAGAACATGTGGAAGGAGTCGGCACTGCAAAAGAACTTTCGAGCGAAAACTGACCCACAGGGGAGATCCGAACTATTATCGGTGGGCCTTGAGGTGGGGGAGACTCCAATAACGCTTAGAAGAATCATGTCAGGAGTATTAATCGTCCTGAGTCCGTGATTCTCTTGTTATCTCAGCCCTCAAAAGAAAAGAGGAGAGAAAAGTATTGTATCTCATTCACTGAAGACGACGCCTGAGGCATTCATCATTCTCATGATGATGCGCTGGTCATTGCCCTCACTATTGCTAACAGGAAAGTGTTCCGCGTACTGGTAGATACTGGGTCGTCTACGGACGTATTGTTCACTCAGGCGTTCGACAAGATGGGCATTGGACGATCGAATTTACGCCCAGTCCGAAACTCACTCATAGGATTCTCTGGTGGACAGGTACTTCCTGAAGGAATCGCTTCATTACCACTCACCGCCGGGAGTCCTCCGCACCAGACGACTATAATGGTCGACTTCTTGATCGTCGACCAATCATCTGTTTACAATGGCATACTCGGTCGACCCTCTTTAAGCCTCCTACAGGCCGTGATATCCACGTACCACCTCTCCATGAAATTTCTGACCGAGTCGGGAGTGGAAATCATAAAAGGAGATCAGCAAGATGCTCGACGCTGCTATGCAACAGTAGTAAAAGTTTCGATGGAGATATCGATGATCGAGTCGCTTGACCCTCGAGTTGGATCTCACGAGCGGGGGCAACCGATGAAAGAGCTTGTCTCGGAACAATTAACCGAGACAGACGAATCGAAAGTAGTACAAATTGGCTCATCCCTGAAGTCGCCTCTCAAAGACAATTTGATCGCTTTGCTTCGACGAAATGCCGACGTATTCGCATAGAGCTATAAAGATATGCCTGGAATTGATCCCTTGGTCACACTACAAGAAATGCCACTTTTACCAACGAAAATTTTCGTAAGCAAAAGTCCTAATTTCGTAGGCAAAAAGTTTTACGAGCGAAAATTTTCGTTGGCAATTTCCTCGCTAAAGGACCGAGGGGAACACCTTTTACCCACGAAAAAAAAATTTCGTTAGTAAAGGTAAGACTTTTGCTGATGAACATTTTCGTAGGAAAAACATTTTACCAGCACTAATTTTCATTGGTAGAAGTATTGACAAAACTTTTTACCTACGAATACTTTTACAGGTAAAAATATATACATAACACTTTACCTACCAACAATTTCGTAGCTAAAAATATTAGGAGACTTTTTACTTACGAACACTTTTATAGCCAAAAATATTTAAAACACTTTTTACCTGCCAACAATTTCGTAGATAAAAATATTTAAGGAGACTTTTTACCTACGAATACTTTCGTAGCCAAAAATATCTAAAACACTTTTTACCTGCCAACAATTTTGTAGCTAAACATATTTACAAATTTTATACCTACCAACAATTTCGTAGACAAAAATATTAAACACTTTTTAACTACCAACAATTTCGTAGCTAAAAATATTAACATGACTTTTTACCTACCAATAATTTCGTAGCTAAAAGGTACAAGATTTTTGCCCACATATATATCCGTAGATACAAATACTTAGAAAACATTTCCCTACCACCAATTTTGTAGCCAAAAAGTCCTTTACCTACGCATATTTTCGTAGGTAAAAATATTTACAAAAACGTTTAACTACGAATGATATCGTATGTAAAAATACTTACAAAACGTTTAGCTATGAATATTTTCGTAGGTAAAAACATTTGTGAGACTTTTAACTACGAAAATTTTCGTAGGTAAAAACTTGGGGGAGACTTTTACCTACGAACATTTTCGTAGGTAAAAGTTTTTTTTTTTTTCCCGCCCTTTATTCCAACACAAAATTCTTGATATACACCGGTTACAATATAATTCCTGATATGCACCTGTTATGTAATATATTTCATCATATTCACATTCACAGCTATTTAACTCCAAAGTACATAAATAAATCTATCTAAACATAAACTGCATCATGCATAAATATATATAAGTTTAACATCATAAATAAAATACAAAAAATCACAAAAATGGAGGCAGAGGTGGTGGGGCATCGATGGGTTTGGATTCGGGATCGAATTTTGCTTTGGGTTTTCAAGTTTAGGTTTAGGTTAGGTAGTTGAGAATAAGATCAGGTGTACGTTTAGGTTTAGGGATTTGAGAACACATTTAGGTTTTAGGTAGGTTATAGGTTATAACTGTAGGGAATTGAGAATAGGTTAAGGTTTAGGTTTTAGATTAAGGTTATAAGTAGGTTATAGGTTATAGGTTTAGGGAATTGAGAATAGGTTAAGGTTTAGGTTTAGATTTAGGAAATCGGATTTGGGTTCAGGATCGGGTTTTGCTTTGGGTTTTCAAGTTTAGGTTTAGGTTTAGGTTAGGTAGTTGAGAATAGGATTAGGTGTAGGTTTATGTTTAGGGATTTGAGAACACATTTAGGTTTCAGGTTTAGGTTTTACGTAGGTTATAGGTTATAGTTGCAGGGAATTGAGAATAGGTTAAGGTTTAGGTTTTTGGTTAAGGTTATAGGTAGGTTATAGGTTATAGGTTTAGGGAATTGAGAATAGGTTAAGGTTTAGGTTTAAGAAATCGGGTTTGGGTTCGGGATCGGGTTTTGCTTTGGGTTTTCAAGTTTAGGTTTAGGTTTAGGTTAGGTAGTTGAGAATAGGATTAGGTGTAGATTTAGGTTTAGGAATTTGAGAACACATTTAGGTTTTAGGTTTAGGTTTTAGGTAGGTTATAGTTTATAGCTGTAGGGTATTGAGAATAGGTTAAGGTTTAGGTTTTAGGTTAAGGTTATAGGTAGGTTATAGGTTAAGAGTTTAGGGAATTGAGAATAAGTTAAGGTTTAGGTTTATGAAATCGAGTTTGGGTTCGGGATCGGCTTTTGCTTTGGGTTTTCAAGTTTAAGTTTAGGTTTAGGTTTAGGTTAGGTAGTTGAGAATAGGATTAGGTGTAGGTTTAGGTTTAGGAATTTGAGAACACATTTAGGTTTTAGGTTTAAGTTTTAGCTAGGTTATAGGTTATAGCTGTAGGGAATTGAGAATAGGTTAAGGTTTAGGTTTTAGATTAAGGTTATAGGTATGTTATAGGTTATAAGTTTAGGGAATTGAGAATAGGTTAAGGTTTAGGTTTAGGAAATCGGGTTTGGGTTCGAGATCGAGTTTTGTTTTGGGTTTTCAAGTTTAGGTTTAGGTTTAGGTTAGGTAGTTGAGAATAGGATTGGGTGTAGGTTTAGGTTTAGGGATTTGAGAACACATTTAGGTTTCAGGTTTAGGTTTTAAGTAGGTTATAGGTTATAGTTGTAGGGAATTGAGAATAGGTTAAGGTTTAGGTTTTTGGTTAAGGTTATAGGTAAGTTATAGGTTATAGGTTTAGGGAATTGAGAATAGATTAAGGATTAGGTTTAAGAAATCGGGTTTGGATTCGGGATCGGGTTTTGCTTTGGGTTTTCAAGTTTAGGTTTAGGTTTAGGTTAGGTAGTTGAGAATAGGATTAGGTGTAGGTTTAGGTTTAGGAATTTGAGAACACATTTAGGTTTTAGGTTTAGGTTTTAGGTAGGTTATAGGTTATAGCTGTAGGGAATTGAGAGTAGGTTAAGGTTTAGGTTTTAGGTTAAGGTTATAGGTAGGTTATAAGTTATAGGTTTAGGGAATTGAGAATAGGTTAAGGTTTAGGTTTAGGAAATTGAGCTTGGGTTCGGGATCGGGTTTTGCTTTGGGTTTTCAAGTTTAGGTTTAGGTTTAAGTTAGGTAGTTGAGAATAGGATTAGGTGTAAGTTTAGGTTTAGGGATTTGAGAACACATTTAGGTTTTAGGTTTAGGTTTTAGGTAGGTTATAGGTTATAGCTATAGGGAATTTAGAATAGGTTAAGGTTTAGGTTTTAGATTAAGGTTATAGGTAGGTTATAAGTTATAGGTTTAGGGAATTGAGAATAGGTTAAGGTTTGGGTTTAGGAAATCAAGTTTGGGTTTGGGATTGGGTTTTGCTTTGGGTTTTCAAGTTTAGGTTTAGGTTTAGGTTAGATAGTTGAGAATAGGATTAGGTGTAGGTTTAGGTTTAGGGATTTGAGAACACATTTAGGTTTCAGGTTTAGGTTTTAGGTAGGTTATAGATTATAGTTGTAGGGAATTGAGAATAGGTTAAGGTTTAGGTTTTAGGTTAAGGTTATAGGTAGGTTATAGGTTATAGGTTTAAGGAATTGAGAATTGGTTAAGGTTTAGGTTTAAGAAATCGGGTTTGGGTTCAGGATCGGGTTTTGCTTTGGGTTTTCAAGTTTAGGTTTAGGTTTAGGTTAGGTAGTTGAGAATAGGATTAGGTGTAGGTTTAGGTTTAGGGATTTGAGAACACATTTAGGTTTTATGTAGGTTATAGGTTATAGCTGTAGGGAATTGAGAATAGGTTAAGGTTTAGGTTTTAGGGTAAGGTTATAGGTTATAGGTTTAGGGAATTGAGAATAGGTTAAGGTTTAGGTTTAGGAAATCGAGTTTGGGTTCGGGATCGGGTTTTGCTTTGGGTTTTCGAGTTTAGGTTTAGGTTTGGGTTAGGTCGTTATGAATAGGATTAGGTATAGGTTTAGGTTTAGGGATTTAAGAACACATTTAGGTTTTAGGTTTAGGTTTTAGGTAGGTTATAGGTTATAGCTGTAGGGAATTGAGAATAGGTTAAGGTTTAGGTTTTAGGTTAAGGTTATAGGTAGGTTATAGGTTATAGGTTTAGGGAATTGAGAATAGGTTAAGGTTTAGGTTTGGGTTCGAGATTGGGTTTTGCTTTGGGTTTTCAAGTTTAGGTTTAAGTTAGGTAGTTGAGAATGGGATTAGGTGTAGGTTTAGGTTTAGGGATTTGAGAACACATTTAGGTTTTAAGTTTAGATTTTAGGTAGGTTATAGGTTATACTGTAGGGAATTGAGAATAGGTTAAGGTTTATGTTTTAGGTTAAGGTTATAGGTAGGTTATAGGTTATAGGTTTAGGGAATTGAGAACAGGTTAAGGTTTTAGTTTAGGAAATCAGGTTTGGGTTCGAAATCGGGTTTTGCTTTGGGTTTTCAAGTTTAGGTTTAGGTTTAGGTTAGGTAGTTGAGAATAGGATTAGGTGTAGGTTTAGGTTTAGGGATTTGAGAACACATTTAGGTTTCAGGTTTAAGTTTTAGGTAGGTTATAGGTTATAATTGTAGGGAATTGAGAATAGGTTTAGGTTTAGGTTTTAGGTTAAGGTTATAGGTAGGTTATAGGTTATAGGTTTAGGGAATTGAGAATAGGTTAAGGTTTAGGTTTAGGAAATCGGGTTTGGGTTCGGGATCGGATTTTGCTTTGGGTTTTGAAGTTTAGGTTTAGGTTTTGTTTAGGTAGTTGAGAATACGATTAGGTGTAGGTTTAAGTTTAGGGATTTGAGAACACATTTAGGTTTTAGGTTAAGGTTTTAGGTAGGTTATAGGTTATAGCTTTAGGGAATTGAGAGTAGGTTAAGGTTTAGGTTTTAGGATAAGGTTATAGGTAGGTTATAGGTTATAGGTTTAGGGAATTGAGAATAGGTTAAGGTTTAGGTTTAGGAATTCGAGTTTGGGTTCGGGATCGGGTTTTGCTTTAGGTTTTCAGGTTTAGGTTTAAGTTTAGGTTAGGTAGTTGAGAATAGGATTAGGTGTAGGTTTAGGTTTAGGGATTTGAGAACACATTTAGGTTTTAGGTGTAGGTTTAGGTTTAGGGATTTGAGAACACATTTAGGTTTTAGGTTAAGGTTTTAGGTAGGTTATAGGTTATAGCTGTAGGGAATTGAGAATAGGTTATGGTTTAGGTTTTAGGGTAAGGTTATAGGTAGGTTATAGGTTATAGGTTTAGGGAATTGAGATTAGGTAAAAGTTTAGGTTTAGGAAATCGGGTTTGGGTTCGGTATCAGGTTTTTCTTTGAGTTTTCAAGTTTAGGTTTAAGTTTAGGTTAGGTAGTTAAGAATAGGATTAGGTGTAGGTTTAGGTTTAGAGATTTGAGAACACATTTAGGTTTTAGGTTTAGGTTGTAGGTTATAGCTGCAGAGAATTGAGAATATGTTAAGGTTTAGGTTTTAAGTAGGTTATAGCTTATAGGTTTAGGGAATTGAGAATAGGTTAAGGTTTAGATTTAGGAAATCGGGTTTGGGTTCGGGATCGAGTTTTGCTTTGGGTTTTCAAGTTTAGGTTTAGGTTTAGGTTAGGTAGTTGAGAATAGGATTAGGTGTAGGTTTAGGTTTAGGGATTTGAGAACACATTTAGGTTTAAGGTTTAGGTTTTAGGTAGGTTATAGGTTATAGTTATAGGGAATTGAGAATAGGTTAAGGTTTAGATTTTAGGTTAAGGTTATAGGTAGGTTATAGGTTATAGGTTTAGGGAATTGAGAATAAGTTAAGGTTTAGGTTTAAGAAATCAGGTTTGGGTTCGGGATCAGGTTTTGCTTTGGGTTTTCAAGTTTAGGTTTAGGTTTAGGTTAGGTAGTTTTGAATAGGATTAGGTGTAGGTTTAGGTTTAGGGATTTGAGAACACATTTAGGTTTTAGGTTAAGGTTATAGGTAGGTTATAGGTTATAGCTTTAGGGAATTGAGAATAGGTCAAGGTCTAGGTTTTAGGTTAAGGTTATAGGTAGGTTATAGGTTATAGGTTTAAGGAATTGAGAATAGGTTAAGGTTTAGGTTTAGGAAATCAAGTTTGGGTTTCGGGATTGGGTTTTGCTTTGGGTTTTCAAGTTTAGGTTTAGGTTTAGGTTAGGTAGTTGAGAATAGGATTAGGTGTGGGTTTAGGTTTAGGGATTTGAGAACACATTTAGGTTTTAGGTTTAGATTTTAGGTAGGTTATAGGTTATAGCTGTAGGGAATTGAGAATAGGTTAAGGTTTTGGTTTTAGGTTACGGTTATAGGTAGGTTATAGGTTATAGGTTTAGGGAATTGAGAATAGGTTAAGGTTTAGGTTTAAGAAATCGGGTTTGGGTTCGGGATCGGGTTTTGCTTTGGGTTTTCAAGTTTAGGTTTAGGTTTAGGTTAGGTAGTTGAGAATATGATTAGGTGTAGGTTTAGGTTTAGGGATTTGAGAACACATTTAGGTTTAAGGTTTAGGTTTTAGATAGGTTATAAGTTATAGTTATAGGGAATTGAGAATAGGTTAAGGTTTAGGTTTTACGTTAAGGTTATAGGTAGGTTATAGGTTATAGGTTTAGGGAATTGAGAATAGGTTAAGGTTTAGGTTTAGGAAATCAGGTTTGGGTTCGGGATCTGGTTTTGCTTTGGGTTTTCAAGTTTAGGTTTAGGTTTAGGTTAGGTAGTTGAGAATAGGATTAGGTATAGGTTTAAGTTTAGGAATTTGAGAACACATTTAGGTTTTAGGTTAAGGTTTTAGGTAGGTTATAGGTTATAGCTGTAGGGAATTCAGAATAGGTTAAGGTTTAGGTTTTAGGGTAAGGTTATAGGTAGGTTATAGGTTATAGGTTTAGGGAATTGAGAATAGGTAAAGGTTTAGGTTTAGGAAATCGAGTTTGGGTTCGGGATCGGGTTTTGCTTTGGGTTTTCAAGTTTAGGTTTAGGTTTAGGTTAGGTAGTTGAGAATAAGATTAGGTGATGGTTTAGGTTTAGGGATTTAAGAACATATTTAGATTTTAAGTTTAGGTTTTAGGTTAAGGTTATAGATAGGCTATAGGTTATAGCTGTAGGGAATTGAGAATAGGTTAAGGTTTTGGTTAGAGGTTCAGGTTGTAGGTTTAGGGTGTTGTTTAGGTTAAGGGTGAGGTCCTTACAAATACAAATATAAACATGGCTTGTCAACATGGTCAGGCCCTTTCAATGCTTTCCATAAGAAATGGACAACTTTATCATGATCATAACAGCGGTTTCCACCTTCCAGGGACCCCCGCTCATTCAGATAGCTCCGACGCACATCCGGGTATACTCCATTAATTTTGAGGTAATACAAAAATACGGCCTGTCCAAATCGCCAGGCCCTCCCAATGTTGTCCATAGGAAATGGACAGCTTCATCATGGTCATAACAGCGGTTCCCACCTTTCAGGGACCCCCGCTCATCCGGATAGCTCCGACGCACATCCAGGTATGCTCTATTAATTTCGAACAACATAACTTAATCGTAAATAAACTTTTATAAAATAAATTTTAATTTACTAAAATTTACCTGAAGGCGCTGACGGATGAGCTACCGCACATCATCTGTCACGTCTGCCCAACGGGGGGTGGTGGCGGGGATCAGAGATCGACATAGGACACCGAATTAAGAGTTTGAACAGCTGCTAACTAGGTTCAGTTGACTCACTTTCATTACCAATTTCGAGTCTGTTTTCGATTACAATTAGAGAAATCAATACTTAACATGCCCCAGTCCCACCTCAGAAATTGATGGATAATTCATGAGTCAACTTCAGGCTTTTAAAAAAGAAGAAGAAGTCAACTACGGGCTTTTAAACAGTGATAACTAAGATAGAGAATAATACCTGCTGATTACGAAAAGAAGCAAAGCCAAGTCCTCTTGAGCGTCCAGTTTTATGATCCCACATAACCCAGGCATCTCTGCAAAGAGAATTGTGTAGCCACCAAGTTTATAACCACATCAACACATGCAGTAGCAGAAACTTCCCAAGTTTACTCAAGAAAAATAAGAAAAAAAAATAGAGTTTCATCCTTCCTCTAAAAAAGAAAAAACCAGGAAAAAAAATAGCAAACACTATAAACTATCAAATGCAGTACTCTGAAAAGCAGTAGGGAACTCATAATCAGCTGGAATGCACTGAAAAGCATGCAAACAAAGTTGCATCAGTGACTTCAGGACTTAGGTCGCCAACAAAGATGTTGAAGTGGCCTGAAACACATGAAAACAACATAAAGAGTACTGATTAGTAGAGAGAAGCACCATGATATGCATACAGAAACAACAAATAAAGAACAGTAAAAGAGAAAGGAAACAAGTATGGAAGTAAATAGTAACCTGAAGTAAGCTCCCTTGGCAGTATGATCTAGAAAGCATGGCAAAAGCATGTAAAACAGAATCTAGCTAGCCTTCTACATGCCAATGGCACTTGTCTTGGCTATTGGCTTTGCCATTTTGAAAGCGTGTGTTCTATACAACAATGCTAGTGCTATTTATTCATGTATGTAAAACAGAATCTAACTAGCCTTCTACTGCTATTAAAGGACAAAAAATGAACTACATCTGATTGAAATGTGTTCTCCTATCTCCAATAAAATCCAATTAACAGAATAAGATGTAACTTACCGAAATAGTGGCAACTTACCTTCATTTTCTGTAAGACCCGTATCTTAGTCCGTACCATTCCATAGACTTCCGCGGTCTTACCGGTCGAATTTCAGCAACCTTCAACCCTTAACCGATATTGACGCGCGACCCTGATTCATATGATGTCAACCTGTTTCGACTCGACCCGAGTTCTGTACCATAGCGACTGCGTCGTCGCTGCGATTTCGATGCCCCAACTCGCGCGCCGAGGCGATACCCTAGTCAAGAGATGTAGGCCGATGTTCGGTGCGAGAAAACGCCGCGCGTTGTGAAATCCAAGAGAATCTCTACGAGATGTCACATCAATCCCATCAATCCATCACATGTCAAGTACATGTCAACACATCACCTTTCACCCATTCCCAAGCAACCACAAAAGTCAAGCTTTTCTTATAAAGCCCATACCTCTCTTACACTAAAGGCCTCAAAAGTCAAGAATTTTTTACACTTCTCATACCTCTCTTACACAAAAAGTCATAAAAGTCAAAATTTTCTTACACAACCATCATTCACCACATCCATCCATCACCCATCTCTCTCTACAACACTCTCTCTCTTTCGCATTTTACCATCTCATTCTCCAAGCAAGCTCCATACGTATGAGATTTCTCCAAGCTTTCTAAAACTTCAAGGTGGCCCACTTTCCTACCCCACCATCTTCCATCTCAACCATCCATTTCCCATCTCCTCCATTGAAATCCAAGCTAAGGTGCTAAGGAACCCCTAGGAACAAGAAGATCGGACGGTGGGTGCTTAATAACGTAGTTCTTTGTGTTTTTAAGGTGGGCCAAGTGAGGTCAACCGATCAATGGTTTGGATCTCACTTGGGACCCTAAGGTGTGGCCGATGGCCCACTAGGATCATCATGATCATTCCATGATGGGGTCATTCTCCATGGACCCCATCATGATGTTTATTTCATTATGAAGGTTATCTAGACCGTTTATATCAGTGGGGAACGGATCTCCACCGTTGATTTCAT